>BSBN01001310.1:2562846-3844269 GCA_027924645.1 Cunninghamia lanceolata
AAATAATTTCAAAAAAATTTAAGTCATAACACGCTCGTGTTATGGCCAAGCATAAATTAAAAAAAAAAGCAATAGAATTTCATTTCACTCTCATTTTCTCCTCTGCCCGCGGCTTCCAAACCCTCAAAAACGAGCTCGCGTTCTGCAAAATGCCAATCAACACAAAAAGCTTATCAATTCATCGCCAAAATGCCGCCGCGATGTCGAGCACACCAAAGGGGTGAGTTATCTTTATTTTTTTTTTTGAATTTCTTTCTAAATAGGTAGGTTTTTGTTGATTTTTGATGTATATTTCGTTAATTGTCAGGAAATGTTAATGCACCTCCTCCTCCTCCTCCTCAAAATCCACAAAATCCTGAGGAGGAAATACCTGCAGAACAACAACCTCCTCCATTCATTCCTCGACATGCCCCTGGAACACAAGATAATATAATGGGGCAAATTGAAAACAACAAAAAACAAATTGAAGATATAATTGCAAGGTTGAAAGATCCTTCCACTTCAACCTTGCATAGGTCCACGCTTGCCGAATCTCTTGAGTCTATGTTATCAAATGTAAATTCAATTAGCAAGCAAATAACTAGTTGGACTGATAAAAAGAGAGAGTTTAGAGATTACTATGCAGATAAATTGTCATACCAAGATGTCAAAAAATTACAAATTACAAAATTAGACTTGTGTTCAATTTTCACAAACCCACAAACAAATCAACCTCCACCCATTACATGCAAGAGGTTCCCTATCCATTGGTGCAACAACCAAGTGATAAGGGACGATTTCGGGTAGAGGTGGTGGATGGTTTTTGACCATCCTCCATGCAATAATAATGAGGTCCCGCAATACTTTTTGAGGAAACTCTACTACGAGTTTGTCCTCAATAAAGTGCCAAACTATTTTGATATGCGGGACTTCCAGGGTAGAGGTGGGGGCTCAACACAGGATAGACCAGGGGCACGTCTTGACCCACAATGGGTAGTGAGACGAGTAATCAGCAGACCAGCCCACGAGCATGTTTCTATCCCTTCCATTGTGAAGGAGAGTGTTGAGGTCGATACACTGAGGTCAATTAGTGCCTTGACCCAGAGCATCATAGAGCATGCCGATCCTACAACACAGAGTGGGTTGGGAGATAGTGCGAGGAGTAGGGTCCCACCACATACTTGCCAGGCTTGCGTGTCAGCTTGTGGTTATGACCCCATGGACAGTCAGGACGCAGGTGCACAGGCTACATCTGCAGCTGAGCAGATGGTGATGACAAATACCCTCCTGAGTGAGACTTTCGGCCTTGATACTCAGGTAAATATTAGCAAGTTTATTGAATTTAATTTATTAAATTTTATTTTTGAAATACAAGATTAACTAATTTAAATTGATGATTTTAATGAAATTTCAAGGTCATAGCGTCGATGCAGTTTTCAGTGGTCCTCCACCTAGATTTTTCACTAGATCATCTACTGTCGAGGTATGTAACTAGTAAACAATTATAAATATTACATGTGAATAGCATCGTTATATGAATGGTATTCTAATTTCTAATTTTGGATGTTGAATAGGTTAATACTGTAGATTTCATGGCAACACCTGCCAGCGGTGGTGGACTTCAAAGCTTTACAGAGGTAATAAAATAAATAGTTTAATGAATGAATTGTACTTACTAAATTTTTGTATGTGATTTGTGTGTTTTATTGTGTGTACTTCCATGTTTAGATGAACGTGTGTGTATGTTAGGAGCCATGATTTGCACCACTATTATAGTTTTCGTAATTGAATAATGTTGTTTTATTTCTAGATGATGCAGGCTGCGGAGACACCTCCCCATGTTCATAGGGAAATGGAGCAGGGTGTGGCCTCTGTGATTCATAGCTCCATGGCATTGACAGGGGTATGAGGCAGATTAGTAAATTTCAATTTACATTCATTGTTATAGTTGTCTATTTTTGAAAAATCAAAAGATTATTGATTTGAAGTTTAATTTCTATCTGGATGGTTTTTATAGGACATGACATCACCAAGGCCTATTCCTGCTACTGAGGCAAGCGAGGAGACAGATTATATGTTAGCGATAAGTGATTATTTTGTTAAATGTTTCATTTTTTTATAACATGTAATTTCTATATATTAATGTCTATACTTTTTTTTGTAACAGGTAAAGGTGCAGGAAGAACTAAATAGGAGGAGTAGCCCTCGGGTTCGTAGTAGACCACCCACATGCATGTCTCCATCCCCTAGAAGATCAAAGGTTGCTCGTGATTTATTCTCTTCACCAGCCATAGGGGAATGACTTTTTATTGTGTTCCTTTGTTGTATGCCTATATGGCATTTGTGGACATATATTTTGTATTGTACATAGTTGACATTGTATGCCTATATGGCATTCTTGTAAGCCTATATGGCTATTTTGTATATATGTTATACTTATATCGACAGATATTGATGTATGCCTATATGGATATTTGGTTAATACAAATCTTTTTTATTGATGGCGTCCATACTTGCATTATAAATCCACTTTTGAATGGATATTTGTAGATGGCTACTTCAAATATTTAAAGTCCGATTGTATTACATAGGATGTTTGCATTTTCTTTGATAGGCTTGATAGGCCATGGATTACATGATGGTGTTTGATGGAAAAGTATGGTACTAGAAGACTCTAGTTCATTCTTAATAGGCTTGTGATTGATAATATCTTTGCATGATTGCACTTGATCTTGGATCATGGGCATGTTGTTAGGATTTTGATTGCATTGTGATGTTTGATGGATAGGCATGGTGTAAGATACCCAACTAGTTCTACGAAAATTTTTCCTTACTTAAACAATTTTACTTGCTATCAATTCATCAACTACTTCAACAACACAAAGATATACATCAAAGATAACTACTTGAATGAATCAACCTTAGAGTTGGGTACTTGTCTAGTTATTTGATTCAATCAACTTGCAATGTCTTATTACATGGATAATGCTTTCAATAGCATGAAGTTACAACTTATTCAATGGAGATACAAAAGAAAGGCCTTAAAGCCTTGATGTTTACAATGGCGTCTACACTTGATCAACTCAATCAAACTCAATGATGTCAACTGAATGTCAACACCTCACAATATCACAAGGGAGCATCACCTTGCTTGTTGCATGGATGAACGTCATAGTTGCAAGACTCTTAGGGTTAGGCGCCAACTAAAGGTAGTAGAGACCAGACTAGGCGCCATCCTAAGCTGGGTGCTTCCTTGAGGTGGTAGAGACATGGATGAACGTCTGGTGGGGTTTGATGACTCTATATTGACACTCAAATTCACTTAGGCGCAATATTAGTGTTCTTCTAACTAGGCACCGGATAGGAGGATTCTCAGGGGTTTTGGCGCCTAGGTTACAACTTGTCAATTTCTCAAAGAATCTTTGAAACACTTGACTTCCAAGGATTATCATCTTACCCTCTGATGGAGCGCCTTGTTCCAAAATTGGTCTTGGGGACTTGCATCTCTCTTAGGCGCATGTTTGGAGTAATGTCAATTGGTATCAGTGCCTATTATCTCAATTCACACTTGACATCAAACTTTTGAAGCTCTTTTACCCTAGCGCCTTTATCTTCTATCAAGTGCCTAACATTCTGGAGGTGAATTCCATCTTAATCCAAGTCTTCAAGGTACTTCCAAGTTTAGGCGCCAAAACAGCGTTATGGAGGAGCAGAACCACGCCTTAGGAGGATGACTAAACCCTAGGCGCCAATTTGAGGTTGCAAGAGCATAGGTATGCACCAAGTAGAGTTTGATGCTCAAAACATTAACATTATTCAGTGAAATCCTTTTTTGACTCTAGGTGCCATTTGGAGGCTAGAAAGAGGGAAGTTGACACCAACTGCATTAGGCGCATTTCTGAGGTGATGGAGACCAATAAGTGTGCCTTGTCCTCTGGCTCTATTCCTTGTTAACTTTACAACTTAGATTATCTGAACAACACTGAGAATGCTTCCCTTCTTCCTGATACAAGTTGAAAGATCCACTAGGCACCATTTCAGGTGTCTAGAGAGATCATCAACCAAGGGCGCTAATAGAGCCTTTGGCAAATGGAAAGAGCGCCTTACTTAGATTTGATTTCTGGATGCCAGAATTGAGGAATTTTGCGCCTTGGCTAGGAGTTTCTCATTTCAATCTTGATTATTCATCTAAGTGACTTTCCTTAGCTCCCAAGCCTTCAATCTATCCATTACCCCCTACTAGGTGCTCAAAATAGAGTGTTAACGCCTTATGAAGGTTAGGTGCATTCTGAGGGTGGGGTAGGCAAGTGAGGGCACCAGACCAGGCCTTGAGACTTCTCTCCTCATCAAAGGCTTTCAATCCTAGGCGCCAGATCTAAGGAGTTCCAACCAACACATGTGCCTAGTGCTGTGAGTTCACCCAAAGGACATCTTTAACTTGAAAACTTTCAATCTTCATCCATCTATGCTAGGCGCTCAATTGGAGGATCCCTAGAAACATGTATAGGCACCTTGAGGTTCTTAGGTGCTTAATTTGGATGATCCTTGTGCTAGGTGCTTAGTAAGGAAAATTGGAGTGAAATGGGCGCCTAGGCTCCCAAGCTTCCATACCTAGTCAAATTTTAGGGTTCTAACCTTGTTCCTGCAAAACAAATAGATAGAGTTAGTCCAAAACCAATTCATTCCCTCATCATTTGGAATTAGCCTCCGGGAATGAGGAATAGGCTAATCCATTATACACTTGATGATCAAGCCGGGAACGGGACATGACACATGGTACTAGGCTAATCATTTTGGGTTTTGCATGAGCCTCGGACAAGGTAATAGGCATAGGGTTTTTATCTTGCATAATGATTTTTTCAAACCAAGGGTCCATGATGGAAATGATTAAGGATGATAGAATGTTTGGATTTTGGACTTTGAGATGTTTATTGTTGTAAATGTTTATTGTTTGGACTCAAATTTTGTTAAATGGTTGTTTGAAAGAGGACACATCAAACACAACAATAAGATTGGTTTAAGTATGGATGCAAATGATGTTTACTAGTTTACTAATGTGATGATGTTTACTAATGTGATGATGATTACTAATGTGATGATGACTTTGCATGTTTTCAATGGTTGGGATCTACAAGTTATGCATTTTTTTGGGATGCACACCTCATTGATTGTAGTGGGATGACTTGAATGCATATTGCCTATATCCACGAGATGACTTTGTTATTTTTCCTTGTCTATGCTCATTTGCGCATTGGTATGTTGCATTGGGATGAGATGATGGATGTTGCTTTGATAGTGATGTGTATTCATCACCTAGTGATGGATGATCTTATATAGTGGTTGGGTGTGATGGTTATCTTCATGTGGTTGTAGATGTTGATCCTTGGTTTAGAGGTGTTTGGTAGTGTGTCTTGGTGGACTCTTGATTCTAGATTAGAGTATTAGCATGATACAAGTTCTCTTGAGACTAGGATGTCTGTATTGGTGCATGTGATCTTCTAGGAGGAGATGTTAGATCATGATGTCATGTTTGGATACCTAATTTTGTAGTTGGAGCTTTGACAGTGGTCTTGTTGGTTCTCTTGGTATTGAGTACATTGGTCATGTGCTTGGGAGCTTCATGATAATGTGGTGTTGCATTTGGAGCTTAACATGGATTGATTGGTTGTAGGTTCTCATACATACTTCGAGACTTGGGTGAGGCTAGAGTTCTCTTGGGATTAGAGACATTTGTTGAGATGGTTACCCTTTAGAGGTTTTAGCAGGAAGACCAAGGAGACTTTCACTTGGATATGGGTGTGAGTTAATTATGGACCTAGAGAAGATTCTTATTGGAGAGAGTCATTGTGGCTTGGTGTATCTTCGATGAGCATTCTCATTCCCCACTCTTGGTCTACTCGGAAGACTATCATCTAAGAGGTATTTCCCATCCTTTAGATGAATTTTTTTAATGCTTTATCTTCTCATGGTTATGGATCTTGAGCTATGGTTATTGGTTCTAGAGGGTTCATTCGAGGGGTGTCTCTAAACATGCTTTTTCTCAGGCGCTAAACTGGAGTTGTCTAGATGCACAAGTGCGCCTCCCTCAATGAAGTTCCTTTTGTTAACTTAGTTCATCCTAGTGACTCAAGGGGTTGTTATATTCTCTAGGCACAATCTTTCATAGACTAAAACATTCACTCCATGTTAAGGTGCTCAAAGGAGGCTCTAGAGATGGAAAATGGCACCTTAACTCACTTATGTAAATTTTAGACTTTTAGGCAATTGCAAGATGTCTTGGAGGGCTCAATTCTTCAAGGCGCCTATTTTGTTCACCACTTGTAGCATCACTTGTTCAAGGTGCATGTGTGATTTGGTCAAAAACAGGTGCCTAGAGTGAATAGGCTTTCATCTTGATTTAATACACTGCCTCCTTCTGACGATTTTTGGGGCAGCAGAAAACATTTCACCACAGGCAAATGCCTCAGAGCTATAAAAAATTGAGAGAGGTTATTGTAGAGGCACTCTACGTGATCGAATTGCCGCAAATAGAATGTTTCTAAGTGACACAGTTTTTGAGTAACATCTCGTCAAAGATTGCTGCCTTTTTGCACTTTGGACTCTTCAGGGATATTGTGGGTACAATGTAGCTTGAACTGTTTCAACATGTTTGGGTGAAAAATAGGACCATGCCTAGTGTAAATGTACCCATTCGGATGCGTTGGAATAGTCAGTTTGGTCGCATCAGGAGTAGGACGAAAGTTACACCCCTTTGCAACTTTACACTGCCTCCTTCTAACGATTTTTGGGGCAGCAGAAAACCTTTCACCACGGGGAAATGCCTTAGAGCTATAAAAAATTGAGAGAGGTTATTGTAGAGGCACTCTACATGATCATGTTGCCTTAGACAGAATGTTTCTAAGTGACACGGTTTTTGAGTAACATCTCGTCAAATATTGCTGCCTTTTTGCACTTTGGACTCTTCAGGGATATCGTGGGTACAATGTAGCTCCGACTGTTTCGACATGTTTGGGTGAAAAATAGGACCATGCCTAGCGTAAATGTACCCATTCAGATGCGTTGGAATAGTCAGTTTGGTCGCATCAGGAGCAGGATGAAAGTTACACCCCTTTGCAACTTTACACTGCCTCCTTCTAACGATTTTTGGGGCAGCAAAAAACCTTTCACCACGGGCAAATGCCTTAGAGCTATAAAAAACTGAGAGGTTATTATAGAGGCACTCTATGTGATCACGTTGCCTCAGATGGAATGTTTCTAAGTGACACAGTTTTCGAGTAACATCTCGTCAAAGATTGCTGCCTTTTTGCACTTTGGACTCTTCAGGGATATCGTCGGTACAATGTAGCTCCGACTGTTTCGACATGTTTGGGTGAAAAATAGGACCATGCCTAGCGTAAATGTACCCATTCAGATGCGTTAGAATAGTCAGTTTGGTCGCATCAGGAGTAGGATGAAAGTTACACCCCTTTGCAACTTTACACTGCCTCCTTCTAACGATTTTTGGGGCAGCAGAAAACCTTTCACCACGGGCAAATGCCTCAGAGCTATAAAAACTAAGAGAGGTTATTGTAGAGGCACTCTACATGATCGCATTGCCTTAGACAGAATGTTTCTAAGTGACACGATTTTCAAGTAACATCTCGTCAAAGATTGCTGCCTTTTTGCACTTTGGACTCTTCAGGGATATCGTCGGTACAATGTAGCTCTGACTGTTTCGACATGTTTGGGTGAAAAATAGGACCATGCCTAGCGTAAATGTACCCATTCAGATGCTGTGGAATAGTCAGTTTGGTCGCATCAGGAGCAGGATGAAAGTTACACCCCTTTGCAACTTTACACTGCCTCCTTTTGACGATTTTTGGGGCAATAGAAAACCTTTCACCACGGGTAAATGCCTCAGAGCTATAAAAAACTGAGAGAGGTTATTGTAGAGGCACCCTATGTGATTGTTTTGTCTCATACAGAATGTTTCTAAGTGACACGGTTTTTGAGTAACATCTCATCAAAGATTGCTGCCTTTTTGCACTTTGGACTCTTCAGGGATATCGTCGGTACAATGTAGCTCCGACTGTTTCGACATGTTTGGGTGAAAAATAGGACCATGCCTAGCGTAAATGTACCCATTCAAATGCGTTGGAATAGTCAGTTTGGTTGCATCAAGAGCAGGATGAAAGTTACACCCCTTTGCAACTTTACACTGCCTCCTTCTGACGATTTTTGGGGCAGCAGAAAACCTTTCACCACGGGCAAATGCCTCAGAGCTATAAAAAATTGAGAGAGGTTATTGTAGAGGCACTCTACATGATAGCGTTGCCTCAAATGGAATGTTTCTAAGTGACACAGTTTTCGAGTAACATCTCGTCAAAGATTGCAGCCTTTTTACACTTTGGACTCTTCAGGGATATCGTGGGTACAATGTAGCTCGGACTGTTTCGACATGTTTGGGTGAAAAACAGGACCATGCCTAGCGTAAATGTACCCATTCAGACATGTTGGAATAGTCAGTTTGGTTGTATTAGGAGCAGGACAAAAGTTACACCCCTTTGCAACTTTACTGCCTCCTTCTGACGATTTTTGGGGCAACAGAAAACCTTTCACCACGGGCAAATGCCTCAGAGCTATAAAAAATTGAGAGACATTATTGTAGAGGCACTCTACGTGATCGCGTTGCCTTAGACAGAATGTTTCTAAGTGACATAGTTTTCGAGTAACATCTCGTCAAAGATTGCAGCCTTTTTGCACTTTGGACTCTTCGGGGATATCGTGGGTACAATGTAGCTCAGACTGTTTCGACATGTTTGGGTGAAAAATAGGACCATGCCTAGCATAAATGTACCCATTCAGACGTGTTGGAATAGTCAGTTTGGTCGCATCAGGAGTAGGACAAAAGTTACACCCCTTTGCAACTTTACACTGCCTCCTTTTGATGATTTTTGGGGCAGTAGAAAACCTTTCACCACGGGCAAATGCCTCAGAGATATAAAAAACTGAGAGAGGTTATTGTAGAGGCACTTTACGTGATCGCGTTGCCTTAGACAGAATGTTTCTAAGTGACACGGTTTTTGAGTAACATCTCGTCAAAGATTGCTGCCTTTTTGCACTTTGGACTCTTCAGGGATATCGTTGGTACAATGTAGCTCAGACTCTTTCGACATGTTTGGGTGAAAAACAGGACCATGCCTAGCGTAAATGTACCCATCCGGATGCGTTGAAATAGTTAGTTTGGTCACATCACGAGCAGGACACCAAAAATGCTTGCTTTGTGCAACTTGACAACATTGACACTTTTTTGCAACATGACTCAAAGACTCAAACTGACCCCAAATGACTCAAAGTGACTTAAAATCACCTTGATTTGGTGCCCAATGTACATTATAGAGGTCGAGGCACTCCTTATCATTTAAACATCTTACATGAGCGCATAGGAAAGGAAAAAGCTCTAAGTTTCATCATCATGAGCGCCTAATATCAAGAGACTTTAATGGCTCAAACCTTAGTATGGAGTCCTAAGGTGCATTTCATGTCTCCTTTCATCCAGTTTGGCGCCCTTATGTAGATTTTTCAACTTGATTTGGTGCCCTATATGTGAAGGAAGATCTAAAGGCATAAAAGTGGATGTCATATTGCAAGAGTTTGGATCATCAAAATTGAAAGAAATAAGTATATTAAGCTTGGGCGCCCTTGGTCTTCTTTTCATTCATTATGAGCACCTTGGGAGAATGGTATATAGGTCACCATCATGATTGGGCACCCTAGATCCAAAGTGTTGTAGAGATCATCAAATGGTGTCTAGTAGGGTGAGTTATGAGTTTGGTCGCATCAGGAGTAGGACACCAAAAATACATAACATGATGATGTAAAAATATGTACATATGTGTAAAAATGTAGGAGGAAATAAAAAAAGACAAACCTTACAAATTAATGTGCATACTTACAACTCAATGTAACATAACTTTACAAAATCAATGTGAATACTTACAAATTAATCCAATGAACCATCCGGGTCTGCTCTACTCTTTATTGTGTCAAGTATTGCTTCATGGTCAGACTCACGCACCTTCCATAATATTTTGTTCAAAGGTCTACCCTGATACTTTATCAAATGAACATTGGATGCCACGATATGGTTCGAGTAATGAAGAATCTTCTAATGCATGTCAAAGTCCTGAAATAGCCAAATATTAACACTCTTATGTGGGTACCTTCTAAGTCATGTTCCAGTAATAACCACTGATCTTGTAGGGTATTCGATGTTTTCTCCATTTGTAACAGGGGCCTCCAATTTCTTTTTAGCCTTAACACAATGACATAAGTAATAATCTGTTCCCTCTTCATTATCTTCATCTGCAATAACTGCATATACGTGCCCTACATTGATATGTGTAGCAAATTAGATGAAATTAGTCAACATTACAAAAACACTACAAAGTAAGATGACATTACCTGGTTGAACTAGATGAAATTAGATGCATATACGTGCCCTATATTACCTGGTTGAACTAAATCTGATATGTGGTCAAAGTCAACTGACGATTCCATCTGTGTTAGTTCCAGTGCCATCGGGGGTCGATACGTGTCAAGTGGGCTAAGATAACTTAACTGCCATTTGTCAACCCACTCCTTTGACTCGCACTCATCCCAAACTTGAATTGTATAGGAAGAACAAAAGCATGACATCTTTCGTGTATGGATACTCCATGAACCTGCAATTGAGCTTCTGAAAGAGTGCATCTCATTTGATCCTGTCAGTGTACAACAATCCTCATATGGTGCAATGTTAGTATCATCTATCAACCAAAAAAATCTACAAACTAAAGACTTACCTTCATTACCTGGACCCATGGAAGCATTACACCACTCGACAATCGATTTTGCATCTGTCAACTTTACATTGTCTTTATACTTTAACTCTTCTCGTGCTATGGCTCTTTTGATACATGCTCCTGCACCATCATGCTCCCCTTTTCCATGCCCGGCCTCACAAAAGTTCCACATATGTTGAATACCTATAAAATTATGCCTCCTACTCAGCCAATAGAAATTCTGCGAGTTCTTGAATTGTGACGCACAATTATTCGACCATATGATATGCTGACTGAACGATATACCCCTTCTAGCCAAATCATTGTAGAACACCTGAAAGCAACCTTGAACGAACTCCGTAGAATGAGTGCGATCATCACTAATATAGAAATTATACTCCCTTATGATCTTTCTGTCATCCTCTGTACTATCATTCGCATGAATGAATGCGATGTGCACAAATATAGAAACCTGTGTGGAGTTGTAATATTGTGATTGCACCTCATGCTATGGCTGTAGACTATAGTTCTCTGCAAAGTTGATGACTGAAATAATGCTACCAACCAGAAATGTGTCCTTGCATAACTTTAATTGCAAGTCCAACCATTGAGCTCTATGGGCATGTCTTGCATACTCATACACTATGCTGTCACGAAATATAGGCATAAACTGATACATTGGAATCTTTTCAATAACTAATTCACACCTCTTTGCTTCTTTACCATCTTTTGTATTGTATGCCACTGTTTTCTACTTACCAAACTCTACTAGTTCGTTTCCAACCGCATGTGTTATTTCCATATGTTCACATATTGGCAAATGTTGCAAGCCACCGCAACGATGACATGTGCCATCCAAGCATAATTTCTTGTAGAATATTTGACCTTCCTCTCTTTCACATAAAATTCTTGATATGAAGTCTCTTGAAGATGTTGGTGGGGCACATATGGCACAACCCTACAAATCATTGTTAGTATGCATATCTAAACATATAGACCTATAAGCATCAAAATGGTTAGAAAATTCAATATGTAATCTACAACAACAAGTAGTGCGTGTGTGATTTATCTTAACATAGAAAGGTTTTAGCATTTCAAAATATCTTTGACAAATTTTAATTTGAGGATACTTCTCTAGAAATTTACCATAAAACTGTGTTTGAGTCTCATCCAAAAAATGCTTTGGATGTGGCTCGCGATTCTGACTACCGATTCTCCTTCTTACCACATCCCTTTGATTCAGAGATACCCTTGTGTAATTCTTCCAAAAGTCTTCAATTATTGATCTCAATGCTTCAACAATTGGTTTATCTTTTCGTGGTAGTCTCCCCGAGAACACCCATAATTCATTGGCATTAGTGTCCTTAATTCTTTGGCGTCTTCTAATGGCTCTTGATAAAGTTTTCCTATTAATTCTCAATTCTTGACTTGTCTTTCTAATGAGACGAGCTTTCCTCATTTGACTACTTACTATAGTTGATGTAATCACACGCCGTGTTGCATTACTATCTTTTGTGCGTGAGATGTTACCCACACTCTCATATGCACTCATTAGATTCTTGACAATAGATTTTTCACTTGAAGCCTCTGATGTTCTCAACCCAAGAATCTTCATGATAGACCTATACTTTATACTTCGCATCATTTCAATGAATAGTTGACATCTTGCAGTCTCATTTAACTTTTCAAAGAACAATCTCCAAATCTTATTAGCATATCTTCTACAAGTGCATTTTGGAATCTTACCTTCCATTGGCTACAAAATATTCTCATCAATATCAATCAAATACTTTGGCTTTCTATGCAAAATTCTAGGTGGTGTCAAGTTAGGTAAATTCATCTCAACATTAGGAATTTCATCAATATTTAAATGAGATGGGTTAGATGGCATACCTTTGATCGAAGATGGAATAGATGACATACCTTGAGGTTGAGGTGGGAACGATGGCGTACCTCCTTCATCACATGTGAGTGATGATGTACTCTCAACTTGAGATGTGGTAGATGGTGTCCCTACATGTTGACTTGCGGTAAAGGACGTGTCTCCAACTATGGTATTCAAATCTCTCGTACCACAAAGTTTTTGCATTCATTCTCTTTGTGCTGCCAATACCATATCTCTTTGTGATGGTTGTGGTTCCTCTTCAATTGGTATGTCTTCATTTATCATGTCCAATTTCCTCTTCTCACGAAGTTCCCTCATAGCCATTGCTTTCTTTGCATTCTTAGCTTCTATCTCTTCCTGTGTTGGTTTAATTCTTGATCGTTTCCTTGGCATGACGGAGAATTTGTCTGTAGCATGATAAAGAGACCAATATTAGTTCCTAAGAAATGAATACAAGATAATAGTGGGATTGTATTTTTTTTATGTTGTAAGGATTTATTCTTGTATAGTTTGACATCATGGTATGAACTAAGGTTTGTTTATTACACATAATTATTAAAGAGCCCAAGTGTAGAAAATATACATGGCATCATGTGAGATTGTAGGTTGCTTTCTTGATTGGGAATGTGTCTATTTTAAACATGTATGATAAAGCATGATAAAGTAATTCAATCCGAAATAAGGAAAATGTAAAGAACATGCATGTAAAGACTTGACACTTAAAAAATGAAGATTTGAATGGATAGAGTACCCAATTATGTAGTGTTTTTATCTTCTTGCATCAAACTCCTCAACAATTTGAGTTTTTCACCACTTGCTTCCTTTTCAATGTTAAATTCCTAAAATTGAATCATAATTAACATTGCAACACTACAAAAATTGAAACTTGAATAGATATATATCAAACTTGGTGTGAAAACTATGTTATTTCCTCCTTCTCAAGTTGGCAAAGCAGAAAAGGTGGTGGAAAGATCATGCAAAGGTGGTACAATGTGTCAAATGTGCATGTGAACTTCCCAATAGCATGAAAGCACTTCTTTTTTATCAGAGCACGCGTAGAATCAGTAAGAAAACAGAGCATGTGGGCCTAGATCACGGGGGTAACCACTTTTTTACCATTTCAATAGAAATACAAAACACGAGCACGTTATAATGCGCTCACGCTATAATGCACTCGCGCTATAACATGCTCATGTTTTGTCCTGCTATAGATTCATCACATCCTTTAC
This sequence comes from Cunninghamia lanceolata, assembly GCA_027924645.1. NCBI lineage: Eukaryota > Viridiplantae > Streptophyta > Pinopsida > Cupressales > Cupressaceae > Cunninghamia > Cunninghamia lanceolata. The sequence continues at coordinate 2,576,742 of BSBN01001310.1, forward strand.
ATTGATCACATCTTTTTCTTGCAAGGGCTTGCCAGATGCTTTGCCATATGATAGGCATAACAATGAAGGGGCAAGCCCTCATAATCAAGTTCTTGATAGAAAATGCCCTCAACCCTCAACATCAAACCCTAATCCCTAAACCCTCAACTCTGATCCATTGACCCTCAACCCTCAATGTCAAATCCTAATCCCTCAACCCTCAACCCTATCACTACACCCTCAACCCTCAATGTCAAATCATAATCCCTCAACCCTCAACCTATCCCTAAACCCTCAACCCTCAACATAAAATCCTAATCCCTCAACCCTAATTTGTCATCCCTCAACTCTAATCCCTCAACCCTAAACCCTAAATGCTATCCCTAATCCTACACCATCAACAGACTTGATACTATACCTTAAACTCTAATCCCTTATCCCTAAACCCTCCAACCCTATCCCTAATCCTTACAACCCTCAACCCTAATCCCTCAACCCTTAACTCTGATCCATCAACCCTCAACACTATACCTTAAACCCTAATCCCTTCAACCTAAACCCTATCCCTAAACCCTTGACCCTTGAACCTCAACCCTCGACGTCAAACCCTAATCCCTAAACCCTTAACTCTGATCCCTCATCTCTCAACCCTAACCCTAAACCCTCAACCCTCAACATCAAATCCTAATCCCTCAACCCTTCACTCTAATCCCTCAACCCTAAACCCTATCCCTAAACCCTCAACACTATACCTTAAACCCTAAACCCTATCCCTCAACCCTTAACCCTTAAAACTTAAACCCTATCCCTACACCCTCAACACTTGACACTATATCTTAAGCCTTAGACCCTCATCCCTAAAGCCTCAACCCTCAATCCTTAAACCTTCAACCCTAAACCCTATCTCTAATCCCTCTACCCTCGACACTCTAACCCTAACCTCAACATTAAATGCTAATCCGTCAACCCTAAACCCTAATCCTAAACCCTCAACCCTCAACACTATACCTTAAACCCTAATCCCTCAACCCTCAACCCTAAACCTTATCCCTAAACCCTAATCCCTCAACCCTCAACCCTAATCCATCATCCCTCAACTATAATCCCTCATCCCTAAACCCTAAATGCTATCCCTATTCCTAAACCCTCAACAGACTCGATACTATACCTTAAACTTTAATCCCTTATTCCTAAACCCTCCAACCCTATCCCTAATCCTTATACCCTCCACACTCTACTTTAACCCTAATTCCTCGACCCTCAACCCTATCCCTAAACCCTTGACCCTCGAACCTCAACCCTCAACCCTCAACATCAAACCCTAATCCCTCAACCCTTAACTCTGATCCCTCGACCTTCAACCCTAACCCTAAACCCTAAACCCTCAACGTCAAATTCTAATCCCTCAACCCTTCACTCTAATCCCTCAACCCTAAACCCTATCCCTAAACCCTCAACACTATACCTTAAACCCTAATCCCTCAACCCTAACCCTAAACCTTGTCCCTAAACCCTAATCCCTCAACCCTCAACCCTAATCTGTCATCCGTCATCCCTCAACTCTAATCCCTCATTCCTAAACCCTTAATGATATCCCTATTCCTAGACCCTCAACAGGCTTGATACTATACCTTAAACCCTAATCCCTCTACCCTCAACACTCTTATTTAACCCTAATCCCTTGACCATTAACCCTATCCCTCAACCTCAACCCTCAACTCTCAACATTAAACCCTAATTCATCAACCCTAAACCCTAATCCCTCAAACCTAAACCCTATCCCTAAACCATCAACCCTCAACACTATACCTTAAACCCTAATCCCTCAACCCTCAACCCTAAACCTTATCCCTAAACCCTAATCCCTCAACCCTCAACCCTAATCCCTCATCCCTCAACTCTAATCCCTCATCCCTAAACCCTAAATGCTATCCCTATTCCTAAACCCTCAACAGACTCGATACTATACCTTAAACTCTAATCCCTTATCCCTAAACCCTCCAACCCTATCCCTAATCCTTATACCCTCCACGCTCTACTTTAACCCTAATTCCTCGACCCTCAACCCTATCCCTAAACCCTTGACCCTCAAACCTCAAACCTCAACCCTCAACCCTCAACATCAAACCCTAATCCCTCAACCCTTAACTCTGATCCCTCAACCTTCAACCCTATCCCTAAACCCTCAACCCTCAACATCAAATTATAATCCCTCAACCCTTCACTCTAATCCCTCAACCCTAAACCCTATCCCTAAACCCTCAACACTATACCTTAAACCCTAATCCCTCAACCCTAACCCTAAACCTTGTCCCTAAACCCTAATCCCTCAACCCTCAACCCTAATCTGTCATCCGTCATCCCTCAACTCTAATACCTCATTCCTAAACCCAAAACGCTATCCCTATTCCTAGACCCTCAACAGGCTCGATACTATACCTTAAACCCTAATCCCTCTACCCTCGACACTCTTATTTAACCCTAATCCCTTGACCATTAACCCTATCCCTCAACCTCAACCCTTAACCCTCAACCCTTAACTATCAACATTAAACCCTAATTCATCAACCCTAAACCCTAATCCCTTAAACCTAAACCATATCCCTAAACCATCAACCCTCAACACTATACCTTAAACCCTAATCCCTCAACCCTCAACCCTAAACCTTATCCCTAAACCCTAATCCCTCAACCCTCAACCCTAATCCATCATCCCTCAACTCTAATCCCTCATCCCTAAACCCTAAATGCTATCCCTATTCCTAAACCCTCAATAGACTCGATACTATACCCTAAACTCTAATCCCTTATCCCTAAACCCTCCAACCCTATCCCTAATCCTTATACCCTCCACACTCTACTTTAACCCTAATTCCTCGACCCTCAACCCTATCCCTAAACCCTTGACCCTCAAACCTCAACCCTCAACCCTCAACATCAAACCCTAATCGCTCAACCCTTAACTCTGATCCCTCGACATTCAACCCTATCCCTAAACCCTCAACCCTCAACATCAAATTCTAATCCCTCAACCCTTCACTCTAATCCCTCAACCCTAAACCCTATCCCTATACCCTCAACACTATACCTTAAACCCTAATCCCTCAACCCTCAACCCTAATCTGTCATCCGTCATCCCTCAACTCTAATCCCTCATTCCTAAACCCTAATCGCTATCCCTATTCCTATACCCTCAACAGGCTCGATACTATACATTAAACCCTAATCCCTCTACCCTCGACACTCTTATTTAACCCTAATCCCTTGACCATTAACCCTATCCCTTAACCTCAACCCTCAACCCTCAACCCTTAACTCTCAACATTAAACCCTAATTCATCAACCCTAAACCCTAATCCCTTAAACCTAAACCCTATCCCTAAACCATCAACCATCAACACTATACCTTAAACCCTAATCCCTCAACCCTCAACCCTAAACCTTATCCCTAAACCCTAATCCCTCAACCCTAATCCATCATCCCTCAACTCTAATCCCTCATCCCTAAACCCTAAATGCTATCCCTATTCCTAAACCCTCAACAGACTCGATACTATACCTTAAACTCTAATCCCTTATCCCTAAAAACTCCAACCCTATCCCTAATCCTTATACCCTCCACACTCTACTTTAACCCTAATTCCTTGACCCTCAACCCTATCCCTAAACCCTTGACCCTCGAACCTCAACCCTCAACCCTCAACATCAAACCCTAATCCCTCAACCCTTAACTCTGATCCCTCGACCTTCAACCCTAACCCTAAACCCTAAACCCTCAATGTCAAATTCTAATCCCTTAACCCTTCACTCTAATCCCTCAACCCTAAACCCTATCCCTAAACCCTCAACACTATACCTTAAACCCTAATCCCTCAACCCTAACCCTATACCTTGTCCCTAAACCCTAATCCCTCAACCCTCAACCCTAATCTGTCATCCATCATCCCTCAACTCTAATCCCTCATTCCTAAACCCTAAATGCTATCCCTATTCCTAGACCCTCAACAGGCTCGATACTATACCTTAAACCCTAATCCCTCTACCCTTGACACTCTTATTTAACCCTAATCCCTTGACCATTAACCCTATCCCTCAACCTCAACCCTCAACCCTCAACCCTTAACTCTCAACATTAAACCCTAATTCATCAACCCTAAACCCTAATCCCTCAAACCTAAACCCTATCCCTAAACCATCAACCCTCAACACTATACCTTAAACCCTAATCCCTCAACCCTCAACCCTAAACCTATCCCTAAACCCTAATCCCTCAACCCTCAACCCTAATCCATCATCCCTCAACTCCAATCCCTCATCCCTACACCCTAAATGCTATCCCTATTCCTAAACCCTCAACAGACTTGATACTATACCTTAAACTCTAATCCCTTATCCCTAAACCCTCCAACCCTATCCCTAATCCTTATACCCCCCACACTCTACTTTAACCCTAATTCCTCGACCCTCAACCCTATCCCTAAACCCTTGACCCTTGAACCTCAACCCTCAACCCTCAACATCAAACCCTAATCCCTCAACCCTTAACTCTGATCCCTTGACCTTCAACCCTAACCCTAAACCCTAAACCCTTAACATCAAATTCTAATCCCTCAACCCTTCACTCTAATCCCTCAACCCTAAACCCTATCCCTAAACCCTCAACACTATACCTTAAACACTAATCCCTCAACCCTAACCCTAAACCTTGTCCCTAAACCCTAATCCCTCAACCCTCAACCCTAATCTGTCATCCGTCATCCCTCAACTCTAATCCCTCATTCCTAAACCCTAAACGCTATCCCTATTCCTAGACCCTCAACAGGCTCGATACTATACCTTAAACCCTAATCCATCTACCCTCAACACTCTTATTTAACCTTAATCCCTTGACCATTAACCCTATCCCTCAACCTCAACCCTCAACCCTCAACCCTCAACTCTCAACATTAAACCCTAATTCATCAACCCTAAACCCTAAACCCTCAAATCTAAACCCTATCCCTAAACCATCAACCCTCAACACTATACCTTAAACCCTAATCCCTCAACCCTCAACCCTAAACCTTATCCCTAAACCCTAATCCCTCAACCCTCAACCCTAATCCATCATCCCTCAGCTCTAATCCCTCATCCCTAAGCCCTAAATCCTATCCCTATTCCTAAACCTTCAACAGACTCGATACTATACCTTAAACTCTAATCCCTTATCCCTAAACCCTCCAACCCTATCCCTAATCCTTATACCCTCCACACTCTACTTTAACCCTAATTCCTCAACCCTCAACCCTGTCCCTAAACCCTTGACCCTCGAACCTCAACCCTCAACCCTCAACATCAAACCCTAATCCCTCAACCCTTAACTCTGATCCCTCGACCTTCAACCCTGTCCCTAAACCCTCAACCCTCAACGTCAAATTCTAATCCCTCAACCCTTCACTCTAATCCCTCAACCCTAAACCCTATCCCTAAACCCTCAACACTATACCTTAAACCCTAATCCCTCAACCCTAACCCTAAAACTTGTCCCTAAACCCTAATGCCTCAACCCTCAACCCTAATCTGTCATCCATCATCCCTCAACTCTAATCCCTCATTCCTAAACCCTAAACGCTATCCCTATTCCTAGACCCTCAACAGGCTCGATACTATACCTTAAACCCTAATCCCTCTACCCTCGACACTCTTATTTAACCCTAATCCCTTGACCATTAACCGTATCCCTCAACCTCAACCCTCAACCCTCAACCCTCAACTCTCAACATTAAACCCTAATTCATCAACCCTAAACCCTAATCCCTCAAACCTAAACCCTATCCCTAAACCATCAACCCTCAACACTATACCTTAAACCCTAATCCCTCAACCCTCAATCCTAAACCTTATCCCCAAACCCTAATCCATCAACCCTCAACCCTAATCCCTCATCCCTCAACTCTAATCCCTCATCCCTAAACCCTAAATGCTATCCCTATTCCTAAACCCTCAATAGACTCGATACTATACCTTAAACTCTAATCCCTTATCCCTAAACCCTCCAACCCTATCCTTAATCCTTATACCCTCAACACTCTACTTTAACCCTAATTCCTTGACCCTCAACCCTATCCCTAAAACCTTGACCCTCAAACCTCAAACCTCAACCCTCAACCCTCAACATCAAACCCTAATCCCTCAACCCTTAACTCTGATCCCTCAACCTTCAACCCTCAACGTCAAATTCTAATCCCTCAAACCTTCACTCTAATCCCTCAACCCTAAACCCTATCCCTAAACCCTCAACACTATACCTTAAACCTTAATCCCTCAACCCTAACCCTAAACCTTGTCCCTAAACCCTAATCCCTCAACCCTCAACCCTAATCTGTCATCCGTCATCCCTCAACTCTAATCCCTCATTCCTAAACCCAAAACACTATCCCTATTCCTAGACCCTCAACAGGCTCGATACTATACCTTAAACCCTAATCCCTCTACCCTCGACACTCTTATTTAACCCTAATCCATTGACCATTAACCCTATCCCTCAACCTCAACCCTCAACCCTCAACCCTTAACTCTCAACATTAAACCCTAATTCATCAACCCTAAACCCTAATCCCTCAAACCTAAACCCTATCCCTAAACCATCAACCCTCAACACTATACCTTAAACCCTAATCCCTCAACCCTCAACCCTAAACCTTATCCCTAAACCCTAATCCCTCAACCCTCAACCCTAATCCATCATCCCTCAACTCTAATCCCTCATCCCTAAACCCTAAATGCTATCCCTATTCCTAAACCCTCAACAGACTCGATACTATACCTTAAACTCTAATCCCTTATCCCTAAACCCTCCAACCCTATCCCTAATCCTTATACCCTCCACACTCTACTTTAACCCTAATTCCTCGACCCTCAACCCTATCCCTAAACCCTTGACCCTCAAACCTCAACCCTCAACCCTCAACATCAAACCCTAATCCCTCAACCCTTAACTCTGATCCCTCAACCTTCAACCCTATCCCTAAACCCTCAACCCTCAACATCAAATTCTAATCCCTCAAACCTTCACTCTAATCCCTCAACCCTAAACCCTCTCCCTATACCCTCAACACTATACCTTAAACCCTAATCCCTCAACCCTAACCCTAAACCTTGTCCCTAAACCCTAATCCCTCAACCCTCAACCCTAATCTGTCATCCGTCATCCCTCAACTCTAATCCCTCACTCCTAAACCCTAAACGCTATCCCTATTCCTAGACCCTCAACAGGCTCGATACTATACCTTAAACCCTAATCCCTCTACCCTCGACACTCTTATTTAACCCTAATCCCTTGACCATTAACCCTATCCCTCAACCTCAACCCTCAACCCTCAACCCTTAACTCTCAACATTAAACCCTAATTCATCAACCCTAAACCCTAATCCCTTAAACCTAAACCCTATCCCTAAACCATCAACCATCAACACTATACCTTAAACCCTAATCCCTCAACCCTCAACCCTAAACCTTATCCCTAAACCCTAATCCCTCAACCCTAATCCATCATCCCTCAACTCTAATCCCTCATCCCTAAACCCTAAATGATATCCCTATTCCTAAACCCTCAACAGACTCGATACTATACCTTAAACTCTAATCCCTTATCCCTAAACCCTCCAACCCTATCCCTAATCCTTATACCCTCCACACTCTACTTTAACCCTAATTCCTCAACCCTCAACCCTATCCCTAAACCTTTGACCCTCGAACCTCAACCCTCAACCCTCAACATCAAACCCTAATCCCTCAACCCTTAACTCTGATCCCTCGACCTTCAACCCTAACCCTAAACCCTAAACCCGCAACCTCAAATTCTAATCCCTCAACCCTTCACTCTAATCCCTCAACCCTAAACCCTATCCCTAAACCCTCAACACTATACCTTAAACCCTAATCTCTCAACCCTAACCCTAAACCTTGTCCCTAAACCCTAATCCCTCAACCCTCAACCCTAATCTGTCATCCATCATCCCTCAACTCTAATCCCTCATTCCTAAACCCTAAATGCTATCCCTATTCCTAGACCCTCAACAGGCTCGATACTATACCTCAAACCCTAATCCCTCTACCCTCGACACTCTTATTTAACCCTAATCCCTTTACCATTAACCCTATCCCTCAACCTCAACCCTCAACCCTCAACCCTTAACTCTCAACATTAAACCCTAATTCATCAACCCTAAACCCTAATCCCTCAAACCTAAACCCTATCCCTAAACCATCAACCCTCAACACTATACCTTAAACCCTAATCCCTCAACCCTCAACCCTAAACCTTATCCCTAAACCCTAATCCCTCAACCCTCAACCCTAATCCATCATCCCTCAACTCTAATTCCTCATCCCTAAACCCTAAATGCTATCCCTATTCCTAAACCCTCAACAGACTCGATACTATACCTTAAACTCTAATCCCTTATCCCTAAACCCTCCAACCCTATCCCTAATCCTTATACCCTCCACACTCTACTTTAACCCTAATTCCTCGACCCTCAACCCTCAACATCAAACCCTAATCCCTCAACCCTTAACTTTGATCCCTCGACCTTCAACCCTAACCCTAAACCCTAAACCCTCAACATCTAATTCTAATCCCTCAACCCTTCACTCTAATACCTCAACCCTAAACCCTATCCCTAAACCCTCAACACTATACCTTAAACACTAATCCCTCAACCCTAACCCTAAACCTTGTCCCTAAACCCTAATCCCTCAACCCTCAACCCTAATCTGTCATCCGTCATCCCTCAACTCTAATCCCTCATTCCTAAACCCTAAACGCTATCCCTATTCCTAGACCCTCAACAGGCTCGATACTATACCTTAAACCCTAATCCCTCTACCCTCGACACTCTTATTTAACCTTAATCTTTTGACCATTAACCCTATCCCTCAACCTCAACCCTCAACTCTCAACATTAAACCCTAATTCATCAACCCTAAACCCTAATCCCTCAAACCTAAACCCTATCCCTAAACCATCAACCCTCAACACTATACCTTAAACCCTAATCCCTCAACCCTCAACCCTAAACCTTATCCCTAAACCCTAATCCCTCAACCCTCAACCCTAATCCATCATCCCTCAACTCTAATCCCTCATCCCTAAACCCTAAATGCTATCCCTATTCCTAAACCTTCAACAGACTCGATACTATACCTTAAACTCTAATCCCTTATCCCTAAACCCTCCAACCCTATCCCTAATCCTTATACCCTCCACACTCTACTTTAACCCTAATTCCTTGACCCTCAACCCTATCCCTAAACCCTTGACCCTCGAACCTCAACCCTCAACCCTCAACATCAAACCCTAATCCCTCAACCCTTAACTCTGATCCCTCGACCTTCAACCCTATCCCTAAACCCTCAACCCTCAACGTCAAATTCTAATCCCTCAACCCTTCACTCTAATCCCTCAACCCTAAACCCTATCCCTAAACCCTCAACACTATACCTTAAACCCTAATCCCTCAACCCTAACCCTAAAACTTGTCCCTAAACCCTAATGCCTCAACCCTCAACCCTAATCTGTCATCCGTCATCCCTCAACTCTAATCCCTCATTCCTAAACCCTAAACGCTATCCCTATTCCTAGACCCTCAACAGGCTCGATACTATACCTTAAACCCTAATCCCTCTACCCTCGACACTCTTATTTAACCCTAATCCCTTGACCATTAACCCTATCCCTAAACCTCAACCCTTAACCCTCAACTCTCAACATTAAACCCTAATTCGTCAACCCTAAACCCTAATCCCTCAAACCTAAACCATCAACCCTCAACACTATACCTTAAACCCTAATCCCTCAACCCTCAACCCTAAACCTTATCCCTAAACCCTAATCCCTCAACCTTCAACCCTAATCCCTCATCCCTCAACTCTAATCCCTCATCCCTAAACCCTAAATTCTATCCCTATTCCTAAACCCTCAACAAACTTGATACTATACCTTAAACTCTAATCCCTTATCCCTAAACCCTCCAACCCTATCCCTAATCCTTACACCCTCCACACTCTACTTTAACCCTAATCCCTTTAACCTCAACCCTATCCCTAAACCCTTGACCCTCGAACCTCAACCCTCAACCCTCGATGTCAAACCCTATTCCCTCAACCCTTAACTCTGATCCCTCATCTCTCAACCCTAACCCTAAACCCTCAACGTCAAATCCTAATCCCTCAACCCTAAACCCTATCCCTAAACCCTCAACACTATACCTTAAACCCTAATCCCTCAGCCCTAAACCCTAAACCTTATCCCTAAACCCTAATCCCTCAACCCTCAACCCTAATCCCTCATCCCTCAACTCTAATCCCTCATCCCTAAACCCTAAATGCTATCTCTATTCCTACACCCTCAACAGAATCAATACTATACCTTAAACCCTAATCCCTTATCCCTAAACGCTCCAACCCTATCCCTAATCCTTATACCCTCCACACTCTACTTTAACCCTAATTCCTCGACCCTCAACCCTATCCCTAAACCCTTGACCCTCGAACCTCAACTCTCAACCCTCAACGTCAAACCCTAATCCCTCAACCCTTAACTCTGATCCCTCAACCCTCAACACTATACCTTAAACCCTAATCCCTATCCCTCAACCCTTAACCCTTAAAACTTAAACCAAATCCCTACACCCTCAACACTTGACACTATATCTTAAGCCTTAAACCCTCATCCCTAAAGCCTCAACCCTCAATCCTTAAACCTTCAACCCTAAACCCTATCCCTAATCCCTCTACCCTCGACACTCTAACCCTAACCTCGACATTAAATGCTAATCCGTCAACCCTAAACCCTAATCCTAAACCCTCAACCCTCAACCCTCAACACTATACCTTAAACCCTAATCCCTCAACCCTCAACCCTAAACCTTATCCCTAAACCCTAATCCCTCAACCCTCAACCCTAATCCATCATCCCTCAACTATAATCCCTCATCCCTAAACCCTAAATGCTATCCCTATTCCTAAACCCTCAATAGACTCGATACTATACCTTAAACCCTAATCCCTTATCCCTAAACCCTCCAACCTTATCCCTAATCCTTACACCCTCCACACTCTACTTTAACCGTAATCCCTCAACCCTAAACCCTATCCCTAAACCCTTGACCCTTGAACCTCAACCCTCAACCCTCAATGTCAAACCCTAATTCCTCAACCCTTAACTTTGATCCCTCGACCCTCAACCCTATACCTAAACCTTAAACCCTCAACCGTAATCTGTCATCCCTCATCCCTAAACCTTAAACGCTATCCCTATTCTTAGACCCTCAACGGGCTCGATACTATACCTTAAACGCTAATCCCTTATCCCTAAACCCTCCAACTCTATCCCTTATCCCTTAACCCTCATGATTAATAGCCTTGAACGTAAAAAAAATTGAGGGGGACATAATGCGAGCGCGTTATAACACGCTCGCGTTATGTCAAACATGACAAAAGACAGACTTGCGGGAAAGAAAAATGCAAGGCAAAACATAACGCGAGCGCGTTATAACACGCTCGCATTATTTCTTGCTTTGGGAATCCCAAGCCTTGGGCTTGGGATTTGCTTTGGATTTCCAACCCAAAGGCTTGGAGTGCCTTATGAACAGTCACAGACGTGTTTTTCTATATTCTTCAAAATTTCACATAATTTCGTTCATGCTAACCCTCAGATTTGCACGTGTTTCAAGGTCAAACAAATCGAACACATGGGTAATGTTAGGCTTTCTCTTAGCTATTTGACGATGTGATTTTTTTCACATTTTAACAATGTTAAGCCTTTCATCTTTAATTTCTTTAGTTTGTGTGTCCGTTTTTAGGCAAAAACCACTGTTTGGTCTTTTTTTCATTGTAAAATAACTATTCATTCAAATTTCAAAAAAATTACATATTTAGAAACTAGACTCCATTCTACAAATATTAAAAAAATAAAAAAATGATTTTCAATTAGTTTTCAAAATTTATAGGGGTAGCATGGCCAAAATTCTATTTTTTAGGATGTGTCCACTTTAAAAATTAGTAAAAAATCAAATATTCATCAAAAAATTATCAGAAAAATCGAGCATAAACTACATGCTATTAGCTAATTTTTCACTGAAGCAATTTTAAAAATACCAAAAAAAAGTTGACCTTTTGAGGGAGCCACAAAACATGCTATGTTATGTTTTTTTGACAGAAACAACACCAATTTCTGTGGCTCCCTCTTTTGAACCCCTTAATCTATGCCATTTTCAAAACAAAATAGTAGTTTAGAAAGTAGACTCGGAGCACTACGAACATTGTTTTGGTTGCATCTCCAAATTTTGACTGTAACTATGCTCAATTTCTCATCCAAGGCCAGTATTTTCTGATTTCAGAAAAAAAGTGGCCACTTAAGACCCCTTTTTGGCCCCCCATCTTCCTGCACTTACCCAACTATGGAAAATAAACTAAGGCATGAAGATAGAAATTTAGTTCCCAGCATCATTCTTCTTCAGGAAATTATGGTACAAAGACTCCACTGCTTCCATCTCATAGATATCAAGTCTAGCTGTATTTTTTGAAATAGTACGAGCCTTGACAATCATAGCTTTTGTTGCTTTTATTGCCTTCTCATGTTTCCCAAGATTGTCCTTCAAATCATCAAGAATTGACTGATAATCAGGAAGCTTGTCTATTGAGGCAATTGAAAACACTTCATCCTCAAAACTCCTTTGCATCATCTTTTCAAATGCATCAATCATCTCCTCTACAGAAAGAAACCTGTGATTTTCACCTGTCAAGGTGCATGGGAATTCCTCAAGTCTATGCAAAATTGTTACATCACTGTCCTCACTGAGTTCACATGCATTTTGCAGATCTTCAAGCAAACTTCTCAACACATTAATGCGATGGATCAAGATTCTTTGGTCTTAATGTAAGACTCTCGATTTGATACAATACCAATTGCTATCTAATTCTTTATCTTTATCTTCTTCATTTCAATCCATTCTTCTAGAGTTTCCTCTAGATCTTGAAGTCCCTAAGATAATGAATCAATGAGCTCATCAAGCTCAGCTCTTTCTTTTCCCATTGTCTCCTTTCGTTCCACTATAGTCTTCAAAAGAACTTTACCTTGCATGAGCATTCTATCTAGAAATTCACCAACATCCCTTCCTCTAGCATGAACTTTTTCAACCTTTTGAATCAGAGGATCTTCAATAGAAACCGCCATAGGCTCCACAACTTCTAAAGACATAGTTATCTTTTGAAGAACCGCTACAAGTTGTTCAGCCTTGGCTTTGTATTGTTCTTTCTCTTTCTTTTCTTCATCATATTTACTAAGCAAAGAACTGGCTGTTACCTAAAAATCTGATTTAATACCCTCATGGGTAAGCTTTCCCAACTCAACTCTGGAAATAATGTAATCATTTATATTGAAGGTATCTATTGTAGCTTCAGGAGGAGGTCTTGCAATCTCTGCATATCTCACTGCTTTATCATCCACAAGCCTAGAAATGGTCTTTGGATTTTTCTTCTGTGCTTTTGGCTTGGCTAGCAATAGCTTCTCCAAATCAATATCATCAGTCGAAATGGCCCGTTTCTTTCTCTTCGGAGTATATGCTGACAACCACGGAGGTAGCATGAAAACATTTACATCTGGGGGTGGATCAATTGTCTGCTCAATAGGACTCATATTGACACCTGTGATGGTAACAATTGGAGAAGTGGTAGTAAACACTGTACCTGTAGCATCAACATTCTTCTCAGGAGTATTTAGAAATTGATCTAACACAGTTTGTTCTCCAATGTCAAATGAAGGTGAAGACAAACTGGGTATTGAACCAGAAGAATAAAAAATAGTTCCAAAACCAGTCTTTATAGAAGTAGGAGTAGAATCAGCAGACACCACAATAATATGAGAAATAGGAATAATTGAAACAACTGGTATATGATTAGAAACAAAAATATGTGGCAAGGCAGTAGAAACTTGTGGTTCATGGGAAACATCTATATGTGGGAGCTTATGTAAACCATCAAGTTGTTCCTATTCTACACCTATTTCTATTTCATGTCTCTCATCTCTTTCATTAGCTGATATCTCACCCATCTCCACATCCTCTATATGGGGCTCTTCAACATCTTGTTGCTTTACTTCTACATTCTCATATTCCACAATGACATTCATCTTTTCTGAACCTGGATCCTTAGTATTTGAACCTTCTGCAACCTCTTTAGCTTTTCCTCCTTTAGAAACAAACTTAATCTGTGGCTTTGATACCTTGGATGAAGAAGGAACATCACTTTTATTCTTAGTTTGATTCTCAACCTTCTTCCCTATTTGTTCTTGAACTTCTGTTTCAGACCTAGTAAGAAATTCCTTCAAACTAATTCCTTTGCTTTGCAACCATATATTGGTGTTGGCCAATATGGGCTGAAATCTTTTTTAGAGGGAAGTTTCCTCTCTTACTGACCATTTGATTTTAGGTAAGGCTGAGGCTTCAATATTTTTAGTATTGTATGTAGGGTTTAAACATCCCCCTCATCCTCCATGCCTTCAGGAATATCTGCCAACCCAAGTTCTTCTATTTGGCTCAAATGCAGTCTGCAACAATCTAACTTGAGAATCTCATTTTGGGTCCTCAAGTCGACCCAAACATCCTCTACCATAGGAACATGGAATATAAATTTCCTTTTGCTTTTGTCCTGTACTTTGTAGAAATCAAAATTACTCCTCTTTTTGAATTGCTTCATAGTCACAAGCTATTTCAGTTTCAATTGCTTTGGCTTTGGTAGCAGATTGAACTGAATATCAACCAATTTCCACCAAAAACTTAATTCCAAACTTCTTTAATTCCATTTGCTTATTGTGAACCACAATCAATTGTCTGCACAGTTCCATTAAGACCATCTTGTCACTCGGATATCGAGGTAACATGTATGGATATCCTAGGTAATATCCAACTCTTAGATATGTAAAAGTAGGGAATTGCAGAAATAAACAACCAAAAGAATTCACATCCTCTCATGCCTCATTAGACACCCTCTTCTGTTCCAACTCATTATTCCATAAACACATGAAGACTGAGAAGAAAGCATCATTCTCCCTCCTAAAATGGTGAATAGGTCCTTTGAGAGTTATTTGAGGATAGTATTGAAAAACTAGCACAACTCTCCGATCTCCCTCTTGGGTTAAACTTGAAAACATCCTCATTGATGGAACATCATACACCAGATAGGAGGTCATATAAAACTTGAAAGTAGTATTGACCTTAAGTAGTTGATCATGCAAAGCATTGCTGATTTGTTCTCCCCAAAATATCTTTTGTTGCCCCTTAAGAATGACCCTAATCTATAAATACATCCACTCATGGAATGTAGAAGAAGAAGGAAGACCTCTAACTCTACTCAACAAAGTAATTAGATCACTAACTTCCTCCACAAAGTCACTCCTTGGAAGTCCTCTGGGTGATGCAGAGGCATCCACACTATAACCTTCGCATACAGCATGGACGTCTGCAGCCCATCATCATCATCATATTCATCCTCATCATCATCATATTTGATTTCACTGTCAGCATCATCATCATATTTCACCTGCCGACCGATATCCTCCTGCAGACAAGCCTTCGCACTTTCGCCTGTCAACAGCATCACCTTACTCGATTATCGACAGCATCATCATGTTCGGCAGCATCATCATGTTTGACCAGCGCGAACATCCTCCTGACGTCCACTGTTCATTTCAGCGACAACTTCCGTCTTCTCTTCCTTCAGCATCATGATATTCAACATCATGATATTCAACAGGATAAAGAACATCCGGTTCCTTCCATTTATCCTGATGAGGACAAAACCTTAACTCCTCGCACCTTTCCTCAATGCTTGCGTCACCCCGATATCCTGATGACGTAGATCCTGATGACGATGACGTCACCCGCAGCTGCTCAATATCCTGCCGCTCCGAAATATCCTGATGACGTATATCATGATGATGATGACGTCATATCCTGCTGTTGGCCAAACTTAGTTTTTTTCGGCCCGCGATCAACTTGATCAACCTGATCTTCAACCTGATGCCGATACGCTCCTCCTCGGCCCTCCTGATGATGATCACCCCGACGCACTTGCACTTCATGCACTCGAAAGCATCATGCTCATCTTCACTTATCCGGATGACGATACCCAAACTGACTGCAGGATATTCACCAAGATATCCTGATGATGCCGTTTTGACGAACTTTTAGCCTTAGCAAAATTTCACTTCGCCGATCCTCCTGGGATGACCCGATCCACTCTCAGGGTGATCTTCCAACTCAAACTTATCAACTCAACCTAGCACATGCCCATGCTAGGGTCTTCAACACCTCTTGACGGCGAACCTGCACACCTGCATGCGAACAAACAAACTAACTACTAACCTACTGTACATAACCATTCCACCGATTAGATGAATCAACCGGTGGAATGGATCAGTGAATCCATACAGCCACCAAACCAGCAAATCGATCACGCAATGGAATTCAACAGAGTATGAACACAAACAGGAACACTTTATTTGATTTCAAAAGATGCAAATACAATGATCAGTTTCTCTCGCTGCCTCACTCTCTACAACCTAGCTCGATCGATTCATCTATGCAATATCAACCGATCCTCATGCTTAAATAGATTTTCCTACGAGTACTACTGACCTGACTCCAAGTGGCTGGGAACTCTCCAGGCGGCTGGGAGATCCAACCGAACATACAACATGACAGCTGTTCTAACAAACTAACTAAAAATAGCAAAAGCATGGTCAGCATGATCTTATCATGATCAGCGTGACCTTATTACATGCATTTGGTCTTATCAGACCTTCTTGGAAACATAAACAAGACCTAAAACTACTAACTGCCTTATCAAGACCAGCTGTCAGGTAGGTGCTCCTGCACCACTGGGCCATCTGGATAGGTTAGTTCAAGGAGTTTTCAACCACTTGTTATTAATATGCCTCTTTGCAGATTCAATAGCATTATCAAAATCTTGTTGACCTTTGGCAAAGTCAATTTCTCCAACATTCTCAATAGGTGGGCACATGAATACCTTATCTAAGAATTTGACATCTAGTCTCATGACAATGTTTCCATTGGAATCAACAACAATTCTAGTATCTTTATCATAATGGCTTGCCACTTGAAGGACAAACTCAAGATTATGTGCTGCAACTGGAAATGAAGCCACCAAGTGTATGTTACTATCAATGATCTTTTGCATGAAACATGGAGGATTTGGTTGCTTGGTTCCTTCCACAAACTCCGCCATGTCAACATGGCCTATTTCAGTGTCTTTGATCTCATCAACATTTGACTGCACTAAAGTAACAGGGAAAACCCCTTAATACTTATACTTCATTGTTTTAGCCTTGGATAGAGCCGGTGAGGACATTAGCTTTGGAGAATTCACTAGATGTAATGTTGAACATAGTTGCTACTTGAAGGAATTGCAAAAATTCATGATCTCGCAATTAGGGGAAAAATTGGCATTATAGGGAAACTACGTAATGATGATCATGTTCATAGGGATGAGCTTAAAATGGCTAGAGAGTGAGCAAGTCAAAAATTAGGCGAAAGCAGATCAAAGGTATTATTTTTCAAAAATTCCCAGTGTTAGGAAATTTTGAGGGAGTCATGCACGGGCGGTCAAAATGACCACTCATGCATGTAGGGTATATTGTATTTTGGTGTAAGGGCGGCTGAAATGGCCACCTGCATTTAGGTAGGTATGTTTGTATAAGGGTAAAAAGGCGATCAAAATGACCGCTTTTGCATGTTGGTAAGATAGGTGAACTTACATGTATGAGCCGTCATTTTGACCGCTCCTACATGTGGATAGATATGCAAGATTTTAAAGTGCATCGGCAGTCAAAATGACTACTCCTGCATGAAGGTCTTGTTTATTTTATGTTATGCATAGTCAGGGTTTTTGACTAACAATGCATGTGAGTAAAGAGCGAAAAACAAATGTGTTTGATCGGTCATTTTAACATCTAATACATATGGTATAAACTCACTTTGTATGTAGGGGTGGTGATTTTCTCCGCCCTTACACTTAGGGTAGAACACAATAAAACAAAGGCATGGGCGACGAAAATGACCACCCCTGCACATCTTATAAGGAAAGTGAAGACAACATGTATGGGCGGCGATTTTTGCCGCCCTTACATGTTAAGGGAAAATCTAGTCAAGTGACATGCGCAATCGGCGGGAAAAACTGACCCTACCAATGACAGATTTTTACATGAAGAAAATCAAAAACACCAAGGTTTTATCAATTGGCAAAAATTGCCAATGACACATGTTAAAATGAAACAAAACATAAAGAAAAACAATGTTGAAGAAAAGACGTTTAATGAAGACAAAACCTAAACTTCCTTAAAACAACCATTAGGGTTTTAACAAAAACAACGATTGATAAAGAAAAAGACGATTCAAAAATGTAGATAATCATTCATACTTCACGTAACCCTAAGCTCATAAAAGTAAAAATGAAATGAGGGAAAATGGAAACTTACCCGGTATAAGCGCCAAGAAATAAACGGAAACCCTACAATGCAAATCGATTTGATCCGATCCTCGCACCAAAAGGTAGGTCGAGGGTTTCCACAAGCTCAGAGGATTCATAGGGATGAAAAGATAATAATAAAATGAGAAGTAAAAGTGATTAAAACTTATAAAATAATGAATTAATCATCCACATGAAGTGCAATAAATGCACTGCGTGTGAACTTAAGTTGCTTGGGTGATGTTTTTGACCGCTACTACATGTATTAATAAAAATAAGTAAACACATGCACGAGCGGCGTTTTTGACCGCCTGTGCATGAGTAAATGAAACCACATGTTCGAGCAGGGTTTATGACCACCTTAGCATGTGATGAAAACAAGTCACATGAAATGTCAGTGTTTTCAACCGACTTTGCATGTGAACTATCAAAAACTCTCTAACACCCTAAAAGTTCAAAAATTGATATTTTGACAAGCTTATAGCTAATCAAATTTCATGAACTTCAAAGAACCAACTTGGGGAAATGTTCTAAGACATTCTTAAGTATCAAAGGACCACACATGAGGTCAAGGAGATTTTCCTTGAAATGCGTTCTTAGAGTGTTGGCTACAAAATGGACAAGTTTCGTAGGGGTCCTACAAAATGAGCACAATTGATTTTGAGGACAAGTGTTTGACAGAGACAAAGTCTAAGTTCTAATGGTCCACATTTTTCCGCCAAAGAATATTTTGTTTTGCAGTTCTAAAGTTATGATTGGTGATGTATGAAGAGTCTTTGACATGATTTTGAGCAAGCCTTGTGGTCCACAGTAAAAGATGTAGTCTGACAGTTGAACCAAACAGTAACAGTCTGTGTTTGAGGTTGACTTGATAGGTTGATTTACGTGTGGTAAGTTCTATTCATTATAACTTTATCCTAAGTGGTTCTGAAGTTGGAGCCAACATATGAGAAGGTGTTTCAAATGTTATTTAGGTCCACTATATATTTTGGCTAGTGGATTTGCCTGACAGTTACAAGTTTATTAACTATACGCTTTATCTAAGTAGGTTGACTTAATGTGAAGATTCTAAGTGTTGCGAGTATATATATGAGATCAAATTTAGTGTTTGGTGGTGAGATGTGAATGTGAATGTGCGACATGTGAAGAAGAGTGATTGTATAAAAGTAGAAGAAGAGAGATCTTGTTCCTATGTAAAAGCAAAGTAGTGAAACAGAGCAGTCAGAGATGAAGAGTTTTGAGACAATATTTCTATGCTTCATTGGAGTTGTAACCATGCATGTGTAGATGCAATATAAGCAGTTCAAATTGGTAGTGAGCCATTCTCCTTTCTTTTTTCTTTCTCTAGGCAATGAGCCTGTTTTGGCAGTGAACCATTTTTGCAGTGAGCATTTCTCTAGGCAATGAGCCCTAAGGCAGTGAGCCTTCTTGTAATCTGGTATTGAGCTATATTAATATATTGTGATCTAACACTCATTGTGGTTTTTCCCTTTTTGGGTTTTCCATGTAAAAATCCCAGTGTTCATGTGTTATGTCTTTGTGGTTGTTGTTCCTCTGCTTATTCTGCTTTCATGTTATTAATTTTGGAATTTGGACTAATAACCTTATTAAGAAGTGGTTTTGTGGAATACTGATTCACCCCCCCTCCTCTCAGTATTCCTTGCTATCAACATGGGGATCTTTAATCTTAGTTTAATATGTGATATGAAGAACTTGGGAGAGAAAATTTTGTCTACAGAGAGAGAGAGAGAGAAAATATTTTTGGGTTGGTCAGAGTAAGTATGCCAACTTGGTTTGTAGCATTTCAATTTGTTGGATTGTAGATTAGTGATTGTACTTTGATACTAGATGAGATAGAGGACATGATCCATGTCCCTTTATGTAAGTGCAGTTGGTAGTTTTCTATGGGAGTCGTAAGGAGGTATATGTGTCCATGTTGGACAAGGAGTACTAGATTAGGATATAAAGGGTCTTCAAGTATTTTTTGCACATTTGACTGTTTTCCACCTAAGAGGACATACTTTGTTCATGACAATGGATATACATGGACTTATGGATGTAAGTTGGGTTGAAATTATTGCTAGTAGGAGTCTACCAAAGAGTTTTTGTTTACCCTATTTTGTGGCATGGTTGGTTGGATGAACAATGGTTAAACTATGGTTTCTCTTTTGACTATAGTTTTAGAGGTAAAGTATATGGCAACTACTTGGGCCTATTAAGAGTAGTCTAGATTTAGAGCTTGTGTTTGGATTTTTGTTATAGCAAGATATAGTTGTGATCTATTGTGACAATTACCATGTTACTAGAGTGGCAAAGTACACTACTATTCATGTGTGGTTGGTGCACATTGATGTTTAGTTATGGATGTTGTAATTGCTTGATGAAGTCTATGAGCATACACAAGTTTAGATGGTGCAACTTGACTATAGGAATTTCAGCCCCTAGGGATTAGTTTTTTTTGTTGAAACCTTTATGTTCTTTTGTAGAATATACAAGTGGGAAACTGTTAGGATTAGGTGTGTTGTACATCTTGTAGATTCATGTAATAATATTTTGGGATATTTTGTAATGTTTGGTTAGCTAGGCATGATAATATTTTAATATTTTTAGTAGATGGATCCTCATGGAAAGGGGTGCCACCCTTTAGGGAATCCGTGATATTTTTATATGTCAATTGGCAATTGCATTATGATGTATGTAAGAGAGCAACTATGTCATGTAAAATGTGTAAGAGCATCTATGACATTTTAATATGAGTAAGAGAATCTATGATGTGTAAAAGCATGTAATAAGGGGGTTACATGTAGTGGACTTGTAAGAGAATATTTGACCAGCTAATAATAGCCATTTGTAAGACGGTGTAAGAAGTAATTAATACTTCATGGAGGGAACTTGGGATTTACTTATGACACATTTGGTCATGGTGGTCAAAGAGAACTCGAAAAGGAGTTACATTCTATTTTGGAGGCCACTCTCTTGTAGTGGGTTGTGAGAATTTTTACCATGGTATTTTAGTGCCCCCTTTTGGGCCACACTATTGTCTTATGGTAGTTTTCTAGGCCTTCTTAATTCTATATATTGAGGGCTTGGGATGGAAGTTGAGGCTTTCAATTTGTATAGGGTTATTTTATTAATTTTCTTCTAGAATTAAAGAGTATTAATCTCATTAAAGCATAGAGGCTCCAAAATTGTATTTGTAACACATTATTGTTGAATAATATATTAGATGTGGGTTCTTTAGAGGTTGGGTTTTTCTTGAAAGTGTTTTTCTAGGGTATATTTATGTCACTCTTGTTATGTGGTTTATCTATTCTTCTTCTCATTCTTGTTCTTTTCTAAGTGTTGTTTTACATACTAGAATGTTGCTAAAATTTTCTTAGACTAGACCAGTTTTAACTCTCTCCTCATAGGGTCAATGTGGAAAGTATCTAAATATTTGTTTCATTTAGTATCTAAGATTTTTCTTGAGTTTAAATTCTAGTAGGTGGGCATATTCTTCTAACAAGATGTGAATATGATAGATTATAAAAATGGAATCATAAAATGTCAATGTGGGAAGTATTAGGATCATGATAAAAATAATCATAGTATGGAAACATCATAGTTGATTTGAGAGCATGATCACATGTCCTCTTCAACATCTTCATGAATTCACTCAATCTTTCTCAATGCAAGCGACATAGTACTTACACACCTATACACAACATTATCATCACACCTTTGTGTATAGTTATTGAGCATAATCATACAACACTATCCACACATATCTTGTGGACTTGTACATGGCTGCACATGTTGGTGTTTGGTCAAACCATATTTGCATGACACATGGAACTATCAATGACCATAATTATGCTTCCATACACATGTTCCACTTGATCATCTTTACACTACAAAACATGATCATACAAATAACACCATATGCATCTAACACATGGTAACATCCACACAACATGTCATAATGATCCAACTAGCACTATACAAGTTTGAAATCTATGGTCATTACATCCACATAAAGAACATGCTATACATGTTGGATACTTGTCAACATGTACATGGAGCCTATCTGACAACCAACTTATATAAATACTTTCTTTGTATATTTTATAAAGTAAAAGGGACATAATAGATTCTTGTCTTACCTCTATGTACATTTCCCCTATTCAATCTAATTAGAAGTGGCATATTTTATAAATGCCTTCCACATTCAAATGTCTTAGTTTACTATCTATTTTCCTTTATACATTCTATGAAATTATTACATTACTAGATAACTTGTAAGATCGTCCCCTAGTTCACCCTAGAATCAAATAATTGGTATCAAAGCTAAAATTTCTCCTTTCATGTTGATGCACATAGACACACAATAGCTAAGGGAACTCAACACACTTGGTTCAATCTATGAAATTTTAAACAAATAGAAAAGAAAAATGGTTGACAAATTCATACCAAAGGTCTCAAAAAACATTCAACAAATTCTCAACATTGTCTTGGAAGTGTATTGACAAGAACTCTTAGACAATTTTGTGACTTCATAAATCACCTGGATCAACACCATAAAATATTACATAGCTCACACAACATTGCAATCCCTTTAGAGTTTAAGTTAATCTACTAGATGTTCTGATGTTTGAATGCATAATTAATGCCTCAACATTAGATATCTTGATTTGATAACTTGAATCTTAATTCTCTATCAACAACTTCACTAATGTTGATAAGATTTCCTTCACAACATTGAAAATGTCCATTTCAATGTCAAACTGGTGGAAAACACTCAACAAATGATGTGACAAGGATAACCATCCAATTTTAAAATTAGAAACCTTTGTCAACACTCTATAGGAGGAATTTTACCCCCTCAAGCATTTTGAGAATGAATAGATGAAGTTGTAGCAATTATATCAATGAAAGGATCAGTTTGTGCAAGAAACCCTAATAGTATCATGACTTCTTTGCACACTTGCATGAGAACATTTTTGAGCAACACAAAGTGATCAAATACACCAATAGATTATCATCTTATATTTGTGCTTAGATGGATTTATTAACCTCAAACACTTTGGAACAAGAATTCAATAATGCATGCAAAGTTGAGGCCAAGGCAAATCTTAAGCAAAAGCTTTCCATACACAGAAAACTAGTTACATTCCTTTTGTATAGAGATAGCACTCTCCCATGTATAAGTAGTTTTAATACTCCAATTCAACTACATAAATCTCTAAGGTGTCCCCTCCATTTTACCATGTAAAGACAAGGGTAAGAAACTACAACAAGGTGATATATGGTGCAATCATTATCACACCATCTCTCATAATGACATTATTTTCTCTGTGTAGTAGTCCCTATTTGCACAAGCCACATCATATTCTAATTCTATAAAGGATACTCATCAAGAGGCATGATGCCTCAACACTAGTGCCATGACCACTAATGCATTAGATGAATGCATACATCTCTTCCACATAAAGTGTTGGCCAATGGACAACCTATTCACATTATCATCAATAACAATAGTTAAAAGAACATCATCACACATGGTGCAGTCTAGTGCCTAGGTATTTCTACCATCATGCATCTAAAACATTATTCTCTAGGATGGTTGCAACATGGTAAGGACTTTCAGGTAACTAGACAATGTACATTCAAGGATGTAGTCTTGCATATCAAACTGGCATAGTCACGGTTAGGAGGGTCCTCAAAGAGAACTATCTAGACCGTGTAGCTAGAGTAAACACAATGAAACAACTCAAAGATATGAAGTAATGCAGTTTCAGTCATTCAGTATATCATAGAATTCAAATACAAGTTGGCCGGCAACATGCGGGCTTACAATTAGGGCTCACAGGCTTGGTTACAGAACATCAGAATATACATAAGATATGGCTTTGAAGCTCCTTCGTACAAAATCTAAACTATGAACTTAGAATTATCAATCACTATCTAAAATCTACTTTCCTAAGGGTCTATTACATCAATATATATCATATCTAGAACATAAGATTCCTCGGTGTCGGCTAAGGAAGATCACAAACCCCAATGAAGAACTATAACATGTGTACATAGATAGGTCGGACCTAAATGAATAGAACTCCTCCGCCAATGAATGGAATGATGTACAGATCTCAGGGAAGGTCAGCCACGAATCAAACAATATTGAATTATGTTCCATTAAGCTTTTAAGGTTGTGAAATGCTATACAAGTCTTCTCCTTCAACTGATTATCTAGAACTGTCAGAATGCTCTACTCTAAGAAAATAGTTGATCTTTAGATAGTGATAACTTTCTGGTACCTGATCCAATTGTTTTAAAAATTGGATATGTTGTGCATGAATGAATCTGGATGCTAAGTCCAGCTCCGCAAGGTTTGGAATGCAACTATGGTAGAATGCAGACCAAAATAAAGAAACTGCTACTGACTGAACTGTCTGAACTGAATTGGGAAAATGAAAGAAACAAACTAAAATGCAGATGTTTTTGGTTGATGCAAGATTGATCTTGAACCAGGGATGCTCCTGCATCAGACATCCAGGGTTATTGAAAAAGTGAGTCCCTCACTTCACTGAGGCTAGAGGGAAACCAAGGCGGTCTACCTTAGCCTGAGAAATCCACGATGAATCTTCTTCCAGTCTACCTTTCGACTTCACAAGTTATTTTTTGTATTGTCTTCCTCTAGTGTTGCATCCAACTCTACTGTCTAAAATGTCTTCAATCTACTCCAGTGCTTGTTGTGGTAACTGCTTCTCCAAATCTTCTTCAATGCTATCACTAAACTCCACTTCATGATATTGATAGAGATCTATACTGTTGAAAATAGGTGATATACCCAATGTCTCTAGTAACTCGACTTCATATGCATTTCCTGAGTATCTTACAAGGTCCAAACTTCTTCATCTTCAACTTGTTATATGTCCCAACTGAAAATCTTTCTTTTCTTAAGTATACCATCACTTCATCTCCAACTACAAATTCTTTGTGTCTTCTCTTCTCATCTGCCTTCTCCTTATACTTGTTGTTCATCTCTTCCAAATGCTTCCTTACCTGATTGTGCATTGTCTTGATATGTTCTAAAAATTCTTCTGCTTCTGCATTTCTCTTGTCTTCCAAACTGAGATCTCTCAATTCTACTACTCCTCTAAGGTTTACTCCAGTAAAAATCTCAAAATGTGTTCTTCCAGTACTCCTATTCATTGAACTATTGTATGCAAACTTTTTGGTAGGTGGCGACTGATCATGCAAGTACTGTACACTAGTTATGTATCCTCGCCGGGGTTCAGGGCTAGGCCAGACCGAGCCCTGAGCAGGGGTTCGAGGGTGGTAGCCCTCGAGAAGAAGGGGTTCGAGGGCGTAGCCCCCAAAAATTTTTTTCATGAGCTGACATAAAAAACCCTATTTTTGTAACTAACATAAGGCTTGATAAAAGCGGCTAAGGGTTAGGGTTTTGGTTGATATTGTATTGTAGCATTTGCAATGGTATTGAGTTGCAGGGATTGCTAGTTGTAATTGATTTGATTTACTAGATAATAATATTGGACTCTCTGTTGGTGAATGTAGCTCGAGTTTGGGTGAAGCACGTTAAAACTTGTCTCTCGCTGTTATTATTTCTATGTATTTTTTGTTCCTTTGTTTAATCTTTATTTGCATTTATTTGATATCTTTTGCCGGCTAACCCTAAAAAGTGGTCTGAGAGCAGGTTGTGTTCAATTATCATCTACAGGAAGGTCTCACGATTAAGTGGGAACAATGGCAGATGAGGGTAAATTGAAGGTCAATAAATTTAAAGGGCAGAACTATCAGTTATGGAAGATGTAGATGGAGGATTACCTCTATCAGAAGGATTTATGGAGGCCATTGGAAGGAGTATCCAAGAAACCGGCAGGAATGATGGATGAGGATTGGAATCTTCTGGATAGAAAGGCACTAGGAACCATTCGGTTGTGCCTGGCACCATCTGTGGCATTCAATATAATAGAAGCAATGACAACAGATGAACTGATGAAAGCTTTGGCTAAATTGTATGAAAAACCCTCAGCCTCAAATAAGGTATTTCTCATGAAGCGTTTGTTTAATCTAAAAATGATTGAAGGTGGATCTGTGACAGATCATTTAAATGAGTTTAATACAATTGTCAGTCAGTTAACTTCTGTAAAAGTGAAATTTGCTGAAGAGGTGAGGGCTCTCTTGGTTTTATGTTCTTTTCCAGAAAGATGGAATAGCTTGGTAATGGCTGTAAGTAACTCTGTCTCTGGTTCAAACACTTTGAAATTTGATGATGTTGTTGGTGTTATCCTTAGCAAGGAAATGCGACAGAAAAGCTCAAGAGGGCCCACATCAAGTAATGTTTTGAATGCAAAAAGTAGGGGCAGATCAAAGGAGAGAGGAAAAGGTTCTAGAGGTCATGGGAAGTCACGAGGAAAATCAAAGGATAAGAGGTCCCAAACCAGAGGACAAAAGGATTGTTGGTACTTTGGGAAACTAGGTCATCTGAAGAAAGATTGCTGGTCTCGGAAGAATAAAGGAGACAAACAAGAAGGAAATAAGGAGGCAAATGTGGTAAGTAATAAATCTAAAGATGATGCTTTGATTCTTTCCCTAGATAATGTTGATGATTCATGGGTTTTAGATTCAGGGGCCTCATTTCATGCTATGCCCCATAGAAGTTATTTTCTTGATTATGTCCAAGGGGATTTTGGGATGGTTTATTTGGGAGATAACGAACCCTGTCAGATTGTTGGAAAGGGAAGAATCAAGATTAAGTTACATAATGGGAATCATTGGCTACTACAAGAGGTAAGGCACATTCTAAGGCTCGGTAGGAATTTAATTTCAGAAGGCAGCTAGCTGAAGAAGGTTGCATTGTTACATTTACTGATAAAATTTGGAAGGTTTCAAAAGGTACTTTAATAGTATCAAAAGGTGTGAAAGTAGGCACCTTATATATTTGTACAGGTCATACTGTTCCTTCTACTTTAGCTGTTGCAGAGAAAAAACAAATAGGTTCAGGAATAGTTGCTACAGGTTTACAGGAAGAGACTAAAACAATTGCTGCAAGTTCTGAAACAACACTATGGCATAACAGACTTGGGCATTTGAGTGAAAAAAGGTCTGAAGATACTTCATTCTAAGAAAGTTTTACCAGGTCTAAAATGTATTAATATGGATTTCTGTGAAAGTTGTGTGTATGGCAAACAAAAGAGAGTTAGTTTTCTCAAGGATGGGAAGCAAAAGAAAGATGAAAAGTTGGAGCTTGTGCATACCGATGTATGGGGACTGGCTCAGGTATCTTCTCTTGGTGGCTCTCGGTATTATGTTACATTCATAGATGATGCAACTAGGAAGGTATGGATTTATTTCCTTAAGTAGAAATCAGATGTATTTGAAACATTTAAGAAATGGAGAAGCTTGGTTGAGAATGAGACGGGTAAAGATTAAAATGTCTCAGATCTAATAATGGTGGTGAGTATTACAGCAAAGAATTTGAGGATTATTATTTCTTTAATAGAATACGTAGGCAGGAAACGATTCCAGGGACTCCACAGGAGAATGGAGTAGCTGAACGCCTGAATAGGACAATAATGGAGCGTGCAAGGACTATGAGATTGCGCTGGGCTGCCTTTAAACATGTGGGCAGAGGCTGTCAACACTGATGTATACTTAATTAATAGAGGTCTGTCAGTTCCTTTGGGCTATGGTATTCCAAAGGAAGCATGGACAGGTAAGAAGGTGAGTTATTCTTTTCTAGAAACCTTCAATTGTGAAGCATTTACACATGTAGATTCTGAAAATAGAACCAAGCTGGATGCAAAATCAAAAAAATGTACTTTTGTTGGATATGGCATTGATGAATTTGGTTATAGGGTTTGGGATTTTGAAAATCAAAAAATTGTGAGAAGCAGGGATGTTATATTCAATGAGAAGGTGTTGTACAAAGATCAGTTGCAGTAACATGAGAAGAAAGAAAAGGATTATGTGGTGCTAGATGATACGCCAAATAGTGATGTTCCAGTGGTCCCTCATGCTTCGCAGCAACAACAAGAAATACCACAAACTCTAGTGAATGTCAGACAGTCAACAAGGCTAAGTAGACCTCCTGAAAGGTTTTCTCCCTCTTTGTATTCTATTTTGTTAATAGATGCTAGTGAACTAGAAGGGTATGATGAAGCTATGCAGGTGGATACACAGGTTCAGTGGGAGCTTGCAATGAAAGAAGAAATGGACTCCTTGTTAAAAAATTAGACTTGGGAATTATGTAAGTTACCTATAGGTAAAAAGGCTTTACCAAACAAATGGGTTTTGTGATAGGTGAAAGTCAGGTGTGGAAGATCAGACATAGTCATGAAACCCTAACCCTACCATCATCAAGGAATCTAATCTAAATGAAGCCAAAAGAACAATGCAATGCAAGCATAACATCACCTAGACCGTGCGATTCCTTGTTTGAGAGGGAAATGTGGACTGCTTCTTCAACAATGAACAATCACAAAGCTGAAAGCTGCCATTGATGGATGATAAAAGCTCAAATGCTCGAATGCTCAAGATGATAATGGAGTTGCTATCTGATTGCTGGATTGCTAGATACTATATGAATTCTGGATTGCTAGATTTCTGGATGTCTCATATGGAATGAGAGGCTGTTTATATAGGACTCAACCAAGATCAACCAACGGTGGAGATTCAAAGGCTATGTGAATGGCTAAGATTGAAAGTTACTAAATTTAGGTCCAATTAGTTGTACATGTGAAGGATTTTAAATGAAAGTTGTCTTACAACACATGATAAATGGGAAATGGACAAGTGTTGAAATGTGATAAATGATAAAGGCTTAATTCAAATAAAGTATTTGAATTAGTGGGATATGAGTTGGAAATTAATTAAATAAATAAAATTTATTTAATTAATATGATAAATGCATAAAATGAGATAAGACATGATGTGGAATTAATTAAATAAATACAATTTATTTAATTAATTGGCTAAGTGAATGAGAATGGGATTTTAATTAAATAAATAAAATTTATTTAATTAATTGGATAATGGATTAGGGATGTAACAAGGTGTCG
The DNA here is from genome assembly GCA_027924645.1 of Cunninghamia lanceolata. Lineage (NCBI taxonomy): Eukaryota > Viridiplantae > Streptophyta > Pinopsida > Cupressales > Cupressaceae > Cunninghamia > Cunninghamia lanceolata. Next base: position 2,606,310 of record BSBN01001310.1, read on the forward strand.
CTAGACATGGACAAATTTGGGTATCTACATTTTGCCCCTCTTTGATACAATGTTCGATAGAACGTTGTGTCAAAGAAGATGTGAGATATGTTCGATAAACAAGTTATGCCCCAGTGTAACTGGCAGGTGATGCCCCCTCGAGAGGTAAGCCAGGCGAACCAGGAAAGACTGGGTTGGCGCTCGATAGAAGAAAAGGCAGAAAAGAGGGCAGATGCGAAGAAAATAGGCTGTGGTATAGAAGAATTAGGGTTTGGAGAAGGGCTATAAGTAGGGGCTGCAAGGGCAAATAGGCTCATTTGTGCTCATTTGTGCTTAGAAACCTAGAGAAATCCAGAGCTCCTGAGAGTGAGAGTGGCAGAGCTAGCGGGATGGTGATTCCACGCAGAGATCATCGTGCGGAGCGAGTGAGGACACATGGACGACCAGAGGGAGCAGGCGCACCGGTATGTCTCAAAACTTTTCCCAAAAGCGTGCATTTAATAGCCTAGAAGTGTAATTAATTTACACACGTCACCAAAAGCGACTAGTTTAGGACATGGCACATATAGGTCGCTTATGTAAGAGTAGAGGTCGCTTAGAGTAATATAGGTCGCTTATGGGCGCGGGTAGGTCGCTTAGGAAAAAAGTGGTCGCATCCTGTCGGTGGGAAAATAGCAGCGGAAATGCGCATGTAGATGAAAACGAGTCGCTTATGAGCAGATAGTAGTCGCATAGGGTAGTTTAGCTCGCATAGGACTAGAAATAGATCGCATATGGTAGATAGCGCGCATATAGGGCGAAAATGGTCGCTTAGTGTGAGTTGGCTCGCTTATGATGAGAAAATAGGCGCATATAGGAAAAGGGCTCGCGTTTGGAGTAAAAAGACTCGCATGTGGGATATGGCTCGCAGGTAAAGTAAGGATGAACGCATATGGTAATAGTGGTCGCGTTTAGGAAAATAGTGAGCGCATGTGCAAAAGAGCTCGCATGTAGGCAAAACAGAGGCGCATATGGTGAAAGGGGTCGCTAATGAGCAGAAAGAGGTCGCTTGTGGTAAAGTGAACCGCATATGATAGGTGTAGGAGAAAATAGCAGATAGATAGGCAGATTTGGATATGAATGATTAACGGAATGGACTGACAAGAGTAAATGGATGATGCAGGATGTACTACCACCATTACTATCACGGGAGCCCCATCCGAGAGATTTGCGGCTAGTGAGACGGTTGGATGCAGAGGAGCTACTGGTGTTAGAGATCCTGGGCTTAGAGCATGTGTCACGATTAGAGCCAGTGCAGGCACATCGAGGACTGATGACTGCGATGGTGGAGCGATGGATGAGCGAGCACAGTTCATTCTTGTTACCGACAGGAGAGGCGACCATCACCTTAGAGGATGTGTTCCGGATTTTGAGGATTCCGATAGATGGGGATCGGGTAGATTATGATCCGGAGATGGGCCCAGCTGCATTCAGGAGATTGTTTGGGACACCAGACATCGGAGCAGAGGGTTCGGAGATACCGATGGGGAGGATGGAGGAGCTCTGTGACAGGTTGCAGCGAGTGGTAGTGGCTATCATTAGATGGCTAGTGGGTGATAGGAGAGCGAGAGGGTTTCCTGTAGGATGGGGGACAGTGATGGAGGGCATGTTCTCCTATGGCACGAGATATGCATGGGCAAAGTGCGTGTTGGGACAGCTCTATCATTACCTACATGATTGTGCATATATGTTCGGAGCCAGTATGTCAGCAGGAGTGACAGTGTTGCACGTATGGGCTTATGAGCACATTCCAGTGACGAGACCAGAGGGATGGGTGGCTAGAGCAGCAGGAGAACCATTTGCACGGATGTATAGAGGAGCCTTGACGTATCGACAGCGCCGAGGGGTGGTATACTGGCGACGGAGGTTGGATGAGATAGACAGGTTTGTATGGAGGCCATGGCTAGGATGTGAGCAGTGGGAGGAGGAGGATGCCGAGCTTGCTTATGCGAGACAGGCGAGGTACATTTTTGGACGCGGCTTGTACATTATAGAGCGCTATTTGCCAGAGAGAGCCCTGAGACAGTTTGGAGAGGCACAGGCAGTACCTGTAGGGGATGCCATTTTTGGGAGGACGAGGTAGGAGGTGTTCGATTGGGGTCCAGAGGTTGTGGTGGACACAGCCTTGGCAGAGAGAGATGGATTGCAGCCAGTAGCATGGCAGTGGAGACAGGGTCCGGCAGAGCCAGGTACATTGCCAGAGTATGATGCATACTGGGCGACAGCTAGGCCGACTCGGTTGACACGAGATGGAGAGATTGGGGAGATTGGGATGGAGAGACTAGTTCGGAGGCGACGACGACGGGCTCCACCAGCACAGGCAGTAGTGCCAGCTGCACCAGGGATACAGATGCCAGGGCAGGTGCCAGGTCAGCCAGCTATATTAGCACAGCCACAGGCACAGATCGGAGCAGGGGATGATGTGGGCATTCAGCAGCTGCGGAGACGGATCAGAGAGGAGAGGAGATGGAGGCAGCGAGCACAGATGAGGCTGAGGAGGGTGGAGATGGATAGGCATCAGGCCGTGATCAGTCTGAGGCATGCTAGAGCACAGGCACAGGCTTATCAGACGCAGCTACAGTTGGGAGCGCAGAGAGGAGATGGACAGGAGGATGGTGCGCTCGCGAGAGTTACAGGAGAGAGGGATACAGCTAGGCAGCATGAGCAGATGATGAGGCTTGAGCGAGATACTGCAGTACAGCAGGAGCAGGCTATGAGAGCAGAGAGAGATGGTCTGCGAGCTGAGAGAGATAGTCTGCGAGCTGAGAGAGATAGGGCAGTACAGCAGCTGCAGGTTATGACTAGTGAGCGGGATAGAGCAGTGACTGCCTTGGGGACTGATGGAGCTACTATGTACTTAGCCACACAGTTGACAGCAGTACAGGCCGAGCTTCAGAGAGTGCAGGGTGAGGCTAAGTATTATAGAGGCTTATATTATGGAGCTGTGCCGGCAGAGCAGAGACAGCCTAGCTTCAGGAGCAGGTCAGGGGCTTCGAGCTCACGGAGGTCAGGTGGATCTCGGTCAGTAGCTTCAGTGATGGGGCCACCGAGAGATGGAGGACCAGGTACAGGACCTATTGGTGGTGGTGGTCAGGGTGAGGGAGCTGGCAGTAGTCGCTAGGGCACACCTTGTTGACATTGTATCATGATGAGGCCTAGAGCCATTGTTGTACATTCATTCTTTTCAGGGCTCAGCTTGTATTGTAGACACTTGTATTTTGACACACATGTATATATATATATATATATAGCAGTTTTGGCGATCTATATGATGTTATAATGGTTGTGATGTTGATATTATGATGGCTATGCATGTTATGTGTATGGATTATATATGGATTATGGATGGATATTTATGCAAATGGTAATGGATAGAAAATATTTGAAAATGTAAAGGGTAATGACATGAATAGATGTATGCATATAGGTAGATGGTAAAGAAAAAGATATGTAATGGACTTATGTATGGCTAACACTTGTTTTGCAGGAGCGGGAATATGGACAAAGGATGATGGAGATGATTGATCTTGGCTGAGGATGACGGAACGAATGGATAGATAAAATGGATAAGATAAGATGATGATGGGCAGCTTTCAAGTAATTGCTCAAAATGAAAAGAAATGCAGTCCTTATGTTTGATATAGCATATGGATGTTATGCACCAGGGTATAAGAGACCAAGGTGTCGAGGTATCCAATGCGTAACTAACGTGTTACAATCTTGTCTGAACGCATGTGGTCAAGATGGTGAACCAACATGCACAAGATATGAATAACAGCTAGTGTTGGACTTTGACGCTACAAACAATGGTTTGAGCTTATCTCCACTACACATAATGATAGCTTGCTGGTTATATGTATGGAGTTAGTCTTAACATAGAATAGTCTCTAATGCATAAGAGACTGTTTAGCTTCTCAGATGCTAGAGATATTGATATGTAAGATGCTAATCCCAACACGTACAAGATACCAAGACGCATAGGAAGAGAATAAGATCATCCCGCAAACACGGCATACGAAAGCTATATGACCATGCCCCAGTCCTTACTTCATCGCAACATACCAAGATATAAATAGATCAAGGCAGTCTTGACTAGGTACAGAAAAGGGACAAAAGATAAATCAAAAGATAAAACAAAAGATACTGTCATCACGTTCTCTTGCCAAATTTGGGTGCTCGTGGATAGATTAAGCTGGCGCCTTGTTAAGAGGAGAGCTACATCCTGTTGAAGGCTAAAGTTGTTGATAAATGGCTATAGCAAATGTTGGCTTAAGGCATTCGGACAAATAGCTTCTGGCTTACCTATGATTGGTTAAAGTGCTTGAGCTTGTAATATACACATGGATTGCGTCCTGTTTGAGCTGATCAAAGAGGAGAAGATGGATGATGAATGAAGATGAAGAAGATGGGGGGATCATCGGTGCTTGAGTACTGGAAACTTCCTTCGTATTCCAGACTGCCTACATACCCTGTATCCACGGGATCAAAGCACATTTACGATGAAGATGAGACATGATGAATATGTAGTTCTGGGTTTTATTGATGATGTAAGTGATAAAAGATAGAAGAATATGAGCTGAAAGATTGAAGAATGTTTAGAAGGAAAGATGACAGATGACTGATGAAAGGGGCTATCGTCTTAGCCTGAATCAGAGTGCTTCCTTCGCATCTCCGATTGCCTACATACCCTGTATCCATGGGATCAAGGCGTCAACGATAGAGCTGGATGTAGTTCTTATTGATGTGGCTAATCGATTGGATGTTTGATCAAGCGATGTTTGTTGCGATTGTTGGATGAGTGTGGATGAATTGTGAAGGTATGAGTCCTGGTTGCAAGTCGTTAGGTCATAGTTGTCGGTGGACATGTGCCATGGCTGAAGTTGATAAGGTGTGCTGTGTTGAAAGCTGAGTTGGTTGATGTGTTATGAGCTAGAGATAACAGGATCCACTTCCAAATAAGACTCAACAAATGCCCCCAGTGTGGGATGAGGTTTATTATGCAGAAGCGACAATGCAGAAAAGATGTGGCCAAGATGCTAAGGTGCCAAAAGATATAGATATCACGACAATGTCTCACATATGATAACTAGCATTGGCAAAGGATGAAGAGGAAAGGCTATGTGTGAGATTGCGATAGGGCTTATGAAAATAGCTTATACAAGATGCAATGGGGAAAATGATCAAACGAACCAAACAAATGAGGGAAGCTGGTCACTACACATAGCGCCTGTTTGCCAGGTTTTCACTATGGTACTTATCCAAGGCGCCTGTTTACCAGGTTTTCACCAGAGGACGGATTATTTATCTTATGTTTGTTTTTTTTTTTTTTTTTTTTTTTTGTTTTGACATATTTTGATTTTTTTGTTTTTTTTTTTGTTTTGGTGTTTTTGTGGGATAGCTGAGATTCATGGATAAAACTTCTTGAGATGAACGCTGTTGACGGGTTCATCCAAGGGAATGCCTTCAGGTGTTGACAAAGTGTATGCACCAGATCCATAAACTGCTGTGATAATGAAAGGACCAAGCCAATTTGGTTCAAACTTGCCCTGTTTCTCTCAATGTTGTTGATTCCTTTGGTTTTCTTTAAGGACAAGGTCGCCAACCTGAAATCTGCGTTCTCTGATCTTTTTGTTATAGCTGCGACGTAGCCGGTTTTGATAGACTTGAAGATGGTTCAATGCTGTAAGGCGGCGTTCATCTAAGAGCTCAAGATCATGGAGTCGGGAGACTCGATATTCTTCAACTGAAATAGTATGTTGCAAGGATATGCGCAAAGAGGGGATCTCAACCTCGATAGGCAAAATAGCTTCAGTGCCATAGACTAGAGCATAGGGTGTGGCGCCAGTAGGAGTTCTGACACTTGTTCTATATGCCCATAAAGCAGGATGCAGTTGTAGATGCCAATCTCGACTAGTTTCGTTAACAGTCTTTTTAAGGATCTTGATGATTGTCTTATTAGAGGCTTCAGCTTGACCATTGCGCTGAGGATAATAAGGCGTAGAGAACCTATGTTGAATATGAAACTTATTGCAAAGATCTCTAACCTCTTGGTTCTTGAAAGGCCGGCCATTATCTATGACAATAGCTTGAGGAACTCCATAACGGCAGATGATGTAATGTAGGATGAATTTAGCTATTTGTTTACCTGTGATGTAGGTCATTGGTATGGCTTCTACCCACTTTCTGAAATACTCAGTGGCAGTGATAATAAACTTATGACCATTTGATGAAGTAGGATGGATTTTACCCACAAGATCAAGTCCCCATTGCGAAAAAGGCCATGGAGTGACAATAGGCTGAAGCTCATGTGCTGGTGCATGTATTAGATCTCCATGTTTCTGACATTGTAGACATCGCTTTGCAAATTGTTGGGCATCTTTTTCCATAGTTGGCCAATAGTATCCTGCTCGCAGAAGTTTCTTAACAAGGCCAGGGCCAGCGGAATGCGAACCGCAGACACCTTCATGTACTTCACGTAAGGCCGTTTTTGCTTCCTCAGAATCAAGACATCTAAGAAGGATACCATCAAGACTTCGGCGATAAAGGGTGTCTCCTAAGATAGTGTAACGAGAGGCTCGACGGATAAAAGTTTTACGTTGGGTGTTGGATAGTTGAAGAGGCAAGGTGTGATTACGGAGATACTCGTATATATCTTTGTACCACAACGAGTTGGGACCAACAATCTCACATATAAGCTCAGACTGTGGAACTTCAAATGCGGGGATCAAAAGCTGTTCGACCAAGAATTCACATTTATGGGTGTTAGATGGCATGTCTAAAAGAGACCCAATCATAGCCATGGCATCAGCTGCTCTGTTTTGTAGTCTTGGAATTTGCTCAAAGGTAATGTCCTCGAAATATTGCTTGAAATCATCCACCATTAGTTTGTATGGAAGAAGCTTCTCGTCTTTTGTTTGATATTCATCTAAGACCTGTTTGATAACTAGCTGAGAATCACCAAAGACTCGTAACTGTTTGATAGCCCATTGTACTGCCATGCGCAAACCTGTGATTAAAGCTTCATACTCTGCTATGTTATTGGTACAGGGGAATGCTATTCTGTATGATTTAGGTATGCAGTCTCCTTGGGGAGTGACAAACAAGATACCTGCTCCAGATCCGTGTTGAGTGTATGATCCATCAAAGTATAGCTGCCATCGTGCTGGAGAGCTGAAAGTAAACAATCCTTCATCAGGGAATTCGGGATATATTGGCTGAATGTCTGTGATAGGTGCTGCAGCTAATTGATCAGCAATGACTTGTCCTTTGATAGATTTACGGTTCACATATTGTATGTCAAATTCACTCAAGATCATAACCCATTTTGCTAATCTCCCTGTGAGAAGTGCTTTTGAAAGGAGATACTTGAGGGGATCCACATTAGAGATGAGCTTTGTTGTTTGGTTCAACATATAATGTCGCAACTTTTGGGAAGCAAACACTAATGCTAAACAAGCTTTTTCCATGAATGAGTAATTAAGTTCATATCCCACAAGAGTTCTGCTAATGTAATAGATGGCTTGTTCTTTTCCTGAATCATCATGTTGAGCTAGAAGTGCACCTAATGCTGCGGTTGTTGATGATATATAAAGCAGTAATGGACGATCAAGTACAGGAGGTATTAACACAGGAGGTGTTGCCAAGTATTCCTTTATCTTATCAAAAGCCTGTTGACACTTTTCATCCCACTTAAAAGGTTCACCCTTGCGAAGAAGATGCTGAAAAGGATGACATTTATCTGCGAGTTGTGAGATGAATCTGCGGATAGATTGTAGCCTACCCTGTAAACTGCGGAGCTGTTTGAGATGCGTTGGTGGAGGCATTTCTATGATAGCTTTTACCTTAGCTGGGTCCACTTCTATGCCTCGTCGAGACACAATATATCCCAATAGTTTTCCTGATGTTACACCAAATACACACTTCTTTGGATTTAGTCTGACTTGGTATTTCTCTAATCGATCAAAAATTTGTGCCAATACTGGTAGATGTCCTTCCCTTGTCTTAGATTTTCCCAGGATGTCATCAACATAGTCTTCCATGATAGTATGAAAAAGGTCATGAAAAATAACTGTCATGGCTCGTTGATAGGTAGCTCCAGCGTTTTTGAGACCAAAAGGCATTACAACCCAGCAATATGTGCCCCATGGACAAATAAAAGATGTTTTATCTTGATCTTCCTCTGCTATTCTGATTTGATTATAACCAGAAAATCCATCCATCAAAGATAGCATTTCATGTCCTGCTGTAAGATCAACAATGTTGTCTATGCTTGGTAATGGAAAATCGTCTTTAGGACATGCTTTGTTAAGATCTCTAAAGTCCGTGCAGCAGCGAACTCGTCCATCTGGTTTTGCTACAGGTACCAAGTTTGAAACCCATTCTAGATAATCAATAGGCTTTATGAACTTTGCTTCTAATAGTTTCTGAATTTCTGCTTTAACCAATAAGGCAACTTGTGGATGCATTTTGCGCAATTTTTGTTTGACAGGCTTTGCATCAGGGAATACTGCTAAATGATGTACCACAAGTGAAGGATCTAGTCCTGGCATGTCTGCATAAGTCCATGCAAAATTTATAGCTCGTCTCAGGAAAAATGCTGTGAAGTTCTTTCGTTCTTGCTCTGATAGTGATGCTGCCAAAAAGGTGATCTTCGGATTTTGTTCTGTTCCCAAGTTCATGTCTTGTGATTTTTCAACTAGCACAGTTGATTTCTCATGGTAATCAGCGGTGACAGGAAGATCAAATCCCTCATCCTCAGGTGCCTCAGAGAGGTTTTCACCTTCAGATACGTCCGTTATTTTTACTTTTTCACGGTCAAGAGGCGCCTTGCGGTTTTCACCTAGTGACCTATTTTGTTGAATTTTGTTTATTTCACTTTTGCGACTGAAGGATTTGATACTTCCGCCAAAATATGCTAGTTTAGGTAATTCCATCATGAAACCTGCTTTGTGATCACCCAATGGGATACCTTGTCTCAAACCCATGAATTCCGCAATGGCTTCGTCATTTTCAAATGTATCTAATATCGGTGTCCCCTGTTGGTCCCAATCGATGAGGTCAGGATATACGAGTGAGAGGTTAATGGAGGGATCGTGATGGCTAGAAGAGATTGCGGAAAACATGAAGATGGAATGTTCTTGAAAGAGGTCGGTGATATGAAGGGAGGAGTCGTCGATGGTATCCGAGTTAGAAGTCTCTCCTACCGAAGAAGATCCAACGTCAATATCGGAAATACACTTAATGTCTTTGGATCGCGGTACCTCCGGTTGGTAACCAAGGCCTTGCTTATTAAACTTCTTAGACACAATAAGGGGCTCAATAGGTCCTTGTTCCTGTGATCCCAAGCCGCCATGTCCTTTATAGCCCATGTTCTTGATGATACGAAACCCGTTGTTGTATCACTCTACTTCAAGTTGGACTTGGTCATTTTCATCAAAGAATATCCAAGAGTCTATGTCCTCAATGTCTTCGTCATCCAAGAAACCACCTTTAATGAATACGGTAGGGGGAGCTTTGATAACAGCGGAGGATGAAGTGGGCTTAGATATAGAAAGCTTACCGTGGGATTTAGGAGATAACGGAAGGGTGCCAACGCAACAGGATTCCTGCAATTTGTACTCACCAGGGCCATGTTCGGTATATTTGATATGGAGGTTGGAAGCGGCTTTGCTAGATGAGGGCTTGAGGAGATCGGATGGGTCGACATAGGAGGATGATGGATATGCCTCGGTGTTGAGAGGGATACGGTTTGGACTCTGATATTTAGCTTGAAAAGCACGGCAAAACTCAAATGGATTAGGATCAGCTTGAATGGTAACTTCAACACCCTTATGCGGAAATTTAAGGCATTGGTGATATGTAGATGGAACTGCTTTAAGGGTATGGATCCAAGGGCGACCGAGGATGATGTTGTAAGGCAGATTAATATCAAGGACTTGACAGCGAGTTTCTGTAATGACCGGTCCAACTTGAATAGGCAATAAGATGATCCCTTCAGTATCTCTTTCAGCGTCATCATATGCTCTGATAGTTATAACCTTGGAGGTGTCAACATTTTTCTCAGAATATCCCAATTGTTTGATAAGTTTCAAAGAACATATATTTAGACCAGCTCCCCCATCTATCAAGACTCGTTTGATACGGCGTTGGTTAACAAATACTTCAATATGGAGGGCCTCATTGTGTGACGGATGCATGGAGGGTTGAAGATCTTTGTCAGAAAAGGTTAAATGACAAGGGGCTGCAATGCTAGCGACCATGGATTGAAATTGTGTGATATTAATATTATTAGGCACCGAAGATTCTTGTAAGGCCTTATCAAGGATAGCTTTATGTGCGGGGGATAGGCGGAGCAGCTCAAGGATAGATATGTGTGCGGGGGTTTTGCCAAGGTGATCCAAGAGGTTATAGTCAGAGAGAGGTCGAGGAGGATGAGGAGGTGCTCCTTGAACGGTAACTTGACCTCTTCGCGTGGTTACGGCACAATCAGGTGCTCCTTGGATGGTAATGGTAGAAATGCGAGCATGGTCAATGCGGCCAATGGTAGATGATGCATAGCTATAGGGAATAGCATTTCCAGCTTGAAGGTTATTTGTCTGATCATGAGATGGCAGTGGATTCTTGAAAGTCTTTAGATCATAGTTTGATGTGGATTGTTGAGCAGGTTGAGGTGTTGAAGGTGTGACGTTGATTAGACCTTGATCAATGCAGTCTTGCATAACATGTTTTAAGCGCATACAACCATTTGTTTTGTGTCCTTTAACTCGATGATAATCACAATACTCATTCTCTTTGTACCAAGGAGCTCGAAAGAGTGGTTCGCCATTTGGTGGTGCATCGGGTAGAATAACATCTCCGGCTTGAAGCAGCTTTCGAAGAATAACTTCCATGGGTTCCACTAATGGTGTAAATTGTCGGCGTGGATTAGAAGTTTGGCGTTGGTTTCTTCGTTGTGGAAAAGACTGTCTTGGTGGAGAGGCTGCTTGAATGTTGATAGGAGCTCTCATAGTTTGGATATTCTTTGTATCAACAATACCGTCATTGACAACATTCTTGTTCTTGTTCCAAAAGCGAGACTTATCATTGGAATTTTGGGGAGAATCTTTGTTATCACGAAAGATCTTGATAGTTCCTTTGGCAATTAAGGCTCGTTCAATAATAACTCCTTTGGAAACTAGTTCGTCAAAGGTGCTAGCACTTTGCAATTGTAATTGGAATGACAGCTCAGGATGAAGATTTTGAACAAAGATGTCAAGCTGTTGTTTCTCAGGGATTTCCCATGATAATTTGCTAGCCATATTACGCCATCGTTGGGTAAATGAGGAAAAGGTTTCACCATTGCGTTGTTTGTTGTTGACAATGTCATTCATGTTTACCTCATGTTCAATATTGAAGGCAAAATGTGATCGAAACTTGGTTGCCAATTCGGGAAAAGTCTTAATTCCTGGAGGTAAATGGGAAAACCATTCGAGAGCTTGTCCTGCTAAGCTTCGAGGAAATAGTCTCAAAAGATATGTATCATCATAGGCAACATCGAGACATGCCACGAAAAAGGCTCGAAGATGGTCATCCGGATTTCCTTTCCCTTTGTACTTATCAAATTGTGGGATTTCAAAGTGTGGTGGAAAAGGTATCATATTAAGAGACTTGTCAAATGGATAAGCGCATATGTTTTCGAGAGAGAAGGGTTTCTTGCCTTGTCCTACCCTTTCATCGATCATCTGTTGGATATCGGCTGAGGATAACTGCTGTTGTTGCAAAGGGGGTGGAGTGTGATATGAAACATATTGTGGTTGCGGTTGTGGTATATGTGGAGTTGTGACAGTTTGTTGTGGTTGTGGGATGTATGAAGCTGTAACGGTTTGTTGGGGTTGTGTGCCCACAATGTATGTCAAAGGAGTGGTATGTGACATGTATGTGTTAGAGCATTGCTGTCCTTGAGACACAAGTGGTAAGTGGGTGTGCATTACATGAGAAGTGGATGTGGGATTGATAGTAGCAGATGGTTGGGAAGTTGGAATTGAATTCATGACATGGTAAGTGACGGAGGGATTGGTAGATACAACAGAAGGGTGAACATTGGGATTGGTATTTTGGACAATATGAGGATTGGTATATGTCATGTGTTGGGTGATATTAGAGAAGCCTTGGGTAGCATAAGATGGATTGATAGTGTGTGAAGGATTGGAAGAAGAGGACAGCATGGATGTAAGTTGATCAACATAAGCGATCTGATTGTTTGGATTGGCTTGAGAAATGAGGGGATCACTCATGTCAATAAGGCTAACATTGGGATTATAGGATAACATGAAGGAATTAGCAGTTGGTGTATGAGATGTGGTAGATCGCAATGGTTGTGAAGCATGGAGGACATGTGTTGTTGGAATGGTTTGAGAGGTATGCACACCATAAGATATGGGAATTGCTTGTGATGCTCGAAGTGTTTGTGCTTGCGTTACATGGACAGCTTGTGTGACGTGAGGCATGGAAACAGTCATGGTAGAAGGAGAGATATGTTGAGGGATATGAAAAGGTGGGATGTTGAGATTTTGTGACATGAGAGGAAGCACATTGGTGGGCACTATCAATGGTTCTAAGGTATGCTCTGATCGTGGTAACTCAAATGAAGCAACAAGAGGCAATGAGGATGGTGTTTGCGAGGTAATAGGAGATGATGTGACCATAGTAGATGGTTTATTCGCAACAACAGCAGTAGTGTTGGGATCGTGCTCTCTAATAGTGGATATATCAAAGTCTTTAGGTAGTTTAGCACCCATGCGAGCAAGTTGGAGAAAACAGCGATCAGGCTCAGATATCATGAGTTTCTCAACTTGGTCCCATAGATAGGTATCTTGAAATTCTGATGAGTCGTCTTGAGATTGTTCTTCGAAAGTTTCCAAGGATGGTGGAGGGTGCATTTGTTGTGAAGATGATTCGCCCCTAGTGTACCCTTGAGGTATAAACATATGAGAAGGCATACCAGTTGTGAATTGAGTTGCGTCCTTAAGAGGTGTTGTGAATTGTTTCATCTCAGCTTGCAATTTGGCATCCATTTCAGCTTTCAATTTGGCTTCTATTTCAGCTCGATATTGACTCCTAGTTTGAGGCATGATGTTGATGATGAAGTTGAGCTTGTCAAAGTTTTAAGACCCAAAAGATGATAGTTGGTTGATTGGTTGTTGTTTTGGTTTTGCTAGTTTGGCTAAGTTGCTTGGTTGATTTGGTTTGGCTGAGTTGTTGTTGGTTGTCCCTAGAGGTAGCTTAATCACTCAAGGGAAAGATTGTTTGCTGTTGATGTTTGTTGGAGCTAAAGCTAAAAAGAGATTGTTTGCTGAAGCTAAAGCTGAAGGTTGTTTGTTGGCTGAAGCTAAAACTGAAGGTTGTTTGTTGATCGAAATGATTGGATTGATGTCTGATTTGCTGGTTGGGATCTCAAAAAGATGGAAAAGCTCATGAGTTGTGATTGATTGATAAGCTCAAAATAGGAGACAAAGTCCAGGTGTTTGCTGTTGATCAAAGGTAAGTCTGAAAGCTGATGTTTGAGGTTCAAGCAAGCTGGTCCTGAGGCTAATTTAGCTGATGCACTGAGATTTGCAAGAATTTTAGCTACAGGCGACTGATGATAGCTCAAAGGCGACTCAGAGGATGCTAAAGGCGATTAATGATAGCTCAAATGCGACCTGGTTTAGTTTCGACAGAAAAATGACAGTGCTAACCAGAAGCGAATGCTATGCCAGAGGCGATGACTGTTGGTTCAAAGGCGATTACTGTTGGTTCAGAGGCGACTCAGATATCCCTAAAGGCGACAGTCTGTTGTTCATAGGTGAGCTTGTTCTGGAATCAGGCGAATAACTGTGGATTAAAAGCGACTTGGCTCAAACAATATGCGACTGGTAATGAATCAGATGCGATTTGGTTCAGACAGTAGGCGATCAGCTGTGGTTCAGAAGCGATTCTGTTCAAGCAAAAGGCGATCAACTACGGTTTAAAAGTGACTCTGTTTAAGCAGTATGCGGGCAGTTGTTGTTTAAAAGCGATGCAGTTCAGGCAGAATGCGAGTCACTACAGTTCAGAAGCGATGTTGATGGTCTGTGCGAGCAGTTTAGGTTCAAAAGCGACTGTGTTTGTGTACCGGTGGTCTGATTTTTGCAGTTTTTTTTCAGCAAGAAAACAATGATAACAGTCACTCACACTCACAACAAGCACAAACTGATACAACCTAGGCTAGGATAGGACAGTATCTGTTGAATCCCCTAGCTGCGCCTATTCAAAGCGGGTAGCTCCAGGATCTTGATAGCACCGGCTCCTCCTTACATTTGCACACACTTCTCACGCATACCAAGATCCGGGATTCTTATAAGGCTTGACCCTCTCCAAACCTTTAGATTGTCCCTGCTACCTCGGCTAAGAACCGCATGAATCGGGGCCGCTTCAAGGGTTTTGCCCTCTGCGTCAACAGATAGAAGGTTTTTGGCTACTACACAAAGTTGCTAATAAGGGCATCCGTTCGGGTGGCTATACGTGCGGCAGCGCTACTCTCCGTTATGGAGTCTCCCAGCCTCCAAGGGTTGCGCCTTGGAGGGTTTTGGGGGAGGTTGGCTGTCGGTATAACACAACTGCACCCGTTGTTTGTGGCTTTCGACACAAACACTTTTCTTATATAGCGGTTCGGAAGGACTTGGCTTTAGCCCGTTACCGCTTGGGTCGTATCCCTTCTCACACCGGGAAGGCAGGCCCTCTAAAGATAATGACAAGTTCTCATGCACCCAAGATCCATTTGATAGGCAAGGGGAGAGGATACTTTTGTCATTAAATTTGGGTTACAATCAGGCACATGCAAGCAATCAAAAAGATAAATCAAGCACGGAGCAAACAGTAATTCATTTTAAGCACCAAGCCCAAATATGCCTAATTTAGTGAAAAAAACCACAAATCTTGGACCGATCGAACCTGCAACAGATATGTCAGTAGTTTGATAACCTCCTTTCTTGGACAGATCGATAAGATGCTGCGCAAATACCCAGTTAATAGCCAAAAATCAAACTGGAACTGAAACAAGCTTGAAAACAACAGAGCTTTACCAGATGCGACCCACTGTTGATCAAAAGCGACCTCTATTATGTCTTAGGCGAAAGACTGCAGATCATATGCGACGCGCAAAAACACAGTATGCGACGCCTGTTAGCTCATAAGCGATGCATATTTTCCATAAGCGATCGGTTGAGGGCTGGATGCGACCTGTTTCTGCAAAAACACAGCCGATAAACAAAAACCCTAGCCTAACAGGCGAATAATATTAGTCCATAAGCGACACAAATATATTCAAAAGCGGCGTCTGTCGTCTCATATGTGATCGCAATATACCGGAAGCAACCTGTTGGAAGTCGAAAGCGACCTGTCTCTGCAATACAAAAATCAAAACCCTAACCTGCATAGGCGAATATTATTAGCTCATAAGCGTATCATATCAGAATAAAAGCGTGCACCGTTAGGTCAAAAGCGATGCGGATTTGTGCAAAGGCGACCCCTGTTAGATTAAAAGCGATCTGATTATGCGCAAAAGCGGCGGCTGTTAGATCAAAAGCGGCAAATACAGTGAACACAGTCCCAGGCGATCATTTTAATGATAAAAGCGATGCATTTTACCTAAGGCGACGACTGTTAGGTCAAAGGCGATCCAGAGAGGTATATGCGGCCTGCTCCAGCTCAGAAGCGACGCAGAAATCTCGAAGCGACAGATTTTCCTTTAAAAGCGACTGGAATTTTCTGCGAGCACCTGCAAAATCTAATCTTCAAGGAAACAACTCCAAAAAATGAAGTTAATCAGGGACGTGAGTCCCACCGGGCGTGCCAAAATGTAGTTAGGGTAAAATTGCAAATTAGGGCAAATAAATAAACAGCAATGGTAAAACCCTAGCAATGCACAATGAAGCACAAGACAACATGAAAATTAAAATAACAAATATAAATGCAAACCGATCTCCATGTCAAACTTGATTTATCTCCATTGCTCTTCTCCACCTCGCATGAGCATGCAAGATTTTGAAGGATTATTGTTGGAGGAATGTTGGATGCTCACTTCTGCAGCATAACATTAAGATGAAGATGATATGAGGATGATAGATGAAGGATGTAAAGGCTCTAATGATATTTTGACAGAATAATGGTACTTGAAGCTCAATCCATTGCTAATGGATTTGGCAGAATAATGTTACTTGAAGTTCAATGCATGCTAATGGCTTGTGAGGGGTTTGATTTATAGAAAAGGCTTGGTTCAATTGGATGGTTGAGATTAAAAAGCTAAATGATTGATGTGGACGGCTAGGATTGATTAGGTATTCCCACTATTCAAAGGAGTTGTAGTCATTTGACAAGTGTCAAGGAGGATAGGGCTCATGTGTGTTTGTGTACATAAAAAGTACTACATGTGAAAGATATTAAATAAAAGGCTGTAGTACCATTTATCTTTTTTAAATGAAAGAGGCACACATGTCGGCTAAATGATAAGATAAATTAATTAAATAAATAAAATTTATTTAATTAATTGGAAAGTCGGCTTATGATGAGAACTTAATTCAAATAAAATATTTGAATTAGTTGGGATATGAGTTGGATATTAATTAAATAAATAAAATTTATTTAATTAATTGGATAGTGGGATTAAAATATGATTGGGATATTAATTAAATAAATAAAATTTATTTAATTAATTGGCTAATGGAATAAGTGGGGTTAAGAGTGGGATTTAGGACAAAATGCTACATGATGTTTAAGTGATGTTTTTGACAAGGTGTTGCTAGACATGAACAAATTTGGGACAATTTTGGGTGTCTACATTTTGCCCCTCTTTGAGATGATGTTCGAGATGATAAGATTTGCGTCGAGTAACATCATTTCAAAGAAGCTACGGTATGGATAATTGATAGGGATGCTGATGATGATGATGATGATGGTAGAAAGGATAGGTTGGTGATAAAATGTAGTTAGGGTAAAATTGCAAATTAGGGCAAATAAATAAACAGCAATGGTAAAACCCTAGCAATGCACAATGAAGCACAAGACAACATGAAAATTAAAATAACAAATATAAATGCAAACCGATCTCCATGTCAAACTTGATTTATCTCCATTGCTCTTCTCCACCTCGCATGAGCATGCAAGATTTTGAAGGATTATTGTTGGAGGAATGTTGGATGCTCACTTCTGCAGCATAACATTAAGATGAAGATGATATGAGGATGATAGATGAAGGATGTAAAGGCTCTAATGATATTTTGACAGAATAATGGTACTTGAAGCTCAATCCATTGCTAATGGATTTGGCAGAATAATGTTACTTGAAGTTCAATGCATGCTAATGGCTTGTGAGGGGTTTGATTTATAGAAAAGGCTTGGTTCAATTGGATGGTTGAGATTAAAAAGCTAAATGATTGATGTGGACGGCTAGGATTGATTAGGTATTCCCACTATTCAAAGGAGTTGTAGTCATTTGACAAGTGTCAAGGAGGATAGGGCTCATGTGTGCTTGTGTACATAAAAAGTACTACATGTGAAAGATATTAAATAAAAGGCTGTAGTACCATTTATCTTTTTTAAATGAAAGAGGCACACATGTCGGCTAAATGATAAGATAAATTAATTAAATAAATAAAATTTATTTAATTAATTGGAAAGTCGGCTTATGATGAGAACTTAATTCAAATAAAATATTTGAATTAGTTGGGATATGAGTTGGATATTAATTAAATAAATAAAATTTATTTAATTAATTGGATAGTGGGATTAAAATATGATTGGGATATTAATTAAATAAATAAAATTTATTTAATTAATTGGCTAATGGAATAAGTGGGGTTAAGAGTGGGATTTAGGACAAAATGCTACATGATGTTTAAGTGATGTTTTTGACAAGGTGTTGCTAGACATGAACAAATTTGGGACAATTTTGGGTGTCTACATTTTGCCCCTCTTTGAGATGATGTTCGAGATGATAAGATTTGCGTCGAGTAACATCATTTCAAAGAAGCTACGGTATGGATAATTGATAGGGATGCTGATGATGATGATGATGATGGTAGAAAGGATAGGTTGGTGATAAAATGTAGTTAGGGTAAAATTGCAAATTAGGGCAAATAAATAAACAGCAATGGTAAAACCCTAGCAATGCACAATGAAGCACAAGACAACATGAAAATTAAAATAACAAATATAAATGCAAACCGATCTCCATGTCAAACTTGATTTATCTCCATTGCTCTTCTCCACCTCGCATGAGCATGCAAGATTTTGAAGGATTATTGTTGGAGGAATGTTGGATGCTCACTTCTGCAGCATAACATTAAGATGAAGATGATATGAGGATGATAGATGAAGGATGTAAAGGCTCTAATGATATTTTGACAGAATAATGGTACTTGAAGCTCAATCCATTGCTAATGGATTTGGCAGAATAATGTTACTTGAAGTTCAATGCATGCTAATGGCTTGTGAGGGGTTTGATTTATAGAAAAGGCTTGGTTCAATTGGATGGTTGAGATTAAAAAGCTAAATGATTGATGTGGACGGCTAGGATTGATTAGGTATTCCCACTATTCAAAGGAGTTGTAGTCATTTGACAAGTGTCAAGGAGGATAGGGCTCATGTGTGCTTGTGTACATAAAAAGTACTACATGTGAAAGATATTAAATAAAAGGCTGTAGTACCATTTATCTTTTTTAAATGAAAGAGGCACACATGTCGGCTAAATGATAAGATAAATTAATTAAATAAATAAAATTTATTTAATTAATTGGAAAGTCGGCTTATGATGAGAACTTAATTCAAATAAAATATTTGAATTAGTTGGGATATGAGTTGGATATTAATTAAATAAATAAAATTTATTTAATTAATTGGATAGTGGGATTAAAATATGATTGGGATATTAATTAAATAAATAAAATTTATTTAATTAATTGGCTAATGGAATAAGTGGGGTTAAGAGTGGGATTTAGGACAAAATGCTACATGATGTTTAAGTGATGTTTTTGACAAGGTGTTGCTAGACATGAACAAATTTGGGACAATTTTGGGTGTCTACATTTTGCCCCTCTTTGAGATGATGTTCGAGATGATAAGATTTGCGTCGAGTAACATCATTTCAAAGAAGCTACGGTATGGATAATTGATAGGGATGCTGATGATGATGATGATGGTAGAAAGGATAGGTTGGTGATGCCCCCTCGAGAGGATAGGTGGGTTGGACAAACACGGGTATGCTCTCGAAAAGAAATGGTTTGGCTGCAAAAGAAAGATAAGGGGATAGATAGAAGAAATGAATGATGCGTTATGCTGCAATGAAAGTGAGCAACTATGATGTTTGATATAGCACTAGACATTATGCACCAAGGTATAAGGACCAGGGTGACGATGTGTCTCATGCCCCAGCGTAATACAACCTTGTCTGGATACAAGATATGAATATTAGCTGGAATGGTATTGAGATGATGCAAATGCAAGATAAAATGATAACACACACAAGCAAGCAAGCAAGCATGCACAAATGATTCAAAAACAAACAAGGTATTGCCCCTGTCAAGCTGTAAACCAATGATTGGTTGTTGATTGTTTTTCTAGTTGAGTGTTGTCATTGCGGGGAAAGCTATATCCCTAGATCAACACAAAGTTGTTTGCTGAGTTGGTTGGCTGGTTGGCTGATTGATTGATTTGGCTTACAACAAGGCTAGGATCAAGACCATTGATTGCGTTTAGATAACTTGGCTTGATTGATTAACTTGATTGGTATGGATTAAAGAATTGACTTGCATTTGGATCATTGTTTGGAATGGTTGGAAGATGAGGAAATGCTGATTAGATGAAGTGATGATTGGATTGATGTGCTATGATAGATTGATTGGAAGAAGTTGTTTATTGATGATGTATAAGATAGATGATAGAAGAAATGATGAGAGAAGAAAGAGGAAAATCGCTTGTGCCTGAATCTGGGCACTTCCTTCGTACTCCAGACTGCCTACATACCCTGTATCCACGGGATCAAGGCACTTAACGATGGAAATGAGATGTAGTTCTGATGTTGTGTTTTATTGATGAGATGATAAAAATGGATTGAGATTGATGAAATGTTGATGATGTGATGATATGTGGTGGATTGAGCTACTTTTGATTTGCTGAAGTTATTGGATTTGTTTTGATGGCTAGGTTGATGTGCTTTGGTTTTGATGTTGATGATTGATAGGATTTGTTTTGATAGTTGGCTTGATGTGCTTTGGTTGTGATGTTTGTTGTTGCTGGGTTGATTGTTTTGATGATTGGATTGTTTTGAATGATGATAGTGATGGTGTGATGATTAGAGTGTCCACTCAATCTAAGCATAAGCAAGTGTTCTCAGTGTGCTCAAAGGATGCAAAACAAACAAGGTATTGTCCTTGTCAAGTCATAAACCAATAATTGATTGTTTGATTTGTTGATGATAGATAGTGTTGTCATTGTGGGGAAAGCTATATCCCTAGATCAACACAAGGATGTGGGAACGCTATATCCCATTGATGATGATTGATTTGGCTCATGACAAGATTAGGACCAAAACCTGTTGATTTAAGTGGATAATGTTCCTTGATTGATTAGCTTGCTTGATATGGATTAATGTGACTTGGATTTAAGATCATTGCTTAGATTGATTTGATTGATATGATTGGAAATGGATTGATTGAAATGGATGAATGAATGTTATTGATAGGAAGAATTGATGATGATGATGATTTGATGTTGATTGAATGTTGGTGGAGTGGATTGTTTTGGATGATGTGATTGGTTTTATTGCTTGGATTTTTCATTGGATATTTGATTTTTTGGATTTTTTAGAATATTCTAATTTTTTTGTGTTTTTAGAATATTTTGATTTTTTTGTGTTTTTGAACGTTTTGGGATGTCAATGGATTTACAATTTGGGTAGCTTTGAGCTTGATACCAATGACAAGGGAAAACCAAGTCTAGGTGCAAAGATGGATGAATGGGATTGGATGGATAAAAGGATGGGCAACAAGGGATGGAAGGCTCGTGATATATGGATGGATAAAAAGATAGGCCATAAAAGGGATGGATGCATGCCTCATGATAAATGGATAGGTAGGCTATAGTGGAAAGCTCATGATAAATGGATGGGGATAAGCTATAAGATGGAAAGCTCATGATAAGGATACACCATAGTGGATGGATTATAAGGGATCTACAATGTGATCTCCAAAGGCTATGTTGCATAGGAAGAACTTGCCCCATTCTAGGTGGTGATGCTTAGGATTTTTACATGAAAAAGTTCATGACCAAGGGATGACATGATAGATTGGATTTGGATAGGATGGATAAATTGTTAATGGATCGGACTTGGTTTGGAAAGAAGGTATGTCAAGAAATATCCAAACATGTTTCAACATTTTGCCCCTATGTCTTCATCAAAATCAAAAGGCAGAAGGATGGATGAATGGATAAGGATGGTAGGATGTAGCATGATAGGATAGAAAATGATATAATGGGATAGATAGTTTGGAAATGGATAGGTTGGATGAGACAATGTGCCCCCAAGTGTAAGTGACTTAGAAGATCAACCTACACATGATGCCTGTTTACCAGGTTTTCATCATGGTACTTATCCAAGGTGCCTGTTTACCAAGTTTTCACCATTGGACGAAGGGATTTATCTTTACTTTTTTTTTTACTTCTTTTGCTTTTTTTTTTAGATTGGATAGCATGACAATTACACATGGCACCTGTTTGCCAGGTTTTCACCATGGTAATGGATAGGGGGGACTCAAGTGTCTAGTGCTATGAAGGTTGATAGTGTCCCTTTAGAGATGGATGATGTCTTCGCATGGACCATGTCATTATGCTCATAGATGTTGATAAGGGATTATGTGGATGAGAGATGGATTAGGTAGATAATAGATTATGATGTGGATTATGGAAAGTTCATGCAAGGATGGATAAGGGATAGTGGATTATGATGTGGATTATGTAGGCTTATGCAAAAGCATGGACCATAGGAAGGTGATGGGGAAGATTTGTAGGATAATGGATGAAGGATGGGGAGATATAGTTATGTGGAGGTGTTTTGGAATGGAAGGGAATCATGACCAATGGCTGCACACACCGTGATAAACATTGAAGCTTTTGATGGGATGGTGGTGTAGGAAGCAATGGAGATGTTTGCTTAGGAGATGGTTGATGAAGTGATTTAGGAACCCACATAGATTTAGTATTTTTAGTGCTTTTGCTTTTCTTGTGGGATTTTTGAAGGGAATGGAAGTTTTGGATGGAAATAGGCCCATGGATGGAGATAGGTGGTTGGGATTCTTGAGAGGTGGATAAGGATGCCTCATTTGACTTGCTAGCTTTTTGCTTAGGAATCCAAACCATTTTGCTTTTAGGCTTTGCTTTTGGATGTATGGGCTTGGATAGCTTTGTGAATGTACTTTGCTTAGAATATGGATGATTTAGAGGCTTTTCACATTGATTCCCTAAGGCATGAGGGTCCTTAGGAGTTTTAGTTGGATTTTTGGCTTTATAGATAAAGGCATCCAAATGTTTATTTTGGAATCCCATGGGATGGATGGAGTGGATGGAATGATTGGAAGCTTTATGCTTAAACGATGTGTGCTGTTGTTGGCCATGATTAGGGATGCAAGGATACTTATGAACAATAGGTATGTTAGGTGTTGGAAGCAGCAGTGGCAAGGTGGATGGAGGGATATTTGGAGTTGGTAAAAGTGGAGGCAAAGTGGATGGTGGAAGGTGTATGGTCACATGCTTTTGACATTTATAGGATGATGGAGATGGAATGGCTACATATGTCTTGGGTATATGATGTGGTTTGTGATGGAAAGTGGACTTAGGATGGATGGAGGAATTACCAACATCTTGGCCTTGTTTACCTTGGGGTGTGTATCCAAGGCCATATGAGCTTGGGGGAATCTTGACATGGTTTGGCTCCAAAATACCTTGTTCATAAAGGCCTAGACCTTTACCATTGTAGTTCATGTTTTGGAGGATGTGATTGACTATAGGACTTCGTGTAGTTTGAACACTAGACTTGAGTTCATTATTGGATGGAGAAGGTGAAGTGGATAGAGGTCATTGTTGTCCTAAGGAAGAACACTCATGTATAAGGGTGGATAGACCAATAGGACATGATGGATTTGAAGTAGAATCGATGGTGGATGTGGAAGGAGGATCATTAGGATCTTGATTAGCATTGTGTTCACTAAGATCCAAGTTATTTGTTTGATCTTTTATGCTTACTTGGGGGACAAGTGTCTCATCATGACAAGTTGATGTTTGCTCATTATGGATAGGGCTAGATGGTGTATGACTAGGAGCAATGTGGACATCTTGCTCATGGATAGGTCTAGGATTATGGATAGGATCAAGGTGCTCATGGATAGCTTCTTCATAGGTATCATCTTGATCATAGAGAAGGTACATGTTATGGATAGGTTGCATGAAAGTGTTTTGATCTTGAGTTGGACTAGGGCTTAATGTTTCCACAATCTTAGGATTAAATTTTTGACATACCTCTTGGGTTGCTTGAATGGAAGTGGAAGGTTCTTGAGTGGACTTGATAGGCTCTTGACTTAGGCTTGTGGTTGGAGACTCTTGAATAGACTTGTTGGCTTGTAGATCACATGATGGGCTTAAAGGGCTAGGCATGTTAATGTAAGGCTCTTGAAGAGGCTCAAGGATATGTGAACCACATGATGAGATTATAGGATTGGACATGACCTTTGGAAGTTCATTGGTAGGCTCATGAATTGGTGTTTGACATAGGGGTAGTCTATTCCTATCTAGTAGCCAATGGATCACATCCTTCGCAAGTGTATGGGTGGATGGGAAATATAATGGATGGATGATAATAGTAGATGGTGTTGTAGGCTTATGATTAGGATTAGTTTGAGGGCTAATTGGATTGGACGGATTAGGATTTTGACTAGAGGGGGGTGATGTGGCACGATTTCCCATTATAGGTGGGTACACCTTGTAAACAATTGAGACAAATATTGGGCATTGATTTGTATTATGGCCTTTGGTCCTATGGTATGCACAATAATCATGTTCATCATATGGACTTTCTTCACATGGTTTGACTTCAGGAAGTTCAATGAGTTTTGCTTCAAGCATCCTTTGTAAAACTCTCTCAGCCATATCCTTTGGTGAAGGATTAGAATGACATGGTGATGAAGGTGATGGAGGGCTTGGTGTTTTGGAAGGTTGATGGACCAATGGACTAGGAGTAGGATCACATGGTGGTGTTGGGATAGGATTAGTTGGCTCATGTGTTGGTGTGTGATTGGATAGTGGTGGCCACTCTAGATTGGTATCTCCCTTGTCAAAGGTTATTAGATCTTGCATAGGGTAACTTGGGCTTGTTTGATTTATGTACAAGGGGCCACTTGGACTTGCATGTGTTTCTTGTTGCAGAGGTAGACTTAGGTCTATCAATGGTGCTTGATGGTCTTGTTGAAAAGGTGTACTTGGACCTGCTTGATTTATGTACAAAGAGTCATTGGGACTTGGATGTTGTTCTTGTAATATCACTTGATTGCTTTGTGGATGGGCTTGGTAGTGCATTGGAATGTCAGCATGAGGGATTGAATAAGCTTGAGGTGGATATTCATAGGTTGATGTGGCATTGACTTGGTGGATAGGTGGATTAAGTTGATAGGAGGTGGATGGATATGACATGTGGCTATGAGGTGGATAAGGTTGATAGGAAGTGGCTAAGGATTGTTGTACTTGTCGAGCTTGACTAGTGGCTAAAAGGTGTTGAACTTGGGTTACGAGGCTTTGTAGATGAGGTGATTGGCTTACGTGGGGTTGAGCTTTTTGGATGAAGAATTGTAATATTTCAATGGCATTTTGGTTTAGGGGTTGTGATCCTTGATAAAGATTTTGGAGGAATCTTTGGAATTTGACTTCTAGGTCCTCTAGTGTAGACATGTTGTCACCAAGTGTTTGTCTTAAGTCCTTTTAGCAAGTGTTTGTTTAGGGATTTGGATGATGATGTGGAATGTTTGGATGATGTGGATTAGATTTAGATGTTGTTCGAAGAATGTGTAGGATGACTTGTCTTTATGTGTTTGGGTGTTTAGAGCTTGATGTGGCAATATTCAAACAAATGATTTTGCATATACACACATGAATCACTCACGCAAGACACATAAGTAAGTTTTAGTTTGGAATAATGTGATGATGGTTAAGCAAGCACGTGAAGACACTTCAATAAGTTCTAGTTAAGGCAAGGCCACTATCACAAGGAGGTTCTAATGAAAATCCGGGGGACCGGCACCCCACGAGCATCCAGCAAGCCACTTAAGACTTTAACTAACCCTACTAGGAGTTTTAATATACACAAAGGTACACCTCCTTTCGAGTTAGCACTGTATGGTGAGCGCTAATACCGGTTAGACTTAGCTTTCGCCTTATCCTCTAATTTTTATAGCGGACCGGATGAAAGTACCGCTTGAGGTCGTTCCCTTGGGGTGGATACCAAGGCAGGCCTCTCTAAGGCTAAACAAAAGCAACACAAGTAAATGTTTTTGATCTCCAAGTTCGTGTTGGGACACGAGGAGAGAGCATACACATTTACTTGGTCACACTCGCATGGGGTTCATTAACCTTAGAAATTCAATGTGTGATCAAACAATTCAAGCACTTGTTTATTTTAAAGTCCAAATCCAAATGTGATGAAAGACAATGGTTCGTTTTAGCCCAATTTCAATGGTATGATTGCAAACAAGTTGTTCGTTTTATGCCCAAAGTCCAAATGTGTTTGCAAACAAGATTAGAAGATGAAAGATTAGAATGAGTGCACCTGATACAATCACTTTCCAATTTGCTGTAGATGTTGATGCCAATGCTGCTCCAGCTCCTCAAATGCCCTTGCAAGTCACAAAAATTGGGAAAGACCAAGTAAACTTGCAAAGAAGATGATTACATGAAAAAGATGAAATCTGAAAATTCTAATGAAAATGATCTGATATAGAAAAATAGATTGCATAAACAAAAAGTTCAGGAGATTCTAAGCAATTTGAAAAAAAGTTTCGCTGAAAAATGATCAAAATTGCTCAAGTTATGCTCAAATGAAGTTTGCAATGAACCTAAAATTTGACTGATAAAAAAAATCCTGAAAAATAGTACAGTCACCTGATAAAAGTGGTACAGTTGTGAAGCTTGCCCTCCCAGCTTTCCAATGAGTCCTTGTTTGTGCGATTTGGCCTCCGTATGTGAGAGTTATGCAAGTTTGAAAAAAAATAGCTTCCTTTGGCATGCAGGAGGTACAAGGTGAACCTTGGCGGTTAAGACAAGCGCAGAGGTGATTTACTGTTAATCATAAGCGATCTCCTTTAGCAACATGCGAACCCCTGAAGATTAAATGCGATCTGGAAAAGCACTAGATGCGAGCAGTGTAGGCTTGTAAGCGATGCGAAAGATGCAGAGGCGATCACTGCGCGTCCAGAAGCGATCTCATATTTTAACACAGACGAACCCTTGAAGATCAAATGCGATCGAAAGAACACCAGATGCGAACTCTGTACACTTATAAGCGATGCAAAAAATCTGAAAGCGACCAATTTTGGCCTACAAGCGACCTGTATCTGCAAAATGAAAGATGCAACAGAAACCCTAGTTCTGCAGAAGGCGATTACTGTCGGACCAAAAGCGATGAGGTTAAAGACAAAAGTGATTACTATTTAGATAAAAGCGATCAAAATATGCGCAAAAGCGATTAGTATCTGACTAAAAGCGATCAAAATATGTGAAAAAGCGATTACTGTTAGCCCAAAAGCGATCTGGAAAGTTTCAGGAGACGGAAAGCAAATATTAACCATATGCGACCAAGTTTACCAGATGCTATCAATTTTTGTTCAAAAGCGAGCACTGTTTGTTCAAAAGCGGACCAAATTTGACCATAAGCGACTGCTGTTTGCCCAAAGGCGAGCTGATTTAGCCCAGGTGACTGCTGTTTGATCATAAGCGACCTGAATTACCAGAAGCACATTGTTGCAGTCCGGTTGTTGTTTTCTTCACCAAACGCTCCATTTTTCATCAAATTTAGGCAAATTTGTACTCAAAGTTTATGGAAACGGCCTCCTGGACGCAATGGTGAGGTTAGATTTGGGCTAAGAGATCATCTACATACATTTTTAGCCAAATCTTTGCAAACTAGGGTTAGAAAAATACAAATTTTTGCTACAAAAGCTTGCAAAAATGAAAGATTGGCGCTCCAAGAGATCTAAACTTCATAAAAACAACTCAAACAAGAGAGGTTAATCAAGGACGTGAGTCCCACCGGGCGTGCCAAAATGTGATAGGTGAAAGTCAGGTGTGGAAGATCAGACATAGTCATGAAACCCTAACCCTACCATCATCAAGGAATCTAATCTAAATGAAGCCAAAAGAACAATGCAATGCAAGCATAACATCACCTAGACCGTGCGATTCCTTGTTTGAGAGGGAAATGTGGACTGCTTCTTCAACAATGAACAATCACAAAGCTGAAAGCTGCCATTGATGGATGATAAAAGCTCAAATGCTCGAATGCTCAAGATGATAATGGAGTTGCTATCTGATTGCTGGCTTGCTAGATACTATATGAATTCTGGATTGCTAGATTTCTGGATGTCTCATATGGAATGAGAGGCTGTTTATATAGGACTCAACCAAGATCAACCAACGGTGGAGATTCAAAGGCTATGTGAATGGCTAAGATTGAAAGTTACTAAATTTAGGTCCAATTAGTTGTACATGTGAAGGATTTTAAATGAAAGTTGTCTTACAACACATGATAAATGGGAAATGGACAAGTGTTGAAATGTGATAAATGATAAAGGCTTAATTCAAATAAAGTATTTGAATTAGTGGGATATGAGTTGGAAATTAATTAAATAAATAAAATTTATTTAATTAATATGATAAATGCATAAAATGAGATAAGACATGATGTGGAATTAATTAAATAAATACAATTTATTTAATTAATTGGCTAAGTGAATGAGAATGGGATTTTAATTAAATAAATAAAATTTATTTAATTAATTGGATAATGGATTAGGGATGTAACAAGGTGTCGCTAGACATGGACAAATTTGGGTATCTACAGGTTTTTAGGCTGAAAGAGGAAGATGGAGGTAAGAAAATATTTAAAGCCAGGTTAGTTGTAAAAAGATTTACACAGAAAAAGGGCATTGATTTTGATGAGATATTTTCTCTGGTTGTCAAGATGACTTCTATTCGTACTGTTTTAAGTATTGTGGCTGCTGAAGATTTGCATTTGGAATAGCTAGATGTGAAAACTGTCTTTCTCCATGGTGATTTGGAGGAGGAGATATACATGGAATAGCCCCAAGGATTTGAGGTCAAAAGTAAGGAGAAACTGGTGTGCAGATTGAAGAAGAGTTTGTATGGACTGAAACAAGCACCTCGGCAATGGTATTTGAAATTTAATAGTTTTATGGCTGAGCAAGGCTATAGTCGGTGTAATTCTGACTATTGTGTTTATTTTAAGAGGTTGGATAATGATAGCTACATTATTTTATGTTTATATGTTGATGACATGCTTGTAGCTGGGTCTAACATGGATCACATCAGAGAGTTAAAACAATAGTTAGCACAATCATTTGCTATGAAGGATTTGGGGGCAGCAAAACAAATCTTTGGTATGAAAATTTGCAGAGATAGGAAGAATAGAAAATTGACTCTATCTCAGGCTAATTATGTTGAAAAGGTGTTGCAGAGATTCCACATGGAGAATGCAAAAGCTGTCAGCACACCTTTGCCTAGTCATTTGAAATTGACTAAGGAGATGTACCCAAAGACACAAAAGGAGGAAGAAAAAATGTCCAAGGTACCATATGCTTTAGCTGTAGGAAGTTTAATGTATGCCATGGTATGCACAAGACCAGATATTGCACATGTTGTGGGAGTTGTAAGCAAGTATATGAGTCATCCTGGATTGGAGCAT
This sequence comes from Cunninghamia lanceolata, assembly GCA_027924645.1. NCBI lineage: Eukaryota > Viridiplantae > Streptophyta > Pinopsida > Cupressales > Cupressaceae > Cunninghamia > Cunninghamia lanceolata. Next base: position 2,635,336 of record BSBN01001310.1, read on the forward strand.
TGTAATGTGGTAAAATGGATTCTCAGATATTTGAGAGGTACATCCAATACACATTTATGTTTTGGGGACTCTAATATTGATTTAGCAAGCTATGTAGACTCAAATTTGGCAGGGGATATTGATAGCAGGCTGAGTACTACAGGTTATGTCTTTATTGTAGGTGGGACAACAGTGAGTTGGATCTCGCGGTTGCAAAAGGTGGTTGCTTTATCCACCACAGAGGTAGAGTATGTAGCTGCAATAGAGGCAAGCAAGGAGATGATATGGCTATAATCTTTTACGGAAGAATTGAGAAAATAATACGCTAACAGTTCTTTGTATACAGATAGTCAGAGTGCCATACATCTTGCAAAGAATTTTGCCTTGCATTCGAAGACCAAACACATACAATTGAGGTATCACTTTATTCAGTCGGTGTTGGATGATCGATAGTTAAGGCTAGAAAAGATACATATAGATGAAAATCCAATGGATATGTTTACAAAACTCTGCTTGTGAAAGAATCAATTCCCAATTTCTCGCCTTCTCTCCAACCAAACATCTCAACAAGTTTCCCAAACTCCTGTTCACTACCTCTATTTGTCCATCAGTCTATGGATGAAATGTTGAACTAAAATTCAAGTCTATCTTCATCTTCTTCCAAAGTGTCTTCCAAAAGTATCCAACAAACTTTGTATCTCTATAGGAAACTATGCTCTTAGGTAATCCATGCAATCTCAAAATCTCCTTGAAAAATAGGTTTGCTACATGTACTACATCAGTTGTCTTCTTGCAAGGCATGAAATATGCCATCTTTGAAAATCTATCCACCACTACAAATATTGAATCGTGTCCTCTTTGTGTCTTAGGCAATCCCATTACAAAATCCATACTTATGTCTTCCCAAGGTCTCTCTAGTACTGTCAAAGGTTTATACAGTCCAGTATTTTGACTACTTCCTTTTGCAACTTGACAAACTTTACAACTTTGCAAAAATTTCCTAACATCCTTATGTATTTGAGGCCAAAAGTAATTTTCACTCACCAAAGCTATTGTCTTATCAATGCTAAAGTGTCCTACCAATCCACCACTATGTTTCTCTTTGATTAAATTGTCCCTCATTAAACTTCTAGATATGCACAACTGATTTCCTTTGAACAACATATCTCCTTGAATGAAATAGTCCAACCACTTACTCCTATCTATCACAACAAGTTCCTTACATGCTTTCCACAATTCTACAAAATCAAGATCTCCCTCATACATGTTCTTCAATTCATCAAATCTCAACACTTCAACTCTCATATCTGTCAGCAAGTTCCTTCTCCTACTCAATGCATCTACAACTTTGTTTGATTTTCCACTCCTATGCTTCAACACAAAAGTATAACCCTACATAAACTCCACCCATCTCATGTGTCTCTAATTCAACTTACCTTGACTGTTCAAATATTGCAAAGCTTGATGATCTGTATACAACATAAACTCATTGGGCAACAAGTAATGTCTCCACTTCTTCAAGGCTTGAATGATGGCATAGAAGTCTTGGTCATAAACTGAATATCTTCTCCTTGCATCATTCAACTTCTCACTAAAATATGCTATAGGTATACCTTCTTGACTTAACATTGCTCCAATTGCATTCCCACTTGCATCACAATCTACTTGAAATACCTTATTGAAATCCGACAATGCCAAAATAGGTTGCTCTATCACTTTCTGCTTCAACAAATCAAAACTCTTATCTGCTCCTGATGTCCACTTGAAATCTTTTCTATCACCTCTCATTGTCTCTGTCATAGGGTTACAAACTGAACTAAAATTTCTGATGAATTTTAGGTAGAAACTAGTCAATCCATGAAATGATCTAACTTCTCCAATGCTCTCCGGTGTATGCCATTCAACTATTGCTCTCACTTTCTTAGGGTCCATCTTCAATCCTTCCGCAAAAATCACAAATCCCAAATGCACTAGTTCTTCCTTCATGTAACTACACTTCTTAAGGTTTATCAATAATTTCTCCTCTCTCAGTCTTTGCTATACTTGTCTAAGGTGCTGCAAATGTTCTTCTTTTGTCTTACTAAAAATCTGAATATCATCCAAGTATACAATAACAGACTTACCCAAGAATTTCTTCAAGGCTTCATTCATCAACCTCATGAAAGTGCTAGGTGCATTTGTCAGTACAAAGGCATCACCAACTACTCATACAATCCTTCATTTGACTTGAAAGAAGTCTTCCATTCATCCCCTTCTCTGATTTTGATCTGATGGTATCCACTCTTCAAATCTATCTTTGTGAAATATCTTGCTCCACTCAAACAATCCATGATATCATCCATCCTAGGTAAAGGAAATCTATACTTAACTGTGATCTTGTTTATTGCTCTAGAGTCTGTACACATTCTCCATTCTCCATCTTTCTTTGGTGCTAGCACTGTAGGTACTACACAAGGACTCAATCTTTCTCTAATCAAACCTTTCCTCAACAATTCTTGTATCCATCTATTCAATTCCTCATTCTTTGTCGGTGTCATTCTATGTGCTGTTTTGTTAGGCAAACTAGCTCCCGGTATAAGATAAATGTGATGACTGATACTCCTAATTGGTGGCAATCCTTTAGATACATTGTCTGATATAATGTCTCCATACTCTATTAGCAATTCAACTATCTCCTCCAGTTGTGATTCTTTAGTTCCCTTCTTCAATGTTTTAGGCTTCTTAGGAATCAAGGCATAACACATATTCTCATGTCTCAAACCATCCATAAATTTTCCTCCATCTACCAAACAAATTCTAGCATTCCCACATACTTCATTCTTAGGATCATCTTGCAAAGGAATCAAGGTAATTCTCTTCCCATTTGATGTTATAGTGTATGTATTCTTTCTCCCATCATGTATAGCTTTTCTATCATACTGCCAAGGTCTACCCAACAAAATATGACAAACATCCATAGGCATAATATCACACAAGACTTCATCATGATAAGATCCAATCTGAAATTTCACCAAACATTGTTCACTCACTAGTACCTTATGATCATCCTGAATCCATGCTATCTGATAGGGCTTAGGGTGTTTCAATATGTCCAACTTCATCTTAGTCATCATCTCCTCTGAAACTAGGTTATCAGAACTACCACTATCAATAACAACTTTACAACATTTACCTCCTGATTTACATCTGGTTCTGAACAAACTTTGCCTTTGCAGTGGTTCCTCATTTGTCTCTACTTGAAATAGTGCTCTCCTCATCACAACTGATTCTCCTTTCTCAGGTTTACCAACTAAACATGGGTCACCTAGTTCAACAGGTTCTTCCACATAGGCTATTCTTCCACTATTTTATGTTCTCTTGCTTGTACTCCCCTGATTACATTCAAATGCTCTGTGTCCTTCACCTCCACACTTGAAACAGGTTCCTCTGAATATTCCCTTATCAGGTCATCTTCCTTCTCTTCTATATCCTTCACTCCAATATAGACTAGGGTTTCCTCTATGGTAAATTTTTTTGTCATCCATCCGATATGCATTATTATCTCTATCATCCTTCTTGAATGTGTTCTCTGATCTGTTCTGCTCTGCAAATGATCTCTCTCCTCCAGAAAATGTTCTACCTCTTTTAAATTTACCTCCTCTGCCTCTTTGTCTTTGATCATGTCTCTTATTCAACTTCTCTTCAACCTTTAGGGCAAATTGGTATGCTTCTTCCAGTGTTATCATCCTTACCAAACTCAATTCCTCTTGAATGTTCAATCTTAGCCCATTGATGTATCTAGCCACTTTCTCTTTGCTTTCTTCACTATATCCTATCCTTATGATCATCTTATGGAATTCTATAGTGTATTCCTTCACAAATTTCTCCTTTTGTCTCAAGTTCTGCAATCTCTTCAATAACTCCAACTCATAGTCAATAGGTACAAACTGATTCTTCAATTTTGTCACTATCCTATCCCATTTTGTAATCTTTTCTTTTCCTCTTATGTTTCTATCCAATTGAACTTCTTTCCACCATATAGCAACATGTCCTTTCAACTTTGTTTTTTGCAAATTTCACCTTCTCTAGATCTTCAACTGCTTCATACTCAAAGTTCTCTTTGATGTCATTTATCCAATCAATCAACTGTTCGGGGTTCAAATTACCAGTGTAATTTAGTAAATCAACTCTAGGTCTCTTCCCTATCTTTGAAATGTCTCACAACATCTTGACTTGATCTGATTCTTCTTCTTTATCACCTCCTAGGGTTTCACCAATTTGTTCAACAAATTGAAATTCCTCTTCATCATCACTTTCAACATTACGTCTAGGTGTCAATCCTCTTCGTCTATCTTCCTCAACAGCATCCAATCAAATTCTCATTGTTTTCATCATTTCCATCATCTCATCCATTCTTCCAGACATTGTTCCAACAATAGGAACTCTCGGCAGTATCTTCCTAGGATCAAGTGCAAACTACCTCAAGTTTGGTGATCGGGCTACAAGGTGACAACTGCCTCACAATCGGTGATCAGTTGCAACACAAGTAACCTGCCTCAGATTTGGTGATCTATCCACAACAAGATCTGACGGAATTCCTTCACCCAATTTGCTAAATTTGCTCCCAAAGATTTGAACTTTCACTTTGATACCACTTGGTGCAGTCATGGTTAGGAGGGTCCTCAAACAGAACTATCCAGACCATGCAGCTAGAGTAAACACAACGGAAACAACTCAAAGATATGAAGCAAATGCAATTTTAGTCATTCAGTATATCATAGAATTCAAATACAAGTTGGCCAGCAACATGTGGGCTTACAATTAGGGCTCACAGGCCTGGTTATAGAACATCAGAATATGCACAAGTTATGGATTTGAAGCTCCTTCACATAAAATCTAAACTATGAACTTAGAATTATCAATCACTATCTACAATCTACTTTCCTAAGGGTCTATTACATCAATATATATCATATCCAAAACATAATATTCCTCCGCGTCGGCCAAGGAAGATCACAAACCCCAATGAAGAACTGTAACGTGTGTACACAGATAGGTCAGACCTAAATGAATAGAACTCCTCCGCCAATGAATGGAATGATGTGTAGATCTCGAGGAAGGTCAGCCATGAACCAAACAATATTGAATGATGTGTCATTAAGCTTTGAAGGTTCTGAGATGCTCCGCAAATCTTCTCCTTCAGCTGATTATCTAGAATTGTTAGAATACTCTGCTCTGAGAAAATAGTCGATCTTCAGATAGCGATGACTTTTCGGTACCTAATCCAAATGCTCTAAAAATTAGATATGTTGTGCATGAATGAATCTAGATGCTAAGTCTAGTTCAACAAGGTTTAGAATGCAACTGCGGTAGAATGTAGACCAAAATACAGAAACTGCTACTGACTGAACAGTCTGAACTGAACTGGGAAAATGAAAGAAACACACTGAATGCAAACAAACTAAAATGTAAATGTTTTTGGTTGATGCAAGATTGCTCTTAAACTAGGGATGCTCCTGCATCACAAGCCTATGTAGAACATTATCACATGTGATGTTGCTCCTCTAGGAGTTTGTGACATACTACTTGGAAGACCATACATGTATGATTAAGATGAAATCTACCATTCCAAACCATAGTGATGGATAATATACATCAACAACTGATATTTCAATCTCCATGAGTATAAATCACAAGACAAACTAGCTTTTGTCTTTGCTAAACAGTGCCACAAGATCATTGTCACATAAGAATCCATACTTCTCATGGTATAACTATAGGAGCACTAGTAGCATACACTAATGTACCAGCATTGTCACAACAATAAATGCTTGACAAGGTATCTCAAAAATACAAATATGTCTTCAAAGAACATGGAGGTCTTCCAACACATTGTGTAATACAACATCAAATAAATTTAGTTCCTGGATTCCCTCTCCTAGTTAGCTCATTATATCATAGGTCTGCTTGGGAGAATGATGAAGTTTGGCATTAAATACAAGCACTACTCGATCAAGGCAAGATCGAGCCTATATCCTTATTGAGAAACAACTTGATATTTCTTGCACTTAAGAAGGAGACACTTGGCTCATATGGACTAACTATCATGTGCTCAACAAGATCATAGTCAAAAACAAATATCCTCTACCACACATTGACAACTTGCTAGATCAACTTTGAGGTGCATAATACTTCACCAAGATCAACCTCAAATTATGATATCATTAGGTAGTAGTCTATATAGAAGATATTTGAAAAACTACTATTAAAAATCAAGAAATACTATACAAATAGATGGTTATGCACTTTAGTCTAACCAATGCCTAACCAAATTCATGTGCCTAATGAATGGCATCCTTCAACCATTCACTACCTCCTTTATCATTATCTACTTGGATGACATCCTCATCTCAACAAGGTTTGGGAAGAGCACATGGAGCAAGTCTCGCATGTACTAGATACAATTAAACCTCAACAAATACACTTTTGGCACCACATAGGTCTAATATCTAGGCTACGTGATTGACCAATTTGGTATATATGTAGACCCTAACTAGATCAAGGAAATATGAGCTTAGCCAACACCACATAGACTCATAAACTTGCACAACTTCCATAGACTTGATAACTTAACCATAGGTTTGTACTTGGATTCTCTCACATCATGTGGTCACTCAATTAGATCATGCATGCCAATACACCATTCTCATGGACACTTGCACAACAACATGCTTTCGAGGACCTCAATCAATTGCCTTTGTGCAATGTCTATTCTCTCAATGCTAGACATTGTGCACATGTTTGAAATCTAGATTGATGTATTTGACTATGCACATGGTGTTGTTCTCATGCAACATGGACATTTAGTTGGCTATCATTGTGGGAATTTTAGTGACACAGTCCAATGCTACTCCACCTATGAAAAGGAGTTGTACACCATCATGCAATCCATCAAGTAATGACACCACTACATGTTGGGAAATGATACAATCATTCATTATAATCACAAGTCACTCCAATTATTGCAAACCTAAAGAAAACTAGAAAACACATGCGACATGAAATGATGGCATATCTATAGCCATTCCATTGGGTCATCAAGCACAAGAAGGGAAAATACAATAAGGCAACCAACTGCCTTAGTTGATTGTTAGTACACATGCTCTTCATAGTGTTGGACTCATATAGTTGAACTTCCCTACATAGGAATTTCTCTACCCATAAAATTTAGACTTTGCAAAGACCTATAATGAGCTTTTATAAGGCAAACAGGTTGGGAATTTCTACATATTTGACAAGATTCTCTACAATATTGGACATCTCTATGTTTTATACAATGCACCTTGCTAGAGACTCATCTAGGAAGTGCACTATGCCAAAACAACTGGACAATTGAACATTACCAAGACACTAACAATGCTTCAACAACATGTCTATTGGCCTCACATGCACATAGAGATTGAGCACCAGATCAAGTCTTGCATTCCTTGCAGCATTATAAATCCCACAAATTTTTTTGGAATGTACACCCCTATCTTGGTTCTAATATGGAATTGGGAATATGATGAAATGGGATACTCTCCCTTTCAAATCTGCAACATAAACCTACACAATAGCCTATGCAAGAAGGATACAAATAAAGTGAACAATAGAAAATAGAAGAGAAATCTACAAATTTGATTTTGTTAAATCTGAAAATTCATTACATCCACCTAAAGCTTATGAGCTTCCTTGATTCATACATATAAGATTTGCAACAAAATACTTTCACAACATCCTAGACTCACTTTGACAGCATCTAAGAATGCTAAATATCTTCTCCAAAAGCTCTCCCTCATACTTCTCCTCAAGCCTCCAATTTGTAGACTTCTGGCTATACAAGAAACCATCTGTGGTTTTATAAAACCATGTACTTAACTTCTCAGTCAAGATTCTAGTCTAAAATTAGGCTCTCACGTCCAAAGTATTCTCCCCTCTTTTTGACCCTTGTAGTTGTCATAGAATATGTCATAATACCTCTAAAAATAGTTTTTCCATGATATACTATCATGTGGGCATCTTTTGACAACTAATATTTCAATTTTCAAGGCACCGATATGTGGTAAAAGTGTCAATTAAAAATTCAAACGCCCCTCTTGGGAATTCCAAATCTGAAAATAATAAAAATAAAATCTCGTGCAATCCACCTTCACATGGGCACCTAGAATTTGCCCAATCCATTTTGGGTTGTTATGACAACTTGCAGATTCCTTACAACTATGACAGTTACAATAATAGATGCCATTACTTCCAAGATTCTCGGCAGCCCACTTATGACAAAATTAGTCAAATCCCACCAAAATTACATTTACAATTATACCCAAGGGAAATTACAATTGTTGCAAAATAAAATATTATTTTTTCAAGCCCACAAACCTTATTGAAAACATACAAACAAAATTAAAATTATATTTTTGGCTGATATAGGATTGCTAGTACCCCTAGATGCTCCTGCATCAGACACCCAGGGTAGGAAAATTTTTATGAATATGGATTCACAAAATGGAGTTTAGTGATAGTTCCACCCTTTCGGATTACAAGCAATCCTCAACAAACTTCATCACTGAATTTGGTACTTGCAATTATTTCTTCTTTCTCCTCTTCCAACACTTAACCGAAACAAACAACCTCCTCCTTTGACAACTTTTCTCTACACTCAACCTCATGAATGTGGAATCATTTCCACCATAAGCCGACCACCACCTCCTAGTGTAATTCACATCCTCATCCAATCTTGTGGGATTCAACCCACCATAGTCCATCCACCTCCACCAATTTGCAGCTGCACTTAACTCTGCAACACCATACAAATCCTTCTCTGCATACCAATCATCTCTAACAAAATCTAACTGAACCATATCATATGCATTCACTAACTCATCCATATCAACATGAAAATAATTATTCTCAAATTCACAAAAATTTGAATTTACCTTTTCATCACCTGTTGCATCTTCAACTTTGTTTTCTTCTTTCATGCCTTCTACAAGACATGCAACTGTACCACTTCCTTTTCCTATATCCAGTGCTGCAAATTCAATGTCAGTAACGCAATCAATATATTCATCCCTTCCATCTTCCTCCTTTGCATCCATTTCAATGTTAATAATAGAATCAAAATATTCATTCTTTCCATCCTGCAACAAATTTTCATTCATACAAATCTCTTTATCAAACTCCTCTTTTACCTTCACCTCCTGTTTCTCAGTTTTAATGTTCTCAAATTGATTCATTGCTGCAACAACTTTATCCATTTCTAAATTCTTATCCAAATCAAAACATACATTAAAATCTGATTTTACCTCATTGCTTTCTGCTACAAATTTTACCGTTGCAGTTCTTTCTTCACTATAACTCGTCATATCATTCAAACACAAATCAGATTTGGTTCTAATCTCATCAAAATCTGATATCCCTCTTTTCCTTACTGTTGTAACACAATTTTCAGCTTCCTTATATTCACCCATTCCATTCATATAATTCATAAGCAAATCAAAATCACCAACTACTTCACAAAATACAAGTTTTACCTCATCTTTACTGTTGCAACTTTGGGGTCCTCTCCTTCAATATTCTCCATTGCACTCAACTGTTTTGTTGTTGTTGCAACCTCTTTAATCTCTACTACACTTTTCTTTTCCTTCTCACTCTCTTTCTCTATGCCTTTCTCAAAGCATACTTCTGCAATATTTTCTCCTTCTTGTTCACCTGCATACACAACTATGACAAACTTTTTGCCTTCCTTCTTTGGCATTCTGTCAAACACTTGCCACACACTCTCAATTTTCAACCTCTCAGGTATAGATTGCCTCACACTCGATGATTTGTCTACATACAAATCACACACACACCACCACAGGTCCTCGTGTAAACTACCTCACATCGGCGCTTCTGCCTGCACACTTAGGAACTCTCGCTCTCATACCACTGATGAAATGGGATACTCTGTCTTTCAAATCTGTAACATAAACCTACACAATAGCCTATGAAAGAAGGCTACAAATAAAGTGAACAACAAAAAATAGAAGAGAAATCTGCAACATTTATTTTATTAAATCTAAAAATTCATTGCACCCACCTGAAGCTTATGAGCTTCCTTGATTCATACATATAACATTTGCAACAAAATACTTTCACAACATCTTGGACTCACTCCAACATCATCTAAGAATGTTAAATTTTCTTCTCCTCAAGCCTCCAATTTGTAGACTTCTGGCTATACAAGAAACTAACTGTGGTTTTATAAAACCATGTGCTTAACTTCTCAGTCAAGATTCTAGTCTAAAATTAGGCTCTCACGTCCAAAGTATTCTCCCCTCTTTTTGACCCTTGCAGTTGTCATAGAATCTATCATAATACCTCTAAAAATAGTTTTTCCATGATATACTATCATGTGGGCATCTTTTGACAACTAATATTTCAATTTTCAAGGCACCGCCATGTGGTAGAAGTGCCAATTAAAAATTCAAATGCCCCTCTTGGGAATTCCAAATCTGAAAATAATAAAAATAAATTCTTGTGCAATCCACCTTCATATGGGCACCTAAAATTTACCCAATCAATTTTGGGTTGTTATGACAACTTGCAAATTCCTTACAACTATGACGATTACAATAATAGATGCCATTAATTCCAAGATTCTTGGCAGCCCCACTTATGACAAAATCAGTCAAATCCCACCAAAATTACATTTACAATTACACCCAAGGGAAATTATAATTGTTGCAAAATAAAATATTATTTTTTCAAGCCCACAAACCTTATTGAAAACATACAAACAAAATTAAAATATTTTTGGTTGATACAGGATTGCTAGTACCCCTAGATGCTCCCGCATCAGAATCCATCAGCATGGATTTCATGAGTAGACCACCTATGACAAAGCACCACCATGATTTGGTGTTTTTTATGGTGGATATATTTTCTAAGATGGCCATCATGACCATGTGCAAGAAAAGCCTCATTGCACCAGTCCCACATGCTTTTTCTTCTCCCATGTTTGGGTCTATTTTAGCTAATCAACATCCATTATTTCTAACCCTATCTGTGTCTTTTCAACCAATTAGGTAGACTTTGTGGACCATGTTAAATATGAAATTGGAGTGGTCTACAACTTTCCATTTGCAAACAAACAACCAAAGAGAGGTGGTCAATTGCACTCTTGTGCATCTATTTCACATCTATTATAGTGCACACTTTCACACTTGGGATGATAATGTTCTCTACATACAAAATGCCTACAATAGATCTATTCATAGTTCTATGGAGCACAATCCTTTCTAGACATGTCTTGTTCCAATCCATGGCACCCCTTGACATATTCTATTTCACGTTTGCTACCCCCATCCTTCCCCTACTAGTTCTCTTTTGGGGAGTATCACCCTTAATATCAGCCACCAATAGTTTTCTCTTGGTGGGTTTGGAACTCACTTTAGGATTGGTATGCTTAGGTTCAACCTGGTCATTGGTTTTACCCTCGGGGTTGTTCTCAGTCTTGGGCTTCTTCTTAGAGGTAGAGGCCTTGGCCACCTTGGGGGTGTCCATAGACTTCTCCGGGGTAATTTAAGTGATAATGACACCATTGCTCTAGTCAGGGGTTTGTTTGGAAGCCAAGGAAGAGTTGTCCACATGGGTAGCTTTGATTTTCTTTGGGGGACATAAAGCTAGGTGGAATTTATACAGCCTGTAAATAAGACCTTGGTGGAGCGGAATGAGGGGTTTGTCAGGATTCACAGAATGCTGCTAAATAGTTACCACCAAAGTTTACAGGGAGGAAAGTAAATAGAATAGAAAGATAATAAATTGGCTTCTCCTAAAGTGATTCAATAACACAAAATGATAGTGATAGAATCGATGGAACCTACCTTCAAGTGTGAAGTCCTTGATCAGCATATAACAAACATCATCCCATGGCTTGGGCAACTTTTGTCTATCAAACCCGCCTTGGAGACTATGCAACACTCCCCCTTTCTTCAGGAATAGGGCCATGCCCTCTAGGTCTGACACCTTGCTCATTTTTTTCTACTTAACCCCATCAGTCGACATGCCAATGGCCATACTGATCACCTCTTTAGAGTCTTTGAAACCAACACCACCAACTTGAACTCTTATATCATCCCAAGACTACACAAATTGCTTCGAGAGGTTCTCATCATGACCTTGGAGGCACTCGAGATATGGGGCCGACCGTCCCTCACTTCTTCATTGGTAAATTAATTTGTTTGCATTTGTTATGTTTGCTTCTTCATTGGTAAATTAATTTGATTGGCTTAATCATATGATTTATCAAATTAAATCATTATTTTGGTAATATTTTCATTGTACCATTTACCTTGTTAATCAATAGTTGGTATCAAAGTTGAGACTTGATTTTAGAATGAAATGCTTTTATTGTAGTGTTGTGGGTGTTTTTGTGGTTGTAGGATTATTTTGTTTAATAGATTTATATATTTGAGTTTGGTTAGAGAATTCATGGAAAGTATATCTTTTTTGGGGATGGAAACTATAAATGGAGGATCTCTTGGAGGAAGGAGATCACTGAAGAGTTGTGACAAATAAAGAGAAGATTATTGGTGTATTAGATGAGGAAAAGAAGAAGCTCAACAAGAAGGTTCAAGGAAAAATAACAACTATGCCTCTTTGATTCATCCTTTTGAATATCTTTGGAGAGAATATGACATATAGTCTTGTTATGTAGAAAAGAGTGACTTATCCTAACAAGGTTAGCTAGGTCAAACCCTCTTCTATTAACATTGGAACACAAACCGAGCTTGGCTTCTACCCAAGAAGGAGAGCTAAACTGTAGGGGTTTTGTCCCTTTGTTGTATAGAGGAGTGTCAACCAAACCCAACCAAATCTAACCAAGCAAACTAGGGGAAAATATCAAACCCTAGTTGATAACAATTTACTCATAACAAACTGTCAGAAATAGATATCATAAATCTAACACCATAGCAAGGACTAGAGTGCATAATAGAACCTAGATTCAGATTTAAAAGCCCAAAATACTAGGGCGCTTGGGTGCCCAGACCCTAATTAGGGTCTGGTAGAAGTTAAATCTTCTGTGTCTTCACCCTTTTGTGTTCCTGCTTCTTGTAACTTGTTTTTTGCAGATTCTTCCGAATGCTACCTGCACACACACAAGAAGGAAAATGGTTGGGTGCTATTTAGGACTTTTCCTAAGTCAAGCTCCATGAATGGGGTTTCCACCTCCACAATAGAAATGATGAGATCTCAAAGAGTGCATGCCCTAGGAGGGCAAAGGCAAATTTGAAGTAGAATGGAATGTTGTAAGAAAGCATAAAGGAGAGGAGTCACCATGAGCATGGAAACCCTAGCTTTCTTGAAGAGGCATCACAACTTGACTCAAGAAGTTCATGTAGCCTATAGAAGTAGAGAGATCTTCACAAGACCTACTGTAATGCCCCTCACATTTTGGTTGATATAGATGCTAGTTTCATATTTCTCTCTCTCAGTTCTGATACAGTTGATAGTCTTTATTTCACATTTTAGTTTCGAGACATCGGATTTACGTGTTTTGGGTTTATGATCTCTTTGACCTTGATGGACTATGTTCGATGGATATATTTAGACATGTGCTATGAGTGGTGATGACAATATGGTTACTTTAGTTTTGATGTGTTGGACCTATTTTGTAATGGATTATTATTTACATGTTTTATTAGATTCGTAGATATCTGTTTTCAAATGCTATGGTTATAATCTTATTCAAGAGCAGGGACAGTGTAGCATTACTCGTTTCGAGTACCCTGCTGCACCGCGATTCTCTGACTCTCCATGTGTTGACATATACATACTTGATCGTATTTAATCAGTTGTTTGGATGCAAGCTGCAGGTACCAAACCTCGACTCCACCTGATATAGCAGGTGTGAGCGGGTTCTTTCACCAATGGATAATAGTGATGGGAGATAACACAAGGTCTTATCCACTAGGTTGGTCCTTGTCTTCTGTTGTGGTCTCGAGTCATGTTGGGACACTTGGTCTTTGTCTTTTTATGATGGGTTATTTTGTGTCATGATGCTCAGTCAAGTCGTATTTTATAATGTTAAATTATTCTCTTGTGTGGGTGGAAGATTCTTTAATGAATTAGTGGTTATTAATAATGCTCCTATTTTGTTCCTTAGATAATTATTAAATTAACTTTAAGCCTTGGATGACACCTTGGTTAAATTTTATTATAGTTGGGAATTATATTATCTTCTAAGATAAAAGATTTATGTCCATTAATGGAGTCACGGTTAATTAGTGATTTTATGGTACAAAATATGTTGGTTATGTGAAATTAATGTCTGGGTTGTCATTTTCAAAATTGGAAGATTTGGGAATCTCTTGATATAGTAAAATTTTGAAACTCACGGGGAGTGGGTTGTTGGGAACAGATGCATGTCTTCTGCATTTATTTTAGGGTTGTTCATATTTTAGAGAAGGGGGGTGGAAAATTGGGGAGAAAGGAAAAATTGGGAGAAGAACAAAGAATGGAGCTCAGAATTTAAAAAGTTTGAAGAGGGTCTGGAATTCCAGGTATGTGATTTGTCTCTTTCTGTAAAAGTTTTCTATTGCTATAGTTTAAAATTTAAAATTATTGCAGCTTGCTATGTTGTGTGTAATTGCATGTCTTGTAGGTTGGAATCTATTTATCTCTCAAGACTGAAATTAGTTGGCCTTTAAGAAGAGGGTCCAAATTACACATCAATGTGCCTATCTCCTTTAACTAATTCCTTCTGCTCATGTCCAGCAACACCCCGAATAAAAATAAAAATAAAAATAAAATGAAATAAATAAAATAGCATCTCATTGCTCCAACATTATCTCCATTAGAGAGCACCCTGCTTTACGCCCAGAATTTTTGATAGTTCATGTGAAGTCTTTTTGTTTTAGATGATTTTAAGATATAGCATAGATACTGAGGCAATCTGCACATTTTAATCTTTCAATTGGAACATCAAGAATCAAATAACAAAATCATTGTATGAAAATGAAGAAAAATCACACACAGGCCTCATACATTAATCTCATACATGCATGCTTGGAATCAGATTTGTAAAGCAACCACTTAGTAAAGCGAACTTTTCTTCCTGCAATCACGACCTTCCTTGAGACCATAACTCATTTGGCTTATGCTTGAAACTTTTCAATGTCTTCTCAATGTTCCATTTTGTACATAACTGGTAATCATTGCCTTTATGAGATGTCTTCTCGGTGAGGCAAATTGTCTTCAGTTCTTGTGCCTTGACTGTGTTTTTCCATTTGAGCATGTCCATCTAACTCTTTTTTCTTATATGTATATCATTTTATCTCATTTATGATGTCTTGTTTCCATAAGGGATTCACTTGGTGTTAGGACTAGAAGCTTAGATTGTTCTTGAAGTTCCTATTTCTATCTTCCAGATCTCTCTCAGATTCGTTCTCTTTACTTTCTCTGTCACTTTAGAAAGGTTGTGTTTTAGCATAGTAATGTTTAGAATACCGTGGTTGTAGAGGTCGTTGGGAGTGGAATGGGAAATAGAATGTTTCAACTATTTCTGGTTTATGTTGGAGCCACGAGCTAGGTTGATGATAGTGTTTTGTTTTGTAATGCTTACCTTAGGCTTCATCGCTAGTCACAGACTCAGTTGTCGGGGTCGTTATACCTTATGTCACCGTTTCAACCCTGTTGTCGAATGGTTTGAGTTGCAGTCAGCCTCAAAACAAGTGTTGCATAGTGCATGCCTGTGATGAGCCTTTAAGTTAGTCCCTACTGTGTACAGAATGGCACTGTCTGCGTGCTTTTTGTTGTTGCCTTGGAGTGGCGGGTGGTCGACGGAGTCAATCGACTTTCTTGACCTTGCTTAGTGAATTAGTTCGAGGGGCTTGCTAGGGTTCTTAGCTGATAGGTATGTGGCAGTTTGAGTGGCTTGACATTAGATAGTAGTGGTGACTTGTGTTTAGACCTTGCTTAGGAAGCTCTTAAGTGTAGATTAGAAGCTGATGTACAGTAGTAGGACAGGAGCTTGCCTATGTTTTCGAAGTCGTAGCATAGAAGTTTTTTTTAAGGTTGTTAGATGATACTTAGTGAGGAATCCTTCGTAATGGGATTTGATAGAGATGGTTAAGGTCAATAGTATCCATGGTCGATAGGGAACTATAGGCTTATTCTTTAGAAATTGCTAATTTATGGGTCTTTTATAGATGTTGTTATGTTTTGGGAAATGAAATCAAGGTAGTGAAGCTTCTTAGAATTGTATTAATTTAGGTTTTTCTAAAATGGTATGTTAGGAAAATAATAATTAATCCTTCAGAAGTTGCTATGGTTAGACATTAAAGGGTGATTCGTGTTGTTGTAAATTGTATAATGTTTTGTGTTAAATTGTTAGGTGTAATGAGAAATGGTATTATATGCTATAAGAAATTTGTTGTGTTATATTTGTATAAAAGGAGATTGTATTGATGGTTCTTGTTCTTGATGTGACATTAGTGTGCTAGTCGGGTATTAAGTACCTTGTCAAATATCAATGTTGCTAGTCAGGCTTATAATATTCTACTCCATGCTTCGCAAATGGGGAATTTCGTTGTATTGTAATTTCCTTCATCTTGAGACTTGTATTCTTTTTGGGAAAACTGGAAATGATGTTGGTTCGAATATGTGTCAACAAAGTGTTTTATATTGGGAGTTATGGGTGAAAGACTTATTTTATCTCTTCTTATTTTTTTTTAACCTAACTCCAGAGGGTGATGTCTGGGTCCTTGTACCAGAGAGTGGTATGTCACTGCAATGGGATTTGTTTTGTCAAGGGCAATTGAATGGCTTGAGTTTTGGTTAGAAGCTGATTTGTATCTTATCTTTGCCTTGATGATTTGGTTGCTTGTTTAGAGTTTGCTAAGGGAGTGGCTTCCATGGCGGGGTCGGTGCCTAGTGAGAGGCCGCCTGGGTAACCCCATGGAAGTTTTGAGCTGGAGGAAAAACTTATAACTTTTAGGAGGGTTGGGGTAGTAAACATTTAACAAGATAAGCATGATACCTCACCCATGCCTTGAGTGTTCTCATAGGCTAAGGATGGGATGAGAAGGCCTGGTTGGCAAGGCTGACCTCCTTGTCTCCATGAGAGGACCCGTCAATTCTACATGTGTCACCCTATGGGTCCAATGCCTAGAGAGGGGCTGCCAGGGTAACCATAGATGGGGTCCGGCTTCTGGTGATAGATAGCCTGGGTAACCCATGCCAGGACCATGTGATGACACACCCCTTACGCAACTCAGTTCCTTCCTTTTTATTTTACGGATACCTCTGGAGTACAGTCTTGACTTCTTGATTGATCTGGGTTGGATGTATGTGTTGTCTTGTGGAGTACTGTCGTACCTGTGTAGTCTTGTTATTTTGTATACCTGTGAGGAGTCTGTACCTTACTGTGGTCTCATTGTTGTAACTTCGACCTAGTGGATCCTCGTTGTGTATCTCCTAGCTCGGAGGGGTGGACCTCAGGGTTTCACATGGTTGGGAGGTAGAGCTATCCATTGGTATTCTTGGAGATTCAGATCGTGCCTTGTGCGGAGCTGTACCAATTCCAGTTTGCCTTCTTTCTTCAGTAGTGTTACATACCTTAATATGTATTCTTTTGTAAACCGACATGATCGGTCTTGTAATCTTGTAATCTTGCAATCTTGTACTCTGCAATCAAACTACCTGCTATTGTAAAAGTTACTTGTATCTATTTCAACAGTATAATGGTTATCACTTTTGTGGTTTTACTTTTATTTACTAATGCAGTTATGTTGCCCTAGAGTGGTTAGAAGAGTAATTTCTTTTATGTGGTGTAATTTGGTATGTTTGGTTACTGCTTTGTGCTATCTTGCTTAGGAAAAAAAAAATATTTATGTAATTTTTGCACTTTTAGCCTAGCACTCTAGGGTTTCATGACGGGGTATTACACCTACAATAAGTTAGTGTTGCAACAATAATCCACCATAGAGAGCTTTAGAGAAGAGTAGAGAGCATGAGAGAGAAGAAGAAAAAGTGAAAGATTACCTAGATTGCTTAGATGTTCAAATGAATAAACTAAATTTCTTATATATGCATTCTCATTGATTTTCAAAGAATTAAACCAAATGATGTCGACATGAGAAACCATTTGAGATGCTTAAAGTTGACATACCATCAATTTAGGTTTGGGCTAAAGGAGGGCCCAAAGTGCTTGGGCGCCCTGGTCCTTTAGCCCCACAACTTCTAGGATAAGTCATTTTAAGTGTTTAAATCCTCGCCTTATAGTTATTATCTTGTTTTCATGCATCAGGATCAAGAAAATACATGTTTTAGGTCCACCCAGGTGCTAAACTAGGTGTAAAATGCCAATGTACACATTTTACTCCATAACATTTAGCCCCCACTTTAGCGTGGGTATAATCTTACATTAAAACTCACACTAAAGTATGGAGAAGACAAATTGCAAGCACAACAAACATAGAAGTCATATAATTTCACCAAAATTGAGGGGTGGTCAAGCCCCCAAGTTTAGGATTCTAAGAGTCTATGATGATTGGCATACACATAAGACACATGACATAATTCACTCATATATGAAGCACTTAGAACAGATGAGATAAGACAAGACATACACAAGGCATACACTTGAGAAATCACAATATATACACGCAATACACAAAGTATACATGCTTGACACGAAGCATACACATAATACACAAGGTATACACACCATATACGAAGTATACATGCTTGAAATAAAGTATACATGGAATGCACATGGAAAATACTTTGAATACATAAAAAGTATGTAGAGAATACACGTGAAGCACACACAAGTCATGAAGAATGCATAGAGACACTAGTAGAATTTGGCAAATAAATGACTATGTGACTAAAACTTTTAGTCATTCTACTAATTTTTTGCAACACAACTATAAATGACTAAATAAATGACTAATTTCATCGTCGGGTAAAAAACACAACTAAATAATTAGTCACACAAATAAGAATTAGACAATTAGATAATAATTACATCCCACATATTACTTAATATAGCAAATCTTAAAAGGGGCAAGTGCAGTCATTTTATTTTGCTTTATTATAGACTTGAAGAACACCCTATAATAAGGGATTAAATTTGACGATCGACTTTGCCTATCAAGCAATTTTTAATGATGGTTATCTATTCAAAGATGACCTTAAAATACTATGATATATTTTAGTATAAGTAAAATTTATATATAAACCAAATATATATATCATTATAATTCCATATTAATTTTGATGGTCTACCCAAAATCTCCCCTTTCATGTGATACAATATTTTTAAAATTTTGATTGTATTTTATGGCAAAAATGTTTAAATACAGTCATACGACCATCAAATTTAGGCCCTACCTATAATTACTTAACAATAGGTTTAGTTTGTGGAGGCGGGAAAGTATAGATCAAAAGCTAAAAAGAGAGCGGGGTTGTAGACAAAAGATAAAAGCTCATAAAAATATGGCAAGGCCAAGGCAGATTTCTCACACAGATTTTTTATTCTTTTCATCTCCATTACTAATTGAATTCATTTTGCACCATGGTTCCTGAGGTATACATCATTATCACAATTTCAATTTGATATTAAACTATTCAATCCTTGCCCTAGGTAGTTTAATTCAAATCTATTAAGTAATATATATCATGTGTGTTCTATTAGGCCACTATGATATGCATAGACAATTCAGAGTGGATGAGAAATGGGGATTACAACCCCTCTAGATTTTAGGCATAGGCAGATACAGTCAATCTTATATGTGGGGCAAAAACCCAGGTTTGGTTATTTTTATTACCCCATTTGTTTATATTTTTGGTTCATCATTTGGGCTCTATTATAAATTGATTTAGGCAAATAAAAGTTGGATCCGACATATGTTGGTTTATTTGTGTAGTCAAATCCTGAGAACACAGTGGGCATAATGACTTTGGCTAGGAAGAATGTTCGTGTATTGGTGACACCCACAACTAATCTTGGAAGGATTCTTGCTTGTATGCATGGTGTGGGTTTTGTTTATATCCTTTCTATTATGTATGTAAAGGACTTCTTTTCATTGTTTTTTTAAGGTCTTGTTTGTTTTACACTTTTAGAAAAATAAAAACATGTCTTGAGATCGCATATACTATCATGTAGGCTAGGTTGTGAAATTGATACCATGATTGATTTTCAATTGAGGAAAGGTTATTTTTTCTAAGTTTTGAAACTTAGCTTAAAATTACTAGGGCACTCATGCTCAAACCTAGGTTGCGAAGAAATTTCTAGAAGGGAGCACAAACCAGTTACCAGAGGGTAGGGAATTCCATTGACCTAAGAATTACTCTATTTCTTCCAATATTAGGAGCCAAAAAATCTTTCTCTTGCATACTGGAAAGTGGGTTTTCTGTACTCGGATCTATATATAGACTACTCATTAGGTCTCAGAAAAGTGGATTGTTGTTGTGGGAATCAACTACCATTCACAAGAGTGGAATGATAGGCCTTTCGATTGATTGGGGAATAGATTAAAGATAGTTGGATTGTAAGTCTATATTTATGCCTATTGAAGATGAAAATCAATAATAGTGCTTTCTGCATACTTTGCTATCATGGATGACACTGCGAGTGCAAAAGGCATCTTTGATGAGAGTGTAGCACTTTACTCTAACATATACAAGGTATAGCGTAGGGAACAAGAAGTAAATAGATGATTTTGGAAAGCTAGGGAAGAACTATCAAGGATAAATATTACAGTTTTTTAGACAATTTGGGTGAATAATAAATGTTTTTCCCCTGCCATGTGTTGTATGCTTCTTTACACCGAATACCAAGAAAATCTTTCAAAAGATGCAGGTAATTTTTAGATGTATTGGCTTGGAGATAAACTCTATTTGGATAATTTTGATTGAACCTATGGGCAAATGACTTATGTCAGCACTTGTGAAAAAATAGTTATGTATCATTCGAGGCAATGATATTATTCTGGGCTTGGGAAGTATATGTTGGTTTTCCTAGAACATATATGTATATCATATGGCTTGGCTTCAAGTATTTTCAGTTACAGAATGTAGCTAGGAATTGTGTTCTCAAACAAACATAAAGAGAAGCATGATGTCATTAAAAAACAAGATAATCTCAATTAATATATGGATACCTCTACTCTACATGGATGGTCTCTCAAATGTGAAGAACTCTTTTTTAATGTAGATTGTAAGGATAAGCAATGTTTCTTTCAATTTTAGGGACACGGGGATAGGGCTGTGGGTATGGTAGGGGATAATATCTGATCTATTTTCTAATATTCTTTTTATACTTTGGGAAAATGATTATTTAAAGCGAGGAGTTTGTAGAATTTAGAGGGTCATTATTGTCAGATTAGGCCCTAGTATATAAGCATTAAATTTTGAATTAAAAAACAAGTAATAATGTTGTCTTTAATATTGCGAGCAACATTATAAAGCTACATATACTTACCATAAAGTTTTCTTTACTTGTTAGTCATTGTTATGGATTAATTATACCCAAAAGTTAAAATTTACTATTTTTCATTTGATTAGCAAGTGATGTATAGAGGACTAACTCAACCTCATAACATTTATTCACAATATGATCTTCTTGTGAAGATTGTGAGAAGCCTCAGCCAAGGCTCAAAAGTAATTAGCATGGACTTTCATCCCCAGAAGCAATCAATTCTATTAGGCAATATTCACTCTAACTTGCCAAAAGTTAACATTGTAGTCTACAAGGCTCTTCCAGCCAATCTATCAATTCCCTTCTAGTAGAATGAAATCTAACCATAATGACTGTGGTGAGTATTTCAATTGGAACAAGTATTGGTGATCTTGGAATTTGGGACATGGAATCAGGGGAAAAATTAGTTCACAAGACCTTTGAAGTTTGGGATGCCTCAAATTGCACCACAAAGATGCAGGTCTCTTTTCTAGATCTGTAATGTTAGTCATGATCAACCTAGGTGAAGGAACATCTACTATGTTAGTTGTTTGCAGATCTTCTTAGTACAAATAGAGTGATTTTTAATAACAAAGAACTAACTTATATTTATTTTTCCTGTCATTTTGTGCTTAGTATGTACTTCTTGTTGATGAACCAACAAGTGTGTTGACATTATATCATGCTTATTGAAGATAATACATACTTGTCCTCTTTCTCTGGTGGAGTTTGTTCCTAAAAGGGTTTCTCCATGTAAGTTTCATGTTATATGTTTCAAGTTTATAGTTTGCTAATTTTGTTCTATTTACTAATTTATGCTTCTACTTATAATCATTAATGAGAAATTCATTGTTAAGAAATTAATTTTTGGATTTACACGCCGTTGCGAAAGTTTTTATTGCAATAGTTTCACCTTGTTTAGTAACATTTGGTGTCAAAGCTAATAGTCATGTACAAAGGCGGACACCTTTATAGAAAGTATTGAAGGTTTTTTGGTTGTAGTGAGATTTTGTTTTGAGTGGTTTTGTAGATTTGTGAAGGATAGGAAAACATGGCCTCTGCCTCTCATTCAAAGATTGAGAAATCCAATGATACTAGGTATGAGTTATGAAAGCATAATATGGAAGATCTCCTAGAAGAAAGAGATCAATGGAAAGTTGTTAAGAAAGATACAAAGCCATCTAAAATGTTTGATGAAGATTGTTAAAATTAGACAAGAAGGCACGAGGAACCATTTAGTTGTCTTATGGGCTCCATCCTCTTGAATATCTTTGAGGAGGCCACTACATACAAGCTATGGAAGATGATAAATGATATATATAAAACTAAGAGTCTAACCAAGAACATAGTTGGTTGTGACATATTATCTTCTTTTTTGAGATGGTGCTTCTACTTTCCCTTTTGAGAGTCCTTAGTACATCATCTAGAGTTCCTAATTCTATTAAGGCCATTCACAATCATCTAATTTTAGAAGATATATATTTGATCATGATTCCATGAGAAGCTCTTGTGTCCATGGCTAGAGTTTTGGAATGACATGGCTATGTTTGAGAATCTATCACAAATTTATCATGATGCCATGGGTAGCTTTGGATCACTTTTAATGGGAGATTTAACAATGATGTGTTATTTTACCATGGTGGACTTTAGATCTATTGATGCTTTTGAGTATATCCATTTGTTGGAGATAGATGATTCTAATATGAAGTTAAAAATAATTGAGCCAAAGGGGGTTCTTAGAGTTTATATTTTTCCCATGCACTAGGAGCATTGGCTATAATTTGGGGATAATCTTCTAGTTGAGTACAATGATCATTTTTTTCTTATAGAGAGATATTCTTGGACATTGTGGTGCTACAATTAGAGTTTGAGATGACTGGTAGTGTACTTGGTTTTGATAAATAGATTTAGGTGAGGCTAGAGATCTCATGGATGATTAGAGATCAAGTGTTGGAACAATGAGTCTCTCAATGAGATTTCAATAGAAATACTAAGGAGCCTACATCTTTAGTTGGATGTTATTTTAACATACTTACTAAAGAATGGTTTGATAGGTATAGCCCACCTATTTTTTAAATGCATTCTAGTTTTTCTTTGTCTTTTCATATGAATGGGTCTTGAACTATGGATATTTCAAATTTGAGTATGGTTTTATCTTGACCTATGGAGTTAATTTTGAGGAAGAGTTTGAGAAGTATAAGGCATGATTATTTACTATGGGTTGATTCACTAGATGTTTCAACATATATTTAAAAAGAGGTTATTTTGCTTTGAAACTTGTGTTACAAAGTTTTTAGTTTATAGCAAGATGTTGTTATCTATTGTGGTAATCAGAGTGTCAACTGTGTGGTAGAGAACATTTATCTAGTCATGGATGTTTTAGTTTCTTTGTTGAAGTAAATAAGTATGGAGAAGTTCAAATTATGCAATATTTTTGTGGGGATGATTTTCCCTAAGTAGAAAATTTGTTTTTTTCTATGTTTGGCCCCTCATGCAATGTATACAAGTGGGGGAATGTTGAAAAAGGTGTTGTACACCTTGCATAATATATTTAATATTTTGTAAAGGAGTGGTCCATCTTGAAATGGAATGCCACACTTTCAATAGAAATATTTGTTGATGTGGAGGGGAATATTACCGAACTAGTTCCATATTAGTTCTAATTCATTCTTGTCTAGTTAAGTTTACTTAGTGAATTTAATATTTGTGTCTTATGTCATAGGATTAAGACACTTGTCATGATCACATGTTGTCCTAGGTCTTCCTAGGTCTCAACTCTTCCTATATAAGCTAGGGCTCTCATTGTACATAATGTTTGGGTCATATATTGTGTAACTTGTACCTTGTATGCATCATTATCATTGTTTGGAAATATAGTTTTGTTATTACTTCTCTCTAGTTGTGGAAGGTTCTTTTGATTGCAGGTGATCCTGGGCATCTCTTGAGTCCATTGTGTGACTCTTACATGGTATCAAAGCTTTAGATTTATAAGTCACTTCCCTCATTTTGGAGAGCCTTTACAAAGAATTTTCACAAGATGCATCCTAGTGCAAAGCAAACCTCGTCATTGCATCCAAAATGCCTGAGAGATGAATTTTGACATATAACACTTCATACTTTGGTGTCAAAAAAAATTTAGCCATTTTGGGGGTTTTAAGATTTTTTGGTTGCAAAAAAATCCGTACGATACATATAGATCCATATTGTATGGATTGTCATAACAATCACAAGATGTACAATGAAGGCATAGTGTACAGTCAACAAAAAATTTAGCATATTCACAAAGAATATTCTCTACCTACATCATCATTGCGTCGAGCAGTGTAGGGGTACAAGTGATGTCAGTAGCACTTTGTCTACACAGGTGGGAAGTCTTTGACCAGCGGGTTTTTGAATTTTCTAGTGGTTTAAACTTTATTGTGGTGGTTAATAACCACCAATTATTAATTTCAATGGGCTATTTGAATTCCAAGGACATAGTTTATGGTCTTATTGAGTAAGCCCCTAGTTTTCTTTAGCCCATATGTGCTTATCTAGGTAGGTGGTGCTCTTGGAATCTCCACCACTAAATGCCACTACTATTGATCTAATTTTTTCTACAGGTGCCTGATTTTGTTGTTTGAAGCTTGTATTTGCTTATGATCTTCACCAAGCCATATCTTGTAGCCACAGTGTCAAATTTTCAACTTCTTATAAGCATTGGAAAGGTCTTTATAAGAACTATAGATCTATCCATGCCATTTTCTAGATTCTACCTTAGATATTAGATTTTTAGTTTAAGGTTGTTTAATAGGAAAAAGGGGGGATGTTGAATGTGGTTGATTTGGTTTAGATCCTCCCTTCTCATCAAGCATTCAATGGCATATCAATCGAGTTGAATCTCTACTAAGCGAGAGGTTTCACCTAATAGGTTGGGCTGCCACTTGGAACAATGTCAAAGATCAGATGTTATCAAGCAATATTTCAATTTAATGATCAAGTACTCTTAAATCCCTAAATAAGAAAAACAATAAGCAAATTAATGAATTGTGACAAATCCTTTCAGACTAAGGTGAAGGACAGAGATAGTTAACTCACTATTTTTTGAAGGTCAGAATGCGGAACAATCAGAGACATTGGGACTAGTGCCCTTGTATGAGGTACTATTTTCTGCATGGAATTTGGATCTCCTTCCAACATTAATATACATTGTATCTTTCATTTCTACCCCAGAAAAGGTAGAGGACAATGGTGGAAGCACCCGTGTCTTGAAATGTTGAACTCTGTCTTCTTTCTTTCAAATCTTGAATCCTTGTTGTCTGTAACCTCCTTCTGCAACTCCACTCCTTGAAGCGTGGTACCTATAACCTGTAATCACAAAGGAGTGTGGGAGTGGGTTGTGGTGTTTAGAGGCTTGCCTCAGTCAAGCCCTGGAGAGACATTCAAGTCTTTCGAACACCATTGTTAGATGAGAGTGCATATCTTGGTGGTATAGAGGCAAAATCTAAATGATAAATGATAAAAAACACAATATATATCACCTTGAAGTGTAGATCTCATGGAAGGAAGATGCTTTTCATGCCATATGGAGATGGAGTCAAATCTGCAATCACAAACACAATAACAACAAAATACTACTCTGTAACACAATGAATGCCTTGAATCACTTTTGCATAAAGTCACAAGTTCACAATGTCCATCTAGTTTTGCAAATGAAAACCTAAACATGCTTATATATGCAACTACAAACATTTCCGCTAAGAATTTCGTAATTCAAACTTGAGATGTCAGCATAGGACCTAAATAACGGTCATAAAATCGACATTTAAATTTAGGGTAGACCCAAAATAGGGTAGGACTAGGGTGCTAGCACCCAAGTCCACCCTTCCATTTTTGTTTGGGGATCATCAAAATAGCACCCCCTAGGTCCTATTTTCCATAAGACTTCAGGGTTTTCTCATCTGGATTCAAAATTAACACACAAGATGCTTTAAATGCATTCTAAGGGCCTGAGAACTAAACCTTAAGAGGGAAAAGCCCCCAAGGGGACATTTTCTAACATAACATTTAGCCCCCACTTTAATGTATGTATAAATGTAAGGTCAATACATGCATTAAAGTAAGGTCAACAAACACAATAAACACACCAAGCACGGTGAAGACATGACAAGCACATTGAAGACAATGACAGGCATGTAAAACACGGAGAGGACAAATATAGTCATGCAAAACATGGAGAAGACAACATCAAAGACACGCAAAACACAGTGAATGTAGTGATTATTTCTTTTTTTTATTTTCTCATATATGAAATGCAAATGTAAGTACAAGGAAAGTAAACACACAACCCAAAATGCAAGAGGGACTCATCGTCACATGTCTTTAGACTGTATATGGGGCAACAAACATGCAATACAAATCTTAGAGTGTAGGAGGGACTCATTGCCACCAGTCTTTAGACTGCACTTGAGAACAAACACGCCATACAAATCCCAAAGCATAGGAGGGACTCATCACCACCATTCTTTAGACTATGCTTGGGAACAAACATGTAACGCCCCCACCAAGGAACCCCAGAGGACAACACTAAACTAGGTCAAATTAATGGAATAATTTTTTTTTAAACAAAATAACAATAGAATGCATAACATAACATAATAATCTAAACCTAGGTCTTCTAAGGTTCCTCAACTGCGTTACTCACAAATCAAGATTACAAGAAACAAAGGTTACATAAAGATATACAAACAGAGATACATCCTAATTTACAAATACATGATAAGAGATCTTTTCAAATAGGAACAAGACATCTCTCATGCATTTACAAACAATTATAGTAAGAACCATATGGTCATCATTAGCATAGTGGAAAAACATATTCTTTTCTCTAGTAATCTGCTCAGTTAACAAACCTATATCTGTGCATCTAAAAGTGAACATTAATTCCACAAAGATTATCAACAAACATAAAAGAGAACTATATACTAGCCTAAGGCCCTAAGGGTCTGACCTAATATCTCAGGGGCTCATGATGGCCTTGCCTACGTACGCGTAGTGCAGAGACTTCGTAGTTTGAAACAACTAATTTTTCAACCATAAAGTTGACTTAGATACAATATCTCAAAAGGGATCATATATTAATTTCTAGAGTATCATTCAAGATCTAGAAATCACAATAACTTCATTCATTGAGATATTCATGATAGCACAAAAGATAATCATCATTTCAAGGAAACATTAATCAAGCTTAATTCCATTATTCACAAAGTATTGTTTTGTTAGTCAATCAAAGTGAAACCACTTCCCATTAGTCAATAAATCTATAACCAAAACAATAATGAATTTTATCTTTTTACTACATAGAACCATTTCCTTACACCACATTAATTTCAATATTCATATCAATAAGTCTTTAATATCATAATATTGGAAAGGAGGCCACGATTCGTAAAACAACTAACAGTAGAAAGTAAAAACATCCTAATTTAAATATCTACTAGCGTATTGAAATTGCTAATTTAATCCTTACTAAGTCACTTACTTGAGGTGGAAGGCTAAGATAAAGATCTATGTCATGCAACCACTTTCCTTTCTGCACCATAATCCACATGATTAAGCTACTTACATATATTTAGATCAATTGTGCTACGGACATACAGACAAGTAGATCAAATGTTGCAGGAGCACCCTTAGGACCTGATGCCTACAAAAGGCAAAATTTGAGTTTTTGTCTTATTTTGTGTTGTTCAATGTTAATAAGGTCATTTTAGGCCAATATAACTCATTTGGAGTCATTGATGAAGGTGTGGTGTCATTTAGTTAAAAAAAATGAAAACATTGTCAAAAGTTGTGGAGTGTTGTCATAACAACTTTTCTTGTCAAACGACAACTTCTTAATAGTTTGTTAAAAGTTGTTAAATGGTAGTTGTAGGTTGGTTGGGGGGTATAACTTAATTGTATAAGCATAAATATGAGCCTCCAAGTCAAATGGAGGGTTGGTGGTTGGATTTTGGAAGTTGAAGCAATAAAATACCCTATTTTCTGTAGTTTCCAAACATTTTCTGTTGTTATCTTGCATGGTACAGATCTTTATGACCTAGTACTAGTCTGAGAATCATTAGGGATGAAATTATAGTGAATCTAATTTCCATTTATTTTTGTTTCATCTAATTTCATGGAGATTTGAATAAGCTATGGTATTTTTATTGAGGGTAGATCTGTGAAGTTCAATTTTCTGAAAATGCAGTATGAAAACATGCATGGTACAACTTGGTACAGCCTCATATTAGGGAATGTAATAGATTGATGGAAATATATTTGTTTCTAGTTTATAATTCTTTTTGGTTTCATGTGATTTCATTAGGTTTTTAGTGAGTTATGACATTTTTACTGATAGTAGGTCTGAACTCTGCCTAGGGTTCCCAGTTTGGAACAACCTTGTTTTGCCCTATTCCATACAAAACAACCCTATCCCATTTTGACATATGTTTAGTAAGGGCCAAAAGGGTATCTCAAATAGGTCTTAGATTTTGAATATCAGGTCTGTAATGAAAGTTATACTCAAAAAGGTCTAAATTGTTGCACCCATGTTTTAGGCTTTAAGAACAAGTTGTCAAGAATGAACAAGAATGGATATTTGCATCATTTGTATTGAAACCCTATTTGGAATGTGTCAAGTTAGTCTTGTTTGATTCCTTTCTCTGCATCATCAAATTATTATAGTTGAACTACATCAATTTAATTTGCAAATGACATATTATCCCAAAGCATATAGAAAAGAACCTAATATAGAAAATGTAACATTAATGTCATTAGTAATCTCCTAAAAGAAGAGGACAACAAAAACAATAATATGGCCACAAGCTCTCCTCCCAACCATAGGATTGATGCTCAATCCACCCCCAAGCTCTAAGGGTCACATAGCTCTTCCAAACTTACATGACTTACATTTCCAAACATGACACAAATCAACCATTCATTCACATAACTCAAGCTTAACTTTAACACACAAAAATGACTATCCATGTTCAACTCAACAAGATGGAACTCCTACCCACACAAACCCCGACACACACAACATCCTCACAAGGAAACCAACATTAACTCTTCACATAGATTTCAATCACAAATACCCATTTAAACAAAGATCAACAAAGATATACATAGACCAACAGAAACTCCAATCATTTATTTTCATATCAACAAAACTCAAATCCAAAAGGGTAGATCTTACCAAGAGAATTGGCAACCCAAATATGGTAGAAGCCCTCAATTTCTCCAAGCCCTTTCCTCCATTCTTCCTCACCCATCCTTTCCTCTTCTTTCCATCAAGAGATCTCCTCCTAAATGAGGAAAAACAAGAACAATCAAGAGCAAGTGAGGGAAGCCAAGGCAAAAGCAGGAAGCCCCCCTCTCCTTTCAAAGAGAAGGAATATATATAGAAGGAAAAAGGCAACCAACTCCCCATAACTTCCCAACCACCCAACCAACTCCAATTTTCGCCACTTTTCATAAGTGGGTAATTAGAGTGGGTTTTAGACTTTATTTAAGGGGTTTTATGGAATAAAATGATCCCTAACCCATAGATCTACCACCTAGGAAACTTTTTATACAATTAAAACCACATAAAGACTGCATAAAACATACAATAAGTAATCAAATTTAAAAAGGTGACTCAAGGGTATAATAAAACAACCTCCCACACATGCACTACCCTTACAAAACAAGGTTAAAACACATTCGCAAGAATGACATAAGGGAAATATCTATGTGACCCCTTCATCAACATTAGCCATTTTTTTTACCTATATACTCAACCAAAAGTGCCAGTACTTCTCATAATTAATAGTAATTGAAACAAATGGCATATGAAAAATAACCTTCTAAGAATGATAATCAAATAAAGGATTAAATCTATACATGTATAATTTAACTCTCCCTACTTGCATAATATCTTTTAGAGTCAAGCAAGGATTGATCATACTATTTAATATCAAAATATTACCACTTATCAATAATCTAATTAACATGTAACAAATACTACTACAAGCAAATATTTAATATCAATCATTACCTTTATATTCACACTTACTCACACTCATAATATAAAATCTCCTAACATGATGCAATCTATTTGATATACATAATAATATTACCAATAACGAAACATCTTGATCATTGCATACTTACATAGATAAGGAATATAACTCATCTAGCTATCACACAAAATCACAACAACCACTAGTTAGTTAGTTAACAATCAAAGTATAAGCATCTTGATGTATAAGAACAATAATCACTAATGTACATTGTTCAACATAAAAGATCATAAAATATAGGACATAAACTAATGATGACTAGCGGGATCAATAAGGCCACAAGGGATAGGGTCTTACACTCTCCTCCCTAGGATTAGGCTTCCTCCTGGAAGTCCATTTAACTGTCTTTAAATATCCCTATTATTTTACCTTCACTTCCAAGTTCTAAAGCCAACTACCTGCACATCCACGGTGAGAATGGAGGGGCACTATAAAACACGCCATACACACACACATGGAAGACACAGAGAAAACACGACAAACAAGTGATGGAAGAAACCTATTGCTAGGTTCGTAGCCATCTCAGGCACACACTGATGATTGGGCTTTGTCACAACAATCACCAAATACACGCTTAAGGGTTAGGATAGTCTCAGATCCGTCCCACCTACTCGGAGGACTTTTAGAAAATGACAGGATGTGCAATCTCCTCAAGAAATATGCCATCCCTGCCTCTGTATAGGGCTTAAAATAAAAAGGATATGCATGATATCCCGCTCTGCAGAGGGCTTAAGTGATTGCAATATAGAAAGAAATATGTGCACTCACTTGGAGATACAACATCCCACCTTCGCAAAGGGCTTACAAACATGCTTCATTAATACCAAAATCATAAGACAACTTACCTTATATATGCCCCCACCTTAAGGTGGTTGATATCATGTACTAATATCAAGCATGTTAAGGTAGAGAGAAAAGACACAAGGGAACACGAGCTCTCACAAAGCTCATGCCCCCCAAAGGTGACATGTACTTTACGATCACCAAATGTTCCCACAAACACATAATTTCTTGCAAGAAAAGGTGTTAGCATCCATATAATTATGATAAACAACAATGCATGTAATCATTCACATAGAGAGCCGAGCAAGGCAAGATCCAAGATAAACAAAGTGCACGGAGCAGCAGTATTGTTATGCTTTGTAAGTACGATAAGACAACATCAAAGTATCACATAGAGTGATTCTACTAGCCAAGCATCGAATAATGTATATCAACCTCGTCGTCATGTACGGACTAGGTCCATTTTTTAATTTCTCGTTGAAGGGACACTTGGTCCGTATCAGTATAATTTGTTTTTCATCATCCACCATCTAGATAGAACCACTGGAAGAATGCAAACAATAAATCAATAGAGGAGAAACAAGTGCCATAGGGATAGTCATGTAGGAGGGTGCCCCCAAGTCACCAACCACAATGCTATGTCCATAAGACACAACACACAACAATGAAAATAGAGGAGAGGCAATATAGAAGAATGATGATACAAATAGAAGAAGGGTCACAACAGAGGTAGTCTCCCGGTATCCTTGACCTTACGAGAGTATCAAGGGTCATCCTAGGAGGCCTAAGCAACACATAACACATCATGGGGGAAACACAACACGGAGGTAAAGGGTTAGAAATACTTACCTGTAGGGACAACCGAACTAAGGTTTTTTGACGAGAAAATCATCCTCCTCCCAATCTTGAATGCTAGAGGAAAGAGGTGTGTAAGGTACCATAGCCCAACTTTTGTTCTTATCTTCCAATTATTCAGTGTTAAGTTCATCTAAGTTTGATTCAATGTTAGGTTGAATGTTTTCTTGTTGAGTTGCATTTCGTTGGACAAAAGCTTGTCTTCTCTTCCTCCTTTCTCCTGCTTGTCTATTCCTTCTTGTCTTACTACTTGTGAGGCCCATCCCTTTCAGACTTTTAGTTGATTTAGTTGCAGTACTAAACTTTATTCGTTGGATTATATTTTTAATGTGTGTGAAACATTTTATGGACATTATGTTTGATGATACTTTGGACATTTATTATGGTTATACTTTATAGTTTATATGGATGGACTATATGTGTGATTAAATTGAGAAATTGATTTTTCAGACTTATATATGTGAGAAAGAAAGTGTTGGAAGAAATTGATGCTTATTTGTTAGTAATTAAATAAATTATTGTTTGAGAATGTGATTATAAATGAAAATGGATTATTTAAATGATTCTTGGTTATGCATTAACTTGCTTCGACTATTATTATCATGACAAATTGATATTTGAATTTAAGTGTGCAGGTGGGTGGCCAAGATTCCTTAAGTGGTTTGGAGACTCCATAAACCCTATGTCAGACCAGTTAAGCCTAGCCTAACCCATGGAAGGAGTTAAAGCTAATATGTGATGTAATATTATTGTGTAATTTTTAATTTTATTTTTATGTGTGGTTATGGCATTTAATTATTTTTGTTAATTTTATTTAATTGTCTTTTTGGGGTAAAAGTCATTTTAAGTATTTATTTTAATTTATTTCTTTGTGGGATGTGGATAAATATTTCAAAATTAATATTTTAATATTTTATTTTTATGAGAGGATTTTATCCCTTTGTTTTAATTTTGGAAAAAAAAGAGTTTTTTTTTTTAGAAAAAGAAAGTGCTTTCTTTTTATTTTTCTTTCTTTTTTTTGAATCTTTGAGTTTTATTTATGGGAAAGTTTTGGGAAGAGTCTTGCACTTTTTGCTATGCTTGGATTTTGAGAATGGAGAAATTGTGAAGTGAAAGAGATTTTTGGTTGGAATTTGGAGAAGTTTTTTTTCAAGGCTTTGGATTCACGAGCAAAAGAGTTGGAAATTTATTTTGGTTTCAATTTTGGGCTCACCCTAACTTGGGGAGCTAAGGTATTATTCTGGAATTTTCTTGTAAATTGAATCTTTGAAAAACAAGTTGTGATTGTTTGTGAAATGATTCTTGAATGTATTTTTTTGGATCTTTTGTTGTTTTGTAAATTTTTGTGGGCTTGGGTTGTATGGGAGCAGCTTCTTCATTTTTTATGAGAGCCTCCCAAGTGTTGGGGTAGAGAGAGGCGTGGAGACTCTCTTGGGGAGCTTGGTTCTATGTTTCAGAAAGTGAAAATGATGTTCTGGATCAATATGTGATTTGATGGTATTTTGGAGGTATGGGGCATGTGATGAGATGAAAACTTGTGTTATTGTTGTGTATGGAGGTATGGAGATGTGTGGAGATATGGGTGTTGTGTATTTTTATGGAGAGCTGGTTATTTATGATGTATGGAGATGTGTGGAGATATTGGTGTTGTGTATTTTTACGGAGAGTTGGTAATTTATGATGTATGGAGATGTGTGGAGATATGGGTGTTGTGTATTTTTATGGACAGTTGGTGATCTATGATGTATGGAGTTTCATATGGTGATATGTGATGATTTTGGTTATGTTTTTGGTTTTTCCCCAAGAGGGAGGATTATCCCCTCTCTTCCCCTATTTTGGATCCAAGAAGGATTCCTTTGTGAGTGAGTCAATCCATGGGAAACTTATTGATTTTGTTTGGACTTTGTGTTTTTGCAAGTTGATGCATGTTTTTATGTAAATTCAGTTTATGGAGTTTTCCTGCTCCGGGGTGGGATGTGCTTTTGCAATCCCTATGGTAGGGTGGAGCGCAGGACTTGGCCACCTATTTTGACCTTTGTATGTGTGCAGGTCAAAGAAAAGCTCCGTTTCAAGTGGTTGGTTGAAAGAATCCATTAGGGGTTTCAAGGGAAGAATAATATGTGTTTATGGAACTTGGCAAAAGTGCCTTCGTTTGTGATTTCCATTGGAAAGTTTCATTGTGCACAAAGAGTTTGTGGAGTTGGAAATCGTTGTTGAGAAAAAACTAAACTAGTTTGGTCACTGTTGTGTTGATAAAATTGTACATGGTTATATTGGAAATACTCCTCTAATTGATTTAATTTTGTATGGTTTTATGGTGTGGATGATATGTATGTGATATGAAAAGAAAATTAGATACTACGGTTGCATTCTCTTGATTTCAAATACAAGTAAAGTTGATTGTACATGTCAATGTTGATGTTCCTTTATTTTTCTGTATTTGTTCTTTTATACTTCAATTAAATTAGAAGTGGTTTATCTCTGTTATAAGAAATTTTTTTGCTAATTATGGTTATATATTTCATTATCAGTCTAGTTTTAAATAGTTATCAGAATATATATATATACACAATAGTAATTTATGAATCTTGGATTATAGTAGCAGAGTTTGCATATGAGTTTATAACTATCGTTGAGTTTAAAATGTTGTTTGTTTTAGTTGTGGGTGAGGCCGTGGAAGAGGCCACGTCTCCCCACAAGCTTGCGGCCTGTGGGGAGCCGTGGGCTCCCCAAAGGGGAGTCCGCAGGGCCTAAGGCCTGCGGCTTCCCTAATGGGGAGTGGCGGCCCATATGGGATCCACCCCCCCATCATTTCATTAAACTTTCCTCCTTTCATTTTAAATTTCAACATTTCAATTTTTATTTTCATTGTCTCTCTTTTGAATCTCCTTCACTCTGTTGAAATTCTAGACCTGCAATATCATATGTTATATTCACTGTTTGAAACTTCAATACCTACCTATATATGATTATCGATGTTAGTAAATGTCAATATAACACACACACAGATATATATATATATATATATATATATATATATATATATATATATATATATATATATATATATATATATATATATTCTATGCATCTGTATATCATAATTCCCTGATTTATCCATATAAGTTTCAAATAAGAAGGCATAGTTTATATGTGAATTCACAGTCCTATGTTTTTGGCAATTACAAAGTATTTATAATAAGACCATTAATTTAGTTCTATATTTTAATTTGATTTTTATAGTTTTATATGTGTGAATAAAGAAAAAAGATTCTTAATTTTAGAATATTTAAAAAATAAAGAAATTTGGGAAATCAACCTTAGTTCATAATAGATATAATTAGAAAAAGCATTTGTTTAAATGAGAAAAATATTATTTTAAAAATTTGTTTATTCATTTTGGAAAGTTTCAATTATTTTATTAAAAAAAATATTGGATTTTAACTTTATTTTATATGTTAGAGAAAAAGCACTTGTTTTATTGAAATATAAGGGAAATGAATATGTTATTAAGATTCATTTTAATTAGAGAGTTTTAAATTATATTTTATTATTTTTTATTCAATTTGAAAAAGGAAATTTATATCTATTAGTCAAATTGGAAGTAAAGGATATATATACATTTAAGTTAGTTTAAATTAAAGAGGATAACTTATTTTATAAGCGTAATTATTTAACTTATAGTTTAATTGATCTATTAAATGTTAGAATTTGTATGATAATTGTAAAAATGACTTGTAAATGGATGGATAAATTAGTATAGTGAAATCTATAAAATCATCTTATGTTTCTAAAATTTATTTTTGGTGTAATAGGACTTTTGCAAACAAATTCAACCATCAACTTAACCTTCTGGATTTGTTGACATTAGTAAAACTATAAGTAAACTGATTCATTGCAAGTTAACATTTATACACTTAAACTTTAAAAAAAAATATTCCTACCTTTTAGCCCTCTTGTATGGTGACATACAGGAGGGCTCGTCATGGACATGACATTTGGTATCAGAGCCCAGGTTTCCACACTTTGGGAACTCTAGGGAAAATTAAACTTGTGAAAACTAAAAATTTGTAATTGTTTGGTTCATTAGGATGCCTCCCAAACATAGACGCACTTATTCAGATGCTCAGTCTCAATCCATTCATCAGGATATACCTAGGGATCAAGGCCCTCAGATCTTACAGGTGTTACAACAGTTAGTGGATATGGTACAGACTAGGTTACCTCCACCTCCCCCAGAGAATCAGTCTCATCCTCATTCTAAGGAACATGGTTCAGCTCATAGAGAGCGCAGTAGGAGCCCCATCATTAATAGAGAGGAACATTGTGAGGATGGGATGGGAAATTTGCGACACCATGTCCCTTCACATGTCAGTTGGCATGAGCACTTTGTGCTACCTAAGGCACCTTTTGGTACAGACAAATAGATTAGAGAATTCCTTTACCTTCAGCCCCTGTACTTTTTAGGTACTTCTTAGGGCGTGGAGGTAGAATCTTGGATACTGAACCTTAAAGGTTGCTTCAAAATCAAATTTTACCAAAGCAATCTTAAGGCAAGGTTGGCTATTCACCTACTTAGAGGGGTTGCAGCCACTTGGTGGCACCAAGAGGAAAGAAAGGGGTACATTGTAGTTGACACCTTGACTTGGGAGACCCTTTTGGAAAAGTTTAGGAAAAGATACATTCTAGAGCACTTTAGGTAGAAAAGGATAGATGAGTTCCATGACCTTCAGCAGAGGGGCCTCATAGTAGCTCAATATGAAAATAAATTTTTGGATGTGCTTCCTTATGTGGATTACATTCAGGATGAAAAGTTGATGGTCAACCAGTTTGTTAGGGGTCTTAACCATGGGATATCTAGTCCAATACGCTTAGCAGAGCCTTGGACCATGCAGGAAGCGGTAGAAAAGGCTCTTATTGCTAAGGAAATTCTTCCTAGAAACCAAGGCAATCGTGATTATTCATGAACCAAAACCAACCCCAGCAAAACCAAAACTTCTCTAGGCCACCTGCACCTCAGGGAGGTGGATTTAGGAATAATTTTCAGTCACCTAGTTCCCCTCAACATCAGCAGCAATAGCAATAGGGACAGAATCCTAGGATCAATCAAGGGACACCTTCTAGGACTTGGCAGTCTCAGCCTCAGCATAGAGACCAAGGACCTCAGACGCATAATGCGGGCCTAGCTCATTCTCAGTAGACCTTCAAGGGTCGTCAGGCTAGTTATAGCAGGCCAGTGTTTTAGCAGACTCAGGAACCTACCACGGGCCCTTGCTACAATTGTGGTGGCATTGGACATATTGCTCAAGAATGTCCCCAAAATTTCTCTTCAGCAAGAGGACATCAGCCAGCTTATTCTGACCCTACAGTTTAGGATGTGGGTAAGTCCCACAATGTTTTTACAGTAGTAGAGAACCATTAGACAGAAGCACCTAGCATATGATGACCTTATACCCTCACCTTTTTGAGGGCTTGCAGGGGGAAGCCTAATACTAAGAGGGGAAGGATGTGAGGTCCATCCCTTTTAAACTTTTAGTTGACTTAGTTACAATACTAAACTATATTCGTTGGATTATATTTTGATGTGTGTGAAACATTTTATGGACATTTATGTTATTTCACTAGACATTATGTTTGATGATACTTTGGGACATTTATTATGGTTATACTTTATGGTTTATATGGATGGACTGTATGTGTGATTAAATTGAGAAATTGATTTTTTAGACTTATATATGTGAGAAAGAAAGTGTTGGAAGAAATTGATGCTTATTTGTTAGTAATTAAATAAATTATTGTTTGAGAATGTGATTAAAAATGAAAATGGATTATTTAAATGATTTTTTGTTATGCATTAAGTTGCTTCGGCTATTATTATCATGACAAACTGATATTCGAATTTAAATGTGCAGGTGGGTGGCCAAAATTCCTTAAGTGGTTCAGAAACTCCATAAACCCTATGTCAAACTAGTGAAGCCTAGCCTAACCTGTGAAAGGGGTTAAAGCAAATATGTGATGTAATATTATTGTGTAATTTTTATTTCTATTTTTATGTGTGGTTGTGGTATTTAATTATTTTTGTTAATTTTTTTTAATTATCTTTTTGGGGTAAAAGTCATTTTAAGTATTTCTTCTTTTTTTTTCTTTGTGGGATGTGGATAAATATTTCAAAATTAATATTTTGATATTTTATTTTTATGAGAGTATTTCATCCCTTAGTTTTAATTTTGGAAAAAGAAGAGTTTTTTTTTTTTTTTGAGAAAAAGAAAGAAAGTGCTTTCTTTTTGTTTTTCTTTCTTTTTTTTTTAAGCTTTGAGTTTTATTTATGGGAAATTTCTCGGAAGAGTCTTGCACTTTTTTCTATGCTTGGATTTTGAGAATGGAGAAATTGTAAGTGAAAGAGATTTTTGGTTGGAATTTGGAGAAGTTGTTTTTTTCAACGCTTTGGATTCATGAGCAAAAGAGTTGGAAATTTATTTTGGTTTCAAATTTGGGCTCACCCTAACTTGGGGAGCTGAAGTATTATTCTGGAATTTTCTTGTAAATTGAATCTTTGAAAAAAAATTGTGATTGTTTGTGAAATGCTTCTTGAATGTGTTTTTTTTAGATCTTTTGTTGTTTGTAAATTTTTATGGGCTTGGGTTGTATGGGAGCGGCTTCTCCATTTTTGATGAGAGTCTCCCAAGTGTTGGAGTAGAGAGAGGCATGGAGCCTCTCTTGGGGAACTTGGTTCCATGTTTCAAAAAGTGAAAATGATGTTCTTGATCAGTATGTGATTTGATGGTATTTTGGAGGTATGGGGCATCTGATGAGATGAAAACTTGTGTTGTTGTTGTGTATGAAGGTATGGAGATGTGTGGAGATATGGGTGTTGTGTAATTTTATGGAGATTTGGTTACTTATGATGTATGGAGATGTGTGGAGATATGGGTGTTGTGTTTTTTTTATGGAGAATTGGTAATTTATGATGTATGGAGATGTGCGGAGATATGGGTGTTTTTTTTTTATGGAGAGTTGGTGATCTATGATGTATGGAGTTTCATATCGTGATATGTGATGATTTTGGTTATGTTTTTGGTTTTTCCCCAAGAGAGAGGATTATCCCCTCTCTTCCCCTATTTTGGATCCAAGAAGGATTCCTTTGTGAGTGAGTCAATCTATGGGAAACTTGTTGATTTTGTTTGGATTTTGTGTTTTTGCAAGTTGATGCATATTTTTGTGTAAATCCAGTTTATGTAGTTCTCCTGCTCAGGGGTGGGATGTGCTTATGCAATCCCTATGGTAGGGTGGAGAGCAGGACTTGGCCACCTATTTTGGCCTTTGTATGTGTGCAGGTCAAAGAAAAGCTCTGTTTCAAGTGGTTGGTTGAAAGAAGCCATTGAGGGTTTCAAGGGAAGAATAATATGTGTTTATGGAACTTGGCAAAAGTGCCTTCGTTTGTGATTTCTGTTGGAAAGTTTCATTGTGCACAAAGAGTTTGTGGAGTTGGAAATCATTGTTGAGAAAAAACCAGTTTGGTCACTGTTGTGTTGATAAAATTGTACATTGTTAGATTAGAAATACTCCTCTAACTAATTTAATTTTGTATGGTTTTATGGTGTGGATGATATGACTATGATATGAAAAGAAAATTAGATACTACGGTTGCATTCACTTGATTTCAAATACAAGTAAAGTTGATTGTACATGTCAATGTTGATGTTCCTTTATTTTTTTGTATGTGTTCTTTTATACTTCAATTAAATTAGAAATGGTTTATCTCTATTATAAGAAAAAATTTGCTAATGATGTTTATATATTTCATTATCAGTCTAGTTTTAAATAGTTATTAGAATATATATATATATATATATATATATATATATATATATATATATATATTATGAATCTTGGAATATAGTAGTAGAGTTTGTGTATCAGTTTATAACTATCGCTGAGCGTACAAAAATAAACAAGGTCTTTTTTAAAATTTAAAGCACTATTTGTAACTATTGAAATGTTGTTTGTTTTAGTTGTGGGCGAGGCTATGGAAGAGACCACGTCTCCCCATGGGGGGCTCCCCAAAGGGGAGTCTGCAGGGCCTAAAGCCCATGGCTTCCCCAATGGGGAACGGCAGCCCATATGGGATTCGCACCCCCTTCCCCCCATTTCATTAAACTTTCCTCCTTTCATTTTAAATTTCAACATTTCAATTTTTATTTTCGTTGTCTCTCTTTTGAATCTCCTTCGCTCTGTTGAAATTCCAGACCTACAATATCATATGTTATATTCGTTGTTTGAAACTTCAATACCTACCTATATATGATTATCGCTATTAGTAAATGTCAATATAACACACACACACACATTCTCTGCACATGTGTATATCATAATTCCCTGATTTATCCCTGTAACAGAAGGCATAGTTTATATGTGAATTCACAGTCCTATGTTTTTGGCAATTACAAGTATTTATAATAAGACCACTTATTTTAGTTCTATATTTTAATTTGATTTTTATAGTTTTATATGTGTGAATAAAGAAAAAGGATTCTTAATTTTAGAATATTTAAACAATAAAGCAATTTGGGAAATCAACCTTAGTTCATAATAGATATAATTAGAAAAAGCATTTGTTTAAATGAGAAAAATATTATTTTAAAATTTTGTTTATTCATTTTGGAAAGTTTCAATTATTTTATTAAAAAAAAAAGGGATTTTAACTTTATTTTATATGTTAGAGAAAAAGCACTTGTTTTATTGAAATATAAGGGAAAGGAATAGGTTATTAAGATTCGTTTTAATTAGAGAGTTTTAAATTATATTTTATTATTTTTATTCAATTTGAAAAAGGAAATTTAAATCTATTAATTAAATTGGAAGTAAAAGATATATATATTTAAGTTAGTTTAAATTAAAGAGGATAACTTATTTTATGAGCGTAATTATTTAACTTATAGTTTAATTAATCTATTAAATGTTAGAATTTGTATGATAATTGTAAAAATGAATTGTAAATGGATGGATAAATTAGTATAGTGAAATATATAAAATCATCTTATGTTTCTAAAATTTATTTTTGGTGTAATAGGACTTTTGTAAACAAATTCAACCATCAACTTAACCTTCCAGATTTGTTGACATCAGTAAGACTATAGGTAAACTGATTCATTGCAAGTTAAAATTTATACACTTAAAATTAAAAAATATATTCCTACCTTTTATCCCTCTTGTATGGTGACATACAGGAGGGCTCGTCACGGGCATGACACTACTTATCTCTTCAAAGGTAGTGTTATGTTTTTCTCTTATTGTTTGTAAAGGAGGCCTGGCTACTCTAGCTAGTTGTTTTGCTTTGTATCGTCTGTAGTCTAGGAAAGATTGGTCTCTTCATGGCTCAGGGTTTGTATTAGGTTGCGGCCAAAACTAATCAAGACTAAAATTCTTTCTCTTAACGGGAGGTTGATATGAATTATAGTGGATAGTACGTATCTCTCCATGCAAAGGGAATTTTAAGCATTTGTGAATAGTTGAGGGGACGACATTCATAGCCTTAAGCCATGGATGTCCTAGTTTTACACGGAAGAGGTCAGATAAGGGGATAACATCAAATAACTAATCCACAACTTTATCATAAACTGAGACCAATAAGGTTATCTTTCCAAATGTATCCATCAAAGCTCCATTATGTGATTTAATTCTCAAATCTGACGATTGGTAATAATCTTGTGCCAAATCATGTTTAAGAAGAAATTCTTCCGTAACCACATTAGTCATGCAATTAAGGTCTATAAGTTTTCCATCCACAGGTCTTTCCATTATTTTTACTGTAATGTAAAGAGGCCCTTCAGTATCTACCATTTCTTTGTCATGAGGTGTAAATGTTATTTCAAGTTCAGGGGCTCGTCTTTTCAAATAAGGCCTAAGAGGAAGCCTAGCATTATTGTTGTATTGAGAAGCCATATGTATATTTTCAAATGAATGTCAAATCATATTTTAAATATTTGCAACACTTATGTAAGAAACAAATGCAAAAGTATGTATGAAAATGACCTAAAATGCTTGATTTTTCAACTTTTTCAATGCAAATGAATGAAAGGAGAGGTGTTGTGAAGAATTTTAGGAGGGGAAGAAAATAATATGTCTAAGAATAGCCCAATTATGCAACAATATCATTCACAACATGC
The DNA here is from genome assembly GCA_027924645.1 of Cunninghamia lanceolata. NCBI lineage: Eukaryota > Viridiplantae > Streptophyta > Pinopsida > Cupressales > Cupressaceae > Cunninghamia > Cunninghamia lanceolata. Next base: position 2,677,659 of record BSBN01001310.1, read on the forward strand.
CTTTGATGCAATTCTAGAGTGATGACAAGTCAAAACCTAGTGAAAATACACCTAAAATATGAATTTTTAATCAATTTTCAATGTAAAAGGCTAATAGAAAGGGTGTGGTAAGGAATTTGAGGAGGGAAAAGAGATAATAACCCTAATATCAGTCAAATAATGCAGAAAAATCCCTCACAACATGCTTGTAATACAATTCTAGAGAGACAATAAGGCCAAATCTAGTGAAAATGCAAGGTTTTCAAACCCTAGACATGAAATTTTGCAAGAAAGCCACTATGATGCAACACTACAATTAGAAATAAGTCCTAAATGAGTGTTTTCAAAGGGTAGTAAAATATGAAACAATATTTTGACTACAAACCCTAGCTAATGCAAAACTAGGTTTTTATGAAAAATGCACAATTTCAAGCAATTTTTGACAATTTAAGCATGAAAATGCAATGCAAGTGAATACTAAATGATGAATTTCTTTAATTTAAATCAGATCTAATGAAAATAACATAAATTAAATGAAATTATATTCCAATTAATTCAAATTATGCTAAAATGCAAGCCTAAGATGCCAATTTTTTTCAAATTTTTCAATTTTTTTTTAATTTTTCGAATGCAATAAAATGAATGAATACAAATCTATCACACAACGCTTAGCAAGGTGCAAAATTCAAACAAACATGGGTTCACCAAAATGTTTTATAGGAAAAATGGGGGATGTTGAATGTGGTTGATTTGGTTTAGATCCTCCCTTCTCATCAAACATTCAAGGGCATATCAACCGAGTTGAATCTCTACTAAGCGAGAACATTCACCTAACAATTTGGGCTGCCACTTAGAATGATGCGAAAGCTCAGATGTTATCAAACAATATCTCAATTTAATGCTCAAGTACTCTTAAAACCCTAAATAAGCAAAACAATAAGCAAATTAATGAATTACAACAAACCCTTTCAGACTGAGGTGAAGGACAAAGATAATTAACTCACTATTTTTTGAAGGTCAGAATGTGGAATAGTCAGGGACACTGGGACTAGTGCCCTTGTCTGAGGTACTATTTTCTACATAGGATCTGGATCTCCTTCCAACACTGATATACACAGTATCTTTCGTTTCTGCCCCAGAAAAGGTGGAGGACAATGGTGGGAGCGCCTATGTCCCAAAATGTTGAACTTTATCTTATTTCTTTCAAATCTTGATTCCTTATTGTCTGCAACCTCCTGCAACTCCACTCCACGAAACCCAGTACCTATAACCTGCAATCACAAAGGAGTGTGGGAGGGGGTTGTGGTGTTTAGAGGCTTACCTTGGTCAAGCCCCGGAGAGACATTTAAGTCTTGCAAACACTGTTGTTAGATGAAAGTGCACATTCTAATGAGATAGAGGCAAAATCTAAATGATAAATGATAAAAAACACAATGATATCACTTTGAAGTGTAGATCTCATGGAAAGAAGATGCTCTTCATGCCATGAGGAGATGGAGTCAAATCTGCAATCACAAACACAATAACAACAAAATAATGCTCTACAACACAATAAATGCCTTGAATCACTTTTGCATAAAGTCACAAGTTCACAATGTCCATCTAGTTTGCAAATGAAAACCTAAACATGCTTATATATGCAACTACAAACATTCTCGCTAAGAATTTTGTAATTCAAACTTGAGATGTCGGCATAGGACCTAAATAACGGTCATAAAAATGACATTTAAATTTAGGGCAGACCCAAAATAGGGTAGGACTAGGGCACTAGCGCCCAAGTCCACCCTCCCATTTTTGTTTGGTGATCATCAAAATAGCACCCCCTAGGTCCTATTTGCCATAAGACTTCAGGGTTTTCTCATCGCGATTCAAAATTAACACACAAGATGCTCTAAATGCATTCTAAGGACTCGAGAGCTAAACCTTAAGAGGGAAAAGTCCCCAAGGGGACATTTTCTGACATAACAAAGGCCATATTAGATTTTGTCACTCATTGTTTGGAAAAAATGTTGAAATTGATGGTTGTTTTTTCTTAGGGACCCTTCAATTTTAATATTGATATATTGGGAAGTTCATAATTTCAATTGAGGGTTTCATTTATTTGTAATTTGGAGATCTATCTTAGTTCATTATGGGTTTTTCATTTCATACTTCTCTAATCATCTTGCAAAATGGGAATTCTAAGCAATGGAGAGATGGTATTGTTAAACACTTGTGTTGGTTTCATATTTTACATCTATATGGTCTTGTTCCTCAACCAAGTACATTTTGGAAGAAGTTTGTTTGGAATTCCAAAAATGATCATGTTCTAGGAGTGATTGGTTACCATGTTAACTTCAACACTTTGTGTTCCCTTTCACACATTGAGTGCCCTCATGTTGTGTGGACCAAAATTTGGGAGATATATGGAGGTCTTGATATTCAGCCATTCCTAGATGATCATGTTTCAGATTGTCTTATACCTCTTCATGATTCAGATAATCTACCATATGTGATGGAGGAGCATCCCTGGTTCAAGAGTAATCTTGCATCAACCAAAAACATTTGCATTTCAGTTCTTTCATTTTCCCAGTTCAGTTCAGGCAGTTCAGTCAGTAGCAGTTTCCAGCTTGTGGTCCGGTTTTGGCAATTCACATCTTGCAGATATGGACTTAGTATCTATATTCATTCATCTAAATCATATCAAGAATTCAGAGCATTTGGATCAGTTACCGAAAAGATATCGCTATCAGAAGTTGAATGTTTTCTCAGAGTAGAGCATTCTAACAGTTCTTGATAAATCAGCTGAAGGAGAAGGCTTGCGGATCATTCCTTGACTTGTGGATCTTAATGACACATCATTCAATGTTCTTTGGTTCATGGCTGACCTTCCCCAAGGGTCTGCATGTTGTTCCATTCATTTGAGGAAGTGTTATGTGCTTTTAGGTCTGACCTATTTGTGAACACGTTATAGCTCTTCATTAGAGTTTGTTACCTTCCTTGGCTGATGCGAAGGAATCTATTGGTCTAGAAATGATATATAAAGATGTAATAGATCCTTAGAAAAGTAGTCATCAAGCTATTCACATAAGAAAGATCTAATAGTTTAGATTTTATGTGAAGGAGCTTTAAATCTTTATCTTGCGCATGTATGTACTCAAGCCTTTGAGCCCTAGTTGTAAGCCTACATGTTGCCGGCTAGATTGTATTTGAATTCTTTGATATACTGAATGACTGAATCTGTATTTGTTCCATTTTCTTTGAGTTGTTTCCATTATGTTTACTCTTGCTGCACGGTCTGGATTGTTTGTTCTATGAACCCTCCTACCGTGACTGCACCAAGTGGTATCAGAGCAAAAGTTTGATTCTTTGGAGAGAATTGATGAAGGGAATTCCATAAGATCCTGTTGTGGATAGATCGCTGATCCAAGGCAGGATACCTGTGCACAACTGATTGCTGATTGAGAGGCAGTTGTCACTTGTAACCCGATCGCTGAATTTGAGGCAATTTGCACTTGATCCTAGGAAGATGCCATCACGAAGAGTTCCTCCTGTTGGTACAATGGCTAATAGAATGGATGAGATGATGGAATTGATGAGAACAATGTGAATTCATTTGGATGTTGTTGAAGAAGATAGGTGAAGAGGATTGACACCTAGACCTGATGTTGAAAGTGATGATGAGGAAGAATTTCAATCTACTAAACAAATTGGTGAAACCCTAGAAGGTAATGAAGAAGAAGAATCTGATTAGATAAAGATGTTGCAAACTATTTCAAAGATTAGAAAAAGACCTAGAGTTGATGTATCGAACTATACCAGTAATTTGAATCCTGAAGAATTGATTGACTAGATAAATGACATGGAAGAATACTTTGAATATGAGGAAATTGAAGATCTGGAGAAGATAAAATTTGCAAAGACAAAGTTGAAAGGACATGCTGCTATATGGTGGAAAGAAGTTCAGTTAGAAAGAAATAGAAGAGGAAAAGAAAAGATTACAAAGTGGGACCGAATGGTGACAAAGTTGAAGAATCAATTCATACCTACTGACTATGAGTTGGAGCTGTTGAAAAGATTGCAAAACTTGAGACAAAAGGAGAAATCTGTGAAGGAGTACACCAAAGAATTTCATAAGATGATAATAAGGATAGGACATAGTGAAGAAAGCAAGGAGAAAGTGGCAAGATACATCAATGGACTGAGATTGAACATTCAAGAAGAACTAAGTTTGGTAAGGATGACATCTTTGGAAGAAGCATATCAATTTGCCCTGAAAGTTGAAGAGAAGTTGAATAAGAAGTATGATCAGAGACAGAGAGGCAGAGGAGGTAAATTTTAGAAAGGTAAAACATTTTTTGGATATGATAGATCATTTGTGGAGCAAAACAAGTTTGACATCCCATTTAAGAAAGATGACAGATAACAATACTTACCGAAGAGATGACAAAAATTTTTACCAGAGAGGAAACCCTAGTGCATACCGAAATGAAGGATATAGAAGAGAAGGAAGAGGATTTGATAAGAGGACATTCAGAGGTACTTGTTTCAAGTGTGGAGGTGAAGGACATAGAGCATTTGAATGTAATCAGGGTAGTACAAGCAAGAAGACAGAGAATAGTGGAAGAGTAGCCTATGTTGAAGAAGAACCTGTTGAATCACCCAGTTATGTTGGTAAACCTAAGAAAGGAGAATCATTGGTAATGAGGAGAGCACTATTTCAAGTAGAGACAAATGAGGAACCATCACAGAGGAAAAGTCTATTTATAACCAGATGCAAATCTAGAGGTAAGTGTTGTAAAGTTGTAATTGATAGTGGTAGTTCAGATAACCTAGTTTTAGAGGAGATGGTGACTAAGCTGAAGTTGGAAAGATTGAAACACCCTAAGCCCTATCAAATAGCATGGATTCAGGATGATCATAAGGTACTGGTGAGTGAACAATGTTTGGTAAAATTTCATATTGGATCTTATCATGATGAAGTCTTGTGGGATATTATGCCTATGGATGTTTGTCATATCTCGTTGGGTAGACCTTGGCAGTATGATAGAAAGGCTATACATGATGGGAGAAAGAATACATATGCTATAACAACAAATGGGAAAAGAATTACTTTGATTCCTTTGGAAGATGATCCTAAAGATGTGGTATGTGGAAATGCTAGACTCTGTTTGATAGATGGAAGGATTTTTTTGGATGGTTTGAAACAGGAAAGTATGTAATATGCCTTGATTCCTAAGAAGCCAGAAGTGGTGAAGAAAGAAACTGAACCGGATGAGATAAGAGAGTTGCTGACAGAGTATGAAGACATCATATCAGATAATGTACCTAAAGGATTACCACCTATAAGGAGTATTAGGCATCACATGGATCTTATTCTGGGAGCAAGTTTGCCTAACAAAGTAGTGCACCAGATGACACCGGTAGAGAATGAAGAATTGAATAGACAGATACAAGAGTTGTTGAGGAAAGGTTTGCTCAGAGAAAGCTTGAGTCTTTGTGTAGTACCGGAAGTGTTAGCACCGAAGAAGGATGGAGAATGGAGAATATGTACTGACTCTAGAGAAATAAACAAGATCACAGTTAAGTATAGATTTCCTTTACCTAGGATGGATGATATCATGGATTGTTTAAGTGGAGCAAGATATTTCACAAAAATAGATTTGAAGAGTGGTTACCATTAGATCAGAATCAGAGGAGATGAATGGAAGACTACTTTTAAGACAAATGAAGGATTGTATGAGTGGTTAGTGATGCCTTTTGGATTGACGAATGCACTAAGTACTTTCATGAGATTGATGAATGAAGTCTTGAAGAAATTCTTGGGTAAGTTTGTGATTGTATTTTTGGATGATATTTTGATTTTCAATAAGACAAAAGAAGAACATTTGTGGCATATTAGACAAGTTTTGCAAAGGTTGAGAGAAGAGAAATTGTCAATAAACATCAAGAAGTGTAGTTTCATGAAGGAAGAATTGGTATATTTGGGATTTGTGATTTCTGCAAAAGGATTGAAGATGGACCCTGAGAAAGTGAGAGCAATTGTTGAATGGCCTATAGTGGAGAGCATTGGAGAGGTTAGATCATTTCATGGATTGGCTAGTTTCTACCGGAAGTTCATCAGAAATTTTAGTTTAGTTTGTAACCCTATGATAGAGACAATGAGAGGTGACAAAAAGGATTTCAAGTGGACATCAGGAGAAGTCAAAAGTTTTGAGTTGTTGAAGAAGAAAGTGACAGAGAAACCTATTTTGGCATTACCAGATTTTAATAAGGTATTTCAAGTTGATTGTGATGCTAGTGGAAATGCAATAGGAGCATTATTAAGTCAAGAAGGTAGACCTGTAGCTTATTTCAGTGAGAAATTGAATGATGCAGGAAAAGATATTTAGTTTATGATCAAGAGTTCTATGCTATAATTCAAGCCTTGAAGAAGTGGAGACATTACTTGTTGCCTAAAGAGTTTGTGTTGTCTACAAATCATCAAGCTTTGCAATATTTGAACAGTCAAGGTAAGTTGAATCAAAGACATATGAGATGGGTAGAGTTCATGCAGAGTTATACTTTTGTGTTAAAGCATAGGAGTGGTAAATCAAACAAAGTTGTTGATGCTTTGAGTAGAAGAAGAAACTTGTTGACAGAGATGAGAGTTGAAGTGTTGGGTTTTGATGAATTGAAGAACATATGAGGGAGACACTGATTTTGTGGAACCTGGGAAAGCATGTAAGGAACCTATTGAGATAGATAGGAGTAAGTGGCTAGACTATTTCATTCAAGAAGATATGTTGTTCAAAGGAAGTCAGTTGTGCATACCTAGAAGTTCAATGAGGGATAATTTGATCAAGGAGAAACATAGTGGTGGATTGGCAGGACATTTTGGCATTGATAAGACATTGGCTTTGGTAAGTGAAAATTACTTTTGGCCTCAGATACTTAAGGGTGTTTGGAGATTTGTGAAGAGTTGTAGAGTTTGTCAAGTTGCAAAAGGAAGTAGTCAGAACACTGGGTTGTATAAACCTTTGACAGTACCGGAGAGACCTTGGGAAGACATAAGCATGGATTTTGTAATAAGATTGCCTAAGACACAAAGAGGACATGATTCAATATTTGTAGTGGTTGATAGATTTTCAAAGATGGTTCATTTCATACCTTGTAAGAAGACAACTGATGCAATGCATGTAGCTAAACTATTTTTCAAGGAGAATGTGATATTGCATGGATTACCTAAAAGTATAGTTTTAGACAGAGACACAAAGTTTGTTGGATACTTTTGGAAGACACTCTGGAAAAAGATGAAGATAGATTTGAAGTTTAGTTCTACTTTTCATCCACAGACAGATGGACAGATAGAGGTAGTGAATAGGAGTTTGGGAAACTTGTTGAGATGTTTGATTGGAGACAAAGCTGGAAGTTGGGATTTGATTCTTTCACAAGCAGAGTTTGCATACAATAATTTAGTAAATAGGAGTACTGGAAGAACACCTTTTGAGACTGTTACTAGAGTGAATCCTAAAGGAGTTACAGAATTGAGAGACATCAGTACAAAATAAAAGAGAAGTGCAAAAGCAGAAGAATTTGCAGATCATATGAAGATAGTGCATAATCAGGTGAAGAAGCATTTGGAGGACATGAACAGTAAGTACAAAGAGAAAGTAGATGAGAAGAGAAGACATAAGGAATTGGAAGTTGGAGATGAAGTGATGGTGTACTTGAGAAAACAAAGATTTCCAGTTGGGACTTATAACAAGTTGAAGATGAAGAAGTTTGGACCTTGTAGGATACTCAAGAAATTTAATTCAGGAAATGCATATGAAGTAGAGTTACCAGAGACATTGGGTATATCACCTATTTTCAACATTGCAGATCTTTATTAGTGTCATGAAACAGAGTTCAGTGACAGCATGGAAGAAGACTTGAAGAAGCAATTACTACGACAAGCACCGGAGTAGATAAAAGACATCTTGGACAATAGACTTTGACGCAACACTAGAGGAAGACAATACAAGTAATACCTTGTGAAGTGGAAAGGCAGACCGGAAGAAGATTCATCTTGGATTTCTCAGGATGAGGTGGACCATCTTGGTTCTCCCTAGCCCCAACAAAGTGAGGGATTCACTTTTCTAATAACCCCAGATGTCTGAAGTAGGAGCATCCCTGGTTCAAGAGTAATCTTGCATCAACCAAAAACATTTGCATTTCAATTTGTTTGCATTTCAGTTCTTTCATTTTCCCACTTCAGTTCAGGCAGTTCAATCAGTAGTAGTTTCCAGCTTGTGGCCTGGTTTTGGCAATTCACATCTTGCAGATCTGGACTTAGTATCTACATTCATTCATCTACATCATATTAAGAATTTAGAGCATTTGGATCAGTTACCGGAATGATATCGCTATCAAAAGTTGACTTTTTTCTCATAGTAGAGCATTCTAATAGTTTCTGATAAATCAGCTAAAGGAGAAGGCTTGCAAATCATTCCTTGACATGCGGATCTCAATGACACATCATTCAATGCTCTTTGGTTCATGGCCAACCTTCCCCGAGGGTCCGCACATTGTTCCATTCATTTGAGGAAGTGTTCTATGCTTTTAGGTCTGACCTACCTGTGAACACGTTACAGCTCTTCATTGGAGTTTGTGACCTTCCTTGGCCGACGTGGAGGAATCTATTAGTCCAAAAATGATATATAAAGATGTAATAGATCCTTAGGAGAGCAGTCATCAAGTTATTCACATAAGAAAGATCTGATAGTTTAGATTTTGTGCGAAGGAGCTTCAAATCTTTATCTTACGCATGTATGTACTCAGGCCTTTGAGCCCTAGTTGTAAGCTTGCATGTTGCCAGCCAGATTGTATTTGAATTTTTTGATATACTGAATGACTAAATCTACATTTGTTCCATTTTCCTTTAGTTATTTCCGTTGTGTTTACTCTTGCTACACAGTCTGAATTGTTCATTCTATGAACCCTCCTACCATGATTGCACCAATATGACTATGATACAAAAAAGGATTTTTATTCTTTGGAAGACCTTGCACATTTCGATGATGAGGATGCTGAGGCTTCCACTCCTTATCCTCCTATAGAGACACTTATTGATCCTTAACCTTCATTGATTGAGACTTCTCTTCATCCTATTTATTCAATTCAACAAGATGTTTATTGTCTTTCAAATTTATCTTTGTGGGATGAGTGCTTGACAGGTATTTTAGATTTGTTTTATGAGTCCCATCTTGTAGATTTAAAGGACACATTTGAGGATATCCATTTCCTCTTTGATGATAGTTATGGGACAAATGTTATCACCCCATCTTTGCCTTTGGAGATTACTGATCATGAGTTTTCCTACTGTCTTGGATTGTCACATTATTTGATTAGGCATGGAGTTCTTGATTTTGTGGCATCTATTGATTGTGACATGTGGATACTTGAGCAGTTTTCCAAGACATCATCCTTCACGAGACTTCTTCCCTCAAATCTTGTTTTGGAGTTGAAGATTCTTCTACATACTCTAGTGGATTTTTTTCTTCCCAAGGGGAGAAATTTTATTTGTTGGTTTTGGATTCTCTTCAACATTATTCTTCGAGCATTCACCATTGGCACATGAGCTACTTTTTATGGGGGGATATCTAGTCTCATTATTTCACTCTTATAGGGGGGGGTATTGATTGTATATTCATGGTGGATGTAGTCCTTGGGTATCTTGGTGTTGATTCCTTTCTCCATCACTCCATCACTTGTACATGTTTGTTTACATGTTTTCTCTCTTTTGGAGAGGATTTTTTCCTATGGGTTTTTCTCCTTTACTACATTTGTGAGAGATCTTTTGTCAATGGGTGCCTAACATGGCCTTGTAGCCAAAACCCATCTTTGCATCTTTGCATTTGTTTACTTCTCCCTATGTTGCACTTGAGGGAGAGTGTTGGTTTGAACAGGCTATATTATCTAACTAGTTCCATATTAGGTCCTATTCACACTCGTCTAGTTAAGTTTACTTAGGGAATTCAATATTGTGTATCATGTCATAGGATTAAGACATTTGTCATGATCACATGTTGTCCTAGGTCTCAACCTTACCTATATAAATAAGGTCTCTCATTGTACATAATGTGTGGGTCATATATTATGTAACCTGTACCTTGTATGCATTATTATCATTCTTTGGTAATATAGTTTTGTTATTCCTTCTCTTTTGTTGTGGAAGGATGTTTTGATTGTAAGTGATCTTGGGCATCTCTTGAGTCCATTGTGTGACTCTTACAATATTTTCCTAGGAATTTTTTGTATGTAACATTGGGAATTTCATTTAATCTATGTGGGGGTCACATAAAGTCACACCATCTTAAACACAAGAATTAAGTTAAGGGTCATATGAATCTTGGATCTAAAGTTAAACGTCAGTGCTAACTTTGGAAATGTCACTTGTGTGCATTGATTAGAAAACTTAGTTTTCTTGTTGATCCTTGTCTATATATAGAGTGCTTAGGATGATACATTCATAAGAAGGGAGCAACTAGAAGGCAATGCTATGTTGTCAGATTTCCTCCATGGTTGAAGAGCATCAATCTCTTGTTACTCTTGGTTGTGACATTGGAGTATAGCTATGAATGTATGGTTGTGATGTTGTTGAATTATTCAAAAGATAGAGATCATGTGTTGGAGATGACTAATGTAATCTTCTATTTCTCTTGATAGAGAACTAATACTTTGATATTGTATTTATTGAATTTATTATTGATAATATTGGGTGTGTTTTGGAGGTTGGGTTTTTCCCAAAATAGTTTTATTAGGCTATATCTTATGTTATGTATTTATTTATTTGTTAGAATGCTTTGATTTTGTTTTATCTTACAAGTATTCTTCAATTAGATAATATGATTTTCTAAAATTAGTATCAATGTTAACTTATTGAGGGTTGGTACTTGTGTTGGATTTATTATAGTTTCTTCTTCAACCTCTTGGTTCTTGATCACTTTTCAACAGTCAACATGGACACTTCAAAACCATAAAAGGATTCTTTTCTTCTCTTTGTTTTTCTCTTGTGCATCAATTATGTGTCACTGCCAATTGAATCGGTTCCTTCCAATAATTAATACCCCTGTTCTTCATATTTTTTGGCAATAGATGAAGACACTTTCCTTAATGTCTTTACACCCATGGAACAGGGTCATAGTGGAGAAGCTAGTTGTTGAGGCTAGTTGAAGGATGTTGTTGAAGGCATATTCAAGATAAACTTGGTAGTCTGAGGGACTTCCATAGTTGCATGGTAGAAAATTTTGGTTCTAGCTTTATCTTGTTTCCTCATAGGGATTACAATGTCTTAGAGAGGTTCCATAATACCTTGGCCATGCTTTCCCAATCTAGAATTAGTACTATAACCTAACTGAGTAGGTATACTTACACTAGGACCATGTGTTTCTTTGAGCTCATGGGTGTGTGCTTTTTTTGTAATGATGGATTCTTTCTCTATCTTTCTTTCAAAGGCATGGGCACACTCTACAACTTTCCCTACATTTTATTCATTAAATTCCACGTATTGACTTGCATCAAAGTCATCTTTTATGTGGTCGACGTTGGATAACCCTTTTTTTGTAATTCTAGAATATATTCATCAAATAATCCAATAAAAGTATCATTCTTAGGTTGTTAGACTTAGGGCACACAACTGAGAGGGGGGTTGAATCAGTTGTGTGAAACTTTCTCTAATTAAACACTTAAATCTTCTTTAGTGATTAGTAGAATGTTAATCATGAACCATAATGCATTCAAATCAAAAGCAAAAACATATCAACACATAAGACACCAAGATTTTGACGTGGAAAACCTAGTTAAGGGAAAAACCATGGGGTGATTAACCCAAGAATGTATTCTCTGTTAGAAGAATAGAAGGAACAAAATGGCACATGCCAATTAGGGCTCACTATCTGAGCACACTGCTCACAAGAGGCTCACTGCCTACAAGAGACACACTATCTACAAAGAAATAAGTATCACCTTTATGAACTGGAGAATAGCATCTTCACCATGCTTGAATCAGTTCCATTTAAGCCCAATACTTTTGCTCTGCCTTTCGCACTTCTCCTCGCTACCACACATCCATCACCGCAAGACACACTTCAAAATGAATTCACAAACCCTTATTTATACAAGGCATCGACTTAGGAACAATCATCTAAGTCAGCAAACACCTACAAGAACATCCGCAAGACGTGTAATACATCCGGTCGGCCAGTCTCAAGAAGAACACCAATATCCGTGGTTATTCTTCAAATGCAAACTCTAACTTCAATGCGGACCACCAACATTAATTGGACATGATCCAACAATCATCATAGCCTTCCCTGAATCACCAAAAACAATTGCACTTCATCATCCTACTGGAATTCTTCTCTCCTTCATTTGAAGCTACAAGAACACAATCTATCATCACTGTCACAAATGAATAGGCACTTCCAGACCTTCAACCCACGAACTAATCTAGTTGATACTTCACAGGGATGTCCTCAACATTCCCTCAGATCCGCAGAATGGGATAATGAAATACCGGATCTCACCGGACCTATCTGTGGCCCTCTGTCACCTCTAAACACCTACCGGAACTGGTTCTACTTGAGCGACCATAACTTCTTTAGATTTTCATGTGAACCTCTGAAATCTTGACTGGAGCATCTCAAGACTTATATCTACAAACCTTTTAAACCGCATCCTCTGATCCTCAACCTATTGAGGACTTTTACCTTCTTGTCATCATTGTTCTTCACTGTTCCTGATTGAGACTTATTTTCTCAATATCCTCAGCACACAGCTCATCTAATCCTTCTCATTAATGCAACATGAGTATGTTGACATCAATGACAACACCGGTTAAACCCATACTTGCAACAATCTCCCCCTTTGTCATTGATGGCAACATATGATGTGAAAAACCATCAAGACAAGAACTTCTCCTTACTGTCACAACTCCCCCTATCAACAGCAACCATTCACATGTCTTCTCTCCCTTTACTACTCCCCCTTTGATCAGCAACCACTTGTTTTTCACATGTATTCTCTCCCCCTTTGACATCAATGGCAAAGGGCTCATACTTGCAATTTCACCACCTCAGACTCATACCTGCTACTCCCCCTGAGTAGCAACTCCCCAACATCAATCTGGATCACAAGATGTGACTGTGATACTCACCAAACTAATGCACATCAGTGCACCTTAGTTCATCACCGAAGGGGCAATAACCCCTAACTTCTCCTTGAGATACTCAAAAGAGTCCTTAGGTAGAGGTTTAGTAAAGATATCTGCAATCTGATCCTTGGAGGGCACATACTCCAATCTGACTTCATCCTTGTTCACTTGCTTTCTCAGAAAGTGAAACTTGATAGATATATGCTTAGTCTTAGAATGCAACACTGGATTCTTAGAAATACTTATTGCACTTGAATTATCATAGAAAATTGTGATAGTCTCCTCATATTCTAGTTGAATATCTCTTAGCATCTGCTTCATCCACAGAACTTGAGTGCAACTACCTGCTATTGCAATGTATTCTGCTTCAGTTGTAGACAGGGATATTGCCTCTCGTTTCTTGCTTAGCCAAGAAACCAATCTTTTTCCCAAAAAGAATGCTCCTCCACTTGTACTCTTCCTATCATCCACATCTCCTGCCCAATCTGCATCTATGTTGAAACCAATCTTCAAAAGATGTTTGTCCAGTCTTTCATACCAGGTTCTAGGGGCTTGCTTTAGTCCATACAGTGCCTTCTTCAATTTGCAAACCATATCACATGCTCAGATAATTGAAAACCATCTGGTTGTTCAATGTACACTTCTTCTAAGTCACCATTCAAGAAGGCAGACTTGACATCCATCTCATACACCTTGAAATCCTTGAAGGTGGCCAATGCAAGAAATAGTTTGATTGCTTCAATTTTTGCCACCGGAGCAAAGGTTTCGTCAAAATCAATCCCTTCTATTTGAGAGTAGCCTTTACAGACTAATTTGGCTTTATTTCTGATTACTTCACCAACTTCATTTAGTTTGTTCCGGAAGACCCATTTGGTTCCAATCACATTCTTGTTTCTAGGTCTGGGAACAAGATCCCAAGTGTGATTTTTCTCAATTTGCATCAACTCTTCCTCCATTGCTTTGGTCCAGTTTTCATCATTGTAGGCTTCATTTATTGTCTTAGGTTCAATCTTTGAAATCAGACAATATTCATCTAAATTTTGAGCAATTTTCCTTCTAGTTTGCACACCTTTGCTTTTGTCACTTATGATCTGATCTTTAGAGTGGTTCAGTCTTACATACCTTGGAACTTTGGGAGTTTCTTGCACTTCTGCTTCTTAATCAGGCTCATTCAGACCTAACTCTTCTTCCTGATTTACCATATCAATCTGAATCTAACTTTCAGAAGAGGATTGAGCTCCTTGAACCAGAACACCATTCTGATCATCTTCATCATATTCATAAAACTTTGAGGGTTTCTCTATTCCCTCATCAACCTTCACATTTGTACTTTCTATCATCTTTCTTAGTCTCTTGTTATAACACCGGTATGCTTTGCTTTGAGTAGAGTAACCCAAGAATATTCCTTCATCACTTCTAGCATCAAACTTGCCTAAATCTTCATCTCTTTTGATGTAACATTTGCTACCAAAGACTCTGAAATATCTTACAGTAGGAGTAATGCCAAACCAGAGTTCATAAGGGGTCTTATTGGTATTGCTTCTGATTTGAACTCGATTAAGAGTATAGACTGCAGTGCTGACAGCTTCTCTCCAATAGATCTGAGGAACATTTGCTTCCATCATCATGGTCCTAGATGCTTCCTGGATGGTCCGTTTCTTTCTCTCCACTACTCCATTCTGATATGGAGTCCTCGGAGCAGACAACTGTTTCTTAATTCCATGTTTCTCATAGAATTCTATGAACTCACCGGATGTGAATTCTCCACCTCTATCAGACCTTAGACATTTCAACTTTATTCTTGTTTCATTCTCTACCATAGCCTTGAATATTTTGAATTTCTCAAGAGCTTTTAATTTCTCCTTTAGAAAGGTTACCCACATCATCCAGGAATAGTCATCTATTAGCAGCATGAAGTATCTATCACCTTGAATACTTCTGGTTCTTGCCGGACCACAAAGATCGGTGTGAACTAAGTCCAATAGTCCGGTAGAAGACAGTTCCTTGCTTTTGAATGTGACTCTGCTCAGTTTACCCAACTGACATTCCTTGCACAAGCTGTCAGTAGGTTTCACAAATTTTGGAAGATCTCTTACAGCCTGAGTATTGCTTATCTTAATGATATTATCAAAATTCACATGACACATCCTTCTATGCCATAACCAACTCTAATCAACTTGAACAAATAAGTAGCTTTTACCAGTACCAACCAAGTGGAAGATATTACCTTTAGTTTGACTACAGGATGCAATCTTGATCTGAACATCTTGCAGATCTTCCATATCTTAACCATAGTTTGTTCAGATGTTTCTCTTATGAACCCTTTAATCCGCAACTCTCCTTGTGCCAGTTCTGGCACCAATTGACTGGCTGGGGGAAAAAGGTTTTCTTTGTGTCTCCCCCTAAGCTAGAGCTCACTTTTTAATTTCTGGAAGGAATATCAGCACCAGAGTCTGGTGCGGATCCATCCCCTACATTCTCTGTATTTTTCTTCACCCAAATCTTGTTCATCTCATTTTGAACTTCATCCGCATTCACTTTTCATTTTCCCTTGTCTTGATCCTGATTATGATGTACCGGACCTCTTTTGTCCTGATTCTTGCTTCTACAGAATTTGGCAATATGACCGGATCTATTGCAAATTTGGCAAACAACATTTCTTTGCATTTTTGATTGATATCCTCTTGATCTACATTGATTAGCCATATGACCCATTCTATTGCATGCAAAGCATCTACCATTGAATGAATTGTTCATTTGCATATTTCTGCATTCATGAGATTTGTGACCATACCTTTTGCAGTTGAAACATTGTCCGGAGAAGGATGTATTAGTCTGATTCATTCTCTTTCTACATTGATTAGCTTTATGACCAAAGTTATTGCAGTTGTGGCAGTATCCATTGAAGGATGGATATCTTTGAGCATTAGGCTACCTTACTGGAGGTCTTCTAGGCTTGTTCCCTAGATTTTTTGATCCAAAATTCTTCTAACCGGATCTGGAGCTTTCACCTTTTTCATATCCCAGGCCACACTTGTCATCTACCTTCTTTTGGCTTTCAAGAAGAACTTCAAGTTGAGTAGAGCTTATCTTGAATTTTTCTTTGTATTCATTTGTTGTTTGAAGATCCCTTTTAAGAGAGACAATTTGATCCTTAAGTTTTTCTTCATTATCTTTAGCATCTTCAAGATCAAATTCAAGATGTCTAATTATTCTATCCATCTTGTGGTAGTTTTCTGATTTTTCCTTGAGAGATTGTCTTAGATCATCTTCATATTTTCTTCTCTCTTCAATTTCTTGGGTAAACTTCATAACTCCTAATTCCATTTCATGTCTTACCATGATGATTTCTTTTGATAACTTTTCACATAACTTGGTTTTCTCTTTCAGATTTCCATTTGTATCATTGGCTTCACCTTGACTTGCCAATTGCTGAAGTAGCTCCTTTCTCTTTTTCATAGAGAGACTCAGTTTCTCTTTTAGTTCTTTTATGAAATCATCAGCCTGTTTGAGTCTTTCTTTAAATTCATTGACTTCATAAATTAACTGTTCAAGATCATCAAGGGCAGACTTAAGTTGCTCCCTCATACCATACACATCCATTTGAGTTCCCAGATCTTCCTCAAGCTGTTAGGCTCTGTTGGGAGGAACTTGGCTCTGATACCAATTGTTAGACTTAGGGCACACAACTGAGAAGGGGGTGAATCAGTTGTGCAAAACTTTCTCTAATTAAACACTTAAATCTTCTTTAGTGATTAGCAGAATGTTAATCATGAACCATAATGCATTCAAATCAAAAGCAAAAACATATCAACACATAAGACACCAAGATTTTGACGTGGAAAACCTGGTTAAGGGAAAAACCACGGGGTGATTAACCCAAGAATGTATTCTCTGTTAGAAGAATAGAAGGAACAAAATGGCACATGCCAATTAGGGCTCACTACCCGAGCACACTGCTCACAAGAGGCTCACTGCCTACAAGAGACACATTGTCTACAAAGAAATAAGTATCACCTTTATGAACTGGAGAATAGCATCTTCACCATGCTTGAATCAGTTCCATTTAAGCCCAATACTTATGCTCTGCCTTTCTCACTTCTCCTCGCTACCACACATCCATCACCGCAAGACACTTCAAAATGAATTCATAAACCCTTATTTATACAAGGCATTGACATAGGAACAATCATCTAAGTCGGCAAACACCTACAAGAACATCCGCAAGACATGTAATACATCCGGTCGGCCAGTCTCAAGAAGAACACCAATATCCATGGTTATTCTTCAAATGCAAACTCTAACTTCAATGCAGACCACCAACATTAACTGGACATGATCCAACAATCATCATAACCTTCCCTGAATCACCAAAAACAACCGTACTTCATCATCCTACTGGAATTCTTCTCTCCTTCATCTGGAGCTACAAGAACACAGTCTGTCATCACTGTCACAAATGAATAGGCACTTCCAGACCTTCAACCCACAAACCAATCTAGTTGATACTTCACAAGGACGTCCTCAACATTCCCTCAGATCCGCAGAATGGGATAATGAAATACCGGATCTCATCGGACCTATCTATGGCCCTCTATCACCTCTAAACACCTGCTAGAACTGGTTCTACTTGAGTGACCATAATTTCTTCAAATCTTCATGCAGACCTCTGAAATCTTGACTGGAGCATCTCAAGACATATATCTACAAACCCTTTAAACCGCATCCTCTGATCCTCAACCTATTGAGGACTTTTACCTTCTTGTCATCACTGTTCTTCACTGTTCCTGATTGAGACTTATTTTCTCAATATCCTCAGCACACAGCTCATCTAATCCTTCTCATTAATGCAACATGAGTATGTTGACATCAATGACAACACCAGTTAAACCCATACTTGCAACATAGGTTTCTACTCAACTTGAGTAGAAGCATCACCCATCTCATAGTGGTACTACTACCATGCTCTAATTTTTCATGGACAACATACTTACATCATGTACCTAGTTGATCCTCTTATTTGACATCCACTTATTTGGTCTCACTTCAAGATCAAGATTCACCTTCTACTTGTAGAATTGGAATTATTCTACTCTAGTAGAGGGTTTCCTTTTATATTCTCAAATGCTTGATCAGTAGCTACTTATCTTTTGGCTTCTATGGCATGCTCCAATTGATTGCACTAGTCTTGGATGTTGGTGGATCTCTCATTGAGTCTTTGAAATGAATTGATATTAGGATGACACTCATGAGTAACATTGTGGGAAACATTGTTTTATTTCATCTAGGTTGTAAGACCAAAGGTTGCCATTCAATTGCAAGGAAACCTAACACGTTTTTCATGAAAGAATATTGCCACTCCATTTCTTCATTTGGAAATTTAAGATGGATAGTGGATTGGAAATAAGTGAGTGTTCCCATTCCTATGTGGACAAAACTTTTATTTAAGTTAAGAATTAAAATGTAGGATTGTAAATAAGTGAGTGTTTGCAATCTTATGGGGACAAAGCTTTTAGTTAATTGATTCCCTTTGACACCAGATGAGATAGAGAGCATAACCTATGTCCCTTATGTGAGTACAAATGGTGCTTAGTACTAACCTTATGTATTTCATGGCTTGCACCATACCAGACATTGCCCAAGCAATGGGAGTCTTGAGCCAATTTATGGTTAATCTAGGAAAGGAGCATTGGACTATGGTTAAGGTTTGTAGGTATCTCAAATATGCATCAAAGTGTTTGATTTGCTATTAGTGAGGATAGGTCTTGAGCAAGATAGTGGATATTTAGGAATTTTTATACTTTGATTGGGTAGGAGATGTTGATAGCAAGATTTCTACCATTAGTTATGTGTTTATCCTATTTGGTGGTGCAATTAGTTGGATGAGAAAATGATAGGTTGTGGTTTATCTTTTAACTATTGAGGCAACATATATGGTAGCTAATCATTCCTATAAGGAAGTAGTCTGGCTTTAGAGATTATTTTTGACATAGCATTGAGGTAGGATATAGTTTTAAACCATTGTGATAGTTGGATTGCCATTGTCTTGGAAATGAAACCTACCTTTAATATATGTATGAAGCACATTAATGTACAATATGTTGGAATCCAGGCCAACACTGAGAGGGGGGGTGAATAAGTGTTGTGAAAACTTTTTCACTTTTTGCAACTTTTGAATTACAAGACAAAGAGGATAAATAAGACATCAACAATCTATCAAATTCATATGCACATGTATGATGATGAAAATAGTGAATAGAAACTTATATGTAAAACATCTAAAACACACACATAGATACAAATCATGACACAAGCTTTTCACAAGTGGAAAACCATTCTGGGGTAGAAAAACCACTCAAAAACTACCTCACTGGCTTATTCAAAACCTCACTGGTTACACAAAGGTCTCACTGACCAAAGAAGCTTCACTAGCTTTACAAGATGCCTCACTGGCATACAAAAAGTCTCACTATACAGAAAGTCTCACTGACTTCTCACAAACACTTTGGGTGCACATACAAATCTTATCAGGGGATTACCCTATTTCAATCAAGTACAAAACCTTATACCTCCCCTTTTCAATTTTTACAATAAATTCATTTCAAAAGTATATTCTTCAACCTCTGCAAAATAAACAAATTGATGTCTTCTTTAATGTTAACTAAATCACCAAATCACCATTTGATATTTGCACAATCCTTCAATAATGTATTCAATGTATTCTTGGTCACAATTTCAATGTTTGCAAAAGGGCCATCGTTGCAAAAGAAACAATGTATCATAAATACAAATTATCTCTGCAAAATAATTCATCCTTACAAAAATAAGTCATCTCTGCAATTTTCTTGTCCTCTCTATGAAACATAATCTCACAATATCATGATTCATCTTTGCATATTTCATGACACACACACACATCAATCTGGAACCTGCAAAAATAAATCATACAAATCTTCTTCAAAACCCTTCATATTCCTCTTCCATCTGATAACAAATTCATCTCCTTTATTTTTGTTTTTCATTTTCTTCATCTCAAAACCCTTCAACTTCTTCTCCTTCTCAAAAAATCTTTTCATATTCTTCATTACAAGCTTTGGATTCTTGTCACCAAAATCCCTCTGCATAAAGAAAAATTTTACATTCGGACTCTCTCTCAGCAAGAAAAGATTCTCCAAAAAAATATTATTAAAAAGAACTCTTTATTCTTCTCACCACAAAAAAACTCCTCTTCTTATTTTAGAAACAAACAACTCTCCTTAATAAAATCTTTAGTTGCACAAGAGGTATTAAAAATTAGAAAGAAATCTTCAAAATTTGCTTTTAAAATCTCCAACAAAAATTGCCTTTTAATTATACCAAAAAATAGCCTTTTTAAAACTACCAGAAATAGCTTTATAAAGCTTATCACTGCAGTCAAGATATAATGACAGCCTCGAGCATGTCAAAAGTAATGCACTGTGGTCGGGGTCTCCTTTTGAATAATGACTATTGATCTAACACTTCGCACCCTTTCAAACTTTAAACAAGTTCGTTGATGAAATTTTGGCTCCCGAGCGCTCATGAGGTGACCGGTAGCAATAGTCTCACTAGGGAGGAGGGCCGATTAGGCCACGTTGAAGATACCCATAAGTTATGACTAAAGGCCCTTTGACCTGCTATCTCAGGTCAACTTTGTTTTATAACAAAAAGTGCATACAGTGTATGACAGGCAAAGAGAGAACAATGTTAGAATTTAAATGATTTTAAACATTATTAAAAAAAAATTGATCTCATTAATATATGTGATTTGTCAAAACCACTTCTTGATCACACCATCACATATGATCATTATCCTGACCATAGAGACATCTTGAAGCATCCTTAGCATGATATGAAAGATCTTGAAACCTTGATCACCTGAAACATCATCAACCAAACATCTTCATGTGAAACTTAACACCTTTATATGCAGCCTCTTTGAAACATAAACTTCAAACTCTTGTCAATTTTATGAAGGAAGATGAGAACCACTGCAGTCCAAGATGAAGGATCACCTAACTCAACTTTACAATAAGTATTATGATATGAAGATCAATATATATCATGAAATCCTTTGAGCCATAAACAACAATATAAGATGATCATTACATGACATGAACTTCACCATATATTTAATGTCTTTGTCATCTGCAAGGCATCAACCTTATTTCAACTGTGTCATCAACAACTGTCATCAAGAAGTAACCAAGAAAACACCATTCTAATCAAGCATAAAGACGAGATGACATGAACAACTTCTAAGAGCATCACAACATGAAGCATCATGAATGAACTAAAGTATGTCATGAAGCAACATCATATCCAATCCAATATCATCAAACCAAGTCTTATGAAACATGAGAGATAACAAATTCAAACAACTCCTGAAATGAGAAATCACCTGACCATT
This sequence comes from Cunninghamia lanceolata, assembly GCA_027924645.1. Lineage (NCBI taxonomy): Eukaryota > Viridiplantae > Streptophyta > Pinopsida > Cupressales > Cupressaceae > Cunninghamia > Cunninghamia lanceolata. The sequence goes on from BSBN01001310.1 coordinate 2,699,219, forward strand.
GACATCACATTTCACATTGTCATCACCCTAAATTCATTGTATGAAGATCATGATGAACTCCTGAAACATTCTGCCATATGAAGACATGAAGATCGTGATAAATTCCATGTATGATCTAACTTTCCCTATGATGTACCTGCATCATTAACTCACACCTTTTTGACATCAATGACAATCACTCTCCATCAATCTCCCCCTTTGTCATTGATGGCAAAACTACATGATGCAATTTTTTTTCTCCCCCTTTTTGATATTCGATGACAAAGGTAAATATATCCCCCTATGAAAGATAACTCATATACAGCATTAGCAATAGGTTAGCAACCTATGCTGATATAAACCAACTGCATACCTTACCTTGTTATCTTTATACCAACCAAGAATAAAGATACCACTTATTCAAAACTTTGATACCACAAATTTCTTTCAAAAGATTGAAGACCCTAATCACCTTTGCTATTTGCTAACCTAAACTTATCCTGAAAGCTCTAACCTTGTACACCTACATATTGAACAATTTTTCAACTTGATAGCAACAAGTCACTATGAAGCACACAACTGAAAGCATACTTTCTAAAGCATAGGATCTCAACACAACACCACTTCTTGTCACAATACCAATATGAAGATGAAGATGAAAAACTAACATATCTTTGTAATCAAATACAAACTCCTGATGACATCACATGTGATTTTCAAAAAACAAACTTTTCATGACAACCAGTACTACCACAAACATCAACACTGATGAACAACAATCATGAAGATTACTCATCACACTATTCACAACTCATGATGACATGATGACGACTCTTGAGAAGACCTTGCCAAGACTTCCATGATAATGACTACAAGATGAACAATCAATCTGCAACCAATTCACTTCTGCACACACATCTTGACATGATAAAGAAAGAAAATCATCTTGTAAGGAATGAAGATGAAGACTATCCTCTTGTTCTTGCACATGACACTTTTTGCAATATAATATCAAATATGTTATATTCAAAATCACATCTAAAACATACTATAATAAACAAGAATTGATGACTCTTGATTGTATCATTCAAATCAGCCCATCAAATATGCACAATCTTCATCATCAAGTACTATGAAATGACTTCTTCCATTTTCAGCCACCTTGGCCAACACATGCTAATATCTGATAAGAGCTTATTGGAAACATCTTAAGCTCTTTACCATGACAACCAATACTTTTCAATATCAAGATCACTTTGAACTTCAATAACATGATAACTCAATCTTTGTAAGTACCAACATGATATAACAAAGATAGAATCATTTATAAACCAAATCATTCAAAATCACCAAACTCTTTGTGAATTGATCTCTTGAACTTCTTATCATTGATCACTTGTAGCACTTACATATACATATTGACAAACCTCAAACAATCTCCTTCCTGAAACTTCTTGGGGATAATTGATATGACATAAACAAATCCCCCTCACATCATGCTATCTATTATTCAACCGATGATGTAACTTGTGCAAGATGCACAAGTTTAGGATTTGTCTTCTCATGACTTTATTTTTGCTTCCACACTTTTATAGGATCTTTCTTCCTCCAAACTTTTTCAGCCTCTTTCCATTTCCAACCTATCAAATCAGGTGATGCTTTTCTGCAACTATGTGCTTTGTGACCAAAAGAGTTACACAGATAACAAATTATATTGTAATCATAATCAAATGACTGATAATACCTTTTTGACATCCCTTGAGTATTTATGTTATGCTTCCATGTAGGATCATACCTTCTATTCATTTTACAATTTCTTTGTATGTGACCAAGAGAGTTGCACTTGAAACATACAAGATTAGTATTTCTTATTGAAGCAAATTGACTTCTTCTGCAGTTAACTGCTTTGTGCCCAAAATGATTACAAGTATAACAATAACCATTAAATGAATAATTATAAATGTACATATATGCTTTTCTTACAGGAGTAGTTCTTCTGAAATTTCTCCTCCTTTGATTATGCATTTTGACAAACTCATCTTTGATATTCATTTCAGCTTCTGACTTCTTTTTTCCTTCAGGAGCATTAGCATGAAGATCAATTTTCTTTCTAGGATTTTCTCTAACTTTGGAACACTCTCCTTCATATCCAAGTCCAGTAGTGTCTCTATGTAGTTTCTGCTTGCTCAATATGTCATTTAGGCATTCAGTGCTCTTTTCAAATTGAATATTTTTATGCAACTTTGAAGATGCCTTTTCCAAATCCTTTCTCAAAGAGACTATTTATGTCTCTAACTTCAGACATTCAATTCTTTTCACCTCAAGATCAGAATTTGTTACATCTATTATTCTTTTGCCTTCCTCAATTTTAGCCTTTAAACTAATAATCACTTTATTAGATTCATCAACATAATTCTTTATATTTGCAATCTGATTTCTTGCCTCTTCAAATTCTAGAGAAACCTTTGCAAAATCTGAACATATCTTATCTTTGAAATGTTTCTCTTGTTGAATTTGATCTTTTAATCTCTTGTTTTCTTTTCTAAGTTGCTTGATTGTATCAAGGGCACATAGAAGTTCTCCTTCAACATCAACTTCACAATCATCTTCATCAAACTCCTGATTGTGATGTTTTTCTTCTAAATCTGATTTAGTCTCATCTCCTTTATGTGAATGACTTCCATCATTGTAATTCTTCTCACATAACAAGTTGTCTTCTTCTACAGGTGCATCACCTTGATAAATTTTTATCAACTCCTTCCACACATCTTGAGCTGTTACACAGTGCATAACTTTACAAGAAATATCTTTAGATAGAGCAGATAATATGGCCTTCTTTGCAATATGATTACATTCAAGAGTTTTTTGTTATTTGTAGTAACACAATACCCATTCTCAACTAACATCAAAACACCATATCCTAAAGAGGATAAATATACTTGCATTCTAACATACCAAACAGAAAAGTCTGAACCATCAAAGAAAGGAGCTCCTGAAACTTTTTCCTCTAATTCAATACAAGATTCAACTTGTGAAACATTTCTATCAATAGGTTCTATATCAATATTTGAATTTGATAAAGATGGAGTGTTTTGACTAATTTGAGACTTCACATTTTTCTTTTCTTTATTTCTTTTGCACTTACCCATGGTACTCCACACACAGGACCTACCCAAGCTGATTAGGCTTCTATAGGGAACCTAGGCTCTGATACCACTTGTTGGAGTCTAGGACAACACTGAGGGGGGGTGAATAAGTGTTGTGAAAACTTTTTCACTTTTTACAACTTTTGAATTACAAGACAAAGAGGATAAATAAGACATCAACAATCTATCAAATTCATATGCACATGTATGATGATGAAAAGAGTGAACAAAAACTTATATGTAAAACATCTAAAACACACAGAGATACAAATTGTGATAGGTAAAAATTAGGTTAATAAGATCAAGCATATAATTGAAAACCTAATCCTACAACCATCAAAGAATCGAATCCAAATGAAATCAAAAGCATGCAATTCAAGAACAAAATCACCTAGATTGTATGATTCCTTGTTTATGATATGGATTGCTTCTCAAAAATGAACAATTATGAAGATAAAAGATGCCATGATAGATGGATGATACTGATAAGATTCTAGATGGATGCTTAAATGCTTAATATGCTCAAGATGATAATGTGGACGCTATATGAAAATGATGGATAGATGTAGTATGGAATGAGAGGGTGTTTATATAGACCTCAACCAAAATCAATCAACAGTGGAGATTTGGTGGCTATGTGAATGGCTAAGATGAATTGATAATCATAGGTGAATATGTAAATGACAAGTGGAGGGAAGATAAGACTTATGTGTGACCGTGTACATAAAAAGTACTACATGTGAAAGATATTAAATAAAAGATGTAGTACCACACATGTTTTTAAATGAAAGAGGCACACATGTCGACTCATGAAGATAAATGATAAGAGAAATTAATTAAATAAATAAAATTTATTTAATTAATTGGAAAGTGGGCTTATGAAGGGATTTTTAATTAAAGAAATAAGATTTATTTAATTAAAATAGATAGAAATAGATAATTAAATAATTAAAGATTATTTAATTATAGATTAGAAGAAGAAGAAAAATAGAAGAAATAGATAATGAATTAATTAAATAAACATGAATTTATTTAATTAATAGAAGAAATAAGTGATAGGGAAATTTCTCAAGTGTGTTAGATAAATGCAGATGATAGCTAATATTTTGATACTAATGATAACTAGGTCAATTTTGAGTGTCTACATTTTGCCCCTCTTTGATATAAAGTTTGTTAGAACGTTGTGTCAAAGAAGATATGATGATTCGCTCGATAAACAAGGTGATGCCCTAGTGTAACTGGCAGGTGATGTCCCCTCGAGAGGTAAGCCAGGCTAATCAGGAAGGGCTGGGTTGGCTCGCAATAAGAGAAAAGGCTAGAAACAAGGTTGACACGAAGGAAGGACTGGGTTGGGTGGGATGAATGGGATGGTATAGAAGAAAATAGGCTTTGGTATAGAATAATTAGGGTATGGAAAGGGGGTATAAGTAGGTCCCTCAAGGGAAAATAGGCTCATTTGTGCTCATTTGTTTATAGAAATCTAGAGCTCCCTAGAGTTTTAGTGCTTTGAGTGTTGGAGAGCTATTAGGATGGTGATTCCACGTAGTGATCATCGTGCCAAGTGAGTGAGGACACATGGGCGACCAGCAGGAGCAGGCTTACCGGTATGTACATTTTTTTTTGCTAAATGCATGATTTTTTAATGTTAAAAGTGTAGTAAATGTACACAAATCACCAAAAGCGAGCAGTTTTAAGATAGAAAGTTTGGGTCTCTTATATAGGAAAAGTAGTCACTTACGGTAAAATGGGTCACTTATAAGTGCAGACGGGTCAAGAAGGTTGCTTCTGGTCGGCTAGGTCAAGTAGAGAAGTGGAATGCACATATGGTAAATGCAGGTCGCTTATAAGACAAAAGTGAGCACAAATAGTGTTCCAAGTCGCTTTTAATTAGCAGTAGCATGCATAGAGTAAATGAGTCGCTTATAAGCAAAAAGTGTGTGCTTGCAGTAAAATGACTCACTTATACTCAAAAGGGTAGCGCATATAGAAAAGTGGGTTGCTTGTAGTAAAGATAGGCAGTGTTTAGCGGCAAAAAATCAATTTTTAGCACAAGAGACTGATATGGTGAGCTAAATGATGCAGGATGTACTACCACCATTGTTGTCATGAGAGCCACATCCTAGGGATTTGTGATTGGTCAGAGCGTTGGATGCAGAGGAGCGGCCATTTTTAGACATCATTAGTTTAGAGCACATGTCAAGATTAGAGCCAGTGCAAGCACATCAAGGACTGATGACATCGATGGTTGAGCGGTGGAGGAGTGAGCACAGTTCATTCTTGTTTCTGATGGGAGAGGCTACAATTACACTGGAGGGTGTGTTCCAGATTCTGTACATCCCTGTTGATGGAGATAGAGTAGATTATGATCCTGACTTGGGGCCAGCTACATTCAGGTGATTGTTCGGGACTCCAGAGATTGGGGTGGAGGGCTCAGAGATTTTGATGGTAAGGATGGAGGAGCTCTGTGATAGATTACAGTGGGTAGTAGTAGATATTATCAGATGGTTGGTTGGAGACAAATGGGAGAGAGGATTTTCAGTCGGATGGGGGACTGTGATGGAGGGGATGTTTTCATATGGGATGAGATATGCATGGTTTGAGTGTGTACTGGGATAGATGTATCATTATTTACATGATTGTGCATATATGTTTGGAGATAGCATGTCTGCGGGAGTCACAATGTTGCACGTATGGGCTTATGAGCACATTCTAGTGATGAGACTAGATGGATGGGTGGCTAGGGTAGCAAGAGAGCCATATGCGAGGATGTATAGGGGAGCTCTTACCTATCGACAGTGCAAGGGGATAGTATACTGGAGGCAAACATTGGATGAGGTGGATAGATTTATATGGAGACCATGGATTGGTTGTGAGAGATGGGATGAGGAGGATGCAGAGCTTTTCTATGCTAGGTAGGCTAGATATATTTTTGGTCGCGGGATATATATTATATACCGCTATTTTTCCGAGAGGGTGTTGAGACAGTTTTAGGTTCCACAGGTAGCACCAGTAGGGGATGCCATTTTTGGGAGGACATGGTAGGAGGTTTTTGATTGGGGGCCAAAGATAGTGGTGGATATAGCTTTGGTGGAGAGAGAGGGACTACAGCCAGTTATGTGGTAGTGGAGGTAGGGTCCTACAAATTTGAGGACTTTACCGGATTATGATGCACACTGGTCTACAGCTAGGTCGACTCGGTTGACAAGGCCTGGGGAGATAGGGGAGATTGGGATGGAGAGGCCGGTTCGATGGAGGCGGCAATGAGCTCCACCAATACAGGAAGTAGTATCAACGGTGCCAAAGATTTAGGGACAGGTACAGGAATAGGCTCAAGTACTTGCACAACCACAAGCATAGGTACTTGGAGGTGATGATGTTGGGATTCAGCAGCTGAAGCAGAGTATTAGAGAGGAGAGGAGATGGAGGCAGTGAGCTTAGATGAGGCTGAGGAGAGTGGAGATAGATCGACACCAGGTGGTCATGGGATTGAGACATGCTAGAGTACAGGCTCAGGCTTACCAGGCATAGCTATAGGCTAGAGGACAGGGAGGTGATGGACAGGATGATGGTATGCTAGCGCGGGTGACAGGAGAGAGAGAGAGAGATGCAGTTGTGCAGCAAATGCAGGCTATGAGGGTGGAGAGAGATAGAGCAGTAGCTACATTGGGGACATATGGGACCACTATGTATCTAGCTACGTAGTTGACATAGTCACAGGGAGAGCTGAGGAGAGCCCAGGGTGAGGCTGAGTATTACAGAGGCTTGTATCATGGAGCCGTGCCGGTAGAGCAAAGGCAGCCTAGCTATAGGATCAGGGTGGGGGCTTCAGCTTCATGGAGGACAGGAGGATCATGGTCTGTAGCTTTAGTTATGGGGCCTCGTAGAGATGGTAGACCAGGTGCAGGACCCAGTAGTGGTGGACATGGTGAGGGAGCTGCCAGTAGTCACTAGGGCTTCCTTGTATATTGTATATGTTGTATCATGATGAGGCCTATGGGCTGATTGTACATACAGTTTTGATGGCTTATGGATAGCTCATGTTGTATATGTAAACACTTGTAAATTGACTTGTATATATATATATATATATATATATATATGATGGCTTTGATTATCTATGGGATGTTGTAATGATGATGGATGTACTTATGTTATGATGTTATGGATTTTTGTATTTTCATGGTTTATATGGATGTTTATGCAAATGGTATAAATATGCAAATGGTATTAATGGAAATGTGTTATGCAAATGGTATTATGATAATGAAAATGAACACAATGGTAATGCATAATAATGAGGTTATGATAATGATATGGACCTATATATGCCTAACACACTTGTTTTGTAGGGTGAAGACAAGGGAAATAACGAAAGCAGACAGGAAAATGAAGGGAAGATGATTGATCTTGGTTGATGACTATATAGGATGGTAATGAAATGGATAAATGATATGACATATTTTAAATTAATTGCTCAAAAATAAAGAAATGCAATCCTTATGTTTGATATAGCATATGGATGTTATGCACCAAAGTATAAAAGACCAAGGTGTCGAGGTATCCAATGCATAACTAGCGTACTACAATCTTGTCTAAACACATGAGGTCAAGATGTTGAACCAACATACACAAGATATGAATAGAAGCTAGTGTTCCAAGATGGACTTTGACACTACAAGTAAAGGTTTGAGCTTATCTCCACTACACATACTGACACCTTGTTGGTTATATGTATGGAAATAGTCTTAGCATAGAATAGTCTCAATGCATAAGAGACTATTTAGCTTCTCATATGCAAAAGATATTGATATGCCAGAGGCTAATCCCAACATGTACAAGAGACCAATACGCATAGGAAGAGAATAAGATCATCCCACAGACACAACATACGAAAGCAATATGACCATACCCCATTCCATACTTCATCTCAACATACCAAGATATAGGTAGATCAAGGCAGTCTTGATTAGACCTAGGAAAGGGACAAAAGATAAAACACAAAAGATACTGTCATCATGTTCTCTTGTCAAATTTAAGCGTTCTTGGATGGATTAAGCTGGCGCCTTGTTGAGAGGAAAGTTGCATCCTATTGAAGGCTAAAGATGTTGATAAAATGCTATAGCAAATGTTGGCTTAAGGCATGTGAACAAATAGCTTTCGTCTTATCCCTGATTTGTTAAAGTGCTTGAGCTTTCGCTAATACACATAGTATTCTTCTTGCTTGAGCTAGTCAAAGAGAAGAAGATGGAGATGAAAGAAGATGAAGATTGGGTGGATCATTTTTACTTGCGTACTGGATACTTCCTTCGTATTCCAGATTGCCTACATACCCTGTATCCATGGGATCAAAGCACATTACGATGATGATGAGACATGATGAATATATAGTTCTAGTTTTATTGATGATGTAAGTGATGAAAGATAGAAGAAAAGGAGATGAATTATTAGAGGGTGATTAGAAGAAAGATAAAAAATGGATGATGAGAGAAGGGCTATTGTCTATGCCTAAATCAAAATGCTTCCTTTGCATCTCAGATTGCCTACATACCCTGTATCCATGGGATCAAGGCTTTGAACGATAGAGATGAGATGTAGTTCTTGCTTATTGAGTTGGTGGTTGATGTCAGAGAATCAACTTTATTGCTTGTATTTTTTATGTTTTGATTTTTTTAGATTTTTCTATGTTTTTGATGTTTTTGGTTGTGTTTTGAAAGTTTGTTGTGCTTTGGTTGGGATGTTTGCTGTGTTTGGTTGGATGTTTTCTATGTTTGGTTTAGATGTTTGCTAAAATGATATGAGCTAGAGTTGTGAGTATTCACTTCCAAGTAAGGTTCAACAAGTGCCCCCAGTGTGGGATAAAGATTGTTAGGAAGACATTGCGATGAATGTGGTCATGCAAACAGTGTGCTAAGGTGCCAAATGATATCTTAACCTCAACGAAGTCCAAATTATGACAGCTAACATGGCAGAGGCAACGGTGAAAAGGCTTTTCTTATGGATGGATAAGAGATAATGGCTTGCGATGCTTAGATAAAGACAATAGGGGATTATGATATGGATTATGGAGGCAAGATAGTAGATGGATGTCATGGAAAGCTGTGATCAAACAAACTAAGTGAATGATGGAGGCTGGTCTCTACACATAGCACCTGTTTGCCAAGTTTTCACTACGGTACTTATCCAAGGTGCCTTTTTACCAAGTTTTTACCAGGTTTTCACCAGAGAACGAATTATTTATCTTGTACTCTTTTTTAATTTTTTGTCATCCAAAGCGCCACAAAGTGATTTTCACTATTGGATGGTTTTTTTTTATGGGATATGCTGAGACTCATGGGTAGAACTTCTTGAGATAAATGTTGTTAACTGGTGCATCCAAGGAAATACCTTCAGGTGTTGAGAGAGTGTATGCTTCTGATCCATAGATTGATGTGATGACAAAAGGACCAAGCCAATTAGGTTCAAACTTACCTTGTTTCTCACGGTGTTGCTGATTCCTTTGATTTTTTTAAGGACAAGATCTCCAACTTGAAATCTTTATTCTCTAATCTTTTTGTTGTAGCTGTGGTGTAGCCGATTTTGATAGACTTGAAGATGATTGAGTATTGTAAGATGCCATTCATCTAATAGCTCAAGATCATTGAGTCTAGATACTCTATATTTTTCATCTGAGATAGCATGTTGTAGGGATACTCGCAATGAGGGAATCTCAATCTCAATAGGTAAGATAGATTTAGTGCCATACACAAGAGCATAAGGTGTAGCACTAGTAGGAGTTTTGATACTTGTTCTACCCATAATGCAGGATTAAGTTGTAGATGCCAATCACGACTAGCTTCATTGACTTTTTTTTAAGGATCTTGATGATTATTTTGTTAGAAGCCTCAGCTTGGCCATTACTTTGAGGATGGTAAGGTGTAGAGAATCTATGTTGGATATGGAACTTGTTGCAAAGATCTCTAACCTCTTGGTTCTTAAAAGAATGACCATTATCAGTGACAATGGCTTGAGGAACCCCATATCGGTAAATGATATAGTGTAAGATGAACTTGGATATTTGCTTGCTAGTAATGTAAGTCATTGGTATTGCTTCCACCCACTTTGTGAAGTACTCAGTGGCAATAATAATGAACTTATGACCATTTGACAAGGTAGGATGGATTTTACCTATGAGATCAAGTCCCCACTACGAGAAGGGCCAAGGAGTAGTGATAGGCTGAAGTTCATGTGCTGGTGCATCAATTAAATCCCCATGTTTTTGACATTGTAGACATCTCTTTGCAAATTGCTGTGCATCTTTCTCCATAGTTGGCCAATAGTATCTAGCTTGTAGAAGTTTCTTAACAAGACTAGGGCCAACAGAATGTGATCCATAGACACCTTCATGTATTTCATGTAAGGCAACCTTTGCTTCCTCAGAATCAAGACATCTAAGAAGGATACCATCAAGACTCTAGAGATATAAGGTGTCTCCTAGGATAGTGTAGCAAGAGGCTCGACGGATAAATGTTTTTAATTGGGTATTAGATAGTTGAAATGGAAAGGTTTGATTATGGAGATACTCATATATGTCCTCGTACCGAGGCAAATTGGGACCAACAATCTCACATATAAGCTTAGACTGTGGTACTTCAAATGCTAGAATCAGAAGTTGTTCAACCAAAAACTCACACTTATGTGTATTGGACGGCATGTCTAGAAGAGATCCAATCATAGCCATGGCATATGCTTCTTTGTTTTGTATCCTTGGGATCTATTCAAAGGTGATATTATCAAAGTACTTCTTCAAATCGTCAACCATTACCTTGTATGGAAGAAGCTTCTCATCTTTTGTTTGATACTCGTCTAAGACCTGTCTGATGACTAATTGGGAATCACCAAAAACCTGTAACTATTTAATAGCCCATTGTACTAATATGCGTAATCCTGTGATTAAAGCTTCATATTCTACTATGTTGTTGGTACATGGAAATGTAATTCTATATGACTTCAGGATACAATCTCCTTAGGGGTGACAAACAATATTCCTACTCCTGATCCATGTTGTGTGTAAGATCCATCAAAATATAGTTGCCATAATGTTGGTGAAGTTAGATTAAACAATTCTTCATTAGGGAACTCTAGACATATTGGATGAATATTTGTGACAGGTGTTGGGGCTAAATGATCAGCGATAACTTGTCCTTTTATGGCCTTGCGATCCACATATTGTATGTCAAATTCACTTAAGATCATAACCCATTTTTCTAATCTTCCCGTAAGGATTGCTTTGGAGAGAAGATATTTGAGTGGATCCACATTAGATATGAGCTTTGTTGTTTGGTTTAACATATAATGTTGCAACTTTTGGGAAGCAAACACCAATGCTAAACATGCTTTTTCCATAGGTGAATAGTTAAGTTCATATCCCACAAGAGTTTTACTGATATAGTAAATGGATTGTTCTTTTTCTGAATCATCATGCTGAGCTAGAAGGGCACACAATGCTACTGTTGTTGAAGATATGTAGAGTAATAGTGGTTGATCTAGTACAGGAGGTACTAACACAGGAGGTGTTGCCAGATATTCTTTTATTTTGTCAAAGGCCTGTTGACATTTTTCATCCCACTTAAAAGGTTCACCCTTGCGAAGGAGATGTTTAAAAGGATGACACTTGTCTGCCAGTTGTGAGATAAACATGTGAATGGATTGCAACCTTCCTTGAAGAGTACGAAGCTGCTTCAGATTTGATGGTGGAGGCATTTCCATGATAGCTTTTACTTTGTTAGGGTCCACTTCTATTCCTCATCGAGACACAATGTATCTCAACAATTTACTAGATGTTACACCAAATACACATTTCTTTGGGTTCAGTCTGACTTGATACTTCTCTAATTGATCAAAGATCTATGCTAGTACTTGTAAATATTCTTCTCTTGTCTTGGATTTTCCTAGAATATCATCAACATAATCTTCCATGATAGTGTGGAAAAGGTCATGGAAAATAGCTGTCATGGCTCGTTGATAAGTAGCTCCAGCGTTCTTGAGACCAAAAAGCATTACAACCCAGCAGTATGTACCCCATGGACAAAGGAATGATGTTTTGTCTTGATCTTCATCTACTATTCTAATTTGGTTATCTCCTGAGAATCTGTCCATCAAAGATAGCATTTCATGTCCAGCTATGAGATCTACAATGTTGTCTATGCTTGGTAATGGAAAGTCATCTTTAGGGCATGCTTTATTAAGATCTCTGAAATCTATGCAACAACGAACTCATCCATCAGGTTTTGCTACAGGTACCAAGTTTGAAACCCATTCTGGATAATCAATAGGCTTTATGAACTTTGCTTCTAACAACTTCTGAATCTCTACCTTAACCAAAAGAGCTATTTATGGGTGCATTTTGTGCAATTTTTGTTTGATGGGTTTTGCATTAGGAGATACTGCTAAATGATGTACCACAAGTGATGGATCTAGACCCAGCATGTCAGCATAAGTCCATGCAAAATTGATAGCTCTTTTTATGAAGAAAGCTATGAAATTTCTTCATTCCTGCTTTGATAGTGATGCTGCCAAATATGTGATCTTCAGATTCTGCTTTGTGCCTAAGTTCATGTCTTGAGATTTTTCAACTAGCACTATTGATTTTTCATGATAATTAGTGGTGACCGGAAGATTAAGTCCCCCATCCTCGGGCGCCTCAAAGAGGTTTTCACTCTCAGATACATCCTTTATTTTTACTTTTGCATGGTCAAGAGGCGCCTTTCAGTTTTCACCTAGTGACCTATCTTTTTTATTCTATTTATTTCACTTTTGCAACTAAAGGATTTGATGCTTCCACCAAAATATGCTAGTTTAGGGAGATCCATCATGAAACCTGCTTTATGGTCACCCAATGGAATGCCTTGTTGTAATCCCATGAATTCAGCAATGGCTTTGTCATTTTCAAATGTGTCCAATATAGGTGCTCCCTATTGGTCCCAATTGACGAGGTCAGGATATACAAGTGAAAGGATAATGGACGAAGGGTTTTGGCTAGAGGAAGTGGTAGAGATCATGAAGATGGAGGTTTCTTGAAAAAGGTCGGTGATATGGAGGGAGTCATCGATGGTATCCGAATTAGAAGTCTCTCCTACCGAAGAAGGTCCGGCTTCCACATCGGAAATGCACTTGATGTCTTTGGAAGGCGGTACCTCTGGCTGAAAGCCAAGGCCTTGCTTATTAAACTTCTTAGACACAACAATGGGTTCAATAGGTCCTTGTTCTTATGATCCTAGTCCGCCATGTCCTTTGTAGCCCATGTTCTTAATGATGTGGAACCCATTGTTATATCTCTCCACTTTAAGTTGTACCTGGTCATTCTCATCATAGAATATCCAAGAGTTAATGTCATCAATGTCTTCATCATCAAGGAATCCACCTTTGATGAATACTGTTGGTGGAGCTTTTATAACAGCTGCAGATGAATATGCCTTGGATGTAGAAGGTTTGCCATGAGATTTGGGAGACAACAGAAGAGTTCCAACACAACAAGATTCTTGCAATGTATACTCACCCAGACCATGTTCAGTGTACTTAATGCAGAGATTTGGAGTGGCTTTTCTAGATGATGGCTTGAGTAGGGCGGATGGGTCTACATAGGATGAAGATGGATATGCTTCGGTGTTGATAGAAATACGGTTAGGGCTTTGATATTTAGCTTGAAAGGCATGACAAAACTCAAATGGATTAGGATCAGCATGGATAGTAACTTCAACACCGTTATGTGGAAATTTGAGACATTGATGGTATGTAGAAGGAACTGCTTTGAGGGAATGGATCCATGGACGGCCAAGGATGATGTTATAAGGAAGCTCAATATCAAGGACTTAACAATGGGTGTCAGTAGTGACAAGACCAACTTGGATAGGCAAATGAATAATTTCTTCAGTATCTCTCTCGACATCATCATATGCTTTGATAGTAATGACCTTGGAAATGTCAACATCTTTCTCAGAATATCCCAATTATTTTATTAGTTTTAAAGAACATATATTAAGACCAGCTCCACCATCCACTAAGATTCATTTGATACGGCATTGATTTACAAATACTTCTATGTGGAGGGCTTCGTTATGTGATGGGTTGATGGATGGTCAAAGATCTTTGTTAGAGAAAGTAAGATGGCAAGGGGCTGCAATGCTGGCTACTATAGATTGGAATTGTGTAGTATCGATATAATTAGGCACCAAGGATTCTTGCAATGCTTTATCAAGGATAGCTTTGTGGGCAGGGGATATGCGAAGCAAATTGAGGATGGAAATATGTGCGGGTGTTTTTCCAAGGTGATCAAGGGTATTATAGTTAGAGGACGATCGAGGAGGATTGACAGGTACTCCTTGAATGGTAACACGGCCTCTTCTAGTAGTTATAGCACAATCGGGTGCTTTGCCTTGGATAGTAATGGTAGAAACACAGGCTTGGTCAATGCAGCCAATCATGGATGATTCATAATTGTAATGGATAGCATTCCCAGTATGAGGGTTACTTGGCTTGTCATGAGATGGAAGTGGATTCTTGAAGGCATCTAGATCATAGTTCGATGTCGGTTGATGTGTGGGTTGTGATGTTGGAGGTGTGATTTTAATTAAACCTTGTTCGATGCAATCTTGAATGACATGCTTTAAGAGCATACAACCATTTGTTTTATGTCCCTTGACTCTATGGTATTCGCAATATTCATTCTCTTTATACCAAGGAGCTTTGAAGATCGGTTCGTCATTGGGTGGTGTATCCAGTAATGTGATATCTCCCGCTTGGACAAGTTTTCAAAAGATTAACTCCATAGGTTCCGCTAAAAGAGTAAATTGTCGTCGAAGTGTTGGATTTGTTCTTGGTCGATTTCAATGAAAAGGTTGATTTGATGTAGATGCCACTTGGATGTTAATAGGAGCTTTCACTATTTGTATTTTCTTTGCATCCACAATACCGTCATTAACAACATTCTTGTTCTTATTCCAAAAGCAAGATTTATCATTGGAATTTTGAGGATTGTCTTTGTTATCTCTGAAAATCTTGATAGTGCCCTTAGCAATTAAAGTGCATTCAATGATGGTTTCTTTGGAAACAAGTTCATCAAAGGTGCTAGTACTTTGCAATTGTAGTTGGAATGAAAACTCAGGATGAAGATTTTGGACGAAGATATCAAGTTGTTGTTTCTCAAGTATTTGCCATGATAGTTTGCTAGCCATGTTACACCATCGTTGAGTAAATGAAGACAAAGCTTCACCATTGCATTGTTTGTTGTTGACAAGGTCATTCATGTTCAATGTTAAAAGTGAAATGTCATTGAAATTTGTTTGCTAGTTCCACAAAAGTCTTAATTCCTGGACGTAAATGAGAGAACCATTCAAGAGCTTGTCCTGCTAAGCTTCGGGGGAATAGTCTCAAAAGATATGTATCATCTTGAGCAACATCGAGACATGCAACATAAAATGCTCTAAGATGGTCATCCGGATTTCCTTTCCCTTTGTATTTGTCAAATTGTGGAATTTCAAAGTGTGGCGGAAAAGGTGGCATATGAAGTGACTTGTCAAATGGATAAGCACATATATCTCCTAAGGAAAATGTCTTCTTTCCTTGTCCTACTACCTTGTTAATCATTTGTTCAACATCCACTTGAGATAGGTGTTGTTGTTGCAAATGGGGTTGATGGTTTGGAGGTGAAATGTAATATGGTGTATATTGTGGTTGTTGTTACGAGATGTATGAGGGCATGACCGTTTGTTGAGGTTGTGTGCTCACAATATATGTCAAAGGATTAGTATGTGACACATATGTGTTTGAGGATTGTTGTACTTGAGACACAAGTGGTGGTTGGGTATATTGCAATGGATTAGCACCAAGGGTTTGCATCACATGGGTAGTGGAGGATGGATTGACGTTGGTCAATGGTTGTGGATTTAGAGTTGGATTTGTAATATGGTAAGTGATGGAAGGATTGGTGGATGCAGAAGAAGGATAGACATATGGGTTTGTGTTTTCGACAACACGAGGATTGGTATATGTCATGTGTTGGGTGATGATGGGTAGTCCTTGGGTTGCATAAGACGGATTGATGGTTTGTGAAGGATTATATGAGGGTGGTGAAAGTGATGTAAGTTGATCAACATAAGAGATAGCAATACTAGGATTGGCTTGTGATACAATAGGCGGGTCACTCATGTCAATGAGACTAACATTGGGATTATATGGTGTGTTGGATGGATTCATGGAAATCGTGGAGACCATATTAGCAGTGATAGGAATATGAGTGTGAGATGTGGTTCCCACATGTGATGCAATAGGAGTAGCAGATTGCAATGGCTGCAAGACTTGTACGATTTGTGGTGTTTGGATAGCTTGCAAAACTTGTGGAGTTTGCGATATTGGGATAGCTTGTGATGTTTGGGGAATTGGCACTTGTGCAATATGGACAACTTGTGTTACTTGAGGTCGAGATACGATCATGGTAGGAGAAGGCATATGTTGTGGAACATGAAAAGGTGGAATGCTCAGATTTTGTGAAAGGAAAGGAAGTACCTCAGTGGGAGTTATCAAAGGTTCTAGAGTGTACTCCAAGCATGGTGGGTTTGATGGGATAGCAATAGGCAATGAAAGAGATGGGTTGGAAGGTGGATTTTGCAGCATGGACATGGAATGAGATGGTGTGGCTATAGTGGATGGGCCCTTTGCAACAATAGCGAGAGTGTTTGGATCGTGTTCTCGAATAGCGGATATGTCAAAGTCACTTGGTAATTTGGCTCCAATACGTGCTAATTGCAAGAAGTAGCGATTAGGATCAGATAAAACAAGCTTCTCAACTTGATCCCATATGTGTGTGTCTTGAAATTCTAATAAGTCATCTTGGGATTGCTCTTCATAGGTGTCTGAAAATGTTTGAGGTTGCACTTGTTGTGAAGATGATGGTCCAGCGGTGTGTCCTTTGGGCACAAACATGTAAGAAGGCATGTCGGTTGTGAACTGAGTTGCATCTCTAAGGGGCGTTGATTGGGATTGTTGCATTTTGGCTTCCATCTCAGCTCACAATTTTGCTTCCATTTCAGCTCTATATTGCTCCTAGTTTGAGGCATGATGGTTGATGTTTTGAATTGGACTTAGCTTGTCAAGATTGAGACCCAAAAGGTGATGGTTCGTTGATTGTTTGGTGTTGGTTTGTTTTGCTAGTTTGCTAGTTGCTTGGTTGTTGTTGTTGGGTTGCCTACTTGTTTGTTGTTGGTTTGCTTGGTTGTTTGTTGTTGTTTGATAAACTTCCCTAGAGGATAGCTCACACACTCAAGGGAAAAATAGTTTGCTGATGTTGTTTGTTGATTTTTCTAGGGCTAAGTAAAGCTAAAAGGACAATGTTTGTTTGTTGGTTTTGCTGGTTGGTTGTTGTTTTGGGGTCTCAAAAGGATGAAAGCTCAAAAAAGTCCAATGGATTGATATTCTCAAGATAGAAGACAATGCTTAGGTTGTTGTAACTGATCAGAGGACTATCTGAAAGCTGATAACAAAGCTAAGAAAGTCTGAACATGCAACTAATTTGGCTGAGTTGATATTGATTGATGATATTTGACCAGAAGCAACAGGGAATAGCTCAGAAGCAATTCAAAAGATGCTAGAAGCGATTACTAATAGCTCAAAAGTGATCTAGTTTTGCTATAGGTGACAGGCTACAGTGTTAACCAAAGGTGACTAGGTTTGCCAGAGGTGATCAGTTTCAGGCTAAAAGCGATGCAGATTGTGCCAAAAGTGATGGAATGTTGTTTAAAGGTGATGTAAATTATGCCAAAAGTGAATAACTGTTGTTTAAAAGTGATCTGGTTTGCCTGAAGGTGAATAGTTATGGCTCAAAAATAGTCTATGTTTGTTAGAGGATGTGTTTGAATGATATTTTTGACAAGAAAATAGTAATTTCAATCACTCACACTCACAACAATCACAAACTTGTACAACCTAGGCTAGGAAAGGACTATATTTGTTGAGTCCCCTTGTCGTGTATATTCAAAGTAGATAGCTTTAGGATCTTGGTAGCACCAGCTCCCCTCCATGGCAATCACTTCTCACATATACCAAGATCTAGGTTTCCCAAGGCTTGTCCCCCCACCAAACCTTAGGATTGTCCCTTCTATCTCTACTAAGAACCACAAGAATCAAGGCAGCTTCAAAGGTCCCACTTTTTGTGTCAACAAATAGAAGGATTTTGGCTATTACACAAGGTTGCTAGTAAGGGCGTCTGTTTAGGTGGTTATATGCGCAGCAGCACTACTCTCCGTTATGGATTCACAACCTTCAAGGGTTACGCCTTGGAGGGTTTTGAGGGAGGTTGGTTATCAGTATAACACAGCAGCACCCATTGTTTGTGGCTTTCAACACAAACACTTTTCTTATATAGTGGTTCAGAAGGACTTGGCTTTAGCCTGTTACTGCTTGGGTCGTACCCCTTCTCACAATGGGAAGGCAAACCCTCTAAAGATAATAACAAGCTCTCATGCACCCAGGATCCATTTGATAGGCAAGGGGAGAGGATACTTTCGCCATTAAATTTGGGTTACAAACATGCAAAACAAGTAATCCAAAAAAAGATAAATCAATCATGGAGCAAACAATGATTCTTTTTAAGCACCAAGCCCAAATGTTCCTAAATTAGTGATAAATGCAATGTCTTGGACCGATTGGAGTTGCAACAATTATGTTAGTAGTTTCACAACCTCCTTTTCTTAGACAATCGATAAGATGTTGCACAAATAACTGATTAGTAGCCAAGAAAACTGAACTACAAATGATAAAACTGAAAGCGACACACAGTTACCAGAGGCACCTGACTATTGCTCAAAAGTGATCTATATTTTGCTTAAAGTGAATTGTTACTAGTTAGAAGCGATGTGGATAGACCGAGATGCGAATTGTTATTGCTCAGAAGCGATGCAGAAACCGCAAATGCGAACTGTTAATGGTCAAAAGCAAAGCAAAAACCTACAAAATTCAAATGTTAGCAAAAAATCCTAATTGCAGGAAGCAACCTAAACAATTAGAAGCGATCCATTTCAGATTAAAAGCGATGTGAATTATGATAGACGTGATTAGGATCTAATTAAAGGAGTTGCAAATTTGATAGGAAGCGACAACTGTAGGCTTAGAAGCGACCCAAAAAATGTTGAAAGCGACAGATTTCAGCTTAAAAGCGATGTGTATGTTTTGTAAATGACTAGTTTTCACTTAAAATCGACCGCGATGTGCTGTAAGCGCTTGAAAAATCTAATCTTCACAAAAAATAACTTCAAACAACAAAGTTAATCAAGGATGTGAGTCCCACCGTGTTGGTAATTTTTTCAAACTGGATGCTTATTCCCAGTAATCCCTACAAGGTAGCCATCATTGATCAACAGGATTCCAGGGCCAGGGGCCAACAGTACAGGAGATAGACTCTATAAATATCTCCTCTTCTTCTTTAGGCTATGTAGAACCAAGGGGGGTATTCCCTATTCAACATCTATAAGATATGCACATGAACTTACTTGGATGTTGATACAAATTAGATAAATCCTCTTTTATGCAGACCAAAATTGTGGAATAAGTGCAAAGGGGCTAGCTTTGGGCCTATATTCAGTTGTGAGACAGAGGATTTTGGTCCTAAAACTACTTCTAAGGTCCTAAAGGTTTGTATTTGAAGTTTGAGTTTGATTTTATGTTTGGATGCAAAACTGAAGACTTTGGGTTGCAACCAAAATACAAGACCAGATTAGTGCCTATCCAAGGCTTGGAGTCAATAGACATATATATGTGAATGTTTATCACAGACATGAAACGACAATCAGATTTCAAGGGGATTATGTAATGTCTGCCTTACAAACAATACCCAAGATAAAGTATTTAGTTATTTCTGTTTATGAACATCCTTACTGCAATATACTCTTCTCAATACTTAACCCAAAACATTTAATCCACTCCTTGAGCAGAAGTAAAAGATCAAGCATTTAATATAGCAAACCCATATTCTAGAATCCCAAACACCCCTTAGCTGTTTAGATTCAGAAGAAGAACACATCTAGTTTGGAGACAAATAACAAAACACATGCTATAAAGTATTACTCATTTAAATTAACTTGAAACTGATGAATTCTATGCATAAGACATTCAACATACAACTCATAAACTCACAAAATACCCAAAATAGAGCCACCAATGAAGTTGTATTTTTTACAGCATCAAAACTTGTCCAATTTTCAACAACAATGACTGACACAATTTGCCCCTTATATAGCCAAACTGTACATTCAGCCAATTAATTACATGACAAGTCAAAATTTATGCTGAAATATAATGCACCAAGAATGGCACCCAAATCAATCAATGCAGTAGAAGACAAAATGGGAAGAAGCAGAAGAATGGTGAGGAGGAGTTGGACTTGAACCCCGTTCTACCATTTGGGGACGCTCCTCATAAAATCGATAGTTGGTCTATCATTCAATCCATCGCACCTCTGCAAGTAGCCAATAATGGCTCACCTATCCGCGGGATGCAGCAACAAACACATCTAAAGTTTTCCCGCTCAAAACAAGTTTGAGGAAGCAAGGAAGACCAACTCTGCAACTTTAAAACTTGGCCGTTGATTTTGATTCCATTGCTAAGATCATCGGCGCCAAAAACCGCGGAAGAGTCAGGAGCCAATGATTACGTGCCACGCAGGCACTCCATGTTCCTATTGCTGACTTTTTGCCATCTTCATTTTGTCATTTTTCCCTTGTATATGCAAGAACGGATGCATATACAATCGCCACTATTCACCTTTCAAAATCCCTTGTATACGCAAAATGCATATACATGCAACAACCTAATATACAAGGTGGACCCCAGCCATTTATCCATCGGATTTAAAAAACTTTCAAATCTGGGCCTTGTATCTCCTTTTGCTTGTATATCGGCATATACAATGCCATATACATGCAAGCTGCAGATTTCAACACCTTATCTGCTTGATCAAAATATCCCCTGGAATCCGCGTTGTATCTTTCCTTTGTATCATTGTTTTGTATATCACGAACATACAACATGGATACACAAAACAAAATATGCAATCTGGATCTCAAACCTACATTAAGCAAAATATAAAACTCCTCGGGTCCGGCTTGTACATTTGATTGCATGCGCCAGCATACAATTACCTTTGTATATGCCTCTTGCATATGCCTGATGTATAATCAGCTTTGTATATCCGCGAGCCCCACCGCTTGTATATCGGCCCCTTGCACATTCTTTCCTTGCATATGCATCGGCGAAATACAAGCCCCTATATACAAGAGGGAATCTTCCATGGAATATACCTGCAATGTATCTTTTCTTTGTATCTAACTGTTGTATGTCTGCACATACAAACCAAATATACATGCAACCCAATATGCAAGCAGTGAATATTCCTAGGTATCTGCGAAAAATTCCCCCTTGTATATGCAAACTCGATATGCATTTAAAAATGCATATAACTCATTTTTTCACCATTTTCAAAAGTTGACTGAGATTTCACAAGCCCGCCAACATACATTTGCACTTGCACATATAAAAACTTAGGATTTTGCTCACGTGCGACAAGAAAAAGTGGTAAAACACTGTATGGGGGCCGAGGAACAACCTAGCCCAAGGCATTAAGGGTTTGAAGGGATAAAAACAGAAGCCTACAACCTCAATTTCAGAACCCTAAACCTAGGTGAGCACCACCAGTGGCTCCGACTGGGGACGTGCAGATGCAAGACTGTAGCAAGAACCAAACTACTCCAGGGCAGACCAGACAAAACACAAAACTCAAAACACGACTGACTATACAAGGCATGTACAAAACATTTACATCTAGTTTATAGTGTGCACAGAAGTTACCCATTTATGAGAAGTAGGGTTTCAGGAACTGACCATGCACAGGCAATTCCAGTAATTCACCACTTAAGGCCTGGAGAAAGTAGGAATCTTCTCCATGAGTGTTGCAGATTTGATACAGGCCCATCCACAAGGGCTCAAATTTACTATGCTTGCCCTTATCCTGGTTCTTTGCATTCCATACAAGGACCAAATCATCTATCTGAAACTTTCTTTCTCTAGCCCTTTTATCAAACAGATATTTCACCTTTTGCTGTTTACTGATGTTTGTTCTCTGTGCCTCCCATCTGATTTCATCCAATGCAACTAGCTGATTTATTCTTTCAGTCATCAAGTCCTCAATCTCCTCTTCATTTTCTTGTATGAATTTATAGACTGGTAGGAGGTTGTTTATAGGCAATTTAGCTACTGCACCATATGCTAATTCAAAAGGTGACCTTCCAGTTGCTTTCTTCACTGTTACTCTGTCAGCCCACAATGCCATTTTCAGCTTTGAATCCCAACCCCTTTTGTTCTTGCCTACCATCCTTTTGACAATTTTCATGAGGCGTTTGTTGCTTGACTCTGCTTGACCATTTCCATGTGGATGATATGGTGATGTATGCAAAAAATTAATTCCATAAGTATTGCAAAAATCAATAAACTCACCAAACCTAAAGTACATAGCATTATCTGTAACCAATTTGGCTGGTACTCCAAATCTGATAATAATATTTTCTAGAAATAAAATCCATCACCACTTTGCTTGTAGCTTTTTTAGTTGGAATGGCTTTGTGAGGGTAAAATGGTTATCAATCAAATGAATAATAGATGACCCAAACATCAACAGAATAGTGAAACAAAGAAGATTCAAGTAAACAAAGCAATGAACAAACACAGCAAACCTCTTCCGTTTTGAAACTTCTGTTGTTCGCCTATCACGAATCGTCCTTTCACAGATGAGATGAGTCCTCAGAGAGTGCAATCTTTTAAAGCTGTTTGAGGAAGTCGATGGTAAACGGCTATGGTGTGATATGCAATGAAGGTGAGCTCCAATGCAACAATGGTGATCTCAAGCTTGTAGATGACAAGTGGGTGCCAAAGGCGCGCTGGTGATATTTCTGCAGAGTAATGATGTCAAAAGCCTGGATGAATAGAATGGAGGAATGAAGCTTCATTTATAGACTTGGAAGAATGGAAATCAACGGTTGAGAGGAGATATGCAGATCGACGGTTGAGGATGGTTGAGGAATGTGCAACCAGTAGGAATGTGACAAGTGTCCCAGCTCCATCATGAAAGAGGGGATGTGACAAAATTGATTGGAGAGTTAACTCCATTGACTGATCAGTTAGAAGAGTGGATTGTGGAACTGACTGGATTGATTGAGGATTTGACTCAACTGACAGGTTAGTTAACAGATTTGATTGATTGGTTAACTGACTTCTGATTGGAGAAGAAATAGGCCATGTGGGTGAGGGAAAATAAGGCAATTAAATATTAAATATATTTAATTACATGTGCAACTTGATGAGGTGGACAGGGTGAGGTGGAAAAGGTGAGGTGTAAAGGTGACGTGGAATTTTGAATTTAGAACTTTAAGATAGAGGAATTTAGATTAATTAAATAATTTATGATTATTTAATTGTGAAAGACAAATAGAAGAATTTTAATTAAATAAATAGAATTTATTTAATTATGGGATAATGAATTGATTAAATAAATTTGAAATATTTATTTAATTAATAGAAGAAGGGAATAAATATTTAGAATATTTATTTAGGATGATTTGTGTTATTTTTAGACGTATACAGGCTTCAATCCATTTGGTGAAGTAATCAGTGGCAACAAGAATCCAACCATGTCCTCCACTCAATTTTTCTGAGATTTCCCCTATAAAATCAATTCCCCATTGTTGAAATGGGGCTTCCACAGTTATAGTCCTAAGGGGCAATGCACCTTCATATTTTAGCTTTCCTGAGAACCTTTGGCAGGAGTCACATTTTCTTACCAACTTTTGTGCATCTAAGAAAAGAGTTGGCCACCAATAGCCTGCTCTGAGGATTTTGTTGGTCGTTGTCTAGGCAGTATAATGTCCACCACACACTCCATCATGCATGTTACTTAAAATATCCTTAGCGGTGACCAGGCCGATATGCGTCTTTGCTAGGCAGCGAGGAGAGCCATACAACTATGGCTATGCAGGAGTGATTTCCCAGCACAGGCTGGGGAAGCTAGAGTATTGGAGGCACACTTTGGATGGGGTAGATGTGGTCGTCTGGCGGCCATATCTGGATTGTGAGCCCTGGGATGACGAGGGAGATGAGCTACCCTACTGCTTCCAGACCAGGTGGTTGATAGGCCGGACACGGCACATACTGGAGAGGCAGATGGTGGGCCGAGTGCTGAGACAGTTTGGGCGGAGACAGGGCATGCCACAGGGACAGGCAATGTTTGCCCAGACACATGCAGAGAGGGTCAGATGGGGGCCGATGGCTTCTTATGAGGAGGCTCTGGCAGAGTTCTAGCAGTTGCCTTACATGGCATGGGACATGCGGAGAGAGATAGCAGACGCGGGGGTTACACAGGAGTACGAGGACTGGATCACTGCATATCCTTTCCCGAGATATTCAGGACCCGGTATGCTGGTGCCTCGTATTGATGAGGCGGACTCAGAGGAGGAGGGAGAGGCTGGCCCAGGGCGGAGGGGCGCTAGAGGAGGACGAGGACAACAGGGTGGCCGAGCTGCAGAGAGGCTGAGGCAGCGGAGGAGGATAGATCAGGCTGGGCAGGCAGTGCCAGGACAGGGAGAGGTACAGCAGCAGGTGCCGCAGCAGGCACAGATGCCACCACCCCAGCAGGTACCACAGCAGCAGGTGCTGCAGCAGCAGGTGCCGCAGCAGCAGGTGCCCCAGCAGCAGGGGCCAGGACAGGTAGAGGCAGCACAGGGGCTAGTGCAGGGTGAGGCTCATGAGAGGACCATAGCCAGCCTGAGGGGACAGGTGCAAGAGCTGCAGGCACAGCTGAGGAGAGTGGAGAGGAGGTGAGACACAGACGCAGCGGTGATTGCTGGTTTGACTCGCGAGAGAGACATGGCAGACGCACGGGTACACCTTATCTGTGTAGAGCGGGATACTGCAGTGGCCGCCATGGGGACAGATGCAGCTAGCTCTTTTCTGGTTGGGCAGGTGCAGCAGGCACAGGCACAGGTAGGCCAGTTGCAGACGCAGTTGGCACAGGCGCAGACAGACCTAGCCAGAGCGCAGTCACAGGCACAGTACTACTGAGGCTTGTACCATGGTGCCGTGGCGTCGAGCCAGAGGGTAGGGAGCTTTCGGAGTCAGTCCGGGGTGGCTCACAGAGCGGGTCCATCCCAGTCAGGGGCATCCGTGATGGGACCTCAGCAGTCAGGAGCGGGCAGTGGTGGCCCACAGCAGCAGGGGTAGACACAGACCAGATTTTGGGCATTTTTGAGACATGTATCACCGTCTATTTAGACGTATATTGTATATGACACTTTGATTTTTGAGAGAGATGGTGATATTGTACATTTGGACCTCTTTTATATGATAGTATAGATGATGACGCACTCTGTGTATCTATTGCATGTGTTATGAGATGATGATTTTACTTCTATTGTATGATGTGATTCATTGCATAGTTAGATGGTCTATCTGATGTTATATGAGATACATTTTGATATGCTACTATATGATTTCTATATGTTTCTAATGTGACAAATGAATGCCAAATGTGATATGATGTCTATGTGATGATGCATATGTATGTATATGAATCATGATTTCTATGTTATGATGTAACTGTATATGTGATGTCTATATGATCTAATGCAAATGTATACATATGTGATATGGTTTCTATGTGATGATGCTGTATAGATATATGGGACACTACTAGATGTTTATATGATGTAATGCTTTGAATGCATGTAGTTGTAACCTGAGTACTATGTGGTGATGTAGTATACATGTGATGCACTTAGCTATGTTGTCTTGTGGTTTTCTGTGCTTTTGAGATGTGATGCGATGCAGATGTATTGGTGGCCTAATGCATTGGATGGTGGACTTGACTAACCTAATCATGTGCATGACTAGTCCGACGAATGATATGATATGCTCCTATATGCTGTGTTTTTGTGATGTCCAAATGTACTCTATCGACATAAGAATGACATGATGGATAGAAGAATGGTTGTGATAAAATGATCTAGAAACTTTTCTTGATATCATTACTCTGCATAGTTCGAATAATGAGGATTGTATGGATGTGTATATGGATACAGGACGGATGCTTTGCTTTTAGATTGCTTTATTTCATCATTGGGCATTTTGTTTTTGGTACTTTTCTAAAATGTTGTAAGTGAATATAAGCATCGAGGTATAATTGAACCGAGATGACCTGAGTATCGCTTACATGGATTGTGATTTAGTAAGTTAATACAAGCATCTAGTCAAAATTGAATCTAGATGACCTGAGTACTTCTTGCGTTTCAACAAGCAAGGATTGCCCCCATTCATGTAAGACCTTTGATGTCCTCGATGATCTTTTGCCGATCATGTCCTTAGACAAGGCTTCACATTATTAAAGTTGAATCCACAAACAACAAACAAAGAAAGTAATCATGCCCCCATCATAGCATCTCTAGCTTTTGGCATCCTTGAGCAGCATAGGAAGGTAGGATAGCAAAAATCAAGACTCTGTAACTTAACCCTAGGTTCAAATCTACAAAGCATATTTGCGTTGATATGTGTTTATTTCTTGTCTTAATTTGCATAAAATCATTTAGAAGACCTTGGGTAGTTGCTTTGCATTGCATAGGTTAAGATGCTCATAGTCAAGGTTTCTGCTTGAAGCGCGGGTTTTGCTTGCATTTGCTTGCTTGATGAGAAGGTTGCATAATCCTTATTGAGAAGACGGACCCTAAGGGACTGACCTAGTGCCTCGGGGGCTCATTGCTAAATGGCCTTGCCTACGTGACGACGCAGAGGCAACGTAGTTCGGGGTAAACCCTAATGGACCATGGATGGACTAGAAGAAAGACGACAAGAATGAAGACAAGAAAGGAGACGAATGGGACCTTGGGAGAGATGGAAGCCTCGGCGGCGCATTAGAATAATGGCCTTGCCTACGTGACGGCGCAGAGGCAACGTAGTTCACGGATTCGGACCATAGACACCGACGAGAGACACTACACTAGGCTTACATTGAGGAGACGGTATGGGACAAAACCTTGGTCGACAAGGCCACAAGGTGAGTATCAAGCCATGATAGGTAACTGTCAAGCGTTTGTTTGTGGGATGGATATGGGTCGAATGAGGAAAAATAGAGAAAGAATGGACTTAAGGTGATTGGATTCCCAAAGATGGAGAATGCGGTTCGCCACAAGTAACACCTATTTACCAGGTTTTCGTCACTTGTTTTTATTTGCACGAGAAGCTAGAAAGTAACATGATGCCTGTTTGCCAGGTTTTCATCATGATACCTATCCAAGGTGCCTGTTTGCCAGGTTTTCACCAAAGGACAATTTTTTGTACGCTTTCATATTTTTTTCTGATTTTTTTGTATTTTCTCTTTGTAACTTTTTTGATTTTTTTGATTTTTTTGTATTTTTTGACTTTATTGTGCCCCCTTGCATTGGGATCCTCCTAGGTATAGAACCGGCGAAGGTGCATGCTGTTGATTGGATCATCAAACAACTCACCCTCTGATGTGGCCAACTGATATGCCCCCGATCCGTAAACAGCTACAATTACATAGGGTCCAAGCTAGTTAGGCTCGAACTTACCTTTCTTTTCTCTGTCCTGCTGATTGCGAGGGTTCTCTTTTAGGACGAGGTCCCCAACCTTGAAGCATCTTGGTCTAACCTTGTGGTTGTAGCTTCTTGACATCATCTGTTGATAGGCTTTGAGATGGTCAAAAGCTTTCTGGTGCCTTTCCTCTAGCAGTTCTAGCTCTTGTAGTCTGGAGACTCTGTACTCTTCGTCTGATATGAGACCTTTCAATGACACCCGAAGGGATGGGAGTTCGACCTCAATGGGAAGGATGGCTTCAGAACCATAGACGAGGGCGTAGGGTGTAGCACCTGTGGGAGTGCGTATGCTGGTTCTATAGGCCCACAGAGCGGGATTGAGTTGGACGTGCCAATCGCGACCAGCTTCATTGACAGTCTTCTTTAGGATTTTCAGAATGGTTTTGTTCGAGGCCTCAGCTTGGCCGTTACCTTGGGGATAGTATGGAGTGGAGAAATGATGTTGGATTTTAAAACGCTCACAAAGTTCCTGGACATCCTGATTTTTGAAGGGTCTCCCGTTATCCATTATGATGGATGAAGGGATGCCATATCGGCAGATAATGTAGTTCAGAATGAAAGAGGAAATTTGCTTTCCTGTGACGGTTGATAGGGGAACGGCTTCAATCCACTTTGTAAAGTACTCAGTGGCGGTTATGATAAATTTATGGCCGTTGGAAGAAGGTGGATGAATCTTTCCCACAAGGTCAAGTCCCCACTGGCAAAAGGGCCAGGGTGTCGTTAGAGGTCTCAACTCCTAAGCAGGTGCATGAATCAGGTTCTCGTGTATCTGGCACTGTTTGCACTTTTTGACGAACTGATATGAATCCATTTCCATATTGGGCCAGTAATAACCCAAACGCATAAGTTTCTTAGCTAAGGAAGGACCGCTGGAGTGTGTTCCGCAGATCCCTTCCTGCACGTCTCGCAAGGCAGTTACAGATTCTTCTTGTTCTAGACAATGGAGTAAAGTACCATCCAGACCACGTCGGTAAAGGGTATTGGCGATAATGGTGTAACGGGAGGTTTGTCGGATGAAAGTTCATTTTTGGTTGGAAGAGAGGTCCAAAGGAAGGATATTGTCCTTGAGGTAAGTGTAGGTCTTACCATACCAAGGTGAATCAGATCCTACTAGGAGGTAAATGGAATGGGTTTCGAGGAGATCATAAGCCAGTTGTCGAATGGTTTCTACTAAGAACTCATACCGTGACTCATGTTCAGGTATCTCAAGAAGAGAGGCTATGGTCGCCATTGCATCGGCTGCTTTGTTCTCTATCCTAGGTATTTGCTCAAACAAGATGGTCCCAAAATGTACTTTGAGGTCATCGACCATCCGTTTGTATGGGATGAGCTTCTCATCTTTGGTCTGATACTCGTCGTTGACCTGGTTTATGATAAGCTGCGAATCACCGTAGACACATAGTGCTTGGATTTTCCACTCAGTGGCCATCTTGAGACCAATTACCAAGGCTTCATATTCCGCTATATTGTTAGTGCATGGGAATAACAACCTGTAGGACTTTGGAATAGTGTCGCCTTGGGCAGTGATAAACAAGATACCTGCCCCCGATCCATGGTTGGTGTAAGACCCGTCGAAGTAGAGTTTCCAAGGAGATGTTGACAGAGTGAATAAAGACTCATCGGGGAACTCAAACTGCATTGGTGAAGTGTCCTGTAACGGTGCCTTAGCTAGTTGGTCAGCGATGATTTGCCCCTTGATGGCTTTTCTATCCACATACTCTATATCATATTCGCTAAGAAGCATAACCCATTTGGCTAGTCGACCTGTGAGAGCTGCTTTGCTGAGAAGATATTTTAGTGGGTCGATCTTGGCAATGAGTTTGACAGGATGTGCCAACATGTAGTGTCAGAGTTTTTGTGAGGCAAAAACCACCGCAAGGCATGAACGTTCCACCTGTGAGTATTGCAACTCGTAGCCTACTAAGGTTCGACTAAGGTAGTACACAGCTCTTTCCTTGTTCTCATAGTCTTGCTGCGCTAGGAGAGCCCCAAGAGCAGTAGGTGTAGCAGATATGTAGAGAATCAAAGGTTTTCCTTGGATCGGAGGCATGAGTATAGGAGGGTTCATGAGGTACTCCTTGAGCTTGTTGAATGCCTCTTCGCACTGCTCATCCCATTTAAATGGAACATTCTTATGTAGGAGATGGCTGAAAGGATGGCATTTGTCTGCCAGCTGTGAGATGAACCTGCGGATGGCCTGGAGCTTGCCCTGTAAGGATCTCAACTGTGTTAGAGTTTTGGGCAGGGGCATGTCCATGATTGCTTTGACCTTGGCCGGGTCTACCTCTATGCCGTTTGCTGACACGATGAAGCCTAGCAGCTTGCCTGATGTGACCCCAAACACACACTTCTTCGGGTTCAGTTTTACTTGGAATTGGTCCAGCCGTTGGAAGACTTGCTCTAGAATATCCAGGTGTGAGTCCCTCGTGAGAGATTTTGCCAAGATGTCGTCAACATAATCTTCCATGGTCACATGCATCATGTCATGGAATATGGTTGTCATGGCCCGCTGATATGTAGCACCTGCGTTTTTCAGCCCAAATGGCATGACATTCCAGCAAAAGGTACCCCATGGACAAGTGAAAGCGGTTTTGTGCTGATCCTCTGGTGCTATTTTGATCTGGTTGTACCCTGAGAATCCATCCATGAGTGACAGCATTGTATGTCCTGCCGTGAGGTCGACTATGATATCGATGTTAGGCAAGGGAAAGTCATCCTTGCGGCATGCTTTGTTTAAGTCTCTAAAATCGTTGCATAGTCAAACCCTGCCATCTGGTTTAGACACTGGCATGATGTTTGATATCCATTCGGGGTAATCTATGGCCCTGATGAACCCCACGTCTAGCAATTTCTTGAGTTCTTCCTTGACCAGAAGGGCTATATGGGGATGCATCTTCCTCAGTTTCTGCTTTACGGGCTTCACCCCTGGATCCAATGGCAAGTGATGTAGAATCAGGTTTGGGTCCAAACCTGGCATGTCAGCATATGACCAAGCAAAGCTGCCTCTCTTCTTTTTAAAGAATGGTACAAACCTAGTTTTCTCAGGCGGCGTGAGAGATTTTGCAAAGTGGATAATCTTAGGCTGCTCTTCGGTTCCAATGTTCACTGGCTCTGTTGGCTCCACCACGATCTGTGACCTTTCTTGATACATATCACTTGGGAGGGTGTCAAGCATTCCATCGTCAGGTGCCACAGTTGGGTTTTCACCTTCAGATACGTCCTTTCTTTTTACTTTTTTATGATCTGACACTGCCGCATGGCAGTTTTCACCGTCAGATCCATTTTTGATTTTGATATTCTTGTGACTAGAAGGCTTGGCACCCTCCCCGAAGTAAGCCACAGTGTTGAGTTCGATAGCAAAACCAGCTTTATGATCTCCTTTTGGTAAGTGATCCCTAAGTTCCATATAGTCAATGTAAGCATCATCATTCTGGAACATATCTAATTGAGGGGTTCCTTGCAGATCCCAGTTGATAAGCTCAGGGTGTAAGAGGGGAAGGGAGTTAGATGAGAGATCTGATTTGTTAATGTTGTGAATGGAAATATTATGGGCACTGGCGGGGATAGTGTTCTGGGTGGTACTCTCCTCCAGGTTGTTTATCGCAATGGAATCGAAACTTTCCCCGAAAGCCATAACCTCAGGGAGGGGCAAATCAGACTCCAGTGGTCTGTCCCGTTGCGTCTGTTCCTCATGGTAGGGGCTGAGAGTTTGGATGGTGTCAATCTCCTTGTCATCGTAGGAGTGCTCTGTTAGCTCGTCCCACTCATACTCGTTTGAATTATCTGAATCCGTGTCCCTATCCACTTGGGATGTTTGAATTGTCTCCACAAGGCAGGCATTTTCCTTGGCTTTACCTTTACCTTTGTACCCTAGGCCAGTTGTGTTTCTAGCTGAAGAGGATGAAGAAGGTTGGATAGGTTCAACGATTCCTTCTTTTCTGAGGCCCATGGGGCCTTGTCCTTGTCCTTCGTATCCCATCCTGTGCAAGATAGTTTCACCCCGTCCATAGAGTTCTGTAGGGAGTCTAGGCAGCTCTTGGGATGTGTTTTCCTCTTCAGCGTAAAGCCACTGCAGGAGATCTCGCTCCTCTGTCTCATCAGATAAGGTCCCCCATTTTACAAAGGGATTTGCGGGAGTTGTAGGAGGAGCAGATGGCTTTGGAAAATGCCTAGGTTGATGCTTGGGTTTGCCAAAGGAGCGAGGAGACAAAGGCATGGTGGCAAGGTTGAGGCTGTGCTCAATGGAGTACTCCCCCACGCCATTTTCTGTTATGGTAAGTTTCAGCGGTTTGGGCCTCGAGGAGGAAGCTTTGGCAATATGGTCTTGTGGCGGAGTAGGGAAAATGTAGGCTCGGTTATTGGGAATGACGCATTCAGATTTTGCTTGGAATGAATTGCAATGCTGGTAGGGGTCGGGGTCGCCTTGTATGGTGACCTGCTTGCCATCGTGTGGGAACTTTATGCATTGATGGTAGGTGGAGGGGACAGCCTTCATGGCGTGGATCCATGGTCTCCCTAGTAGAATATTGTAAGCAAGCTCCCGATCAAGGACTTGGCACACCACATCTTTAATTACCGGTCCCACTTAAATGGGTAGGACAACCGTGCCCTTTGTGGTTCGTTCCTCCTCGTCATAGGCTTTGATAGTAATTTTTCGTCTTGGATCTACTGCCTGTTCGGAGAACTCCAGTGCAAGGACTAGCTTCAACGTGCAAATATTTAGACCGGCGCCCCCATCAATGAGAACCCTCTTGATGCGGTGCTTGTGCACGAATGCGACAATGTGTAGAGGAGTGTTGTGGGGTTGAGATATGGAAAGGTCATCTTGCTCTGTAAACGAGATGGAAGTGGAGGATGTCAAATTACCTACCATGGTTTGAAACTTTTCTTGGGCTAGGTTAGTGGGGACAGTAGTTTCCACTAAGGCTTTCTCAAGAATCTCCTTATGAGAAGGAGATAGACGCAAGAGCTCCAATATAGAAATGTGAGCCGGAGTTTTTTGCAATTGGTCGATGACATTATATGGGCGGGAGTTGGACGAAGATGGTGACGACCTTGGAGGAGTGGTGTTGATCGTGACTCTACCACTGCGGGTAATGATACTACAACCAGTTCTGTTAGGTCCTGGTTGTTGGTTGGGGGATATGATGTTGACTTGCGGAACATGCTCAGAAATGCAGTTAATGGTGTTCTCAAAGGGAACGCTTGCATAGTTAGCATTACTCGACCCACTGTTCTACTTTGGCCTGTTGCGATTGTTGTCATTATTGTTATGGCCATTGGAGTTGTTGCCGTTGTGACCATCGTTGCTGTTGTGGCCATTGTTGCGATTATTGTTATACGGCCGGTTGTGGTTTAGAAGAGGATCCCGGTAGGCCACATGAGATTCATTGGAGGTATGTTGTTGTGTCCCTCCCTGATTTTGATCCAGTATATCCTGTATGACATTCTTGAGGCAGATACAATTGTTAGTCGTGTGCCCCCGTCCTCGATGATACTCACAATAATCTGTGTCCTTCCAATAGGGAGGTTTGACTATAGGCTCATAGTCACTTGTTGGCGGTAGAGAAATTTCATTGTTAGCCAACAACTTTCTGAGGGCCGATTCTTGAGCTTCTCCTAACGGTGTGAATTTCCTCCTTGGATTCGAATTGAACCAAGGTCTAGGTTCCCGAGGGGGTGGCTTGTTGAGTGCACCGTTATTTGCTTCTTCCTTAAGAGTGAATATGGGTTGTTGTTTAGGGGCTGCTGCCTTGGCATCCACTACTCCATCGTTGACCACATTCTTGTTCTTGGTCCAAAACTTTGACTTGTCAGTTGTGTAATTGGAAGGAGGTGTGTCCTTGTAGAGCTTGAGAGTTCCTTTAGCGATCATAGCTTTCTCAATGAATAGCCCCATTTCAATGACTTTGGCGAATGAGGTAGGGCATTGTATCTGAATCTGATAGCTGAGATCGGGATTCAAATTGTGGACAAACATTTCCAATAGTTGCTTCTCAGGCATGTCGTAAGAACACTTACTAGCTAGCTGTCTCCATCGTTGTAAGAAGGTGACGAAAGACTCACCACCCTTTTGTTTGGTGTTGCATAGGTCTAGCATAGATACTTCGTGTTCTATGTTGTAAGAGAAGTGCATTATGAATTTATTGACAAGTTCATCAAAAGTTTTGATTCCTGGCGGGAGACGCGAGAACCACTCCATAGCTTGACCTCCTAAAGATCTTGGGAACAGTCTCATTAAGTAGGTCTCGTTGTGAGCTACTTCTAGACATGCTGCAGTGAATTCCCTGATATGATCTCTAGGGTCCCCCTTCCCTTTGTATTTGTCAAATTTCAGAATTCTGAACTGATAGGGGAAAGGTTTCATGACCAAACTTCTGTCAAAGGGGTATGGTGCTATATCTTCCAAGGAGTAGTTCTTGGAACTTGTGCCGATCTTAAGGTTGGAGATTTCTAGCTTTAGACTCTCGATTTGTTGTCTCACATCCGTCATAGGAGCATTTTGATCTATAGGTTGCTTTCCTCTCTCATTGGCATGGGGGACCGTGTCATTTGTGCCTCTCTCATGTGCATGTGGGACTGTGTCATTTGTGTCCCTCTCACGTTCATTGTCTATATTTTCCATGATGGAGTTAATGTCAAAGTCTGCGGGGAGTTTGATTCCGAGACTAGCAAGATGATGGAAATATTTGGTGGGGTCCTCAAGGAGCACTTTCTCCACTAAGCGTTGGAATTTGCTATCTTGCATGTGTGCCACTAATTCTTCATGAGAAATTTCTTCATCATCATCGTGTGGTGGGGCGATGTGATTGGATGAGTCGGCCATTTCAATTAGCTTGTTGTACTGGGATCGAGTAAGAACCATGCAAGGTGGGGTGGGATGAAGTGGACTAGGATTAGAAATTTTGGCAAGGTGCCGACTAAGACTGTAATGAATGGGGTATCTAGGACAAGATTTGGACAAAGGGTTCTCTCGCTCAATGACTTCAGGTAAGACGGTTGACACAAGACTCTAGCCACTAGTAAGGGTAGTCGATACCAGTCTTACTGTGTAGGGCTTAGTCGTTCAACAAGACTACTAGCAAAGGTACTGTGACCTACTAGGCTTACGTGAATTCACAAATGAAACGAAGAAGGACCTATGTCGAATCGGTATGGGACAGAATGACGTTGGGGCAAGAGTGACTTGGACAGAAGGTGATTGGGACGACTGACGAAAGAGAGAGAATTGGGTGAAACGGATGAAGATTAACTGCAAGGTTGACTCTGACCTCAGAAAATGAAACTAGGCCGAAATGGGTACTCTGAACAGCTGACGATAATTTCTCAAAAATAGGGCAAATGCTCACTGTCACGCATGCGCAGAAACAGATGCGCAGCAAGAATAGGTAAATGCGCCGTAAGTCGCTGTAAAAGCGCAGCTCTGGTGAAGTATGTATGCGCAGTAATAGTGTGTAAATGCGCAGAGGAAAAATATATGCGTAGCAAGTCGGTGTATAAGCGCAACAAGTCGCTGTAAAAGCGCAGCCAAAAAGTGTATATGCGCAGCAGAAAGGTATGTATGCGCAGCCAGTCGGTAAAAAAGCGCAGCAAGTCTCTGTATATGCGCAGCAGAAAAGTGTATATGCGCAGTTCTGGTATTTTTTGCAAATTTTTTTGGATTTTTCTCTGTTTTTGGTATTCTTTGGCTGGAAAAGGTCTTCCTAATCTGATATTATAAATTAATTTAGCAAGAAAACACAGCAAGCACAAAGAGTATTTTGTAGTTTTCCATTGTTTTTGCAGTTTTTCGACTCTATTTTGGACAAAAGCAAGCACAAAATCCTAGGCGAGAAATGGATTATAAGGGATTTGGGCCACTAAAAACAAGAGGTATTTAATCCGGGCAACCGTTCAAGTGGTTACACGTGCGGCGGCGCTACTCTCCGTTATGGAGTCTCCCAGCCTCAAAGGGTTACGCCTGAGAGGGTTTTGGGGGAGGTTGGCCGTCAGTGTAACATAACAGCACTCGTTGTAGGAGGTTTTCACCTCAAGCACAATTTATTTTAAGTGGCTCGGTAGGGCTTGGCGTTAGCCTGTTACCACTCAGGGTCGTTCCTGCTTGGACAAGCGTGCATCCAAGGGCAGGCCCCTCCTAAAGGTTAAACAAATAGAATGACAAGTCTGGCACTCTGATCACCCAGAAGAGGGGAGAGCATAAGCCTATTGTCATTCGCAAGCACAGAATACACTGATTAATCCACCCTAGTTAAAAGATAAAAACTAAAATGGGTTAATCTACTCAAACAGAACTTTGAAGTGATTTCAGCAATATTGCAGTGGTTCAGTTTTAAATCCCAGAAAGCAGATGTGAGTTCAATTTTAAATCCACGTTGCACGAGATTGTTAACTTTAAAATTCAAGTCTCACGATATAGCAATGGTTCATTTTAACTTCAGAAAGCAGTTGTGAGTTCAATTTTAAGTCCACGTTGCACGAGATTGTTAACTTTGAAATTCAGGTCTCACGATATAGCAATGGTTCATTTTAACTGCAAGATCAGTGATGAGTTCAATTTTAAATCTTAGATAGCAATAACTTGGAAGTTGTTTGCAATGCAAGCATGAAATAAACCAGTTACTTCCTCCCTAATTAGGACTAGATGAAGATTTGTAATGAACAACCATTTTACTCTTTCCCAGAAAATGAAATGTGAGCTAGTTAGATGCAACTACATGTAACTGAACCCGAGCCTATCCTGCAAAACCGCTCCAGCAAACACCTGCAAAAGGGTCAATGTTAGCAAAATCCTCTAGAAAAGTACTAAAACTTGAGTCTGTTACAAATGTGCAGCTTCAGTGATCAGATGCGCAGAAGTGATCAACAGAAGCGCAGCATTAACGAATGCGCCGTAGTTTTGAACGTATGCGCCGTTAAAATGAATAAATGCGCAGTTTTAATGTATGCGCAGCAACAGGTTTCAGAAGCGCTGTAACAGTCAACAGATGCGCAGTTATAACGGAAGCGTTGTAACAGTCTGTAAAAGCACCGTAAGAATACACAGATGCGCAGGATTTTTAGAAGCGCCGTAACAGTCTTCAAAAGCACCGTAAAAATGAACAGATGCGCTGAACTAATCTGTGCGTGACTCTGCGGGACCTGTACGGAACCTACCTTCAAAAAAGCTCAAAAATGGTGAAATAAAGGGGCAACGGCCCCACGGTGGGCGCCAAAAATGTGAGGGTAAAATGGTAATCAATCAAATGAATAATAGATGACCCAAACATCAATAGAATAGTGAAACAAAGAAGATTCAAGTAAACAAAGCAATGAACAAACATAGCAAACCTCTTCCGTTTCGAAACTTCTGTTGTTCACCTATCACGAATCGTCCTTTCGCAGATGAGATGAGCCCTCAGAGAGTGCAATCTTTTAAAGCTGTTTGAGGAAGTCGATGGTGAACGGCTATGGTGTGATATGCAATGAAGGTGAGCTCCAATGCAACAATGGTGATCTCAAGCTTGTAGATGACAAGTGGGTGCCAAAGGCGCGCTGGTGATATTTCTGCAGAGTAACGATGTCAAAAGCCTGGATGAATAGAATGGAGGAATGAAGCTTCTTTATAGACTTGGAAGAATGGAAATCAACGGTTGAGAGGAGATATGCAGATCGATGGTTGAGGATGGTTGAGGAATGTGCAACCAGTAGGAATGTGACAAGTGTCCCAGCTCCATCATGAAAGAGGGGATGTGACAAAATTGATTGGAGAGTTAACTCCATTGACTGGTCTGTTAACAGAATTGACTGATCAGTTAGAAGAGTGGATTGTGGAACTGACTGGATTGATTGAGGATTTGACTCAACTGACAGGTTAGTTAACAGATTTGATTGATTGGTTAACTGACTTCTGATTGGAGAAGAAATAGGCCATGTGGGTGAGGGAAAATAAGGCAATTAAATATTAAATATATTTAATTACATGTGCAACTTGATGAGGTGGACAGGGTGAGGTGGAAAAGGTGAGGTGTAAAGGTGACGTGGAATTTTGAATTTAGAACTTTAAGATAGAGGAATTTAGATTAATTAAATAATTTATGATTATTTAATTGTGAAGGACAAATAGAAGAATTTTAATTAAATAAATAGAATTTATTTAATTATGGGATAATGAATTGATTAAATAAATTTGAAATATTTATTTAATTAATAGAAGAAGGGAATAAATATTTAGAATATTTATTTAGGATGATTTGTGTCATTTTTAGACGTATACAGGCTTCAATCCATTTGGTGAAGTAATCAGTGGCAACAAGAATCCAACCATGTCCTCCACTCAATTTTTCTGAGATTTCCCCTATAAAATCAATTCCCCATTGTTGAAATGGGGCTTCCACAGTTATAGTCCTAAGGGGCAATGCACCTTCATATTTTAGCTTTCCTGAGAACCTTTGGCAGGAGTCACATTTTCTTACCAACTTTTGTGCATCTAAGAAAAGAGTTGGCCACCAATAGCCTGCTCTGAGGATTTTGTTGGTCGTTGTCTAGGCAGTATAATGTCCACCACACACTCCATCATGCATGTCACTTAAAATATCCTTAGCTTGATCCTCATTCACACACCTGAGCAGCACACCATCAGGATTTTTCAAATACAATTCTCCTTGAACAATGATGTATTTAACAGCATGTAGCTTCAAGGTCCTCTTCTGATTGTCACTGAGCTGGGAAGGGCAGTTCAAATTTTTCAAGTAATGCACAATGTCCTTATACCACTCAAAATCTGACATATTTATAACCTCATTATGCACTATATTCACCTGGCATGCCTCTAGATTTGACTGTGTCATCAATTTTGCCAAACCTTGTCCTCTTACCAATTTTGTGATATGTATTTCAATGTTGAACTCTTGCAATTTATTTATCCATCTGCATCTTCTTCCAGTTACCTCCTACTGAGTAAAGATATCTTTAACTGTTGCATGAGGCACATATGCAATTATCTGAGAGCCCACCAAATATGGCCTAAAACTTTTGACTGCTCTAACCAGTGCATATGCCTGCTTCTCCATGATGTCATACTTCAACTCAGCAACTTGCAATGACCTGCTAAAGAAAGCTATAGGTTGTTCGCAACCTTCTGCATTTTTCTGCAATAAATATGCAGCAATAGTATGGAAAGAAGCAAATGTGAACAGCTGAAATGGCTTAGAAAAGTCAGGAGATTTCAGCACATGAGCCATTTTTATGGCCTCTTTGATGTTCTGGAATGATTTAGTTGCTTCATCTTCCCATTTGACAGTTGCACCTTTCTTCAACATTTTAGAGATATCTTTTGTGGTCTCTGCAAAGTTAGGGACAAATCTCCTAACAAAATTAATTTGGCGAAAGAAGGACTGAACACCTTTCACTGTTCTAGGAATCTAAATTTTGTCAATTGCAGCCACCCTTTCAGGATCAATCCTGACTCCATCCTTGGAAACAATGTGACCAAGCAATTTTCCTTCCACTACCCCAAAAGCACATTTCTTTGGGTTGAGTGAGATGCCATATTCCAATGCCCTAATAAAGATTTGTTCCAAGTGCATGCAATGTTTCTCCTCCTTTTCTGAGTAAGCTGTCAAATCATCCTGATACACAGCCAAGATTGAGTCAATTAATCCTGCAAAAGCAACATCCATAGCCCTCTGAAATGTGGCACCTACATTTGTCAGCCCAAATGGCATTCTCACATATACATAGGTTCCCCATGGAGTGGTGAAAATAGTCTTGAATTGTTCAGATTCCTTCACTTTCACTTGATTGTATCCCAAAAATCCATCTATCATGGATAAAAGTTCACAACTAGTCACCTTCTGCAACATAGCTTCCATGTTTGGCAATGGATAATTGTCCTTCAAAGAAGATACATTTAGATTTCTAAAGTCCACACAAAGCCTTATGTCACCATTCTTCTTTCTAACTGGGACA
Organism: Cunninghamia lanceolata; assembly: GCA_027924645.1. NCBI lineage: Eukaryota > Viridiplantae > Streptophyta > Pinopsida > Cupressales > Cupressaceae > Cunninghamia > Cunninghamia lanceolata. The sequence goes on from BSBN01001310.1 coordinate 2,738,964, forward strand.
AGGTTGGACACCCAAGTTGAGTGCCTGATAGGCATGATTATTCTAGCGTCCCTAAGCTTCATAAGCTCTTCTTGCATTTTTGGAGCTAAGGTTGGGTTGATAGGCCTTTGTTTTTGTCTAAATGGTTTAGCTCTAGGCTTCAAAGGGATTTCATGCTGGAATAAATCCTCTCTATAAGCTTTCAGGTTCTCATATGACCAGGCAAAAACATGCTTATATTTCTTCAGTAGTGCAATCAGCATAGTCTTGATGTGCGGCTTGAGCTGTTTGCCAATACATACCTTCTTGGGGGCCTGAGATGTCCCCAAGTTTATCTCTTCTAAATCATTCTTGTTTGTTGGAGATGACTTTGTAACAAATTGGTCCCTATTGTCAAAAGCTCTCTCTAGAGCAACCAACCCTCTAGGGATTTTATTTGTCTTGAGTTGAATTATTTCTTTCCCTAAGAGAGTTTCTTTCCCATCTACAATTTCTACAAAGTTCTGGTAATCCATTTCTTGGTTCTCATATTCATCAATACAATGTAGAAATCTCATAAAATCCTTATCATCATCAAACACTTGCCAGCTGCATACATTATTTAGCACTGCAGGTCTAAGTTTGACTTCAACACTTGTAACATCTGTCAGAGTAACATCATCTGGCCTTATGGCTACATTAGCTAAAAAATCTGCCCTGACATTTTTTGATCTCTATATCCAGCTTATTGAAAAAGCATCAAACAATTCAATTGTATCCCAAACAGCATGCTTATACTGTTTTAACCTCTTATTCTTTGATACATACTTATCTCTGACTTGGGAAACAACTAACTCTGAATCCCCAAATACTTTGAGCATCTTGATCCCATGCTTCAAAGCAACATTCAATCCTAACAACAGAGCTTCATACTCTACAATAGTATTCGTACAAGAAAACTTCAGCAAGAAAGAGAATTTTAGAAGCTTACCAGCTAGAGACAGAAATACAACTCCAACACCAGAGCCTTCCTTTGAACAAGCTCCATCAAAATACATGGTCCAAAGACCCTGTTGGTCAAACTCTTGAATACACATGTCTCTCTCTTTACCCTCTTGATCATCTGAGACAACTCTGAAATTTTCACAGTCAGTGTCCATAAAGCATATATGCTCCTCTGACTCTTGATCCTCAACTGTGTCTAATGACCTTTCTTCCCTAATCAGCTTGACATCCCTACCATTCATCAGGATCATGGCATATGACAAGTCCAATTGCATACTCCCACCAATCAATGTTGCCCACCTTCTTGACAGCAACATGCCATACTGTGGCTTGATATCAACAACTATTACATTCATTTTGTAGGTCCTTTCTGGATATGCTGCTAGTCTAAAATCCACATCTTTCATAATTCCAATGACAGGTACCTCTCTAGCATCCATGGCATAGCATTTCCCACATGCCTTATCTATCTTTAACCCTGCTTGCTGCATAATAGCCAGAGGCATGATACTCGTTGATGCTCCTAAGTCAAGCATACAATTCTTAATCACTTTTTCATTGATAACAAGGGAGACATAAAATGGTTCAACCTGTGATGGGCATTTTGTCATGGTTACCCCCAAATATACTTTAGGAGTCTCATCCTCATCAATACACATAATTTGTTTCCTACCCTGAGTCTCAATATTTTGATTAGCTTGATAGGGTATTCCTGAAATCAGGGACAATGTTTTATTTCTGAACTCTTCAACTTTCATCAGCTCCATCAATGGAACAGAAACCTTTACCTGGGACAAGACCTGAGTTATGTCAAATGGAGCATAATTTTGTATAACAGTTGTAGCCTGATCTACAGTTTTATTTTTATCTTGGTATGATCCAGTTTTAATTTTTGTGGCTCTCTGACTGTCATCCTTGATCTAAAAATTTTTGCTTTGATCCTCAACCTGGGGAATTCTATCTTCTGGTCCTTGAGAGTCATGACTTTCTTTTTGCTTAAAATTTTGCTTATTATTACCCCATTGCTTCTTTTGTGTTTCAGTCCCTTTATGACTGTGCACTGATTGGTTCACAAAAGTATTCTCTAGTTGGTGTGAGTTACTTACCTGAGCATTACCCCTGAGATTGTAATTGCTTTTGACTTGAGCAACTGCTGCAGCTGTGAAAGCTCTAATCTCTTCATCAGATGGTCTCCTCAAGTTGTTCAAAAAATTGTGTGAGTCCTGAGCATAAGCATAATTATCTTCATCATCTTCATTACAGGGAAACTGTTGGCAAACCTGAATCTCATTATTGTGCTTGCATCAACATCATGAGAAGGATACTCCCTGTTTGTAGACATCATGTTAATATTGTCATCTTCCATGCAATGTGGCTCATTGCACTCATCACAGGCCATGGCATTGTTATATAGAGACTGAGCAATCATACATTGTGACTGTGAGTGAGGCATCTGACAGATTATGCACCATGGGGCGTCATTAACAATATTAACAACCTTCTTCAAAGGATCAAGTGTTTCCTTAACATTTTGAGTCCTTGAATTTGTGTTACTGTTTGGAAGAATGGGTTTACCATTATGCCAACTGGTATTATATGGCATATCATGTAATGATAGTCTTCTTTCTTGCCTTTGGTAAACATGCCTGTCAGGACCTACCCCTTTTTCATTCTTAGCCATTCTATAACTCAGGTCCTTGACAATAGTTGTCAACTTATCTAATTTATCCTCAGAAGTAGATGCATTGCCTTGAACACTTTGAGATTTAGTATTGGGATTTTGCAAAAGTTTTACATCATCTCTTTTGTTTGTCTTAGTAGACGCTTTTTTGTTATTTTCAATATTTGTTGCTATTTTGAAAGCATCTCTGAGGCTATGAGGACCCTTATCTCTTAATCCATAAGTTGTTTTAGCATCAAAAGCATTTATGTATAACACTATGCACATAGGTTCATTAGGCCTCAGGTGATGTGGCAATTTGTTCAACACCTTAGTGAATCTAGCATTGAAATCAGCAACCTGTTCATTTGATCCCTTGGTAATGCTAGTGAACTCAATTATGAAAAAACTAGGATCAGTTTTATCACCATATTGTTCCTTGAAAATTCTTCTGAAATCCTCCCATGATGGAATACTCCTGTCAAGCAGACCCTTGTACCATTCTCTTGCCTCATCAACTAAGGATTGCATAAATAATTTCATAAAAACATCCTCATGCTCAACCTCAAAGTTGTCCATGATATTCTGAAAAGCTTTTCAGTGGTCTTCTCCTGACACAGTATTGTTTCCTGAAAACTTTGGCACTTGCAGCCTCACATGTTTGTCAATAGGATTTGGGTAACCAGGAATGCCATCAAAAACCAGTTGTCTGAATCTGTCCAGCTGCATAGGTTGCCTGTCAAACTGATTTGCATTTACATTTCTATTTGTATTTTGATTTCTTACATTATTCAATGGTATTCTAGCATTATTTGCATTCTGTCTCTGATCATTATGTTGATCCTGCACTTCATTCCTATGTTGATTTCTCTGCATATTTATGTTCTCAAGGGTGGGAACTGAATCATTCTGAGCAATCCTTAAAGCTTGCACTTTATGTCTCATGTCATCTCTGATTTTTACTGCCTGCAAATATTCTAATTCTGCCCTCAGGCTCTTGATTTCTTGAGCTAATTCCTCCTCTCTGGGCATAGAAGAAGATGGTTTCATCATATTCTTATCATCATTATCATCTCTTGGGGATTTAGCTTCTTCAAATCTATCAGGGGAATCAAGGAAAGGGCATTCTTGAAACACTTCTGACCTCATTCTCAATCCACTACCCTGCTGTCTTTCATATACGTTCTGGATTTCAGCCTCTGTATTTGAGAAATAAGGTATTGTCTGCTCTGAAGATCCTGGATTGTCCTGTAAATTATCATTACTTCTGGGAGAACCCTCTCGACTAGCTTAGACAGTCCCTTTTCTTCTGTACATCATTTTTATGGATAACTCTTCAAACAGAGGATTACGTAGGGATCTTCTCCCTTGCATACAAATTTTTACTTTACCAGTTGGGAGATTGTTCGGAGTCACCACCTACAACTAGCAATTGTTTTCTTTTAAAATCAGGGTTCTTTCACAAAGCAGTCCCTAGCAGAGTCACCAAATCTGTTGGTGATTTTCCCAGACTAGATGCATATTCCCAGTAATCCCTACAAAGTAGCCATCATTGATCAACAGGATTCCTGGGCCAGGGGCCAACAGTACAGGAGATAGACTCTATAAATATCTCCTCTTCTTCTTTAGGCTCTGCAGAACCAAGGGGGTATTCCCTATTCAAGATCTATAATATATGCACATGAACTTACTTGGATGTTGATACAAAGCAGATAAATCCTCTTTTATGCAGACCAAAACTGTGGAATAAGTGCAAAGGGGCTAGCTTTGGGCCTATATTCAATTGTGAGACAGAGGATTTTGGTCCTAAAACTACTTCTAAGGTCCTAAAGGTTTGTATTTGAAGTTTGAGTTTGATTTTATGTTTGGATGCAAAACTGAAGACTTTGGGTTGCAACCAAAATACAAGACCAGATCGATGCCTATCCAGGGCTTGAAGTCAATAGACATATATATGTGAATGTTTATCACAGACCTAAAACAACAATCAAATTTCAAGGGGATTATGCAATGCCTGCCTTACAGACAATACCCAAGATAAAGTATTTACTTATTTCTACTTATGAACATCCTTACTGCAATATACTCTTCTCAATACTTAACCCAAAACATTTAATCCACTCCTTGAGCAGAAGTAAAAGATCAAGCATTTAATATAGCAAACCCATATTCTAGACTCCCAAACACCCCTTAGCTATTTAGATTCAGAAGAAGAACACATCCAGTTTGGAGACAAATAACAAAACACATGTTATAAAGCATTACTCATTTAAATTAACATGAAACTGATGAATTCTATGCATAAGACATTCAACATACAACTCATAAACTCACAAAATACCCAGAATAGAGCCACCAACGAAGTTGTATTTTTTACAGCATCAAAACTTGTCCAGTTTTCAACAACAATGAATGACACAGTTTGCCCCTTATATAGCCAAATTGTACATTCAGCTAATTAATTACATGACAAGTCAAAATTCCTGCCGAAATACAATGCACCAAGAATGGCGCCCAAATCAATCAATGCAGTAGAAGACAAAATGGGAAGAAGCAGAAGAATGGCGAGGAGGAGTTGAACTTGAGCCTCGTGCCTCCATTTGGAGATGCTCCTCATAAAACTGGTAGTTGGCCTGTCATTCAATCCATCACGCCTCTGCAAGTAGCCAATAATGGCTCACCTATCCACGGGATCCAACAACAAACACATCTGAAGTTTTCCCACTCAAAACAAGTCTGAGGAAGCAAGGAAGACCAACTCCTCTACAACTTTAAAACTTGGCCGTTGATTTTGATTCCATCGCTGAGATCATCGGCACCAAAAATTGTCGAAGAGTCAGGAGTCAATGATTACGTGCTACGCAGGCACTCCATGTTCCTATCGCTGACTTTTCGCCATCTTCATTTTGCCGTTTCGCCCTTGTATATGCAAGAACGGATGCATATATAATCACCACTATTCACCTTTCAAAATCCCTTGTATACGCAAAATGCATATACATGCAATAACCTAATAGACAAGGCGGACCCCAGCCATTTATCCATCGGATTTGAAAAACTTTCAAATCTGGGCCTTGTATCTCCTTTTGCTTGTATATCGGCATATACAATGCCATATACATGCAAGCTATGGATTTCAACACCTTATTTGCTTGATCGAAATATCCCCTAGAATCCACGTTGTATCTTTCCTTTGTATCATTGTTTTGTATATCACGAACATACAATGTGGATACACAAAACAAAATATGCAATCCGGATCTCAAACCTGCATTAAGCAAAATGTAAAACTCCTCGGGTCTGGCTTGTACGTTTGATTGCATGCGCCAACATACAATTACCTTTGTATATGCCTCTTGCATATGCCTGATGTATAATCGGCTTTGTATATCTGCGGGCCCCACCGCTTGTATATCAACCCCTTGCACATTCTTTTCTTGCATATGCATCGGTGAAATACAAGCCCCTATATACAAGCGAGAATCTTCCATGGAATATACCTGCAATGTATCTTTTCTTGTATCTAATCGTTGTATGTCTGAACATACAAACCAAATATACATGCAACCCAATATGCAAGCAGCGAATATTTTTGAGAATCTACGAAAGATTCCCCCTTGTATATGCAAACTCGATATGCATTTAAACATTTTTTCACCATTTTCAAAAGCCGACTGAGATTTCACAAGCCCGCCAACATACATTTGCACTTGCACATATAAAAACTTAGGATTTTGCTCACGTGCGATAGGAAAAAGCGGTAAAACACTGTATGGGGGCCGAGGAACAACCTAGCCCAAGGCATTAAAGGTTTGAAGGGATAAAAATAGAAGCCTGCAACCTCAATTTCAGAACCCTAAACCTAGGTGAGCACCACCACACCGGGCGTGCCAAAATGTGATAGGTAAAAATCAGGTTAATAAGATCAAGCATATAATTGAAAACCTAATCCTACCACCATCAAAGAATCGAATCCAAGTGAAATCAAAAGCATGCAATTCAAGAACAAAATCACCTAGATTGTATGATTCCTTGTTTTTGATCTGGATTACTTCTCAACAATGAACAATTATGAAGATAAAAGCTGCCATGATAGATGGATGATACTGATAAGATGCACGATGGATGCTAAAATACTTAATATGCTCAAGATGATAATGTGGACACTATATGAAAATGATGGATAGATGTAGTATGGAATGAGAGGGTGTTTATATAGACCTCAACCAAAATCAATCAACAGTGGAGATTCGGTGGCTATGTGAACGGCTAAGATGAATTGATAATCATAGGTGAATGTGTAAATGACAAGTGGAGGGAAGATAAGACTTATGTGTGACCGTGTACATAAAAAGCACTACATGTGAAAGATATTAAATAAAAGATGTACCACACATGTTTTTAAATGAAAGAGGCACACATGTCGGCTCATGAAGATAAATGATAAGAGAAATTAATTAAATAAATAAAATTTATTTAATTAATTGGAAAGTGGGCTTATGAAGGGATTTTTAATTAAATAAATAAGATTTATTTAATTAAAATAGATAGAAATAAATAATTAAATAATTATAGATTAGAAGAAGAAGAAAAATAGAAGAAATAGATAATGAATTAATTAAATAAACATGAATTTATTTAATTAATAGAAGAAATAAGTGATAGGGAAATTGCTCAAGTGTGTTAGACAAATGCATATGATAGTTAATGCAATATTTTGATACTAATGATAACTAGGTCAATTCTGGGTGTCTACACAAATCATGACACAAGCTTTTCAGGAGTGGAAAACCCTCCTGGGGTAGAAAAACCACTCAAAAACCACCTCACTGGCTTATTCAAAACCTCACTAGTTACACAAAGGTCTCATTGACCAAAGAAGCTTCACTAGCTTTACAAGATGCCTCACTAGCATACAAAAAGTCTCACTGACTTGTGATTGCCTCACTAGCATATAGAAAGTCTCATTGACTTCTCACAAACACTTTGGGTGCACATACAAATCTTATAAGGGGATTACCCTGTTTCAATCAAGTACAAAACCTTATACCTCCCCTTTTCAATTTTTACAATAAATTCATTTCAAAATTATATTCTTCAACCTCTGCAAAATAAATAAATCAATGTCTTCTTTGATGTTAACTAAATCACCAAATCACCATTTGATATCTGCACAATCCTTCAATAATTTCTTCAATGTATTCTTGGTCACAATTTCAATGTTTGCAAAAGGGCCATCTCTGTAAAAGAAACACATCATAAATACAAATTATCTTTGCAAAATAATTCATCCTTGCAAAAATTAGTCATCTCTACAATATTCTTGAAGCCATCTCTATAATTTTCTTGTCCTCTCTACGAAACATAATCTCACAATATCATGATTCATCTCTGCATATTTCATGACACACGCACACATCAATCTAGAACCTGCAAAAATAAATCATACAAATCTTCTTCAAAACCCTTCATAGTCCTCTTCCATCTGATAACAAATTCATCTCTGTTATTTTTGTTTTTCATTGTCTTCATCTCAAAACCCTTCAACTTCTTCTCCTTCTCAAAAAATCTTTTCATATTCTTCATTACAAGCTTTGGATTCTCTTCACCAAAATCCCTCTGCATAAAGAAAAATTTTACATTGGGACTCTCTCTCTGCAAGAAAAGATTCTCCAAAAAAAAATTATTAAAAAGAACTCTTAATCTTCTCACCACAAAAAAAACTCCTCTTCTTATTTTAGAAACAAACAACTCTCCTTAATAAAATCTTTAGTTGCACGAGAGGTATTAAAAATTAGAAAGAAATCTTCAAAATTTGCTTTTAAAATCTCCAACAAAAACTGCCTTTTAACTATACCAAAAAATAGCCTTTTTAAAACTGCCAAAAATAGCTTTATAAAGCTTATCATTGTAGTTAAGATATAATGACAGCCTCGAGCACGTCAAAAGTAATGCACTATGGTCGGGGTCTCCTTTTGAATAATGACTGTTGATCTAACACTTCGCACCCTTTCAAACTTTAAACAAGGCCGTTGATGAAATTTTGGCGCCCGAGCGCTCATGAGGTGACCAGTAGCAACAATCCCACTAGGGAGGAGGGCCGATTAGGCCACGTTGAAGATACCCATAAGTTATGACTAAAGGCCCTTCGACCTGCTATCTCAGGTCAACTTTCTTTTATAACAAATAGTGCATACAGTGTATGATGGGTAGAGAGAGAGAACAATGTTAGAATTTAAATGATTTTAAACCTTATTAAAAAAATATTTTGATCTCATTAATATATGTGATTTATCAAAACCACTTCTTGATTACACCATCACATATGATCATTATCTTAAGCATACAAACATCTTGAAGCATCCTTAGCATGATATGAAAGATCTTGAAACCTTGATCACCTGAAACATCATCAACCAAACATCTTCATGTGAAACTTAACACCTTTATAAGCAGCCTCTTTGAAACATAAACTTCAAACTCTTGTCAATTTTATGAAGGGAGATGAGAACCACTGCAATCCAAGATGAAGGATCACCTAACTCAACTTTACAATAAGTATTCTGATATGAAGATCAATATATATCATGAAATCCTTTGAGCCATAAACAATAATATAAGATGATCATTGCATGACATGAACTTCTCCACCATATATTTAATGTATTTGTCATCTGCAAGGCATCAACCTTATTTCAACTGTGTCATCAACAACTGTCATCAAGAAGTAACCAAGAAGACACCATTCTAATCAAGCATAAAGACGAGATGACATGAACAACTTCTGAGAGCATCACAACATGAAGCATCATGAATGAACTGAAGTATGTCATGAAGCAACATCATATCCAATCCAACATCATCAAACCAAGTCATATGAAATATGACAGATAACAAATTCAAAAAACTCCTGAAATGAGGAATCACCTGACCATTGACATCACATGTCGCATTGTCATCACCCTAAATTCATTGTATGAAGATTACGATGAACTCCTAAAATATTCTGCCATATGAAGACATGAAGATCATGATAAATTCCATGTATGATCTAACTTTCCCTATGATGTACCTGCATCATTAACTCACACCTTTTTGACATCAATGACAATCAATCTCCATCACAATATCACTTTGTTCATGACATGGTGGATGATAAGTGGGTTATATGGTTGAGAAGGTCGATACAACAATGAATGTTGCAGATGCTTTAACAACGCTTGTGAGCACAAAAACGTTTAGCTGGTGTTGGATGGATCATTTTAGTTCCCTTTTTTGGAGCCCCTTATGATTCTTGCAATGTATACAATAAGTAGGAGCCTTTTAGGACAACGAAACTAGGTGTGTTGTACACCTTGCAATTTCTAAGTGTAGTCTAATTATTTAATATATGTAATATTATAAATAATTATGCACTCGTGGAAAGGGCCATCCCACTTGGGTGGAATCATGAAGATTCCATCATGACATTCTACATCACATATCATTAGTCTTATGACATTTTTAAGAGTTTATTGATTTGGAGGGTTACTTAGTGGACTTGGACTAGTATCATTGACCAACTAATAATAGCCATGTGTAAAAGTGTGTAAGAGTAATCGATGCCTCATGTGGGGACAGTTGGGAATTACTTATGCCACCTTTGGTCATAATTATCAAAGATCATTTATAAGAGGAGTTACATTCTATTTTGGAGCCCATCACTCATGTGGCAGGAATTGGAATTTGACCATGAGACTTAGGCATCCATTTTTTTGGTTGATGGTTTCTTAGAAACCATTGGTTTGTTTCCTAGGTCTCCTTGGGCTATATATTCAAGGATTGAGATGGAAAACATATATTTTTATACGTTGTTATGCTACCATAATTTATCCAAAGTTAAGAGTGTTGATTTCCTATGAAGCTCTAATCTTGAGAGTGTATTGTAATTGTTACTATTATTATTGCTAATATATTAGTTTAGTGCTTTGGAGGTTAGGTTTTTTCATGAAAGGGTTTTCTTTGGGTATATTGGTGCTATCTCTTTTGTGGTTGGCTCATTCTTATTCTCCTTCTATTTTATTTTCTTGTTCTCTTCTAAGTGTTGTTTTATACGTTGTTACTCTATTGAAATTTGTGTAGATTAAACAACTAGTAACTCTCTCCTTGTAGGATTAAGGAGGAATTTGTTGCATATTTCCTTTCAAAGTACACTATAATTTTATCTAAGGGTTATCCAAATGGAGAAAGATGTGCAAGATGAGGATGCCTTAATGAAGTATATTGAAGGCCTCCATAGCCATCTTCATAGGCACACAATAATATCCAAACTAGTGGGCATAAATGAAATATGTGTCCATGCTTGTTATCTTGAAGTATAGTTCTCCATCCTCTACAAGGATAAGTGGAGCTAATGCCAAGATAAAGAAGGTAAATTCCATAAGTATCAAGAAGAAATTTGCATGTTGTGATCATTGTGGTAAAGATATTCATTTAGAATCCTTTTGTTGGAAGTTACATCCAAAGAAAAATCCTCGTAAGAAAAGCTATAAGGGTAAAAAAAATCTAATCTTTTAATTGAAAAGGATAAAGAGGTTAAAGGAATTAAATGGACTTCTAAGTTAGATTCTAGGATTACTTGCACTATAAAAAAGTTGGTTTGTTGGCTAAAGTAGCATTGTTTTACATCAACATTCAAGTTAATAGTGTTAAGTCAATGCAAATTTTGATCCTTGTTCCCAAGTTAACTTAATTTCCCAATATTTTGTTGAAGGAATTATCCTAAAAATTTACCAACACCCCAAGCCTTATGTTTTGGGTTGGATCAAGGTGTTAATTTTCTTGTAAGTAGATAATGTAGAATGAGATTTGTTGTTGCTTATAACATTGTTTTGATTAATATAACAACGTGAAGGGCCTAAACCCATACACAGAAGCCAAAAATGCGAACAAAGAGAGTTTCACAAGCAGTGAAACTGAGAACAACCAAAAAAAGAGATAGAACAAGATAAGAAGGAAATACCAACACTGAATAGAGAAACTAGCAGAAGACCAGTAGAGGAGCAACTACTGCTCCGAGAGGTGCTTCAAGCCACTTATAGTCTGTCATTCATTGTTCAAGAATTCCAGCTTGTCTTCAAAAGAGGTCTCCATGGAGCTATTGCTTATAACATTATTGACAAAGTGGTTGTAAATATTTCTCATTTGGATGTGTGTGGTGTTGTGTTTGACTAGAAAGTGTTGTATTATCAAAGAGTAAATAAGTAGTATCCCATCAAGGGAAAAATAATTTTATGTTGTTTGCCTACAAAGGCAAAGAGAAACTAAGAGAGATCATGAATATTTGTGGGAATAATTTAGGGGAAACACGAGAATTATTCCCTTAGAGAGAAAAAAAAATGTTGACTAAGTTCCTCCATTTTCAAGTACTTTATTATCACATCATATGGATAGTTTGGGACAAATGTGTTCCAAGTTTTCATTAATCTATCTTCTACCATGCAAGGCAATGTGCTATTCATGTCAATAGTTGAGGGGTTCATCCTCTCTTTATTGTTGAGTTTCTAAATCTTTTTGGGACAAAATTCCTCCATGTTATGGATGTGTGATACGTAAAAGGGTCTAGTTTCAATCTAAACTCCATGGAAAAGTGAGGACACTTTTCGTTACATAGGGGAAAAAAACTAGTCTTATATAGAATAGAAATCTAAATACTAGTGCATATTTAGGTTCCTCTCAAAATTTTATATATTTTTTTTTTAAATGGCACTTTGTTTCAAGTTTATATGCAAATATTAAGGATTCTAGAAATTTCAAGACAAAAACTATCAAAAGTGGTCAAGGTGGTTTTGAAAGTGTTAAAATGGTTTTGGAAGTGTCAAGGTGGTTTTGAAAGTGTTGGAGCACTTTTTAAAGTGTCAAGGCACTTTTAAAAGTACCTCCTACTAAAAGTGATTGTTTCACTTGTGCTTAAAAAATGTCTCGTGATGTTCCATTTGTCTCTTCATTTCTCTTGGTCCTTTTGACTTATTCATGTCTTGTAAGGTTATATTAATCCATTCCAAAATTTAACTAGATAATTATTATATATTGAGGATAGGTAATTGGGGATTTAGAGTAACTTTGAGTGCTTTTTCTAAGTTACTAATTGATTGTGTTGAGAAAGTAGCAAGACACTAGGGTTGAGAGAGTAGAATAGGGATCTTAAAAATATAAATCTAAGTTGGTTCATGCTTAGTCTTGTGTATTTCCAATGGTTTTCCAATTGGAGTAAATTTTACGGGAGTAGCTTTCATTTTTTGTAAAATTTTCACCCATATGTGGGTTTCTCCATGGTTTATCATATTACTATTGTGTTTAGTTCTTTTCAATATTTTTTGTTTTGTAATTTAATCTATATATTGATGACTAGTGTGTGGAATATCCATCCTAGTTTATGGATCAATTAACTAAAATTTAAAAGGGTTGCAATATTAATCTAAAAAGTCTATAGTAAGAGTGTTCTAAAGATCTAGAGGCAATGTGGCATTTCTTCTTCCTAAGGATGTAAAGACTGATTTGATTGGTTTAGAGTGATGCCCTGAGTTTATCTAGCATGATGTAATTAAAAATATCTACTATCTATGAGGAAGGTAGTGTTGGTGCTATATGCACAAAAATGGGCACACATAGCTTCTTGAGGATGGGATAGAGAAATCCGCATAGACTCAATGAGAGACTCTAAAGGAGACCTAAATCAAGAATTAAGAGCCTCAAAAATGATATTCCAAAGACCTCAACTAAGGCTTTGTGTTGGCCAAGGATTTTTCTTGGCAAAAGACTGGTTTGTCAAGTTTGACAGGAAAGTTGGTGCTTTTGTTGAGTTACAAGCTATGACATAGTTTTCAAGAATTTGCCTTGTTAAAAGGGGGCAAGTAGTTTTGTAAATGTTGACTAATGTTTGAGAGATGAAGTTCATTCAATAATTTTAAGTTTTGGTTGCATATGAACTTGCTTGGATTGTATAGTTCACAAGTTTTTTAGACAACTCTCTTTGGTGTATAGGTGTTTGATAGAGAGATATAAAGATGAGATTATGAAATGATCTCCTTCAATCCTCTTACAAATAGTTATATAAATTTTGAGATTATTTTTATTCTTTTATTATTTTTGTGATGATAATTTGGAGAATAGTAAAAACCTATTATGTTACCACAAAACTCTAAATTTCTACTCAAACCAAAATTACCAATGAAACTAATAGAAAAACACATAATTTGAAGCAAAACACTATTTATGCCTTCAAACCCAGATTTCTCCTTCATGTCCCATTGTGTCCTATCTTCTTGAGATATTGGTTTTGTTGATTGTAATTATGCTCTTAGAATGCACTTCTTTGTTTCAAGATGACTCTAAGATGAATGGACTTGTGGTGGATTTTATGCAAAATAAATGATTCTACAATGCTAAATTATGATAATGATTGAATGAAGCTAATGAAGCTAATGATACTAGTGATATGAAGATAATGTATGAATCTAATATATTATGAAGCAACTACAATGCCACAATGGAGATTCAAATTTATTTCAAGTTTATATGAAAATATTATGGCTTCTAGAAATTTCAAGACAAAAACTATCAAAAGTGGTCAAGGTGGTTTTGAAAGTGTTAAAATGGTATTGGAAGTGTCAGGGTGGTTTTGAAAGTGTTGGAACACCTTAAAAAGTGTCAAGGCACTTTTAAAAGTACCTCCTACTAAAGTCATCTTGGATGAAGCGAAAATTTAGAAGGAAGCTAAGTTATTCTTTTCCTCTCTTCTTAATACTAATGGGCCTTTGGATCTTAACATGGAAAACACTTTGCTTCAGGTTATTCCTAATGTGGTGAATGACATCGACAACAAGATGACGACCAAAATGCCCTCTAAGGATGAGATCAAGGGGGTTGTCTTCTCCTTTGAAGGTAACAAGGTGCCTGGACCTGATGGCTTCCCCCATTTCTTCTTCCAAACCTTTTGGGAGATTGTTGCCAAAGACACTTACAATGCAACTAAAGAATTTTTTGGTAGCAAGAGGCTGCTTAAAGAACTCAACTCCACTTTCCTAGTGCTTATCCCTAAGAAGGCTAGAGCCAACTCCTTTGTTGACTTTCGACCCATCAGTCTATGTAATTCAATTTTCAAGATCGTCTCTAAAGTCTTGGCCTACAGACTCCAACTTCTTCTCCCACGTCTGATTTCAGTACAGTAGAGCGGGTTTGTTCTGGGTAGGCAAATTCTTGATTCTATCATTTCGGTCCAAGAGAACATTCACTCCCTGGGGTTGAATAAAAAGCAAGGCTTCCTTCTTAAGCTTGATCTTATGAAAGCATATGATAGAATTGACTGGAATTTTCTTACCAGTGTTCTGAGAAAGTTTGGCTTCAATGAAAATCCCTTCAGCTTCTCAGGCAACTTTTCCTGGCTCCTAAATTCTCAGTCCTCATCAACGGATCTCCTTCGGGCTTTTTTGTCAGCTCTAGAGGATTGAGACAAGGAGATCCTATCTTGCCTTTCTTATTTGTCATCATGGTGAAAGTTCTGGGAAGAAACATCCAGAAAGAGGTTCTTCAAGGGAGCTTCAAAAGTCTTCATCCTTCCTCACTTGGACCTTCCTATTCTCATCAGCAATTTGTCGATGATACTATAATTATGGGTGAAGCTTCTATCAAGGAAGCTCACATGGTGAGAAGTATTCTGCTGAATTATAAAGTTGCCTCGGGTTAGAAAATTAGTTTGTCCAAAAGCTCGATCTTCTTCTTCAATACCCTAGAACCTAGGAAGCTCAAAATTGCTCGTATTTTGCAATGCAAAGTGGAATCCCTTCCTTCCATTCATCTTGGGTTACCTCTTTTTGATAAAAGAATCTTGGACTCCTAGTAGAGCTTAGTTGACAAATTTCACTCCAAATTGGTGGGTTGGAAAGGAGCCACCATTAGCCAGGTGGGAAAAAATCAGCTAATTAAAGCTTCTCTCCAAAATCTCCATGTCTACTCTATGTCCCTTTTTAAAGTTCTGACCAAAATCAGAGAAAGAATTAAGCAAATCCAAAAAAGATTTCTTTGGTCTGGGACAGAAGAGAAGAAGAGAATCATGTTGGTGGCGTGGGATACCGTCTGCAAGCCTAAAAGCTCTAGAGGTCTAGGTCTGAGAAAACTTAAGGAATTCAACTTTGCTCTCCTAGCAGCCAATACCTGGCACCTCTTGTCGAATAAGAAAGAATGGACGAAAATTGTGACCAATAAATATCTGAGGGGTTTCAATAATTTTAGAGAATTGCTCGATAGTTCTACTTTGCCTGAAGGCTCTTAAATATGGAAAAATATATCACAGTCTAGGAAAATAATCAGAAAAGGTTATTTATGACAGATTGGGGATGGCAGCACAGTGGACTTTTGGAAGGATCGGTGGTTTGGGGACTCCCCTCTTAGCAAGAAAGATTAGGCGAGCCCTTTTGAAGGTATCTGCACTGCCACTTGTGGCTAGAAGGTTAGGGATTACATTTCTGAAGGCCGATGGAAGAACTTCTCTACTAACACATGCATGATTGATTTCCAGAACAGGTTGAATATCTTTCATATTCCCCTTTGTAGAAAAGAAGACCAACTCACTTGGTAGTCCATCTCTTCATGGCATTACTCAGTAGCGTTGGGGTTCAAATAACTTATTCCTCTTATGGAAGACCCGCCCTTTTGGGCTATATTATGGGATGATAAACGTATTCCTAAGATCAACATTTTCTTTTGGTTGCTGGCTCAAGACAGGGTGCTTACGTGTGATAACCTTTGTAAAAGGGACTTCTCTCTTGTTAACAGATGCCCCTTATGTCTTAACAATTATGAAGGTTCCTTCCACTTGGTCCTCTCCTGCCCCTTTTCTCTTGAGCTCTGCAACAGGTTTCTTTCCTTATGGAATATCAACTGGGCCTTCCCCAACTCCACTAAGGATCTGGTCTCTCAATGGTTGTGCCCTGTCTCTAACCCTTCCCTTAAATTCCTCTAGTCCCTGTGCATCCCTCATATTGCTTGGGACCTCTGGAAGGAAAGGAATAATAGAGTCTTCAGAGACACTAGCTTAACTTCTGATAATTTATTTTTTAAAGTGGTAAGGAGCATTAAGGAGAATTTCAAAGCCAGGATTGAAGAACAGCTCTCTCATGATAAAAGAATAGAGGTATCTTAGATTGAGAGCATCATTTCCAAAAACTGGGACATCACTAAAGATATATCTATACCCTTCAAAAAGATGAAACACTCTAGAGGGAAAGTGATGTGGTATCTACCCTCGGAAGGGTGGATCAAAATTAAATTTGATGGGGCGGCAAAACGTAATCCTGGAGTTGCTGGTAGTGGGGGAGTGATAAGAGATAATCATGGTAGGTTCATAGAGGCAGTGGTACTCCCTCTGGGTACTCAGACTAACCACTATGTCGAAGTTGTGGCTGCCTATCATTCTATAGCTCTAGCACATGCCAAGGGTTATAGAAAAGTCTGGATGGATGGTGACTCTAACAATATTATCAATTGTCTTAAGAGCACCACTAAACCAAGCTGGTCAATAGTGGCCATGATAGAAGATGCTATTATGTTGTTAGGCACCTTTGAGGCTACCCATATTTCTCGCATTTATCATGAGGGGAACAAGGTGGCAGATATTTTTGCTAACCTAGAGGTTGTTAACAATTCTAAGACCATATGGGAGGATTTTATTTTTGTCCTGAGCAATGTAAAAGATTTAATTAATAATGATGACCTCCATGGTACGAAACTCAAGATTCATTAATGAGATCATCATGATCTCTAAGGGCTCGCAAGCCTCGCCTATCCAGATTGTTTGTCTCACATGGATTATGGGTAGGATTTACATCAACATTGCTCTGCTTTTCCTCATTCTTACCTTCATTTCTGTTTGCAGAGAGAGTGGCTTCTTCCAAAGTCAGTATACCAGCATGGGGGGAGATAGAAATAGGGTTGAACCATCTTTGTGTGAGGGAATTAGATAGAAATAGAAAGTGTGGAGTGTCTTGGAAGATGGTGGGTTAACTTCGTTCATGGAAAATCTCCATGGAGCCGACCCCAATGTGACTGCTCTATTCGTCAAAGGTTTCAAGAACAAGAAGGTTACGACATATGGGTGGGAGATGGACATTTCTAAAGACCTAATTACGATGGTGACTGGCCTCTCTACCAAAGGGAAGAAATTCTTCTACGAGAGGAAACAGAGTGAGGAAGCCCTTAATAGCTTCTTCAAAGGTAACAAAAGGGACAAGCTAGTAAAGTTTCAGACGGGCGGATATAATCATCTCTCCATAAAGCCCATCTAGGTGGAGGTGGTCGAAGTTATCATGAGATATGTGACTCTAGACGGAAGGTATGTGGCCATCTAAAGTTATAACTTCAACTTGCTCAACCATTTTAGACACAGTATGTTGGTTTCCTTCTCCTTCTACCTGCTTTTGTCTCTCGAGTTTGGTTTAAAAGAACATAGCAAAAACCCTAAACTCATGATTCTACATGAGAGCCTCATTTTAGTCATCATGGAGCACATGAAGAATAACACACCCAAAAAATCTTTAAAACATAAACTCAGTGCTAAGAAGAAGGGTAGTGTGGTGTCGAGTGAAGAGGAGACAGATTATGAGGATGAGTGGAATATGGAGGAGGAAGAAGAGGAAAGTGAGGAGGAATCTTCCAGAAAGAAGAGGAGAACTCAGAAGAGGGGAGTCTCCATCTCCTGGTCTAAAGGGTTTAATATGGGTGATGACTCTGACTCCTCCGTCAAGGAGATTATTGCTAAGAAGCCCTTGTCTCAGAAGAGGAAAACCCCCACTCCAGTGAAGAAAGGTAAAAAACCCTTGGAGAAAGAAATGGTGGAGGAAGGATTTATGCAGGATGCTAGGGGTCCTTTGTAGAAATAGGGGCTTAAGCCAAAGTAGGGGAATAAGGATAAGCAGGTTGAGAGGGTTCAAGTTGAGGGAATTGTTCAAGCTAAGGGTTGTTCTGCCCAGTTTCAAGGGACCAGGTTGAAGTAGAGGGTTAGAGAGAAACCTATTGAGAAGAAGGATGATAGGGTGCAGGACACATAGGACAACACCATGCAAATCCCTGAACCTCATGCTAGTCTCAAATTTCCTGAAATCATCAACCCTTCCAAAAACCTCCCTGAGGATTTTGACGATTTGCTAGCCCAAGCGAAGAACAGAGATGAGGTCGAGGAGGTTTTCGATCTAGTTAAGAATGTTGTCAATTCTCAGCAAAAAATGACTAAATGGTTCTTTTTAGAAATAAACAGAATCAACGTCAAGCTCCAGTTGATGCAGGATAGCTTGGGAAGTGGGATCAAGACTATTGTCGAGCAGGATACCCTTATCTTCAGAAACTGGGAAGCCATTCCTAAAATGGAGGAGATGGACCGAGAGCTAAACAGGTTGAGAGAAGAATTTAATACTAGGGTCCAATACCTAGAGGAGAAGATCATTGAGGTGAACAACAACCTAGAAAAAATGATGAATATCAGCAGATTTACCATTCAGAACAGCCTCAATGGGATGAGAGTGCTAACAAAGAAGCTCAAGGAGCTTAGAAAAGAATAGTTCAAGGATTTCAATGCTGAGGACATCATGAATGTTGAGGAACTGGGTAATCAGGACAAGGGTGAAGAAACGAAAAGTTCTGGTAAACATGTGGCAGCTAAGGAAACAGGTGGACCTTCTACCCGCACTAGGGGGAGAAACAAAAAGCAGTTTGAAGCTGAGAAAAAAGAACTTATGGACTTTGCCAAAATGCATCAGGCATTCTATGGACAGGAATTAGAAGCAGCCGAGACTGTTAAGCAGATGAACTAGTTTAGTTTTGTTAGTTCTCTTTTTTGGCTACTCGTATGCTTATGTATTTTGGTAGCTTTTAGTTGGCTTTCGGTTGGCTTTCTACTTTTTGTTGGCTTTCTTTTGTAAATGGTTTCGGGGTCCCCTTTCAAAACTTGTTTGACCAAATTAATCAAAAACAATGGAGATTTCTAATGCTAATGATATGCTAATGGAGATTGCTAATTGATAATGCTATGCAAATAAAAGCCAAAGGCACACTTTTGATATTTGATATGATTTTAGCAACATGAAAGTATGATCTCTCTTGTGTTATTGCAAAATGAGGATGAGAAGCTTCCTTTTATAGGCAAAGGATGGCTTAGATCTAAGTGGAAAAAGATCAATGGTTGAGGAATTGGTCTTATGACATGGAGGGTCAAGATTGAATTGGTTAGATGAGGGGAGATATAGAAGGAAGATGTTCCTACTACATTGAAAAGATGGAGAGATATGTGGGACAAGGAACCACATGGCGAGATTCTCACAAAGACCATGAGAGAAAGATGGAAGAAGGAGTCTATGTTTGTTGGGGTTTTGGAGGGAATATAGGGCTCATGAGACAAGTGTCCCATAGTCAACTTTGACCATGATGATGTGGAGAGACCAACTTCTACAAAGTAGGGATGGTTGAGAAGAAATAGGATATGTGTTGAGGATAAATGTTTAATTAAATATTATTAATATTTAGTTTATGGTTTAACATGGAGGTGAGGTGTCAAATGATGTGTAGGGTGATGTGGAGGAACAATGTGGATTTTAGGAATATGACTTTGTCTTAGAAGAATAATTAAATAATTAGGATTATTTAATTAGAGATAACTTTAGAAGAATTAAGATATTTAATTAAATAAATTGAATTTTATTTAATTATTGGAAGAATGGGATAAATGTGAATCAAATAAATAAATTACTATATTTATTTATTGATAGAAGAAATAAGAATAAAATAAATATAAAATATTTATTTATTTTATCTCGAGCCATTTTTAGGTGTATACAAATTTAAGTGTGTAAATGTTCTAAGGGATTGAATGTGTAATTAATGTGTTGATTTGACATATATTAACAATTTTGAATTAACTTATTGTAACTTACAAAGTAGAAATACATAAAAGGAAGGGAATAATCTAACTATCCTACATGATGACATCAATTTCTACTATGAACCATACTAATTACTAGCTTAAATCTATAACAATAAGTCTAAAAATAACTACTAAACAAACTGCAATAAACATAAATCCTAACATTTGGATAAGTTCTACTAGTCAAGAACAATATGAGATAAATTGAAGCTAATAAAGTCTAATGGAGATGGATAAAAGATCACTAATGAAGTTTGTCTCTAAAAGGATGCCAAAATATATGTTATAGTGAACAAACTAACAACTTTTACATCCAGAACATGAGAATACCTATTAGAGGTTATTTTAGAAGAGCTAGAATTACTATGTTGTGTTTAGATAACTATTGTAGGTGACTAAGAATAGGTTGAAGAATACTCACTACATACTTGACTTCAAAAAGATAGAAACAAATAACACAAGATATTTACTAATAGGAAATTGAATTGAAGTGGAGATGGGATAAACTAAGGTTTCTAAAAAGGAAATGCAAAGGGTTGTATTTCTTTTGTATGGGAGGTAACTTAAAAATGACTTGCATAAAAAGAAATTAGACTAGAGTCCTCTCAAACAAAAATAAAATGAAAGGTTGCGCTTGAGAGGAAGATCAATGGACCCTTCTAGAAAAATCACACAAAAAAGAACTGTCATCATGACCTTTCATTTTCTTTTTCCATCAATCTGGTTGAAATTACCACTTTCCATAAAGGTGGTAATTGTGAAACCATCATGACACTTTCAAGATTTTTGTGGTGATTACTAAAAATGTCGCTATGATTTTGAAACTTCCTAAGTAGAATAGAATTCACCACATCAATTATGGAATTATTGCTTCAATTTCAAGACCACCCTTGATGATAACTAGAGTTTTTTTTAAAAAGAGGAGTAAAAATTTATTATAAAAGAAACCACCAGTACATAACCAAGGGAACAACAGCCCACAGAGTCAACAAAAAGCAAAAACACAACCACAGAACCACCATCCAACTAAACTAGAACTTAAGGAACCCACCACTCCAAGGCTCCAAAGAGGAACCACAGCTAACCAACCATGTCTTCAAAGATCAACCTTTCCAAAGTTTGAACACAATCTTGGGGAAAAAGGTACTGGTTCACCAACAATCCAATCCCCCACCTATTTTGAGGCCCACTTAGCCAGGCAATCAGCCACTTTGTTCCACTCTCTAGGGACATGGACAAAGGAGACAAAATCCATCAAGTGACTCAAACAGAGAATCTGTCGAACCACCGACACTAGTTGCCACTGCATGCCTTCCACAACCTGCTCCTTCAGCATATTAATAACAATCTGGGAATCAAACTCACAAATAACCCTTCTCCAACCTAAAGCACACCCTTTCTCCATAGCACAAAGAATAGCTAGGGCCTCCATCAAATTATTCGATTGTTTCCCCTTATAAATTGAAGAGAAATATAGAACAGTTCCAAAACTATCTCTTCCTACTCCTCCAATCCCAGCATGACCAGGGTTCCCTCTGGAAGAGCCATCCATATTAATCTTAAATACTCCTGGAGGCAGAGGAGACTACTTTCCTTCTCTCTGAATCTTACCCTTGGGGAGACTCCTTTTCCTAAGCCAAGGAGGCCATATGCCTCCTTCCACTAAACTCAAATTTTGGGCCACCTGCAACTCCCCACCATCCAACCTTGTAGAAGTATCACACTTAACTGCTACAGTCTCCTGGAGCAAACTAAGAACCCTCTGCCACAACTGTTGAACCACCAACTTCCTTCCTTGAAAGAGCGTCTGATTTCTTTCCAGCCAAAGTTGCCACACAATAAAAGAAGGACCAATAGTCCAACCTACCTGAAGAAAAGAGGCCTTAGTCGGGGGCCTTCCCAAGCATCTCCAAAATCCACCAAGGAAGAGGCATGGACATAGGACTGCTTCCAAGCACCCCACCAAAGATGCCAAATCTCTCTGGCCAAGGAACACTAAAAAACAAGTGAGAAAGACTCTCCTCACTGCTATTATAGAGGAAGCACATAGAAGGACCCATAAAGCCCCTCTTTCGCAGGTTATCCCAAGTGAGGCACTGATTCTGAGCAACCAACCAAAGGAAAAAATTACATTTAGGCCACCCAAACTTATTCCAAACAAACTTCCACCAAGGGGAATTAGTCTCCCCAAACTTATGCATGTCTAACACACTATAACCAGAAGCAACAGAATACACACCTTTTAGGTTTAGACTCCAGGCTAGAGAATCGTACTCTCTCAAGGAACTACAAACTCTACTAGCAAGAATCTGAATTAACTCCTCTTGATCTTCCTGCATCCCCCCCCATTTCCACTCAGAAGAATCTTTCCATCTACAAACCTCCACTTAACCCAAAGGTTGAGCTGACTTGAAGTGCTCCACACAGCACCACCCTGGATCTAGAAAGAGGTTGCACGAGGGTTGTAAGTGCATAAACTTAGACAAGATAGGCAAGTGGCCATCCCAAGAATCATACCAAAACAACGCCTCAGAACCCCTATTAGAAATCCAGAACAGCCCCTGATTAATAAGATTGGCCCCCCTTTTAAGAGTACCCCAAACCATGGATCCTTTACCAGAGAGACTAATCCTAGGGATGTCAACACTTTCAATTTCCCCCAAGTACTTATAGTTAAGGATCTTAGCCCAATCCTAATCCTGACAAGTGCACCACCTCAAATATAATTTGGCAGCCAAGGCTTGCCCAGTAAGATTAGCTTGTCGAAGCCCAAGACCCTCCCCTTGTTTCGGCCTACAAATAAAGTCCCACTTGAGCATACTCCACTTCGAAGACTCCAAATTTCTAGCCCATAAGAATTGTTTAGATAGAGCATCAAATTCATCAATAAAGCTTGAGAGAGCCCCCTAAACAAAACACATGTAGATGGGGAGAGCTTGAACCATTGATTTTAATAAAGTAACTCTTTCAGCTGAGGACAACCATCTGCAAGTCCAATGACTAACCCACTTACGAAACTTGTCAAGTATATCCTATCAAAAACCCCTAGACAAAGTGCCAGCGTGAATGGGGATACCAAGATAGACAAGAGGGAGAGTCACAATCTAGAATCTAAGAATCCCTGCAATCTTGTTTTGAATAAGTTGAGGAGTGTTAAAGAAGAAGATGGAGAACTTATCTTCATTAATCCTCTAACCAGAAGTAGCCAAATAAATATCTAAAGTCTTTTCTTAAGTTAACTGCCTCATTGACTCTAGCTAAACCCATTAGAGCAGTGTCATCTACAAATTGTAAATGATAGTGAGGAGGCAAGTAGTTGACCCAACTCCAGCCTTGGATCATTCCCTGACCCACATGAGATTTTAAGAGTCTCCCCAATCCTTTAGCCAAGAGGATAAACAAGTATGGAGACAAAGGGTCCCCTTTCCATAGACCCCTAGAGGCACCAAACAGCTCAGTAGGCTCACTATTAATAAGAACAGAAAAGGAAGTCGATGTAACATAGCTCATAACCCAATCCACCCAATCAATATCAAAGCCAAAAGCCAACAGGACTTTTCGGAGGAAAGCCCATTTGACGTGATCATAAGCTTTGGCCATATCTAGCTTAATGAACATCACTTTCTCCTTGGACACCACCATGGAGTGAATAGCCTCCGTCGCCACAATCACATGATCCATAATTTGCCATAACTAGAGATTTCACTATAGTTGGCAAAACACAATAATTTGATTGTTGGAACAAGAGGAAAAAGACAATAAGAAATAAGGGACTAAAGGACACATGAAAAACCAGTAAATGAGGTTAATGGGGATCTATCCTAGATTTT
This sequence comes from Cunninghamia lanceolata, assembly GCA_027924645.1. Lineage (NCBI taxonomy): Eukaryota > Viridiplantae > Streptophyta > Pinopsida > Cupressales > Cupressaceae > Cunninghamia > Cunninghamia lanceolata. Next base: position 2,763,364 of record BSBN01001310.1, read on the forward strand.
GAAGATGACCATCATATTTTGTTCCATGATGATGTTTTTAGTGGTGCTAATCATCTTTGAACTTTAAATTAGGACACATGCAGGTTTAGGTACTTATAGGTACAATAATCCTATTAGATAAAAAGTGGGAAAAATGTAAACAAGGATTTATCCCCCTATTCTAGGGTGAATTAGATCATACTTCAAGAGGAAGTGCATCAATTTGATATTTGCTTAGTGTATGCTTATAATGATCATAAAGAAGTGCATGGCCCTATTCTAGTGTGGCACAGGTTACACTTCAAGATGAAGGATGTTAGGTTGATATTTGTTTGTTACATACTTCTAATTGTTATAGAGAAGGTGTGACCAATTTAATCGGTTGCCTTTGAATATAAACCAGGTCCCTTGGTTGATAGGATGCTTTAATAAATTTTGAAATTGTTATGGGACTTTTTCTCCAAAGTGAAAAGAAAGTTATTTTCCATGAAATAACCCTTAAGAATTAAAAGGGAGATAGAAAAATAAAGGTTATTATGATCCTTTAGTTAAAAGGGGGAAAAATATTGAATATTTTTAAAAGATCCTTTTTAAAGAGAGGAATAATTATGTTTATTAAATAATTATTAAAGAAAACCATTGTGAAAGGGAGTGATGGTTTGAAATCCACCCCTTAAAAGATTATATAAAGCATTTATGTGAGACTTGGAAATGGCATGGAGATCACTCAAGGAAAAAGGTGGTTTGGTAGGCTATGGGCATTGGAGAAGGGGCATACACAGTATGTCCAACTCATGGTATAGAGGAAACCTAAGATTATCTTGGCTAGGAATTTGTGTTGAGTGGTTGCTCTATTGTGCATGTTTTATATGTTGTGTTTTGAATAAGAACCTTTTCCTCCTAGAGTGTGCCATAGCTAATAGGGCCAAGACCATTGAGATTTTCCTAGGGTGAGAGTTGAGGTTCTAAGTGATATTGTTCAGATAAGTATTGAATCTATTAATGTTAAAGAATATTTGGAATAGTATATATGATTTTGATGTTAAATTGATTGAATCGTGTGATTGTGTTATCTAATATATATGTTAAAAAAATCATTTACTTTAGAGTTCTTACTAAATTATCACATGTAATTTACAATGGTTATTTACATCTATTTTGAAATCATTTGCATAATCTAAATTATTTAACTCTAGTAATAACTATAATAAATCTATTGCAAATAATTAAATAACTTAAATAGAAAAATGACATCACATTTTGGTATTAGAGTCTTCGTTTTTGTGACTTGTGGTTATGAGATTACTTGTTACCATTTTGTCTTCAATTATATTAAGGCCTCTAGCCAATTCCTTAATTGTTTACCTTCCTTCTTATAACTTGTAATAATGAAATCGATTACTATTATTTTTACCTGGTTTGTTATAAAAATAAAAATAAAAATAAAAAATACAAATCAAAACCTATAGCTATATTTTTAGAAATTTGATACATATATATTTATTGAAATCCAAACAATTAAAAATATATCTATATCACCTCCAAACATATTCAAATTCTTATATTTTATATCTATTTATCATTCTAAATATTTAGATATTTTATATATCTTTTTGGCCTCTCCATACACCCTCCTATATTCTCTAACCATTTCTTACTCCCATTCTACTTTCACCACTTCATCTATTTTTTTGGTCCTTAAATAATTTTTGTCTTGTTCTTTCTTCTTATTAATTCGTCATTTCAAACATACATGACCCATTCATCATTCAACCTAGTTTCATTTTGAAAGGCCGTGTTCCTCTCTTTGTAGAGATACGTGACAAGATCATGCCCTTTGACAATATTAAACTTCTTAATGGTCGACAAACTCGTGCAATAGATTTCTATAATCTAATTACAGGTATGAGTTATCGTATTGATATACATACTACATATGTAAGACAACACACAAGAAAACTTCCCAATCATCCATCATCAGTTGTTCATGATAACAGTGCATTTTACAGAATTACAGGCACAAGCACACGACTAAAACATGACATATTTCATTCCCTTACAGTCATGTGACTTGGTAGTTTGGACAACATCTCACTTTGGGTGGGTTCCAGTCTATTTGTATAAACAAGTATAACAAAATTAAGCTTGATTCTATGGTATTATATGCAAAGTATATATTAGGTGTAGTTGCTACACTTTTATGAAGTTATTGAGGAGTGCAACTTGCTCAGAATTGTAGAATGTTCCACAAAATTCAAATGTCCATATCTCCTTCAATAGTTTTTCCAGCATATGGACTATAACCACCCAAAAGAAATGCCTTGGCCTATTTCCATCTAAACAAACAACATTAATGAGTTACAAGCAAAATGTTATTGCAATTTGACTCTTTCGAGTGACATAATGTCTGGGAGTTGCAGGCAATGCATAAATAGGTGACTTACATGTGTGGAAAGTACAACTCTTATGGTTCTCCTATAGGGAGTCTCTTCATCTCCAAAATGTTTCTTTGCAGAAAATTAAAAACCAGATATGCAGTTCTGGTACAACAATGTGGAAATGAAAGGTGGCCTATTATGACATCCCTTATGATGCTTTAGATGACCACATACCATATAAAATCCATCTGAATTAGAAATTGATTTCTGAAAGAATTTACAACTTAAAAAAGGAATGGAATTCTGTTATGATTTCTAACAATCAGAGTAGCCCAAGCACTTGGGTGAGTTATGTTCAATTGCAAAGACTACCAATCTTCAAATTATGAGTGTTGGGTCAACCAGATCACACAATAATTTGCTATACCGCCACACTTACAAATAAGAAATCCTTTTCAAAAATAACTCTACCCTTGCTTATTCCAAATCAATCTTGTTTGCTGCTATGCTTGGGTTATCCCCAAACTATGCTTAAATAGTAAAGAACTGCTCATTTGTAGTTTTGAAGACATTTAGGCACCGTCAGGCCACATTAGAACCATCGAGCCAACTGAAAATGAGATAATTGACGAAGAAATTCCTAACATCAAAGTTACTGAAGAACCATTATCATGTGTGCTTACTACTTACAAGCCTCCTAAGTAAAGGATGTGTATAAGAAATCTTTCTTGAAGCCTAATTTGTTGCAAAATATTGTATATAAATCTACTTTCAAGCATTTTGTGAAACCCAGGACAAAAGTTATTGAATTAAACTTAGAATATAACCCTGCAAAAACATTTCAAACCAAGTTATTGCCATTATTTCCCAAGTCTGAAATTGATTATATCCGTAATCACAAAGATGTTAATTATGTTTATTTTGGGGCTATTGTTGTTGTTTATATAGGGTCATGTGTGCCTGAAAATATCTGACATGTTTCATATTTGTCTATTTGTGATAGGAGACAAACCCAATATGAACATGCATGTCAAATTTCTTCCTTGTCCTGATTGAATAAAAATGCTGCTTGTTTTGTTTTCTATCCTAATCTTACTATTTGTGCCAAAGATAAAAGGATTTCAAAAGGGAAAACATGGTTCTCTTGACTGCTGGGGAATGTTTTCATTTGTCTATGGTTTAGATACGTTTGGTCCATTTAAGTATGTCAACGTCCAGATCCAGGGTTTGTATAGTATGACCCATACAAACGATCCTAAAATTTCGGAGTCAGTGCCTTATGCTAAGAGATTGAATGGAGATGTCCAGCTACAAAAGGGACATATTAATATTATTGAGGTCCCACATGAGGGGAAAATTGATTAGATACAAAGGGGACATATTAATATTATTGAGGTCCCACATGAGTGGAAAATTGTTTGGATTAAAAATGTTGCTCCTTGCATAAAGTTATAGGGTAAACCTATACATAAGATTAAAAGATCATTTGTACATGTTCTATTTAGGATCCTGTGCCATAATTATTCCAATATCTCATCTTCTTCAAGTTTTCATAGTGCAAGATCTTCTTTCAAAAAACCAGACTCTGCTTCTAGTTTAAACACACGTAGAGCTCAGCTTTTTTGTAAAAGTTGAAGAAGATCCCATTAACCAAGGACTAGACCCAGCACAAAAAGTCAAGAAGTTAGAAAGAGAAGAAGAAGCTTTGCCTTTTACCAACATGTCCATACCATTACCCAAAGACAATAGTCTGGAGTTCTACAAAGAGAATGAAATCTCTTTGTACAAAGGAGGAAGATGGCCACCACTGAAAGGTAGCCATAAAAATGACAATGGACAAGTTGTAATATACACTCCTAATTTTTTTTATTTTTTCAACTGCAATATAAAGTTTCAATGCAAACCATCGATACCTTCTGATCAACCAGATCTCGGAATGGGCAAGGTGAGAGCATACACTGCGTAAGATCCTAACCAACTCTATCAAATGCAATGACTAGAGAGTATGCAATACAAATGCTCATTGTGACACATTAGGGGGCAAACCATCCATCTATGCGCTTATTTAGCAGAATGCATCAATGCAATCACAGAATGATGCACACTAGGCAGTAGAATCGGCCACTTCTACACTTATTCAGTGGAGTGTGCTATGCAAACAAAATGATGCACACTAGGCGGTAGAGCCATCCACTTCTACACTTATTCAATGGAGTATGCTTATAATATAAACACGATATTGACTGGCAGTAAACCTTCCAGTTATTACAATGAGATGCATGATTTACAAGGCCAATGGTGGTACTACCATCTAGTAATTACAAATAAATGAATATTGCAACTAACAAATGATATTACAATGAATTAGAAGGATGCAATATAAATGATAAATTCTGATTTCAAGATGAACACTGAAGACCATCCAAAACAATAATAAAATCATACCTAGTGAAGCAATGTTGTTGAAGAAGATTGATGCCACAAACTCGTTGCAAACACACTATAAACACTGATAATACTGAGATCTTTGTTCTGATACAGTAAACAACACTGATTAAACACAAACCAGCATTTAGAAATCACACATAAAACCTCAAAATGTGTAAGTACATCACCAAACTGATTTTAATAATATTCTAAATAGATATTCTATATGCTACAACACTAATGTTAGTTCTCAAATATCATACTAAGCATGCTCACAAAGTTGGTTTGCATGCCCACTGCAATTTGTCACTTATTGATGGAGCAAAAGAATTGCTAAAAGTATGATTTTCCCCACACATAGCATAAATCACTGTCAAATCTGAACTGATACAAATCTGATTAACACTGGAACCCTCATAGGCCATTGGTACGGCCAGCCAAGCCCCAACTTACTGTTGAAGTGACACCACAAACTAGTCGCCCAATAGTCCCTAGGCCTAGGCACCTTCAAAACTTCCAAAAAAACTCAGACAAAACAAGTGACTCCCTACTAATCTTCTCACGCCATATCTGGGACAGTGTATGGCCTGTACTAGGAGAGTACAACCAGACAAGAACGTGAAGAATGATTCATCAAGGCTGTGTCTCCCCTCTAATACTCATCACCATGTCCTCAAGGAGTTCAGCAAACAAAGAGTAATCACCTTTCTAAATCTTTCAACGCCCAGCTGATAATAAAGAGGGACAGCCTGCAAGAAAGGTACGTCCAGCCAGGAAATACAACTCCAAATTTTCATTCAAATCAAATATTTCTTGATTACTCTTGTACTCTAGAGAATCATCTCAAAAAACATCAAAAACATTCATCATGAAAAGTACCAAATTAAAATCCTCTTACAGCACAATTGTCATTTTTGAAATGAAACCACCAAGAATAGTTAGGGGGTTTTCTTCTCTGAAATCAGTATTTTCGAGAGGGTTTTCGTCCCCAAAAAAATTAGATCGTACTTAAGAAAATGGGAGAAGAACACAAGTTCTCTCAGAAAAAATAAGTAAAATTCATATCATGTGTAACCTCAACAATGAGCTCCAAACCTCCTTTTATAACTTTTTGGTGTGAATAAAATATTACTTTCTTTTTCCCACTAAAACTTATTTCAAAAATAATAAGTTGTTCATGTGTGCAAAGTCCTCCTTAGCCTAGCTCCCTTGTATGCACAACTTAAAAATCTTTTCAATTAATAGTTACACATAAGTTGTCTTTTTGAAAAATATTTTTTTAGACAACTTAAGTCATAACTATTTAATAATTAAATTATCCAACCAAGTTGCGGAAAGTGAATAAATGAATTAAACCCAAACTTATGATCATACCACAATGCTCTTGAGGACTTAGGATGATGAATTGTAGCAACTTGGCATCATTCTAAAAATAGTCTTCTTCTCCAAGAAGTGTGGAGAGCTCCCAAAAGGATAGAATTACAATCTAAAAGTATCATTGAATTCCTCTTGGACTCTTGAACTCACTGCCCCTGCCAAAAACCTAATCTGACTAAACATGTGTTCTCCAAGAAGTGTGGAGTTCTCTCAAAAAGATAGAATCACACTCGAAAAGTGTCATTGGGCTCGCTAACATCTCTTGAAATCACTGTTATTAATAAAACCACTGCTAGATCACCTCTGTGTTCTCCAAGAAAGATGGAGTTCTCCCTTACACCACCAATTAGCCTATAGGAAAACTCAAAAAATAGGTTAATTGTTCTCAAACTGATTATGCACAAAATGGGGACAATACACATGTCAATCATTTTCAATACATCTTTCAACCCTCCAAGCTGGAAGAAAGGGAACTGACACCATATTATAAGCACAAAAATTATCTTGCTTGGTTCTCAAGTCATCTACAAATTGTTTTTGATGACTTATGCAAGGATGTATTGTATATAAGGAGTTCTATACATAAAATAAATAGCAAATTAGATAAAATTTTACGGTTTGCCATAGAAAATAGCCATCTTGTACAAAAAATTAGGAAGGATTGTTTTGATACAAGAATTTATTCAAATCAATCTCTAAATAATTTATATTTTTTAGGTGATAGTGTTTCAAAAATTGACAATAAGATGCAAATTGTGGATAACAAACTTGTTGCATTAGAAGCAAGCCTTGATTGGCTTAAAGAGGAAGGGAAAAAGAAAACACATGTTGAAATAGAAAGACCTTTAACTCCCACTACTGCAATGTTTCTAGATCTAAAAGAAAAAAATCAAAAGTATGATAAGAAATTAAAGCCATCATCTTCAAACTTTCCATTTACAATGATGATGGGAGCCAGTATACCAATTTCGCTGTGGTATTTGGATATTGATGATAAGTTGGACCCATTAGAAGAAATTAAAGCTTTGTCTAATACATTTTCTACAATTCAATATGTTTGTGGATTAAATTATGAATAAGGATCCATACTTGCTATACAATATTTATGGGGCATCACTACACAATGGTGGACAAAAAAGGATATTAGAGCAAAGAATGCATTAGTATACCATACCGCAAAACCCCATTGAGAGTCTAACTCATTTGTTGGTTGATGAATTTTGTCCTCATATTGTAAATAAGGATGAGACTAACATCAAAACTATGTGTTTCATGTGAAGAATATTCAAAGAATTTCAAAACATTAAGTTATAGATCAAAGTGTGCCAAAGCTATTTTTATCAAAATCAACTATTTACAAGGTCTTCCTTATGGATTAGGTGACAAAGTCACTACATATATAGATGATAAAGGTACAAATATTAATTCCTATAGTACTACTAATCTAATTATTATTATAAGATCCCATGTTAAATTGCTTTCATTAATGAACAAAAACATATGCAAAAAAATTTCTAAGTATCAAGCTAAGCGTCTTGCACCCGAGTTTCTTGGAACTCAACCATTTCACTGCAGTCCTTTCACTGGTGGCACCCACAAGTAGAAAAAGCACAAGAAAAACACCACGAGCTATCCTTTTACCGTTGATCCTTTAATGAGCACCACAACTATGCATCTAAACACACTTACATGCTAAAGAGCAAGACTTTGCAGCCACCCACAAAAAATATTATACGTTATATCTGTAATAAGCCCGGCCATATTGCTTCTAACTACACTTGCAAAAACAAAGTTGTAAAAGTTGTCTACTCCACTAATGCAGCAACGTGGTGGGATGTCATTGATGAAGATGAAGATTTATGTATGCACGATGATATTTATGAACTTGTTCTTGAAGAAATTAGTGACTATGATGATGAGGACCTGGATGAAATAGAAAGTTTGGCTAATGAATTAGAAGAATAATTGACTACTACCATGATGAATATAGCATGAAAAGATAGGGGATGAAGAGGAAGAGGATCCCTTTATAGTCAGAATGCATTTTATGGAAGAGGAGGGTCTCCATCACCTTTCTTTTTCGAGTCATATACTCCACAATTTAGTCCTCAACCTTCAAGGCCAACAATTTATGTACGACCTAAACCCATAGAAATCATTAAAGAATGGGTAAATGATAATTTCTCTAGGAAAACTAGAGATTCCAGATGGGATCCAATACACCATTTGAAATATGAACCTCCAAAATGGGATAAAGAGCTTGAATTTGACGAAGATGAATTTTCTGATGAACTTGAAGAAGGATGTAGCAGCCAGCCAACAATAATCTTGAATTTTGAAGAGAAAACTCTAGTAAAAGCTTCTCCAAAAATAAGACAGTGGTATAATTCTAATCCTGAAAAGCAACCAATAAAAGAAGAACCAAAGATAATGGAGATAGAAGAAGAAGATGACTTCATCTTTGAACCTAAACAATTCCATACACCAAATCCTAAAAATTGTAGATTGGTAATGTCAAGCCTACCACCTCTAGAACCTCAGCCAAAGCCTGAGTATATAATAGCATTAATGCATGGGAGGTATCCACAATTTTTTTTGTTATAAATGGAAAATCCTATGATGCATAGATAGACACTAGCACCTCTTTGTCTTTTTGAAAACTTCCTATATTAAGAAATTGGAATAGTTAAAAGAAGGAAGTAAATACAAAAGTATGGATGTTCAAGGTAACAAATTTACCTATGGTAAATATAAACACCAGGAACCACTTTTGATTGAAGGAAATAAGTTCAAATGTGACTTATTTGAATTAAACTAGGTGCCAACAGATGTATTACTAGGAGGAAATTTTATAGTTACCTAATTTTTGCCTGAAATCACATATTTTTTTAGAAACATTAATGATTAGAGCCTAGAGGAGTTTCATCCAAGGGGTTTTGATTGAAGGGGGTTAGATCAAACCCTCTTATATGAAACCCCCTTGGATAGAACCCCCCTAGGCTTAAATCAAACCCTTGACAGAGTCTCCTCCGCACCTATCAAAATATTGACAAAAAAGTAGTTTTGCTTCACCTTTTGGGGGATCAAATGAAGTCATTTAGAAATGCCATTTTATAGGTATGTATCTCTTAATATTAGCTTTACAAAAATTATAGTATGTATTATGTTTTCTCTAATATTATATTTTTAAATTTTTTTATAATGAATGTAGGTCCATTATTTGAAAACAATGACCTGTATTCAAGATACTAGGAAAAATAACAAACATTTTTAGAAAAATCTCAAAAAATGCACTTTGCTCCACTTATATGTCCTTGTTTAAATGAAAAAATAAAAAAATATTTTTGATAAATATTCTAAGAAAAATATGTGACGAAATAATATAGGTCTGAAATTTGTGTTAGTACTAATTTAAAAATTAATAATAAAAAAATATCTAATAAAAATTTACCAAAAAATATCCATGCACTAGACATTGGAGTCAATAATCTAATTCCAATAAATCATAGAAATTTTTTATTTGTAGTGAAAGTTATGCATGATAGAATAATGTCACTCAATAAAAAAAGTAGAAAAAATAAAAATTGATTAAAGAAAAAAATAAAAAATGATAGATATATTTAATTTCAAAAAATAGCTTTAATCTACATAAAAAAATTCACAACTCATTAGTTTACATCATCCTTAAATTCTTGACCATTTGTTTCCTATAATTGACACAAATTGGAAAATGCTAACAAATGTTGATTTTGAGCATCCCAATTAGGCCAAAAGTGGGACACGCTATTGTGCGATCACCCCCTTATGGAATTACTAATAAACATGTTTTATTTACACTTGGTGAAGAGAGAAGTAAAGCTCCTAGACTTGTCGATGCATCTAAAAAATATCCTTCAACTATTATTATACAATTTGATAACTCTCTAATTCCCTGAGCTTAAGAAGAAATTTGAAGATGAAATTTACTCAAAAGATCCCTTGAAGTTTTGGAATAAGTCTATGTAAAGCCTCACAAATCATGTAAAAGCATTTAAACCAACTTAAAAATAAATGAAGTAAATAATCCACTTAAATACAACATCGCAATAACCAAAGTCAAAAAGAAGTAAAGAATCCACTTAAATACAACTTTCAAAGATAAAAGATGCAATTAATCCACTTAATTACAATATCTCAAAAAAAAGATAATCTTATAAATAAAATCTCAATGTCAATAAATCTTACATATTCACGTGATAAATCTAGGTAATAAGTACTATGAAATAATATACATAAATCCTTTGGCAACATGCCATAATACATCTAAATAGGTACAATAACAAGTACATCAATAAATAACAAATCATCACACTCTGCAATTGCACGAACCAAGTGGTCCACCACCTACAAGCCGAGAGACAGGAACATGGCTCAAGTGCGTTTCCACCCAACCATAAAGTATTTACATTTCCCTGGATCCCTTCCTAAAATGAAGAAAACCTAGCCCTACACGAAATGTCTAGCTACCTAGTAACAACTGCAGGAGGGATCACCCAATGCAACCCTGATGTCTGAATGTGCAATTCTAAGTAATGAAAAGCAAATTGTCTCACAATAGGATGTGGCAGAGATATCAATAAATAAGTTTGCTAGACAATAAACATCTATTTCAATGTCATTCCAATTAGATCTAATCATTTCAAGTAAATTGGTCAATTCCCAAAAAGAGGAAAAGCCATCTCTGATATACCCACATTCGGCATCTCCATCCCAAAAGTAACCCAACACATTTCCTATATAAAACTACTTCTTTCCCCAAGAAGCAAGAAAATAAAATAAAGAATCATAACTTCAAGATTTTCAATAAACCAAATAAATCCCTTTTCTCAAATCAACAAGTAAGGAAAAATACACTTTCAGCAATAAACCATCTTTCGTTCATATAATTGAAATCATAAGTCATTAATTAAATATAGTTTCTTAATCTTGTGTTTCAGTCACAATATCTTTAATGATAATCATTCTAAGATAGTAATATGTCTTAATGTCATACTTGTGACAGAATCTACTCCATTTTATCAAATCAGTTATATATATATTTATTCTTAATCAAATACCCTCATGTCATTCCAGTGACAGGAGCTATGACAGAATAAGTAAAACAAATAAAACACAGAACTGGTAATGTCCTACTTGTCATCCAAGATAATGGCTCAAAGAAAAATAGGAATTTATACAATAGTAACTTATTTCCAGATTGTTCTAACTCTCTGTTATTCTAATGTCAGGAAACTAATTTGTTTAAATGTATAGTTTGTATATAAATCTTTCTAACCTTCCTGTCGTTGTGGAGACAGGAACTATAGCATAATCTAATAAATTATTTTAAAGAACTATATTGAAATCTTATTTCTATCATTTTGACGGTTTCTATTGTCTCTGTTTTGTCTCGGTTTATACAGTTTTTAACAAGTTTCTATGCAAAACTACAAGAATAATTTAATCCAATTATAGGAAATAACAGTTTTGCCTAATTTTCTAATAGTCATTATTCAGCATAAGGAGGTTGATTTAATGAGTTTAGACTGTTTTCAACCAAATAAGAAATTGTATTCATTAGTCTGTCAGTAATTTATCAAATAGCCAACTGAGATAGGGATTATAGTTTTCATCAGAAGGAGCCGGATCATAATCACGTTACTTTACCAGCAAGGCGACAGAGACAACAGTATTTCTGGCAGTCAAGGCCTGGCAAGGTAAATCAACTATGGACAATTCTGATTCTCAGTCTTTACGTTGGGCAGATCGATGATTATGCAGAAGCTAAGAGTTTAAGTTAGAAATTTTAAAAGAGGACAGGACAAATGTCCAAGATGGCTTCTCTAGAAAACGCAGCAGCTAGAAGACAAGGGTTGATCTATCCAGATCGACCAAGTACCCTCAGGTCGGCCGTGGTAAGGTTGACAGCCAGTAAACAGAGGCGGCCAGAATAAATGGAGCGGCCAGACTCAAGAAAAATTGACGGCCTTTGACAAGGAATCAACCAGGGAAGGATACGGGTGGCCAAAGAAGACTTCTACCATGAAGAAAAATAAAAAGAATAGTCTAATGATAAGAGGGTCGATGGCCTGGTAAGGAAAAATGGCTCAGCCAAGACAGCATTTTTGACTATAACATAGCATTCAATGCCCAAAACGTATATTTTACAAATTTAAAGACCATGAATTCAATACGCATAAATATGAGATAAAAACTTGGATAAAGTCGTTGATAGCAAAAAGTGTTTCCTGCGGCTGCTGTCACCCAAGCAAATCCTCTTGTCGCTAATTAAAAACTTCTTAATCGCTCCAGAGAAATCGCCTTTTTCCTTGCTAAAATGTGGGGATTGCTTTTAGTTGAATGATCCTCTCTTTTATTAAATTTCTCTACCCTTATTCTCAGTGATCTAGAATTAGGTTTTAACTGAAGTTGCTTTTCTGTTTGCATGTAATTTTGGCTAATAGAATTTTGAGAAAAGAAAGAAAAAAGCTATTTAAAATAATAAAGAAAATAATATCTTTGAGCTTACTGTCGCATGGCTGATAGGAAGCCTATTTAAATTCTTTTATCAAACTCTAAATATAATAATGCTATTTTAATATTATTTAGCTATTTTAATTTAAATAAAACCATTTAAATAATCACAAAGAGAAATGCATTACAAATTTTGCACAATTATAAACAAATTAATCTATTTATTTATTTTAAAGACATATTGTCTATTGGAATTTTTTCCAGACTGGATATTTCCCGGTTATCCCTACAAGGTAGCCATCATTGATCAACAGGATTTCTGGGCCAAGGGCCAACAGTACAGGAGATAGACCCTATAAATATCTCCTCTTCTTCTTTAGGCTCTGCAGAAACAAGGGGGGTATCCCTATTCAACATCCATAAAATATGCCTGTGAACTTACTGGGATGTTGACACAAAGTAGATAAATCCTCTCTTATGCAAACCAAAACTGTGAAATAAGTGCAAAGGGGCTAGCTTTAGGCCTATGCTCAGTTGTGAGACAGAGGATTTTGGTCCTAAAACTACTTCTAATATCCTAATGGTTTGTACTTGGATTTTGGATTTGTATTTTGTGTTTGGATGCAAGACTGCGACCTTGGGTTGTAACCATCAATACAAGACTAGACTGGTGCCTATCTCAGGGCTCGGAGTCAATAGACATACACATGTAAATGATCACCATAAACTTGAATCAATAACTGGGTTTCAAGGGGATTTCCTAGTGTCTGCCTTACAAATACTTCCCAAGACTGAGTATTTAGTCATTCATACTTGATGATATCCCTGTTGCAGCATACCTTTCTCAATGCTTAACCTAAAACATTTAATTTGTTCCTTGAACAAAGGTAAAGAATTAGACATTCAACACAGAAAATCGATGTTCCTAAATCCCAAATAACCCTTAGCTATTTAGATTCAAAAGAAAGATGCCCACAACTTGGAGACAAACAACTAAACACATGCAACGATGCATTTCTCATATAAAAACAACATGAAACCAGCAAAATTATGCATAAAACATTCTACATATGATTCATAAACTCACAAGACACCAAAATAGAGCCACCAGCAAAGTTGTATCTTCTTACTCCACCAAAATTTGTCCAGTTTTCAACAAACAGAAAAATGAGTAACACAGTTCGCTATTTAGGAAGAATGTGTACCCAGCAATTAATTATAGGGTCAGCTCAAAATGTTGCCAGATACAATGCACCATGAGAATGGCGCCCAAAACATTCAATGCAGCAAAGAGACAAAGAGGAAAGGAGTAGGTGAGATCGGGAGATGTGCCGTTGTCTGAAGATTTTTCTTTAACAAGGTAGCTGGCACGTCAATCAGTCAACCATGTCTCTGCAAAATGCCATTAATGGCTAACCTACCTGCGGCTAGAAGTGCAGCAATGGTTCGCGTGCTCAGGAGCTTTTCCCGCTTGAAATGATGCAGATACAAAGAAAATCCTTCCTTCCTCGGGCATTCAAAATAGGGCCATCAATTTCCTCCTCATTACCAAGATCAATGGAATCAAAACATGTTGAAAAGTCATCGGCCAATGAAATCGCACCACATAGGCTCCCTTTCTCCATCGCTGACTTTTCACAGCGCAAACATATACTTTACCCTTTTCGCCCATTGTTCATTCAAATCCTTGTATATGCAAAAGCGCATACAATTGCTTTTGGACATGTGGCAACCTGCTATTAGATCGCCACCGCTGTGCTTTTGCATCTCCATCGGACGTCGAAATGAGCATGGACAGAGCCGCTGATAAGCGAAGTCTCGCCGACGAGCCATTATATCAACATTTGCATTTGTGGTTATACATATGAGATTGTATATGCATACAATCACTTGCATACAAAGGCGCGGACCTCAAATCATTATAAAACATTTTGAAATTTCCATCGGGTCCGGGCCTTGTATCTTCCCCTTGCATATCTCCTTGTATATTGCATATACAAATGCAATATGCAACCCGCGGACCCCAGCCACCTATGAATCAGATTGGAACAATTTTCAAATCCGGCATTTGTATCTAGTTCATTGCATCTCACATTGCATATTGCATATACAATGCGCTATATACAACCCACGGAACATATAATTGAGCGGGCCCCATCGAGTTCTTGAAACTTTGACTTTGACCATACCCGCTTACATATTTCTTTGTATCCATTGCTTGTATGTTCGATTGTATATTGGGAACATACAATCCCACTATACAATGGCGGACTTCATCTGATTCACAAATACTGCAAACTCTCTGGCTGCATCCGCTTTATATTTCACTTGTATCTTCACCTTATTTGTGCAATTGTATATGAGATACAACATACAACCCCCTTCGCATACACAATTGGTGGACCCCACCCTGGGTTCATGCCTTGCATGTCTTTGTATCCCATCGGCCATTGGAGGGACCCTTAGTTCAGCCGCCAATAGGCAAGGTCTTGGCGATATGACTTTTGTATATCGGCCTTGCATATCTGCCTTGTACATTCAAACATACATACAATGCAAGATACAAAAGAATGCCTTTGACTTTTCAACTTTGCCATTGTATCACCGCCTGCCAGGCCCGATTTGTTAAACTTTGACATTCGGGACTTGTATATTTTGTATTGTATGTTCAATTGTATCTGTCACATATACATACAATCCTTCTTGTACACCTGTGGGCCTGACCACCATTTCAACCCGATTGGAACCTTTTTGAGATCTGCCACTTGTATATTACCTGTTGTATATCGAATATACAACACATACATGCAAAGCTTTACATACAAGCATGGAATCTAACCTGGAATATGCCATATACAACCCAATATGCATACAACGATACATACAAGGATTTTTCACCATTTTCAAAGGGTTTTCTTTGGACTTAGCATTTTTTCAATCTTTTTTAGCACGATGGGAGAAATCGGTAATGCAGTGCAAAGGGGCTGGTCAACCTACGAGTGCTAAGGCATGAAACTGCAACTTTAAGTGATCGAGAACCCACTACAGGAGGTCAACAACAAAATAGAAAATACAAAGCATGAGGCCAAGAGGAAACAAAACCTAAGGGACTAAGGGTTTGAGGAAACAAAAATATAGGCTTGCAGACTCAACTCAAGACCCTAACCCTAGGTGGGCACCACCATTGGCTCCGATTGGGGACGTGCAGGTTCAAGGCTGCCGCGAGAACTAGACTACTCTGGGACAGACTAGGCAAAATGCAAAACGCAAAACACCACCGACTATACAAAGTATGTACAGACTACTCACACCTAATTTACAATGTGCACTCAAGATATTCATTCATGAGAAATAAGGTTTAAGGAATTGACCGTGCATAGGTAATTCCAGTAGTACACCATTTAGGGCCTAGAGAAAGTAGGAATCTCCTCCATGAGTATTGCTGATTTGATATGGGCCCATCCATAAGGGCTCAAATTTACCATGCTTGCCCTTATCCTGGCTCTTTGCATTCCAAACAAGGACCAAGTCACTTATCTGAAACTTCCTTTCTATAGCCCTTTTATCAAATAAATATTTGACCTTCTATTGCTTCCTGATATTTGTCTTATGGGCTTCTCTTCTAATCTCATCTAGTGCAACCAGTTGATTTATCCTTTCATTCATTGAGTCTTCAATCTCTTTATCATTTTCTTGTATGAATCTATAAACTGGCAAGAGATTATTCACAGGTAACCTAGCTGGTGCACCGTACAGTAGCTCAAAAGGTGACCTTCCAATTGCTTTCTTCACTATTATTCGGTCAGCCCATAGTGTCATCTTTAACTTTGAATCCCATGCCCTTTTGTTCTTGTCTACCATCCTCTTGATGATCTTCATAAGGCTTCTGTTACTTGATTCTGCCTGACCATTTCCTTGTGGATGATATGGTGATGCATATGACAAATCAATCCCATAGTTGTTGCAAAAATCAACAAACTCACCAGATCTGAAGCACATGGCATTGTCAGTGACCACTTTGACTAGTAGTCCAAATCTAATAATAATGTGTTCCAAAATAAAATCCATCACCACCTTGCTTGTAGCTTTCTTAGTTGGAATGGCTTCAATCCATTTAGTAAAATAGTCAGTAGCAACCAAAATCCAACTATGTCCTCCACTTGACTTTTCTGAAATTTCCCTTATAAAATTAATTCCCCATTACTGAAATGGAGCCTCCACAGTTACAGTTTTAAGGGGTATTGCACCTTCATACTTAAGTTTTCCTGAGAACCTTTGACAAGGATCACATTTTCTTACCATCTTTTGTGCATCTGAGAAAAGGGTGGGCCACCAATAGCCTACTCTAAGGATTTTGTGAGCTGTTGTCTTGGCAATGTAGTGTCCTCCACACACTCCTTTGTGCATGTCATTTAAAATATCAGTAGCTTGATTTTCATCCACACACCTAAGTAGTACACCATCAGGATTCTTCCAATATAATTCTCCTTGAATAATTATGTATTTGATAGCATGTAACTTTAAGGTCCTTTTTTTACTATCACTGAGATGGGAAGGACATTTCAAGTTTTGCAAATAATGCACAATATCCTTGTACCATTCAGATTTTGACATGTTACCAACTTCATCCTGAACTACATTTACCTGGCATGCTTCCAAATTCGATTGTGTGATCATCTTAGCCAAACCTTGTCCCCTTACCAATTTTGTAATTTGTATCTCAATGTTGAACTCTTGTAACTTGTTAATCCACCTGCATCTTCTTCCTGTCACTTCCTGCTGAGTGAAAATGTCCTTAACTGCTGCATGGGGCACATATGCAACTATCTAAGAGCCTACTAAATATGGCCTGAAGCTTTTGACTGCCCTAACCAATGCATATGCCTGCTTTTCCATGATATCATATTTCAATTTAGCTACCTGCAATGACATGCTAAAGAAAGCAATAGGTTGCTCAAAACCATCTTCATTTTTTTGTAATAAACATGCAGCAATAGTGTGAAAAGAGGCAAATAAGAACAACTAGAGTGGCTTAGAAAAATTAGGAGATCTCAACATAGGAGCCACCTTTATAGCTTCTTTGATGTTCTGAAATGATCTAGTCGCTTCACTTTCCCATTTGATAGTTTCACCCTTCTTCAACATTTTAGAAATATCCTTTGTAATCTCTGCAAAGTTGGGAATGAATCTTCTAACAAAATTAATCTGCCCAAAGAAAGACTGAATGCCTTTCACCGTTTTAGGAATTTGAATCTTGTCGATTGCAGCAACCCTTTCAGGATCAATCCTAACTCCATCCTTGGAAACAATGTGTCCCAATAGTTTTCCTTCTATTACCGCAAAAATACATTTCTTTGGGTTAAGTGAAATGCCATATTCCAATGCCCTAATTAAAATTTGTTCTAGATGCATGCAATGTTGCTCCTCCTTTTTTGAATAAGCAGTTAAATCATCTTGATATACAGCCAAAATTGAGTCAATCAATCCTACAAAAGCAACATCCATAGCCCTCTGAAATGTAGCACCTGCATTTGTTAGTCCAAATGGCATTCTAACATATACATAAGTCCCCCATGGAGTGGTGAAGGAAGTCTTATATTGTTCTGATTCTTTTACCTTCACCTGATTATATCCTAAAAATCCATCCATCATGGATAAAACCTCACAACCAATTACCTTTTGCAACATAGCCTCCATGTTAGGCAATGGATAATTATCCTTTAAAGAAGATACATTCAAATTTCTGAAGTCCACACAAAGTCTTATATCACCATTTTTCTTTCTAACTGAGACAAGATTGGACACCCAAGTTGAGTGTCTAATAGGCACAATTATTCCAGCTTCCCTAAGCTTTACAAGCTCTTCCTGCATTTTTGGAGCCAAAGTTGAGTTAATAGGTCTTTGTTTCTATCTGAATGGCTTAGCTCCAAGCTTCAAAGGAATCTCATGCTAGAATAAGTCTTCTCTATAAGCTTTTAGGTCCTCATATGACCATGCAAAGACATGCTTATATTTTTTCAATAATGCAATCAACATACCCCTGATGTGTGGCTTGAGTTGTTTGCCAATATATACCCTTTTGGGGGCATGGCATGTCCCCAAGTTTATCTCCTCCAAGTCATCCTTATTTGTAGGAGATGCCTTTGTAACAAACTGGTCTCTATTGTCAAAAGCTCTTTCTAAAGCAACTAACCCTCTGGGGATTTTATTTGTTTTAAGTTGAATGACTTCTTTCCCCAAAAGAGTTTCTTTTCCATTCACAACTTCTACAAAGTTCTGAAAATCAATCTCCTAGTTCTCATATTCATCTATGCAGTGTAAGAATCTCAACAAATCTCTATCATCATCAAACACCTTCCAACTGCATATATTATCTGGTACTGCAGGTCTCATTTTAATTTCAACATTTGTAACATCAGACAGAGTGACATCATCTGGCCTTATGGCCACATTAGCTAAAAAATCTGCCATGACATTCTTTGATCTTTCTATCCAATTTATTGAAAAAGCATCAAATAATTCAATTGTGTCCCATACAGCATGCTTATACTGTTTTAATCTCTTATTTTTTGAAGCATATTTATCTCTCACCTGGGAAACAATTAATTATGAATCTCCAAACACTTTTAGCATCTTAATCCCATGCTTCAAAGCAACATTTAATCCTAGTAGCAAAGCTTCATATTCTGCAATATTATTTGTGCAGGCAAACTGTAATAGGAAAGAGAATTTCAGAAGCTTACCTGCTGGAGACAAAATTACAACTCCAGCACCAGAACCTTCCTTTGAACAGGCTCCATCAAAATACATAGTCCAGAGACCTTGTTGGTCAAGTTCTTGAATGCAAAAATCTCTCCCTTCACTTCTTTGATCATCTGAGACAATTCTGAAATTCTCACAGTTAGTATCCACAAAACAGATATGCTCTTCTGAATCTTGATCTTTAACTGTTTCTGGTGACCTCTCTTTTCTGACCAGTTTGACATCTCTACCATTCATTGGGATCATAGCATATGATAAATCTAACTGCATACTCCCTCCAATCAATGTTGCCCATCTTCTTGACAACAGCATACCATACTGTGGCTTTATGTCAACTACTGTTATATTCATTCTGTAAGTCTTTTCTAGATATGTTGCTAGCAGAAAATCCACATCCTTCATAATTCCTATAAATGGTACCTCCCTAGCATCCATTACATAGCATTTTCCACATGCCTTATCTATTTTCAATCCATCTTGTTGCATGATAGCCAAAGGCATAATATTTGTTGATGCTTTTGAGTCAAGCATACAATTCTTGATTACTTTTCCATTGATGACAAGGGAAACATAAAATGGTTCAACCTGTGAAGGGCATTTTGTCATCGTCACCCCTAGATAGACTTCAGGAACCTCATCCTCATCAATACACAAGGCTTGTTTCTTACCCTGAGTTTCAACATTCTGCTCAGCCTAACAAGCTACTCCTGAAATTAAGGACAATGCTTTATTCCTGAACTCTTCAACTTTCATCATCTCCATCAATGGAACAAAGACCTTTATTTGGGATAAAACCTGAGTTATGTCAAAGGGAGCATAATTTTGTATAACAGTTGTAGCTTGAGCTGTGGTTTTATTCTTATCCTGAGCTGATCCAGCCTTAATTCTAACGGCCTTTTGACTGTCATCCATGACCTGAGAGTTCTTATTTTGATCCTCATTTTGGGGAACTTCATTTTCTGGTCTTTGATAATCATGACCTAGCTTTTGCTTAGAATTTTTCTTATTATTATTCCATCGTGTCTTGTGTGATTCAGCCCCTTTATGATTATGCATTGGTTGGTTCACAAAGGTGTCCTCTGGTTGACGTGGATCACCAACCTGAGCCTTACCTCTAAGATTATAATTGCTCTTGACCTAAGCAACTGTTGCAGCTATGAGAGCTCTAATCTCTTCATCAGAAGGCTTTCTCAAGTTATTCAAAAAGATGCGTGAGTCCTGAGCATAAGCATAATTATCTTTATCATCTTCATCATAGGAAATCTGTTGGCATATCTGAGTCCCATAGTTTGTGCTTTCATCAGCATCATAAGAAGAATACTCCCTATTTGTGAACAACATATTGACACTATCATCCTCCATACAATGTGGCTCATTGCACTCATCACAGGCAACAGCATTATTATGCAAAGATTGAGCAATCATACATTACGATTGTGAGTGATGCATCTGACATATTATGCACCATGGGGTGTCATCAACAATGTTAACATCCTTCTTCAAAGGATCAGGAGTCTCCTTAACATTTTGCACTCTTTGATTAGTGTTTCTATTTGGGAGAATGGGTTTACCATTATGCCAATTAGTGTTATATGGCATATCATGCAATGATGGTCTCTTCTCTTGTCTTTGGTAAACCTGCCTTTCGAGACCTAGCCCCTTTTCATTTTTAGCAAGTCTATAACTTAGGTCCTTAACAATAGTTGTCAATTTATCCAATTTTTCTTCGGAAGTAGATGCATTACCTTGAGTACTTTGAGACTTATTCGGGTTTTGCATAATCTTTACATCATCCCTTTTGTTTGTCTTACCAGATGCTTTCCTATTATTTTCAATGCTGGTTGCAATTCTAAAAGCATCCCTGATGCTAGTAGGACCCTTATCTCTTAACCCATAGGTTGTTTTAGCATCAAAAGCATTTATGTATAGTACCATGCACATTGGTTCATTAGGCCTCATGTGAAGTGGTAATTTGGTCAACACTCTAGTGAACCTAGCATTAAAATCTGCAACCTGCTCATTTGACCCCTTAGTAATACCAGTGAATTCATTTATAAAAAAGGTTGGATCAGTCTTATCACCATATTGTTCTTTAAAAATCCTTCTGAAGTCATCCTATGATGAGATACTCTGGTCAGGAAAAGTTTTATACCACTCTCTGGCTTCATCAACTAAGGACTGCATAAATAATTTCATAAAGACATCTTCATGTTCAACCTCAAAGTTGTCCATAACATTCTGAAAGGCCTTCAAATGATCTTCACCTAACACAGCATTGTTTCCTGAAAACTTTGGTATCTAAAGCCTTACATGTTTATCAATGGGGTTAGGGTAACCAGGAATACCATTAAAAACTAGTTGCCTGAATCTATCCAACTGCATAGGCCGTCTACCAAACTGATTAACATCTGCATTCCTATTAACATTCTAATTTCTCACATTGTTCAATGGTATCCTAACATTATTTATATTTTGTCTCTGATCATTCTATTGATTCTAAACTTCATTTCTTTGCTGGTTTCTCAGCACATTTGCATTATCAAGGGTGGGAACTGAATCATGTTGAGCAATTTTTAGAGCTCGCACCTTTTGTCTCATATCATCTCTAATCCTCAAAGCCTGCAAATATTCTAATTCAGCCCTCAGGTTCTTGATTTCTTCAACTAATTCTTCATCTTTAGGCATAGAAGAGGATGGTCCCATTCCATTTTGGTCATCATCATCATCCCTTGGGGACTCAGGTTCTTCAAATATGTCAGCAAGATCTAAGAAAGGGCGTTCCTGAAACACCTCTGATCTCATTCTCACTCTATCACCTTGTTGTCTTTCATATACATCTTGAATTTCAGCCTCTGTATTTGAAAAATAAGGTGTCTACTGCTCTAAAGATCCTGGATTATCTTGGGTATTATCAATGTTTCTAGGGCTGGGAGAACCTTCTTGACCGGCTTGAACAGTCCCTTTTCTCCTATACATCATTTTTCTAGGTAATTATTCAAGCAAAGGATTATGCAGGGATCTTCTCCCTTGCATACAAATTTCACTTTACCAGTTGGGAGATTTGTTTGGAGTCACCACCTACAACTAGGAATTAGTTTTTTAAACCAAGGTTCTTACACAAAGCCTCCCCAGTGGAGTCACCAAATCTGTTGGAATTTTTCCCAGACTAGATGTTTCCCAGTTATCCCTACAAGGTAGCCATCATTGATCAACAGGATTTCCGAGCCAGGGGCCAATGGTATAGGAGATAGACCTATAAATATCTCCTCTTCTTCTTTAGGCTCTACAGAACCAAGGGGGGTATCCCTATTCAACATCCATAAAATATGCATGTGAACTTACTGGGATGTTGACACAAAGCAGATAAATCCTCTCTTATGCAGACCAAAATTGTGAAATAAGTGCAAAGGGGCTAGCTTTGGGCCTATGCTCAGTTGTGAGATAGAGGATTTTGGTCCTAAAACTACTTCTAATATCCTAATGGTTTGTACTTGGATTTTGGATTTGTATTTTGTGTTTGGATGCAAGACTGCAACCTTGGGTTGTAACCATCAATACAAGACTAGACTGGTGCCTATCTCAGGGCTCGGAGTCAATAGACATACACATGTAAATGATCACCATAAACTTGAATCAATAACTGGGTTTCAAGGGGATTTCCTAGTGTCTGCCTTACAGATACTTCCTAGGACTGAGTATTTAGTCATTCATACTTGATGATATCCCTGTTGCAGCATACCTTACCCAATGCTTAACCTAAAACATTTAATTTGTTCCTTGAACAAAGGTAAGAAATTAGACATTCAACACAGAAAATCCATGTTTTTGAATGCCAAATAACCCTTAGCTATTTAGATTCAAAAGAAAGATGCCCACAACTTGGAGACAAACAACTAAACACATGCAACGATGAATTTCTCATATAAAAACAACATGAAACTAGCAAAATTATGCATAAAACATTCTACATATGATTCATAAACTCACAAGACACCAAAACAAAGCCACCAGCAAAGCTATATCTTCTTACTCCACCAAAATTTGTCTAGATTTCAACAAACAAAAAAATGAGTAACACAGTTCGCTATATAGCAAGAACGTGTACCCAACAATTAATTATAGGGTCAGCTCAAAATGCTGCTAGATACAACGCACCATGAGAGTGGTGCCCAAAACATTCAATGCAGCAGAGAGACAAAGAGGAAAGGAGTAGGTGAGATCGGGAGATGTGTCGCCATCTAAAGATTTTCCTTTAACAAGGTAGTTGGCCTGTCAATCAGTCGACCATGTCTCCGCAAAATGCCATTAATGGCTAACCTACCTGCAGCTGGAAGTGCAGCAATGGTTCACATGCTCAGGAGCTTTTCCCACTCGAAATGATGCAGATACAAAAAAAATCCTTCCTCCCTCGAGCATTCAAAACAGGGCCATCGATTTCCTCCTCATCGCCAAGATCAATGGCCTCAAAACATGTTGAAAAGTCATTGGCCAATGAAATCGTGCCACATAGGCTCCCTTTCTCCATCGCTGACTTTTCACAGTGCAAACAGATATTTTACCCTTTTCACCCATTGTTCATTCAAGTCCTTGTATATGTAAAAGCGCATATAATTACTTTTGGACATGTGGCAGCCTGCTATTAGATCCCCACCGCTGTGCTTTTGCATCTCCATCGGCCGTCAGAATGAGCATGGACAGAGCCGCCAATAAGTGAAGTCTCGCCAACGAGCCATTATATCAACATTTGCATTTGTGGTTATACATATGAGATTGTATATGCATACAATCACTTGCATACAAAGGCGCGGACCTCAAATCATTATAAAACATTTTGAAATTTCCATCGGGTCCGGGCCTTATATCTTCCCCTTGCATATCTCCTTGTATATTGCATATACAAATGCAATATGCAACCCGCGGACCCCAGCCACCTATGAATCAGATTGGAACAATTTTCAAATCCGGCATTTGTATCTAGTTCATTGCATCTCACGTTGCATATCGCATATACAATGCGCTATATACAACCCACGGAACATACAATTGAGCGGGCCCCACCGAGTTCTTGAAACTTTGACTTTGACCATACCCGCTTGCATATTTCTTTGTATCCATTGCTTGTATGTTCAATTGTATATTGGGAACATACAATCCCAATATACAATGGCGGACTTCATCTGATTCACAAATACTGCAAACTCTCTGGCTGAGTCCGCTTTATATTTCACTTGTATCTTCACCTTATTTGTGCAATTGTATATGAGATACAACATACAACGCCCTTCGCATACACAATTGGTGGACCCCACCCTGGGTTCATGCCTTGCATGTGTCTTTGTATCCCATCGGCCATCGGAGGGACCCTTAGCTCGGCTGCCGATAGGCAAGGCCTTAGCGATATGACTTTTGTATATCAGCCTTGCATATCTGCCTTGTACATTCGAACATACATACAATGCAAGATACAAAAGAATGCCTTTGACTTTTCAACTTTGCCATTGTATCACCGCCTGCCAGGCCCGATTTGATAAACTTTGACGTCTGGGACTTGTATATTCTGTATTGTATGTTCAATTGTATCTGTCACATATACATACAATCCTTCTTGTACACCTGTGGGCCTGACCACCATTTCAACCCAATTGGAACCTTTTTGAGATCCGCCACTTGTATATTACCCATTGTATATCGAATATACAACACATACATGCAAAGCTTTACATACAAACACAGAATCTAACCTGGAATATGCCATATACAACCCGATATGCATACAACAATACATACAAGGATTTTTCACCATTTTCAAAGGGTTTTCTTTGGACTTAGCATTTTTTCATTCTTTTTTAGCGCAACGGGAGAAAGTGGTAATGCAATGCAAAGGGACCAGTCAACCTATGAGTGCTAAGGCATGAAAATGCAAATTTAAGTGATTAAGAACCCTCTATAGGAGGTCAATGACAAAATAGAAAATACAAAGCATGAGGCCGAGAGGAAACAAAACCTAAGGGACTAAGGGTTTGAGGAAACAAAAATATAGGCTTGCAGACTTAACTCAAGACCCTAACCCTAGGTGGGCACCACCATTGTCTTCCAAACATCCATAATAAACAATATTTTATTATATATTTAACTACACACAATACATCATTGAATATATTTTAAAAAGATATTAAGTCAAAGTAATCACATCATGCATTTGAAACAATTAAAAATCACGCATTAATGCAATCAAAGCCATTCAATAATGCATATGCAACTATGTGATGTGTGTGATTGCATCAGGGTAACCCATTCATTAGTTCTTGCCAAGTGGCTAGAACATCTCTACCTCAGCCATACTCTCATCTTCGACAAGTATCTGCATCCAACTACACTCATCTCGACATTATTAGGTTAGTGTCTCAAAAACATAGTCAAAGCAAATCATTGCATCAATATTCAATAAAAATAATTTCCAAATTTCATCAATTAACTTATAATAATTACATCCACGTAAGCAAAATTACTTAAAGTAAAATCAATCTCAAAAATTGTTCACTAAACTAGATTAATCATATTGTTCATAAAAAAATGAGACGTGACATCCTTCCCCAGTTGGAAGAGACATCGTCTCGATGTCTTATTAAACATCAAAACAATAAAGTGTCCATCAAGCACCAATAGAGTATCAGGTGTCATAAAACAATAACATCACTCAAAGTATCAAAGCATAACTAAACTCAAAGTATCTCAAACAATAATCAAACTCAAGTATCATAATCCATGCATGAATATCCTCAAATGAGGAAAAGATATATGAATCTCCTCTGCATCCTCCCATGTGGCACTATCCTTAGAATACTAGTCCCATTGGACCTTATACTGCACCACATCTCTACTATGCAAATTAATGTTGCACTTCCCCAGAATGCGAGTGGGCTCCACCAGTGCCACTCCTGGATCCTGAACCTGTAAAGCACGCCAATCAAGAATATGTGATGCGTCAGGATGATAAAGCTTAAGTAAAGACACATGAAAAACATTATGGATTCTGGCAAGTGTAGGTGGGCGAGCAAGTCTGTAAGCTACAGGATTAATCACTTCCAGAACTTCAAACGGTCCTACAAAACGAGGAGCAAGTTTGGACGCTTTGCCAAACGACACTAAACTCTTATGAGGTTTGACCCTCAAAAAGACTTTGTCACCAATTAAAAACTGTCTAGGAGTTCTATTCTTATCTGCATAACTCCTTTAACTATCTAAAGCTTGCTTCAACTTCTCCTTGATCAACTTCATCTGATCATCCATTTCTCTTAACATTTTAGGTCCAATCACAACCCTGTCCTCCACTCTATCTTAACTGATAGGTGTTCGACACCTATGCCCATAAAGAGCTTTGAAAGGTGCCATTCCCAAAGATGCATGGTATGAATTGTTATATGCAAACTCAACCAATGGAAGGTAGTCCTCCCATTTATACTGCTGATCCATACAATACATTCTGAGGTCTTCTACCACCTGATTAACTCTTTCTGTTTGACCATCCGTTTGAGGATGATAAGTTGAACTGAAATTTAACTTTGTACCCAAAGCTGCATTAAGCGTTTTCCAAAATCTAGATGCCATGAGAGTGACTCGATCAGAAATGATAGTCTCAGGCACTCCATGTAGTCTAAAAATCTCCTATACAAACTTCTTAGCTAAGATCATAGAACCATCTGAAAGATTCCTCAGAATAAAATGTGCTACCTTTGTCAACTTATCCACAACCACTAAGATGACATCATGCCTATTTTTAGACATAGGTAACCCTTGAATAAAATCTATGCTTATTACTTGCCACTTGTGCTTAGGGATACTATGTGGATACAACAAACCTGTTGGATGCACATGCTCAGCTTTGACTCGCTGGCATTCCAAACATTGAGCTACAAACTCCGTCACATCCCTCTTAAGTCTAGGCCAAAAGTATAAAGGTTTCAAACCTTCGACCATCTTTTTCACTCCGGGGTGACCTAAATAAGGCGCATTGTGAATCTCTTCAAGCACTAACTTCCTCAACTCTCTTGAGTTAGGAATATATATCCTTCCCTGATATCTCAAAAGTCCATCTGATTTAATCACATATCTGTTAAACCTGTGATCTAAGGGGTCTACTTCCAAAGCTTGCTTTACTCTTTCATAATGCTCATCCCCTTGAAGATTCTGAATCACTTTCTGTTTCAAATTGGATCTCATAGAAACAATGGAAGCCAGATGTCTTCTCCTACTAAGAGCATCTGCTACTCTATTCTCCTTTCCTTTTATATACTCAATCCCAAAGTCATACTCACTAAGGAATTCTAACCATCTTCTCTGTCGTGCATTAAGGTTAGGTTGAGTAAATATATACTTGAGCCCTAGATGATCTGTCTTTAACTCAAAGGGTTTACCTAGAAGATAATGCCTCCACATCTGAAGTGCATGAACTATGCCAACTAACTCAAGATCATGTGGCACATAGTTGAACTCATGTTGCTTTAACTTTCTTGACTCATATGCAACCACTTGCTCATTCTGCATCAACACCCCTCCTAATCCTTCCCCTAAAGCATCTTTTATAACTATAAAGTGCCCATTAGGATCTGGTATGGTCAGGATAGGAGCAGTTGTGAGCTTTTCTTTAAGCACTTGGAAAGCTTACTCACACTTTTTTGTCCATTCAAATTTCTTACCCTTCTTCTGAAGTGCGGTAATCGATGTTGCTATGGTTGAAAAACCTTCTACAAACTTTCTATAGTAATCTGCAAGTCCCATAAAACTTCTGACTTCTGTCACACTCTGCAATGCAGGCCATTCCGTTATTGCTTTTATCTTCTCAGGATCAACTACAATCCCTTCAGCTGAGATCACATGACCAAGGTAGTGCACTTTATATTGAAAGAATGTACACTTAGATAATTTACCATAAAGCTTCCTTTCTCTTAACCGCTGCAAAACAATTCTCAAATGCCTTTCATATTCTTCCACTAATTTAGAATATATCAAAATGTCATCAAGGAATATTAACACAAAATCATCTAAGCAATCTCTGAAAATGCTATTCATCAAATTCATGAAAGTTGCTGGAGCATTAGTCGACCCAAATGGTACTATTGTGAACTCGTAGTGACCATATCAAGTCCTAAAAGCCATTTTAGAGATGTCCTCATCCTTAATCCGTAATTGGTGATAACCGGATCTAAGGTCTATCTTCGAGAACACGGTTGCTCCTTTCATCTGATCAAAGAGCTCATCTATTCTTAGGAGTGGATACTTGTTCTTTATAGTAGATTTGTTAAGCATCCTATAATCAATGCATAATCTCAAAGTACCATCCTTCTTCTTTATGAAGATGACCGGTGCGCCCCATGGTGACACACTAGGTCTAATGAACCCTTGATTTAACAACTCCTACAATTGAGCTTTAAGCTCAAACAACTCTGTAGTAGTCATTTTGTGGGTGCCTTAGATTGCAGCTTAGTCCCTGGTAGCAAGTCAATCGAGAAGTCAAATTCTCTCTTTGGCGGCAACTCTGTCAACTCTACAGGGAATACATCTCTGAAATCTCTAAGGATTGGATAGTCATTGAACACTGGTTTGTCTTTATCAAGGTCCTTTACTTGGACAACATAAATGGCACATCCTTTCCTTTTAGCTTTCTTCAATTGCATAGCCGAGATTTGTCTAATCTCTAAAGGTCTCTTTGTTCCATTAATTTCCACTTGGTTCCCTAGGTCATCCAAACATCTAACAACCTTGTCTTCATAGTTTACTAGAGACTTATGTTCAGTTAACCAATTGATTCCCAAAATTACATCATAAGAGCCTAAAGGTGCTACATACAAATTCATGTGTGTCTGAAATCTAGGAAGCTCTAACTCACTGCAAGCTAGACATGAGTCTACCCTCTTTTCTGCACTGTTGCCATATTGTACCATCCAAGAGTTTTCCATATGTCTAGGTCTAATAGATAACTTAGATACTACTATAGGATAAACAAAACATTATGTGGCACCAGTATCAATTAAAATAGAAACAGGTAGTCCATAGAGCTTACCTTGGAACTGAATAGGTGTTGCTTAAAAATCTGCTTGTCGATTATCCACTGCGGCATGAATCTAATGCTGCGGTGCTCCTTGTTGATTCTTGTTTCCTCTTTTCTATGGACATGCATTTGCATAATGCTCTTCTACACAATTGTAACATCCACCCTTAGGTGCTCTCGGTCCTTCAGCTCTTTCCCTCTGATTGTTGTTTCTGTTATTATTCTCACCTCTTTTGTTTCCACGATTCCCATCCTGAGAATTATTGCCTCTTTTTAAATTCTTGATCTGCTTATTGTTTCCCTGGTTGTTATTCTTTTGATAGTTCTGCTAATTATTCTGTAGTTTTTCATTTGAAAACTTAGTATCTCTTTGCTTATGGTAGTTTGTTGTCTGCCACAACCTTTGCTCTTGCTTAATTTCTTTCTCAAAAGCGGCATCCATAGTGAGTGGGTTATGAATATCCACCACGGCTCCAATATGTGGCCTTAATCCCAAAATAAATTTTCTAATCTAAAATCTCTCATCTGTCTGATACTGAGGAACATATTTTAGTAAATGAGAAAACCTTTCCCAATAAGTGATCACAGACATACCTCCTTGGATCAAATTCTAGAACTCTGCCATCTTCTTGTCGAAGAATAACTGTGGTAACCACCTTTTTCTGAACAATTGCAAGAAAGTCTCCCATGTTATCTCGCCAAGTAACAACTTTTTATCTGCCTTCTCATTGTCCCACCAAGTTGCTGCTTCACCAATCAACTGGGAAGAACCCCACATAGCCTTAGTGTGATCTAAAAGGTTCCAGAGCCCAAAGTACTTCTCCATTTCTATTATCTAGGACTCGGCTCCATCTCCTATGGTCTTTCCATCAAATTTTGGCGGTGATAATTTTTTGAGGTCTTTCCCCAATTCTTCAACTATCTTTGCTTGATTATTAGCAATAGTTCCAACTTCAAGAACTAGAACTTCTGTCCTCGGGTTCTCATTTTGTGTCTCAACCCTTAGGTTTCCATTATCATCTTGACCTCTAGAAATTCCTCTTATCTCCCTAGTTCAAGAGTATTCATCTTCGTGTCCTGTCGGGTCAAGAGATCAAGAATATGGTCAAATCTTCCATCGTGATCATTATTGGAATCTCCATGATCCCCAGCAGTTTGACCACCACGAGTACCTCCACGTGATCCTCTACCTCGACTACTTCCTGATCTGTCACCACGATCAGTGTTTCTTGTATTCATGATGGATAATCTATTATCAAGTTTGTAACTTTAGCACAATAGTCCCAAAACAAAGGCCCTAGTGTTAAACCTAGAGGTTTGATACCAAATGTAAAGCCTCACAAATCATGTAAAAGCATTTAAACCAACTTAAAAATAAATGAAGTAAATAATCCACTTAAATACAACATCTTAATAACTAAAGTCAAAAAGAAGTAAATAATCCACTTAAATACAACTTTCAAATATAAAAGATGCAATTAATCCACTTAATCACAATATCTCAAAAAAAAGATAATCTTATAAATAAAATATCAATGTCAACAAATCTTACATATTCACGTGCTAAATCCAGGTAATAAGCACTATGAAATAATATACATAAATCCTTTGGCAACATGCCATAATACATCCAAATAGGTACAATAACAAGTACATCAATAAATAACAAATCATCACACTCTGCAACTGCACGAACCAAGTGGTCCACCACCTACAAGCTGAGAGACGGGAACATGGCTCAGGTGCTTTTTCACCCAATCATGAAGTATTTACACTTCTCCGGATCCCTTCCTGAAATGAAGGAAACCCAGCCCTACATGAAATGTCTAGCTACCTGGTAACAACTGCAGGAGGGATCACTGAATGCAACCCTGATGTCTGAATGTGCAATTCTATGTAATGAAAAGCAAATTGTCTCACAACAGGATGTGGCAGAGATATCAATAAATAAGTTTGCTAGACAATAAACATATATTTCAATGTCATTCTGATTAGATCTAATCATGTCAAGGGAATTGGTCAATTCCTGAAAAGAGGAAAAGCCATCTCTGATATACCCACATTCAGCATCTCCATCCCAAAAGTAACCCAACACATTTCCTATATTAAACTACTTCTTTCCCCAAGAAGCAAGAAAATAAAATAAAGAATCTAACTTCAAGATTTTCAATAAACCAAATAAATCCCTTTTCCCAAATCAACAAGGAAAAATACACTTTCAGCAATAAACCATCTTTCGTTCATACAATTGAAATCATAAGTCATCAATTAAATATAGTTTCTTAATCTTGCGTCTTAGTCACAATGTCTTTAATGATAATCATTCTAAGATAATAATCTATCTTACTGTCATACTTGTGACAGGATCTACTCTATTTTATCAAATCAGTTATATATATATATATATATATTCTTAATCAAATACCCTTCTATCATTCCAGTGACAGGAGCTATGACAGAATAAGTAAAACAAATAAAACACAGAACTGGTAATGTCCTACTTGTCATCCAAGATAATGGCTCAAAGAAAAATAGGAATTTATACAGCAGTAACTTATTTCTAGATTGTTCTAACTCTCTATTATTCTAATGTCAGGAAACTAATTTGCTTAAATGTGCAGTTTATGTATATAAATCTTTCTAACCTTCCTGTCGTTGTGGCGATAGGAACTATAGCATAATCTAATAAATTATTTTAAAGAACTATATTGAAATATGATTTCTATCATTTTGATGGTTTCTACTGTCTCCGTTTTGTCTCGGTTTATACAGTTTTTAACAAGTTTCTATGCAAAACTACAAGAATAGTTGAATCCAATTATAGGAATTAACAGTTTTGCCTAATTTTCTAATAGTCATTATTCAGCATAAGGAGGTCGATTTAATAAGTTTCGATTGTTTTCAGCCAAATAAGAAACTACAGTCATTAGTCTGTTAGTAATTTATCAAACAGCCAACTGAGATCAGGATTATAGTTTTCATCAGAAGGAGCTAGATCAGAATCACGTTACTTTACTAGCAAGGTGACAAAGACAACAGTATTTCTGGTAGTCAAGGCCTGGCAAGGTAAATTGACTATGGACAATTCTAATTCTCAGTCTTTACGCTGGGCAGATCGATGATTATGCAGAAGCTAAGAGTTTAAGTCAGAAATTTTAAAAGAGTACAGGACAAACATCCAAGATGGCTTCTCTGGAAAAGGTGGCAGCTAGAAGACAAGGGTCGATCTATCCAGATCGACCAAGTACCCTCAGGTCGGTCATGGGAAGGTTGACGGCTAGTAAACACAGGCAGCCAGGATAAATGGAGCAACCAGACTCAAGAAAAAGTGACAGCTTTTGACAAGGAATCAGCCAGGGAAGGATACGAGTGGCCAAAGAAGACTTGTACCATGCAGAAAAATAAAAAGAACAGTGTAATGATAAGAGGGTCGATGGCCTGGTATGGAAAAATGGCTTAGCCAAGACAGCATTTTTGACTGTAACATAGCATTCAACGCCCGAAACATATATTTTACAAATTTAAAAACCATGATTTCAATACGCATAAATATGAGATAAAAACCTAGATAAAGTTGTTGATAGCAAAAAGTGTTTCCTGCGGCTGCTATCACCCAAGCAAATCCTCCTGATTAAAAACTTCTTAATCGCTCCAAAGAAATCACCTTTTTCCTTGCTAAAATGTGGGGGTTGCTTTTAGCTAAGCGATCCTCTCTTTTATTAAATTTCTCTACCCTTATTTTCAGCGATTTGGAATTAGGTTTTAACTAAAGTTGCTTTTCTGTTTGCATGTAATTTTGGCAATTAGAATTTTGAGAAAAGAAAGCAAAAAGCTATTTAAAATAATAAAGAAAATAATATCTTTGAGCTTAATGTCACATGGCTGATAGGAAGCCTATTTAAATTCTTTTATCAAACTCTAAATATAATAATGCTATTTTAATATTATTTAGCTATTTTAATTTAAACAAAACCATTTAAATAATCACAAAGAGAAATGCTTTACAAATTGCACCATTATAAATAAATTAATCTATTTATTTATTTTAAAGACATATTGTCTTCCAAACATCCATAATAAATAATATTTTATTATATATTTAACTACACACAATACATCATTGAATATATTTTGAAAAGATATTAAGTCAAAGTAATCACATCATGCATTTGAAACAATCAAAAATTACGCATTAATGCAATCAAATCCATCCAATAATGCATATGCAACTATGCGATGTGTGTGATTGCATCAAAGTAACCCATCCATTAGTTCTTGGCAAGTGGCTAGAACATCTCTACCTCAGCCATGCTATCGTCTTCGATGAGTATCTGCATCCAATTGCACTCATCTAAATGTCAATAGGTTAGTGTCTCAAAAACATAGCTGAAGCAAATCATTGCATCAATATTCAATAAAAATAATTTCCAAATTTCATCAATTAACTCATAATAATTACATCCACGTAAGCAAAATTACTTAAAGTAAAATCAATCTCGATAATTGTTCACTAAACTAGATTAATCATATTGTTCATAAAAAAATGAGACGTGACACTATGCCAACAAGAGAAAATAGGCTCAAAGAAGGTGAGAAAATGAAGACTAGTAAGAATATTCCTATCTTTGCTATAAACTATTTAAATATGGAGAAAGCTATATTGGAATTGAAATTTTCTAAGTTTATCAAACCTTCTAAATCCCCTTTATGTTGCTATGCTTTCATGGTTAATAAACATTTGAAAATAGAAAAGAGGCAAAAAGAGAATGGTAATAAATTATTAGTTGTCAAATGTTATTACAAAGCCATTCCCTTATCCTATTCTAGATAAGACATATTTCTTGCAAAAGGTTGCGAATTCAAAAAAAATCTCACAATTTGACTATAAAAGTGGATTTTTAGATACAAGTAAAGGAAGAAGATCAACCTAAGACATCATTCAGTTGTCCTTTTAGACACTTTGAATGGATTGTTATGCCTTTTGGACTCATGAATGCTCCAATATATTTCAAGGAGCATACAGATATAATCTTTGAAGGAACTTATTATTTTCTATATATATATAGTTGCAAGTATGGGTCTAACCGGTGTTGTCATTGATGTCAACATACTCATGTTGCATTGATGAGAAGGATTGGATGAGCAGAGAGGAGAAATGGAGACAGTGAAGTGGAGATCCCAGCTAAGATGTAGATTAGAGGTTGCGGTTCAAAGGGTTTGTAGATATGAGTCTTGAGATGATCCAGTCAAGTTTTTAGAGGTCCGCATGAAGATCTACAGAAGTTATGGCCGCTCAAGTAGAACTGGCTCTGGCAAGTGTTCAGAGGTGACAGAGTGACACAGATAGGTCCGGTGAGATCCAGAAATGCATTATCCCCTTCTACGGATTTGAGGGAGTGTTGAGGATGTCCTTGTGAAGTGTCAACTCTATTGGTTCGTGGTTTGAAGGTCTAGAAGCGCGTATTCCTTTGTGACAGTGATGACAGACTGTGTTCTTGAAGCTCCAGATGAAGGAGAGAAGAATTCTAGTAAGCAGATGAAGTGCAGATGTTCTTGGCGATTCAGGAAACCTTGTGAAGGACTTTGGATTGTGTCCAGCATGTGTTAGTGGCCCGCATTAGAGTTGGAGCTCGCTATTAAAGATTAACCTCCGGATGATGATGTTCTTCCTAAGATTGCCCGACCGGATAAGTTACACTTCTTGTGGATGTTCTGGTAGATGTTTGCCGACTTAGATGATTATTCCTAAGTTGATGTCTTGTATAAATAAGGGGTTGCGAAGTCATTTCAAAGTTGTCCTTATGGTGATGAGAGTGTTGTAGCGAGGAGGAGAGCGAAAGGCAGAGCAGAAGTATTGGGCTTAAATGGAACTGATTCAAGCATGGTGAAGATGCTATTCTCCAGTTCATGTATGTGATATTTATTTCTTTATAAACAGTGTGTCTCTTGTAGGCAATGAGCCTCTTGTGAGCAGTGTGCTCAGGCAGTGAGCCGTAATTGGCATGTGCCATTTGTTCTTTCTATTCTTTTAACAGAGAATATAATCTTGGGTTAATCACCCCGTGGTTTTTCCCTTAACCAGGTTATCCACATCAAAATCTTGGTGTCTTATGTGTTGATGTGTTTCTGCTCTTGATTTGAATGCATTATGGTTCATTATTAATATACTGCTAATCACTAAGA
This sequence comes from Cunninghamia lanceolata, assembly GCA_027924645.1. Taxonomy (NCBI): domain Eukaryota; kingdom Viridiplantae; phylum Streptophyta; class Pinopsida; order Cupressales; family Cupressaceae; genus Cunninghamia; species Cunninghamia lanceolata. The sequence goes on from BSBN01001310.1 coordinate 2,799,010, forward strand.
AGATTTAAGTGTTTTACTGGAGAAAGTTTTGCATAACTGATTCACCCCTCCTCTCAGTTGTATGCCCTAAGTCTAACAATTGGTATCAGAGCTAAGTTCCTCTAAAAGAGCTTAACCGCTTGAGAAGATCCAGGATGTCGTCCTACAAGAAGGATAACCCGAAGTTTGATGGAACAAATTTTAATCTATGGAAAGGTCACATGAAGTGTCACTTGCAATGCATGGGTATGGCATACTGGACCATGGTTACAACATAGTATGTACCTCCACAGGGTGGTCCAAAAGCTCAAAATGAAATCACAGATGCTGAAAACAATCTGCGGACTATAGAAGCTCTTCTAAGCGCATTATCTGATTCAGAGCTCTCAAATGTTATTGACCTACCAACTGCTTTTGATATTTGGAAAAAATTGGAACTTTTGCATGAAGGAGACCAGTATGTTAAATGTGCAAGGTTACAAAGTCTGAAAGGGAAATTTGAAAACCTGAAGATGAGAGATGATGAAAATATTACTACTTTTATGCCAAGAGTAAATGAGCTTGTTTGTGGAATTAGAAATGCTGGTGGAGTCTTGGATGAAAATGAGATTGTTGGCAAAATTCTCAGATCCCTTTCTGCTTCTTACAAAATCAAGGCTGCTGCCATTGATGAATTCAGAGCCCATACAACTGTCACAAGAGATCAATTGGCTAGCAAATTAACTGCATTTGAAATGACCGAGTTTGGAGATGATCCCCCCAAGACTGAATCTGCATTCAAAGCCAGTGCCTCTGTAAAAGGTAAACAAAGGTTTGATCTGGGAGAGAACTCATTAAGGAAACTGTCATGGTATGAAAAAGCAAGAAAAGACCTGGAAGAAGAAGAAGTAGAAACTGCTCAACTTGAAGCCCTCATTGCAAAGAAACTACCAAGAGGATCCGGTAAGTATGAAGGAAAATTGTCTTTTAAGTGTTTTAACTGCAATAAGATTGGTCATTTTGCCTCAAGATGTCCGGAAAGATTTTCAAGGAAAAATCCTAACAGATCAAGGTTCCAAAAGAATTGTTACTATGTTCATGAAGAAGATGATAATGAAGGAGTAACAGATGATGAATCAGAGATAGGAAACAAATCTGGAAGTGAATGGGTGTTTATTGCCATCAAGGAAGAAGAACCAATATCCTATGTATCTATCAATCATAAAGTTGTAGAAAGAGCTCTGGCTGCCCAAGTTGAAGAAAAGGATGATTGGGTCATTGACAGTGGTTGCTCTCACCATATGACAGGTGACAAAAATAAGTTCATAGATTTGGAAAAGTATGAAGGAGGAGTGGTGAAGTTTGGTGATAATTCTGCTGGTAGAATCAGAGGAAGAGGAACTATTTATTTTGATGGAAGGAACAAAACCGGTAATGTTCTATATGTTGAAGGCTTGAAGCACAATCTTCTCAGTGTTGGACAATTGGTGGACAAAGGCTATGAGCTCCGGTTCAAGAATGGAAAATGCAAGATCTTTGAAAGCTCAGGAATAGAGATTGCATCCGGTACCCAAACTAAAGGTAATATCTTCCACTTGGTTGGCACTAGTAAAAGTTGCTTATTTTTTCAAATTGATCAGAGTTGGTTATGGCATAGAAGAATGCGTCATGTGAATTTTGATAATATCATCAAGATAAGCAATACTCAGGTTGTAAGAGATCTTCCAAAATTGGTGAAACCTACTAATAGCTTGTGCAAAGAATGTCAATTGGGTAAGCTGAGCAGAATCACATTCAAGAGTAAGGAACTGTCTTCTACAGGATTATTAGACTCAGTTCATACTGACCTTTATGGCCCGGCAAGAATCAGGAGTATGCAAGGTGATAGATACTTCATGTTACTAATTGATGACTATTCCCAGATGATGTGGGTAACTTTTCTGAAAGAGAAATCAGAAGCTTTTGAGAAATTCAAAATATTCAAGGCTATGGTAGAAAATGAAACCAGATTGAAATTGAAATGTCTGAGGTCTGATAGAGGTGGATAATTCACATCCGGTGAGTTCATAGAGTTCTGTGAGAAACATGGAATAAAGAGACAGTTGTCTGCTCCTAGGACTCCACAGCAGAATGGAGTAGTGGAAAGAAAGAACTGGACCATACAGGAAGCATCTAGGACCATGATGATGGAAGCAAATGTTCCTCACATATATTGGAGAGAAGCTGTCAGCATTGCAGTCTATACTCTCAATCAGTTCAAATTAGAAGCAATACTGGTAAGACTCCTTATGAACTTTGGTTTGGCATCACTCCTACTATGAGGTATTTCAGAGTTTTTGGTAGCAAATGTTACATTAAAAGAGATGAAGATCTAGAAAAGTTTGGTGCTAGAAGTGATGAAGGAATATTCTTGGGTTACTCTACTCAAAGCAAAGCATACCGGTGTTATAACAAAAGACTGAGAAAGATGATAGAAAGTACAAATGTGAAGGTTGATGAGGAAATTGAGAAACCCTCAAGGTTTTATGAATATGATGAAGATGATTAGAATGGTGTTCTGACTCAAAAAGCCCAAGCCTCATATGTTAGTTAGATTCAAGCTAATCCGGTTAACCAGGAAGAAGAAATGAGTTTCAATGAGCCTGATCAAGAATCAGAAGTGTAAGAAATTCCTAAAGTTCCCAGGTATGTAAGACTGAACCACTCTGAAGATCAGATCATAGGTGATAAAAGAAAAGGAGTAATAACAAGAAGGAGAATTGCTCAAGATTCAGAAAAGTATTGTTTGATTTCAAAGATTGAACCTAAGATAGTGAATGAAGCTTGCAATGATGAAAACTGGACTAAAGCAATGGAGGAAGAGCTGGTGCAAATAGAGAAAAATCACACTTGGGATCTTGTTCCCAGACCTAGAAACAAGAATGTGATTGGAACCAAATGGGTCTTCCGGAACAAACTAAATGAAGTTGGTGAAGTAATCAGAAATAAAGCCAGATTGGTCTGCAAAGGCTACTCTCAAATAGAAGGAATTGATTTTGAAGAAACTTTTGCTCTGGTGGCAAGAATTAAAGCAGTCAGATTATTTCTTGCCTTTGTTGCCTTCAAGGATTTCAAGGTATATCAGATGGATGTCAAGTCTGCCTTTCTAAATGGTGACTTAGAAGAAGAAGTGTATATAGAGCAACCAGATGGATTTCAATTGTCTGATCATGGTGATATGGTCTACAAGTTGAAGAAGGCACTGTATGGATTGAAGCAAGCCCCAAGAGCTTGGTATGAAAGATTGGATAAGCATCTTTTGAAGATTGGTTTCAACAAAGGTACTGCTGACAGTAACTTATATTTCAAAATTGATCATGAAAACATCTTGATTGTTGAAGTATTTGTTGATGATATCATCTTTGGAGGAAGAGATAGTATGTGTAAAACTTTTGCAAATCAAATGAAAAGTGAGTTTGAGATGTCTATGCTTGGTGAAATGAATTTCTTCTTGGGTCTACAAATTACTCAAACAAAGAAAGGAATCTTCATTTCTCAGACCAAATATGTGAAAGAATTGTTGAGGAAATTTGGGATGGAAGATTCAATGCCAATGAATACTCCCATGGCAACCGGATATAATTTGAGCAAAGATGATGACTCTCATAAGGCAGACCAGACAAAGTATAGATCAATGATTGGAGGATTGTTGTATCTCACTCAAACTAGACCAGATATTATGCAAGTTGTTGGTCTTGTTGCTAGATTCCAAGTTGATCCTAGAGAATCCCATGTCATGGCAATCAAGAGGATCTTTAGATATCTAAAAGGGACGGTTGAGTATGGTCTGTGGTATCCTAGAGATCATGATTTCTCTCTTCATGCATATACAGATGCTGATTGGGCAAGAGATATGGATGACCGGAAGAGTACCAATGGTGGAGCATTCTTTTGGGGGAAGAGATTGGTTTCTTGGCTAAGCAAGAAACAAGAGGCAATATCTCTGTCTACAACTGAAGCAGAATATATTGCAACAGTAGGTAGTTGCACTCAAGTTTTGTGGATGAAGCAGATGCTAAGAGATATCAAAGTGGAGTATGAGGAACCTATCACAATCTTCTGTGATAATTCAAGTGTTATAAATATATCTAAGAATCCGGTGTTGCATTCAAAGACTAAACACATATCCATCAAGTTTCACTTTTTGAGAGAGTAAGTGAACAAGAATGAAGTCAGATTGGAGTTTGTGCCCTCCAAGGATCAGATTGCAGACATCTTTACTAAACCTCTACCTAAGGACTCTTTTGAGTATCTCAGGGAGAAGTTAGGGGTTATTGCCCCTCCGGTGATGAACTAAGGTGCACTGAGGTGCATCAATCCGGTGGATATCACAGTCATATCTTGTGATCCAGATTGATGGGAGCTGCTACTCATGGGGAGCAGCAGGTATGATTCTAAAGTGTTGGAGTTGCAAGTATGAGCCCTTTTCCATTGATGTCAAAGGGGGAGAGAAGACATGTGAAAAATAAGTGGTTGATGATCAAAGGGGGAGCAGTAAAGGAAGAGAAGACATGTGAATGGTTGTTGCTGATAGGGGGAGTTGTGACAGTAAGGAGAAGTTCTTGTCTTGATGGTTTTTCACATCATATGTTGCCATCAATGACAAAGGGGGAGATTGTTGCAAGTATTGGTCTAACCGGTGTTGTCATTGATGTCAACATACTCATGTTGCATTGATGAGAAGGATTGGATGAGCAGAGAGGAGCAATGGAGACAGTGAAGTGGAGATCCCAGCTAAGATGCAGATCAGAGGTTGTAGTCCAAGGGTTTGTAGATATGAGTCTTGAGATGATCCAATCAAGTTTTCAGAGGTCCACATGAAGATCTGAAGAAGTTATGGCTGCTCAAGTAGAACCAGCTCCGGCAGGTGTTTAGAGGTGACAGAGTGACATAGATAGGTCCAGTGAGATCTGGAAATGTATTATCCCCTTCTGTGGATTTGAGGGAGTGTTGAGGACATCCTTGTGAAGTGTCAACTCTATTGGTTCATGGTTTGAAGGTCTGGAAGCGCCTATTCCTTTGTGATGGTGATGACAGACTGTGTTCTTGAAGCTCTGGATGAAGGAGAGAAGAATTCTAGTAAGCAGATGAAGTGTGGATGTTCTTGGTGATTTAGGAAACCTTGTGAAGGACTTTGGATTGTGTCCAACATCTGTTAGTGGCCCGCATTAGAGTTGGAGCTCGCTATTAAAGATTAACCTCCGGATGATGATGTTCTTCCTGAGATTGCCCGACCGGATAAGTTACACTTCTTGTGGATGTTCTGGTAGATGTTTACCGACTTAGATGATTATTCCTAAGTTGATTTCTTGTATAAATAAGGGGTTGCGAAGTCGTTTCAAAGTTGTCCTTGTGGTGATGAGAGTGTTGTAGCGAGGAGGAGAGCGAAAGGCAGAGCAGAAGTATTGGGCTTAAATGGAACTGATTCAAGCATGGTGAAGATGCTATTCTCCAGTTCATGTATGTGATATTTATTTCTTTATAGACAGTGTGTCTCTTGTAGGCAGTGAGCCTCTTGTGAGCAGTGTGCTCGGGCAGTGAGCCCTAATTGGCATGTGCCATTTGTTCTTTCTATTCTTCTAATAGAGAATACAATCTTGGGTTAATCACCCCGTGGTTTTTCCCTTAACTAGGTTTTCCATGTCAAAATCTTGGTGTCTTATGTGTTGATGTGTTTCTACTCTTGATTTGAATGCATTATGGTTCACTATTAATATACTGCTAATCACTAAGAAGATTTAAGTGTTTTACTAGAGAAAGTTTTGCACAACTGATTCACCCCCCCTCTCAGTTGTATGCCCTAAGTCCAACATATATATATATATGATCTTGTTTTTAGCCAAACATTAGATGACCATTATTTTCATCTACAAACATTTTATAATTTAGCCAACAACTCTGGTGTAGTATTATTTGTAAATAAAATTCAACATGGTGTAGCAGTCGTTGTAGATTTTTAGGTATGATTATTAATAATGGTATCTTGGAGGTTCAACTTCACATCAAAGACAAGGTTCTTGGATTCAAATGCCCATTTGACAAGAAGAAGCTCCAAGATTTCCTTGGCATGTTAAATTATGTAAGTTTCTATCTTGACTCAGGGAATTATAGAGAACCTTTGCAGCAGCTTCTAAAGAAAAACAAATTCAAATGGGAAAAAAGTCATACAACAGTACTTGAAAGTATTAAGAAAATGATAAGTAATCTTCGTATCCTCCATGTTCCATCCACCTCTAATTTCAATCTTTACACAGATGCATCTGACTATTCTTGGGGTGGTTTCATGTTTTATAAAAGATGGTAAGGAATTTGTTGCAAAATATGCTAGTGAAGTCTTTCCAAATGATGTGAGAAAATAGATTTCTTCTGATAAAGAAATCCACAAAGTAAAGAAACGCTTGAAAAAGTTTTCTCTCCAATTGATGCATTTACCAAAATTCATTATCATAACTGATTGTAGTAGATTTCTTATATTCAAAGAAAAGAACCATGGAAGAAAAGATGGAAGACGAAAATATCTTAGATGACAAGATTATTTTAATAGGTTTAATTATGTTCTTGAAAACATTTCAGGAAATGATAATGTTGTTGTTGATTGGTTCAGTAGTGATTTTCCAATGACTAATATACGGAGGCCTAGTTCATCAAATTCATCTCCCTCTAGATTTAACTATTTCAGAATGATAGATAATTTTAATTCTATCTAGAGACTAATGCAGTCATAGATCCTCAAAATAGGGATTGTCCTTAGATATACAACCTACTCTCAACAAGTGGAAAGGGATATAGAATCAAATGGTTGTATCATTGCACCTATTTACACTGGGAGAAATAGAGTGAAATTTACAATCTTAAGGATACAAACAGACTTGTCTTACTTAAGACTGCCAATTTAACCTCTTCTTTTGAGATGGGTGCTATGAGAATTTCATTATTTTTCTTTGAGATTATCATAGGAATATTTTCTAGAATTAAATCTTGATTTCTAAGATCTGAGGATTCCAAGCTTGATAAAAGATCCTCAAAGAATTTGACTATCCCTACTTGTATATCCTCCAATGATGTGACAATCCTACCATCTCTTGAAAGAATAGAATCAATTTTGTTTTGAGCTCTTCAAACTTTTGTGGCATTGTGAAAATATTTGGTGTTCAAGTTGCCTGCCTCAAGCTACATTTATCCTGACTTAGATTTCTAGAAATTTTCTTCTCTAGCAAGGATTTCTTCATACTATATACCATTAGCTCTTTTTCTTTTAGAAAGTCCTCTTTTAACATACCATGCACCAAAACTTGTTTATTAAAACTTCCGATTCTCCTTCCACCAACTATTTTTCAATAAAGATATTTTTGAAGATAGTTTTGTTCCATTCTTTGAGTTGAAGCTTAATGTAGCCAAGTTTATTTTCTACAATAAACATCCTCAATCCCTTCTTAATATTCACATTTGACCACCAATCTATTATTAGCTCCAGAAAATAATCCCCACAAAACCACATCCTTTCAAATTTGAAAGGATAGTGAGGTGGGGCTCGATCTTCCAATATGGAAAGAGAGATAGGGAAAAGATCAAAAGTAGAGGATGGAATTATCATCAATTCTAAAATGTAGGGGGAAGCTAACCAAGGAGAGTCATGCATAAATCTATCTAATCTTTTGGTATTGTTGCTAAATCCAAGTCTTTTGTTTGTCTAGGTAAAATCCCCATTCTTGGGAATAATATCCACTAGTTCCTCATTTGTGGCAAAATTTTTAAAATCAATATGGGATTGAGTTAATCTTACTAATCCACCTCTTTTGTTTGAACTTGAAATAATTGCATTAAAATCTCCTCCAATAATGAAAAGGCCTAGGGTGGAGTTGTAGATAAATAGTGAAATTTGATTCTAGACAAGGATCTTGTCTCCAAGCTTGGTTGACCCATACACATTTATTATTGAGTGAGTACCAGATTTGTGTGCAAGATTAGCGTATTGAATGCCTACCAATTTTGTGTCAATTGGAGCTCCTCAATCCTCACTAATCAAGGGGATCATAAAGAACCTAAGCTCCTAGTTACACCAATGGAATCAATGAACAAACTTTCCCATCCTTTGCAATGAGATACAAACTATTTAGTCTTTCCTCAACTTATCTTCCTTTCTTGCATTATGACAATATCAACTTGAAAATTACCACTTTTTGTTAGGAGCATTCAAGCCCCTAACGTTCTAGGAAATAATCTTCATTTCTTGCTAAGGGAGGGTTTTCCTCCCTTAGATCTCAATAAATATTGTTTAATAGATGATTATCCTTTAGAAAGGGCACGCTCTTCCCTTTTTTGCTTATTTGTTGTGTTCCCTTTTTTCTTTCCTGAGGAGATATTAGCTTTTAATATCTTTGAAATAGATTGGCTTATGCATCTTTGATTAATAATGTCTAACATTTCTTCTACTTCATTTTTAGATTTGGACCATATATCATCATCATCTGATTCCCTGGGGTCTTCAACTTCATAATCCTTTGTTGTCTTGCCTTCATATGGGATAATCTCCATCATATTGCGGTCCATGATTTCCTAGTTCTCTTGAGAGGTTATATTAATCCAAAGTATCTTGCAATGACCCAAACTTTTTCCCAACACATTAACTGAACAAACACCAGATGAACAATTTTTTTTATTGCAAATGTGACATTCACATGTCATATTGCACACCAATGTGCACATAAGATGTCATGACAAATACATTGACACACAAGATAACATCACCAATGCACCAAGCATGGTGGCACAAAGTGGAATACTTCACCAATCATGTGACAAAGTCACCATGATGATCATACAAGAGGATGGAACTTCCTCCACGATGATGATTGGACACTAGTCCAAGAACTCATCCTCTCACAAACACATGGAGTACGATGAGGGTGACAACTACCTCATATCCATTCCACGATGACATAAAACAAAAATCAAACACAAGGTAAAACCTACACAAGAGGTAGACCAACTAGGAGGTACACTGTCTCAACCAATTAGAATAACAACTAGTCAATTTCATGCAAAGGCATGCTTCCTAATGCAAAAGAGGGGATAAATCACCCAGTAAAACACATCTCGACAAAGTGAGATGATAGGAAGACTAAGAACACCAAGGGGAACAATTTTTGTATAGAAAGTTTCTCTAAAAAAGGTTGGGAAAACCTCGTTGTTTGACAACCCATGGACAACAGCACCCAAACTAGACTCCAACCTGCTAGAAGGATAGTAGCACCCATGAAGGACTCTAGCACATTGTGCTATAATCCTAGCACTATGTATTGTCCAATTTTTGCACTATAGTCATGCAAAAGTGTCCTTTTAAAACTTTTCTAGATCTTGACTACTGAAGACTACTCTCTAGATTTCCCTGAGGGTTTTCCCAAACTAATTAGATACAAGAGGGAATTCATCTGGATTAAGCCAAAAAAGTCCTAGAATTCTTTCCTCTAGGAATCCACTTACACAAGATAAAACAACACAACCAAACAAAGGTAGATCAAGAGGAACGTTCACAAGGCTTCTCAAAATGTTACAAGACACCAACAACACACTCAGGTACTTACATGGACACACAGATGCAACATGGATGATGAGTACACTAGGGGTACAACCTCCCTAAGAATACCATCAACAACCTAAAACCTTAAGATGATTTAATCACTTAAATTAAACCAAGCATTGAAACCATCTACTCTAGTTTCATATCCATTAATTAAAATATTAAACTAAGAAAATTATCCAATGGCATCAATATTGAAAATTTTGACAAAAGCGTTACAAAATGCTATGCGTGTTCAACACCAACATCGACAAATGCCAAAACAAAGATAGGATCATTGCCTCCTACATGGGTGAAATGCAGTCCAACACTAAAGCATTCATAGACATAAATACAAATTTTCATAATTTAAATCAAACATGCCAATACATCATGACTTCTACAAAATGAATCACGCCAACACCCTTGCAAGATGAGGTGTAAAAATATCCAAAATAATATCAATAAATTATTACAATGAAAGGGTATCATCCCAAATATGGATGGATCATAACCCACGTAAGAGAATAAAAGAAGTACAACAAAACTCTTATTACAATGGTCTCAAGGACTCAATTTACAATGTTACAAATTACAACAAGAAGAAAGATAGAAGCAACCAAATACCAAGAGATTCCAACATGCTCTCCAATGAGCATCATCCAAGTTTATCTATCCCCAATGATGGTTTAGTTCCACCCTAAAAGGAAGCTAGGTGTGCGGAAATCGCTTCCTACACTAATCTAATGAGGAGAGGGCTATGCAAATTCAAATTTATCCTAACTATTATAACAATGTTAAACCATTAACATGAGATATTGCAGCAAAACACAAGAACCAGAAAGTAGACAGAAGAAGAGAGACAAAGATTTATGGTGGGGAAAACCCTTATCGGGTGAAAAACCCACACTCAGAAACCTACACAATGTATTAACAAATCTGAAAGTTATTTACAATACACTTGAAATGCAAGCTTCAATGGTCTTCGACACTCGTGCCTAGAGTCAATCCAGCAACATAACAATACCTATAAACCTGTGTTACAAACTCCATCTCCAAGCACCTGTATAAATAGGAAATACAAGGCAATATTAGACCTTTCTTAGATGGGCATCCAACATGGCTTCATGGACCAAAACCCACGCCCAAGGACACTTGGTCAACATTGTAGAATGTTCCTGACACTTGTCCACAGCTCCCATCCCAAAGGGGTCGCCTATTTCCAAAATGGGCTATGACAGATGCTCTTACGACACTTACGACCGTCATAGAATCTGTCATAGCAGTTACAACTTATAGCTATAAGAGAATCTATCATACACATGCTATAAATAGCATATTCTCTTACAACATGTCATATTCCACCTTGGGGCACCCAAATATGCCTTATTCAAAGATGCTTCATGACACATGTCATCTCCTGTCTTATAACCTTCTATTTCTGACTCTTACATGTCATAGATTCATCATAGGAATTCATCATAACTGTTTCGGTCAAACATTCCTTATACAACATGGAGGATGCTGACACATCGAAAAATACTCCTACCACTAAGTGGGACACCTATCTCCTCATGTGAGGACAAAATAACAAGTTGTCATATTCCATGTAGGATTCACACATCACCGTGCCACATCCCACAACATGACAATATGGAATTTTCAAATATTTACAACATAGGCAATTAAATAATAAATACAAACATTACAAATGTAGAGAATTACCAAGGTTGAGACACCTTAATTCCCAACATTCTCCCACTTGTCGAACACCTTGTAAGAGCCAATAGAAAAATAGGATTTAATTGCTATAGGCCGAGAGGCCCATAGACTCTGAACACCATCTGAACTTCTCTGTGCTCACTGGTTTCGTTAATGCATCTGCAACATTCTTCAAAGTATCTACCTTCTCCAAATTTACCTTTCCATCCTCAACCATGTCTCTCATGAATTGAAACTCAACATCAATGTGCTTGGTTCTAGCATGAAAAGTTGGATTCTTTGCAAGGCAAATTGCACCCTAACTGTCACAACTGATCATGATCTGACCCACATCAACACCAATATCTGAACACAATCTCTTAAGCCAAATGGCTTCCTTACAAGCATGAGTTGCTGCCATGTACTCAGCTTCTGTCGTGGACAAAGCAACAACAGGTTGTCGCTTACCCATCCAACTAATAGCACCACCAAACAGTGTAAACACATAAGCACTGGTGGATCTCCTATTGTCAATGTCACCTGCCCAATCTAAATCCACAAATCCACAAATATCAATAGAATGTGGAGGTCCTGAAACATTACCATGATAGCAAATAGAATACTCAGAAGTACCCCTCAAATATCTAAACACTCGCTTAACTGCATCCCAATGAACCCGTCCAGGATTAGCCATAAATCGACTAAGGACTCCCATTGCTTGGGCAATGTTTGGTCTTGTGCAGACCATAGCATACATCAAACTACCAACAACACTAGCATAAGGTACTTTGCTCATGTCCTCCACCTCACTAGGAGATTTTGGACAATCCTCAACAGACAACTTGGTCCCCAAGGAAACAGGAACACACAATGGTCTACAATCTACCATGCTGAATCTGTCCAACACGGTCTTCACATACTCTGGCTTAACCAAAGTTTTCTGTTGGCTCTGTCTCTTCTGATTTCCATTCCTAGAATGTACCTGGCTGCCCCTAAATCTTTCATTTCAAACTAAGCTGACAACTAAGATTTAAAATCAGAAATCTTATTCTTACCCTTTCCAATGAGCAACATATCATCAACATACAGTGCAACAATGAGAATACGATCACCATCAAATTTATAATACACACAGTGATCTGATTTCGATCTCACAAATCTAATTGACAACACAAAGGCATCAAACTTCAAGTACCATCTCCTAGGGGATTGCTTCAAACCATACAAAGACTTTTTAAGTTTGCAAACCAAATTTTCTTTACCTTTCACCATGTAATGCTCTGGCTGTGACATGTAGATTTCTTCCTCCAAGTCACCGTGAAGGAAAGTTGTCTTCACATCCGTTTGTTCTAACTCCAAGTCATAAGCTGCTGCGAGAGACAACAAGAATCGAATGGATGTCAGCTTTGCAATGGGAGAGAAGATCTCACCATAATCTATACCCTCCACCTATGAATACCCCTTCGCAACCAATCTGGCCTTATACTTCTCAACACTGCCATCTGCACCAATTTTCTTCTTGAACACCCATTTGCATCCAACGGGTTTCCGTCCAGGAGGAAAAGGCACCAAGTCCCAAGTTTGATTCTTTTCCAAAGAAGCCATTTCTTCCTCCATGGCCTCCTTCCAGGAACCTGCATCCTTCATATCCAAAGCCTTTGATACAGTTCTAGGTTCATCACTATTAGTAAGTAAATCATAAGCACAACTCAAATCAAGCAATGTAAAACCAAACCTTTCAGGTTGCTTTCTTATCCGTGTAGACCTCCTCAAGAGCTGAGGTTGAGGTTTAGCTTCTTCATCTAAGCTTTCAGAGCTGCTAGATCTCTCGTCATCATCAGGTCCAACATTGTCTTTCTATTCAGTCCTCTTAGGGGTGAGAGGAAACTGAACAACATCCTCTTTCTTTTCTTTTTCTTCTAGCTGCAAAATAGTGGAAGAAGGTGTAAGCTATCTAAAGATGACACTTCTACTATACAACACTTTTTCAGCCACGGGGTCCCAGAGCTTGTATCATTTCACACCAACACTATAGCCAATGAAGATACACTTAACAGCTTTGTTCTCTAACTTTGACCACCTCTCCCTAGGCACATGTGCATATGCCTCACAACCAAAAACATGAAGATGCCTTACTGAAGGCTTTCTACCAGACCACACCTCCATGGGTGTCTTTCCAACAAGAGCTGATGTAGGAGATCTGTTTACCAGATAGCAAGCAGTGGCAACAGCTTCAGCCCAAAACTTTTGTTCTAGGCTAGCTCCACTAAGCATACTCCTAGCCTTCTCCATCAGTGTCCTGTTCATCCTCTCTGCAACTCCATTTTGTTGTGGGGTGTATGGAGTTGTCTTATGCCTTTCAATCCCAAGTTCCTTGCAATACTTATCGAATTCTGTAGAATAGAACTCACCACCGTTGTCAGTTCTCAAACATTTAATCTTTTTACCAGTCTAATTTTTAGCAAAGACTTTAAACTTCTTAAACTTGCTATAGACTTCATATTTGCTTCTGAGGAAATAAATCCATGTCCTTCTATTGTAATCATCTATAAAAGATACAAAGTATATAGATTTTGATAACGAAGGAACATTAACTGGACCAAACACATCAGAATGAATAAGGTCCAACACACCAGAAGACTTATGAGAACTCGAGTAAAACTGAACACGGTTTTGTTTTCCATAAAGACAATGTTCACAAAAGTCAAACTTAAGATTACAATCATCTAACCCCTCAACGAGGTTCTTATTTTTTAGGGTACGCAGACCCTTCTCACCAATGTGGCCAAATCTCTTATGCCATAACATTGTCTTTTCTGCAGGAAGTTTAACTTCCAATGCACGATTACAACCATCAAGACTAGAAACAACAGATTTCTTCACTGCTCATTCAGATGGTGGGGATGAAGTGATTGCTGCCCTCTTCCTTGAGTCAGAAGAACTATTGCATTGTGAAATGCATGCCTCTAGCTGAGACTGAGTACCTCTCTGAGTACCCTTAACAAGCACCATAGATCCTCTTGTCATCTTGCATCCTTCTTTCGAAAAGACAACCTGCACACCTGCATCATTCAAACTACTTACAGAAAGCAGGTTTCGTGCTAAGCATGGGATGTGCATAACCCCAGAGATCCCCTTCACTCAACCATCAGGGAATCGGATAGAGACTCTTCCATGACCAACAATCTTCATATGAGACTTGTCACCCAAATACACCTTTCCACCATCAAACTCCTCATACTTAGTAAACGAGTTTTGATGAGAGGTCATGTGGAATGATGCACCAGATTCGATTAGCCACATGTCATCAGATGCATGGGTTGCCAGGGCTGCGATGAAAGCATCACCGTCATCTTGTGACTTGTCAGAATCTGAATCAAGAGCTTTCTTCTTTTTCTTCTTCTCCTCCTTGCATTCCTTTCGGAAGTGCCTAGTTTTTCCATAGCTCCAACAAAGAGCCTTAGACTTTCCAGGAGATTTGGATCTCCCACGGGATTTGGATCTACCCTTCTCAGCTTTCTTGTCCTTCTTCTTCCCTTTCTCCTTGGGTCTTCCACGAACTGTAAGAGCCTCTTTGGCTACCTCAGAAGACTTTCTTTGCATCTCTTCAGACAACAGTGAAGAAACCACCTCTTCCATTTTGAATGTGGATGTGGTGCCTCCGATTGCCATTACAAGATGATCCCATGAGTCCGGTAGAGAACAAAGCAGGGTCATACACCGATCCTCCTCCTCCATCTTTACACCAATAGATGTCAGTTGTGCAACCAGCATGTTGAAAGCATTCATATGTTCAGCAACGGATCCTTCATCCTCCATTCGAAGAGAATACAACTTCTTTCTCATAAAAAGTTTATTAACTAGGGATTTGGCTTGATACACATCCCCCAACTTCTTCCAAAGGAGTTTTGCAGTAGTCTCCTCATGGACATTTAACAACACAGAATTGGTAAGACTAAGTCTTATGAGACCCTTAGCCTTTCGATCCTTGAGATCCCAGTCAGCTTGTGACATTGCAGCTGGTTTAGTTCCATTCACACTATCCCAAAGGTCTCGGTCAACTAACATGTCTTCCATCTTGAGCTTCCACAACTCAAAATTACTGCCATTGAACTTCTCTCCTTCAAATCTTCTAGATGCGCCTGCCATCTCCTTACTGTAATAAGATATAGAATGCTCTACACAGACTCCCACTCAACCTAAGATTAGCTCAAAAAACCCCTACCCAACAACTAGGACCAAAGGTGATCAAGCTCTGATACCATGTTGAGACATGGACCAGCTAGGACTCGAACCTAGGACCTTCCATTCGCTGTTGGAGTACTCTACCACTGAGCTATTGGCCCCCCTTGGACCAGTCCATTATCGGTCTGAGTGTGGCTTATTTCCAACACCAACACCCCCCTTAAGCCACACCTCTCGTGTGCTTAGGGCTCCTAGCCTTGGGCCTATCTCTAATACCAAGTGAAAAGAAGCTAGGTGTGCGGAAATCACTTCCTACACTAATCTAATGAGGAGAGGGCTATGCAAATTCAAATTTATCCTAACTATTACAGCAATGTTAAACCATTAACATGAGATATTGTAGCAAAACACAAGAACCAGAAAGTAGACATAAGAAGAGACACAAAGATTTACGGTGGGGAAAACCCTTATCGGGTGAAAAACCCCACACTCAAAAACCTACACAATGTATTAACAAATCTGAAAGTTGTTTACAATACACTTGCAATGTAAGCTTCAATGGTCTACGACACTCATGTCTAGAGTCAATCTGGCAGCATAACAGTACCTGTAAACCTGTGTTACAAACTCCATCTCCAAGCACCTGTATAAATAGGAAATACAAGGCAATATTGGACCTTTCTTGGAATGGGAGTCCAACATGGCTTCATGGACCAAAACTTATGCCTAAGGACACTTGGTCGACATTGTAGAATGTGCCTAACACTTGTCCACAGCTCCCATCCCAAAGGGGTCACCTATTTCCAAAATGGGCTATGACAGATGCTCTTACGACCGTCATAGAATCTGTCATAGCGGTTACAACTTACAGTTGTAAGAGAATCTGTCATACACATGCTATAAATAGCATATTCTCTTACAACATGTCATATTCCACCTTGGGGCACCCAAATATGCCTTATTCAAAGATGCTTCATGACACATGTCATCTCCTGTCTTATAACCTTCTATTTTTGACTCTTACATGTCATAGATTCATCATAGGAATCCGTCATAACCGTTTCGGTCAAACATTCCTTCTACAACATGGAGGATGCTGACACATGGCAGAATATTCCTACCACTAAGTGAGATGCCTATCTCCTCATGTGAGGACAAAATAACAAGTTGTCATATTCCATGTAGGATTGACACATCATCATGCCACATCCCACAACATGACAATATGAAATTTTCAAATATTTACAACATAGGCAATTAAATAATAAATACAAGCATTACAAATGTAGAGAATTACCAAGGTTGAGACACCTTAATTCCCAACACACCCAACCATGTAGTACTCTTAGGCCCAACCCACTATCCTAGGAGATGATTAAATTGGGTACAGTCACACTCACACAACAAGAGTACCATGGCAACGCTCACACCAATCAAAATAATACAACATCACATGTAGTAACTCATGCCAATCAATGCATACAAGAGTATATATGGCACACCTATGAATCAAATACATACAAGAGTATGAGTAGCTCAATCAAGCCAATAGAGCATAAAAAGAATGCCAACACAACATTCATGCATAAGTGTTAATCACACCTTCAATGCACACAAATCAATACATAAATAGAATCCAAACAAGAACTCATGAGGATTCTCCACACATCGATGCACACAAAATAATACATAAATACCAACAACATACATGAATGAGGGTACAACAAACCATCAACATACATGCAAGTGGTCTAAACATGTGTTAGAAACCAAATCTGATAATAAGATAGGATGAGGATCCTAAACGTAGACCAAGGAGTGTCGCTATAATAGCACAATGACCATGTAGACTGTTGAATAAAAACTTACCTCACATGAAGATACTGTAGTGCCCCTCCGTTCTCATCTTAGATGTGTAGATAGTCTGGCTAAGGAGCATGAAGATGAAGGTAAAATAATAAGAATATTTAGGGTATGTTAGACAGTTGATATTGTACATTATATGATGTTGGTAGATGCTACATTCATGTTGGTGACATTTCTTATTATCCTCATGTGTGGTTTCATATGACAGTTAGCATGTTTTATTGATAATCCTTGTTGTGACACTAATAATCCATATGCTCTGACATTGTTTTACATTCAGGGGATTATGATGTTGATCTTACTATGATGGTCATATGTTAGAGTTAATTTTTATGCGAGTGATTTTGTATTATAGGATGATCTGATTATTGTGTGATGTGAAAAGAGACAATGTCGTACCACTCATTCGTGAGTGTTCGGTAATGTTGTGATTCTCTTTCACTCCGTGATCATTTGATATTTATTATACTTATGCATAGACCATGTTGTGTGCTACAGGTTGCAGGTATCAGGCATCGACTCCACCTAAATTGACAGGTCTGAGCATGCCTTAAAACCAATGGAAACTGTTGAACAAAGATAACATATGGTCCCCTAGCTTAGCCATCATCCTTGAAGAGGATGAGTATCCAGTTTTGCACCCAATCAGTGTTGTCGGTATGGGCATGATAGTCAGTCATTGTTGTGGTGGTCTTGCTTTCCGATCATGCATAGTGGTCATGTCTTGTTCGGCATTTGGATTATTGAGTTTGAAATTATTTGATTAGTGCTTTGGTTAGTTGTTGCATTAAAATAAAATTATTAAGTTAAGAAAGCACTTCTAATAAATAAATATAGATGCTTTTATGTAAATTTCAGTTTATGGAAAATTATATTATATTGTAATCTAAGGTCAATAAATAATTATTATTATAATGAGGAAAATAAAGTGTTTTTAAAATGGGAATATAATTGATAAAATGAAAATAAAAATATTATATAAACAAGTAAATGTTTTGTTAGTGGCAATAAAAATAAATTTATAATATTTATGAGTTGTCATAAAAACTTATATATATAGCAAATTCTAAAATAAATAAAATCACAGAGAAATTATTGTCTTGAGTAATTATTTTCCATTTAGGCCACTTGGAGGAAGTGGCAATTATGCACCTCAAGGGGGAATTTTAGAAATAATTATTTCTTTTGAGTAAGAGACCAATTTTAGAAAAGTAGAAAGAAACTATTTTTGTCTGGTTGTAAATGAATTAAATAGCAAATTGTAAGAAAGTAATAAAAGTGGAATTTATTGCCTTTTATAAGGAGAATCTTCTGGAAGGAATAATGGGAGGTGGTTATGCATGCTCAACTTTATTTTGAAATCTGAAGACATAATTTGGGAGAGGAGCGTGCATTTCAAATAGGAGAATATGTTTTATGTTTTGGGGATCTCTCTCTCTCAAGAAGTTTTCATTTTCTTTTGGTACCATAAACCATAGCTTCCAGAAGAAAAGACTTGGGAAAAAAAATAGATGCGAGCTAGAAAATTTGTAAAGATGTGATAGAAGCAATATTCTAGGTATGAACTGAGATATGAAACTGATTTATTGTTGCATTAGATTTAGTGAAATATTCTCTGAATTCTCTTCTACATTTTCTAAAACCAGTCTGTTGCAGTAGCCATAACTTTATGTTTATGAGCTGAGTTTCTCTAATTTTTTTATATGGTGCACGACCTAGTTATCCAAATCATATCCGAAAATTAACCTTACCCAATTTGTCATTTTGGAGATATGTATATTTTGTGACTGTCTATCTCTCACTCATTTCATCTCTATTTTTATAGTCTGTTACGTCAGCCATAAATTTATTTTTACGAACTGGGTTTCTCTAATTTTTTTATATATGGTGCATAACTTAGTTATACAAATCATATCCAAAAATCAGCCTTACCCAGTTTGTCATTTTGGAGATATGAATATTTTGTGATTGTCTCTCTCACCCATTTCATCTCTATTTTTATAGTCTGTTGCGTCAGCCATAACTTTATTTTTATGAATTGGGTTCCTCTAAATATTTTATATATGGTGCATGACCTGTATATCTATATCATATCCAGAAATCAGCCTTACCCAATTTATCAATTTGAAGATATGAATATTTTATGACTGTCTACCTCTCACATGTTTCATCTTTGTTAAAATAGTTAGTTGCATCATCAATAACTCTATATCTTCGAACTGGGTTTCTCTAAAAAATTTATATAAGATTCAGCCCTTATCTATGAAAATCATATCCAAAAATTAGCATTACCCAATTTGTCAATTCAGAGATATGTATCAATTAGTGACAGACAATTCCTATGCCATCTTGGTTGTTATTAAATTTATAGATCTATTTTGTGCGTATCCTGCAATCATTTTGATCGTAGAGATGACATCTCTTTAAGATGACTGTCAAATAGTTCACAGACCTTGTTTATGCCTCGGTCTTTTGCATAACCGTCTAACCAAAACTGCATAAACCTTACGACTGATATCTTATTAATTGTTACACAAAAGTATATATATATATAATTACATTACTATATTTTGTTTAATATGATTAAATGAGAGTTGACATGGTTGTTAATTATTGTTGATGAATTTAATATTGATTTTACTACAATTTCTTTGTAATAGTATTGTTAAGTTAAAAATTGATTATGGGTTGGAATTAGGTTTGTAAACAATGTATTTAAGATTTGATTTATAAGTTTGTTTTAGAAATTAATTGATTTCGAGTGGAATTGTATAAGGTAAATAGAACTTGTGTAAGTTGTATCAGCGGTCGTAATAGGGTCATGTTGTCGAGGTTTTCCTGAGGCATAGATTAGTATGTCTTGATTTCATGTGTATGCGATGTTGTAAGTGAATTTTGATTTGATAATAAAGTCCTTTACGGATGTTGTGGCTCATTAGTTGTATAGAGCATGTTTATAATTTGTGCTTAAGAAATGTCACGTTCTTATTAACCTTGTTGTTAAGAAAATATTTGTATCATATTTATGTCTTGAACTCAATCAACCCTTTCCTATTCCTAGACTTGGTATGTTAGCAGGTTAGAATACTTTGTATTGGTTTATTCCATTAATACTAGTGTTGGGTAAGGGATTTTAACAAGCTTGGTAATCATTATGAAGTGTAGACACCTCTAGAAGAACTTTGTATTAGGTATGATCATTTTGGTATTCATAGGACCAATGTAGTAGTGGTTTATAGAAGATTGATCAAATTGACACTTAAGCTTTTCCATAGCAACCTGAGCTTCTCTCTTCCTATTCATGTGTTGAAAGGAATTTGGTAAAACCTAGAAAAAAATTGTTCTTTTACTTATGCCCTATTAGTGTTCACTCTTGAGTTGCTTTAGCCATGATACTTCTACTTGGTTTGAACCATCCTTTAAATGTGTTATGATCCTATCATATGCATGTGGTTAAAAGTGTGGTATTGTAATTGAAATATTGAGGAAGGATCTTAGTTTATGATGTGCATTTGAGAGTGAATGTGATGTGAGACCATAGTGTTTAGTGTGTCAAGTGTTTGTGTCATTTGGGAAAGTTGATTCCAAAGGCCAAGAGGGGTAGTCGTGTGTATGACTCCTGTGATTATGTAATCTTGCTAATGGTTGAATATGTACTAGTTATATGTTGACTCCCCTCTATTTATGGATTCATGTGGTTATGATGATTATGCAAGATGGATAATGTCTTGCTCAATATACCTATTCATGTGGTTATGATAACTATGCAAGATGGGCAATGTCTTGCTCTGTGTAATGTGAAATGATGTATATTTTGTGTTGTAAACGTATCATGATGAGAAATGTGATAGTTCATGCTTGGGTTTTGTTTTGGGCTTTAAGAATCTAGATGCAGTGAAAGGGGAGTGGCTTTCAATGTGGGGTTGGCGCCCAAAGTGGCTTGTCAGGGTAACCCATTGGGAGTTGTTAATCCAGTGATAACTTAATAATAAATTTAGAGGGTTGGGTAGTTTTCACACTAATCAAGATAATTAGATGCCTCACTCATGCCTGTAGTGCTTGTTCAGGCTAAGGATGAGATGAGAAGGTCGTGGTTGGCAAAATCAACTTCTTTGTCCTCACAAAAGGAATGTTAGTTCCGCATGTGTCACCCTATGGGGCCGGCGTCTAGTGAGAGACTATCAGGGTAACCATAGATAGGGGTTGGCACCTAGCGAGAGACTGTCAGGGTAACCCATGGATGGGGGTCGGCGTCTAGCTAGAGACAGTTAGGGTAACCCATGCTAGGACCGTGCGATGACACTCATCCCTACTGCAATCTAGCATTCTCTAGTTGTGTTCTCCCCTTTGTTTTGTGAATACCTCTCGAAGTGATGTTTGAGTTGCTTGTGATGTTCATATTGACCAGTGTTGTATTGGAGTCATGTGTAGTCCTTGCACCTATTATCATATTGTCTTCTTGACTGTTTGCTTAGTGAGACCTTATTGTTATCTCCTAGCACGAGGGTGGACCTTAGGGTTCCACATGGTCGGGTGGTTGTGCTTTTATCTCCATTGGTTTCCCATGTTGTTGTTCATGTGCGAGAAGGATGTGCCTTATGTGGCAGATTTCAGATCTTGTTCTAGCCTGAGGAGACAGAAACTTATGTTCATGTTCCAGTTTTGTATATCAGTAGAATCATGTACTGTTATCTTGATGTATGTACTCTAATGTAAGTTGGATAGCGATATTGTAAATAATGTAATGTTGTACTCTCTTGTAAAAGAACTTGTTTATGTACTTATAATCCTTTATATAGGACCTTAATGATTACTTATCTGATGTTATAATATGGAAATGTATGTGTCTATTCAATTGATGCAATTAGATTTAGAATGAACTATGGTTGTTAGTTAATTCATAATGTTGGTTAGATCTTGTTAATAGTTTGTTAGTAATACAGTTGTGGAACCCTAGGGGATAAGCTTAACTTAATGTTATGAATAAATATATGATTGTTGTTATTTCTTTCATTTTAATATATATATATATATATATTTGTCCTTTTTTTAAGTTTAGTTGTGTTATCCTCTGGGTTCCTTGGCGGGGTGTTACAGATACTCAATAACACTCACCAACTCCCAAATTTGTGACATGTCCTATATGCCCACAACCGAACCCTTGTAAGCATTCAAATCATGGTGTTACATATCTTGATTAATCATATGTTTTATTATCCCAATGTGTATTATGTTATCACTTGATTAAACTCTACACATGCTTATATCCATAAATCTCTTTAGATCTTGGGAAGCCATGTGAGAGGCCACTCCTTCCCTACTCTATACCTCGATCCTAAGTGTCACACCCCAAATTTTGACTATGATTTACTTTTTTCTTGCACGTAATTAGAAGTTAATTATGCATGAATTAATGATTTGATGTTATGTGAAAATGTTAGGATAAATCAATAATATCATGAGTTTATGTTTATATGATTAGAATTTAGACATGTGATTATAATATTTCATGATTATTTATTCATAAGGTTTATGGATTGACTAATGATGCACTAATCCCATTTTGGTGATTGCAAATTGTAACAAGGAAATAACTTTTCAACCCTCCAAGAAAGAGAGGGAGAGCATCATCATAGAGAAGAGAATAGACGTATGGATAAGAACAAATTGTTTTCCATCTAAGTCTCGTGCTTTCACAGTTTAGTGACCCTTCGTCGAGTATGGTAAGTTATGTTTGACCAATTGGTCTAAGTTTGGTTCTAACTCGACAAATAGTCGATTATCAACTAGATTCATTAAGCTGAGGTTATTGTCGAAAACTAAGTCAGGTTAGAACATGACCATCAACAAGGAAATGGTCGATAGTCATTATTTCTTTCTGTGATTTGAATATAAAATTATATTACTAGAACAAATAAATACTAGTAGTTAAACTACTTTATTTTCGGTAATTCCCTATTGGAATTCTATTATATTAATTTATCTATTTTGACGTTTAAGCAATTTTGAGAGGGGGGAATACCTCAACCCCATTCTCATATCATATCATGTGTTAGAGACAATGTAAGTATATGTTATATACACCTATATTTTGTTGTTAAATACCTATTTAATATGAACGTTAAGTTTAAACCAATTGTTTGTAATCGATGAGCATTTTAGGAACATGGTGTTGCAAATTTAATGTAAAACCACTTCATGTATTTTGTAGGCACTCGACTCCTTTCCTCCACGTTGGTTATGGAGAGAAAGGAGGAGTTTTTGAACAGTTTAGGAGTGGTCTTTATGATCGGTAAATCCATTTATTGCATGCCACTTTAGAGTGTAAATAGGCATAGATGCAAGAAGAATATCCATGGTTGTGGAGAGTAAAGCCTTTTAAAAAGCTATATTATTAAGGGATATGAACAAGGCTGGAGGTTTTCATAGAGCTTTGTTCTCATCAAGAATCCACGGGGAAAAGAGAGACAAATGCAAAGGAAGGATAGCGGGTAGTAGTGGGAATAAGTAAGAAACTAGCTCAGGTTCTGGGAAACCGTCGATACTTTGAGGTAATTATATCTCTTATAAGAAATTAATTCCATTATTAAACTGTAATATTCCCATTCTGTATGAACATACAAAGATATGATTTCTTATAGCAAAGTTTATAGAGTTATACAAAGTAGTGAAATTATGGTCATAGCAACCTTGTAAACATAGATATATATATGAAATAGAGAAATACTATCTTGTCAAAGCTATGAAACCACACACATAATGCTTGTGATAATGGAGTTCAAATTTATGAGAGGATAAACAATAAAATGTTCCATAACTTTTTCATGCCATTGTTTTGTATCATTTAACCCATAGAGAAAATATATTGTAAACTTTGTTGCTTTGGTAGACACATGATTATGGAGAAATGTTATGAATAACATTGTTTACACAGAGGTTTACGGCCTGTAGAAATTGTCACTTAACTTTGTTTACTTGAGAAAACATAGGTTTCTTTTAGTTGTTAAAACACTAAATCTATGTAGAAATCTAGCATATAAAATGCAGAGAGAAGATTAATTTTATTATCACTTTTTGAACACAAAGTATAGTAGCCATTTTCTATTAATGTCACAGTGTTATAATTAGTTTAAGTTATATATAAAATGCAGAAACTAAACTTTATGAGAACTCATATATAAACCTAGGAGTCGAGATGAGTGAGATTAAAGAAAGTTTAGACAGTGATAGATTCACATTTCACAATGATTTATATGTATAAGTTTGAATGTTTATAATCAAAAGATTTGGTGATAGATATTCACTTATATAGAATATATAAATGATATTGATATCATTGAAAACACCTAAGTATAGTGATATAATATCCCATATGCATTATACAGATAATGATAAGCATTATCATGGTATACAAAGGACGTTAAATATGAGTTCATAACCTATCCTATATCAAAGGTCGATGGACTTAAGAAGACTAAGAGGTCAAAAATATTATATTATTATTTTAGACTCAAACATATTTAGGTTGAAAGATTGAACTTAGTCAAAAGATTAGTTATGATAATAAAAGTATTCATTACGATCTTATATGAATGAGGATATACCTCGTGTACTATGTTTATTCATGTTATGAGAAATGTGAATTCAACAATGCCCAAGTAGTCAAGAGAAGACTAGAGGTTATTGTTTCTAGGTTATATTATTATAAATTTTTACTTTTGGAAACAAGAGTATTTGATATTCCAATGCATTGGGATAGAGAAGTTAAATCCCTAGATTCGACCCAGAAGGGTTAAGAAAACTTGAAAACTCTTAAATCAATTATAACATTGAATTAGTCTATTGTTTATTACGGTGGATAGTGAATGGTCAAGAAACCATAGATCAAGAAAAGTATAATTTAGGAAGAGTCTAAGAAGCACTTATGATAAAATAAATGATTTCATGATAGAGTCAAAAACTTGGTATATTACACAAGAGTGCTCAATCTTTGGGTCATTGAGTAGAATGACAAGAAGTCCTTGACCCTAGTATTTGCAAGTATGCAAATAGGGACTCTCTGAAAGGTTAAAGTCACGTAAACCCATATATTACGTTTATCCTAGATTAAGGATTAATTCTAAGTCAGATTGACTAGAATTTGAGTTTAGTCAAGACAATTCATGTTTAGAGATTCTAGTCAAGCAAGTCTAATTGTAGGATGTTGTAGTTTCCAAGTCAAGTTAGAGGTGTGTGAACACACAACTATGTTTATTAAAAATGTCTATTTATAGAGAAACTTTGGCCAAAGTGATGCATTTGTCTTTGCATGCATTAGTTAGTTCATCGTGTCTAGATTGTGTAACCTATCAGAATGATCATACTTAGCTAGAAGATTGACTAGAGTTGTATGGTCAATTGAGTTACATAGGACA
Organism: Cunninghamia lanceolata; assembly: GCA_027924645.1. Lineage (NCBI taxonomy): Eukaryota > Viridiplantae > Streptophyta > Pinopsida > Cupressales > Cupressaceae > Cunninghamia > Cunninghamia lanceolata. The sequence goes on from BSBN01001310.1 coordinate 2,824,732, forward strand.
TAGCACTAGGACTCAGATGGCAACCTATCGGTTCCTTATGTCTATACTCTTTATGAAGGTTAGGGCCATTTCCAGATGGAAGATGAGCAGGGGACTGCCGATCTGTGGTTGGAGGAAGAGCAGTCAGATGATGCTCTTCCTCTGCAACAGAAGACTCACTGAGACTTGTGAGATAATTACCAAATTCCAGATGCAGTATACTTCATGTTATGACTTATGATTTTCAAACTTATGTAAAATTATTCATATTTCCAAGTGCAAATTATTTGTAAATGTAAAGAGAAATGATTTCACTATGTTTTTATCTTCAAATATATTGTAATTTCAGGGTTGAAAAATATTCAAAAAAGATATACATTTAATTCTATGTGATTATGCAAATGTTAGAAAAGAAAAAAACAATCACTCATGGTTAAACATGTTCTTTTACTTTCTTAGTAAATTTTGTGAGTAATTCTAAGTTGTTTGAGTTGGTACATTACATATGGTATTAGAGCTACCAAGTTCAATACATGAACCTAGGAGCTCCCTACAAGAAAACTTGTCAACATTCAGCAGATTGGCTAATGTTTAAAATTGGTTTGATACCAAAATGGCATGGAGAAGAACCGTGAAAACTACCAGGAAGTCTATTCCCCAGAACTTACCAAGATAGTGGTTAAGAAAGATCCAACTAAGGAGGTACAACTCCAAGAACATATTAACTATGTTGAGGGTGCATGGCTGGAAGACTCTGAAACATTCGCTGACGCTCTTAAGCATATTCAACTAGAAAAGAAACAATGCAATGAACTGGCTAAGAAACCCATTGTTCCTACTCTTGTAGTTAAACCGAGTAAATAGTCTGCTAGTCGTGACATGTCATTTGGGTGTGGTTGTGATGCCCCTCCTTTAGGAAAAGAGGTGTTGGAGGAGTACCTATGTGTAAATCCACCCTCTAAGTTTGTTTTACTAGATTTTGATGGAGAAGAGGAACCTGAGGAATGTCCTTTAACAGATAGTGACATGTAGTCTTGTTTGAGTTATCTATCTAAATAAGGATGTATTTATACCCAAAATAAACTATAATAAAGATGAAATTGTTTTGCACAAATATGAGTTTTATGAATAGATTTAATGATGAATTTTGAATTAATGAGATGCATTATTTTTTAAATCTAATCTATAACTTAATACGAATATCAGGTGTGATATAGAGTATCATCATGGTTTGAACTCGAACAAATCTTGGAGATAGTCAGGGAGAGTCAAATCCTTCTAAAAACCCAATGACTAAGTTGGATCAGATATTGACCATGTTGAATGAAACCAAGGAAAGGATTGGAAACCTAGAACAGGAAGTGAGGGGCCAAGGTAGACCCGAAGGAGAAAAAGAGGACTCACATGAAGGGGATGATGAGTATGAACCCAGTACTCATAGTGAACGAAGGGAGGATGTTGATAAGACTAAGTCTCAAGAAGAAAGGAGAAATAGACTTGCCTTAGAGTTGTCAAGAGATATGAAGAAAGTGATGTCACCCAGGTTCAATGGAATAGTAAGTGGTGATGCTGCAAAAGCCTGGTTGACAGAGATGGAAAAGTATTTTGAGATTAGAAACTACTCTGAGATAACCAAGGTAGTATGGGGTGCCTATCAACTGGCAAGTGAAGTGTCCACATGGTGAATGAACAAGAAAATGAAACTGGGGTTAACTTCTCTGAGCTTAACCTAGAATCAGTTTGTGGTCATATTTTGACAGAGGTAGTTACCACAACTTTTCTTTGACCAAAAGCTAACAAATTTTTCAAAATTTGCAACAAGGAGAAATGTCAATGGTTGAATATTGGGAAAAGTTCACCTGTCTCCCAAAGTATGTGCCACAATATCAGAAGGATGAAAGGCTCCGAATTAGAAAATTCATCATGGGTTTGAATTCCCATATAGGTGGAGAAGTGGATGCGCATGGTCCTACCACTATGGACCAAGTTTTTGAGAAGGCAGTCAAACAAGAGCAAAAACTTAAGTCAATTTTTGCATATCATGAGAAGAATCACGAGAGGTTTAATAAGTCACAAGCTTTTCAACCTTTCAAGAAAAGGAATGATAAACAGGATGTGAATAAGAAAAGTGACAAGGGCTTTAGAAATAACAAGAAAGGACCCAAAAATGAGAAGAAAAACAATAACATTTTTTGGAAGAATGATAATAATACAAGCAAACTTACTGAAAAGCGAGGACCTCCTGGGGGATATTTCTCTTATGGTGGAGATCATTATGCAAATCAATATCCAACCAAGAACCAAGGAGTTCATCAGCGTAGTAACACATTACCTACCCAACAAGCAGCTTTTCAACAGAGGATCCATGCGGTATTGGACAATTACTAGGTGGAGTACCAGATTACCCCCATAGAGATGACAGGTACTTTGTTTGGAGTTCCTATTTCTATTTTAATTGATACTGGAGCACCTAAAAGTTTTATTTATCCAAGAGTATTGAATAAATTTCCTAGAAGAGCTAGATATATGGCTAAACCCTGGTCAGTTGAATGTGCTAATCAAACTAAAGCTCAAGTAGAGCAATGCATATTTGAAGCCAAAATTGATCTTCCTAGTTTTTCAACTAAGGTGAATTTGTATGTAGTGCCCCTGGGTTCCTATGATGTTATCTTAGGAATAAGTTGCTTGTGGAGACATAGGGCCAATGTTGATTATTTTGCAAAAACAGTTGAGTGTCTAGACAATGTAGGAAATAAAGTCTATTTACAAGGCACATAAAGAGAATTCAAGATCAGACCAATCTCTGCTATGCAATTGAAGAGGGCTAGGCGAAAAGGATGTCAACTTGTTGCAGTCAAAATGGAACAAGTAGAAGAGGATCCTAGTAAACAAAATATACCCTTAGAGAACTATCCTTTCCTTCGAGATTTTTAGGATATCTTTCTAGATGAACTTCTGGGGTTACCTCCGAAGAGAGCTTTTGATTTCTCTATTGATATAATACCTGGATCTGAGTCAATATCAAAGGCACCATACCGTATGACTACTATGGAGTTAATGGAATTTAAATCCCAACTTTAGGAGCTATTGGCTAAAGGGTTGATTAGACCCAGTGTTTCACCTTGGGGAGCACCTGTGATCTTTGTCAAAAAGAAGGATGGAACCTTACGTTTGTGTATAGACTATCGTATGCTCAACAAAGAAATGATAAAACATAAGTATCCTCTACTACGTATTGATGATCTTTTTGATCAAATGTCAGGCGCAATAGTATTCTCAAAGATCGATCTACAATTTGGATATCATAAACTGAGATTGAAAGATGAATACATTCATAAAATAGCTTTTAGAACAAGGTATGGACATTATGATTTCACAGTTTTACCATTTAGACTTACGAATGCCCTTGCAACATTCATGAATTTGATGAACAGTGTTTTCTGAGATTGCTTGGATTAATTTGTTCTAGTGTTTCTAGATGACATTCTTATATATTCTAAGAGTAAGGAAGAGCACTTGCAGCATCTGTGGTTAGTTCTGTAGCAGCTAAGTAAACTTAAGTTGTATGGGAAGCTTTCTAAGTGTACTTTCTTTTAGAAAGAGATACAATATCTAGGACATATAATATCAACTGAAGGAATTTCAGTAGATCCTACGAAGATCAAAGCTATACTTCAGTGACCTACGCCAAAGGATGTGCATGAAGTGTGCAGTTTCATGGGGTTAACTAGATATTATACGAAGTTTGTTTTAAACTTTTCTAAGATTACAAACCCAATCACTTTACTTCAAAGAAAAGGAAAGCATTTTGACTATTAGAAAAATGTCAGGGGGCATTTAATCGGTTAAAAGAGAGGTTGACAACTACACCAATATTAAAAGTTCCTAATTTGGAAAGTCAATTTGTTGTAATCACTGATGCCTTAAGTGAAGTTTTAGGATGAGTGCTTATGTAGAATGGGTGAGAAGTAGCCTATAAACCCAGAAAGCTAAGAGCATATGAATAGAATTATGCTCCTCATGACTTAGAGTTAGCAGCAGTTGTGCATGCTTTGCAAGTGTGGTGAAACTATTTTCTAGGAAAGCCTTTTAAACTGAAGTCAAAAAATCAAGGTCTTAAGTATATATTTTCCCAACCTCATCTGAATGCTCGACAAAGAAAATGGTTGGAATTAATATCTGACTATGACTTTGAGATAAGTTATATCAAACGTAAAGAGAACTAAGTAGCAGATGCTCTGAGTCGATGGAGGCATGTCTCATTGATTGTCTTTATCCAATCGAACTTCAAGGATTTAGTGCTACAAAATTCTACAAGTGATGAGTACTATGAGCAAGTTAAGTAGGCTCTCACAGTAAATCCTTAAGAATTGAGGTATGATGGGTTCTATTTTGAACCAGATTAGCTTTTAAGATACAGAGGAAGGATGTATGTTCCAAACTCTGTAGAATTAAGAAACCTTGTGTGGAAGGAAGTTCATTCTGCACCATATTAAGGTCACCTTGGAGTAACCAAACTCCTAGCTAGTGTGAAGCCTCTTTATTTTGGGAAAGGAATGAAGAATGATACTGCAAGTTTTGTAGAAAGTTGCCTAGAGTGCTAGAGAGTCAAGGCTGGGCATCAAAATCTAGCAAGACTTCTGTATCCACACGATATTCCAGAGTGGAAGTGGTAGGTCATTAGTATGGACTTTGTGCAAGGTCTCCCAATCTCTCAAAATAAACATGATGCTATTTTAGTGGTGGTGGACAAGCTCACCAAGGTGGCTCATTTTATACTTGGGAATCTAATAGATGGAGCACCAGTTTTAGCTCGCAAGTTTATGCAATAAGTGTTTAGATTGCATGGAGTTCCTAAGAAAATTATCTTAGATAGAGATGCATGCATGACGTCAAAATTTTGGCAAATTTTGTTCTCAATGCTAGGAACTCAACTCAATATAAGCTTGGCTTGTCACCCTGAGGCAGATGGTCAGACTAAGAGGGTAAATCAAGTTCTAGAAGATTTGTTGTGGATGTATTGCATGGATCAGCAATCCAAGTGGGAAGAATAACTATCGCTTGTGGAGTTTGCATATAACAACTCCTACCATTCTGCTATTAAGATGGCTCCATTTTAAGCATTATATGGAAGAAGATGTCGAAATCCTATAAGTTGTGATAAGCTAGAGGATAGGATTAGCATTGGTCCAGAAATGTTATCAGAAATGGAAGAATAGATCAAGTTGATCAAAAATAGATTGGCGAAATCAAATGATAGACAAAAATGTTACACTCATGCCAAGCGTACACCAAGGCAATTCTCAGTTGAAGAAAAATTATTTTGAGGGTCAAACCTCAGAAGAGTTCCATAAAGTTTGGAAATTCTTCAAAACTAGCTCTGCAATATGTAGGACCCTTTGAAGTTCTTGAAGTGATCAATCTGGTTGCCTACATAATCGCTCTACCACCATCTCTTGCTAGGATGCATAATGTTTTTTCATGTTTCATATTTGAAAAAGTATATATCAGGGGATAATCATATTCTTGATTGGAATGCTTTATAGGTGCAGGACCTAGGAGTGGTCATGATCAAGCCTCTCAAGGTGCTTAAAGTTTGCAAGCTCTACTTGTGTAATAAAGAGGTTACACAGTGCAAGGTCCAGTGGGAGCAGTATGTAGAGGATAGTGCCACATGGGAAGATTACCATGATTTTTATCAGAGATTTCCTCATTTGTTTTATGCTTTTTAAAGTTGAACAAAAACTTTATTTTATTATTTTATGATACACTGGATCATCGAGGATGATGAATCTTATGGGGGGAGATATGTCACACCCCAAACTTTGACTATTATTTACTTTTTACTTGCATGTAATTAGTAGTTAATTATGCATGAATTGATGATTTGACGTTATGTGAAAATGTCAGGATAAATTGATAATATCATGAGTTTATGTTTATATGATTATAATTTAGACATGTGATTATAAGATTTCATGATTATTTTTTCATAAGGTTTATGGATTGACTAACAATGCACTAATCCCAGTTTGGTGATTACAAGTTGTAACCAGGAAACAAGTTTTCAACCCTCCGAGAAAGAGAGGGAGAGCATCATCAGAGAAAAGAGAATAGACGTATGGATAAGAATAGATTGTTTGTCATCTAAGTCTCGTGCTTTCACAGTTTAGTGAACCTTCGAGTATGGTAAGTTATGTTTGACCAATTGGTTTAAGTTTGGTTCTGACTCGACAAATCATCAATTGTCAACTAGATCCATTAAGCTGAGGTTATTGTCAAACGCTAATTCAGGTTAGAACATGACCATCGACAAGGAAATGGTCAATGTTTGTTATTTCTTTGTGTGATTTGAATATAAAATTATATTACTACAACAAATAAATACTAGTAGTTAAACTGCTTTATTATCGGTAATTCCCAATTCGAATTCTATTATGTTAAATTATCTATTTTGATATTTAAGCAATTTTGAGAGGGGGAGAATACCTCAACCCCATTCTCATATCATATCATTTCTTAGAGACAATGTAATTATATGTTGTATACACCTATAGTTTGTTGTTAAATATCTATTTAATATGAACATTAAGTTTAAACCAATTGTTTGTAGTCGATGAGCATTTGAGGAACGTGGTATTGTTGCAAATTTAATGCAAAACCACTTCATGTATTTTGTGAGCACTCGACTCCTTTCCTCCACATTGGTTATGGAGAGAAAGGAGGAGTTTTTGAATAGTTTAGGAGTGGTCATTATGATCAGTAACTCCATCATTTCTTGCATGCCACTTTAGAGTGTAAATAGGCATAGATGTAGGAATAATATCCATGGTTATGGAGAGTAAAGCCTTTTAAAAGGCTATATTATTGAGGGATATGAATAGGGCTAGAGGTTTTCACATAGCTTTGTTCTCATCAAGAATCTGTGGAGAAAAGAGAGACAAGTGTAGAGGAAGGATAATGGGTAGCAGTGGGAATAAGTAAGAAACTAGCTCAAGTTTTGGGAAACCATCAACACTTTGAGGTAATGATATCTCGTATAAGCAATTAATTTCATTATTAAACTGCAATATTCCCATTCTGTATGAACATACAGAGATATGATTTGTTATAGAAAAGTTTATAGAGTTATACAAAGTAGTGAAATTATGGTCATAGAAACTTTGTAAACATAGATATGTATGAAATAGAGAAACATTATCTTGCCAAAGCTATGAAACTGCACACAGAATGCTTGTGATAATGGACTTTGAATTTATGAGAGGATAAATAATAAAATGTTCTATAACTTTTTCATGCCATCATTTTGTATCATCAAACCCATAGATAAAATATATTGTAAACTTTGTTGCTTTGATAGACACAGGATTATGGAGAAATGTTATGAATAACATTGTCTACACAGAGGTTTACGACCTGTAGATAGTTGTCACTTAACTTTGTTTACTCGAGCAAACATAGGTTTATTTTAGCTGTCAAAACACCAAATCTGTGTAGAAATATAGCATATAAAATGCAGAGAAAAGATTAATTTTATTATCACTTTTTAAACACAAAGTATAGTGGCCATTTTCTATTAATGCCACAGTGTTATAACTAGTTTAAGTTATATCTATATATATATTGCAGAGACTAAACTTTATGAGAACTCAGATATAAATCTAGGAGTCGGGATGAGTAAGATTAAAGAAAGTTTAGATAGTGATAGATTCACATTTCACAATGATTTATATGTATAAGTTTTAATATTTATAATCAAAAAATTTGGTGATAGATATTCACTTATATAGAATATATATAAATGATATTGATATCATTGAAAACACCTAAGTATAGTGATATAATATCACATATGCATTATACATAAAATGATAAGCAATATAATGATATACAAAGGATGTTAAATATGAGTTCATAACCTATCCTATATCGAAAGTCGGTGGACTTAAGAGGAGCATGAGGTCGAAAATATTATATTATTATTTTTAGACTCAAACCTATTTAGGTTGAAAGATTGAACTTAGTCAAAATATTAGTTATGATAATGATAGTATTCATTAAGATCTTATATGAATGAGGATATACCTCATGTACTATGTTTATTCATGCTATGAGAAATGTGAATTCAACAATGCCCAAGTGGTCAAGAAAAGACTAGAGGTTATCATTTCCAGGTTATATTATTATAAATTTTTACTTTTGGAAAATAAGAGTATTTGATATTCCAATGTGTTGGGATAGAGAAGTTAAATCCCTAGATTTGACCCAGAAGGGTTAAAAATTTTTGAAAACTCTTAAATTATCAGTTATAACATTGAATTAGTCTATTGTTTATTGCGATCGACAGTGAATGGTCGAGAAACCATAGATCAAGATAGGTATAATTTAGGAAGAGTCTAAGAAGCACTTATGATAAAATAAACGATTTCATGATAGAGTCAAAAACTTGATATATTACACAAGAGTACTCAATCTTTCAGTCATTGAGTAGAATGACAAGAAGTCATAAACCCTAGTATTTACAATTATGCAAAGATGGACTCTTTGAAAGGTTAAAGTCACCTAAACCCATATATTACATTTATCCTAGAATAAGGATTAATTCTAAGTCAGATTGACTAGAATTTGAGTTTAGTCAAGACAATTCGTGTCTAGAGATTCTAGACAAGCAAGTTTAATTGTAGGATGTTGTAGTTTCCAATTCAAATTAGAGGTGTGTGAACACATGACTACCTTTATTGCAAACGTATATTTATAGAAAAACTTTGGCCAAAGTGATGCATTTGTCTCCGCATGCATTAGTCGGTTCACTGTGTCTAGATTGTGTAACCTATCAGAATGATCATACTTAGCTAGAAGATTGGCTAGAGTTGTATGCTTGATTGAGTTATGTAGGACACAACACTAGGACTCAGATGGTAGCCTATTGGTTCCTTATGTCTATACTCTTCGTGAAGGGTAGGGCTACTCCCAGATGGAAGATGAGCGGGGTTTGTCAGTCTGTGGTTGGAGGAAAAGCACTCAGATGATGCTCTCCCTTTGCAACAAAAGACTTGTGAGACAGATACCAAATTCTAGATGTAGTATACTTCATGTTATGACATGATTTTTAAACTTATGTAAAATTATTCATATTGCCAAGTACAAATTATTTGTAAATGTAAAGCGAAATGATTTCACTGTGTTTTTATCTTTGAATATATTGTAATTTCAAGGTTGAACAATATTCAAAAAAGATATACATTTAATTCTATGTGATTATGCAAATGTTAGAAAACAAAACAAAAAAAATTTACTCGTGTTTAAACATGTTCTTTTACTTTCTTAGTAAATTTTGTGAGTAATTCTAAGTTGTTTGAGTTGGTACGTTACACTAAGTGTCTAATAGCCCAAAATTATAATTTTGGCTTAGCACAAAAATCAATGTATAAAGTCATGGCACACTACACAATGACACATAATCACATTTACACAAGGAGACAACTCACTCCGCAAAATAACTCATTCATATAAGGTTCTAAAATTTAATTTTTTTCATTTCTAAAAATTGAGAAAAACTATGAAAGCCCCAAATTCACCATTGATGAAATTGGGCAACAATCTTAAATTTTTATTTCACAAAATATAAGAAATTTGGAAAAATTAAATGTGCCATTTTTCTTCTAATACTCACAACAACATTCTTTTCCAATCAATTTCAAAAAATAGGAATTTTGGAAAAAAATACCATAACATGGCTACAATTTGATGCTGGAGCATCCAGAGGTGTAAGGGCAATCTTGCATCACCCAAAAACAATGTTGATTCAAAATTGATGTCTTTGTTTTCATTTCTTTTCAAAATTTGTATTTTTGGACACCCATTTGCTTGAATAATGATTCAGAACCTTCAAAGTTTTCAACAGGGCTAAGGCTACCAAAATTTACTATTTTTAGTAAGTCTTTATCAGAGAAGTGGTTGAGCTTGAAATTTTCCCCAAAGCTTCGGAATAGTCAAATAAGTAATCTTGGTAAATTTCAACTCAAGATCATGTCTGGATTTCAAGATATTAAAGTTTCAATTTTGTGAGGTCCCTTGAAAAGTTCCAAAATCATATATGAGGCACTAAAACATCCCATAACGCCCCAAAAAGTTGATGGAAATCTATTTATGTATTTTTGATGTGATAGTTCACTTCGCGAGCTTTCCATCACTTCAAACGGTTCGTCAATCGAACACCTGAATCAAAAGTTATGCTTCCCAGAAGTTGACCTACTTTTGGAGGGAGTTACAAATTTCAAAATTTTGGCTGGAGGTTGCCAAAAGGGCTATTTATGACTAGTTTTGGGAACCCTTGGAGTAGTAGAGGTAAGGGGGAAAGTGTAGAGTCAAGAATAGGTGGGAAAACAAAAACCCTAGTTGATTTGGGGTTATAGAAAGGCAAAGGTTCTAGTGTCTAGTGATAGGAAGTTGTAATGTGTTACAGTCTATGGAGGATTCATCCTCTGATTGTATTTGAGATTTTGTAATGTAATGTGTAGTCCAAATCAATAAAAGAACATCTTTATTTTCTATGTATATCTTTGTTGTGTGTTTTATGATTTACCCCCTTCATCACAATTTGCATATTTTTTTAAAAAATACAAATGTAGATTTATCTACGAAAAGGAAGCTAAATTATTCTTTCAATGCAAAGGTCAAATGCATCCACCTAATGTGGGCATGGAAAATGAAAGAAATTTCATTTCAACAATTAAAAATGAAAATTTACCTTTCATCAAGCTTACAACAATGGAGGAATTCTCCCCTTTGGAGCAAACACACACACACACCAATAACTTTTCTATCCTCTTGCAAGCACTCCCAATTCATGCTCAAGCAATTCAAATCCAACTTCAAGCATTGCAATCCATTCTTTCTCTCAAAAATCAAATTTCTTCAAAAGAGGAGAGAGGGTTTTGAATTCCAAAAATGACAAATGAAAAAGAAAAGGCTCTTTTCTTCCTTTTATATTTTTCCTTTTTTTATATATTTTTTTGGTTTCAAATATTCACTTTGCCAAAAATGACATTTTCCAAGATAAATAAATTCATAAATTGATTAAATAAACTATAAACTAATTTAATTCTAATTGATATTTTTCCAATAGCCAATATTGAATCAGTTAAATTTAATTATGTTTCAACTAGCAATTTTATTTTGCTTAAGATGAATATTTCATTTTGAAAGAATAATTAAATCCACTTTAATTTTCATTAGAATCAAAATAAAATAATGCAACAGACCTTTTCCAGCTCAAGCATTAAACATTCTACAACCATGGCAAACACGCATTTTGAACTCAAATTAAATGCAATGAAACAAGATAACATAACCATACACAAGGTACTCACACTCTTTATCGGTTTACACAACAAAAAATCTAAAATCACCACCAATTCAGAACTAGGTTTATGTGGAGATTCACAAGACGCATCTCACACTCAAATTGAATGAGTAGAGGTTGACACACATGTTTTACCCAAATATGACCATCTCTAATATAACCACCATTGAAGAATAACCCTATACCTGCACACTCAGGGGAAACATTAGGCATACCTACTCCACATGTAATAATAGCTAAAGCAACATAATCCACCCAACGTGATATAAATCATAATCATGATATCAAATCATCACATCTAACTATAACTGTGATGATTTGATATCATGATTACGATTTATAATTGATAATAATTCCTAATGCTAAAATAGATATAATAATCATGAGTATATTGAATATAGTGAAAACAATGAAGCCAAAACACTATAATGATCTAAGCATATAAAGACATGACATATGTAGCTCATAATACATAGTCAAAAATTCAATGTCAATACAGAGCCTTGTCAAGAACACGCTGATGGTCATACAAAACATCTCCACAAAAACATATAGAGTGCACAATCAAAACACCTTGATGGTACAATATACCTCATTAGAAAGTTTGTTGCTATAGATCGTAACACATGAATCTCACAATACGCTGATAAAATAGTCGTTACAGCATATAACATATAAATAGAGAGAACACAAAGCATACACAATAGTGGGCATTGCATATATGCAACCAGTAGATTTCTATCTTTTGTTAACGAAGGAGCATAATTTAGATCTTGTGACTTAATTAAGGTCAGATCTACAGAATTTGCTACAGGGGCATCAACTTGTGTGTTATTCTTCAAAGAGGAAGGTAGCTTTTCCTTCGTGATCCACTTCTAGACCCATCTCTTATTCTTCTTAAATTTGCATTATGTGTCATCATGCAATTGACCTTTACATTATGGATTAATTTTTTTTAATCCTCCAGCTCTACAAATTGCCTCCATATTTTGAAATTGAGTTCTAAGATGTTTGTGTTTGTCATCGATCTATTGTTTCTTCTTACATAAATTTGGGCATAAATTCTTGAATCATGTTTTAAGACTTTCTCATCTGCACATAGGAATTGACCCAATCCATTGTCGATTTGTGAGTCCTTCCTTCAACCAATATTCTTCTGGCACATTGTATAGTCATATCCATAATGGAATGCCACTCATTTGACATGAGAGAGGATTGAAATGTGGAACCCTTTTTGAATAAATAAGCCTACATTATTCAGCATCCAACTTGGTTGTTATGAAGAACGAAATCTCTTTCTCTTTCCTAAGCGAAACCTACAAAAAAAAAACCTTTCGGAATGAATTTTAGAAATAAGCAGTCTTTCTAATTTTCTTTGACCCAAGAGTGAACTTTTGCACAAGCAGGCCATAAACCCATAAATTTTTCAATGATTGTCATGCGTGCAAGGTTATTCATGTGTTCTATCATCACTTCGAGTTGAATAAGTACTCTAACCTCTTGTTCTTCCTCAGCATTGGAAGATTCATGTTTATTTCTGCTAGGGCATCTTTCTCTTGGTATCCTCTTTAGAATAGGGCAGTGAACAGGTTCACCCTTTTTAATTTTGTCGTGCTAATAAAAATCATTATCAAAATTTTGGAAGTTATTTTAATTTTTGCTCTACTTAAAATCACGCAACATTTCTCTAATTCATATATATATATATATAGTTGTATAAATACATTTGGCAATAAACATGTGGAAAATGTAACAAAAGTAAATATAAAATTATAAATTTTTAAATATAAATATATCAACAATTATACTACTAAACATATGTATAGGTAATTTAACTAATATAGATATCTTAAATACATCTATCTAAGAAATGTCGAGAGATATTTTAGTTTAGAACTATTTAAAAATTATTTTATTTTATTTACTTAATGGTTATTTTATAGTTTTAGTTTTTCTAAATATATTTTGATTGTGTTTTAATTTTTATGTACACTCTCACACACAAAGTGTTCTATGCCTTGTTGCCACTATAGAATGCCTCTCACCTAATTAAATGTGAGATGTCAAGTGGAAGTGAGAGTAAGTATGGCTAAGTGTGCGCTTGAAGGCCCAAGTAGAGGAGACCTACATTTATTTATGATAACCTCTTTTTTTTTTTAATTATGATACCTTTAAGACCATTAAGTGATCATATGGATGTCTAAGTTAAACCTATTTAACTTTTGTTTCTTTTCAAGGAGTGGGTGGATTTTGTAAAATATGGACATATAATACATTAAAAAATTATGTTATTTATGAGTGTGAATATTTATGCAACCCCATAATATTTTATCTTATAGCTACACATGTCCTTATGCACATGTATTTAATGAATTACAATAGCAGATTTTAAAATTGAATAAACTAAACTGAAAAAATTACTGGGCTTATCCAACACACTCTAAGCACTGACTATCGACGTGGCAATGTGGGGCCCTTTAATTTCGGTTTGTTCCCACCCTCTTGTTTCTGTTTTCCATCGCACTTCGACTGTCATAGTAAGTAATAAAACCACTATAGTAAAGTTTTTTTTTTAAAAATGTGTCTCTCGCCCAATCAATTAAATGAGTGCCTACATGATTTTTGAAAACACTTTCTCTTCCTTTAATTTTTCAGAGATGGGATGAGATGAAAGAAAAATGGGAGCTTTGGAAGAGGGTATAGGTATCCATAAAAGCATGAAGGATAGAGGAATTTTCTCAGATGTTGTAGTTGGAAATACTCTAGTAGACACGTATGTAAAATGTGGAAGTATAAACAAGGCACGTGAACTATTTGACAGAACACCTCAAAGTAACGTTTTTTCATGGAATGCCTCAATTGCAGGATATTCACAAAATGGATTTGTTGAAAAGGCTTTTGAAACTTTCAAGCAAATGCAATTGGCAGGCATAAAGCTAGACTCTACAACCTTTGCCAGCATCCTCCCAATCTGTGCCAAATGGGAGCTTTGGAATAGGGTATGGACATCCATCAAAGCATAAAGGATAGAGGAATTTTGTCACATGTTGTAGTTGCAACTACTCTGGTATACATGAACGCAAAATGTGGAAGCATAGACAAGGCACGTGAACTGTTTAACAAAATGCCTCTAAGAAATGTGATCTCATGGAATGTCATGATTGCAGGAATATGCACAAAATGGATTTGTTGACAAGGCTTTAGAAACTTTCAAACAAATGAAATTAGTAGTTGTAAACCTAGAATCCTCGCCACCTATGCCAAAATGGGAGCTTTGGAAAAGGGTATGGACATCCATCAAAGCATAATGGAAGGAGGATATTTGTAGATATTCTAGTTGGAAATGTTCCAGTAGACATGTATGGAAAATGCGGAAGTATAGACAAGCCATGTGAACTTTTTGACAAAATGCCTCGAAGAAATATGGTCTCATGGAATGAGATGATTGTAGGATATGTACAAAATGGATTTTGCAAGGATGCTCTCAAAATCTTTGAATTAATGAAGCTCTCTGCAACATATCCTGACATTATAAGCTATGTTTGTGTTCTATGTGCATGCAACCATGCAAGTTTAGTGGATGAGGGCTATATATGTACTTCAATCATGAATAACCCTTAGTGCATCACACCTACAATTGATCATTATGTGTGCATGACTGAGCTTCTTGCTTGTGCTAGCTATCTTGAGTACACCTAAACTTTATCATTAAGACAACAGTTAAACCTGTGGTGGTTGTGTGGATATGTTTTCGTAGTGCTTGCAGATCACATATGAATATAAGATTAGTAGTATTTATAGCAATGTTGCTTTTATATTTTGATGCTAAAAATGTTGTGGCTTATGTTCTCTCAAACATCTATGCAGAAGTGAGCATGTGGTGTGAGGTTCAAATGGTAAGGAGATTGATGAGAGATAAAGGAATTAAAAATATCCTTGGATGTAGTTTGATTGAAGGCCATAAAATGGTACGTGCTTTTTGTGTAGGAGACAGATCGCATCCATAAACATAGGAGATCTATGCAAAGTTGGAGAAATTGGCTTGGGAGATGAAGGCAAAAAGATATTTTCCAGATTAAAGACATTTACTTAGTGACATGAAAAAAGGGGGAAAAGAGTTATTTCCTTGCTACCATACTGAAAAGTTGGCAATTATTTTTGGTTTGTTAGACACACCCCCTAGAACAACTATTAGAGTTGTTAAGAACCTTTGACTATGTGTTGATTTCCACACTGCAACTAACTTTATCTCCAAGATTGTTCCAAGAGAAATTGTTGTGAGAGATGCAAACAATTTCCATCATTTTAAACAAGGAGAATGTTCTTGTGGAGATTATTGGTGATGCTAAATGAAATGATATGAAAAATAAGCTCACACTATAATAATGTGCACCATGTCAGACCTACACTAATAATGAAGGAACAAGTTTTATTTTTAGTTTCTAGAAAGTTTTTTGGTTTTGTTTTTGTTTTGAGTATTTGGCAATCTAGACTATGATGTTAGCTTCGTAAAATTAGATGCATATAGTGCAACGGAGATCACTACTTATATTCACTATTGAGGTCTATCAAAGACTTATTTTATGATAGCATGGATGTTTAATTGAATTGTTTTCATAAAACCTACATATTTATGAAATGAAAAGCTAGAGGAGGAGGTGGAGAAAGAGAAAAAGAAAAGGTGAGGAACACTTCAAGTAAATGGAAAGATGCTTGACAAATAGGAAATGGGAGAGAAGGGCTCACAATTACCCCTGCCATTTTCTATAGTTATTTTGTTTGGATTAGTTGTATTATCTTTTGCCTATGTTAGGTTAACCATTTAATTGCACATTATAGATTCAATATGTAATTTTATATAAATGTATGTAGATTTTGTGTCATTTATGGTTAGATATTTCTAATGTTGTTTCACATCCCTTTGCTTGGTGAAATAGCTAATAAATTTGTGAATTCACATATATTTTTGAATTTAATTTGATTTCAATTTGTTTGGTCTTAATTAGAAATAAACCGGTATAATTTATAACGAATAAGTAAAAAAAATTGCAAGTGTGTTTATGTTGTATTTAGTGGTTATGCATGGCATTTGGAAACCTTGCTTAATGAGGTTTATAGATTGATGTTAGAGGGAAGAGAATAATATTTGTATATGTAAAAATAAAATCATGATTTATATCACATTGCAATTGCACATTCGTGGTATTACAAAATTGTGCATGATGAGATTTCTAAATTAATACTAATGAGATGAGGGTTTCAAGGTGTTTAGAAGAGAGCTAAATAAGTTATTTAATGTGTTTCGAGTGACAATAGGACTTAAAACAAGAGGCACTCAAAAGGATGAGGGGAATTTTAGAGAAACACAATGGGAGACGACATAAGTTTGAAACAAATAATATAATTATATTCATAATATGGTCAAATTGACTACTTTATTCACTTGTGGCAAACCTAACAAATGACAATAAAGTTAAATTCCATTTGGTAAGATAGGAATTGAATAATTCTGCATTAGTCGCATACCTAGCAAATGCTAGTGAAGACTAAATTCCATATGCCACATCTAATGTTTGTTTACAATCCTTAATCACAACTAAATTAAGAATATTGAATTCTTGTACTTGATTCATGTCAAAATTGTATAGTGGGGGATTCATTTCAAAATGTCCAAAGACTTATGGGTCGTGGCTAACAATTTTTGTTTAGTTGATTTAAAAATGAAATGTTATCATAAGCATACATGTTTGTATACAATAAAAGCAAGAAAAATAGTTTTTTGGAAAGAATCTAGATTGGTGAACTTTAATTCTTCATCTCATGCAAATGCATTTGACAACTTTATGGTTATAAGAGAACATATATTTCTAAGTTATTATAAGTCTTTTTAATGAGTGTGTTTAATGTTTACAATACAAGAAGGGAATTTGTTATTGAAGTATCTTCTATTCTTATAAAAGCTAAATCACTTTGTAACTATAATTAATAGTATCACACTTGAGGTCCCAAGGTACATCTAAAATTATAAATGAATATTTTCATGTATGCATTATAATAGTAGGAAACATTTGAATTGAAGCAACTCCATTGTCATTAAAAATAAAAATAATTATAAAATAATCTCATATATTGCATTTGGTGAAGTGATGTCCTCAATAAATAAAAGGTGCTACATTCTTCCTCCTACCACTTGGTACCGCCACATCTATTTGACTTTATTTATTCAAAATCCCCAGTGCTGGATTTGTTCTTGACAATTTATTTAGATGGCTTCTTCCTTAGAATTTACTAGTTTCCATCCCACTTTTAGGTTCCATTTTTGCTCATTCCAATGCTATCCAACTATAAAATTTGTTAGTTTCCTTGGAAACATTCAGTCTCTTATTTCATGCCGAACGAGGAGTATTTCTTTTGCAATTGATTTTAGTATTTAATTTTCTATTTTGTTGGGGTCTCTCTCCACCCATCACCCTTGATCTTTTTCCTCCATCTCAGAGCTTAGTAACTCATCTATGAACTACTCTTGTCCTTCTTCTGTCATCTTCTCTCTTTGTCTTTCCCATGGTTGAAGTTAAACTTGTGAAACCACAATGATTAACAATTATTTCCTATTGATACACTACAAAAGACTAACTTTTGAACTTGATCTTTCTTACTACTTGCATCAATAGAGTAGTTGCTTGATCAATCCCTGATCAATCCCAAAATTAAACCTAAAATTTTATCCTTAATGGCCCATTAGGCCCTTAGTTTTAAACCATGCTTTGATACCATATGTGACAACCCAATGGACTTGGGAAAAATTGGACTATTTTTTTAATCGAACTTTTTAAGCTTTTACCTGCATTGTATCAAAGAATGTAGTCTTACAACATCAATAAATTCCTATGAAAAGTCATCCAAAAATTATCCTGGATAGACATACTTGGCTTCTTGGGTTTGATAATAACATCGAGCTTAGGCATTCATGTCTAGGTCTAAAAAGGTCCGTATTTTATCTTAGCGTAGGGTGACAACTGAGAGACGAACCTTAGGACAAGACTTAGTTTGTGTTGAACCATCAAATTTTAACACTCAGTATGGGAAAATGTGGCCAACTCCAATTGGTACATTCGCACATTCATGAAATCCCAAGCATCTTCAACATACTTTAATTATGCTTATGGATGTGAAAGCATTTTATATTGTGGATGTAGAAATGGATTAAAAATAAATAGAAAGATAATGCAACAAACCCAATACCTTTACCTTCAAACCAAGTCCTCAACACACGATAGAACGGAGTAGATGCACCCTAATCTACTAGCTATGTTCTAGATGATGAATGATTGATAATGAGATGTTGATTGGTCAAGATTTCTGCAGCATAATGATAGATAAAGGATAATGGATATGGATATAGATATATAGATAGAAGATAATAGATATGAAGATCTAGAGTGATTTTAATAGCATAATGATACTTGAAGATGGATCCCCCAAATGGCTTGGTTGAGGCTTCATTTATAAGAGAGGAGGGATAAGGATTGATGGCTAGGATTGAAAGGTCAATTGTATGATGTGGACGACTAAGATTAAAAGATAATTTAATTCAAGACTCCTTCATTTAAAAAAAGGTAGTGGTGTGACAAGTGTGAGGATAGGAATAGAGGTGATCTAATTTAAATAATAAAATTATTTAAATAAGTTGAAAGTGTGACAAGGCATTTAATGACAGTTGTAGTGTGACACATAATTAAAATAAAAAAATACTTAAATTATGAGAGAGGGACATGTGTGAGGATAAGGATAAAGGTGAGGGCTAATTTAAATAAATATTTTATTTATTTAAATTGGATGATGGAGGAGTTAATTAAATAAATATAATTTATTTAATTAATTGGCTAATGGGATTAATGGGATTAAGATGGGAATTAGGATGGGAATTAGTTAAATAAATATGATTTATTTAACTAATTAGGTGATGAAAGGGGTATGTGAGGGTCCTAGGACAAAATGTCATAAGATGTCTCAAGTAATGTATCAAAAAGGTGATGTAAGACATGGACAATTTTAGGTGTCTACATATACAACTTGGTTTATTCAGACCTTGTCTAGGTCTAAAAATTTAATGGCCTTAGATTTATGGGCTTAGTGGATACAAGAGTCCTATTAAACATGACATAATTGTAAATCAATTATATATCATAAGGTTGTATTCTAAAGTACTCTAGAAAGGACACATGTCTGCTTAGGGTTAAATTTTATATGAACACACTATGAAAAGGATTTTGGCCAAAGAGTTATCCTTCCTAAGAGTACAATCTTCTTCTTGAATATGTCGATTCACCGCCAGGTTAAGATTGCTTGTATCTTTTAGTGCTTGGTGGTTGATTTCCCTCCAAATGCTTAGGCATGCCCCTATTTATGAATAAAATCCCAGATTCCTTTTAGCTGAATTTTCCAGATAGATTTCAATCCAAACTGGCTAGGTGAAAACAAGTCATTCTTAGTCAAGCTAGGAAAGTTTTGTTGATTAAAGCCACTCTTCAAAACCTGCTTGTTTATGCTGAGCCTTTTCAAAATTCTTAGAAAGTTTGCTGATAAAATGGAGCAGATTCAAAAGAAGTTTTTATGGGCTGGTATGGAGGAAATAATGAGAATATCATTAATTGCTTGGGAAAATATTTCCAAACCCAAAAAAAGGGGGTCTTAGTATAAGAAAGACTAAGGATCTCAACTTGGATCTGATGGCCAAAGTTGCTTGAAGAGTAGTGAAGGAGAATAATGAGTGGACTAAGATTCTGAAGAACAAATACCTGCCCCATCACAGGAGTCTGCAGGACTCTCTTGATAGATTGGACCTCCCTAATGGCTCTAGTATTTGGAAAAACATAGTGGACAACATGTCTATTATTAAAAAAGGTGTGAAGTGGAAATTTGGAAATGGCACTTCTATTAATTTTTGGGATGACAAACGGATTCTAGACATGCCCCTTTATTCTTGTGAATGGACTAGACCTCTAAAAGATAGATGCATCAGACTTTTTGGGTGGAGGGTGGCTAGGTTCTTGGAAAGATTTTGTTGATGTTGACCCTTCTCTACTAGGGACCTCTAGGCTTCAATCCCTTCTCTCTTGATTCCATATTTCCCTTACTCAAGGTGAAGATGAGTTGGTTTGGAAGGATAATCCTTAGGGTGTTTACTTGATCACTTCAGGCTTTGATTCTATTATGGATTATGATACTGATCCTCCTTTCTGGGCTAGGTTATGGTGGCCTAAGCTAATCCCAAAAATTATCATTTTCTTCTAGATCCTTGCTCAAAATAAAGTTCTTACTTCTGATAACTTATGTAAAAGGGGTTTCTCCTTTCCCAACAAATATGCCCTATGTGAGAATGAACCCGAAGATGCCTTTTACCTTTTGATTAGGTGCTCCTTTGCTAGAGCTACCTAGAGTACGTTGTTGTCCTTATGGAATGTGTTAATAGGGTGCAGAGCATAAAGAAGATCTGACCGGAAGCTGGCACACACTATGCGGAGGTCAAAGTTGACAAGAAAAACATCCCTATATGTAATAGATATAGTATATATATAGATATAGGATATGATGATAAGATATAGGAGAATAGGAGTATGATATATGATAGATTCTGATGTAAAGAATGACATAGAAGTCATGAATATAACTTATGAGACATAGACTTAGAATTGTCAGAGGATGGATAGATGATGTACACATTTGATTGTTGTTAATATATACATATGGAGATCTATCGGTACCAGGTAATTTGGTGTTGTCTTATTGTGATGTGTATGTGATGCTCTATTTTGTTATTCTTTATGTTTTTCTATCAATCTCTAACTACTTGACTAGGGTATAAACTAACTACAAAGACTTGACTAAGGACTAGATCTCTAGACCGATATCTCCTCTACATTTTTTGCTAACATTTGGTTCCATTGCCAGGACCCTAGAAGAAGGTAGTTAAAGATTGAAAGAGAAAAACATCCAAAAAGTAGCGTAGAGTTCTGGAGGGAAAAGAACGCAAGGTTGGCGGAGAAAATTTTAAAGTTGCAAAGGAATTCAGGTCTCCTTAAGTTTCTACCTTTGTGAGAGGGGGACATGCACTTAAGGGGATAGCAAGTGGAAAGGAGTTAGGGTCCGTAAGGACCTTTCAAATGATGTGACTCTTCAAACATGGATTCCATGGGATATAAGAGGACTAATGGAACACCAAATCAAGAAAACCCATGGTGAGAGGCGAGAAGTGGAGGAAAAGAGAGATCAACAAAGAAATCAAAACTAGAATGGAGATCAACAAAGAAGAGAGATTGAAGCAAACTCAAGAATGACAAGAACATTACCACAGAAGGATGGAAAGGGCCCAAGAGATGTATAAAGGAAGGATAACAGAAGTTGCATAAGAAAAGGAGGAAGAATTTGTGGAGCATGCCACAGAGGGTGTTGTCAAAAGGGAAGAAGAAGACAAGCACGTCATGGAGGATGTTGTTAAGCGTGCCAATGTGGGTGTTGCCAGAGAAAGGAGATCATAAGGAGAAGAGATAGATTGTATTATAAAGGAGGTTGTTGAGTGTGCCACAGTGGGTGTTGCCGGAGAAGAATGCAAAAGGGAAAGAGAAGAAACAGGCAAATTAGGGTTTATGCCACAAACTATCGATAAATATAAATTAACAGCAAAAATTTTGAAGATGGATGAGGAATATATAGAGGAGCTCATTTGCCAAAGCATAAAGGAGAAAAGATAAGAAGGAGAAGATGCAGTAAACATTGAAAAGGAGTTTTGAGGGTTTTGGAAGGTTATTTCATTCACAAATGGAAGAGTATCCCCTAATTTGAAGAGAGACTACAAAGAGACACAACACCTGGATCATGAGTCACCTTGAGTGCCAATATAAAGTCAAGAGAATTTTAGTGGAGAAGGAAGATATTCAAGCAAACAAAGAAGCAGAGAGAATAGTAGAGGTCTAGAGAAATTTTGTAGAGCTGTTAGGAGAGGAGTACTTTGATATCTAACTACAAAGAGATAAGGGAAGAGAAGCAAAGCGAGTTGATATAAGACAACCTAATCGGAGGAGTAGATCAGAAGAAACCCACCACAAAGTATCAAAAAATTTGAGAAGACCAATCATGGATATTCCTATCAAGATATCAATCTTTGAGGACACTACTAAAGTAGCAGAGCACATTTTTGTTTTGGAGTATATTTGGAATTGAAAGGGAGTAACAAGAGATGAAATCAAGCTATTTGACTTCATAGGCACCTTGCAGAATGAAGCATTGAAGTGGTATAGGAAGACATGTCCGATTAATGACAAGGATTGGGATGAGATCAAGAAGTTATTTTTGGAGAATTTTGGAGTTTCAGATGTTACGACAAAAGGGGTAAGTAAGATGAGAGATTTGATGCAGTTGGATAAAGAATCAATTAAGGACTTTGATAGAAGATTCAAGGAGACAACTAGGAAGTTGGAGGAACCATTGACTAAGAAGCAAAAGATAGAATGGTTTATTTCCATAATAAGCCCTGAAATAAGGTCAACCTTAGATGGAAGGATATTTGACACATATGCAGAAGCAGTGACACTAGCCTGTCAGATTGAGTCTCAATCTTGGCACAGACAGGATAAGATGAAAGAAAACCTAGAATTGGAGAAGCTAAAACTATAATTGGAGTAGTTGAAGCTGAGGTAGGAGCTCTTGGATAAGCAGGAGGATAATACACAGAAGCAAAGACCTAATATTTGGTGCTCATACTGTACAAGAGAAGGTCACTTGAGAAATGAATGCCTTAAGATGAAAGGTGAAAGACAGGTTGCTGCAATAAAAGCAGACATCAAAGCAACAACAAAAAGATTCAATCCGGTATACTGTGGATTATGCAAAGGGTGGGATGACCATGAAACACCAGATTCTCCTTCACAGAACCTCTAGAGAAAAAGAGAAGTTGCTGATGAAGAAGATGAAACATGGTACACAAACTTAGCAGAGAGCAATAACATGTCCTATGTAGAAAGAAACTCACATAATCACAACCAAACAACCAAATTGGAGAAATCAGAGGAATATCGATGCAATACAAAATTCAAACTCTAGTGGCCCATCTTATGGAAACAACTATAATAATGATGACAGAGAGCAATTTGGAGGTTACAAAGGGGGTAGAGGCCATAGAAGAAATCAAAGAATGAGTGAGGATGCAACATGTTTCAATTGTTGTAAGCTAGGACACTTTGCTAATGAATGTTGGGCTGAAAGGAAAACACAATGTTGATTTTGTAGTAATACAGAGCATGATTTATTTTCTTGTGAGAGAGCACAAAAGTACTTCTGGAATGCACAACCACAATCTAATAGTGAGAAGCTACCAAACCTAAATAATAAAAAAGGAGCTAGGATCATAAGAAGGGCGCCAAAGGGTCAAGGAGCAAGGACTTGCCAGAAGAACAACAGGGAGGAAACAGACGCAACTTATACTGAATCTATAGAACAAGAAGAGTACTACTAGAGAAGCAAGCCAAAACATACCGGAAAAGATAAAAGAAGAATAAAGGAGAAAGTTGGAGTACTGACAAGACAAGGAACAAAAATCATAAGGCTCTATGTCATTGAGAAAGAAGAGGAAGGCAGTGAGAAGGAAGAAGAATTGGTTCCCTCTAGGAAACAACATGAGGAAGTTGTGATGGAATCCAAACAAACCATAAGGAAGGAACAAGAAAAGGAGAAGCAATACAAGCACTTTTTCATCGAAGGAGAAGTAGAATCTCTCAAGCAATTATCTCAATTGGAACAATAACATGGACTTATTGAGAAATTGAAGCAAGTTTCTAAATACTAGAATAAGGAGCAAGGTCAGAAGAGTCAACTCCGAAGGATGGGAAGAATAGATAGAGAATGGAAGACAAAACTACTTATGGTGGATGTTCACATCAATCATAGAAAGGTTTGGAATGTAATGATAGATCTAAGAGCAGATGTCAACATGATCACAAAGAAGTTGTGGGAGTAGTTAGGAAGACCTAAGTTGACAGAGACAACTTACAATATTATTTTGGCAGATGGATCTAACATGCAGAAAATGGGAACATGGAACCAAGTGGAAGTTAACCTAATGGGGGTCAAACAAGTCTTAGATTTCATTATTATAGCCATGAAGGATCAAGGAGAAACTTTCAATGCACTTTTAGGGTTGAGATGGTTTTTGGATTCAAACGGTATCATAGACTCTCGGAAAGAAAAGCTATCATTTGATAATGATAACAAGACTATCAACATTCCTTTGGGATCATCAATAGAGGAAGCATACATAGAAGAAGTCAATTAGACTGAAGACAGTGACAAGGATGCAAAGAATCTCTACACAATTTCAAGGTTGGATGTGGAAGAGACAACAAAAGAGTGTAATTCTGAGGGAGAAGTCACAGAGATAGAGGAGGACTATTACAGTAAAGATAGCGAGGAGGTTCTAGAAGCCTGGTTGAGAGAAGAACCAGAACTAAAATAAGAAAATGCTTGCATACCAGATCATATTCATGATCAAGACTGATGAAGAAGACATACTTCAATCCTCTGCACTTCATCAAAACTCACCAGAGATCATATGTGGCACATCTATGTAGGACAAGGAAGACATGACTCAAAGACCTTGCTGGGTAAGTCACATTTTGAAAGGCATTTCCCATATCAAATTGTCTAGGTTTTTAGGAGTACAAAATCTGCATAAATACCTAGAAGAAATGGAGATAGTCTTTTCAAAATAAGACATAAGATTACAAGTTGTAAAACACACCTTGGTATGCAATGTCGCAAATTGGCGCAACACACACAAAGACACAATAGACTGGTGGCCAGTATTCAAAATAATCATCAAGACAAGATACTTGTTGGAGGAAAGAGAATATGATATCATACCCAAATATTCAAGTCATATCTCACCGCAAGAACATTTATCCATGTGTACAATGGTATGGAGAGAAAGAAATGAATATAATGAGATATTGTACACCCATTTCTTTTATTGGACACTATTGTCAATTACAGACATGGTATATAAATCAGGAATGAAGGAAAGAAACTAGATATTGGGAAGAATTGCAAAAGGATTCCATTCATACATTCTCATTTTATAGTCTAGACAAAAACATCTACACAACACTACTCAAAATCAAAGGGACCATCTTTCAAAAGGATGCGGAAGAAGAAGAAGAAGCAAAACTAGAGAAAAACATATCTTGAGGACAAGACATAATTTTGATGGGGAATGATGTTAGTAGGGTGCAAAGCATAAAGAAGAGCCGATTGAAAGTTGGCACAACCTATGCGGAGGCCGAAGCTGATAGGAAACACATCCCTATATGTAATAGGTATAGTATATATATAGATATAGGATATGCTAATAAGATATAGGAGAATAGGAGTATGATATGTGATAGATTCTAATGTAAAGAATGACATAGAAGTCATGAATGTAACTGATGAGGCATAGACTTAGACCTGCCAAAGGATGGATAGATGTTGTACACATTTGATTGTTGTTAATATACACATATGGAGATCTGTCAGTACTAGGTAATTCGGTTTTGTTTTATTGTGATGTGTATGTGATGCTTTGTTTTGTTATTCTTTATGTTTTGCTATCAATCTTTAGCTACTTGATCGGGGTATAAACTGACTACAAAGACTTGACTAAGGATCGAATCTTTGGACTGGTATCTCCTCTACATTTCTTGCTAACAGAATGTTTGTTGGGTCTTCCCAACTTCCATCAAAGAGATGGTGAAGCAATGGACCTCTCCTTCATCTAACCCATCCTTGAAGTTCTTATGGACTCTCTTGCTCCCCCATGTAGCTTAGGGGTTATGGAAAGAGAGGAATAACTAAATATTTAGGGAAACAAAGGTATTTGAGGATAGAGTGGCTGATAGAATCATTGCAACTACTAAGGAAAACTTCATATTAAGGATCTCTGAGAGGGTCTCTAGCGAACATAATATAGGGGTCTCTTTTATTGATCTCCAAATTATGAAGGAATGGAACATTTAATTTGACATTTTTATCCCTTTCAAAAACATGAAGAAGTCTAGAGTTGAGGTCACATGGAGACCCCCACCTCTTGGATGGATCAAGATCAATTTTGATGGGGCGGCCAAAGGCAACTCGGGGCCTGCAAGTTGTGGGGGAGTGCTAAGAAATGATAGAGGAAAGTTTGTAGCAGTTGTGGCAGTGCCTTTGTGATCTCAAACTACCACTTTGTTGAAGTTGTTATTGCTTTCAATGCTATTAAAATTACATATTCTAAAGGTTTCAATTTTTTTTTGTTTAGGGTGACTCCCTAAACATTAAAGAGAATCCAAAGTCCAAGCTGGGCCATTGACACGTTGATTAAGGATTCTTTGAACTTGGCACACTAGTTTAATGAGGTGGTTTTTGCTCATGTGTACGGCGAGGGAAACAAAATTGTTGATGCATTTGCGAATATAGGAGTGACTTATGAAAACTTCAAACTTTCGGGGATGAGTATGAAACTATCCCATCACATGCTAAAACCGTATTTTCTAATGATTACACCCCTGATGATGGAGGCAAATTGTGATGTCTTATTGATGAGGAAAGAGAAACTCACCCACTTTGTGGGTGTTGTTTCTAGCAACTTCTATCAGATTTTTTAGTATAGAGACAATCATTGTAGCTAGGAATCGACAAATTGGTTATCTACAAATCTTGTGGAAGCTTTGACAAAGAAAATGGGGGGTGAAAGAAATAGAGTGGAGCAAGGAAATTGTGTTGGGGCTCACAATAGTTCTTAGGTATGGAAAGTCTTAGAAGAAGGTGGTCTTGTCCCTTTCATGGAAAGGTATCATGGCCATGAGCCTAAGGCCACCAAAGCCTTTTCTCGCAATTGGATGAAAAGAAAGGTTAAAATGTTTGGAAGGGAGTTCAATATCAATGAAGAGATAATTTCTCAGGTGACAGGCCTTTCTATGGAGGGTCAAAAAATCTTTAAGAACCGTAAAGTTGGGGAAGATGCTATGAAAATCTTCTTCAAAGATAAAGAACGAAGTAGGTTGGTGAAGTTGCACTCTGGTTATGAGCACACCTCACTAAAACTTGTTTGGGCTACGGTAGATGAATTGGTGATGAGATACGTGACCTTGGAAGGGAGATACAAAGCCTTATATAGGTACCATTTTACACCACTTAATCATTTTAGGCATAAAATGATTGTTTCCTTTACATTTTACCTGTTAATTGTTAGTGTGAATAAGGATATTACCTAACCAGTTATTTCCCATGTTGTGTGGATCATAATTCATATTATTTAACTATTTATTAGTTAAATAATATTCACACACATATTCACATTTTAAGTTGACTTAGTGAGTTTTCTAGGAGTCTAGTTGTGTGTTGAGTTGTTGAGTTGTGTGTTGAGTTGTTGATAGTTTGAGTGAGGTGTCTTATCCTCCACATGTGTAATTAGTTGGTATCCTCTAATTGTCACATGTTGGACACTCTCCACCTTTCTAGCTCCCACCTTGTCTTTATAAGCAAGGTATGTCTCTTCATTATGTAATGAATGAATGTAATGAAGGCTGGAGCTATAGTTCTCTCATAATGCTATTATGCCATTAAGCATTTACATTATTCTCTCATTGTACTGTTATGTTGTTCATTTCATTTGCATTACAGTTTATTGATTCTAGCTCTTTGAATTTGATTATGGGTTATATTCTTTTTCAAGATTCTAACATGGTATCAAAGCATATTTTGGAAGAATAGATTCATTGTTTGAGAGTGCAAATCATGGTGGATCTTGATTGTTGAGTATTCTCTTCTCTTGCATCAATCAATGACCTGGAGAATCAGAAAGACTTGATAGAATACCAGATTTGTGAGGGTTCCTTTTTGTGGCCTTGTATTGCAGGTTCATTTTGGAGCATGCTTCTACAAATCTGAGCACACCATTGTGTTCAGGAGGTCCGAGATAGTCGAGATTGCCTTTTGTTTCGTCTAAATCAGACATCGGAGGCCAAACCTATGTGGGTTTGAAGTTGGGAGGTGCATGCTTGATCCAGCAAGTACCTAATCTTTCGGAGCACTTTGGGCAAAACAGACCCGCCATTGCGCTCAGGAGGACCAAAAACCTCAAGATCGACTGTCAATTCGTCAAAATTAGACAAAGTTGTAGCAAGAGGCAAAATTTGTTTTGCCCATAAGCCATATGGATCTGTCGCAGGGAATATTCTTAGTATATTCTTGGAATCTTGCACGGCATACTGCTTACACAGTGCCTGCATCATCGGTAGATTCTTCATTATTGTCCTATGGGTAAAGATTTTATTCGCAGGTTATTTCATTTATTTGCGGGTTTGAAAGAATTTTCTGCGGAATCTTCTTGTTGCAAATCGTACCTGCAACTACAGGTATCTCAGTGTATAAGGCCCATCACTGGGTGCCACTTGGTAGTTGGCAGAGGTTTAAGGCATATTAAACCGTAATACGCTAGTGGTTTCAATTTAGGCGGAAGACATATAATCTGGCATCTGCATTATACCCTTGGCGATTTTAATTGACCGGGCATCCGCATTATAGTCTTTAACACCCCTGATGGTCAATCTCGCCTGGCGGTTATCATTCACTCGGTGGGCTCAATCAAACTCTCGACAGAGGCACTTTCTGGCGGAGATTTTCTCTCACGGTGGGAGTTTTGTCCATCGGTTCCAGGTTTAATCGACGGTCACATATTCCCGACGGTTAAATATCATACACTGCAGTCTTAAACAGTCCGACAGAAGTTGGAGAGCCAATGGTCTCTAAACTTTCTAGTGGGCTTCTATTTTCCAGTGTGATCTCTCCACGGTGGCGGTCTATCCTCAATCAGCAGCAATTAGTCTCTAAACCGCTGACGATAAGCAATAAACCCTCGGCCAAAACAAATTTGCCCACTGAGTGGTCAAAACCACCATAACCCCGCCTCAAAACCACTTCCAACTTGACAAGTGGTTTCATGCCTTTCGTTAGGCAATTTTCAGGAGAACATCAATGATTTCGGTAGAAAAATGTGGTTTTACAAAAAATCGGCAGTGGTTTTGGAATCTGCACAGATTCCAACCATTCTATTTTTTATGTCTGTTGACGTCAACATGACGTCATTTACTGGCAAGTGACATAGTTTTTTGATGACCGTACAGAATATACCAATGAAAAATAGAATATTCCATTGTCTGCAGTTGCTGACGTCATCATTCTGGACAATGACATCATCATCCTGCATCGACCTGCTGACATCAGCAACCTGGCGAGTGACGTCATCTTTTCGGTGATCCTTGCAGCATATTTCAGGGATTCTCAGAGATTCTGGATGAAGATTTCATTGACGTCAGCAGCCTTGGCCCAAGTCAGCCCCCCTCCTCCATTAAGCTTTTCAGTTTGGCAATCCAACTTCAAATGCTTAGTTCTAGCTCATTTTTGCTCTAATTTTTGAGCAATTTTTTTTAATTTAGGCTAGAATTTCACAGGCTTCATAGTGGTGGAATCAATTTCCTATTTTGGTGCCTGGTTTGTCTAGAAATTGTAGTTTTTCATCATTGTACCTAAACAGTCCTTATTTTCAGAACTTCAAAGGCCTCGTTCGGGCTCATACAGTAACATTTTTTGGTGCAATTTTTTTTGAAAGTGCATGATTTTTTGAGTAATTTTTAGATCTTCTATCAATTTGATCTAGTTGTTGCTTAGAATTGTACTTTAAAATTTAGCCTAATCTTAGCTTTTGCATTGTACCAAAATCAAAGACCACTTTGTTATTTTAGCTTGTGGTAATTATAATTGGACTGATAATAAAGTCCCAAAATCATTTATTATTGGGGGCTCTTTGATTGAGTGAGTCATATGTGCTCTACTTGAGTTATAAGGTAACCTTTTGATGTGTTGATCTCTAATCATTTGAGGAGATATCATGGGCTTTTCTATTCATCCTTCTATGATAAATCTGAACAAGGATAATTATGAGTCTTGGAAAAAAGGCATCATCACACATTGTAGGTGGCTCAACCTTTTGCCTTATCTTTATGGCCTCATACCTAAACTAGATTCACCTTAGAAGAAGAATGCATGGGCAAATAGGAATGATCATATTGTAGGATTGATTGGTTCTGGTGTTGATTCTAGCACTATGTGGGATATTTTGGACATTGATTGTCCATGCACACTTTGGACTAAGATATGGGAGATCTTTGGAGACCCACATATTTCTCCATTCCCAAATGATCCTGCAATGGATTGCCTCATACCTATTGATGATGCAGATAATATTCCCTTTGATGATAATATAAAAGAGGAGATTAAATATCTAGCAAGACTTGATTGTTCTTCTATTGCCTCTCTCTCTCTCTCTCTCTCTCTCTCTCTCTCTCTCTCTCTCTCTCTCTCTCTCTCTCTCTCTCTCTCTCTCTCCTATTGAGATTATTGTTCCTCTAGCACCTGTTGCTCAATCAGAGTTCAGTGTTGTTTCTTTAAGAACCTCCAATGACTCTTTGCACCAGGACATCAAGGATTCATCTCTTTCATCGATATTTAAGGACACTCCTACAGTACCTACTGCTACTTTTGAGTTCAGTGTTGCTTCTTCAAGAGATTCCAATGATTCTCTATAGCAGGTTCATTTCAGTCTTCTTGATTGGGATTCCTATCTTGCAGACATATCATCTTTGTTTATGGAGTCTCACATTGCTGATTTGGAGGACACTTTTGAGGGGTTATCTCTCCTTTTTGATGTTAATACACATTGACCTACTATTTCTACAGAGTTCAGAGAGGCTTCATCGAGGGCTTCTAGTGATTCTTCGCAGGACATCTCATGGGATTTGCATTGTAGCCACATGACATGCATTGTCATTCCACATCCATACATCAGTTCTTTGGATCTTGCTCTTCATCAATTTTCACATGATTCTGAGAGGTCACTTGTTTCAGTTAGGCCTAAGCCTCTGGATTTATTTGTGACTCTTTTTGATATCGATATGAAGACATTCGAGCAATGTTCCGAGACAGGTTACATCATGAGACTTCCATCCTCACTGTGCTTCTTCAAATGGGAGTTACTTCAACATTCACCATTGGAGTTGTTTCTTCCTAAGGGGAGAAATGTTATTTGCCACAAATAGATCATCTTCAGTAGTCATATAAGGGCATCCTCTTTTCGAACATGAGCTACTTCATTGTGGGGGGTTTCATAGTCTCTTTCACTCTCTCTATTCTGGGGGGGTGTATTCTCTCTTATGGGGGAACTTTTCCCTTACAAAGGGTTTTGTTCTTCTCATACTATAGAGAGCGTTTTGTCTTTACTCTCTCTATTCTGGGGGGTGTTTTGTTTTCTCTCTTTTGGGGAGGAGTTTTTTCCTGCTAGGTTTTCTTCTTTTCTCCGTTTGTGAGAGATTTTTTGTATATGGGTACCTAACATGGCCTTGAAGCTTGGACCCATTTCTGCATTTTTGCATTTATGCATTCTTGCTTTAGTCAGCTTCTCCCTAAGTTGCACTTAAGGGGGGTGTTAGTGTGAATAAGGATATTACCTAACCAGTTATTTCCCATGTTGTGTGGATAATTCATATTATTTAACTATTTATTAGTTAAATAATATTCACACACATGTTCACATGTTAACTTAGCGAGTTTTTGAGGAGTCTAGTTGTGTGTTGAGTTGTTGATAGTTGGAGTGAGGTGTCTTATCCTCCACATGTGTAATTAGTTGGTATCCTCTAATTGTCACATGTTGGACACTCTCCACCTTTCACTCCATCTTTCTAGCTCCCACCTTGTCTTTATAAGCAAGGTATGTCTCTTCATTATGTAATGAATGAATGAATGAATGTAATGAAGGCTGGAGTTATAGTTCTCTCATAATTCTATTATGCCATTGAGCATTTACATTATTCTCTCATTGTACTATTATGTTGTTCTTTTCATTTGCATTATAGTTTATTGATTCTAGCTCTTTCAATTTGATTCTGGATTATATTCTTTTTCAATATTCTAACATTAATCTCTATGGAACATTCTATCATTAACAATAGAAAAGCTCCTAAATTTTTTGTCATTCATGAAGGCCTTATCCTTCTAATTGTCAATCACCTTAAAACACTCACTCCTAATAGAGTTATCCATGGGAAAAGTGCTAAATCTAAGAAGAAAGATAACCCTAGGGTGGTTAAGTATATAGACATTGATGCTTCATAATCCATGGAGGATGATGAACATGAAGAGGAGGAAGAGGAGGATCACTTTGGGGAGTTTGATCATGTGTCGGTCCATTCCTCAAACCCTGAGTATATTGAATTTGAAGAGGAAAAAACCCCTGTGAAAAGAAAAAGAAAGCTACAGGTTGACACCCCGATTAAGAAGGGGAAAGGCAAAGCTTCCATTTTATGGTTTGAGGGTTATAAGACTAAGAGTGAGAAAGGTGATGAGAAGAATACTAAATCCACTTTGTAGAGGGACGAGAAGAAGAAGCAGGATAAGAAGAAAGGGAAAGATAAAGCCCAGAATTCCAAGAAATGGGAAATGGAAAGGGAGAATGAGCTGAGTCAAGAGTAGATCAAGGAAGGGGATGAAAATTTTAACTTTTCTAATCAAAAGAAAGGGAGGCGTAAGCTCATTGTGCAGCTAGATGTGGGAGTCCCTTTCCCCCACATCTCGACATCACGATGGCAATTCTTGATGAATTCATGGATCATGTTGCTCATGTTGATAACAAAGAGGATGTTTCTAATACCCTAAATATTGTCAGAGAGGCGATCATGACTCATAAGATTATGTCCAAATGGTTTTATCTTGAGATAAACTGTATTAATCTCAAGTTGGCCATTTTACATAAAATATATAGGAAGGAGGATCAACTACAGAATGAGGAGGAGGTAAACATACTGAAGGGATGGGAAGCTATACCTAGAGTTAACAGTATGGAGAAGGAGCTTTCAAACCTTCAAGAGTACCTTAAAGATGAGCTAGTCAAATTTGATAACTAGAAGAAAGAAGTGGATGAGAGGATGAATGCCTTGGAAAAGGATTCAAAATGTATCAAATATAATTTGGAGCGTATGTTGAAAGTGAGCCATAGCACCATTAAAAATAGTGTGGCAAGACTTAAGATTCTAACTGAGAAAATCAAAGACCTTCAGGAAGAAGACCTAAAGCAGGGGAATGAAAAAGAGGGCAAAATTAAGCAGGCGGGACCAAGCTCTCACACTTGTACCAACAAGAAAAAGCCTTTTGAAGTGGAGAAGAAAGAACTGTTGGGGTTTGTGAAACTCCATGAAGATTTTAAAAAGCAAGAAATGGAAGTTGTTGAATCACTTAAGTAGTTGTAGTTCTTTGTGTTTATGTTGTTTGTTTGTCGTTCTTTGTTTTAGTTTAACAATCTTTTTATTTTGTTGATTGTTCGCTATGGCAATTGGTTGGCTGTCAGTTGGTTGTGTCTTCTTTGATGGACAACATTATGTAAAGGGTTTTAGGGTCCCTTCAAAACTTGTTTTATCGTTAATCATGAAAAACATCGATACAAACACATGGCATGCACCCAATTGTTAGGTTTCTTGACTCTCAACATTTTAGGCACAAACATATTAGCAATCTTAATTTATTTGGGATCTTGGTTTTGGAACTCAAAGGATTTATCTCTAGAGTTCCATAGACCTAAGTCATATACTAACTTTGACTAATTTGCACACTCGAGTTTGAACTTACTAACGATTAGCGTCCAACCCTCATCTATCTATGAACATGTGTATGTGAAGATTCAATCTGGAAGATCAGTGGATATAGATTTAATAAGGGAATCAATATTTAGAAAATCCACTAGTGCTTGCCACAAATGTAGGAACTTTATAAATTCTAACATGCTCAAGCTCTTAGTTCCAAAAGTATTATGACATTATGCACAATAGCATACCATGGACACAAGCATCCTTATAGTTTTTCACTTACTAGAGCTCTCAATTTCAATCTTGACATGTCATTATACTTAAAATTTCCTATAGATGTGGGTATTTATAAATTTTATTTTACTCAAGATCTCGAGCTTGGATTTGACACAACTTTATTCCTAAAGGTCCTAGTGGTGAGGCTCCTTGTAATTTTAACTTAACATAATTTCAATTCTAGTTTTTTACAGGGGCAACTTTCATATTCCCACTTAGAGGATAAGTATAACTGCATGATTAACTCTAGTCAACTAATGACTTAAATTTCACTTGATAGAGTAATGAATAGGGTTTTGTCTCAACTTAGGAATCTTGTCAATGCTTCCTTCCTCTTGAGGACATGTTTCCACTAGAGATTTACTCTAAGACATCCATGGTCAATAATTTTGTTGAGGAATTGATGGTCAAGAGTTATTTAGACTTGGAAACAAAAATAGGCTCTAATAATATGAAGGAAGATAGTCTCGAAGCATAGCCTTGATAGAGCAATTCTCATAAAGGGACTCCAAGACTTATTAGAATTAATTCAAGCAGCAACCTCCCATACTTAAATTACTTAGATTTTAGATCATTAAATCTTGCAAAGAGCCATAGGATAGTGGTTTTAATCTAGGCTATTAGAATTTACCTTAGAGAGTTTTACAAATAATTCCTTTGATGATTTATCCATGGGGTTTACACAGTGAGCTCTTAATAAATCTTGACCATCCACATGACTTAGTTTATAGTTAGGGAATATGCTCAATTTATGACATTAGAGAGTTACTTGCCAAATTCCAGAATCCCACTTACACAACCTTTGTACTTTAGCCTCTAACATCCATGGCTCCAGTTGTTTAGATCATTCACTCTAGGTCAAGTACACTTAGGTAGTTAGATTCATTCACTATAACATTATAGAATCATGTCACATGTCTTGCAAATTAACCCAAATAATAATATAAAGTAATACTTCAATAGGAAGGTATCAAGCCTTAGAGTGCTCATAATTGGCTTTACCAAATGACAACAAAACATTATAATGTCCTAATAAAAATGAACATGTACTCATTAAGCCTTCTAGGAAGCTCGTACAAGCCTTAATTAATTTATATCACACACTAGAATTATAGTATTCAACAATTGACTGTATCTCTTAGGTGCTGGGTCAAATTTTACACAAGTAGTTTATACAGTATTATAATCTTTAACTATTAACATATCCTATACTATTATCTAGACTTTACAACTTAATGCCTTGAGACAAATTAATAACACGTCTGTTGATCCTTAACCAAGAATTTGATGATTGTCAATTGCCACCCAACAATCCTTAATGCTTCCTACTACACATCTTTGATGGAGTCCTTAAGCAACCTCCACCCCTTTCTCCTATAGACATATTGGGGAAACAAAGATCACAAAATTCATTACAACAGTTAGATATAATTATAGTTAGATTCATTCATTTAGAGATAATATTCATTCATCTTTATTGCAACTAGAGTTTTTGATTAATTCATAGAATGCAAGAACATGTGTTATCAATTTATTATTAGAGTGCAGAGGAGTTATCTTGGAGGCCAACCCAAGTATCGTGCCTACTTTTCCTCCTATCCACCATTACAATGGGGTATTTGTAATGTCCCCTTCCTAAGCAACACAACTCATGGGGTTAGTCTACTACTCGGGTTCTCATAGACTAAAGAAGATGGTTAGGGGACCCATGATGATTTGGTTCTTCAAGGCTCAGTCAACATTTCCAGAGGGGTGATTTGGATTTATTTTGGTAGGATGTCACTCCTGGCTCTTTC
Source organism: Cunninghamia lanceolata (assembly GCA_027924645.1). Classification (NCBI taxonomy): domain Eukaryota; kingdom Viridiplantae; phylum Streptophyta; class Pinopsida; order Cupressales; family Cupressaceae; genus Cunninghamia; species Cunninghamia lanceolata. The sequence continues at coordinate 2,860,845 of BSBN01001310.1, forward strand.
TGGAATGATTTTGGGCTATTTAGCCAAACTTTCTATTTTTAGTAGGGGCTCACGTGACTCGGTGCGAGTCGGTGTAACGATCTTGGTCTTCACTCCATTTCAATTAGCCAACTTGGTGATGCTACGAAACTCACCTTCAAAGACCAATTGATTTAATATAAATTAATTGATGTACCTAAGTTAAATTAAATATTTAACTTAGTGTTATTTTCTATTAAGACTTTATTAATATATGGGACTTGAAAATATTAATATTAATAAAGTCTTATACACTTTAAAAGTGGGGGCCCATGACATGAAGGAAATTAAAGTAATATTAAAATATTTATCTCCCAAAAGAGGCATTGGAAGTGAAGAGGAGATAAAAGAGAAAAGTGAATGCTCATTTCATTGGGGATGGCATATTTTTCTTGAAATGAGTTTTGTGTTGGTTGTGCCAAGGGTTCGAACTAGCAACTGGTGGAGACGAAAACCTTCACTGTGTTGAACACCTCCAAGATTGGAAGACATCTCTAGGATGTTTGTGGTGATCTCATTTCAGAGGTCACATTTGTGCTCACAATTAGATTTGCAGCTTGTTGCAAAGGAATTAAACAATGTAAATCCTTCATTTTTTGGCATGATAATATTGGGGACTTGGATGAGAGTTTATTGCAGTTGATAGACTTAATTTTGGAGAATTCTTGCTGAGGGTTTGAACTCCCAGACTAGTTGTACATGTCCAACAATAGGCCATACCATTCTAAGGGAGTTTTGTGTTGACTGCAAAGGTATCTTTCATTGGTTCCTCTTCCTTTTTGGACATTGGCAAATATGCATCAGTTTTAGACCATCCAGGAGTAGAAAAAAGTGATATTTTGAGTGTTCAAAGACACATATGTGCTGCTGATAGGGCCCTACTAGCTCCAAAGGGGGACGTGAGCATCCTAGGATCCATCACCTAGGGTTTTCATACATTCTATAGCCATTGTTTGAGGCGCCAACCACTTGGGTATTGTTTTCTTGTATTTTGATGAAAGGAAAACAAAGTTTAATGAATATCAAAGGGATTTGATGAATCCAAGCTGTTGTAACAGTCATTTCTAGACTTATATTTGTATATCAACAATGGGTATGTGAGTCATTTAAAGTTATACTCTTTCCTCCATATGGTTATTATTTCTTATTGATGTATTATGCATTTCCCACATAAATAAGCATATGGGTAGTATAGAATGTTTATTATCTAAATGCATTTATACTTGAATGCAACCTATGTTATGATCAAAAAAACAAAACACACCAGGTTCAACTAAACCACAGAAAAATAATAAGGGGTGGGTTACTATAGTGGTATCAGAGCTGGTGTATCTTGCCAGCCTATGTTGAACATTATTCATGAGTGTTTTGAAATAAGTCTATACCAAAGATACCCATCAGTGGTAGCCACCACAGGTTCCAGAAGGAGAGACTATATCAAGTATTCTGGGTATGCATATAAATTCATCCAGCAACAGTGATAGTATTACAGGACATATGGCAGACATAAACAAAGAACAGAACAACCAGAGAGCCCAAACTCCAAAATAGGGAGGAAATTTGATATTATGTTGGATATGATGTCCTAGTTGTTAGCCAAAATGAATCAGGGTAATCTGACATCACAACCACATGCAGCAAATGATGGCGAGGCTAGTGGATCTAATGATAATAATCACCATGTTGTTCAGGGTAGTGATCGCAGCACTAGGACAACCCCAGGATTTGTCCTGAGGTCTCTACAACCTACCTTTCCACGCAGAGAGGAGGCACCCGTTATCCATGAGCATGAGGCATAGATACCTATGGAAGAGGAGGTCAGGTTGCATCATGCAGAGTACATGACTCTTCCACCTGAGATTAGGGAGATGTTGTCTTTGGAGCTGTATATGAACTAGAAGAGGCAGAGAGCAAGTATGGGTGGTAGGACATATCATAGGGCATAGCGTACTAACAGGGATTATCAACATACCTTGAGCAAGGTTTCTTTGGAGCATTTTGATGGGAGTGGCAAAATGACAACTAGAGTGTGGGTGCAGAAGTTAGATAACTACTTGACTCTTAAGCCTATGTCAGAAGATGAAGCACTCAACTTTGCCACCATACATTTAGACGGAACAACCCATGAGTGGTGGTACCATGGTTTGGTCACCTTGGGCCATAACTTGATCACCACATATGATGAATTCACAAATAGACTTATAGAGAGATTTGACAATAAGGATCTAGAGCTGCAATTCAAGGAACTTGCACAACTAAAACAGTACCAATCACTTGAGTCTTACATCATAGAGTTTTAGAGACTCTCGATAATGGTTCCTAGCATTTAAAAGAGGAGACTTGTAGTCTTATTCAGTGATTGTCTAATGGAGCCACTTAGAGGGTGGGTTAAGGCCTTCGATCTACCCACACTACAGGAAACCATTAAGAAAGCACGAAGTATGGAGTTTGTTGTTCCAAAAAGTAAGTTCATCTCTAAATCATTTCCTCCCAAAAAAGATAAAAGATACCATCATCGAGACTTAGACCAACAGAAGAAACCAACCATTAGACTTGATGATGATGCACTAAATGAGTATACGAGGAAGAAATTGTGCTTCAAATGTAAGGGTCCATGGGACCCCAACCATAAGTGCCCTATGAAGGGGCAAGTTAAATAAATTAAATATTTTCAGTAGAGGAGAGCGCTTCAGAAAAATCAAATTAGCACACGGATCCGGAGGATAGTGAAGCGGAAGAGTCCCAGGGCGAGCAGGATGATGATAGACCCACAACCCACCTTTTTGCTATTTAGAAAGAGGGTTCTTTCAAGATTCATGGAGTCTTGGAAGGGCAGAGAGTGACTACGCTTCTAGATACATGAGCTACACACAATTTCATCAATGAGGGTCTAGTGGCAAGGAGAGGACTTAAAACGGAGGAGTTTAAGGGATTCAAGGTCAAGGTACCTGATGGATTTGTTATTACATGCAAAAGGTGAATCCCTAACTTAACTATTAAATTAAGTGACTATGAGTTCTAGGTTGAGTACTATGTGGTGAGCATGGGAGACATGGACGTGGTCCTTGGCATGAAGTGGCTTCATGCAATTGGAGAGTTCTACCTCAAATTATGAACCATGGAGATGAAGTTTGAGGTAGATGGAAGGAAACATGTACTCAGGGGAATGTCAGATGGTGGACTTTGACTGTTATCTCTTAGGAGAATGGAGAGGTTACTCAAACATGATCCGGTTGAGTGGGCAATCGAGTGTGTCTTTATGCCTACAGCTACTGAGCAACCGAAATAGAGTTACCATCTAGATATTCAAAAACTGATAACCAAACACAATAAGTTATTCAGTAGTATACCACCAGGGAGGCCTCTTGAATAGAGGCATAGAGCACGTGATTGATTTGGAAGAGGGAGCCAAGCCAGTTATCATCACTCCCTATAGACATTCAAAGAGGTTGAAAGATGAGATATAGAAGACTATCAAGGAACTTCTTGAGATGGGGCACATTAGACTCAGTAAGAGCCCCTTTACCTCTGCAATTGTGTTGGTCAAGAAGAAGGATGAGATGCTAAGGATGTGTATCGATTACAGGGCCCTAAACAAGAAAACTATTAAGAACAGGTAACCCCATCTCGTGCATAGATGAGCTCATTGATGAGCTACATGGAATATGTTACTTCTCCAAAATTGATTTGAGATCTGGATATGATTATATTCGGGTCATAGAGGAGGATGTGGAGAAGAAGAATTTCCATTGCCATTATGGGCACTTTGAGTTTTTGGGTTTGGCTTTCAATTTAACCAATGCTCAGGCTACGTTTCAGTCCTATATGAACAGGGTTTTTAAAGAGCAGTTGAGGAAGTTTGTCCTCATATTTTTTGATGACATCTTGATTTTTAGCAGGACTTGGGAGGAGCACCTCCAACACATTGAGGAGGTATTGAGTATTCTAGAGAGGGAGTCGTTGTATGCCAAAGAGTCGAAATGCAAATTTGGCATGACTATGTTACTTTATCTGGGTCACATCATCAGTGTTGAGGGAGTCAGAGTAGATCTGGATAAGATCCGGGCTATTATTGATTGGCCACCAACCATGAATCTTTCACAACTCAAGGGATTCTTTGGTCTATGTGGGTTTTACCATCAATTTGTCAAAGGGTTTTCACGGAGTGTGACTCCATTGACAGATTTGATGAAGAAGGGGGCATTTGTTTGGACCGATAAGGCACAACAGTGTTTTGACAGGTTCAAGCAGGTAATGAGTTCTTGCTTGGTGTTGGCTAAACCAGATTTCACCAAGCCCTTCAAGCTTGAGTGTGGTGCCTTAGGGGAAGGCATAAGAGCAGTGTTGATGCAGGATAAGCACCCAATTGCTTTTGAGAGCAGAAAACTGAGGGGTGCAGAGAGAGTCTACAACATCTATGATAAGGAAATGTTAGCGATAATGCATGCATTGGCAAAATTTAGACAGTATTTAGTGGGAGGCAAATTTGTGGTGAAAACGGATCACAACAACCTTAAACATTTCCTTAACCAGCGTGATCTCAATGATAGACAACATAAGTGGGTTAGCAAATTGCAAGCCTACGACTTTGACATAGTTTATGTCAAAGGGAAGAGAAACATTGTTGTTAATGCACTTTCATGGAGACCACACTTGTGTTCTTTGGGAGAGATTACAGCTAATTAGAGAGAGTGGATATCAACAGAGTATGCAAAGGACAAGTGGGCCACAGATATAATTGATGGTACTATCCAGGACAACAGGTATACAGTTGTAAATGTTCTTATCATTTACAAAGGGAGGATTTTTTTGGTACCAGGATCGGTGATGAAGAAGAAGGTTCTAAGGGATTTCCATGATGTTCCTACAGCTAGCCATTTAGAATACTTCAAAACATACAAACAGATCCGGGAGTGGTTTACATGGAAAGGGCTCAAAACAAAGGTGCTAAAATATGTCAGAGAGTGCCCCACTTGCCATCAAAATGAGCAAGAACATTCCTTTCCAGCTGGTCTACTATAACCCCTACCCATTCCTAATCAGAAATGGGAATGCATTTCTATGGACTTCATCATGGGCTTGCCCAAGGCCCAAGGCAGGGATTGTATTTATGTTGTGGTTGATAGGTTAACAAAATTTGCTCTTTTTTTGTGATTTTAGCCACATTTACAATAGTGTAGGTTGCTGATTTGTTCTTCAGATGGATGGGCAAACGAAGATTGTTTTAATAAGTGGGTGGAAGGATACCTTCGCAATTACATCACAGGGCAGAAAAAAAGGCATGGGTTAAGTGGTTGCACTTGGGGGAGTACTTTTACAACACTACTTACCACATGTCTATTCAGATGTTACCTTTTATGGATCTCTATGGATATGAGACTCCTAATTTCTTTGATATGTTATTCAAGGACAATAGAGTGCCTAAGGCCAAAGACTTGCTTCAGGAAAGCCAAGATATCATGAAGTCCTTAAAGGAAAACATCCAAAAGGCACAAAACCAATAGAAACAGTATGCAGATCAGCACAGGGTGGAGTGTTCTTTTGAGGTGGGTGACATGGTTTACTTGATATTGCAACCTTATAGACAGTCCACTCTGAAAAAGAGTAGTGCAAAAAAGCTTAAGCCACGGTATTATGGGCTTTTCAGGGTGTCCAGGAGAATAGGAGAGGTGGCTTATGAGTTAGACTTATCGGTAGGAAGTAGATTACATAATGTTTTCCATGTGTCTCACCTCAAGAAGGCATTGGGACACAATGTGATTCCTTCCACTGAGTTAGCCCATTTGGATGAGGAGGGTAAGTTGATTCTTTTTCCTAATGCTATCATTGACACCAAAGAGCACACTTTGTGGAAGAGGGTCATCAGGGAATACTTGGTGAAGTGGAAGAATCTACCGGTAGAGGATGCTGCATGGGAAAATGAGTATTTCTTATAGCATCCAAAGATGAAATTGCTTGTGGGCAAGCAATTTTGGGTAGGGCGGACTGTAATGTTCCCTTCCTAAGCAGCACAACTCATGGGGTTAGTCTATTACTCGGGTTTTCGTAGACTAACCAAGATGGTTAGGGTACCCATGATGATTTGGTTCTTTGAGGCTTAGTTAGCATTTTCGAAGGGGTGATTTGGATTTCTTTTGGCGGGATGTCACTCCTGGCTCTTTCTGGAGTGATTTTGGGCCATTTGGCCAAACTTTCTATTTTAGTAGGGGCTCATGGGACTCAGTGCAAGTCGGTGTAACGGTCTAGTCTTCACTCCATTTCACTTGGCCAATTTGGCAGTGCTACGAAACTCACCTTCAGAGACCGTTTGATTTAATATAAATTAATCAATGTACTTAAGTTAAATTAAATATTTAACTTAGTGTTATTTTCTATTAAGTGACGTTATTAATATATGGGACTTGAAAATATTAATATCAATAAAGTCTTATACACTTTAAAAGTGGGCACCCATGACATGAAGGAAATTAAAGTAATATTAAAATATTTATCTCCCAAAAGAGGTGTTGGATGTGAAGAGGAGATAAAAGAGAAAAGTGAATAATCATTTCATTGGGGATGGCATATTTTTCTTGAAATGAGTTTTGTGTTGGTTGTGCCAAGGGTTTGAACCAGCAAATGGTGGAGACAGAAACCTTCACTGCGTTGAACACCTCCAGGATTGGAAGATGTCTCTAGGGTGTTTGTGGTGATCTCATTTCAGAGGTCACATTTGTGCTCACAATCAGATTTGTAGCTTGTCATGGAGGAATTAAACAGTGTAAATCCTTCATTTTTTGGCATGATAATATTGGGGACTTGGATGAGAGTTTATTACAGTTGATAGACTTGATTTTGGAGACTTTTTGCTAAGGGTTTGAACTCCCAGACTGGTTGTACATGTCCAACAGTAGGCCGTACCATTCTAAGGAACTTTTGTGTTGACTGCAAAGGCATTTTTCATTGGTTCCTCTTCCTTCTTGAGCGTTGGTAGATATGCATTAGTTTTAGACCATCTAAGAGCAGAAAAAAAGTGATATTTTGAGTGTTCAAAGACACATATGTGCTACTGATAGGATCGTACCAGTTCCAAAGGGGGACGTGAGCATCCTAGGATCCATTGCCTAGGGTTTCGTATATTATATGGCCATTGTTTGAGGCACCAACCACTTGGGTATTGTTGTCTTGTATTTTGATGAAAGGAAAACAAAGTTTAATGAATATCAAAGGGATTTGATGAATCCAACTGTAACAGTCATTTCTAGACTTATATTTTCATATCAGCAAATGGGTATGTGAGTCATTTGAAGTTATATGGGTATTGTTTCTTATTGATGTATTACACATTTCCCACATAAATAAGTATTTGTGTAGCATAGAATGTTTATTTTCTGAATGCATTTATGCTTGCATGCAACCTATGTTATGATCAAAAAACCAAAATGCACCAGGGCCAACTAAACCATAGAAAAACAATAAGGGGCGGGTTACTACAATATTCAACTTCATAGGGGTGTTGGTGAGGTTTGTTTCCATTTAAAGGTCTCCAACCCATTTGATTAGTGTAGGGCTTCTACCATCTAGGCAATTTTGTAGCTAATTTCTACAACCAATCCAATAAAACCATGGAATCCACCACTTAGCCAATCTAGGAAAATTATGGCATCCACCACTCAGCCAATCTAGAACTCAATATCACTAGATTGACCAATTAACACATGCACAAGCATGCATATATAGACACACACGATTTTCTAAACATCTAAGTCACAATTACATTCAGCACAGTTTAGGGAGACTAAAACCATTCTTATGGGCCCAAGCACACATCAATAGGGAAATATAAATTCATTCTTTTTAAATAAACAATTTAATCTTAGTATGTGCTTCAAGTGGCCATTTCTTGTAGTGATTTTGGCTGTTGCTTGCAACGTGATTCTAGTTAGGGCACACACCACTTTAATTTTGATCCGAACATTATTCCAAAAATTACATTAGATACATAATTGCTCTTTCATTGCTTTTTTGTTAAATTCTATATTAAAGCTTAGTTAATATAGAGTTTACATAAATGCCAAAGTTAATTCACGTACTTTTTGTAAGAATTGGTTATGATTATTCTAAAAATAGAACACAACTAGTTTTTGAAGCACATCAATTATTAGGAAAAGTTCCCATAAGTAGTTTGCATTTATGGTTTGTTCTCTATTCATTTTTTTACCACACAAATAAATAGTATTTTCCTATATTTTGTCATCCTCCTTTGGCCTGAATGCTTATTTTGTATTTTACAATAGTTCATTAAATAAACTTTATTCTTGGGTTTTGAAAATTTGTTCTCTACCATACTTTATTATCATGAATCTACGTTACTAGATGGACAAGAGCATAATTGACATGTTATGTCTAGTGCGATTAAATTAAGTGCTAACTTTTCATATAAAGATTTAATTAATCAATAAGTTAGATTTATATAAAAGAGCTTAGAAATAAGTAGTTAGACAGGGATAAGAGTGTTTAGTAATTGATAATGAGATATCGAATTTGATTTTAATGTCAACTTGCTAGTGTGTTTCCAAGTAACTTAATTTAGATTTGGATGTGGAACATATATTAAAATACTATGTTAGAGGTGCTTAGAGATAGTTGTTATGAGGACATGGTAAAATCATATTTCCTAGTCTAGGATAGGGCCACATCATGTGGCCTAGTCTATTTGGTGTAGCCTAGTCTTAGATTGACATGACCTTAAGTATCTTCATGCCTTCATCTTCTTAGTTGTTATTGAAAAGATGTTGCACTGAAAAGTGTAATGAGGCTTGTGACATTCAAGGCAAGAGAGGAAGACCCAAACTTGTATTGGACATGAGTCAAACCCTTAGATAATGATGTAGAATATTGTAGACATGACATACAAATGATGCAAGATGTAGAGAATGGTTGATTTATAATGTAAAGATGTAGCTTTAGATGCTCTATGGTTAGACATTTCTTTAGAGTGATTCTCATCAACACTTGATATAAAGATGTAGATTTAGATGTGGAGATCTGGCTCAAGGATTGAGCCTATATCCATATGAATGAATTGATTAAAAACTGATTGTTGGAAGCCACTTGTCTCAATCTTCTAATATCTAAATTTTAGTAAGGATTGGCAATGTTTACAAACATCTTTCAAGAATTTATTGAATTAAGAGGATCGTGTTATCCTTACTTTAAACCCTAGGATGATTTATTCAATGACTTTAGAACAATGATTAAGGAAAGAAAGAAACTGTACAATAGGCCTAGGATGAGCTCAAAAGCAAACAATGCAAAATTGGTTCCACTTTAAGTTCTTTGACCAAGATGTTCTTTCACATTCCAACATAATTTTAAATGAATAATTGAATGTATTTATAAGCAACAAAATAACACATAAATCAACACCAATGTGCACTAGGTTAGCTCATAATGAGTAATTAGATGAATTCAACCTGACTTATTTGAATTTAAATTTTAAAAGTTTAGGGTTTAGATTTGTGATTGTAGAAATGACCTAGCCCAAATCTAAAACCATTGTTGAAGGCCTTCAAATTACACAAGGTCCTTAAAAAGATAACATATAATCAAGATACTTGTATGACTTCCATTTTATAAAGAAAAATGCATACAACAGTAGTGACTGAATTGTATACTAGTACCACTAAATTGTATATGCTAGTACCACTTATCAACTAGAGATATATGACCAAAATATGAGGGTGTAAGTTAGTCATTGTGGACATATTGTGAATATATTGCATGGATTGGTATTACAAATGGGAAGATTATGTTTCTTTAGTAGATTCTATGTGCAATAAAACATATCATTTGACTCTATATATAAGTCCCATTGAATACATTATAGATATATTTAAATAAATTTTGTATTTAGTGGTAGAACACATTAGACTATTTTTCTCCTACTTGAAAATTATTTTTTATGTAACATTTAAATTGGCTAGTTTATTTAGAGTTCACATTTGATCACATGATCTAGTATATAAGTGGTGTTAACTAGTGCTATTAGGTAGACCATTAATAGGGTTATTGTATTCAATTATTGTGTAATTTTTTGGGGGTTGATCTTGGAGAACAAGTGACTACATGTGACTAGTCAACAATCATTAAGGTATTTATAGATACCGCCAAGTCCATAAATGTTTAAGAAACATACAAAAGTCAAGAGTGACTAGGTAAACTAAAGAGCAAAGATTAGTAGAATACATAGGACGAGTTCATAGACGTGGGACAAGTTTTTAGTAATATATTAGTCTTAGATCATAAGACTCATACTTACATAGAATCAATAGAAAATTTTAATCTCATGGTGATTTCCTTTCTATCATCCCTTGTTTCTAACCTTGAAGCTTATAAAATTTAGATCTTCATCATTTTCTATGTGCACTCATCAATTCTCAAGCAAAGTATAATAGTTTTCTATTTAGGTTCTTGCACATTTTAATTACTAAGATCAATATTCAAGTCAATTGAATTCCATAATTAATTAGTCTAGGTTAGTGGTGCTTAAATGTGTATGTGTTTTATTGGATTATCCTAGACTAAGCTTTAGGAAACCTTATTTTCTTATACATTTTTAACGGGGTCAATAAATCCTATAAAACCTATGTAATTGCATGAAAATGGCTCAACTTTGGGAGATGATGAGTCACAAATGGAAATGGTTTAGATAACCTATAGCCTTGATAGGATATTAGAATTGAAGTAAAAATGTCTAACCTCAAATAGGACATAAGGACTTGATGAACATGTAGAGCAATAATAGGCTAGGGTCATTTATCCTAGTATCAACTCATAATCTTTCCTAGTGCTCCTCCTCGTAAAATATGGCTCATGGAATTTATGTGTAGATTTTTGAGGTTCAAATAAACTCACAATCAAGGATAATTTCCCAATCCCTATGATTGATGAGTTAGATGAATTTCATGAGCCTTGTTTCTTCTCCAAAATAGATTTATGGTTTGCATAGCACTAGCCATCTTCAAGAAGCAAATATTTCTAGACCACATTCTAAACTCATGAGGGCCACTCAAGTTCCATAGACCTTAATATATGCATTTGGATCCCCTTCTCCTTTAAATTTTTGAAGATTGAGAAGTGACCTAAGTAAAACAATGTCTCATATTGTGTAGTCCAAGGGTTCTTTCAAGTATTTTAGACAGCTTCCATAAAAGGGGTCATGTTTGGAGGGTGGTAGAATCCCAAATGTTGATCCTATCAGATATGTAGGAAAGACTATAAAGTTTTATGGTTTGGATAACTTAGGTCTACCTATTGAAACCTGAGAGGTGTTGTGTAGTTTAGAACGTGGGTTTGGGCAAATCATGGAGGAAGTACATGGTAATAGTGGTGTGTTATGGTGGTGTTTAAGGAGGCAAGAATTCCTTGTTATTAGAATTTCACAAATACAAGTTATAGTATGGTTATGTTTGGTTAACTCCCTAATTAACTTTGTTGGGAGTGTTTATGAATTGGTTGTTGTTGATGTGAGGCCTACCTAAGTTCCTAGTCTTGCACTATTGTGAGTTGGATTTTGGCATGATTGTGAAGCACTACCAACTTTTAGATTCATGATTCTCTCTACCAAGGTGGCAATGATAGCCTCATAATTGGCAAGGTCAGATGTTGGATTAGGTTGATTAACTTGAGTAGTATTGCTTCCTTGAGGGCAATTTTGCCTATTATCACAATGTTGGTGAGATTGTGAAGGGCATGGTGCCTCCGCCTCTTTCTTAGATCTAGTATCTGAATGAGGCCCTTGAGGAGGTATGACATTTTTAGGGGGTAGTGGTGGTGACATGACTATAAGCTTGAGCAAGGTCATTTTCTAGTTGGTCTATCAGTTGTTCAAAGTGCTTGGCCCTGTCTTTGTAAGACATGAAGCCTATATATTGATGATGGATCTCTAGATGAACTATTATGCATGGGTGAGGGTTTCAAAGTAGTGAAAGGATGGGATCTATCATAGAGGTTTGTACCTCTCAAGGTTTAGCTTGCCACATGGCGTTTTTGAATGTGACAATGTTTGGATTATCTTCATGATCTCTGTAAGGGTTATTCGAATTGGACTCCTAATTTGTCATGATAGGGGTGTTTGGATCTCATACGAGCCCACCATTCGGGTCTCTCATATTTTGACATATTAGGGGGTGCTATAAGCATTACAAAAATAAAGGGTAGAGATGAGAAGGATGGAGAAAAAGTGAGATGGAAAGAGGAAGGGAAAGAGACTTATCATAATAATTTATCTACATGTCAGGTTCACCAAAATACGTATACACCAAAAGGGGCACCCACAAAAATGTTCATGTCAATTGGATGGTTTGATGTTTATTATTAGTAATGTGGCAAAATTTGGTCGAGTGGCAAGGTGATTTGGTTGTTTATTTGAGTTGTTTCTTCTCAAGGTAGCAATACGCAAATAATTGGTGATAAAGGCGCTACTTGGAGAATCCATAGAGTTCTCTAAATTCGTTAGATAGTGATACTTGCAAGTGGATGCAATTTTATAATAACTAATTGATAAAGGAGAAGAGTAGGAGGAACAAGTGGAACCTCTCCTAATATCTCTCTTTAAATCAGGTCATAATATTGGGCACATGTGAGATCAAGTAAAAAATGATCCATGGGCATTTGAAAGTGTGGGTTGATTTGGATGAATATTTGAACAATTTTTTTTAGATAATTGGATGCATTATTTGAATTTTGATAGATGGTGTAAATGACTTTTTTATGGTTGTTTTCTTGATTTTCTTTTTTTTTTCTTTTTTGTGTCTTAAGTACAATGAATAAATTAATTTAACTAAATGAATTGATCTAATTAAAAGGTTTAAATGTAACTAAATGAACTTGTTTTGTTTTGATTTTTAATAAATGAATGAATAAACTAATTAAATAACTTAATTAACAACAAATAATTAAATAATTATTTGAGTTTAATTTGACTACTCTAATTAATCTAATATAATTAGTTAAATAGGTACTATTATTTAAATTAATGCAACCGACTCTTTCTACAAAGCAAGGCCTTTTTGTATTTTTTGGTAAATATCACAAACAATGAATAAATTTCTTTCCAAAGGGTTCCCAAGATAGAAACTATAGGGAAAGTCTCTTGGGAGAACTAAATTCCATGTGTTTGTTTCTATGATTTCTTCTAGAGAAGTAGGGGAAAGATTGAATAAAGATGTTCTAAATATAATAGCAAGAAGTAAAGCATACATAATAAACAAAATCTAACCTTTTTACTCTAATAATTCTTAAATCAACAAATAAAATCTAAGTTATAGAGGACCATCTTTCAAAGATAGTTCTTAAGCTAATAAAAGGAAATATAATCTAATAAACTAAAATTTACACATTTAGAGCTAGTATTGCTTCATATGTAGAGAAAGATTGAATGTAGTTGGCTATAGTGTCCTTAGCTTCCAAGATCAAACATATGCTTCTTCCTCTTTTAGTGATCTTCAATTGTGGGTTAGCTTCTAGAGCAAGGATCAAGATTTGTAAACTATGATAGTAATATATAAAATAGAACAAGGAATTCAAAAAAAAATTGATACTAGATAGACACTAGTTAAATAGTGACTATAAGTTACTAATATATAATAAAATGGGTGCTACCCCATGGTAGCAACTTATCGATAAAAAAAAATAGTGACTATAAGTAAAATTGATGAAAAATAACGGAGATTCATAATGGATTGTGTCAATGTCTTCTTCAAAATCTAGACATGTGAAAATACTAAAACTTGCTTATTTGAAGAAATCTCAATTGCTTGGAGTAAACAATGTGATTGGTGGGTCTAAATTAGGTAAAATCTAGCCAAGAACTAAAGGGAAACTTAACATTTTTTGATTAAATTATGTGTATGGATAAGCAAAACAAATTTGTTTCTTTTAACAAAATTATCACTTCAGTAAAGCAACAAACTCATAACTAGGGGTAGACAACATAGATTTTAGGCCAAATGAACAAACAAACACCTATCAGATGACTATTAGTGAGCATGAGGGACACATGGGAAATTCCATAAGATTGATACATGGTACCTTACTTTGGAAACATTGATCAAACACCATAGTTTTACATTTTATGACTCGTAGGCTCACTAGACCTTGGGACATTAGTAGATTAGCCATGTAGGTCCATTCACGTTTAGGCACTTATAGTTGCATCATTCATGGAGCACATATGATAATCCATTCCTACATTAGCATCTACATACTTAGGGAGAGATGTATATTGCATGGTTGCTTATTGTATTCAATATTATCTCTATTCACTATTTATTAAATTAGTCTACCTAGGGGCTTGACTAAGGGAGAATTCCCCCTACCTAGAAAACTCAAAAATAGTGTCTACAAACACCACTTTTCCTACAGATTCAAATATTAGAAGGCCAGGCAAACCAATTTCTAGATCAAAGAACATGTTAGGTTGATTTTGTGTAGTATAGATTGATTTCACGCATAAAGGTATATTTTGTGTTGTGTAATCAACCCATATCTATTTTGCTTTTGATTTTACTATAGATTGAAGTAAATACTAATGTGGTGTTTGCCTAAGTGTCTTAGTGTTATATCTAATGATAGAGGATAATTTTGGATCATATAGTGACAATTTGTATGTCAATGCCATCAAGCCACACATAGAGCAAAGTAACCCTAAACTATTTTTGTCATTTTAAAAATTGTGCTTGTCTATTTTCAATTTACTATCTCTGTACACTCAAAATCATGACTTCAGTTGCCTGGGGTTGTCAAGTTAGATTTCGGCATGCACACGGACCCTTCCCTCCTTGCCACGAGGTGATCCACCATGTCACTCTCACTCACGTGAAAGTAGCCAGTCAAGAGGAGGCGAGACACGATGGGGGTCTGGCTCGTTGGAGAGTTGGACTTCACAGAGAGGGGTCGGCAAGTTCTATGGCCTTTGTTGTTGTGTGCTAAGTTGTGTTGCAAGTATGTGCCTAATCAGTGTTGTCATTGATGTCAACATATATGTGTCGTCATTGGCGTCAACTGTGCTCTTACTTTGTTGAGGAAATTGACAAATTTCTCCCCCTTTCTCTTTACACATCTGCATTCTTTCTCCCCTTGAGTTTTTCACATGATTTCTCTCCCCCTTTGACATCAATGGCAAAGGGCACATACTTGCATGTTGTTGCTCTGATCCATTTACTTTATCAGAGCAGCAACATGCAAGTATGTGCCCTTTGCCATTGATGTCAAAGGGGGAGAGAAACCATGTGAAAAACTCAGGGGGAGAAAGAATGTAGATGTGTAAAGAGAGAGGGAGAATTTTGTCTTGGTGGTCTTTTTCAGTTTTTAACATCATATGTTGCCATCAATGACAAAGGGGGAGATTGTTGCAAGTATGTGCCCAATCAGTGTTGTCATTGATGTCAACATATATGTGTTGTCATTGGTGTCAACTGTGCTCTTACTTTGTTGAGGATATTGAGAAAATTAGCCCCTCTGGTGATAACAAATGTGTTACAGTAAAAACAGTGCATTACATGCAGAAGAACAGTCCGGAAGAATGCTTCGCATTTCCTGTAGAATAAATATCTTTGCCTGCAGATTGGAAGTTATTTAGAAGCCTATCTAAAGATGTTATATTTTGAGTTTGAGCCTCTGGTATGAAGAATTGAGTGAGTTATGTTCACCAGAGTGAAAATAACTTTTTTTGTATGCTTGGTGGTGATAGGGAGAAAGTGTTTTGCTTTGCATTCCTTGTAATTGAAGTATTTTAGTTTGCAGTTCTAGAATTAAATCAGTAGTGATGTTAAGTGCCTTTAAATGCAATGGTTCATGATTTGGTGGTTCGCAAGCTATCTTTTACTCGTGACAGTGGCTGACAGTGTTGTTCCTGTACTTCAGTTTGAAGAAGCTTATTGATAGAGTGATTAGAGATCGTGCGGTTGTTCCTAGTGATTGCAATGTGCTTGTGGATGTCTCTTGATCATGCCCCTACATTCGGATTGGTCCACAAGGTGTAATTCAGATTGTGCACGAAGCGTGTTCTTGAGAATACTTGTGTTAACATCAGTCTTGGCCGATCTGGTTGAATTCATGTTATGCAGAGATGCATCGAAGATTGTGATAGCATGTTGTAGCATGGAAGATTGTGTTTGAGTCCCATATAAGGTGTGGCGCGATCCGCATACATTCTTACATTTTTTCCTTAGCTAAATTTGTATTAGGTTGAGACCTATTTTATGTATGTTTGCAATGCTGACCTTGGAGATTGTTCCAATGGTCGATGATTGTAATGCTGACCTTGATGATCATTCCAAGGTTGATGAAGTGTATAAATACTTGTAATTGAGTCGTGAAAATGTATCCAAGTGCGAAGATAGAGTGAAGTAAGGTAGTAGAGCAGAGCAGAGGTGTTTGTGCTTCAATGGAACTAAACCTTGGCATGAGGTAGATGTTGTCATCTTAGTTCAACTTTCTGGCAGTAAGCCTTCTTTTGGCAATGAGCCTCCCTTTGGTAGTGAGCCTTTCTTTGCAGTGAGCCCTGTAGGCAGTGAGCCTCTATTTTTCGGTATTGCTATAACTTATATACTTTTGTGGGCTAACACCCACTGTGGTTTTTCCCTTTTAAGGTTTTCCATGTAAAAATATGGTGTCTACTGTGTTGAATGTGTGATTTTGATTAAGTTAATGGTTTCATGCATTCATGGTTAAATCTGATTATGAATAATTAAGTTGTTGATGGTTTGATACGCATGTGAAGATAAGTTTTTGTGACAACTGATTCACCCCTCCCTCTCAGTTGTCTGGTGTATTTCAACAAGTTGAATGTTTCGTTTAATTGTAGTTGTTGTTGAGATAACCCTATGACCCGAAGGGTCACTAGTTTCTCTTCTTCTATTGGGGTTTCTTCTATTCCACCTTTGTGTGGGTAAGCGGTTTCTTTCATTTATGTCCTCTTGTCTCTCAATGTGTTGAATGATTTCTTGTTGTATTTGTAGTTGTCTTTGTTCTTCTAACAATAAGAGGACAAATGGGTCATGTTGTGGTAGAGTAAATGTCTCTTGTTGTTGTTGTTGTGGATTGATTTCCTCAATGTGGTCACGGACAACCCTCACCCACTCTTCTCACTCCCAGGCACATTTGTGAGCCAAGATAGAGGTAGATGTGTGATGACCAATCTGTAACTAGACTTAGGGTTTTGACCTGGGGTTTAGTTGACCTAGGGTTTGGTTATGCTTTGATTTGTTTTTACCTTGTGATGTGATCAAGGGTTTGATTGAATTGTTTAGCCGTGGTTTACCTTGTGATAGTATCAAGGGTTTGCAAATTTTGTTTATTCTAGGGTTTCTATATGCATGCAAAGCTAAATGATATGCAAACGTATTTGTGTGCTTTTTTAGTGTTTTAGAAATGAAAAGTGCTTTTTAATTTATGAAAGGGAAATATGAATGCAAGCTAATATGACTTTTCCTAATGCAATCTTTAATCTATGTTTTTGGGTTTTCTATTGTTTTGAAGTAATCTAATCTATGAAAGGAAATTGATTCTACAAATAGTCTAGATCTAGGAATTTGAAAACAATTATTCTAACATGCAAGATCTAATCTATCAAGGAAAAAGCAAAGATTTACTATTCCCAAGAGCAATTTTTGGTTTTCTAATTACTATAAATTGAATAAATCAATAAAGGAACTTGAAAGAATGAAGATAATTTGTGTGACTCCACTACCCTCAGAAATCCTTGATGTTGGCAACCTCGAGTCCTTTTGAAGCAATGGGAAGACCTCTTGACGATAAAATGACACAAAGAAGCAAAAAGAAGCTTGTTGAAGCTTGAAAGAGCTCAATGAGAGATTTGGTTGAGCACAATGGCGTTGAATGAAGCAACGTAATGATGCTTGGTTGAACAATGAATAAAGCAAAAGGCACCTTCATTCTGTAAGAGCATTAGAATGCTAAGTTGGAGAGCAAAAACTGGCAAGAGCTGTGTGCACAATGAATTTGCCTCCTTGGAAGAGCTTTGAAGCTTTGGAAAAACTAAAGAAAGAAATGAAGAAAGAGGCTCAAATGCCTATGAAGAAGCTTGTGAAGATGAGAAAAGTATTCTCCAACTTGCTCAACTTGGAAAATAATGAAGAGGTGAGGGGTATTTATAGGTTAGAAGAAGAGATGAGAGGTGGAATTGATTGAGAAGTTAACTTAATTGATTGAAGAGTTAACAAGGATTGATTGGGGAGTTAACAAAGTTGATTACCCAGTGAACTTAGCTAACTATGGAGTGATAAATCAATAATAACTTATCACTAAAGAGGAATTGGAGATGAGAGGATGCATGAGATTGATTGAGTTGTTAATTTTAGATCAAATAGAGTTAATTATGCATGTGTGGGTGCATGAAATAGTCAACTCCATATTAGGCATCAAAAATCATGCGAACTCGAAGAAAAATGGGTGAAAACAGAGCTTTTTTGAGTGAAAAACTCAAGTTTTTCCGCAATTGGAAACACAACAAGGTCGCCCCTTGTGCTAGTAGGGTCACCCCTGGGCAACCATGGATTGCCCGGGGGAGATCCTGGCTGGACAGGGTTTTCTGAAGAATTGCAGGGGGGAAATGAAAGAAGAGAAGAAAATGAGGATTTCTTTCTCCGGAAATAGGTCAGTCATGTGCAAGAATCCAAATCTCCACTTGCACCTGTAGGATCTCCCGAGGGAGATCTGGAAATAATAGGGGGAGATTTGGATTGGTTGAGCGGAACTGAAAATCAAAAGTGGGAGATGGATAGGGGGGACCTCTAGAAGGCTTCTAGAGGGTGTAGAGGATGAAAAACATAGGGGAAAGGTGAAAACTCACCTACAAAATGCTTACAAGGCTTAGGAGCAAGGTTGAAAGCTTAGAAAACGCAAATTGACAAGTGTCACAAAAAGTGTCACAAACAGAGAGAGAGAGAAATTAACAAGGAAACAACACGAGACTAGAAAGAAGACACGTCATCCAGAGGTTTGTTGCTTAAAGGACATTATTTCATGCTTA
Organism: Cunninghamia lanceolata; assembly: GCA_027924645.1. Lineage (NCBI taxonomy): Eukaryota > Viridiplantae > Streptophyta > Pinopsida > Cupressales > Cupressaceae > Cunninghamia > Cunninghamia lanceolata. The sequence continues at coordinate 2,879,899 of BSBN01001310.1, forward strand.
CATGTATGTGACAAAGATAAAAATCATCATAGAGGTCCTCGTGGAGGTTGTGCGTGATTTTTGTGCTTACATATTTGCCCCCTCGGGGACGGTAGTCTACATGAAGGGTAGGTACCATTCCTGAACTAGGCCTTACCTGTTTGTTAATTTTTCCACAATTGTACCTGCAACAACTAGTATTAGTCTGGCATTTAAATGTATCAAAATGAATAATGAAAACTAAAATGACAAACTTACCTGGATCATTTGAGTTTGACTAGTTGTTTGCCTTTGCCAATTTAGACCTGTAGGAATGAAATCACGCAAAAAGATGCGTGAAAAGGATGCGTAAAAGAAAAGAACACATGCTAAGCTAGAGAGGAGGAGAATAGATTCTCCTTTTTATTGTAGATTTTGAAGAACATATTTGATTTTTAAGGATTTTGATGTTTTACAATTTTTTTATGTTTTTTCAATTTTTCCAATTTTTATGGTTTTTGTGAAGATTTTGTAAAGGTTTGATTTGACACTCCTTGAGGTCTTTGAGAGACCTAAATTTATTGAAGTTATCTCTACCCTTGCCCCCTTGCATGGGGAGAGACTTTCACACTTGAGTGCACACTTTTGTTCTTTTGATTCGTTGGAGGAGTGACTTGCGCTCAGACATTGTTTTACACTTATTGTTACAAGATCTGATTTGATGAGATCCATTCATAGCTTTAGTTGAAATCTTATACTTCACTTTCTCTCTTGTGCATGTGGTTGGCTAGAGATTTTATTCTGCTTACGAGTATGCATACCCAAGATGATCACATATGGATGATGCAATTTGTTCTTGTCTTTTTTGAAATATATATATGAATGCATGTGACGATATGCAGATGCAATAACACAAGCGATACTAAAATGAAACTTTTACTTCTATTGAATGCCATGAGATATGACATTTACTTTATTGTTTTGAGACTCTTTTTTCTGATTTTGGTATGGATGCAATGTGGAACAAACAATATGACTGCTCTTTAATATGATTTTCAATCCAGAGGATTGCCAGTTGTCTTGATATAAGAGACCTAAACAAGGCTGTGAGATATGCTTTTAAAACTCAAGTGGGGAGCGGGAATGAAAATGGAGTGTTTCTGATTTTGGCTTTGCTAAAGGCTAGACACTGATCCTTATCTAGATAAGACAAGCTGACAAGATTTCAACTTAGACAAGTAACAAATTTTGATGTTAGCTAGACTTAGACATTAGATGGCAAGCAAGATAGACACGGGGTAAAGGATAAATTGGAAAGAACAAGGGTCCCTTGGTAGAAGATGATCCTAGAGACTACTAGACTCTTGGTTTTGCTCAACTAGTGCGTGTGTGTGCTTTGTACCTTTCTTTTTACTTTCTCTGTTAGAATGTTACCCTTGAGGCTTCAAGCTTAGACTAATCTCCACCCAAGGGTACAAACATTCATCAATCTTTTCTCTTTCACTTTTTTTTGTGTAACTCTTTTTTTTTTTTTTGCTTTTTCACTTTTTTTTGTATTTTTTAGAATGCCTCACTTGATTTTTCTCCCTTTTTTTTGGATTTTTGACTTTTCAAGAAATGAATGTTTTTGGAACTTTGATATGCAGTACCTTGATCTCTCAATTCTCACTTTTTGACACTCTTATTTTGACCACTCATTTTTTTATTCACTTGAATCTTAGATTGCATCCTTCAGAGTTTTGATCCTCCTAACATTTTTGGCTAGGAAAGATAAAGGGCTGAGTGCCACCTAAAGTTTTTATAATTTGGTTGGACTTCTCTAATACTAGGGAAGAATTGGGAAGGTCTACTTGAAAGCTTCCTTTGAACACTATAGATTTGAATAGTGACTTTGTTTAGACCTAACATCTTGACTCATCAAAACTGGGATCATTGTAAAGTTAAGAGCTAGGCTTTGATTAGAATGACTGGGAATGAAAAGGGGATAATGGCAATCGTGAAAATGGGGAATCTCTAGGTCCTGAAAGGATGATGTATATCTAGGCAACTTTAGACTCCTTATTGAAAAGAAAATAGTACAAGAGCAAGTCGTTGACTGTAATGCAAGATGAACAGAATGATGCTGAAATGCAAGAAACAAATTGTTTTTGACATTTTGATTTTTTTATGTTTTTATGATTTTTTTGAGATACTAAACTCTACTTCCATAACGCACAAGATGTAGTGTAGTTTTTTATGTCTTTCTTAAATATGTGTGGACCTATCCAGTTTGGTCTAAACTTTACTTGGAAGTCTTTGCAAGGACACTCGCAGACTTAGTGTGAAAATGTCTTGGTATTCAGTGAGGAATTTTGTGTACTCACATGTTTCATTGTTTGATGATTTGCCCCCCAGTTTTGCCATTTTATGTTCTTGTATAGTTTTGTTGTTTTTTTTGAACTTTTGAAGGGCAATTGGAGTTGGTGTTGACTCTCCTAGTTTTTGTATGGATCCTGGTTCTTCTTCTTCAGTCGTGATTTCAACCATAGGGATGTTTATGTCTGGTTCAATTGGAATGGCCAGTAAGTTGAATGGAGCGTAAGACTTTGTTGAGCTGGGATCAAAGGGGAATTCTCTTGTTTCCCCCTTCCATATACATTTTGAGGTCTTGTTTATGTTTGCAATTTGTTTGGATGTCTCTCCTTTTTCAAAAGTGTTGATTTTTGGGTCACTAGTGGTTTCCATGGACTTTCCCTTCTTTTTGACTTGTTCAACTCTATAAAGGCTGAAAGGATCAGGATCTCCTTTGATAATGTGGGTTTGTCCCATGTACGAGAAGTGTAATTCTTAAAATAATGTGGAGGGAATGGCCCTCATCCTATGGATCCGAGGCCTTCCTAGGATCATGTTGTAAGTGGTTTCTTTGTTGATGACATAAAATTCAGTTGGGAGGGTTTTAGGACCCAATGTGATTTGAAGATTACCTTACCCATGGTTTGAATTATCATGAATTCTAAGGATGGAAGTTTGTTTTGTGATTTGTGTTTCATCGTATCCCATTCTTTGAAGAAGTGAAAAGGAGACTCTGTTGATTGCAGACCCATCATTGATCATTACATGTTTAACATGGAACAGTATTGAACTTGGACTTTCAGATGGAGGGGAGATCACCCTATTTAGCTATGTCATTGTTTGAGGGTAACTTTTCAAAATCAAATGTTGAAGAAGAACACTTTTCAATTGGAGTGTTTTGAACTAGATGGCCTAGATCTAAGGCTTTGAGGAGAGCATTCTTATGTGTAGGAGAACTCTTAATAAGCTCTAGCATGTGAGAAAAATTTGAATTGTTGGTGTCATCTAGTTGTTCTAGTCCTTGTATGACACGAATTTCTTGATCTTTATCTAATTCCATAAGGCCTAAGGTGTTTTGATCAAAGGTGTTTTGATGAATTTTGGGACTAAGTTCTTCATCTTGTGAGAATGTGTCCATAAATGTTTTTTGTTGACATTTTGGGAGGTTTGATATGAAGCAATGGTACCCCCGACATGACTTGATATCATACCCCCATCTCTTGTGAAATGAGTAATATTTATCATGATTGTGAGCTTGAGGTTTATGACGATTGTTGTATGACTTCTTGTTGATTCTCGGGGGATAGTTGTTGGTATTTTCATTTCCCAAATTTGTAAGATTATTGTAGTCACAATTGTAGTTCCCTGAAGGTGAAGTGTTTGTTGACCCATCTACATCTTGATCGTTTGCTGAGGATTTGTTATTTATATCATGGTTTATCAACCTTCCATTGGCATCATATTCCCTTCTTCCACTATCAATTGTGGCTTGGTCAATTCTAAGGGCACTTTCGAGTGCTTCTTCGTATGATTTGTAAGGGAGTTTTTGGACTTGTTCTTGTATGCCACTATTGAGAGCATGTAAGAAGAGATCACAAAGTTCTCTATGATCCATGTTTGGTGCGCTTGTTGAAGAATAGAGAACTTTCCTCCATCATGTGATAAAATGTGTGACTAACTTGTTGTCTTCTTGTTTGATTGATAAGTAGAAGGTATTTTTCGCAGCATGTCAAATTGTGATATTTTATTTCAGGGTTTAACTACGTAGTTTTTGAGTCAAACACATGACCCATATTTCATGAGTAGTGGTTCACATGAACCCATCTCTCATGTTAATGAATGGTCCACTTAGCACTCATTGCATCTAGGTGATGCACACAAGGGTGAAGCATCGGGACTTCCCGAGAGGTCACCCATCCCAGTACTACTCCAACTCAAGCGCGCTTAACCATGGAGTTTTCCCCCAAGATCAAGCCCACTTAGATGGGTTCATGTGAACCACTACTCATGAAATATGGGTCATGTGTTTGACTCAAAAACTACGCAGTTAAACCCTGAAATAAAATATCATAATTCTTGTTTGATTGTTAAAAATTCTCGTATTCCTATTTTGACCAGCTTGTTTATGTCGAAGGCAGCCACAAATTGATTGATGAGTTGCCTAAAAGAGTGGATCAATGCTTTTGGAAGTTGATAGTACCAATCTAGAGCAATACCCTCTAAAGTTTTTGGAAAATTTTTCGTTACCACCCCATCCCAAGGAAGGAGTTCTCACACTACCATGATGTAAGGCTTGATATGATAGTTGGGATCACCCTCTCCTTTAAATTTTGGGAGCTCAGGGAGAGGCCGTGGTAGTATAACCTGACGAATGTTGTAGTCAAGAGGATCCTTTAAATACTCGAGGTATGTTCCTAGGAGGGAGTTATGTGTAGAGGATTTTGTTCCTCCAAATATTATCCCTTCATGTGGAGCAAGTTGCATTTGTTGAAAGGGTATGCTAGATTGCTGATATCTTGAAAATTTGGATGACTAGATGGTGTCATGTTTACGTTTTGAAGATTGGGTGGGATTTTTTGTGGTTGATCTTGCGTCATATTAACCCCACCTATTTGATTGAGACTTGTCGTGTTGGATTGTGAGGGCAAGGGAGGCTTGAATGCTTTGTTATGTATGTCATACGAATGAGAGTTTAGATGAGGGGTATTTTGTGTTGCCCCCTGGTTTGATTTGATTTCATCAATGAAATGATTTCCCTATTCCCTAGGTTTTTCTTGAATTTCACTTTGACAACCATTTCTAGCTTCAAGGGTCTTGATTCGTTGGACCGAGGTTTCTATAAGGTTTGTGAGTGAGGCTTCCTCTGTTCTTAGAGTTTTACAACCTTGAGATGGATTGCTTTGTTTTGGGGTTTGACTAACCTCACTTGTTCCTTTTGATGAGTGCCACATGGAGGGGTTTATGTGCCCCCCAAACTTCTTATAATCTTTTCTTTTGATGGCTTACCTCATTGTCTATTTGGGTGGCCATTTTCATATCACTAGTTATGGGTTAGTCTTGTTGATGGGTTTTAGACCGAACACTCACTTGACATGTTTTGATTTGGTCAATGTTGTGGGGATCTTGTTGGATCCCCTTTGAGTCCTTTAAGTTTGACTGATTTGAGATTGAAGCTATTGGATCTAAACATGTGCTAATTTCATTAAAGGGGTGATTCCCCTGAGCTTTGTGTGATTTTTTCCTAGTTTTGGGGTGTAGGAAACACCACGAAATGAATGAAATGAAGATGGACATGAAAGATGAGCATGCAATGAAAGAAGCACATGGAAATGTGAAAGATCCCATCTAAAGTTTTTTTGAAAGTGATGATGAATGAAATTTGATCACGTAATGGAAATGCAAAAAGCTTAACCAAAAGGTTTTTGCTCTTCACATCGAGTTCACCAAAATATGTACGCTCAAAATCGTGACTCTGGTTGCCTAGGGCTGTCAGGTCATATTTTGGCATGCACACAGACCCTTCCCTCCTTGCCATGGGGCAATTTGCCATGTCACTCTCTCTCACGTGAAAGTAGCCAGTTGAGAGGAGGTGAGACACGGTGGGGGTCTGGCTCGTTAGAGAGCTGGACTTCGCTAGAGGGGTCGGTAAGTTCTGTGGCCTTTGTTGTTGTGTGCTAAGTTGGGTGTTTCATTCGATTGTAGTTGTTGTTGAGATAACCCTCTCACCCGAAGGGTCACTAGTTTCTCTTCTTCTCTTGGGGTTTCTTCTATTCCACCTTTGTGTGGGTAAGCAGTTTCTTTCGTTTATGTCCTCTTGTCTCTCAATGCGTTGAATGCTTTCTTGTTGTATTTGCAGTTGTCTTTGTTCTTCTAACAATAAGAGGACAAATGGGTCCTGTTGTGGTAGAGTAAATGTCTCTTGTTGTTGTCATGGATTAATTTCCTCAATCTGGTCACGGACAACCCTCACCCACTCTCCTCTCACTCCCAGGCACATTCGTGAGCCAAGATAGAGGTAGATGTGTGATGACCAATCTGTAACTAGACTTAGGGTTTTGACCTAAGGTTTAGTTGACCTAGGGTTTGGCTATGCTTTGACTTGTTTTTACCTTGTGATGTGATCAGGGGTTTGATTGAATTGTTTAACCGTGGTTTACCTCGTGATGGTATCGAGGGTTTGCAAATTTTGTCTATTCCAGGGTTTCTATATGCATGCAAAGCTAAATGATATGCAAACGTATTTTTGTGCTTTTTTACTATTTTGGAAATGAAAAGTGCTTTTTAATCTATGAAAGGGAAATATGAATGCAATCTAATATGACTTTTCCTAATGCAATCTTTAATCTATATTTTTGGGTTTTCGATTGTTTTGAAGTAATCTAATCTATGAAAGGAAATTGCTTCTACAAATAGTCTAGATCTAGGAATTTGAAAACAATTATTCTAACATGCAAGATCTAATCTATTAAGGAAAAATCAAAGGTTTGCTATTCCCAAGAGCAATTTTTGGTTTTCTAATTACTATAAATTGAATAAAGAAATAAAGGAACCTGAAAGAATGAAGATTTGTGTGACTCCACTACCCTCAGAAATCCTTGATGTTGGCAACCTCGAGTCCTTTTGAAGCAGGGGGAAGACCTCTTGACGATAAAATGACACAAAGAAGCAAAAAGAAGCTTGTTGAAGCTTAAAAGAGCTCAATGAGAGATTTGGTTGAGCACAATGGTGTTGAATGAAGCAGTGCAATGATGCTTGGTTGAACAGTGAATAAAACAAAAGGCACCTTCGTCCTGTAAGAGCATTAGAATGCTAAGTTGGAGAGTAAAAACTGGCAAGAGCTGTGTGCACAATGAATTTACCTCCTTGGAAGAGCTTTGAAGCTATGCAACAATGAAAGCTTTGAATCTTTGGAAAAATTAAAGAAAGAAATGAAGAAAGAGGCTCAAAGGCCTGTGAAGAAGCTTGAAAAAGCTTGTGAAGATGAGAAAAGTATTCTCCAACTTGCTCAACTTGGAAAATAAAAAAGAGGTGAGGGGTATTTATAGGTTAGAAGAAGGGATGAGAGGTGGAAGAAGTTAACTCAATTGATTGAAGAGTTAACAAGGATTGACTGGGGAGTTAACAATGTTGATTACCCAGTGAACTCAGCTAACTATGGAGTGATAAATCAATAATAACTTATCACTGAAGAGGAATTGGAGATGAGAGGATGATGGGATTGTTTGAGTTGTTAATTTTAGATCAAATGGAGTTAATTATGCATGTGTGGGTGCATGAAATAGTCAACTCTATATTAGGCATCAAAAATCATGCGAACTGGAAGAAAAATGGGTGAAAACAGAGCTTTTTTGAGTGAAAAACTTGATTTTTTCCATGGCTAGAAACGTGACAAGGTTGCCCCTTGTGCCAGTAGGGTCACCCGGGGGAGATCCGAGCTAGACATGGTTTTCTGAAGAACTGTAGGGGGGAAATGAAATAAGAGAAGAAAAAGAGGATTTTTGCCTTCAGAAACAGGTCAGTCATGTGCAAGAATCCAAATCTCCACGTGCACCTGCAGGATCTCCTGGGGGAGATCTGGAAATAATAGGGGGAGATTTGGATTGGTTGAGTGGAGCTAAAAATTGAAAGTGGGAGATGGATAGGGGGGACCTCTAGAAGGCTTCTAGAGGGTGCAGAGGATGAAAAACATAGGGGAAAGGTGAAAACTCACCGACAAGACACTTACAAGGCTTAGGAGCAAGGTTGAAAGCTCAGAAAACGCAAATCGACAAGTGTAGCAAAAAGTGTCACAAACGGGGAGAGAGAGAGAAATCAACAAAGAGGAAACAACACAAGACCAGAAAGAAGACATGTCATCCAGAGGTTTGCTGCTTGAAGGACATTATTTCACGCTTACATGTACATGACAAGGATTAAAATCATCATAGGGGTCCTCGTGGAGGCTGTGTGTGATTTTTGTGCTTACAGTCCCTGCTCATAAATTTTAGGGTAGATATGAATATTTCTTAGTTTATTTATTTACCCTAAGATCTTTTGGAAATGTTCAACTATTGCCCTTTTCACTCAGTAGATTGTGCTAAAAAAATTTAAGAGCCTTTTCCAAGCAAGTAGCCCCATGTATTTTCATTTTTTGGTTTATAAATTTTAGGAGGGAATGAGGATTTTAAATCAAAATCATAGAAACTAAATACAAATAGATTGTTCACATTTTTCTTCAAAATTTAGAATTAAAAAAAATGTCATCTCAATTCTTATACAAACATAAAAGCCCCTAAGGTGGTAGAGGAAACTTTTTCCCTCTCTTCCTCAAACATACGTAAACTTTATAAATTAATTCCATAAATTGTGAAAATAATCGTTGAAGTTTCAAAATTTAAATTTAAATTTGGGCCCTTGCCAACTCCCTCCAACTAGCCATTATGCGTCAACTAGAGTATGATAATTGCTAACTTGTGTGCTTGGGTGTTGTATTTAAGGACAAACCCTATTTCATTTCAAATCATCTAGGAGAACCCACAAGCTCCCATTCCCAATCACATTATCACTCAAGGAGCATCAACATTGCATTATCAACTTACATTAACATCCTAGGCATTCACTACATGTTTGCTTGCTATCTTCAATCCTTTTCACCAAACCATTAAATCGACAACATAGGTTTAGTCAAAGGAGAGCATTTCTTGTGTAGCAAACTCCTACATGATGTCTATTAACATCACCCCTTTTAGATGCAATTAGCAAACATCAAGGTAAATGGATTCTCGATGACAACTTTTTTCCAAATCTTTTCTGCACACATAGTTCAAATTCACACGTGGGGTTTAGATCCATAATTTGTGAATTAGATCCATTTTATTTCGACACACGTAGATTCAACCCCAACCAAAATTTTGAAAATGACCTAGTTCATATTTTGTCGTTATGCTTCCAACGTACCAATTTAATAAATGATTTTGAATTATGATTCGAAAATTATGTTCAAAACAATAGACAACTCCACCCAAAAAACTAAGTACTTTCACTTCTTTTAATTTTTAAATTTCTATCATATAATTATCAAAACTTTAAATTAAATAAATTAAATTGTATTACTTACTATATACCTAGAACTTTTATGTGATATCCCTTGAAAATTTAGTTTTTTTTGTTGTCTATTGTCTTGAACATAATTTTCTAACCGTAGTTCAAAATCATTTATTATTGGTACATTGGAAGAATAACCATAAAATTTGAACTAGGTCATTTTCAAATTTTGGTTGGGGTTGAATCTACGTGTGTGGAAATAAAAAAATAAATTTCATCTTATTCTTTATATTAAAAATTTCATTTTAATCCTCAAATTTGCAAATTTTCAATTCCATAAAAAACTATCCTAAGAGCCCCTTTATCATAATGCATCTTAAGTTCAGAATACCCTACATTTGCTACTAAACATTAATTGCAGATTAATATATACTGCATATATATTAATCTTAATTTTGTTGTAAAAAACCAAAAAAAAAACAAAGGGATTTTATAAAGCTCGCATGTGGTATTCTATGTCGTCTCTCTTTCTTCAACTCTGCCTGTGATTTTTCTTTGGCTCGGGGGAGATACAAAAACCCCTGTAAAACCCCAGTGAAGTACTTGCAAAATCCATTAGCAGGATTTTGCTACAGGTTCAGAAAATCCAGCCTGCAGCAACAAATAATTTCAATGCCGGGTCCATACATAAGAGCCGCCTGGTCTGCGGCCCGCGGGGTTTTACCATCTTCGAGCTCAAAAACTCTAAAACGCAAGTATTATAACAATTTTTTAGGCTCTTTCTGGTTTGGGCCCCGAGGCTTTTCAGCGACTGCACCAGCGGTCGATCATGTAGACAACACCAGTGCAATGGATCCTTCCAGAATCCGTAATGTTGCAGTGATTGCTCATGTTGATCACGGGAAGACAACGCTCATGGACAGATTACTCAGGCAGTGCGGCGCAGATATTCCGCACGAGCGTGCAATGGATTCCATTAGCTTGGAGCGCGAAAGGGGCATTACTATTGCTTCTAAGGTCAGAAATAAGCCTAATTAAACGTAATTTCATCTTCCATGCTCATTTTTATGTGTAACTTTGATCCTTGTGGGATTTTGACCCACCGATGCTCGATTTCTAATCACATATAAAGGGGACCCATCAAGAACACAAGTACCTTTTAAGTATTTATTTTTACGAGGAGTAATCATGATTATTGTTAGAAAATCAATTCGGTAACCTTTGTCTCAGTTGCCACAATCAAGGGTTATCTCATGGGCCTCAGTATCTTGCTACTTCTAATAAGTTGGATGTAGTTTTTCATCTAATTTCAACTCTTTATCATGTTTCATGGAGTTGAACTTGGGCCTCTGCATTCTATCACTTCAGGCCATCCCATTTGACAGCTTAATTATTATTTTTTATTGGAAATGCATTTTCATTATTACATTTTAGTTGGCCATTTACAGCATTTTTATGGAATTGTCTTTTACTATTACATCCAGTTTGGAAATTATAGCTTGAATAGTGGGGTTGGTAAACCACCATTCACATGAATATTGAAGCAAGAGCAGCTCGATGAAAATTTCAAAGAATGATTTTTTTTTCTAAGCATTGAAAGGTAGGCATATCTTCTTGGTTTAAAAAATAAGAAATATCAATATTGTACGCAAATTCTGTGAAAAACATAGAAACTACTACATGTATATATTGGTAAACCTAATAACTTTATGTATACTTTAGATCAATACTTGGTGAATAGTTTTCAAAAATTTTGTTAATTGGTGAATCTAAACTTTTTTTTGTATATTTTGTGAAAAACTAGTTAATTGGCAATAAATGGCCCATATAAAAAATACCTTGTTGATGACTTGGTCAAAGTTGGCTGGTCAAATTATATAATGTTTAAAATTGTTATTTCCTTTTTTAAAACAATCTACAATATTCATGACATGTCCTTTGGGTTATGGGTCACCTTATTGTGGTGTGGGGATTTGAATCCAGGTTGCACACTTTGAATGCACCTTGTTTTGAATGCTCAATAACTTGACCTAACACTTTTGATTTCTCCACCATCACCATGACAGGAGGTTATGCCATTTTAACCTGGGTTATCCTCACTTGAATGCAACCCTTTACCATAATACCATTCTGGACAAACTGAACATTGAGTGTTAAATATAAGAATTAAAAAAAATGGAAAATATGTATTTTGCAAGGGGTTGTGGTGTAATCGTAGTGGGGACACATGTAAGAGTGCAACAATGGTTCAAATTCCTTCGCTACAATAAGGCTTGTTATAACCCATGGCTGACATGTGGTGAGGCAAGGATGTTGTGTGATAAACATTACAGACATTTGAGAATGACATAGGACTTAATAGATACATTGGAGACATACCTAGGTTACATCTTAAGAAAAATGTCATCCAATCCCCACACAAGAATGTAGCGCAAATTTATCTCACACCACATGGAAGGCGACCCATAATCCCATCCAAGATTTACCATATGCCCACCCTATTAAGAAGACATTTGACAAATAGAACTTGAGCTACTTAAAGATTGTAGAAATTTAGTTCTTTAGGGTCTTGTCAATTACATTTCACTAAAGCGTAACAAATTCTTATGCTGGCTGGCAGTTGGAAAGGCCAATTAATATTTTATGCTATGGTGATTGTTTCATGCATAGAGGCAAAACTCGTTCTTGGGAGTAAATCAGCAAACCAAAAAGGTAAATATTTTTTCAAAAAAAGGGGAAAAAATTGGATTTTCAAAACATGCAGAAAATAAAATAAAATTATTTAAAGACGTTTTAATCGCATAGAGATATACAGAGCAAATAAAAATGAGAGTTTACATCAGCAATCTTCACTACCAATTAATTGGGATTTGTCATGTGTGCATGACTACTACGCTTCAAAGTCATGTTGGCGGAAGGTGGGAGATGGAGAAAAGAAATGTCAAAACACTATCTCTGCTTTTGCTTGAGCATGAGTAATTAATGATAGAATTCATAACTAGGTGGAGAGTGGAGGTAAAGAGAGTAGTATATTTTTTAACATGTGATTCTTATGTCTCCGCCTCTGCCTTTCGTCTTTCCTCACTGCTGCTTAATAAAACATATTAGTTCCACTTGACAATTTTATTTTGTTGGACTCTTTAGCATGGGGAATCTGACCAGTCTAAATGATGAGGGCTGCACAGTTGAAGACAGGAATATCACCATTCTTTAATCTTTTTATTTATTTATTTATCTGCTTTTAGAAACTCCTTACAGCAGTCAGCAGAAACTCATAAACATTTATCATTTATGAAAACTTGATAACATCCACCACCACACCACCCTTACTGCTTCGTTGTAATGTCCCCTTTTGGGATTACCCCAAATTTGCCCTAATTTTCCCCAATTTAAATAACAACAGGGTTAGATAATACCTTTCCTCTGAGTGAAGCCCCGATTGAGGCCCTGCACACAGGTTAGAACCATTTACCATAATCAAACTGATTAGCAGATTAGAATCATTTATCACAATAATCATAATTGGTAGGTTTCCATAATTAGATATTAATAAACTCATGGCCAAACATTAATTCAATCACAAGGTACTTTAACATCCTTGGAGGGTTCAATCATAGGAGAGAATGGGAGAATGCAGTTTGATGGGGTGCCTTGGACCCTTTTTCCCTAGACCCAATGGGATATACCACCTCCCTTGGCCTCATGTGGCGCATGCCATTCATATGAGGTGATCTATCTAGGAGGTGTCTTTTCCGTTATCCCCTCATCTTGCCAATCATTTCCTTCTTCCTATGATTTGACCTCTTGTGCTGATCATCCATGATGGAGGAGTGAGATTCCAATGGGTGCCCTCAAAATGCCATCTCTCCTAAGCCCAAAGGCAGTACCCTCTGTACCCCCCTAGCCTCCTGAGGCTCATTGCGTCCCCAACGGAGGTGGCGTACCTAGGAGAGTGCCCCATCGCCGTTCCCCACTTGTAGCCTCAGTTCCTTTCATCATGGTAGAATATTCAAGGCATATGACAACAAAATATTAATCGTATTTACTGATATGACTTCCTTCCAATGAAGATAGCTTTCTTGATTGCTAATTGATATCTCAGATATTTGCTGATTTGATTGATTCAATAATAGAATTATAGAATGATGGAGTGATAGAATAATAGAAGAATAGAATTACAGGATGATATAATAATAGAATGATGAATTGATGATATAATGATAGAAGAATAGAACGAAGGGTGAATAATAGAATGATAGATTGATAGAATAGAATATAAAGAGAGAATGATATAATAATTGAATAATAGGAAGATGGAATATTTAAATAGAATTGAGAGGATGATAGAGTTATAGCATATGATAGGATGGCTGCAATGAATAATTCTCTGCCTTACAACATGCTCTAAACTCCCTTCACAACCTGCTCCTCATTCTGCACTCATTCCTCTCTATTATTCTGCCCTAAACTCTTCCTTATATCTGCATAATCTTCTATATTTCTACCTTCAATTCTTTCATACAATTCTTCCTCTAACACTCTCTATCCTTTTCTCTCTAACTCCTGCTGTGTAGATCTGAATGTGTCTTTCTGATCTTTTATTCTTTCACTCTCCTCTTCCTTTACCTCTGCTCTCCTTCCCCAAAATAAGTCCTTCTCAATTGCCAATATATATCTTCAAGATCCAATAGACATACCTTTTTCAAAGAGAACTCTTTTAAAAGGATATGTCTTTTTGTTAAGACTAACCGCTGCCTTCCCATGTATTAAACTCTGCCCATATTAATCACAATTTTATGTGAATCATTTGCTGCTCTTACATAAAGCGCTGCCCTTTTACCAATCGCTGCTTCTAAATAGTCATTCGTTGGAATTATCTCATTTCTTCATTGTTCTTTATCATGATGTTTAGATCTTTAATTTAAACAATGCCTTAATATCGGGATATCACATTCGTCCACTCTCTACTAAGCCCAAGGTGTCAGTGATGCACAATTTAAGAAATATTTGATCACCAACATCCTAAAGTTGAGATAAGAGAGTGTGCATTTGAGTAAAGAAAATCAATAACAACTGTTTTAATAGTCTATTTTGCCTCCAATACCATGTAAATATTCCTTCTTTCTTCCAAGGCCAACCATTTGTACATGCCATCATGTTGTCTGTCTGTTCAAAGCTTTTACACAAATCAAAATTGTTATCATGATCACTAAGCAGATTCTCATTCACATAGAGGAGGTTGATATCATTGAAAGTATGGAGCATTTTGCTGTGCCATTCTTGGGAAACTCTGACTGCAATAATTGCCCTAAAATCGCAGGTTTTGCTTACATAGGGAAAAAATCGGCGCCTAGCAAAAAAAATAGCAGGGAATGTTGGAATGTTTGTCATTGATGTCAAAGGTGCATACACATGTCGTCATTAAGATTAAGAAGATAGTCATGAACAGACGAGAGTATAAGAACATATGGTCATTGATGTCAAGAAGGTGCATGAACAAGAAGTGGTGTCATTAATGTCAAAGACATAAGACCAAGATTGTTGGAAAGATTAACGCCTAAGAGATGTTGTTGTGGAGATTGATTGGATTGATTGTACAAGATATATGGATGAGATTGTCAAAGATTGTCATTGGTGTTGTCAAAGAAGTATGAATGAGATTGATGTCAAAAGCACGGAGTAATTAATGGTCATTGAGAGTCGCCCATTATAATAAGAGTGGCTGATATAATAAGAGTTGACCGTTGAAGAGATTGTAGAATTGGTGGTCGATTTAAAGATACGGGTATGTTTAAATTAAAGATTTAAACATTTGAGATATAAGTGTTTTGGGTTGACATAGAATGGAGTCCAAATTTAATTATACATCCAAGGTGGCCGACTTGTGAAAGAGAAGAATTTAAATTAAAGATTTAAATCCATATGAGGCTGACTCCTTTGAAGGAAAGAGACAAGGATGATATAAAAGAAGTTTTTGAAAATTCCATGGTTTGGTAATTCTGTGAAAATTCCCCAAGTGAATGTAACCATTGCACTCTTAAAACCATATTGGTCTCACTCAAACCAACAACATAAAAATCATCACATATTTTGTGACTCATATTTTGTAATATCTAGCTGTTGGATTTTTTGTGTACAAGGAATTGTGAAACCATGTGCCACTACAACATTATATCCCCCAAAGGTTTCTATTCCCAAACCTCTTCTGGCCACCAATCCTTCATCTATAAAATCATGGGTTGCCCCATTATCCACCAACACCTCAATTTTCTGCCAATGCAGAACTCCACGAACTCTGAAAGGATGGTATCGGGGAGCACCGGAAAGTGCAGCAAGGGTGCCTCTTATAGTTTCTTCCTTCTCTGGCCTCTCAATTTCTGTTTCCTCTTCTTCAACCTCTACCTCTTGTTCCTCTGCATCAATCTCTTCATCGGAGATTACCTTTATATAGTGCACTTGACCACGGCCTAAACATCGGCGTCCTGGTTCCCATGGTTTTTTGCAAGAAAAACATAGTTTCTTTCTTCAAAGTTCATTTCTTGTTTCATCATCTTGTCTTGCTCTGGGGGGTGTGTTTTTTGGAGGAGCTATATTCCTCTGAATTGGTTTCCTTTGTTGGCCCATCGGTGGTGCTTTTGGAACAAATTTGTTTATAGGAACTGAAGCATCCAATGTGAATGATCTCTTTATGGCTTCTTGTAGTGAAGGTGGATAGAAGGACTTTACCCAACCTCTGAGAGGTTCAGATAATCCTTCCATAAACAGGAAAGCGAGTCTCCTCTTTGATATATTTGGGACTATCACAGATAGCCTTTGGAATTCAGTCACATAACTGTCAACAGTAGTAAATTACTTTAACTGGGCTAATTCCCTGAAATGTGTTTCCAGATACTGTCTGTCAAACTTGTTAATGATTCTTTGGCTGAATTCTTCATAAGTCCCAATAAGATTGTGACCCTGGGTAATCAACTGATGGTACCACCATTCGTGTGCTATACCTTCTAGATGAAGGGTAGCAAATTTAATGGCATCTTCCTCATACATTGGATCTAATGAAAAGTAAGTATCCACTTTCTGGATCCAAGCACGAGTTGTGCATTTGTGTGAGTCATCAAATGGTGGAATGGTCAACTTACTCTGTTCTGCAATCCTCTACGTTGCTGATTTGTATTTTGTCTTTTATCAATTTTTGATTCAGCTTTGATCTTTAAGTTACAAAAATTAGTAAGTGACATCTCAACATGAAAATCTGGACCAAGAGACCTGTGCTCATGAAAGTATGCTGCAAAATTGTCTTCATCCTATACTAGTTCTTCTTCCTTTGGTTCTTCTTCCCTCTGTAAGAACTTAGGCTGAAAAGGCCTCGGTGTAGATCCAACTGTGGTTTTGATAGTTCTATTATTTACAGTTGCACTTCCTTCACCTGTAGGATTTGGTTCTTGCCAAGGAATAGTTAAATTCTGCATTGTCTGTAACAGTTGTGCCATAAGATTGGTCATCTGTTGTTGTCTTTGGCTTATGTTGACAATCACATTATATTGAATCTCAGCTTTTTCCTTATCTGTTTGGGTCCTTTCTCCTCTTTTCCTTTTGTCACCCATTTTTAATTATTCGATCTCCAGTTCCATGTCTTGATTTTGTATCCTTCTCTAATAAACTCTGTAGTTTCTATCACCGAGCTGCATTAATTTGTGTTTTCAAACCCTCAGGCAGGCAAAATGACAGCTCTGATACCAATGCAATATCTCCAAAAGAATATTTTATGATATTTACCCAAATTTAAGTTACTTCAATAATTTTCGGGGTTAACTCAAGAATTAAATTTAACCAACTATTATTCAGATGTATTACTGAAATTTGCATGCAAAAATTATAGACAATAAATAACTTATAATCTCAAAAAATTGATTCACAAATAATAACAACATATCCCATAGGGGGAGCAACTGATTATGAAAGATTAATTCATCAAATTTACTAACCAGAAATCACCAGCTAATACACATAATTTGCAGTCCTTAATAGTAGAAGTATGGCCTGCACCTAAAGGGTATGACACCCCAAAAGCCCCAAAATCTGGCCGCAACTCTTCCAGAGAAGTATGGCTATGTTAAAACAAATAGATCACTGCCTTATGAAGATGGTACAGCAGGTACAAAAAAATGATAATTAGCTTCACACAAATTTGATCAACAACAAAAATAGTACGACCCTTTATTGATAGGAAATTAATAACATAACAAATGGTACAGCCAGGCCCAAAACTACTACAATTTGTCTCTGCAAATATAATGAATTTATCAAATGCTGGAGAGACACTTTGCAATGAATAAAATCTTCAGTTGGAGCACAATATGATTCTTGGATGAAATCTTCTTTATTGAATCGAAGGTTTTGCGTCCTCCAATTTCTTGGAAACTATGAGGGTTTTCGTCCTCTAGTGAAAAATGAACATAAATGTCCAACCTCTGCAAAAAGGGTTTTTAATAATAAAATAGCATATCCAACTTTGAGGAATTAACCTTTCTTTATAGAGCTTTTTTTTTTGCTTTTATATTTTCCTCCAAAAGTTTCCCGCTCACAAGATTTTTTAATAGTACATTACAATGATCTTTTAATTAAGACTAATAATAATACTCTATGTCAGAGGGTTCGTCGAATTTCATCTATGAAGTTCGAAATTTGGCAGACTTAAAAATTCGTTGTTGTTCACCCTCTTATTCGTACGGATAAGGGCTTTAATAAAATATATTTTAACCAAAGTTGGAAAACTCGGACTCGGGACTCGGCACGGACTTTGGAAAAAACTCGGCTAGGACTCGGCAAAAAAAAAAAAAACCGTAGTTTAAAAAAAAAAGAAATTAATGCATTTAGAGAACATAAGAGCCTAATTTGATTATCAGTTGGTCATAATTCAAAGATTACACGTCATATGATCATTAAACACTCAATAATTGAAATTTCATCATTCATAGTCATACTCATAGTTTCAAACTTTCAAAATGTATAACAACATCATAAGTTTATAAATGTTCACATATAATCATATGTCAAAATGAGGAAAACATTAACAACCAAATATAATTTATATCTTCCTCTTTCCCCTCCTAATGAAAGTCAATTTTGAAGACCTAGAACTAGTAGGTGCTACAGTATCCAAATGAGGAGATTGAGGAGTGCTTTCTTGATCTTCAGAAGTGTCTTCGTCCTCCGCCATTGCTTCCAATCCTGCTGCTTCTTCTTCTTCTGCTCTCTCCAATTTAGTAGGAAAAAAACAAAAAAATGAGGTTTTAATCTTGTTTTTGGGCGTCCCAGCCGTCCCTGCACGGGACTTGCGTGGACTCGACTCGTGAGTTCGTGCCGAGTCGACTTGACTAGCGGATAGACTCAACTCGCGAGTCTGTGCCGAGTCGACTTGACCAGTTGATGGACTCGCGAGTCCCGAGAGTCCACAACGAGTCTTGGGGAGTCTTCCAACTATGATTTTAACATGGCGTTTTATTAGGGTTTTCAAATTGACAGCATTGCCATTTTCTGAATCCGCACAACGAAATCTGCCCGGTTCTACAAGTGCATTTGCCGACCATGATGATGAGTCACGACTGGATTTGGTGCTGGTTCGTGAGGGTGAGTCGCAACTATTTTGTGCTGGTTCGTGAGGGCAAATGACAACTGAACAGGTTGTGGCTACGAGCGAGTGAACAAGTGCGAGCGACATTGTTTTTATGTTTTTCTTTTTGTTTCTTTTAATATATTATTTTATCCATGGATGATGTCTCAAATCTCTTATTGTTTTTTTTAATATATCTTTTTGTTTCTTTTAATATATTATTTTGAGACAAATATTTTTGTTTGGAATTGTTTTAATGTGAGCAAAAGATATTGTCTTGTGGTGGATAGTATTTTTATTTTGTTTTTTATTTAAGATTATTAAGATAATATCTTATTATTTAATGGTCACTCTTAGTTTCCTTTTCCATTTTTAGTTTAGTCTCTATCCATTCTGCTTTGTTTACTGCATTTCTTCTGCTTTTGTCTCTTTTGAGACCTTGTAATTCCTTTATATTGAGCATTCGCTCTCATGTAGATATCTCATTCCATAATACATTATTCAGTTTTATAAATCGTGTAATATGGTATCAGAGCCAGAATAGGCTCTTCGAATTTCATACGTCGTACGGATCGTACGATGTCGTACAGGTGGCTGTACCCATTTCTCCTTCGTGTTTTTGGGTTTCAAGTCTTGTAAATCCTGCCTGAAGGTCGCGTTTTTCTTTTCTTTTCTTTTTCTTTTTCTTTTTCTGAGTGAATCCATTCTTTCTTTGTGGTGAATTGTGTTTTTCTTCTGGGTTTCGGTGAAGCTTCCTACCTGCGATCTCCTTGACGTGATTTCTGGCAGACGTTTATGTTTTTGCTTTCTGGGCGCCGGCCTTTCTTTATGAGCGGACCTCTATTTTGAATCCGGACGCCATTTGGTGAAAGGTCGCGTGTCTTCTAAGGTCACGAAACCCTCTAGAGTTGTTTTTTTTGAAGGCATCAGTTTAACTCTCAGCATGTGATTTGGCGGGTTTATGTGTTCCTGGAGGCCTTTTTTTATTTGCGTTTTTCTCTGAAAACCTAGCTTACAATTTCTTCTGACTCTGTTCTGCTCATCGCGACTTGCATTTGGGTTGAGGCGTTTTATTTTTTGCATCTGTTTCTGGCCGTTTTCATCTATGGTCACGATTCTGGAAGCTTTGTTTACTGTCTCTTTGTGGGATCTATGTTGGATTTGATATTCTGCTGTGTCTTTTTCTTATCTGGTCGTGGCTTCTTTTCATCAGCTCGCTAAGCGCTTTCCTTTCTTTTTGTGGGTTCGTGGTATTTGTTTAGAGTCTTTGAGTGGTTGCAGCAGTCAGCAAGCGTTTGTCTTTGGCGGGATTCCTTTTTAAAGACTTCTTGGCAGTCTGCAGATCAAGGTTTTTTTTTTGAGTTTCCTTCATAGCTGTTGATGTTCTCTGGACGCATGTTTTAAAAAAAGAATCCATCGATTTACCTGTTCACCTTTGCAACATTCTGGGGTCGTCTGGTGACATCGGGATTTGACGACCTTGCTCTCGTCTGTGTCTGGAAATCATGCTTTGATTTCTGTGAAGGTTTTTTGATGGCGATCGGGACTATTAACCTTTTTTGCATCACGATTCCTTGCTCGCGATTTGTTCGTCGACTGCTTTCTGTTTAAGATTTTATTTCTGCCACGCTGCTTCATTTCCCTATGTCAAGAGGTCGCGTGTTCTGCTTGAAGGTGGTCGTGTTTTTTGGTGCAAAACGACGGTTTTTGGCTTTGAAGACATGTTTGGAGTTGACTCGTGTGTTTGGTCATGGGTGGTTTTTTGTGCCTTGGTCGCAGTCTCTATTGATTGTGCGGCTTCTCTTTGTCAATCTACAGCTTCAACGGTCTGTCTTTTTTTGTGATTCGGCAATCATATTGGCGGTGTTTTCTTTTCCTTCATTCTCGGGATGTGTGCTGTCCGCCCCCAGCAGTCATATTTTCCTCGAACTTTTTGTTGGGATGTTTCGAGCTCCTGCATTTCGTACTCTCGAGATCCGTGTTTTGAAATTCGTGTTCGGATTTATCTAGAGATTTGTGCCTCAATATTTGTGTTTCAGATCTATTCCGTGCTTTTGGAATTTGTATCTCGTAACCCGTGCAAGGGTTATGATCTCTGCCTCTACCGTCTATTTGCTTCAGTATCTGTGCCCACTGCTTATAATTTGTCTTTTCGTGTCTCAGAAAACGTGAAAAATGGCATCTTTGACCAACATCTTTTTGGAAAGCAGTCAGAAGTTCAACGGCAGCAAACTTTTAATCATCAGTGTTCTTTGCAGGGTTTGGTTCTTGTTCCGTAGCCCTTTGAATGGGGTTCTGTTTTCTGTTTTCGGCGGCTTCCTTGTTTGGCAAATGTTTTTGCCTAGTCACTGTTTCTGGAGAATTTTCTGCCTTTTGCTGTGGTTCGCAGCTTTGTGGGCTTCATTGATCTACCATCCATCTATCTCGGAAGGCAGTCTGTTTTAGGGGGCATCTTGGTAGTTAGTGGATTGACCATTACGGGGGGGTATTAAGATAATATCTTATTATTTAATGGTCACTCTTAGTTTCCTTTTCTGTCTTTAGTTTAGTCTCTATCCATTCTACTTTGTTTACTATAGTTCTTCTACTTTTGTCTATTTTTAGACCTTGTAATTCCTTTAAATTGAGCATTCGCTCTCTCATGTAAATATCTCATTCCATAATACATTATTCAGTTTTATAAATCATGTAACAAATATATTAAAATATTTAAATTGGATTTTTAATTATAATATATTTATTATATAAAATTTAACATATATTTAGCAATGTTAAACTATTTTGGCAATTTTGTGGATTTATTAGTTATATTTTTAAAAAAATTCAAATTTATATTAGACGAATTTTATCACAAATTTTTTTTTCCTTGCCAAACTTCATCCAATTTTTATCGTTGCCAAACATGAACACGAACATGAACCTTGTGACATAGATAATACTTAAGTTATCCCTTTTTAATATTTTAGAATAAAATAAATGATAAACTTAAAAACATTATTATTAAAAATATTCCCCATTCAATAACTTTAGCCTATGGGAAATTATAAATAGGCTACGGTTTTCATCCCATTAAATTAAATTGGAAATGGGGACATGACACACCCGAAGGGCAAGAAACAAGGTGAATTTTTTCGGTTTAAGCGCATATCTTTCTCAATTTTGCAATTTTTTTTTGAAATTTGGAGGGTTGATCAGGACATGTTGAATCAGCTACAATCAAGATTTGAGATCATTTGAAGCATGTTTGAAGGAGTTATTGCGAAATTAATGTTTTCACCAAATTTGCTTCCAAGGCTGCAACATGTTGAGTTTCTTGGAGATTTTTTCACCATGGTGAGAGTAATATTCAAGTAAGTTACAACAAAAATTCCAGAATATTTTGATTTGTTTTGAGTAAGTTATTGTAAAAATTATTTTGGTCGCATTATGATGGGGGCTTCAACAAGAGGCAAGGGAAGAATCCAGTCACACCAAGAAAGACTCTCAACAAAGATGATCCAATATTCAGGGAGATGGATCCCATGGATGTTGAAGCTACTTTAAAGGAAGTAACCACCAAAGTTAAGGAGGAATTTCTTTTGATAATAATGGAGGAGATGAAAGGGACTGCTAAGAAAGAAGATATTGAGGAAATACTCACAAATAACTTCTCTCAAGAGTTCTATTTACTCCCACTAGGTGGATTGACACCACAAGATGGGGAAGAAAATGTGTCTTCTAAGTTTAACTCTGATCTAAAGCATGACCATCCAAAATAATTATATGATCAGCTCTAGGCACTTCACACTAAAGATGGATATGCATAAGTTTGATGGCAAGGATCCAACCAATTGGATTTGCCAAATGGAGTAGTTCTTTGATCTTCATCATGTTTCATTTCAACAAAAGGTTGCAATAACATCATTACGCCGAGAGGCATAACCTGCAGTGGCAACACGGGGTGAAATGGCGTGAGCGTGTTAAGAAAAACAAATTTTAAAAAATAATTAAATAGTTGACATATTAAAATAAATAATCATAAACATTAAAAAATATAGCCCACAAATACAACATTAATAATTAAAACATATATAAAACATAAATGTTTGAACGTCTCCAATATCGAAAACAATTCGATAAATTTAGAGAGCGAAAATAAAATCATGAATTACAGAAGGAAGAAGCACAAAATAAAAATCAAGAAACGACAAAAAATCAAAATCTAAGAATCAACGAAAAACACAGGTATGAATTTCATGATTTGCTATTGGAAAACAATTAGATAAATTTAGAGAGCAGAAAATAAAATCACAAATTACAGAAGGAAGAAGCACAAAATAAAAATCAAGAAGCGGCAAAAAAATCAAAATCTAAGAATCAACGAAAATCACATGTATGAATTTCATGATTTGCTGGAATAATGGTGTTAATCGTGTATGCATAAATCATTTGATATTGCTCGAATATTAAAAATTTCAAATTCATTTAAATCCCTCGTAAAATCCCCATTTACTTTTAATATTCTTTTAATCCCCTTTCTTGATTATATGAATTTAGTTTTCTTTTTAAAAATATTTTATGCAAGAAGGAAGAAGCACAAAATAAAAATCAAGAAGCATCAAAAAAATCAAAATCAAAATAACTATTGATAAAAATTTAAATAATCTCTCAAAATTATTTTGGCTTGCTATTAATTTGTATGCTTTAGCATGATGTTAAGGGTGTATGCTTTAGCATGGTGTTAATGGTGTATGCGTAAATTATTACATATTGTTGGAATATTAAAAAAATTAAATTAAATATTTTTTCATAATATTTTTTCATTTTACAAACATCGTAATATATTCCCCAAAAAAATGACACATGACATGGGGCCAATTGAACACCCATAAAATCCTTGATTATATGAATTTACTTTTTCTTTTTAAAAATAGTTTATGCAAGCCCACAAAATGTATATTTTATTTTCTTTCATAAATTTGCTAAGTGTTATATTAAAAGTTAAAATAATATTCATTATTTATCTTAGAGTCTTTGGTGATGAAGTAAAAACTAAATATATAAAACTAATTAATTACATTATTCATGAGCCTTATAATAGCCACTACAACCGCTTTTGGAAAAAAAACTAAATATAAGCAATGTATATAGTAAAAACAATATATAGCCTATATTAGTAACTAGCATATCTATATTTAAAAAAATATATCTAAAATACGCCAAGAGAAATCCTTCTAGAGGCGCCTATTCCACCTGTGTGGTAAATTGATTAAAACATAGGCGCCTCGAGAAGGATATCTCTCAGTGTATTTTAGATATATATTTTAAATATAGATATGCTAGTATATTTGGAACTAGATCAATTCATTTGGTATTGTTGGCTATATATTGAGAAGAAAAGAGAAGGGATGCATTGTCACATGGTCTATTTTCCAAGAGGAACTCACAATACATTACAACAATAGTCTTATGGACAAGTACTTCAGCTAGATCACTAAATTAAAACAAATAGGTACAATCAAAGACTTTACTCAACAATCCCAAACCCTACCTCTAAGAGTGGAGCATGTTATGGAGGAAAATTTGAATGAACTATATCTAGGGGGTCGAAAGGACCACATCAAATATGAGGTACCATGTTCAATCCAACTTCTGTCTCCCAATGGTTATCACAAGATAGGTAGAGGAAAAGGTTTTGGCCAACATAAGGTAGGGGTTCATAAGCATAAGAGAGAGGATCTCCCCAACACAATCATTCCCTCAACCTACTCAATTGACTCCACAACAAATTGAAGAAAAAAGGCCAAAGGGTTGTGTTTTTCCTATGATAACAAATATAGTTGAGGACATAAGTGTGCTGAAAAGTTGTACATTGAAGATGCTAGTGAAGAAGAAGTATTAATTTTTTTTGATGATCTCAGTAAGGAATCAAGAGATACTAAATCGAGTATTTCTTGTCATGCACTTTCTATAATTAGCACTCCACAAACTCTCAAGGTAGTGGGTTTCTTGAAAAAAAGAGAGGGTAATAGTGTTGATAGACTCAGGAAGCACCCATAACTTCATCAATAGTAAGTTGGTTGCTTGTTTGAACTATTTTGTTTGTCTAGCTCTAGAGTTTTAGGTCATGATTGCAGATGGGGGTACAATTAGTTGTTTAGGGAAATGCTATAGTATTAAACTTACCATGGGAGAACATCAACTAGATTACTCTATGTTGCTATTGCTATTACCATGGGTGGAGCAAACATTGTTTTGGGAGTCCAATGGCTTACTACGTTGGGAACGATTGAGATGAACTTTTAGGAGTTGTTCATGCATTTTCATTTAGAGGGTAAGATATTTGAATTGATAGGGTTGCATGCAAGTCTTCATAGATGGTAAGTTCTCACTAAATGCAAAAGATACTTAAAAAAGTGTGTGAATGGATTTGTGGTCCAATTGTTGTCATTAGAAGCACAAGAGTCAAAGATTCCTACACAGCCAGATCTACAAGCAATTGTAGATAGGCACTCAATAGGTTTTGGGGATATGCCTCCCAAAAGAGATCACAATCATGCCATTCAACTAGTACTAGGGAGCCGACTGCCCAACATTAGAGCCTAGAGGTATCCATATGTACAAAAAATGGGATTGAGAAGATGGAACAAGAGATGCTAGAGGCAGGTATTATCGGGCATAGTTAGAGTGCTTATTGTGGCCCAATTGTTTTCATTAGAATAATAGTTAAAGATTTCTACATAGCCAGATTTTCAAGCAATTGTAGATAGGCACTCAATAGGTTTTCCATATGTACAAAAACATGAGATTGAGAAGATGGAACAAGAGATGCTAGAGTCAGGTATTATGATTCACAAGAAAGGTGACACTTGGCATATGTGTCCAAATTACAGAGAGCTCAACAATTACACCATCAAATATAAGTTACCAATCCCAATAATTGATGATTTGTTAGATGAGCTACAAGGTGCTTTATATTTTACCAAACTTGATCTTCATTCTATTTATCATCAAATAGAATTAGAGATGAAGATGCACATAAGATAACTTTCAGAACCCATGAGGGCCACTATGTATTTCCGGTGATGCCCTTTGGCCTCACAAATGCACCATCTACATTTCAGATTTTGTTGAACTTTGTCTTTAGGCCATTTCTATTTTGATGACATCTTAATAAATAGCAAAAGTTGAGAGGAACACTCGTAGCACTTGAATTAGGTTTTGGACACTCTTGAACAACGCCAAATTTATGCTAAGCCATCCAAATGTGTTTTTGGAGTAAAAAAGGTGGACTACCTAGGTCATATTGTTCCTTGAAGGGCATGAAGGTGGACCCTCACAAGATCAAGGTAATGGTAAAATAGAAAGTGTCTAGGACCCGCAAGAACCTATGGGGTTTCTTAAGGCTTATAGGTTACTATTGTTGATCTATAAAAAATTATGGCAGCATAGCAGCACCACTCATAGCCTTATTGAAGGACCCCTTCCATGGAATGAGGCAACCACCAAGGCATTTGAGAAGCTAAAGGAAGCCATGTGCAACACTCTAGTTCTAACTAACCCAAATTTTTCTAAAACCTTCATTGTGGAATGTGATGCTTTAGGGTATGGCATTGGAATTGTACACATGCAAGAGGGAAAACTCCTTGCATTTGAGAGTCACTAACTCAAAGGTAAGAATTTGTTGAAGCTCATTTATGAGAAGGAAATAATGGCTATCCTTCATGTAGTCAAACAATGGAGACCATATTTGATAGGTAGACACTTTAAGGTGAAGATAGATCGTGATAGCCTCAAATACTTTTGAAACAAAGGTTGTCATTAGAAGCACAACAAAAATGGGTCATGAAGATGTTGGGATATGACTTTGAGATCATATACAAGAAAGGAAAGGAGAATGTTGTATCTGATGCTCAATCTAGGAGGGATGAATCCACAGAGTCACTATTGTGTGTCATTTCCATACTGCAAGTAGACTAGGTGGATAAGGCATGAGAAGAATGGGAGGACTTAGATACACAAAATCTCATTTAGAAGCTCCAACAAGATCCAAGCGTGTCAGATAAATTTGCATTGAAAGGGGATGCACTATAGTATAAGAATAGGTTGTACCTGTGTAAGAACTCAACCTTTAAGCTTAAGGTTCTAGTAGAGCTCCATGCTTCTCCAGTAGGTAGGCATTTAGGTGCCTTGAAGACTTATCATAAAATCAAGCAAGATTTCGTTTGGGAAGGGCACAAAGGGGTAGTCTAGAAATTTGTGGCAGAATGCATGGTATGTTAGCAAAATGAAGGGGAGACAATTAAGACTCTAGGTCTTCTGCAACCTTTATCTATTCTGAGCCAGAGGTGGGAATGGGTCTCCATGGATTTCATCATAGTGAAGGAAAAAATGTCATCTTGGTTGTGATGGATAGACTCACCATGTGTGCACAGTTTTGTGTTTCGTCACATCCATTTGTTGCAAGTACTATAGCAACAACTTCTGTGGATACTATTCAAAAGTTGCATGGGACCTTAAAAATCACTTGAAGTGATTGTGATCTTATATTTATTTACCAGTATTTTTTGGACTGATTTATTCTCATGTTTAGGTACCTAGCTCGCTCGTATCTTGTCATGTCATCCCCAATTGGATGGACAAACTAAGGTGGTCAATAAATGCTTTGAGGGTTTTTTTCTTGTTTTGCTTCAGATAAACAAAAGAGATGGGTGCAATGGTTGCCACTAGCAGAAAGGTGGTGTAACACTTCCTTCCACACTTCATCCAAAATATTTCCATTTTGGCACTATATGGGTACCATCCACCATCCATCACCTCTTCATTGAAGGTACAACTAAAGGTTGGAGTGGTTGAAGAACACATTCAACACCAATAAGAGATACTCTCTAGTCTTAGGGAGAACTTGGCAATGGCGTAGAATAGAATGAAGTAGCAAGTTGATCAAAACCACACTGAAAGAAATTTTTAAGTAGGAGATTGGGTCCTTGTGTGATTACAATTGTATAAGTAGATGTCATTGAAACTCCAGATGAAGGTAACAAGCTTTCCCCCACGTGTTGCAACCCTTTTCAAGTCTTGCAAAAGATTGGCAGTGTAGCATACAAATTGAAATTAGTCTAGTTAATGAAAATATATCCGGTCTTCCATATTTCATGCTTGGAGAAGGTCAGTGGACAAAGATTTTCAACGTAGACAAAGTTACCAGAGCTTGATGAGGAGGGCATAATCATTTTGGAATCTGTGGAAATCCTTAAAACACGTACTAAGAGGTTGCAGATGAGGGTGATTATAGAGTATCTGATCAAGTGGAAGAATTTGGCTAGTGAAGATGTGACATGGGAAGATGATAGAAGATGATACATTCCTATAGAAGCATCTTGGGGTTGTCAACATTGAGGACAATGTTGGTTTTAAGGAGAGGGGCATGCTACACCCTTAATCTATAGCATGCATTGGGATATGTGTGGCCAACTTGTGGTTAACATAATCCTTAATTGAGTCATTTATGAATCCATAAGTATAATTATTGTATGCTAGGTTGGCCTCATTGGGATTACGATACTAATATTACCTAATGATGCCTATATATAGGAGGTAGTGAGTAGTAGGTAAATATCATATTGCAAGTTTTGTTCAACTGAAGACTTTTGGAAGTTGCGCTTTCAAAGTGGCTTATTATTATCAAGTATTTGCATCTTCTTTCCTATTATATTTTTCTCTTGTGCAAGTAATTTCATTACATTGAAGAATGGGCTACACCAAAGATCCTCACAAATCTTTGTAGTTTATTGGGGTGGCAAATTTCTTTGAGATGTTTGTTCTTGGTTTTTCTCACATCAGGTGGTCATTAAATCAAGGTACCAAGGTTGACAGCACAGCAACATTTACTTAGTCAAACACACAACAAAAAGTATTTGAAGAATCAAAATACATACTTTGTTTTGTGCCAATGCTCGTGTTAGCTTATCTCCAACAACCAGTTGAGAATGGGACAGATGTATTTCAGTATGCACTTGGAGTAGACCTCACCCAATTTGGACACATAGTTTTCTTACCACAATGAGATATTGAGTGTCGTGGCAAGAAAGTATCACACATATGATCAAGAGATTTATGCCATTGTCCATGCATGTAAGCATTGGAAGCACTAGGTATTGGGAAAAGAAACCATCATCCACATAGATCACAAATTGTTGCAGTTCTTGTAAATGCAGGAGGAGCAAATTGCAGAAAGAGTGGCATTAAAAATGGCCATCAATCTTCAACAGTTCCTCTTGAACATCAGGCATAAGAAGGCAACTGCCAATCCAGTAGCAGATTGTTTGAGTAGACTTCTGGTCTAAACTCCTTTCTGTGCTTGATGCATATGGTTACAAGACCAACACTTGGCAAGAATTGTACAAAGATTGTTCGTGTTTCATAGATGTCTGTTACGCTTTGCATGATGGTAAGGCCATTCGTGAATTCTTCTTGCAGGCTGGACTCTTGCATCCGTCAGGAGACTTGAGTACTGCATCAGTCACAGCGCTAGAAGTTGATATTGGACGCTCACTCTAGCATGGTAACAAGTCATTTTGGAACTGCAAATACTGTTGTGCTCTAAAGAATATTTTCTTTTGGCCATAGATCCTGTACCACCTTTGTTATAACCTAGTTGGCCAATAAGAATCCAGGGACCAAAGATTTAACTTAGTTTTTGAAAAGCAATTTGGTCAATGATGGCACAGAGATGACCGAGCCCAGTGCATTCCATCCTCAAATTGATTGACAAAGAAAAGTGGTGAATATGATGATCACGCGTCTTCTTAGAATGTACTATTCCAAGAGGAATAACACCATGAAAGTCTACCTTTTGCACAACTCTACTCAATACAATTTTGTTCAGGTTTTCTTCGGTTTCCCACCATTGGCATCCTTTTATGTAGCTTATGCTATGCTGCCTACAGCAGCAACTTCTTTAGCATGAAAGGAAGTTGGCAATGCTGTGAAGTTTATTGAGCATACCCAGCACATTCAGCAACAAGTGAAAATCATTCTCTAGAAATCCAATCCTATGTAGTAGCCATGCCATTATCAACATTGAGCACCACATACGTTCAATGTTTGTGATAGAATATGACTTCATTTGTAGAAGGGAGGACTGATGGGGCCAAATGGCAAGATTCATCCTTTTTGGTATGGCCCATACACTATTACTAAGAAGATTGGAGATAATGCTTTTAAGCTTAATCTTGTAGCTTATCTTGGTCTACATCCATTCTTTGATGTAGAACTTTAATGCCATTATCTTCATTTTTTGGATGTACCGGATGTTGCAGAAGAAGATCAATCAATAGAGATTAATCCTGATTGCAACATTTCATTAAAAACAGATCAAGTCATTGACTCTGGGGTTAAATGCACAAGGAATCAAGATATTCTTCTATACCATAGTGTCAAAGCAAGTTAAGTTTCTTCTCAAGAGAAATTGTTCACAGAAGCTCAAGTTGCAAGAAACTTTCCACATTTTCTGCAACTTACCGCAATGGGAAACATTCCTTTTCAATGAGGGGCTACTGATTTAGGAGGATTTGAATTTTTGATCATCTTGTGGTGTAGTGGCAATGCTTCACACTACATGATGTCTTCACCATAAGCACTAGGACCTTCCTAAGAACATGTGGGCACATTGGAAAGCCCTAACACTTCTTATTCTATGCTTCACAGTTTCAATTTGTCAACCTTGTTCTGTGCATTTATTCTTTAGAGCTTCCAGAAAATGACAAAACAGAGGCTATGAACTACTAGAAGGCAAGTGTTGAGCTTCTTGTAACTGCTGTGATGACCCACTGTTTTACAAATATGTATAGTAATTATCACATATATTCTTCGAATAAGCATGATAAGCTTAGTCAAAGACATCTTTGCAATATACATCTAATCTCCTGAATCTCAATTTAAAGCATTGCATGATAGAACTTTGCATTTACATTTATAGCACGGTGTCTTATTGCTCTTGTTTTCTTTCTGTCCAGCACTTAGATTTGTTAGTTGTGTTCTCTCATGCTGTCATTTTGCTTTCTTTAGTAACAAATTTGAATTTGTTTGTGTGAATTGTTCTTGGGGTTGCTCTTGGGCCCCAGATCTAGTAGCCAATCTGTGATACACATAACTTTTGATTGTTAATTATGGACTTGTTAATTTCTCAATAGTTGGCTTTGTTGGAAATTTTATCTTTCACATTCCTGCTTAGTGAAGGTTGCACCCTTGAAGCGGTACTACTTTCATACTTTTGTTATTTGATATTGTTGGCTGTTCGCAATCTCTTATCTATCTGATCTTTTTGATTTCACAGAGTTCGACTTTGGATTGGATTACTATTGTTTTTCCATGTGTTGACTATTGGGTGACAGTGTTTCTGTCATTCCGAATTTGTGCATGATTGGATTGAATTGTTGCTTCTTATCTGGAGAATCTTTTTCTTTTGCAATATTATATTTTTCATTACAATGTACACAGTATTTATACCAATCTACTAGCTTTGCAGACTAAACCATAGTTAAGAATTTTGAAACTTTCAAAGATCAAGGTAGCCTGAGAAGGAAACCTACTGGTCTTTGCAATCCAAAAATATTTACTACTGGATCTAGGAGTCATAACCTGAAAATTATTATCAATCCCATGTTATCAATGCCTTTCTACCACCACTGAAGATAACTAATAAGAAACAACACTTTCTAGATCCCGTAGTACCTAGTCTATGGTTCATCATATGCTAAAATAATAAAACCCAAAAACTGTTCATACAGAGAAAAAACTATTTCTATCATCATCAATGATGCCATCATGAAATAGGTCGCTAAGTAACCAAATCGTCAAATACCAGTAGCATTTTGAGATGGGAAAGGATTAGCAGGTTTCCTATCAGTAGCACGGTTGCTGATGGAAGCACGCTGATAACACTTTTAACATCCCTCTTGGGTGATTCAAGAATCACTGCTCTTGAAAAATGGTGCATCACTGAATGGCCAAAGAGTCCCCTCCTGAATGCTTTTTCCTTTGACTCTAGCTGAATTCCCAACACCCACATTATCCTGAAAGAGCCAATCAATGCCACTTGCTGTCTCTTAAACAAATCATAAGTGGCTGGTATTCTCTTCAATTTATTTTTCAAGGGCATAAACTGCCTTTCTCAATCCACCTTTTGGTCAAACCTTAGGAGCCTGCACAATTTCAACAGCATTGTTTTAAATAGTGCATAGTTGCAGATACTGGGGAAAAATTGCGACTTATCATGATAAATCAAAACTCAGAGCAGAAAACAATTTTTTAAACTGAATTTTTTTGAGATTTTGAAAAAATTGTCTGAAAGGAATTTTTGCCGACTTAATCCGATTTAACCCCATTTAAATTGTGTTTCACCATAAAATCACATTTTTTGGCAGTTTTTAAACTGTAGCAATTTTTTTTGAAAACCCTAACCAACCCTAACCCTGACCCTATTTTATCATTTTTTTTGAAAATCCTAACCCTAACCCTCTTCAAATTTGTTTTCCAATTAAATTGTGATATTTTGAATTTTTTTTTTCGGTTTGCCAATTTATTCCTAACAATGTTTCTTGCTACTATGAAATAGTGTGCTTGGCATGGGCATATTTTGGGTACTTTGGAATGGGCCAAGTCCAAGTCAACGATTTGAACCTCAATCAAAGTGTTTCTGGTGAGGCAGGAATCTGAACCTACACACGCTCTCTCTGCTTTCACTGTTAAGCGCAGAAGAATGGTCAGCATCGTGCTCTTTCATAGTGTCTCGATTTAAAACAATGTTGCCTAATAAGAGGAGATATAGGGAGGGGAGAAGCAGTTGAGTTTTTCTTTTTCCTTGCCATATGAAACATGGCACTGAAATAAAAAATTGAACGAGAAAGAAGGTGCTCTGTTTTCTTACTTCCAGCTACAACAAATCGCCATACTTCAGCTTGGGAGTGGATCCAAGCAGACATTGACTGTAGCACAACTGTGTACAATTAGCCAATCGAAAATCTCTGATGCAAAGAAGACTTAGCCATGAAAATGCTAAGGATGATGTGAGCCCCTCTATAATTTTTCATTGCCATCCACACACGGCCATGAAGTATTATTGATCTCACTATTTGGAGGCAGGGTCGGTGCTAATTGGGCTAAGGTGTTTGCTGCCTTGCTCCCTTCCCCTGTTTTGTAGATCTCCTTGATTTGAAGCACAACATAAGCTTGCTAATGTCTTCATTCAATTGTTTCAATTGCCAGTTAGTCATAGTTGGAAGATCAGTTTACAAATCAGTTTTGACCAGTAATTTAATTAAGATTCCCATTGTTAGCCATGAGTAGGCCCCCAGATTCCAAAAACCTCTTTTATATTGTTATACAAAATTTCGTAACCCAAGGCATACCAAAACAAAGTCTGATCTTTCTCATCTTGATGTATGCCCCCAGTCGTTGCTAGGCACGGGTTCCTTTTAGTGGCCCATCCCTGTTCAACTCGGGCCACATAACAAGAGGGGTAATCCACTTCACATTACATTTATCCTTGCTAGAAACTCTGGCAGTGGGGGATCTTGATATGATCTATAAAACATTTGAAAATTGAAATGATGCTTGATAATTGTTTATGGTCTAAAACATTTCTTGGAGTTTCTCTCTCTTTTATTGCTACAAGCCTACATATGTCAGGCTTTTATTCACTAGGGTTTGTTACCAAACCAACTGAAAGTATTAATAAAATCCATAAATCCATATCAGGTCCGGACTGAATATAAGGGACTTAACATATTTGTCTACAGTCCAAAACTTATTAAAATTAATTTACAGCCCAAACTTCTGATCCATTAGACTCCAAAGTCCAGCATTCTTTTTTCAACCAAAAAGAGCTGCAGCTCAACCTGTGGCTAATATTAAACATAGTCCCAAGACATATCAGGCTTTTATTTATAGGACTGAAAAAACACTATTCATCAGTTTTTTTGACAAAAGCAAAAGGCACACATATTACTATCAGAAATTTACAGTAGCATCATTAACTATGTACATAGCATCTGGTCCACCAGCTTTCCACAAAGTCATAGCCATAAAAATCCAGGTCCAACGAAAGATCCAGGTATTCAGATGGGAAGTACACCTATAACTTTAATACGAAAATATGAATTTCTTCCTCTTTCTTAGAGTATCAGAAAAAATAACTAAATAAACTAACTATCAGGATCCCCAAAGATCAACTTGAGAGTTTCTAGGAACATTCTTAAGATAATTCCTCTCTGAATCTTAAGACTAGGTTGCTGCTTTGTCAGCCAGAGGCCCCAGATCTGGGTCTGATCCAAACCCGGTTTGGGATCTAGTTTGGTGTGGTGGGGGGAATCATACAAGGGGAGGGGAATCACTGTCGGTTTGTCCCAGACGAACCTGGGTGAACCTAGAACCAACTATGATACATTTTGTCTAATATTACAGCAAACCCGGGGGATTTTTTAAATTTTTTATTTCTGTTATGACATGATTTCTTCGTTTGGAATTGTCTGTTTGGTTCATACTAGTTTGATCTGTTTGGCATTGAGAATTCCATTAGCTGTGCTGGCGTTGGGCTTGGTATGGATGATAGAATGAAATATTAAAAAGGTCATCGGTAATAAATTAATTCAGGCGTTCACTAAAGTGGCTTAAATTTCCAAACTAGTAAGGTGCAAATTCATTCCAGAGAGTTTGGAGTGCATGTAGACCCTTCCGTATTATATGTTTAACAAGAGATTTGCACTACTTTTGGCAATCCTAATATTAAAAAGGAGGAATGATATATTTAAATTTTATTTAGTATAATATTTTAAATTTAATATATTATATTAAATTTTATTTTTTTTAGAATTAATATTTGAACTTTAATATTTTTATATTCAATACAGTTATATTTAAATTTCAATATTTCGAATTTAGTATAATATGTTTAAAATTTAATATTATTTAATTTAATATATTATATATAAAATTTGAATTTAATTCCTCCTTTTAGGTTGTATATATATATATGTTTTTATACGAATGAACCCAAAACAAACCCAACCCCCATTTGTTTTTGCCGAATCCGCAAACTGAACCCAAATCCGAACTTGAATTGACAAAGCCTTCAAAAGTTTAGCTGCAAACAACTAGCATCATTGAATGGTGTCTAAATAGCCCCCCAAAACCCTAGAGCTGCATCCAAGACATCATTACACACTCACGAACCAGCTAGGAAACATAGTAATCCAGGGCTTTCGTACATCTTCCTGAGTGCCATGTGCATGTCTTTGGTCTACATTAACAATATCTGGAACAACGACTATCTCTTTGCTTGGCAGATTGATAGGAGGATTTTATCCTAAACCCTCATTACATAATTCTCACTAATTTTTTGCCTAAAAATTTTAATAGTTTTGTTGGCAAGAGACACGAGTAAATATAACTCCCATTTGTACCACAAAAGGCTTGTGGTGAGTAAATATAATCCCCACTTATACCGCAAAGGGTTTGTGATACCGTACAAGAAGAGTTCCACATCCTACAGACACATAAGAAGATTGTGCAATACTGCACACTACACTAAGGGTCTTGTAGTACCACATATGGGCATTAGACACCCAGTAGAGGGATATAGGAGGTTGTGCGGCATCGCACAACCTCCGCACATGCCGTTTGGATCATTTCTAGACCCATATATCGGTCATATAGCCCTTAAAATAGCCTTAAACACACCTTAAAATCCCCAAATAAGTTATAATAAGGATAAATATCATAAAGAGAAAGGTGAATTGATGGGAAGAGGATGATTAAGAGTCTTTATGAAAGGCTATAAGGAAAAGACAAGATGAAAAGGCATTAAGAGGCTATATAAGGAAGGGAAAATGGGAGAGGACATGGAGCATATGAATGAGTGCGAGAGATATATGAGAGCTATGGGAGCATAAGAAGAGAAAATATATCCGAGGAAGATATATATATGTTTTCACTATATCTATATAAAACATATAAAACATATATATGTGTGTGTGTGTGTGTGTGGGAGATATATGTATGAATGGTGTATAAATATATGTATGTTTTGTTTTGTGTTTTCTATAATCTGCTGTACTGATCTGTAATCCACTGCATATGTTCTAATCCTCTTCTTATCCATCACACTGAGGTATAAATACAACATAAAAGAACATAGGCCCTGAACTTCGCTCTGCGCCCCCTCTTTGTTTAAATAGTTTCATTGCAATCTAAACATCAAAACAAACATTGTGATTGCAAAAGAACAGTTGGGTGATAGATAGCTCCAGGTTTTCTTTGGTGAAATCCAAGTCTGCTTCTTGAAGTTTGTTTTCAACCTTAGCTTGTTGCAAAAGATCATGCATAAGAACATTGTTTTCCTTCTATCTCATTTCCATTCTAATCCAAGTTTGAAGCATTTCAGTAATTTTCTGTTCCAGAAGGAGGCGAGTCTCAGTGCTCAGGGTACAAAAATAGGCAGAAGCAGAGGGAGCCTTTGCAATAGCTACAACAAAATGAGGCTTGGCAAAAGGCAACAACAAAAGAGATTTTGACAGAGGTGTTGTCTGAAAGCTGAGTCTCAATGGTGAGAATGATTGGAGGGAGGGTTTGATTAAGGCACATGTGTCTTAATGAGAAAAATGTGATCCTACGAAGAGACATCTCAGAAGGTACCCAAAGTAGACTGAACTGCACCATTACATTTTGAGCACAGGAGAAAAATGCTACGATCGTCTAATGGGACCTGAGAATAATTCATATAAATGACTTCTTGTTTCCCACCAGCTCCAGTCTAGCAACACCTAAGAACCACCATATATTCTCCCAAAAGCCACAGAGCTCAACAATTCTTAACAGATAACAGCCACATTTCAAGCAAAGATGCCGTGAATAGATCAATGCATCTGGTTGAAATCGTCAAGACATTGCTTTTTTTAACTTAACTCAAGCTTTGAGTATTTCTTAAAGCTTAGATTTAATATATAAGCCTACCTCAAACTACCGACTATATTTAACTTTTGAGTTTTGAATCAAACTACCGACTATATATAGCTCAGCTGGTCCTGCGCCTAGCCAAATATCCATGGTCTTATCCCAATCCAGCTGGTCCCAGTATATCTGATCTCATAGCCCATTCTAGATCGATCCGGTTGGGCCCTCGGCCTAGCGGCTTCCTTGACCCCATATAATATATATGGAGTAGGATCGGCTGGATCGGTTGACGTCCACCCCATATCCATATAGAGGGCCTCGAGTCCCGATTCTATATAGCCTAGTCGCCCTCGGGTGGGAGGGTAATACTCTCCTAAACGATCAGTTCAAGTGAGGGCCCCCTTGGGAGGGCTATTGTAGTTAATGGTGGAGAGAAGGAAAGAGTATCATTTCGGAGAGTGGAGAGTGGAGTGTCGATCGAATTAATTCTCGATGCTTCACTTCCTCCCACCCACCCCCACTCCCACTATAATGTAAGACCTTAGAGCAGATGGTAGGCGGGGATGGCACATAAGTCGTATAGAGTAGAGTATAGTAGGCCATCGGTTCCTCCCCAACCTAGCTATATGGAGTAGGAGTAGGAGTAGGCCGTCACTATATAGCCAGTCATGCCCCGACTGAGCCATGGAACCGACCCCTCCAGCTATTGAACCCTTGAATTCGGCAGCGGTAGATGGTTATTATATGGGTGGGCATCTCAAGTGAACCTGAGGATGGGGATGAGGCCCTGACTATATATAAGGGACTCCTGAGGCAGAAGCGGAGGCGGTAGATGGTTGGGAGGGCGAGGGGAGGCCCATATACCATAGAGAGATCTAGAGGGGAGGGGAGGCATCCTCTCGTGTTGTTCGATCCCTGGAGGCCCTCTCAGCCTCTATGTAGATAACTAAACTAACTCTAGTATGGACAGCTCGAGCTTCTCAAGCGGCTGGATGAATGACGACTATACAATATACACCTGTACCTGTAGTTGGTTGAGTGCTCAACCTAGCCCTGGCCCAGTGCTTTACGTCTCATAT
Organism: Cunninghamia lanceolata; assembly: GCA_027924645.1. Taxonomy (NCBI): domain Eukaryota; kingdom Viridiplantae; phylum Streptophyta; class Pinopsida; order Cupressales; family Cupressaceae; genus Cunninghamia; species Cunninghamia lanceolata. The sequence continues at coordinate 2,917,831 of BSBN01001310.1, forward strand.
CAATGGAGCGCCGTGTAGAAATACTGGTAGGCCTATCTAATCCGAATATGGTTGGGTTAGTTAGACTATCGACCGATACTATATCCATATAGCCACCCTCTCCCTACCAGCCTGCCGAGCCTATCTATATATGGGCCTTTCCCCAACTCCCCAGATGGAGACCCAGATGGAGATGGAGAGAATCGTTCCGCTCCTATCTATTAGCGGTCCTATCAAGGCGACATGCCACTCTCTTTATCTGTACAGGCGATTCATCATCCGCCTCACCTATCCTATAGAATAGATGGGGATGGGGTCGGCCATCCATATATAGTATAGTTTGCCCCACCCTAACCCCTATATATGGGGAACCTCCACCAGATGATGTAACGTAACAGACAAAATGATCACATGAATCAAACTATGATTGATCGAGTTATATAGGTTAGGGTGGGGCAAACTGCACGGTATATGGATGGCCGACCCCATCCCCATCAAACACACAAATGATTATTTTGTCTGTTACTTTACATATCATCTCTATCGTTAATTTAGAAGGATGGCCGAGTCCATAATAACTATCTTCTCGCCAGGAGATCGAGATCGAGAACAATTAATTTGTGTAATATATTAGTAACAAAAAAAAGTAAAAATAACAATAGAGATGATAGAAAAGAGGATCATGGCCTTATCAGAAAGAACTGTAATCCTTCTAAAAGAGATTATATATAATTAGAACTTTATGATTTGTAAAGTGTGTGTTGTATCATTTATTGTATAGTATATTTTATATTATGTTAATTATTTAATATATTTTTAAAAACTAATTTAATACAAAAATTATATGTTTATATTAAATATTGAAATATATTTTTTATTTTATTATCGATATTAATATAATATATTTTAATAAATTGTAATATAAAACACCAATTTTATATAGTAATAATATAAAATTTAAGCTTTGAGTATTTCTTAAAGCTTTGAGTTATAATATAAGCTTTGTTTTTGGTATTTTTAATTTATTTGTATTTATAAAATTCAAATATTATTCTTTATACTCAAGCTTTGCAATCCCATTCTGTCACTATGAAGTAACAAAGGATGAAGCTTAGAATGAAGGTTTTACTGAAACTTTTTTCATCTCCATCCCCCATCCCCCATTGCTCTCATGATAGACCATTTAGCTTCAAATGAATCTCAATACAACTCACAAAGGCGCTAAGAACTTTTGTAAAGTCTACATGATTGCAAAAATATGGAACATTTTGTTCCCAAACTCCATAATATTGCTGCAATTAACAAATTCCAAGAGGAAATTAGAGTAAGCAGTATAATCTCCCTTGAACTCATCATAACTCGACAAAACATCATGCAATCTTCCTTGAGATTTTCCATGAATGCCATGCTGCACGGCTTCACTTCAAATGCTATATTTTTCTTGAAAGCCCACGAGTAGCTTTGTCAACACTTGAATTTATTTGCCCCCTTTGAGCTACCATTGTTAATAGATGTGGATGACTTAGAGATTATAAATATGAAAATGTTTTAAATTATCCCTTTATTTTTCATACCAAAAACTCCATTAGCTAATCTATTAGTAACTCTACTGTCTTCTCATCAAACTTACTTAAAGCCTTAAAGGTGATATAGCTAAACTATTTGGATAAACAAAATATATCCGAAATGTAACTTCCAAATTGGGTATCCTACATTGATTATGGAGTTTACTATAACCTTTGGATACCCATTTGACTGCCAATTTTGATCAATTATGCAACTTAACAACATTGAGGCCTGAAAATAATTCTTCTACTTCCACTAAGTTATTGGTGGTATCACCAACATCCCTCCAAGAAACAACTCAGGATAGCCCTTCCTATTCTTTGAGATTCACACCTCCTAGTTCGGTCTAGATTTTACTCGGTGGTTGTTGGCACCCACCCTAAATTTGCATAAATCCTAAGTGTTGTGTCTCATTGTTGTCTTGGAAGTATTATACCCATTAGTGATAGCCGACCTGAGAGATTTCAAATGGGTTTGCCTTGGTCAAAATTTTGTGTTGAAATGGTCCTTCACCTTCCCCATGCCTATATCTTTTCATTAAAATTGCAAAATCCAAAATTATTCTAAGTCTGGAGGGTTTCTCCTTTGCTATATCTGACATTTTTGGGTTTTTGGGGGGCTTTATGGATGTTGGAACGTGTCCTTGGGTCCTTGAGTTCCATGGTCCCTTGGTTCCCCGAAAACTCGAACTCCCCAGTTCCCCAAAACCCTAAATTCCCTAGGTCCTTGGTTCCCCAAAACCTCGAACTCCCATGGTCCCTAGTTCCCTGAAACCTTGAACTCCCCCATTCTCCCATTCCCCGATCCCCTGGTTCCTTGAAACCCCAAACTCCCCAAGCTTCCCAGGTCCCAATGTGTTGGAAATTGTTGTCATTGATGTCAAAGGAAAGAATTGATGTCAAGATTGTTGTCATTGATGTCAAAGGCGTATGGACAAGATTGTTAGATATTAAAGGCATATGAACAAGATTGTTGGTGAGATTGATTGTCATTGATGTCAAAAGAGAGATTATAGAAGACATGATGAACCATATGATACATATAACACATGCTGGCCGACTCCCTTATAACCGATCCAAGGAATAATATGCAAAGTTGTTATGGATGGCAGATTTCATAGATGAGGGAGATTGATAAATCAAGTTAATGAAATCGATTTATGTTAAATGGCTGCAATTTAAGAATAACAAGAAATTTATGATGGCCGACCTATGAAGAAATTCAAATAAATTAAAAGTAAATTAAATTCAAATATTTAAGATCATCGCTGCCTCTTGATTTGCCGCCACACTTGAAGGAATGAAAGTTAAACAAATTAAATTTATTAGAGGCCGACCCTTTGTGATGTCACCTCCATTTGTAATAAGCGCCACTTATGGAATAGTCACGTCCTTTTCATGAGGCCGACTCCTTGTATGAGGTTGCATCTTTTGGAAAGAGATCACCTCTTTTGTGAAGAGGTATGAAGAAGGTATAAAGAGAAAGATGAGTAGGGAGTTTGAAAAGTAAGCTTCAACAATGTAATATAATCAGATTTAAAAGCAGATGCATGAGCAGCGAATGAGAAAGGAAATACAATTATTAGCATTTAGATTTAAAGTAGAAAAATGTATCACTCATATTTGGATATATGAGAAGAATTAAAAGAAGATTTTATAAGCAGATTTAAAGGAAAGTTTCGAGCAGACTTGGAGCAGAATTTTGAAAGAAGATATTGCATTATTTGAGAGCAGATTTGTGAAGGATGATATTGCATTATTTGAATCAGATTTGTGAAGGATGGACATTGCTTGAGTTGTGATCAGATTTGTGGATGAAAGATTTACATCATTCAAAGTTAGAAGTTGTAATCAGGTTTGTGAGGAAGGGAAAACAATATCATTCATTGAAGAATTTGAAGGTTGGTGCCTATCAAAATAAGAGATTGGGGTCTCTAGTGGGTTGATGCCTACAAATTTTGTAAGTGGGGATTGGTGTCTCCCGTGGGTTGATGCCTACAAAAGAAGACTTGTAAAGAGAAGTAGGTTGCTGCCTGTTAGTGTAGGTTTTTTGTTCCTTATTATAAGGTTTTTCCTACACATTTATTTAAGCTTGCTTAGGTTAATAAAGTATGTCTTATTATGTGAGTGGTTGCGAGGTGTCACCTTCCTACATGTGAGCATCCATTAGCTATTTTGGGAAGATACTTTACTATCTTTGGTCTGATAGATGGTTGCTCCTCATTGGTCGGTGTTGCCACCTCCTCCCTCTCTCTGGTCTATATAAGCATGCTACCTAGCTTGTATTTTATTCGATATTGGAGATAGTTATCTGATGCTATTTTGCCATTCGAGCATTTCACATCAATCTTTTGGTATCGTTGTTATTGTTTTTGCATTTACAGTTTATGTTTCTAACTCTTTCAATTGATTCTGGGTTATAATCTGTTTACGGATTTTAACATGGTATCAGAGCAAGTTTTTATTAAAATAATTATGTAATTATTTATGCTATTTAGTATTTAATGGTCAATCATGTATTTTAGCTGTTAACAGATTTTCTGCAGTTTCTATTTCAGAAACTTGCTTTCTTTGTAAATCTTGTAAACTATTTGTTGAGCGTTGCTCATTGTTAATTTATTCATGTTTTTACCAATTACTGAGCGTAATATGGTATCAGAGCAGGAATTTGTTTTTAGGAATTTTTTTTTTCAAATAAAATTCGTGAGGAATTTTCTTGAGTGTTGAAAAAAATTCGTAAGGGTTCCTGGCGTTTTCTGAACCGCGATTTCCATCTTTCGGAGTGCTGTTTTCCTTTCCAAGCGTCGCAAATCTTCTTTGCCCGCACGTTTGAAACCAGTCGCTCTGTGATTCTCCGTGACTCCGTGCTTGAAGATTTGTGACCTCCGCATTCCTGTTCACGGTTCCTGTTCATTCTGAGCGTCGCTTAGGGTTCCGTCTCCTCTGTTCGCGTTTTCTCCTTCTCTGTTCACGGTTCCTATTCATTTTGAGTGCCGCTTAGGGTTTCTGCGGAAGCGTGACTCCATTTCGCGGCTAATCGCGTCGTTCCTTTTTTTTTCTGCAAATTTTTTCTCTTTGGACAGAACTCTCTGGTGGCCTGCGTTTTTGGTTCCCCTGGTTTGGCACTCTTGTTTCTGTCTGAAGATCTCATTCAGTTAAGATCTCGTTCTTTTGAAGATTACACAGTTCTTGGACGCGTTTTTTTTTTCCAAACCGAGTGCATTCTTTTTCCGGGGATTTTTTGGACATGATTTGTGAACGTCTTCTGCTGCGATTTGAAAACGTCTTCCTTGTGCTGCCATTTGAAAAATCTTGAAGCCATTTGAAGCTTTTCTGTGCTTTCATGGCCGCCTAGGGTTCTGCAATTTTTGGCTAGGGTTTTGACCCTTTGGTTCAAGTCCAAATTTTTTTTTGTTTGCAAATTCTTGGTGGGTTTTTCGAGACACTTTTTGGGTACTTGTCGGATTTTTCTGGGTGCCTCAAAATCCATGCCTTGAAATTTGTGCCAACGGATTTGTCTCAAAGTTTGTGCCCATAAACTACTTCAGCATCCTGTGCATTGGAATTTGTGCTTCAGGTTCAGTGTATTCCGCTTCTCAGCACCTCATTTTTCGTGCCTCGAAAAGCGTGCAAGATGGCGAGTTTGACCAACATCATGTTGGAAAGCAGTCAGCGACTTAATGGCAAAAATTATAATAACTGGAAGTAGCGAATGATGACCATCTTTGAATATCGCTGCCTCGCTCCGATCATTCTAGGCACTACTACTCGTCCAGCAACGGCGGGTAAAGACCAGGATAAGTTTGAAGAACAAACTCGTGAAGCAGTCATGCTCATTAAGCTGTCAGTCACAGATGATCAGCTACCTCAGATTCTGGCTGGAAAAACAGCAAAGGAGATTTGGGACCATTTGAAGGGTTTGCATGAGACCTCCGACAAGAGCCGTGCGTTCTTCCTGAAAAATATACTGTTTTTGATCATGATGGATGAGAAGACATCTTTGCAGACGCACCTGAACAAGATCTAGGAGATCAGAGATCAGTTGGAGGCTATTGGTTGAAAAATGGAAGAAGAAGACAAGGTTGTGATCACTTTGAAAAGTCTACCTAAGTCCTATGAACATTTCATTGAGACTCTCAACATTACATCAGCTAATGTTGATTTGAAGTTTCCAGAACTCCGTACTATCCTCTTGCAACAGGATCGCTGGAAACAACAATTTGGTAGTAGTGCTTCTTCGTCCTCTTCAGAGCAGGCTTTTGCAGCCAAGTTTCAGGCTCAGAATAAAGGCAAAAGTCAGCCTCCACAGCAGAAAGGCTCAGGTCACCCTCAGGACAGCAACAAGAAAAAGAATATTCAGTGTAATTACTGTCATAAATATGGTCACATCAAAAAGGATTGTCGTCAGCGTTTGGCTTCTGAACAGAAGAAGCAGGGAGGTTTTTAGCAGAAAGCAAATATTGCCGAGCACACTGAGCAGAAGGAATCTACCTTTTATGCTTTTATGGCTAAAAGACCTGTAGATCATGTGAAGTCCTCTGCCTGGTACATTCATTCAGGTGCTTTGCGTCACTTCACTCATCGACGTGATTGGTTTACAGACTTTAGTCCCTTCAGTGACTCAGTTATTTTTGGAGGAGAAGAATATACAGTTGTCGGTAAGGGCACTATTCAGATTCAATCTGGTGGGAGGAATCTCATATTCCTCAATGTCTACTATGTTCCTCGCATGAAACTTAATCTTCTCTTTGTTAGTCAGATCATGCGACACTCTCCTCAGTTGGATGTGGTTTTCAGTACACACAAATGTTCTATTGTTGATCGAGAGACTCGTAGCACTGTGGCTGTTGGTATTGAGGATCATGGTCTATACAGACTTGTGGATACAGGTGATTCTCCAGAGTTAGCCATGGCAGCCCGAAATTCTTCCATCACCAATCTTTGGCATCAGCGTTATGGGCACTTAAATGTGCACTATCTTTCTCAGCTATCTCGGGAGGGTTTTGTAGCCGGTTTACCTGAGATCCAGACCCAGCATCATGGTGTTTGTGGAGCTTGTCAGGCTGGGAAGCAGCATCGGACACCGTTCCAGACCGGTGACTCATGGCGAGCCTCCAAGGTACTACAGTTGGTTCACGCTGATGTATGTGGGCCAATGAATACACCTTTTGTTACTGGTTGCAGATATTTCTTACTTTTTGTTGATGATTTCAGTCGTAAAATGTGGGTGTACTTTCTCAGACAGAAATCAGATGTGTTTACTATATTTCAGAAGTTTAAGGCCTTAGTAGAAAAAGAGTCTGGCTGTTCCATAGTCACTCTTAGGTCAGATAATGGGGGGGAATTTTGTTCTACTGACTTCTCCAACTTTTGTGACATACACGGCATCAAATGCTAGTTAACCACACCCTATACTCCTTAGCAAAACAGTGTTGTAGAGCGGCGCAACCGCACAATCACTGAAATGGCCTGTTCCATGTTAGAACACAGGAGTGTTCCTAAGAAATACTGGGCAGAAGCCGTCTACACTGCCGTCTATCTCCTTAATCGGTCTCCAACTTATGCTATTAAGGAGAAGACTCCTGAAGAAGCTTGGACTGGCCGCAAACCTCGGATTAGTCATTTGAAAATATTTGGCTCTTTAGCTTATGTATGGATTCCAGATGCCAAGTGCTCCAAGTTGGATTCCAAGAGTCAAAAGCTTATGTTCACAGGGTACAGTGACAACCATAAGGCTTACCGGTTGATTGATATTGATACTGATCGTCTTACCTTCAGCCGGGATGTTGTCTTTGATGAAGAACGAGGACCTTTTTCTTCCTCGCCTGTGCAGCATTCTGAGGATCAGCCTTTGCAGGCTGCTGATTTGAGTGTTCATCTTCCGTTAGGTCCACTTGATGGGAGAGATGATGATGCAAATTCTGATTTTGATGATGCTCAACCCGAATTTCCTCCGGATGATGTTGATCTTCCACCTGTTGCACCTGTTCCGGCTCCTCCTGTTACATCCAATGTTGGCACTTCTACTCTCCGGCCTAAATGGTGGGCTAAGACTATAGGAGATCTTCATGACGATGAGCTCATTGAGGGTAGATCATCCAGAAACAAGAGCAAACAGCAGCATACAGTTAACTTTGCTCTCATGGCCAACATTCACAGTGTCTATGAGCCTCAGACACATTCAAAGGCTAAAGGAATTCCTGAGTGGGAAAAGGCTATGGAGTCTGAATACCAGAGTCTTCAGAAAAATCACACTTGGGTCCTTTCTGATCTTCCTCTAGGGAAGAAGCCCATTAGCTGCAAATGGGTGTACAAGGTGAAATACAAAGCTGACGGAACCCTTGACAAGTACAAAGCTCGTCTCGTTGCTAGGGGGTTCTCACAAAAGGAAGGCATTGACTACGAGGAGACTTTTGCTCCCACAGCCAAGATGAGTACAATTCGGCTTGTCCTTGCCTTAGCAGCCCAGTTTGGTTGGAAAGTCCATCAGATGGACGTTAAGAGTGTCTTCCTCAACGGTGAGTTGAAGGAGGAAGTCTACATGACGCAGCCTCCAAGGTTCAAGGTTGCTGGTCAAGAACACAAGGTATGTAGATTGGTCAAAGCTCTCTATGGCCTGAAACAGGCTCCTCGAGCTTGGTACATCAAGATAGATAAGTACCTCACAGATCATGGCTTTCAGAGGAGTCCATCTGACTCTAATTTGTATGTCAAATGCACTGGTAGTGATATTCTGATTCTTGTTGTCTATGTGGATGACCTGATCATTACTGGTAGCTCGGCACATTTGATCGCTGAGATCAAACAGGATTTGTGCAACACATTTGACATGACAAATTTGGGTCTCTTGCATTACTGCTTAGGTGTTGAGGTTTGGCAAACTGAGAGCAGTATCTTCATCTCCCAGTCTAAGTATGGTCGAAGTCTTCTGGATAAGTTTCGTATGCAGGATTGCAAACTGCCTCCACACCCATGGAAAAAGGGCTTAAGTTGTCAGCCAAGTCAGATTCACCTGTAGTAGATGAATCATTGTTCAGGCAACTAGTGGGCAGCCTCATCTATCTCACTGCCACTAGACTTGACCTCAGTTTTGCAGTGAGCTACATTTCACGCTTCATGACAGCCCCCAAGGCTGATCATTGGGTAGCAGCGAAGCGTGTGCTGTGTTATGTGAAGGGCACTTCTGACTATGGACTTCTTTACTCAAAGAGTCACGATCCTAGACTCAGTGGTTTCACAGACTCAGACTGGGCAGGTTCAGTTGATGACAGGAAATCCACATCTGGGTATGTGTTCAGTTTGGGATCCGGTGCAATCACATGGACTAGTAAGAAGCAGCAGGCAGTGGCTCTCTCCTCGACAGAAGCAGAGTATCGGGGAGCAGTTAAGGCAGCTTGTGAGGCAGTTTGGCTTTGCCGGATGCTTGCTGATATGCAAATATCTCAAGCAGGTCCGACTCCCTTGTTCTGTGATAATCAGGGAGTTCTCAAACTTGCCAAAAATCCATTCTTCCATGAAAGAACCAAGCATGTAGAAACTCATTGTCATTTCATCAGAAAGCTTGTTGAAGACGGATCAGTTTAGTTGTATGTTCCGACGGAGGATCAGACAGCCGATATCCTCACCAAGTCCCTTGGTCTAGATAAGTTTGTAAAATTCAGGGGGTCTCTTGGTGTAGTTGATAGATTGACCATTAAGGGAGGGTATTAGAATAATTATGTAATTATTTATGCTATTTACTATTTAATGGTCAATCATGTATTTTAGCTGTTAACAAATTTTCTGTAGTTTCTATTTCAGAAACTTGCTTTCTTTGTAAATCTTGTAAACTATTTGTTGAGCGTTGCTCATTGTTAATTTATTCATGTTTTTACCAATTACTGAGCGTAATAGTTTTGTAAGGTTAGATTCTTTGTAGAGATCTTGCAAAATCCCGTATGCTCTTCTCTTGCGTTTTTCGAACGATCTGGAGAATCAGAAAGGATTTATGAAGATCTAGTAATCTTGTTTCTGTCAATCGACTTGCATATTTTGTGTTTTAATCAGAATTGTAGGTTGTAACATTGCTTTGCAATCTCTTGGTATCTGATTCTACCTTTGGATGCCATTTTTTGGTTGCTGGGGTCGTTTTTTGCGGCTAAAGGCATTTGTTTTACACTAGATCTACATCTTCTGTACATCAGCAAGAAAAACGCCTTCTGGGTTTTGTTCATAGCATAGAAAAACTATCTGGGTATCTTTTAGTTTTTGCATGCAGACTGTATATTTTGCAGAAACGAACTCGAAAAGCTATAGCAGACCCCCTCTCCGTTGGCAGTTGCAGATTTGAATGCAGTTTTCAAAGGCTCAGTTCTTGCTCATACGGACTCCGTTTCTCATGAAATTTTTTTTGATCTTGGCTATTTTTTCGTGCTCTATGCACTAGTGCAGTTGTTTTTTGATTTTAGTGTAGAGATTTTTCAGAAATTGCAGATTCTCAGTCGGGACACTGCACAATCCTCGTTTTGGGAACTTCGAAGAGGCATAACTTTTGCATAAAACCTCGGATCAAGGCGATTCCTTTTTTGAAAGGGATGTTTTTTCGTGTAGTTTGCAGTGGTGCTGTTTATTTTACTATGTATTGGCCCTAAGTTGTATTTTTAGCATATGCTCTTTTTGAGGATCTGTAATAGCATTGAGATCAAGTCCACTCAGTATTTCTTGCTGGTGGAAATTGTAAACACACTAAATATAAAGTGCCAAATCAAATTTTCTTGGGGGGTTCTTTGATTGAGTGGAAAAGGGGGGGTGTCTTGTGTATTCTTGCATCTTATCTTTCCTCACAACAACAACAACAATCTAATTCTGCATTAAGATGGATCAATTAACAGTGCCTGTTCTAACACCTTACAACTACTATGAGTGGAAGTCCAAGATGACTATCCAACTTAAGAAGTTAGGACTATATAGAGTAACAATGGGTCTAGAAACTGAACCAACCTTAATTGCAGAAAGACCTAAATTTCATAACAGGCTAGATGAAGCTTTTGGAACTCTATGCATGTCTGTATCTCCTGATCTTCTTTTTTATGTTGAATCTGCTACAACACCAAATGATGTATGGACTACTTTAGAAAACCTCTTTGGTAAACAAGATGAATTAAGGGGACATCAATTGGAGAATGAGCTAATAGGGTTAAATCCATGTAATTTTGATACAATACAAGACTTTTTCACAAAGCTAAAGGCCATTAGATTACAGTTGAAGCAATGTGGGATTGAAAGGAAAGACCCACAATTGATCTTAAGTATTCTTTCTAAGCTTGGTCCTAACTACTCAGTGTTTGTTTCTACATTTTATGCCACCAAAAGTGCTCTTGGGACTACCTACAAAATGCCTTCTTTAGATGAATTTGCTGCTGAACTCACTAAAGAACAGGATAAATTAGTTCACATGGGCACTATTAAGCCTTCTAAGTCTCATGCCTTGAGTGCAAATCAGGGCACTAAAGATTAGAAAGGCAATGAGAAGCAAAATAAGAAACAAAAGGATCAAGGAGAGAAGAAACAAGGTCCAAAACAAGCTACAAACACTGCAGCTCTCGAGTCTTCCTCTAAAGACATGTCTAAAAAGGAGAAGACAAAGTGTGCCTTTTGTAAGAAATTTGGTCACGATGAGCATAAGTGTTTGAAAAAGCAAATAGCTCATCTCACTTATCTTCTTGAGAAGAATAATATCAAAGTGCCAGATTCAGCTAAGGAAGATTCTTCACAATCTTCAAAGGACACGGAAAATGGTAAGGGGAAGGGCAAGGCCCTTGTTGCAGTTGCCACACTACCAGATAGTTGGGTAATTGACTCAGGTGCTTCTCACCACATGGCCAATACAAAGGAAAGTTTCTCATCCTTGGAGTCATGTTCTGTGGCTGATATTCTTATGGTTAATGATACACCAGAGGAAGTTCTTGGGAGAGGGTTTGTTGACGTTGGTGTTGGGACATTCCATGATGTTCTTTGTGTGCCTTCTTTGTCAACTAATCTCCTATCTGTATACCAGATCACCCATACAGGTTCCGGCAAGAGAGTTGAATTTACACCTGACTCAGTGGTTATCAGTGATCTGCACAGTGGGTCTATAGTTGCTGTAGGAAAAGTTGATAACCATTCTCGGCTCTATCACTTTTCTCATTTTGTTCCTGATTCTCCTTCACTTGCATTGCTCACTCACGCAGATGAGGTGAGCCGTTTGTGGCATCAGCGGTTTGGCCACTTGAACTATCGCTACTTGCAGCAGCTCAGTCAGCATGACATGGTTACAGGGTTGCCTTCTATTCGATTCTCTGATGGAGTTTGTCAAGGTTGCATTCTTGGCAAGCATCTTGAAGAAAAATTTGACAAAGGCAAAGCACGGAGCCACACAGCTCTTGGAGTTAGTACACAGTGATTTGGTTGGTCCATTTCAGCATCCTTCATTCAGCAAAGCTAGATATGTATTGACCTTCATTGATGATCTTTCCCGATACACCTTTGTATACTTTCTCAAACAAAAGTCTGAACTCTTTGAGTCTTTTCAGGACTTTAAAGCTTTTACAGAGAAACAATCTGGGAACGTTGTCAAGATTCTGCGCACCGATAATGGCGAGGAATATGTCAACCAGAGGTTTGAATAGTTTTGTGCCTCAGAGGGCATTGATCTTCAGCACACAGTTCCCTACAGTCCACAGCAAAACGGAGTTGCAGAACGAAAGAATCGGTCATTGAAGGAAATGGCCAATTGCATGATTCACTCCAAATCATTGGCACCTCAGTATTGGGCAGAGGCCATCAACTGTGCGTGTTACATTTAGAACCGGGTTCCTCACCGAGCTGTGAAGGGGGTAACTCCTTTTCAAACTTGGACCGGTTGGAAACCCACAGTCAAGCACTTCCGAGTGTTTGGGTCTCCTGCATGGGCCCACATTCCAGCAGAGAAACGCAAGGCTATGGATCTGCAGAGCAGGCCTTGCATATTTGTTTGCTATCCAGATGGTGTCAAAGGCTATAGGCTACTCCACCCTACCACACATGAGCTCTTTATTGAGAGGAGTGTTCGGTTTGAGGAGGATACTTCTACCACTTCTCCATCTTTCATTCCCATGGAGACACTGCGACTTCATGATGATAGTTCTTTTGAGGACCTTAATCCTCCCGAGGAGTTTCTTCTTCCACTTCAGATGGCGATGATGAGGGTTCATCTTCCTCCTCTCTTAGTCATCATTTAGAGGATGTTGATTCTCCTCCAGATTCTTTTGCCAATGGGCCTCTTTGGGCTCGTCAGACTTTGGAGTCAGTAGGTGATTGGGTTGGTGATCCTTCAGATGCGAGAAGAACAAGGTCACAGTTCGAGCAGGCTCCTCATCTCTTCTTTGCTTCAGCTTCTGATCCACAGTCCTTTAGGGAAGCTTCTGGTGTCCCCGAGTGGGATGCTGCTATGCAGGAAGAGTTAAGTTCCTTGGAAAGGAACCATACTTGGGATTTAGTCCCACTTCCTAAGGGAAGAAAACTTGTTCGATGCAAGTGGGTCTATCGAACAAAATTTGCTGCAGATGGGTCGGTCGATAAACATAAGGCTCGCTTGGTCGCAAAAGGATTCTCCCAAGTTCCTGGGATTGACTACTCTGAGACTTTTGCGCCGGTTGCCAAGATGAATTCAATCCGACTTGTCCTTGCCATTGCTGCAGCCTTTCTGTCAGGAGTCAAACTTGAGGCTTTTTGTTCTTCACCTTTAGTAGATGCTACCTTGTATCGCCAATTGGTTGGGAGTCTCATATACTTGACTCACACGAGGCCTGATATTTCATATGCCGTGGGCCTGGTCTCCAGGTTCATGCAGGAGCCACATGAGCTGCATTGGAAAGCAGCTAAGCGGATTCTTCACTATGTACAGGGCACTCACAGTTATGGGATTCATTATGCAGCAGGCGTGGATATTGACTTGGTGGGATACACAGATTCAGATTGGGCAGGCGATTCGCAGGATCGCAAGTCTACTTCAGGGTATTGCTTCTCTCTTGGTTTTGGTCTGATTTCTTGGTCGAGCAAGAAGCAGTCTGCTATTGCTCTTTCATCTATAGAGGCTGAGTATCGAGGAGCAGTTAATGCTGCTACTGAGGCTATTTGGCTTCGACACATTCTCACTGAGTTTGGCATTTCCTTCAGGAAGCCTACTGTCATCTTTTATGACAACCAGAGTGCTATTCAGATCTCTCGTAATCCGTCCATCATTAGCGGACCAAACACATTGAGATTCACATGCATTACATTCGGGAGTTGATTCATGAGCAAGTTCTTGATCTTCAGTACTGTTCGACATCAGATCAAACAGCTGACATCTTCACCAAACCCTTCACTGAGAGCAAGTTCATTCATTTACGAGCTTTGCTTGGGGTGCGGCAGGTGTCCTCCTTTTAGGGGGCTTCTTAGCTCCTTTCTCTCTCTATTCTGGGGGGTGTACTCTCTTTTGTGGGGGGGCTACTTTTTTTGGGGGGAATTCATTGTACATGGGTACCTCATCAGGCTTGATTTGTCGGGACCTATCTCTTTACTCACCTAAGCTACGCTTAAGGGGGGGTGTTAGTGTAGGTTTTTTATTCCTTATTATAAGGTTTTTCGTACACATTTATTTAAGCTTACTTAGGTTAATAAAGCATGTCTTATTATGTGAGTGGTTGCGAGGTGTCACCTTCCTACATGTGAGCATCCATTAGCTATCTTGGGAAGATACTTTACTATCTTTGGTCCGATAGATGGTTGCTCCTCATTGGTCGGTGTTGCCACCTCCTCCCTCTCTCTGGTCTATATAAGCATCCTACCTAGCTTGTATTTTATTCGATATTGGAGATAGTTATCTGATGCTATTTTGCCATTCGAGCATTTCACATCAATCTCTTGGTATCGTTGTTATTGTTTTTGCATTTACAGTTTATGTTTCTAACTCTTTCAATTGATTCTGGGTTATAATTTGTTTTACGGATTTTAAGACTGCCTACAAAAAACATTAATATATAATTAATATTTTGCTGTGGTTTTCTCTCGAAAGGATTAACACGTAAATCGTGTGTTCGTCCTATGTTGCATAATTGTTAGATCTTGTATGGTTGTTATTATTGTGGTTGTTAAGTTTGGAAAAAGTAAAAGATTGCCTTATACTGATTCACCCCCCCTTTTAGTATAAGCATGTGCTCATCACAATGTTCTCTGGTCCCCCGAAATCCCGAAACCCCAAAACCCCAAAAACCTCGAACTCCCCAAGGCTCCCAGGTCCCAATGCGCCTCGGTCCCTTGAAACCCCGAAACCTCAAAGGTTCCCAGGCTCCAATGTTCCTCGGTCCCTCGGAACCTCGAAATCCCGAACTCTTTGAAGTTCCAATATTTCCCTAGAACCCCGAGGTTTCCATGTTTCCCATTTCCCTAGAACCTCAAAACTTTGAAACCTTGAGGTTTCCATGTTTCCCGTTTTCTTGGAACCTTGAAACCCCAAAGTTCTCTTTCTGGGTCGAATCCCTACATTTCTTTAGGACGACCTCACCTACTTCAACCACTCCCCTGCAACTCTTTAAGACCACCACTAATGATCTTTTTGGGGCATGATAAGAAGGTGAATGAACTCCATACGTCTTAGGACTCTCGTGGACCCCGTAGTGATGGATTTTCTGCACAAAGGCATGGGCGAACACTCCAAATGAGCACAATTTCAGGTGTGATCCATGTGAGGATGATGCAAGCAGACTTGGGTGACCTGCAAATTTGTTCACCACTCTTGTAATCCCGCCATAACAACAATACTGAATGTAATGCTATATATACATGTTTGTAAGATGTAAAAGGGGTTGGTCATGGAAACAATTTGTGACTGTAAGTGTTTCAAGCAGTGTTCTAGGGCATTAGACGATGCAGTTTGGTCTATAAAGGGTGGAATGCGTTTTGTAAAGCATAGGAAGGGTATTCAATGAACATCATGTATGTAAATGTTATGTCTCCAAGTTGAGCAGTTTGTAATTATTCAGGGAAACCCTCGAATTGATAATGTGTTTCCTCTTGCCACATTTGCTGGTATGAGTGCAATGAGAGTTTGATTAATGTTGTAACATTATAATGTATTGTAAGTTTTCTTGCAATGGTCTTGCTCTTGTTTCCAATAAGTTAGATAAATGTGTGACAACATTTTAATTCATTACAAAGCTTTTGTGGCGGTCTTCCTTATGTTGCATATGGCTAGTTGTAGTTCTTCTCTGGAGTATTAAGTATGTTTGTTTACATGAAATATCACTTGTGATTTGTATGAGAATGCACATCTAGTTCTAGTTATGTTTTGTGGATGCATTTCCCTCTCTCCCCGCAGTTCATGACTTGGTTGCCCAATGGAGTATGTATCGGTTTGATTGGTGAGAGGCCAAACATCCTTTCATTTTAAGGCATTCCTCTCTTGTTAGCTATAGGCATAGTTATTGAATACTCCACACCCTCTCCCTTGGTACATGTATCGCCGTATCGGATATGGATACTCAGGATACGGCTCAAATACATCTTGGATACCGTATCCGGCCGTTCCAAAAAAAACTATTTTTTTATTGTGCCAGATACGCGTAGATGTGGCGTTCTCATGATATTTGTGCCGTATCCCAAAATATTAACCCTAGAATGTTAAAAATTGCTGCAAGCAACTGTTCCATGACCTAGCATGCTGATTTCTTGTTGCAGGGAACTACTTTGGACCAGCACGCACACGATCGTAAATGTCTTTCTACACGATTGTATTTACTCAAATAATCGCATTCATTCTAAAGTTGGAGATATAGTGTCAACAAGCAATGGAGGAAGAGGTAAACTTTATTAATTGGTGATATTTTTTTTAAAAATTTTTGGCTTTTTTGTTTTACTTTACATTGTATTATATTATTTATTAAGTTTAATACATTTAACTTTTAATTTAAGTTTAATTTATTAATATATAATATATTTGTTAAATATATATTATTTATATTAAATTTAAATTATTTAATATTATTTATTGCTAATATATCTATCTATCTATCTATATATCTATCTATGTTTTATTGCTAATATATATATGTTGTATCTAGCTGTATGCATATTAGGGTTCTTGAAAAATAGCGTTATCCGTATCCGATACCATATCTGTATTCGATATTGTATCCGTGTCCATGCAACTCTGGAGCCTGTAGGAGTAAGTTAGGATCCACCACATCTGCATGTTTCAACATTACAAAATTTGTTATATTCTATGCAATATTGAAACTAAAACATCATTAGAAAATCATCCTAGTGTGTTTCTCCCTCTCACCCATGTGTATGGAATGTTAAGTGGACTCATATGTTGGGGAAAATACTGTGTAGTGTGGATTGTCATTTGTTTGTTAGAGGTCTTTTTGGTCTATATGTAGCTAGTGCTGACATGAACTTAGTGACGATTATAAGGGTTCATAGCACATTGGGTATAGCTGCTTGAGGAGCTAGTGTTAAAGCTATTGTTTATGTTGTTGAGACCTTAGGAAACATCCCCCTTGGCCTTGCAAAGCCTAAAGATGAAGGTGAGTTTACCCACTCACAACAATTGGTCCATTCATGCCACTAACCGAGTATAAGTCATGCCCTTTACCTTTGATGACACATCCCTGGCCTTAGGTTTTGGTGCAAGTCTATAGGATTTGTGGAGCTGCATGTTTGAGCACCAACAATGGTCACCTGAAAATTAATCTTCAATCTCCCATTCCTGGGTGGGTCCAGTATGCCCTACCTAAAGTTTTGATTATGACAACACGGATTATTAAGTTTGTTACTTGATTATTATGATGAATTGTTCTAATTGAAATTGTCATTCGGTTACGGCTTTCTGAATCATATAATGTATCGCACCAGTCTTGATAGAGAACTTGAAGTAACTTTGAAAGAGGCTTATTATAATTACAATTATGATGTCAAATATATATTACATATGCATTAAAATAGTAATCATTGTATAGGGTTAGATGGATTGTAATTGTTATATGGGTGTAAATTTTTTTCATTCATCTAACCTAACTTCTGGTAATGTAAGCTTGTACTCATGCTTATATATTTATGTGTGTGTTCTTGGGCATGCACAAAATAATAGTTTTTGTTTACTTGCTTATGCTTATATGTTATGTTATTTGATAAATTTATTCACCATACTTATTCTCATAAAATTGGAACTGGAGATATTTTATGGAATTAAACATTGCAGGTTACTTCACTTTCATGGAATGAAACTGAGCTAAACATGGTTGATACCCCAGGTCATGCAGATTTTGGAGGTGAGGTAGGTAATCATCTCATGTATTGAGGTAAGGTATATAAAGTTGACTTGTATCCATGTGTAGGCTATCATTATTCTTGATTGTTTTATTGGAATGAAGAGTAGATGATTGCAATTTGTTTCAGAATGTATTGATTATCATGCTAACAGGTAGAGAGAGTGGTTGGCATGGTGGAGGGAGCAATTTTAGTTGTAGATGCCGGTGAAGGTCCACTTGCACAAACAAAATTTGTTGTTGCTAAAGCTTTAAAACGTGGGATTCGTCCGGTTCTTCTATTGAACAAAGTAGATCGACCTTCAGGTGCTTAAATGTCTTCTGTATTCGCTTTTAAAGTTTCAAAGTGAAGAGACAATAATATGATGTTCTTTAAAGATAAATTCCACTGTTGTGAGTTGCAGGATAGTTCTTACTTTTGTTTCTTCTAATTTGATGTTTAATTAGATCTTATGGTTCAGAAGTTGTTTTTTGAATTTATTTTAGCTTTTGGTGCTCAACGTGTAAAGCTATGGTAGCTTGAATATGTACCTTTAATGTCGAAAACTTGGGGACACCGATTTACAATTTCTACCTAGCATTGTGCAAAGTGTCTTTTTTATAGTTTTTATGCTGGTAAAAGTATTGTGTTTTGATGATATATGATTTCAATTAACTCGCAGTGGGGCTATATGCTTTGCTGAACTGAAAATGAAATCATATAGTACTTGGTCCATGCCTGGTTAGCTATCTACTTTGCCTCTATTTGGGTGAAAGATTAATTTTAGGAAAAAATTATAAATGGGCAATTTAATTGAAAACTGAAGGTGATATCCTTGTTGGGCATGTGCCATGCCTAGTGATCGACATCTACCTTATATTTCCTAATTTCATTTGTGTTTCTTTTACAGGGCACTAACCTTTTATATCAACACCACTCTTGTGGTGTGTAGAAAGCAAGAGGGTTCATTCCTTGCTAAAGTCTAATTTTATTTTTGAAGTGATAGGTGCAAAGAGTTGTGATGAAGTAATTATGGAGTTAGTAGTTATGAAGTGATAAATTTGAATAGTTGCGATGAAGTAATTATGGAGTTAATAGTATTTATGAAAAGATAGCTCTGAAGAGTTGTGACGGAATGCTACATCAACTGGTTTTGATTGGTATATATAGAAAGACATTTTCTATGTTAATATCATGAATTTATATGCAACAGCTTTGTGTTCTGCTGTTATTTACTATTTTTTGAATTTCTGAATACACATCAGCTGACATGTGCTACTTATTCTCATAGCTGGAAAGAACACCTAGTGTATGTTATCATTGATAAACTCAATATAGCAACTTGAGCAATGTGCATTTCAATATATATGAATAGTGTTTTTGAGTTACAGGAAAGTGACTATGCACCGACAAAGTAAAAGCATCAATTGAAATAGCAAGAAGTAAGAGGGATATTCAAAGAGCAGATTGCTTGTGGAATCAGAACAACACTGCTGCTATTCATATTATCAAAAAACTAGTATTTATTAATACTACTAAATTACATGCAATATCTACACAACTTGGGCGATTAGAGCTACCAACTGAAACTTGGTTGGAGAAGTGAGACAAGTACAATGGCCACAAAGGATTCAGTGCTGCTTGTCTACACTAGAAGATGGAAGAAGACTTCCTAGAGTAAGACCACTGCAGAAAATACAAACAGTTAAATTCAGCAACAGGTTGCTCAAAAGAAATAAGATGGAGCCAAAGCAATGCTTTGTATCAAATGTTATCAGAATAATATGAAGAATATTATTAAAAATGAATGTTACATATACAAGATACAGCGAAAGCTGTATATATAAAGATTACAAGGCTAAAAATAGCCTAAAAGCAACAAAGCAAAGAAGATAAGAGGGATGACCATTACTACACTATATTTAGTTTAATAATTAATACCCTCCCTTAATGGTCGATTGGTGAACTACACCAAGATGCCCCCTAAATTTGATAAACTTATCCGGGCTCAAAGACTTGGTGAGGATATCAGCAGTCTGACCCTCTGTAGGAACATACTGCAAAACAATGGATCCGTCTTTGACAAGCTAACGAATGAAGTGACAATGAAGATCAACATGTTTTGTTTGTTCATGGAAGACAGGATTTTTTGCAAGTTTCAGCACCCCTTGATTGTCACAATACAAGGGTGAAGGGCCGGCTGGAGATATGTTCATGTCCGAAAGCATCCGACGAAGCCAAACTGCCTCATAGGCTGCTTTGACAGTGCCCTTGTATTCAGCTTTTGTCGAAGAGAGAGCCACTGCCTGCTGCTTCTTGCTGGTCCAGGGGACTGCGCCTGTGCCTAATGTGAAAACATACCCAGAGGTAGACTTTTTGTCATCAACAGACCTTGCCCAATCTGAATCTGTAAAACCGATTAGCTGAGGATCTTTGATCCGGCCATACAGAATACCAAAGTCAGAATTGCCTTGCACATATCTCAACACACGCTTTGCTGCAACCCAATGTTCAGCTTTGGGAGCTGTCATGAAACGAGAGAGGTAACTGACTGCAAAATTGAGATCAGGTCTAGTGGCAGTAAGATAGATGAGACTGCCCACTAACTGTCTGAATGTGGATTCATTCTCTACAAGAGAGTTTGAATTAGCTGAGAGTTTCAGCTCTTTTTCCATAGGGGTAGAAGCAGGTTTGCAGTCTGTCATTCAAAATTTGTCCAACAAACTTCTTGCATACTTTGATTGAGAGATGAAGATGCGGTCAGGGTGCTGCCAAACCTCAATACCGAGGAAATAATGTAGGAGCCCCAAGTCGGTCATGTCAAATGTTTGACTGAGATCTTGTTTGATCCCCAGAATCAACTGCTCGGTGCTGCCAGTAATAATCAAATCATCGACATAGATAACGATGTAAAGACTGTCATCAGCATATTGTTGGACATACAGATTGGAATCTGAAGGGCTCCTCTGAAGACCACGATCCACAAGGTACTTATCAATCTTGATGTACCATGACCATGGAGCCTATTTGAGGCCATAGAGGGCTTTCACCAGTTTGCACACTTGGTGTTCTTTGCCCGCAACCTTGAAGCCAGGAGGTTGCGTCATGTAAACTTCTTCCTGCAAATCGCCATTGACGAAGGCACTCTTGACGTCCATTTGATGGACTTTCCACCCAAACTGGGCTGCCATAGCAAGGACAAGCCGAATGGTACTCATTTTGGCTGTAGGAGCAAAAGTCTCCTCATAGTCAACACCTTTTTGTGAGTAACCTTTGGCGACCAACCGAGCTTTATATTTGTCAAGAGTTCCATCAACCTTGTACTTGACTTTGTATATCCATTTGCATCCAATGGGCTTCTTCCCAGGAGGAAGATCAGACAGAACCCAAGTATTGTTCTTCAGAAGACTCTGGTGCTCAGCATCCATAGCTTTTTCCCATTCAGGTACACCTTTAGCCTCAGAATATGTGAGGCTCTGAGATGCTGTGAAGATTGGCCATGAGGGCAAAATTGACAGTGTTTTGCTGCTTGCTCTTCTTCCGAGCAGATGAGTTCATTATCATGAAGATCGCCAATTGTTTTGGCCCACCATTTAGGCCGGAGAGTAGATGAACCACCATCTGAAGTAGGTGCATCAGTATCACCAGGAGGGGCAGGAACAAGATCAGGCGGATCTAGAATATCCTGAGGGGTGGGTGCTTGAACACCAGGCCGAGGTGTGGGCAAAACTGCAGGAACCCTCCCATCAGGTGGAGCTAAAGGAATGCGAACATCGGAATTTGAAGCCGCAAAAGATTGATCCTCAGTATGAACAGATGAAGTAGATAGCAGAAAGGGCCCAGTAGTCTCATCAATAACTACATCACGACTGAATATGAGACGATCAGTGTCTACATCAATCACTCTGTAAGTCTTATGATTTTCACTCTACCTAGTGAACATGAGTTTTTGGCTTTTGGAGTCCAGTTTAGTGCGCTTGGCATCGGGAATCCAAACATGAGCAGTGGAGCCAAAAATTTTCAGATGGTTGACGTGAGGCTTACGTCTAGACCAGGCTTTCTCAGGAGTCATCTTGCGGACGGCATAGGTGGGAGACCGATTCAAAAGATAGACAGCAGTGTAGACTGCTTCAGCCTAGAACTTCTTAGGAACAGTTCTATGTTCCAACATAGAACGTGCCATCTCTGTAATAGTTCGATTTCGACGCTCAACAACACCATTCTGTTGAGGTGTGTACGGTGTAGTCAGCTGGCATTTGATGCCATGTGCAGCACATAAATTAGTGAAGGAAGAAGAACAAAACTCCCCTCCATTATCAGATCGAAGAGTGACTATTGGACAGCCTGACTCTTTTTCCACCAAGGCCTTGAACTGCTGAAATGTATTAAACACATCTGATTTCTTTTTCAAGAAATACACCCACATCTTTTTGTTGAAATCATCAACAAAAAGCAAAAAATACCGACACCCAGTAACTGAATGGGTGTTCATTGGCCCACATACAATAGCGTGAACCAACTGCAAAACTTTGGATGCTCTCCATTTATCACCGTCTGGAAATGGAAGCGATGTTGTTTTCCAGCCTGACATGCATCACATACGCCAGGAATTAGTGTTTGAATCTCCGGAAGACCACCAACCAGACCCTCCCGAGCTAGCTGAGAGAGATAATACATATTGAGATGCCCATAACGCTGATGCCAGAGTTTACTGATGGAGGTATTCCTAGCTGCCATGGCTTGCTTGTGAGAAGCACTAGAATCTACGAGTCTATATAGGCCATGATCCTCAAGACCCTGGGTAACGATAGTACGTGTCTCATGGTCCACTATGCTGCATGTGTGCATGCTG
This sequence comes from Cunninghamia lanceolata, assembly GCA_027924645.1. NCBI lineage: Eukaryota > Viridiplantae > Streptophyta > Pinopsida > Cupressales > Cupressaceae > Cunninghamia > Cunninghamia lanceolata. Next base: position 2,940,517 of record BSBN01001310.1, read on the forward strand.
AAAACAACATCCAGATGAGGTGAGTGCTTCATAATCTGACTGATGGAGAGAAGGTTCAGCTCCATTCCAGGTACGAAATATACATCGAGAAATATTAAATTTCTCCCGCCAGACTGAATTTGTATGTTGCCTTTTCCAACAACAGTGTACTCTTCGCCTCCACCAAAAATGACAGAATCGGTGAATGAAGTGTACTCTGTGAACCAGTCACGCCGATGTGTGAAGTGTCAGGAGGCACCGGAGTCAATGTACCAAGCAGAAGATTTGACATGATCTGCAGGTCTCTTGGCCATTAAGGTGTGGACCGCAGATTCGCTTTGCTCAGTGTACTTGACTAAACATGCCATTTTCATGTTCTTCGAGGCACAAAGAATGAGATGCCTGAGGATGGATAAGAGTCAGACAATAGAAATCGCAAGACATGAAAACTGGCTCACGGATTCCGAAAGGAAAAGAGGCCGCATGTCTGATGTGAGAATAGAGAAAGCAAACAAAATTCCAATTCCTTGCCGAAAATAACGGCGTAACCAGGAGGACCGTTGAGATGGCAGAAACACGCCACCACAAATCTGCAGAACCCTCCAAATTTCAAGACCTAGTTGACTCCAAAAAAGAAACACAGGCTTGCTTTTTCATTTAGCCAGAGACGGTTGAGATCGACCAAATAGGAGTCATGAGGAAAATCCGCGGAATAAACATTGGAAGCCAAAAAACTATAGACGCGACCCAAGAAACTCTTGTTCAGGATCAGACTATTGTAAATCGCGATTGTGAAGGAAATGGTGACATCAATCACAACCCACAATTGGACAAAACTAATAACGGTGATCAGGAGATACGCCATAGACAGAAAGGGAAGCATTCACGGATTTTGTGTGCCGCGATTATCAGAAGAAGACCCGCCTTCGAAGAGACATCTTTTGAACGAAGATTGTGATAGCAAAATGTTGAACCAAGGGTATAAACCAGAGTTCCGCAAACCAAGGGCAGAAACACTACCTCCGAAAAAGAAAGACTAGAAGAAATGCGGCTTCAGATAAACCGCAACAACAAACGTCAAGCCATTCTTGACAACGGCGCCAACCAAGAAAAGAGAAAATGCCCATGACAACAGATCGCGACCCATCAAAGAGAAATATGATTAGATGCACAGTGTCCGTACGACGTACGAAAGAGCTCGAACCCAGAGTTCTGATACCATGTTATTAGAATAATATGAAGAATATTATTAAAAATGAATGTTACATATACAAGATACAGCGAAAGCTGTATATATAAAGATTACAAGGCTAAAATTAGCCTAAAAGCAACAAAGCAAAGAAGATAAGAGCGATGACCATTACTACACTATATTTAGTTTAATATCAAAGCCACCCAGAATTGCAGGGAAAAGGGCGAAGATGTGAATATGTATTGCTTAAATTTGGAGTATTATTGGGAAGCAAATGTTTGATCAAAATGTAATACTCCAAGTTTAAGCAATACTCCAAAATGTATTAAAATTGTCTAACTTAAAGTTTGATCAAACCCGCAACTGCGAGTGCTATAACCTGCATACACAAACTTCTGAAAATACAATAAAAAACAAACAAGAAACTTTGAAATCAGAGTATGCCTACAGTCTGATTTTTTTTTATATTATTCTGGAAAATCTCAGCATCACTTCTCTGGAGTTTTTTTTGAGAAAAAATAGTGATGCCAAGGGTTAATAAATAACCTGTGAACTAGGTGCACAAAATCTGCTTATTTTTGAATTTCTTTAAAACCACCAAAATCTGACCTAAAAATATCCAGCCACCCCAAAATAAAATAAAATATAAAACATCTTAAAATAGGTACTATAGCCATAGGTAATGTAGCCCTAAAAATAGGACAAAAGTGCCTAAATAAAATCTGCTAACAATAGGCATGCAACTGCCCAACAGAAAACTATTTTTGGAACCCTAAAAAAAAATCCAGCTTTATTCACTAAAATAAGTTCCCAGAAAAAATAAATTAAACAACATCCAAAATTAGGGTTTCAACTTGCAGTGCAGGTACACCATCTGAGCGACAAAAAATTAACACCTCTTTGCGAGGATGGTGTTTTCCAGCAACCCCAACTTCATTTTCAATAGTTCAAACTTCCCTTTGGACAGGGGCTTTGTCAAGATATCTGCAACCTGAGCATCTGAAGCAAAAAACTTAACAAAATCAGCTCCCTCTTTCTTAGAGAATGCTCTAGCAACTGGAGTAAGAGTCTCATCAAGACCAACTCCCTCTTTTTGAGACAATCCTTTGGCAATAAATTTGTCCAGGTTCTCTTCAATACTCCAGTCAATTGCATGCATGGAATCGATCAATGATTCCATAGTAGGTTTATAAATTGTCTCCATAAAAATTAGACACTCCTCCATCATGGCATCTTGCTATACTCGCTTGATTGGCTCAATAAGTAGCTTGTGTAGGCCACCATCTCAAACTCCTTTGGCCAAAACTTGACTAGGTTTAGGGCCATGTTTTCTAATTCACTTGCTGACGATCAAACTCAATTATACATTGTACATCTGTCATGTAAGAAACTGAGAGAAGACTTCGTCAAACTAGAACATACAAGACATCATCTAGCTTAGTAACATCACTTGAGGGCATGCGGAAGGAGATAGAGCCCAATCTAGTAACTGGATAAGTGGCATCATTGCCCAACTCCAATTGCATACCATCCTCTTGTTCTCCAAGTCTATCGAATGCCTTCTTGTTGAAGGTTGTGTCTGGATGCTTTGCTATCCATGTACCACCCTACACTAGAAATAGTGTTAGTGGATAAACATGAGACCATGGAGAAAGTTGTCTCAAGTCTAAATGCTAACTCATCTGCTTCAACTGAAGTTTTTGCATTCCTTGCAAAATCTTACTGTTGTTGCTTGGCTTTCTCTCAAGACATTGAGATGCATAGCGACCCATCTTGTGGCACTTGAAACACTTCATGTGACTTAAGTCTTTTTTGCCTAGGTCCAAAGAATTTGATTATTCCTCCTTGCCCTTCTGAGCCTTCCCGGGTCCTTTTTTACCACCTTTCCTCATTGTCCCGATGAGGGTGAGGTTATAAATCTCATCTGCTTTAGCTGAAACTGTCTCTAGTCTAGTCTCCTTCTGGATGAAATCATCCTAAAGCTTCTCAAAGATGGGAAGCTTCTCATGAGCACAAACACCCTGAACAAATGGTTACTAAGATGGAGAGAATCCATTTAAAACTATGGGTACCAACTCATCTTCCTCCACCTTAACACCAATTGTTGCAAGTTGATCATGAAGTTCTATGATCTTTATTAGCTAGGTGGGTACTGTGGCTGCGTCAGTCATGCATGTTGCACAAAGTTTGTTCTTTAACATCTTCTAGGAGATGTTCACATTTTGATAAAGAGCGGTCAAGGCATCAAACATCTCCTTTGCTAATTTATTTTCAGCAATGTGAGGAATCCAATGATCCTTCACATAATTGAAGCTGATATGCTTTGGCTTGTCCATCTTGTTATGATCAGCCAACTGAGCAAGATTAGTTGGAGGTGTCAACACAGTTTCCAGAAGGACCCAAAATCTACTTCTTCCAGCAACATTTGGAACCTGCACTTCCAAGGAGTAAAATTTGAAGCTCCTTCTAGGCAGTCACACTCTTTGGGACTGAGAGTAGTCATGTTTGCAGTTACTAGAATGTGTTGAAATTGAACAAATCAGATGAAATTAAATCAGATGAGCAACCTATCACAGGTGCAGATCAGGAATCCAATCACTGGAACGACTAGGGCATCACACTCTACAACCTTTCACAAGTCTGGATCTTTTCAATCACCAAAGACTGTTGGGCATCACACCCATTGAAATAAATCAACCACCTATCTCAGGTTAAAATCAACCTTCCGATCATTGGAACTTGGAAGATCGTAGGTATCACATCCAACAACCTCCCACAGGTTTTGGCACCTCTCATAGGGATGGATCACAGCTTCAACCATTGAACTTTGGGCATCACACCTGCTGAAACCCTCTGACAACTCCCTTTCATAGGCAGCAGCCATTTCCATCCACAAAAACATCGGAAGATTCCAGATTCTCTGCTTTGATACCATGTTAAAATTCAGCACAGGGTATGCAGATTCTGCACTCAAGGGTTTGACACAAATTGTCTTAAAACTTTGATCAGACCCGTAACTTTGACTGCTATAATTTGCATACACAAACTTTTGAAACTACAAGAAAAAACAAACAATAAACTTTGAAATGAGAATATGCCTGCAGTCTGAAAGAAACTATTTATTATTTTGGAAAATCTCAACAGCACTTTTTTATTTTACAAAAAATAGTGACTAACCCATGAACTAGGCATACAAACTTTGCTTATTTTTAGATTTTTTTTAAATCACCAAAATCTGACCTAAAAAATATCGAGCCGCTCTACAAAAAAAAACAAAAACAACTTAAATAGGCATTGTAGTCCTAAAAATAGGACAAAAGTGCCTAAAGTAAATCTGCCACCCAATAGAGAACTATTTCTGGAACCCTAAAGCACCCAGAAAAAAAAAACAGCTTTATTCACTAAGTTAAGTTCCCAGTTAAAAAAACTAAACAGTGCCGATAATTAGGGTTTCAACTTGCAGCGCAGGTACACCATCTGATTGACAAATGTTCAACAAAATGGAATAACAGATGATAAATTACAGATCCATTACTTTCCTAGTATGTTACAAATATGCACAACTAAATGAAGAAATAAAGAATTCAAGGGAGAAAAGAAAATCTGAATTTGAAAAAGAATTTAAAAAGTGCACATTGATGCAGAGATTTATAACAATCTACCATGTTTGAGGCAAGTAAAAATGAAACAATATAAGAGTAAAATACAAGAATGTTGCATTTAGCAGGAAGGCTGGAAATCCCACTAGGGGATGAATTGATAGAGCAATACTTTGTGAATGGATTATGAGATTTGTCAGAGGAAATTTTAAGAATTATACAAACTTTGAGTTTTCAAGATACTTAGAGTTATATGTTGGACGAGGAACACCAGAAAAGGCTTTGAGAGAAAAACTAAAAATGCTGATTAAGGGGAAGGGGTAAATGAACAAATTATTACAGAAATTAAATGAAGAAGATAAACCCAAAACAGGAAAGCTAGGTGTTTGGTGCCTAAAATGTCACACAAAAGGGCATAAAGAGGAGTGCTCAGTGAAATACTACACCATATGCAATGTAAAAATACATGATGCAATCGAGTGTTCAGGTGATATAAAAACAAGAACAAAAGACAAGAAAAACTGTATGTACATGCAACAGACCCCCATAAGCGTTGGTTATAGAAATTGAAGGAATAATCAATTTGTTGGTAATGTTAGCAATAAAATTAGGGGAACAAGATCTTAAGTTCGAAGAGATAAAGAAAGGAAGACCAATCAGACACTGTAGAAAATACAATAAATATTATTGCTAACCTTGGACAACATAATAATCACCCATGAATGGAAACTAGCAATCAAATGAGTGGATCACAGTAAATACTTGTTACCATGGCCAAGAAAAGCAACGCCACCACAATGAGATTAGGTAGGTCATGAGAAAGAGGAAATAATAATATAAATAGCATGGAAGAAAAGAAAGGTGAACCTATTCAACTGTTGTAAATCTCGAGAAAATAATTTATTCAAGTTAATATGGAGAGTAAACGATTAGAGAAAAACATAACAAAATAATTAACAATTCAATTGGCAACTGGCACACAAAGCTAGGAAGTAAAGATCATACAAATACCTCACCAAAACCAGCAAGTGAATGTACTGACAGGCACAAACTTTGAAACTGCAGCAGGCCGCCCTTCATCAAGAAAGAAAAGTAGTGTTTCTGCAAGTTTTTGGGATGGGAGACATGGGGATGGGGTGGAATGGCAAATATTTTCCTAATTTTTGGGGATGGTGGGTTTACAGCTATACACACACACACACACCAAAATTTACACAAAATGTACAAAATTAAATAATAAATATTAAATTCAGATTTGGGAACACACTAAACAACTGATATTTAATATGTTATAAATATTAACAGTTAAACAATGCCAATTGTCAAATCATAAATGTTATCATTTGATTATCATAGAAAACTGAAAGTTGGAATCCATTATAAATGAGCTGAAAGTACCAACAAGAGTCTACAAGTAACAAGCATCAAAACGACAAAATGAGAATGCCTAGAAACGGTAAGCCATAGCTTGGTTTTACTTTTTGTTTAAGCAACAAGGTAAAAAATCGAATTCATCATCATTTACTAGATAACTCGGAACATCTTATCATTGGAATTGCTAGAAGGAATTGTATCCTCATCTTGCAATGTGAGCCTATCCAATCTTGTTTGCAGCTCTTGCTCCTCATCAACCTGTAGCAGCTCCTTAAACTCTACACATTACCATGTCACTCGACTTTGCCTATACTTAGGTGTTTTGTGATCAATGAGACACAATGCACTATGTACAACAACAAACTTTTCATCTCTTATAGAGGTAAGTTTGTTACTCTTTAGAGAGTGGATATAGCTATATGTGAACCAGTTCCTCTTAGCAATAGAGGAACTAGAAACCTACGAGAAAAGACAAATGGCAAGTGTATGCAACAATCTTGGAGGTCCACAAATTTCCTACCAATTAATTGGCTTAGCCTGCCAATCCCTGTCGAAGTCTTGTAACCATGTAGTTCTGTAAACTTAATCCACCCAACTCTAATCAGTGAAGCTTCTCTAGAATTGTAGCCATGTACTTCTGTAAACTTAAGCCATTTGATGGCCTTCATGAGGTCATTTCTCACCTTGTGGTTGTTAATGAGAAGAACTTTGCCATGTCTATCCACATACCACTTGGATTCAAAGCGTATGCAACCATGCATAGAGGAGTGTTCAACTTCTGCCACCTTTTTTGGATGATGGGGCTCAATGTAGAACTCTATGGTGGGGTCTCTCATATGAATTGTGGTCGTCATTTGTCCAAGTAAGCTGTCAATCCATGCGTATAGAATGCCCAAATCTAATGATTGTGAAAACATATATAAAATATGTAATTTATTTTACATTCGACCAAAAAGTATCATTGACCATATTCTCCTTCACCCTCTTCCCCAACTTTGTCTTTAGCTCCTTCCACCTATTCCATTCTTGCTTAATCATAAGTTGCAATTGCTCTTGCAAATCAAGCATCCTCTACAATAGAACGAAATAGGAAAGCAAACATTGAGCCTTGAAATGAAAATATGAATATGCATTTGCAGCCATGTTTATGAAATCATGATTAAATTTTTAATCATAATTTCATAGACATGGCTGCAAATGCATATTCATGTGGTCATTTCAATGCCCATTGTAAGATTCAACATCAAACTACATTTTCAAAATGAATCTAAAAACTTAGAAAAAAAAACAAAAAAAAATTGAAAAAACTTCAAAAAACAGTCATAAAAACCTACCTTGTGCTTGAAAAATCCTTCAAAGTTGGTGTAGAATGCTCCTCCTTTTCTTCTTCTGACCCCTCTTGTACTTGCAACACCTCAAACTCACTCTTTCACTCACTCTTCTCACTGGTTTTCCTCTTCTTCACCTAGCTGTTGCAAAACATCAAATGGCATATGTGAGCAAAAAAATGAAGAATGAGAGTGTTTTGTTTAGCTTATAGGCTTTTAGAAGGGTCCCACAAGCCTTTAGGGTTCGGCCCAAGGCTCACATTCCAAGAAAATCAAAGAAATTAAAAAAAATGCCTTTTTGCACGTCCTAGTGCGGGGGACGCCTGGGCGTCTCCAAGACGCTCGAGGGACGGCTAGGAGTCTCCGAGATGTCCAGGCGTCCCCGTTGTTTGCTCGGAGTCTCTCAAGTCTCGGCAGCGGTGGGGGGACGGCGGGGGACATTTCTCAGCCGTCCCCAAGTCTCTGAAATGTCTCGGTTGGGGAGACAAATGGATTTTAGGGGGGGACACATCCCCCTGGAACACTGGTTTTTCGCTTCCAAGCTCTATTTTGTTTCTCGTCTGATGGCAAATCCCTTGGCTATATACTAATTGTTGTGACGTTTTCACACATTGCCCCATTGCAAATGGGGACCCCCTTTTTCTCGCTTTCGTCGTTTTTGCTTTGATCTTGCAGTTTCTTGCCCTAATCCATGAAGCTAGGAAAGAATGTCCGAGCAGTCATCTCACAGGGAACATTAGAAATGCTTGAAATAGTGAATTTCCCTGAGGATAAGTGAAACCCTAACTATCATTCCTCGATCAGAACTGACCAATCCATGGCATAAGTCCATCATTCCATAAAAAAGGGTTAAGTCCACTCATTCCACAGTTCCAATCCCTGTTTCAAACTTCAGGGTTTGGAGGTCCTCGTTCACGATTCCATCCCGATGGTCTTTGCCCTAAGTTCCTATCTAGGGTCCTGCTCCAAAACCCACCATGATTTCTATTCCAGAGTTCTAAATCCAGAGTCCGGGGTGCACTAAGGGCTTGTCATTCCTTGGCAAAACTCATCGATCCCTGACTTGAACTAATGGAAAGTTCCAAAGATGACTTCAGGGATTCCATGATAAATGAGGTAGTTCCTCGTTCCAAGGTATAAATCCTCGTTCAAATGTCAAGAAGCTTCATCAGGAGTGAATAGAAATTCCATAGTTTAAGGCAGGAAAACCCAAGGCCTAGTCCAACTTTAGACTTAGAAGATCCTCAGGAAGGAATTCCTGAACCGGATTTTCCTTGATGGGAACATTCCTGAACTAGACATTCCTTGACCCACTCCAAAATGCGCCTCTGGACAGGAAAATTCCTTCACTTAGTGAAATTTGCAAACAAGGAATTCAAGGATCATTCCATTCCAAGATCCACCCTGAAAACTGCGACTTTTTGACTCGGAGGAATTTCAATCAATAAGGTTTTCAGGGACTTAGAGTAATTTCGAAAATGTTGTATATTCAATCCCCCTCCGGAAGACTTAGAAACTATGCACAGGAATATTCCTGGTCGCATATTCCAGTACCAACTGGAATATGCGCCCAGGGAAGAAATTCCTTCCTGGTCGCATAATCCAGTAGGTACTGGATGCGCCTAGGGATGATTTTTGTCCTGGTTGCATAATCCAGTACCTACTGGATTATGCGCCCCAGGATTAGGACTGTCCTGTTCCACATTCCTGTCCAGTCTGGACTATGCAACTCGTCAGGAAATCGTCCCTGGACTAGTCTGCGAGTGCCTGAATGAAGAATTCACCGTTTGTTAGGAAAATTTAACCATGGAGATCGAAATTCCCTGAGGGGATAGAGTGAACACCTCGCTTTGGATCCCATGTTAATAACTGAAACTCTGATGAAGCAAACTAAAATTCACCCTTTGCCAAAAATTGAAACAGGAGGACAAATCCTTAGTCAAAATTAGGCTCAAAAGTCTGAGTCGCATTATCTAGTTGAGGATGGAATTTGCGCCCAGGAGAGCTTTTTGTCCAAATCGCAAAATCCACTTCCCCTTGGAATTTGCGCTCCTAGAGGTTTTTTGTCCAGGTTGCACATTCCTGACCCAGATGGAATTTGCGCTCTTGGACAATAGGATTCCAGTTCCCTTTGAAAAATGCAAAATAAGATAATTCCTGTCCAGAATGAAAGAAGCAACCTTCCGTCTGAGTGAGATTCCACAGGAGAAAATTTCCAAGACTTAGCAAAATTTTGACAAAAAGACTTGAAAGAAAGTCTGAGAGAGAAGTCGTCCAGACTCAGGAATAAGTTATCCATGGTCGCATAATCCAGTCACTCAAGGAATCCCCGACCAAGTGGAATATGTAATCCAGTCACTCATGGAATCCCCGACCTTAAGGAATCCCCGACCTAAAGGAATCCCCGACCAAGTGGAATATGTAATCCAGTCACTCATGAAATCCCCGACCTTAAGGAATCCCCGACCAAGTGGAATATGCGCTCCAAGACAGGTGGATTCCCTGACCAGGTGGATTTCCCGACTAGGTGGATTCCCCGACCGACTGAAATCCCCGACCACCGAGCCTGGGAGAAAAAGACAAAAGAACTAAGTCGGCTAGGTGATGGAGTATGGCGGCTACGTTTTTTTTATTCCACCAACCTAGGTCGGCCAAGTGGCAGGGGGAGTCCAAACACCTATATAAGGAGGCCGCCCAAGTCATTTCATTCATTCAAACTCAAATCCAAGATAGAAAAAGCAGATTTCATGTTCAAACCAAGGGCAAAAGTAAGTATTCCAAGGAAGATTTTAGCATTCAAAGAACAGATTTCACCCCTAGGAGGACAAATTTCATCAAGACCTGGAATTCCTAGCTGAGGAATTCTAGTCCAAGGAATCCTACTCCCTCCTTCCAATTGCTCCCTGACCTGGAAATTCCTCCTGCCCATGCCTGGTAATCCTGGAATGAAGGAAAAATGTGAAGAATGCCAAAGAATGAGGGAAATCCTTTGTTTGTTCGGGAATTTATAAGTGAAATTGATCAAAACTTGCAAAATCATTCATGTTTCATTTCATATTGCATTGCATTTATGGGTTTTGTGCATCATGCCTATTCGAGGTTTCCCTTGTTTTGCAGGAATCCAATACGAGGATAAGTTCCATGAGGAGGATGAACAAGGATGATTCGGGGCAAGTAGGATGGATGCAGAGAGTTCAAGCGCTTGAAATGATGACCATTTCAAGGATCCAGGAGTTCTGACAATAAGAAGACCACACAGGCATACCGAGGATTTGTGAAGGAAATCACTCCAAGTCCAATATTAGGGATTCCAGTTCCGGACAAGAGGATCAATCCTTGGAAAACCAAGAGGATACACTTCAAGTTCACATCCATCGAGAAGAACGAGAATCCACGCCAAGAGCAAGGATCCGTGCCGGTGCAGGAATCCAAAGGGAAATACAGCAAGGATGGAATTTTGATTCCAAAGTATACAGCACAGAGACAAAATACCAAGGATCACACAAAGAATTCCTTCAGGATTGACTTGATTTCTAGCCTAGAAGGAATTCCACAGCAAAGTTCCTTGACCCCCTGGATTGTGCGCCCAGGAAGAAAATCATTCTAGGTCGCAAAATCCTGTTCCAGGTGGAATTTGCGACCAGGACAAGTGGATTCCAGGACACCATGAAATTTGCGACCAAGGAGCAAGTCAAGCTGGGCAGTTGACTGGTCTCACCTACCTACCAGGCAGCTTAGTCAGCCTGACGCCTAGGACATGTGGCAACCTTCTACTTGTCTTATGACATATTTCCACCTACCTTTTAGGGTTTGCACGTTGATAGAGGAAATCTGATCTTTTTTCACCTCCTTGTTTGCTAGCTAGCCTATAAATAGGCTGAGGGCGCCTCATTTAGGGATCCCTCCCTCTCTCTCTTTTTTCCATCATTCTGCTGCTCCTAGAGCACCCTAGTAGCTAGTTTTCATTTCTGCACTATTTTTCTGAGCTGAAACTCCAAGGATCAGTTGGATTGTTGTAATATAGACTTCTGAAGCAATAATATATGCATTGAAGAATGGTGTTCATATATTTCTTTGGATTTTTGGCATGGTCTTATTGATTTCTTGTAGCAAATCTGAAAGATATTGAAGTTCTTTCTTGTATTTCATGCTTTTGTTAGATAGATGTGATGGAAATGTTCTTGTTGAATGATTGAAGTTGATTTGTTCATACCATTTGTGATCTGTGGCTTGCAAATCACTTTGTATGGTTAGTCTGAACGTAATCCATGCTTAACTTCGACTGTTTCTGTATGATCAGTTCCATGTTCCATGACAGGACAGTGTGAAAATCTTTGCCTCTACCCCAGAAGATTGCACCATCTGTGCCTAGTTGTTGTCGCATGAGGAAGCAGAGGACTGGTTCCAGTTTCCATCTTCAACAGCAGTCATTTCCATTGATTAGATTCTTGAACCCTTACCCCATCTTTTGCATTTTCTTTTAGATCTTCATTAGGAATAGTCCGTAAGGAACCTCACTGAGAAATCATTCCCTATCTGGAAGTGGAACTAAAAGCCTACGCCTTGTTTTCCTTGGAAGAGATAGTGAAATCTAGGCCATTCCGTGGAAGAAACAGTGAAATCCCAGTTTCTCTGTTGGAGGAAGCAATAGGTTCCAGGTTGTCCATTTGCGAAGGAGTTTCATTCACCCACCAATCCGAGTCCCAGGAGTGAATTCCATGTCCATGAAGGAGTAATCCCACGTAAGTTCCCTTCGTGATTACCAGCAAATCACATCATTCCACTGAGTCTATCCCTATGCACGTCAAGACCTGACATAAAAGGAACCTTAGAGAGCAGTCTCATTTGATCACATAGTTTAGCGTCTGAGAAGCTTTATTCAAGAGAGGATAGAATACTCTGTGTTTTATTCTATTGTTGTGGTGTCACAAAAACATCATCAACACTAATATTGATCAAAGTTGAAAAAACAACATTCACAACCATGAGAAACAAGGATTCAATAATGACTCATTAGGTGAAAAATGACAACATTTTGGCTCTCATTTGACTCTACGAAAAATAACATACACTAGGCCTAATATGTTCATCACAAAAATGTAATTTAGGCTCCCTACTAAGAATTTTGCTTCATTTGCTGAAGCATGCTATCAAATGTCTCATAAATCTCTCCAAGGTTGGGAGAGTTTGTGTTGGCATGCCTGATTACCCCAGGTGAACCATGATATGATAGAGCAAATATATTTGCGAGCAACATTTGAAAAACAATTACACGTTAACAATTTGAAAAACAAAAGATTTTAAAATGAAAGGTAAAATTGAATGCAAAAATTTATTTATAAAATGACAAAATAAGAAATTCAAGGTAAAATTGAGAGCACACATTAAATTTCTTACCTCACAGTGGACCACCAAGCGTCATTAAGTACCTTTTGTCTCACATTCTTCCCTTCTAAATTTGCTTCAACCACTATTTCCGCTCTCGAGAAATCACCATGGAATGTAGAGCCTCCTACATCTCCAACATCCTTTCTAGCAAAATGAAATAATTAGCATATCTAGTCTCTATTGGTATGAGGAACTCCTTAAAAAAAACATTGTTCCATGGGGACGCGTCCCCCCCCCAAAAATAGTTGTTTCCAGGACAGGGACATCCCTGGGACGTCAGGGGGACGTCCAGATGAACCTCCACCGCCACTGTGCATCACCGCCATCCTCGGGACGTTTCCCTCTGAGAGGGGATGTCTCTGGTGTGTCCCTTAAAAAGGAGGACGTCTGGGGGACTTTGGGACGTCTAGGGGACGCCCAGAAGTCCCTCGATGCCCCCAGGAAACGCTCAGGCGTCCCTTGCGCTGTCCAACGCCAAAAGATGTTTTTTTTTTTGTAAATTTCAATTGGATTTTGGTTTATGTGCCCTCTAACCTAAACCTAATTGCTAATCGGCCCCACCCCCACCCCCAAGGCCAGTCGTTTGCTATTCTAGGTTTCTAGTTCTTCTGTTGTTGAGAGGAATTGGTCTACTTATAGCTTCATCCACTCCATTAAGAGGAACAGGCTTGCCTTTAGGAGGGCAGAGAAGCTTGTGGCTGTACATAGTGCCTTGCGTCTCATTGACTGCAACACGCTTATGTAAAAGGAGAGTCCAGCAGTTAGATGGGATGTAGAGCCAGAGGAGCCAGCACAAATTGATGATGATGCTACAGAGACAGGGTTGGTTGGTATTGGTTTGGAGGAGCTTGAGCATGTAGAGTCCATCAGTTCTAGTCATGAGGAGCTTGGCGAGAACTTTGGGGATGATTAGCCATTGATTCATTACTATTAGTATTAGTATTTACTTTTAGTATTTAGCATTTACTATTTTCTTTTGTTTTTGAACAGTGTTCAACTTGCTACTTGATCAGTTGATACTTGATTGTAATCATGAATCATCATTATGAAATTTTGAAAACTCTGAATTTGATATTTTGATTTTGATTTTCAATTTCAATGTTCAATGTTCAATGTTCAATGATTCATTGGTTCAGTGTTGAAACTTCATTGTTAAAAACTTAAATTTTAAATTGTTGATGTTCAATGCAATATACTTTTTCCTTATACATCTTTTTATAACTAATTTTTCAAGTACTATATATATTTGCGCCACCCCCCCGCCGCCGTCCCCAAATTTAGGCCCCCCGTCCCCCCTTCAGGAAACTCTGTGGAACTATCTTCCAATTTATTTTCGCGATGCCTTTTAAAGCATTGTTCAAAGCATGAACACAACATGGGGTTGAAAAAATATGTTTGTAAGCACTCTCAACTATCAAACCAACTAGCTTACAAACATGAGTTAATCAGGTCACAACTCACACAACACTAGAACACTCAACCTCCTGTATGGCCTCCCTCAAAAGATGAAATTGAAAATCTGTATCCTTGCATTTGCTAGAGCAATCAATAGCTCTAAGAAAGTATGAACCGATGGGACATGTAACAATTATATTAATGAATTGCCGATGTCAAATATTAGCCCACCCATCCATGACAATAGAGTGGCCTGTCCTAATCCATGTTTGTGTCATTTCCTCCATCAAGTTCACCTTTAAATATTGTTTGTCGAGAAGGGAGGTACACAATTTATGTTCTCTAGGAGGGCATAAGAGGATGCGATTGTGTTTGTTTTCTTCAACATCTCTTTGAAATATGGAGAATGTGTTGGATGAAATGGGATGGCATGGGCATAAAAGAATTTGGCTACAGAATCATCAACATCCTTGAATACTTGCAAATTCAACAAACTTATTGTATTTTGCCCATCAGTAGTAGTGGCCTTTCTCTTCCCTCTATCAAAAGCCTGCCCCCTTGGATTCTTACTAACAACAAATGAAACATTGGTATACTCCAAAAAAGATTGTAGTGGTACACTTTTAGCCTCATTCTCCCTGACCAAGGTAAGCATTTGAACCCTTTTTGCTAAAGTTATTTTCCAACAAACCCTGATCGACAATCACACCTAATAAATGGTGCTCAACTCTAGTGTAACTCCCATGACAATGAGTTTTGCACATATGACAGCCAATGTTTACTTCCCCCTGAATTTTTGGGTTTATTATATCCCAAAATGGTGACATATTGCAACAAAGGTTTCATGGGATGGAATAGGTTTTTTGCATACATATTGACAATGGTTGAAGGGCATGCAAGAGAGTTTGGTACAACACTTGTGTTTTTAGGAGAACCCCAACACTTTGTTTAACTTCATTCAGATTGACATTCATTTCTTCACTCCCCATTTCATACTCATCACTGCCGCTCATTTTGATTTGTAAAGAAATTTGTGACATCTTGAAAAAAACATAAGAAAAAAATCCGTAAGATCTTTGACAAAAAAAGAAAAAAAGAAAAACTAAAAGAAGTGATTATGGCTTACCTTGCAATGATTTTCAATTGTGAAGGTGATTGCAAATCTTATTCAATTGACCTTCATTCCACTTCTTTCTCCTCTTTTTTCTTTCCTCTTCTTCAGCTGTGTAAACCAGAAATGATAGTGGCAAGAAATGTTTTAGGGCATTGAGTATTTAATTTTTAAGGTTTCCATAAGGGGTGTGGGAGGGCTTGTTGGGCCCCTACACCCCCCCTTTAAAATTATTTAAATAATAAAAATTGATGCTTATTTTTTTATGTTTTTTTCTTTTAAAAACTGTGATGGTTGTCGGGGACATATAATTGTTTCTAGGATGGTGAAGGGATGCCTCTGGTTGTCCTAGGGATGATCCACCCCATGGATGCCATCTTGGGCATGTGCCCATGGTTTCTCCATGTCGGTAAACAAATTTGTCATTGCTATCTTCTTGTTACGACTCGCCCAACAGGTAGTGTAACTGTACCAACAGTTGGAGAAATTGTTATTATTTAACAACTTTCCTTTTCGTTTGGAGGGGTAGCTCTCTCGTATGACAAAGGTTTGGTTTTTGGGGTATTTTTAACCCAAAAAATACGAAAGGGAAAGAAGCTGAAAAGCAAGAATGAATTTAGGAAGCCCTGATAGAAAGTATATGAATGCTGATTCAGATTTCGCATGTTTGATGAAAAATAGTTATAACTAACTTCACCATGGAAGCAAGAGAGCACTTCACAAAATCCTTATGGTGAATCTTAACAAATGCTTGACATGCAATAATGATGAAGATATAATGGCTCACAAATCTTAACTTAGATAAGACAAATGTATAATAGCAGTATTCAATACAAGATCTGCAAGATATAACTGGATGCACCTTCAAGATTGTACAGTTTATATACTTCTGAAAGAAGACTAATTGTTTTCACAAAAGAACCAAGCGATTGCAAAGAGCATTATCTCTTCAACATACGAAAAATCAATAACGACACACAAAAAATACCAAGACTCCAAGATCAAAGTATCTTCTATTTCTTTGCAGAATTATAGAACTCCTAAACCTTTGTACCAAAATTGTGATAGCCAAAAAGTCCTTTAAAATACAACTTAGCCTCATATGTATAGGCTTTTCCCAGTAACCTTTTATAACTACTTTATAACTGTCTTTATTTTATTTACAACTTAAAATAAATAAAAAAGCATTTCTTTTCTATCACAGTCATAAATAAAATGAGTTTATATTAAGTCATATAAATGACTTAATTTACATTTGAGAAACAAATAAAGTAATTTAAGCAAAGAAAAGTCTTCATTTCTGCTGCTCTAGAACATTTTCCTTTGTGGCCTTGGACTTTTCTAAAGAAGATGTAAATCCTGAACTGTTTGATTGTCGGTGCCATTAGCTTTGACCTTGGAACAATAGTTGAAGAATCTTAGTTTCTAAGTCATTAGACTTTCTTCTATCTCTTTTATTTTTGCATGAAATGCTGATAAATCCTTTCGACAACTAATTGTTGTATTCGACATTGAGGCTAATTTCTTCAACGTATTTGTGTCGACAACCTCTTTATTGAATAATTCCTTCGAAATCAGATCCTTGAAGTTTTGCTTGATTATTTGAATATCCTCAATAGCTGAACTATCTCCTTTCATAATATCTACTTCGAAGGCTAGACATCTTGCAGCAATTTCAGACTTAATTTGTTCAAACTATTTTACTAGTTTCTTCAATTCCGAGATAGTTTGTTTAATAATCATTGTTTTCCATTCAATGCTTTTGAGTCATGCTATTGCGTAATCATTGTTTTTACATTGTACTTTGCCATTTCTTCTAAATCTTGAGCTGCAAGTTGCCATATAGTATCTTCTTTCTTAATTATTATGAGTTCACCGCTTAATTCTTTCATTTTGTTATCAGCTTCTTGATACAATCTCATTGCTTATTCAATGTACAACAGGCCATCTATCGTAATCTGTTCAACCCATGCCTCTGAAGCTTTCCCATACACTTGATACTTACTAATCTTTTCTATTGTGCCCCTATCAACATCTTTTATATTCGTATTGTTTGAAGTTGATGATGGTGCACTTAACGGTTGGGTAGAAGTATCTATAATATAGACTTAATATACGATGTTAAAACTTGATTTTGTTCCTCCAGTTGTTCCCTGGTTACTATCTCCTTTTTTGTTTATTGCACCATTTTTGCAGCTGAAATTTGAAAATTATGAATATCACCCTTGTGGGTAGAGGGGCCAAGTTCAACTCGAGAAACTTGATAGTCATCCTCAGTTGCTTCTTGCTCATTTTTATCACCAACAGGTTTAGTTATCTCCACATATTGATTTCCAGAGGAATCTACCATTAACCTAGAAGCAACCTGGGCCTTTTTGTGTTTTGGGTTGGAACCATGCAACAACTTAGCCACTGCATCAAAATCAGGATCAACCATGTAAGATCCCTTACAAGATCTGCCCTAAAATCTGAGTTTTTTTTTTTGATTTCTGCCTTAGATTTCTGCACTTTAGGATTCTGCTCCAAACCCTAGAATTCTGATTTATTTTTCTGATTTCAAACAAGTATGAACAGTGAACATATATGTGCAATGTTTGCTCAAATAAACATGCCAATGATGAACCCTTATGACAATAGTAACAACCACAGACTTATCCACAAGATATGAACATCCAATTGCAAACAAAATGGAAATAAATCTGATTTCTGAATCATATCAGACTGCTGCTACAAATCAGAACTTCTGAATATGCAATTACAACAATAATATAGGCTCAAACATATCCCAGAATTCTGCTATTACAAATCAGACCTAATAGTAGGTTTGTACATACCAAAATGGTGAACAATGATGCTCCACAAACCCTCCTAAATGATGGGCTAGGGCTGCTGCTAGGGTTAGGGTTTAGAAACCCTAAACAATGGTGAAATTGCCTCCAAAGGCCAAGTCGCCCTCCTCTAGAAGTGGCGCTCCAAACTAGGGGAAGCCCTAATGCAATGAACATGCAAAATGCCACAATAATGATCACTAGTCTAGGGTAAACTCTAAAGCCAAATGAACACAAATGCCACAAGAAATCCTCCTTCAATGCTGATCCAAAATCTGAATATGCAATCAAGCTCTTCTCCTCCACATGTTGCCAATGAAGTGCAATTATGAACGCCGTATGAGTCCACTTCCAAAGATGTGATTGGGTTTTTGTCCAATCCACCTATCTTCCTTAGGGTTTTCGTCCTAGGAAGGTGCTGAACCAAAAGTTGCAGCCAAGAGATAAATCTCCAATGAAAAGGAATATGAATCAATGGTGATGGAAATGCCTCAAAACAACTTATATTTATACATGCTTTTTCTCCTTCCTCAAGCTGGCCGACCTCAAGGGATATTTCCTTCTTATTTTTTATTTATTCCTTTCTCACTAGGCCGACTCCTTTTGGGCACCCAAATCACAAGGAAAGCATTTTATTTTATTTTTTATTATTTTCCATCCTTCCATTATCCAAGGGCGAATCACTTAGGCACATGATACCTCATATTTTTGACCTCAAATGAAGTTGTCCTCCTCAAGGAAAAACATTATAAATTATTTCTCATTTTTTTCAATGGCATTTTCCATATTTTCTTCTATTTTCCATTCTTCTCTTTGGTCGCTCCACATTAGGGCAAATTATCTTAATTGTTTTGACTTCAACAAAACTCTCACAAAAATATGCTAAGTCATCTCCCATGCTCATTTTGCCCTACAATATTGGCTAAGTGTGAAAACTCACCAATTAGGTCATTCCCTGAGCCCTCCGGCTTAGCCTACGGGAATAGGATAGGCTAGCCAACTCCACTAGGTGATCACTCCGAAAATGGGGATATTGCAAACTATCTCTTTATATTTCCTCTTTTTGCATACGACTTCTTACAACCATTGAGAAGAAGTGTTGGAAATTGTTGTCATTGATGTCAAAGGAAAGAATTGATGTCTAAGTTTGTTATTGATGTCAAGAAGGAATGTCCAAGATTGTTATCATTGATAAATGGACGAGTTTGTTGGAATATTGTTAATTGACGTCATAGGAGTGAAATGGATTCTGATTTTGATGTAAGGAGAAAAGATTAGCAGCAGAGGATATATTAATATTGGTCGATCCTCATTCAAAGTGGCAGCGTTGAAGTTAGCCGACTTTCTTAAGGAATGAAAAACAAATTCAAATTGCTGGTCGACCTTGTTGTGCGAAGGATTAAAAGGAGATAAGTCTAATTTAAAGAAGGCCGACTCCCTATTGATCAACATTTGGTCTTTTACTTGGTGAGTAGCATTTATTATATCTTCATTGTTGGCCGACTCCATATACATGGCAGCACTTGGTTTTTATGAAGAACCATTATGGTATGGCCGACCCTATTGATGATCGCCCATGTTTGAGAAGTTAAAATAAAATATTTATATTTTATGTTTGAGCCGACCTCCTTGAAAAAGATGCCTCCCTTAGATGAAGAGGTGTATTGGTATGGTATAAAAGAAGATTGAGTTGAGGATTAGAAAGAAAGCAATGAATATCATTTGAATATAAGAGAAGATATAGAGGAAGAGAAGGGGCAGAAATATGAAGTGTAATTCTGAATTATCATTGAAGGAAGTATGTGTGATTGCATGAAAAAGACATGAGCAGATTTGTGGGAAAAAATATTGATATACTTAGTGATCAAATTTGAAGGAAGATATTGATATAGATTGGATCAGTTTTGTGAACGAAGAGTGTGCATCATTTGAATCAAATTGGTGAAGGAAGGTATATGCGTGTGGATCTGATTTACAAAGATGAGACTTACATCATTCAGAATGAGAAGTAGTGATCAGATTTGGGTGGAGGAGCAAACTATATCATCCATTGAAGAATTAATAGGTTGGTGCCTATCAAATAAGAGATTGGTGTCTCCTAGTGAGTTGGTGCTTAGTTGTAGGGATTGGTGTCTCTAGTGGGTTGGTGCTCACAAAAGAAGAATTGTAAGAGAAGTAGGTTGGCGCCTACAAAAGAAGATCAATATATAGAAGCAATATTTTGCTGTGATTTTTTCCCGGGTTTCCATGTAAATCGTGTGTTCTTAATTGTTAGATCTTGCATGTACATTATTGTTGTGGTTGATTAAGTTTTGAAGAGTAAAAGATTGTATTATACTGATTCACCCCCCCCAAGTATAATCGTGTGCTCATCAAGAGGAAGGGATTTTTTTGAGGGCTAGAGGTGGATGAAGGCATGATTGGAGGAAGAGTAGTTTTAAGGAAAGCATCCACATAAGTATCATCTTGATGCGAAGATGAAGGGGGAGACTTATGTATGGCAGTTTCAGGTTTTGGTGAAGGAGGAGGTGATGGGGAAGTGGGAACTTGGGATGAAGGAATGTTTACTTTTGGTCTTCCTCCAGTATCATCTTGCGCACAAGAACTTTTCAAGTCAACCCCTTTCTTGGGGTCTTCTCCATCCCCTCCTCTAGCTGCATTTGACCTAGTTCTTGATATATATACATTAGTGTTTGGTGCAGATGAAGATACTCCACCTTGTTTTTTTGAATTTTTTTGCTTTTAGGAGATGTGCTCTGAGGTTTGAGACAGTATGTTCAACAATCTTTGCATCCAACCATTTCGTAGATTTGTTCAAGACAAAGAAATATCTTTCCCTTATATCTGTCATCTCTTTATTTGCCCAATTAATAGATGTGAGAGGTTGGAACTGGAGGGTGTCTATATAGACTTTTTCAATCATTTCAGAACCATCATCTTCTATGCTTGCGGTGTTCCATCCCAATTCATATTCATTCATTTGCTAAATGGTCATTTTAGACCAATCGCTTTTTTGCACTTCAAAATTATTCTCACAATCAGCCTAGTAATCTTCAAGGTGTGGGTGATGGAAGAATTTAGATCCCAAATGCAAATTGTCTTTCACATAATTCTTACTATCAAATGGGTATCTCATACTATGAAAGTGCATTGTAATTTTAACAAGAGACCTTTCAACATTTTGGGCTTTAGTTGTAGATGGGCATGTGTAGTAACTTAAGCCCAAAGGAAACATATAACCTGCCTTCTTATCTCTACATTTATTATTTACACACTCCATTTGCGTACACAGTTCAATTAGAATCAAATGATCACTAGGATACCTAGGCAATTTATAAGGTTATTCATCATGACCACCATCTTTGATATATGTAAACCTGGGAAATTCAATAAAGTAACCGCCAAATTGACAAATCAAAATGGTTGCTTCTGGAGAAATTCTTAATTCAACATTTCCATCAAGTTCTCTTATTGTAAGCATTGTGAAAGCATCATTGACTCTTCAAAAATGCTTATTGCTGTTCTCCTTTTGCAATTGTGGGTAGAAATCATATATTTGGGTGGTGTCATCAAATACTCCCAGCTCTTGCAAACCTGACCATGGATGCATGCTTGCAATGAAAATAGATAAGAAGTCATGTAAAATTCTTGAGTATTTTGAAAATTCACTAACTGATTAAGGTTATCACTAATCAATTTGCCCTAATCAATGAACTGTGAAACAAAACCAATGACTATGATGAACTGACACATCCAATATTCAAAGGAATTGGTTTCCTTGCTTCCCATAACTCTATGAAGCAGGGTAATGATATCCGATATATCTTCATTAAAATGAGACCTTAGTAAATTTTTATGAAGCTTGGACTTTACTTTCTTAGGAACTTTGAACCAATGGCCATATTATTGAGGCATAAATCCTTTTTCTTGGTGAAGTAATGATTAGCCTTTTTCATGCTCATATTGGCATATTCTTCTCTGATTGGAAGTCTTAGGGTGATACTTAGTGAAGGGTCGTTCAGTCTAGTTATTACTTGGTCATCCATGGCTTTAACCTCCCTTGTTTCAGGCTTATAATGCCTTACACAGGTGAGAACTAGATCAATACACTGCACAAAGGTAGGGAGGCCACCTGCGTGTGCCAGCCCAATTTGAAAATAGCCTCGACCATAGAAGACCTAGGATTTCGAGACATTCTCGGCCAAAATTCCTCCAAATCAACGTGCCCCAATTTATTGTCTCCAACATTAGATAATGATTTGTGTAAAACTGATTCCCAGTCGTACCCTTGGTATGCATATTTCATTTTATAAGGTTTGGAGGTTAACCGAAATAGGCAAATTAGGATTGGAGGGAGAATAAGATCAATAAAATGAGAAATGGCCAAAAATTTAGGTCAAGATAAGCATCAAAACAAGTATGATTTATGAAAAGCTAGGGCACAATAACTGAAAAGTTGAATTCTTGTTGAGTAGATAGTTTAAAGCAATGGGAGAAATAGTGGAGAAAAATGTGGGAGATATTGGTTTACCTTGCAATTTGAGTGGGATGAATTCGGGAGAGATCAATTGGTTGTATTTCTGCCGAGCTTGCTATAATTGAGTGTACAAAGATTCCTTCTTATTCAAAGTCTGCATGTTCTTTTGAATGAGCAATGAATTTTTTTATATAACCACACTTTTCCCCTTGTTGGAGGTATCGGGGAAGATAAGAACCTTGTTAGAAATCTATTGAATATAACACCTTTTGTAGGATTGGACCTTGTCGGGAATTCGGAGGTGACTGGGAACCTTGTTGAAAGTTCCTTGGGTTCCCGGAACCTATGAATGCTTCAACATCCTTTTAAAAGAAAATATCCCCAGTTGGAGATCCTAATGGTTCCCGGTACTTAGTAAAGTGCCAACAACTTATGTTCAAACGTTGAGGTTGACAGTTTAGGGGGTTCCTGGTACTTCAAGAACCTACGATAGTTCCTGGTGCTGGCAAAAGCTCTGACCAGATGAAAAACACTTAGGAAAATGCTTAGAGCCCCTTGGGAAAGAATTGAAATTCGGAAAACTCACAGATCTAAAGACATAATAATTGCATAAAGTATGATTACAAGGAACAAAGTATGGGAAAACAATTATGATTACAAGGAACAAAGTATGGGAAAACGAAAATTTGAGACTTAGTCAAAATTGGAGGTAACACCCTGAAGATAGGGGATGGCTAAGAGATGTCCTCTGTCGTCCTGCTATCCTAGGGACATTGGTCAGAGGGGGACACATCGCTATAGAACCCTAGTTTTTACAACAATGAGTTTGAAGCCTTTATTGGATAACATGTTCATGTGATGATGGTTGTATGCTACATCATGTTTGATTGTTATACTTGTTTTTGTTGATGATGTTGTCTTCCTTTCTCACTCTCTCTTTGGTTTACATAGATAACTTTATGCCCTTGCTTGTTTTTGTGAGTTTTGTCCTTTCTTCAACACTTCCAAGGATGCTCTCGTTAGGTTTTAGTTCTCCTACAAAGAAGAACTTGTAGAGATTACAACTTATACATACTTGGGAATTTAGTTTATAGACCATCCTTTAGTTTGAAATCGGCCTCCAAGTTATGCCTTTGCAAGGGATATGCTCACTTTCTACCCCAGAGCATCATTGTTTTTTAGATACATTTGCATTATAACGCTTCAAAGATACGCCTCTATGATAGAAAAATTAGACCTACAATTCTTCATGTATCCAAGGTTTGGGGTCCTAGCATGGGTTTCACTGACCGGGTTGATATTGACAAGGTCTAGTCGCTTTTGCTTCAATTGTATGATTCATTCAAAAGGATTATTTCCTCAGTGTATTTTCCAAGCTAGGTTGGTGCCTTGCTCCTTTACCTTGAGAGCATTTTCAGGATTAGTATCCATATTTACAGACTTAAGGCCAAGATGCCCATATTTGGCAGTTTGTTCTTTGAGAGGGTTGCCTCTTTGGGTCCCTCTAGGGATCAACATTGTTGGTCTTTTGTATCCAGTTTTCTCCTTCAATCTATTGACATCTTTATTAGTTGGCTTCTTTGATTCAAATATTCTTGGGCTGTCCCTCCCCTTCTTCACCTAAAGCTGACCATCAATTCAGCTATTAGAGAGGACATACATTGAAAGCAAGTTCAAGTCACTTGGACTTCTCCACAATTCCTCAATCTCATGTGGGTTTCTATGTTGAGCATTTCTTATAGTTTGTGGATGGCATCATCAGTCAACTTGGCTACCTCCAAGATTATTGCTCACATTCTTTGATTGTTCTTGTTGGCAATTGAAAGTTCTCACACCATTTACTTTTTGAGATTGACACCATATTTTGCACAGTGAAAAGATCTTCTATCTTCGCTACCTATGGGAAGTGAAGTTTGAGGAGCACTTTATTTTTCAAGTGTCCTATCTGCTACGAAATTTGTGGGAGATACCATTGTCTAAATGAAGAATCTGGAGGTTCTATATCCTTTTTCTTCCACCATACTGATTAGAGGTGCTTGACCACTTTTCTTTGGGAGTGTGTTAACTTTTAGATGAAGACCCTTACAAAGGACTCCTAGAGCTATTAGAATGATGGCATCCTTCATATAACTCATTGCAAACATATGGGATGCTAATCACCTCTTGTATAGCATCGATCAAGACACAAATTGAGACTAGTCTGCAAGAATGTTTCTTCTTTGTGAACTCCTAGAGCTCCCATCCCTCTCACTCTTGTTCTAGGCATGGTAGGTCAATGTTACTTGATGTAGTGGGTAAGCCATTCGTCCCTACTTGCATTCAAGGAGATTTGGTGAAACAGGTATCACCGACTTCCTTCCTATTATTGGGGGACTGTGTACTATCAATATTTGGATTGTTTTTGGGGGCAGTTCTTTGCGCCCCTCAAGGTGACCAAGCTTTGCCTACTTGAAACCGATTATTTTCCCATGGATATCATCAGTCTTGTAATTGCTTTTTCATAGTGGTTGACGGTGAGGGACAAATTCTGTGTTAAGTATTTCAGATTAGTGGCAGCTGTCACCTTAGTCATGGTTTTCATCAAACATATATATTTCTGTGATAGGTCTTATTTTCTCATGGATTGCATTGTTGTCTGAACATGTTTACGGTTTATCCAATCCCCTTGTCAGCTAGTCATTTATTGTTGTGCTTTACCTTAGTCTTGACTCTTACCTTTGGATTGTTTTTAGAGCTCCTTTTTCCTCCCCCATTTAATATACACAGGCTATACTTTTGAGTTGCATTGATCTATTTTGGTCATTGTTGATGCGTGTTTTACGACTACAACAACATTAGGATAGATACACAGAGTGCTCTTTCCTCTCTTGAACAAAGCTTCTCAGATGCTGAACTTCGTGATCAAATGAGACTGCTCCAAGGTTCCTTTTGTGTCAGGTCTTGACGGATGTGGGAAGAGCTCTGTGGAATGATGTGATTTGCTGGTAATCACAAGGGGGACTTACGCGTGAGACTCAGTGCTCTTTCAAAGCAGGGAAGGAAATCTTGGATTTCACTATGTCTTCCGGAGGCTGGATTCGGACTCTTCTGCTTCTTGCAAGGGAAAGGCTTGGATTTTCCAATCTATTGCAGGGAAAGGTATGGATTCACTTAGCTCTACTTCTGCAAACGGGAGAATGATTTGTCAATAAGCTCTTCTATGGACTATTCCTACTGCGGATCTAAAGAAAATGCAAAAGATAGGCAAGGGTTCAGGAATCTAATCGATAGAAAGGACTACTATTGAGGATGGAAACTGGAACCAAGCTTCTGCTTCGTCATGAGGCAACAACTAGGCAGAGATGGTGCTATCTTCTGAGGGGGAAGCAAGGATTTTCAGACTGCTCTTGCAAGAGACATGGAACTAAGACGTGCAACAACGATCGAAGTTAGACTTTGAAATAAGTTCAGACCAACCATACATTGTGATTTGCAAGCCACATCACAAATGGTGTGAACAATCAGTTTCAATCATGCATCAACAGTAACAATTTCCATCATTCTAACTAATAAAGCTTAAAGATAAAAAGGAAATGAAACAACTTCAACACTTTGGAGCTTAAGATTTGCTTTAAAGGAAACAAAAAAACCATGTCATAATCTAAAGAACTCTATAAACACCAATCCACAATGCTCATATTATTGATTTGGAAGATGTTTCGACAACAATCTTACTAATCCTTTAAAGTTTTCTTCTCCAAGAATGGAGTGATACAGAAATGAGACTAACAAACTAGATGCTCAGAGAGCCTAAGAAGATGAAAAATGTAATAAAAAAGGGACCTCTTCAAATGAGGCGCCCCAACCTTTATATAGGCAAGCAAAGTACATAGAGGGGGGGGGGAGGAAATCTGATTTCCTCGAAATCTGATTTCCTCGAAATCTGATTTCCTCGAAATCTGATTTCCTCGAAATCTGTGCCTAGGTCAGAAACCCTAATGTGGTAGGTGGGGTCGCCGGCATGTGCGAATAGATGATTGCCACCTGTCCTGGGCGCCCATGCTGACTAGGACTCTTGGATAGGACAATTCTGTTCCTCTGGAACTTCTTCCTGCTCCCTGGTCTCTGCTTCCACGAACCTGGTCAGGACAACCTCCAATTCCTCCATAGGAATACTGGGCATGTTCTCCAACCTGAATTCCATGACTGACGAGGTGGTGGCGCAAGCAGTGAGAACATTCTTCTAATCTGCCCTCAGCTCCTGGATACTGTTCATGAAGATCAGGAATGAAGATGCATCTTCGAGATGAGACCTCTGGGTAGGATAATCAGCCTTGAAGTATATGTTCTGCATCTTGCCTCTTAACTCCTCCAAGCTAATTATTCCATCCCGTGCAACTTCCAGATCGAACCAGGCCTCCGTGGATACAAGGATTTTCTCCTGGATTTCCCTCAACATGGCATGGGCTTGGGTAGTGTCACCCTCAATCTTCTCAAGGTTGTCTCTTTTCATGACCAAGGCAGAGTACCAACTGAGGAAATCATAGGCTGAATTTGCCTGTATTACTTTGTCCCTCACCAAGTCCTATTTTGTAGTGTTCATCAGCACCTTCAGTCTTGGGATGGTTTCCTCCCGAACAACAGTGAATTGCTGACAGACCTCTAGAATTGCCTGAGTCCTGTCCATGAGTGCAGCAACTCTCCCATACACCTGGACGAGATCCTCTATAAACTTATGAGCTCTATCCGAGACCTTCCCCATCCATTCCTTCGCTGCGTGACCAACCGATCTCAACACTTCGAACTCTGCTAGTGAATCCTTGGTTATGCTTGGTGGTTGGGCTGTTATTCCTTGGGCAGACTGCAGTGGGCCCATGAGATGCTGGATGTAATGCCTCAACTCCTCATTCTCCCTCTTCAGCTGGTTCTTCTCTTCCTGCTTCCTCAATCTTTCTTTGACGGTGGCAACAGAATCCTCTAGCTCCTCGATTTCCTGTCGCTTCGTGGTTGGTCCAAAGTTGACCGTCATTATGTCATAATCTTCAGGACTAATATCCTCTTTTGCTTTATCCACTCTTGGAACTGCAATTTCTACCTGGCGAGACCTTGATTCATCTCTAGTGATCCTGGAATACTTCTTTGGCTTCTTTGGGTCCACGGATTTTCCTATCCTGGCCAGGAAGTTCCCAAGTTCGGCGGAAGGATCATTTCTCTTGACTAACTTCTTCAATCTATCTTGCAGCCACTTGGGTCCTGTGGATAGATTAACTTCTCTTAGCGGTTCCTGTGGTCCCTGATCCACTTGCGGTATGGGTATTGACACTTCACCGGAGTTGAACTCCTCATTTAGGAATTCCAGATTAGGGTGATGAAGCATGTCTTCAATCCGGACCTCCCCTGGATTTCGTGAGGAATGCTTAGGATGATTTCCTACAACCAGGCTGGGAGTCCGCTCTTGGGCGGAATCCATGGACTCATTGTCTTCTTCCTTCTTGTGTTCATTCGGGATCATTTCCTCCTCCACGGGCCCTTTATCCTTAGCTGTTTGCATATTGTCATCGGAGAATAGATCAATCTCCTGGACGGAAGAAGTGCTGGCGGAATGAGGTCTACTTGCATTCTACTCCTCCTGGACTGGCCCTCTTATAGACTCCTTGCGGGCCTTTACTCTCTTTGTCGGTGGATCCTCTGCAGTTTTGTTTCTTATTTCTTGTCTCCATGTGCCTTATTCCTTTGCAGGTGTTCCTTCGGTCATGTCCTCTTCGGAAGACTGAGACTCCAAGTCTCCAATCAAATCATAAGTTGGGCGGGTGCCTTTCTTATGCAACCTCTCTGTCTGTTGGTTTATCCACTTCTATGTTCTTGTCAGCACGGGTGCCATTAGTTCATCCAGGTGGGTAACCTCAGGCTCGGACCAAATAAGTGGTGGAAGAGGTTTATCCTTTTCTTGCTCGAAGGCAGGCTAGACTTGCTTTCCGTTCTCCTTGACTTGATTCGGAACTGAAAAAACCTTGGTTGTCCTAATCATGTCCACGGACAGCCAGGAGCACATCCTCCTAATCTCGAAGTCATCCTCAGCATTCGCCCAGTGATTCTCCAGGTGGACCTTGTGTCTATGTTTCCTTCCACATGCAACCCTGGTGGTATTGAACGGATCAAAGTTTGCTCGTGAGGTATGGGCCACTAGGTTGTAAAACTGTAGTTCCTCATTGGATCTCTTTGCGGCTTGGAGGGATGGACATACCTCGACTGCATCCTCCATCTGGATTGGGAATGCTATCCCGACCTTTTTCTTTTGAACTTTATCATACGTCGAGAGTTGCCTAGTCAATTCCAGCAGGACCATCTTATTTGAAGGATACCTTGGCAATCTATATGGGAAGGCAGAGAATCCCTGCACACCGATGTATGTGAACTTCGGAAATTGGATGTACCAGGAGCCATATGTCTTGATCAACTGCTTGGACTCGGGTGACAAGCTCTGGTGAGTGCCTCCTTGAAGGGTTCTTGTGATGTGCATGGCGAATGCGTCATTATATCTTCTGAAATGAGTGAGCTATGCTCTGGAGATGAAGCTATGGATAATAGTCATAGACTCTAACTTGTCCTTCGGAATTCCTGACGCTTCCCTTCCATGACAGTCCCTTGTATCTATTGTTCCTCGCCAGCATGTAGATTATGTAGGAACTCATGTAAAATGCCTTTGAATCCTCCAGGTTCCAGAACTGTTCATCAATGTTGTCGCTGAGTATTTGAGCCCAGTCTATCATCTTCAGTCCGGCAGTGATCTCAATGTAGTAGAACATCCATGGCTCGAAGGTTGAAGACTGAGGACTTCCCATGATCTTGTTCAGCATGACGACGAGGTCTCCATGCTCCTGCTTGAAGTCGGATTTGAGGAGTCCCTTAGGCAGCTTGGAATGGTGAGGTCTCTTCTTTAGCATCCATGAATTATTGATGATTCCTAAACAGGTTGCGGGATCGGCTTTGAACATGTCGGATGCTTCCTCCTTGCTCGTGTAGTCGATGGGGCTATAGATAGGAATGTTGAATGCCTCGGCAATCTTTTCCTTGGAGAAGTAGGCTATCACCGTGTCGTCGCGGCCAACAATCATCCGACGTTTAGGATCATAGTGCATGAAACATTCCACGATCAACTCAGAACAAGGAATGGCAGGCGGGAAGCATGTGGCGGGCACAATTCCACTTCGAACTAACTTTGTTGCGAGCTGGGATGGAGGGCGTCCATCTACTCCATACATCCGCTTTCTGATTTCCTCCATGCTTGATGGGTTGATGTTGGTGTCTCCAACGTTCCCCCATTTCGAGACGATCCTGGACTCCGGAAGTGTTCCCTTGAGGACGTTCTGCATTTGAGCTTGTCTTGAAGAACTGGCCTTGGTACATGCCATGCACCTGTGGAATCAAGGAAAAGAAATAAAGTGGAAGGTTCAAAGGGGGTAAGAACAAAGGCGGGAAAAGAGGCTTTATTCCCAACGCGAGAAGCAGGTACTATGAATTTATGCATGTGGGACTAAAATTTCATGAAGCCAAATGCATAGGAAGGAAGGAGTAAGAATATTCTAGGTGAAAAAAAAGACCTATGCTTTACTTGCACAAACCTGTCCGTGGATAATAAACTTCTGATTTTTTAAGTAGATTTCTGATTTTGTGATGAATTTCCTGATTTTCTAATGTATTTCTGAGTTTTGTGCAGGAATTTCTGATTTTCAATGGATTCCCACCAAGGAATCTGCCCTCCAACTTCAGAAATTTCAAGTCTTCATGAAGAAATTTGTCTTGGAATGATAAATTCTGTCCTTGGACTGCAGAAATTTGCTTTTATTCTACAGAAAATTCTGCTCCTATGAGGGATTTTATCTTGGAGATGCTAAAATCTGCTTCCTTCTAGATGAAATTTGACCTCCCAATGATGAAATCTGCTTTTAGATGTTAAAATCTGCCTTTTGGATACTCACATCTGCCCTTTTCTGTTTTGAATTTGATTTGGAATGACTTGGAATGAGCTTGGGCGCCCTCCTTATATAGGCGTCCAAGCTCCCTTGCCACTTGGCCGACTGGGAGTGGCCGACTTGCATTTTTGTCTTATTTAAAACTCTAGCCGCCATAACTCTAGCCGACTTAACCCTTTTGTCTTTTCCTCTAGGTGGTGGCGCACTTTTCGGATGGACGGGGATTTCACTACGTCAAGGAATCTTCTTCTTCCTGAGCGCATTTTCCTTGTGGGAGTGAATTTTGCGACTTGGACAAGTGGGGCATCCTCTAAGAAGGCATGGATTTGGTGACTTGAAGAAAGGTTCACAATTTTGTCAAGGATTCACTTACTTGTTCAAGGAGATTCTTTGTTTTGCCTAGGAATTTTGCAAGGAATGGACTTCACAATCTTTATCCATCACTTGAATGCAAACTTCATGGTGTCTTGGAGTTTTCTAATGCAGAGCGCAAGTTCAAAGGGGGTCCAAGAGTCTGCCATCCTGAGCGCATATTCTACCTTGGACAGGAATCTACCTCTAGACCGCATTATTCCACATGAACAGGATTCTTTCATGCTCTTGCCGCAAATTTCAGGTGGTGCAGGATTTTCCTCCTGGCGCAAATTCTAGGTGGTGCAGGATTTTGCGCCACAGAGTGATGAGCTCTAGGGACTTGGTGGATGACAAATATTTTGAAATTTTGACAAGGACTTCTTCACCTGCCATGGAATTTCATGCTAAGGAGGGGAATTTTGCACGTTTCAGTTCAAGAAATTCCAATATTGATCAAGGATTAAACACTTTGAAATGTTCTTCAGGATGGGGCACACTTTCCATCTTGCTCAGGAAATTATGTCTAGGGCGCATATTCCAGGTGGTCTAGGAATCTTCATCCTGAGGCATGTTTTCCACTCTGGGTCAGGAATCTTCCTAAGTCGCACTTTCCAGGTTGGTCTGGATTCCAGTACTTGGGTGCAAATTTCTCTCTGTCAGGGAAAGAAAACCTAGAGCGCAAATTCCTGAGGGTCAAGGAAGGAATTTTCCAGGGCGCAAATTCCACCGAGTCAGGGATTTTGATCTGTGGTGCACATTTCATCCCCAACTGGAGTCCTTATTCCTAGGCGCATCTTTCCAGTCTAGGCAGGAAATTCAGTATCAAGATCACAACTTTCTCAGTGGCATAGAATTTTGGAATTCATTTTTTGAAGTTTCACCAAGTCCTGAATGAATTCCTCGAGATAGAAGGGCGCATTTTCCAGGGTGAACTAGAATTCTGTCTGTCAGGAATTCCAGAATCTGGGTTGCAAATTCCAGTCAGTCAAGGAATCCTTCTTCCTGGCGCAAATTTTAGTCTGACTGGGAATTCCAGTTCCTGGTCGCATTTTCCTGCCTGTCTTGGAATTTTCCCTGTCGGGAATTCCTCCAAGGCAAAAGTCGCAATTTTCAGGTGTTTAGGAATTGTGAGTGTCAGGAATTCCTTCCAGACAGGAAGTCGCATTTTCTAGGGAGTTAAGGAATCATTTTCCAGGTCGCAAATTCCACTTCCTTAGGGAATTTCCTTCCGGAGCGCATATTTCATGTTGCTCAGGAATCCAGTTATATTCTAGCTTGGACTGGAATTTCCTTCCAGAGCGCAAATTTCACTTGCTCAGGGAATTTTGACCTGTGGCGCATTTTCCTGAGGGTTAGGGAATTCTTTCCTGTAGGCGACGTTCACTCCAGAGCATGGGTCTTGGAGTGGAATTGGATTCATCTTTCGAAATTCCTCTAAGTCTTGGAACCTTTATTCATTGAATTTCCTTCGAATCATGGCCTTGGGATTTTGGTATGGGCCCTGGAGCAGGATCGAAAATGGCCATCCTCTGGATTGGACTCACTGGAGTAAGATAGTAGGCTTGGAACGGGACTTCATGCCGGGAGTGAGATGGTGAGAGAGTTCATATCCCTCGGCGAGGTGAACCCTTGTCCTGGATTGGCTAGGTCTGCCTGTTAGGGTTTCAAACCTATGCAGAGGCATCCTTCATTTTTCACTTCCTCAAGGATCAGTGAGCTAATTGCTTAGAACTTCATTCCTAATCAAGATGGAAACTGAGCATGGAACCCCGGAAACAGAACAAAAACTCGAGCTGGACCAAAAAAAGGGGGGACCCCATTTGCAATGGGGGTGATGTTGTAAAATGGTCACAACAGTCATACCTTGATATTAATATAATTTCTTTTCTCTGTTCTTCTATTGACTAAAGTGCAACTTGCCTCCTAGTTAGCTATCAGGTTGTCCACTAGAAGAATGTATGCTTGTCAAATGAACACCAACTCTTTATCTTGATGACTCATAAGAACTTTTTTCTTGACAAGTAAATTTTGCACTTGTGATAGTCTTTCGAACAGGATTAGGCTTAGTACCTCCTAAATGTCTGTATATCTCACCAAAGTAGACTTTTGAGAAGTATAGCTACCCACTTGTACTTTTTGATTGAGATGACGAAACTTTTACCATTTTTGAACTATTTGGTTTTTTTTCATTAGATGATTATGAGTGATAGGATCTGGCTTGTATTTAATAAAAAAATTCTTGAATGTATTGTCCTGAACATTTTGTCATTATTTTGCTGCAGTGTCTGAAGAAAGGTGTGGAGAGGTGGAAAGCTTGATATTTGATTTATTTGCAAATCTTGGTGCTTCAGGTGGGCTTCACAGGTCAAAGAAAATTATAATTTAGTATATTACTATCTTGACTTTATGAATGTTGTGTTTAAGTATTGCTGCAGATATAATGCGTGGCTACAAGTTATTTAGCTACTTATCATATTGTCTTCAATTATTGGAATTTATGTACAGTCAAATAGGAAATGCAAGGAAACTGTGTAATATAGAGTGATCAGTTATTTTACAGCTTAGCTCTCCTTTTCCATTAGCTATAGCTTTGTTACATTTTTAACCAAAATGTGTTGGATCTACTGCTGTGCCTTTTGGAAGATAACTTTTTCTTTCTATTGAAGAAGAACTAACATTGTTGCTATGTAATTATCTCAAAGAGGAGCAATTAGAATTTCCAGTCTTGTATGCATCTGCCAAAGAAGGTTGGGCATCACAAACCTTCACAAAACAACCACCTGCAGACCAGAGAAATATGTCTGCTTTGCTTGACGCAATTTTGAAACATGTGCCTCCACCACAAGGAAATTTGGAAGCACCATTCCGGATGCTGGTGGGTTATTGGTTTCCAATGTTTTATTGTAGTAACTCATAGATATTCCATATTTCAGTTAAACTCTTTTGTTTTTTTCCCCCCTACTTTACCTAGAGGATGAGTAATGAGTGCTTCTTGATTTGTTATGTATAGTCTAATTCATGTTTTCAATGTGTTATTTGTACGTTCCCACTCCACGAAAGAAAGAAAGAAAGAAACAAGAAAGGAATTTAATAATGTCTATAGCTGACCAGAAGTAGGTAAATGTGACTCAAAAAGTACATTCAGTTATAATGGGTCAAGAGGACCTTAAGTTATTCAAAATAACAGTCTGGAAAACTGATAGGTTTTCAGACATTCTCTATCAGTCTCATCATCATGCTTTTTGATTTGTTTTTCATTATTAACTTAGCAATGCATGATAATATTAATGGTGGAAGGCTTATCTACTCAATCATATCTGCCTTTCTGCAGGTCTCGATGATGGAGCGCGACGTCTATCTAGGTCGAATATTAACTGGTCGTATCACTTCAGGCACAGTTCGTGTAGGAGATAAAGTACATGGCCTACGTGAGACAGATTCAGGATCAGAAAAAATTGAGGAGGGGAGGGTATAACAGAGCATTTTCATTCCAATCAGTTTGTATTGAGATTAGTCTTTTAACTTCTTGTGCATGTGTGTTAGTACCTTTGCATATTGTGCAAATTGAA
The DNA here is from genome assembly GCA_027924645.1 of Cunninghamia lanceolata. NCBI lineage: Eukaryota > Viridiplantae > Streptophyta > Pinopsida > Cupressales > Cupressaceae > Cunninghamia > Cunninghamia lanceolata. The sequence goes on from BSBN01001310.1 coordinate 2,975,063, forward strand.
TGCATTGTTTACATAGTGTGCCTAGCAATATGGAAAGTAACTTGAATACTTGGTTTGCTATTCCATAGGTTGTCAAACTTATGAGAAAGAAGGGGACAATTACAGCTATGATAGATTATGCTGGCTCTGGTGATATTATTTCAATTGCTGGCTTAGCAAATCCTTCACTTGGTCACACAATATCTAGTGTTGAGGTAATTTTGATATTTTACTGGCATATTACTTTAGTTTTCCCTGTACATATGTGCTGGTTGATGCAATTGTAATGAATAAGGTTAAATTCTTCCCTGCCCAACTTTCTAGAAATAAATAGTTTTATAAAATGCAATAATGAGCATGATGGGTATTGTCAAAATGGTGAAGATGTTTCTTGTTTTGTTTCTAAGGCTTGCAAAATCCTTTCAGTGACCTCATAAAGCAGATGGGAAACTCAAAATTAGTTAGGGGCATGCTTGATGGTGTTCCAAACATTTAGCAAGTCAACATAAATTTATGGCATCAAGAATTGTGGTAAATACAAAGCTCAAATTTGAAAGATGGTACTGTAAGCGAAGATTATACTTGAAAAGAGCTGTATTTCTGTTGAAAAAAATAACACCTTGAAATAGTCATATAATACCAAATCAGTGCTTTATGTGTATTAAAAGTAGAACTTCAAATCTTATTTTGTTTTCAAAACTATTATTTTTGCAGTGAAAAAAAGAGGCTTTAAAGCCAGAATGAGTGGTTCAAGCGACATGAACTGTATGTAAAACTTTCAGTATTCTTAGGTACTCCTTTGCCTGTATCTCTGGCATTTTTTGCACACTGATAAAGTTATAAACCGCTTCATCGAGATAGAACACATTGAAACATGCACAAAGCACCAAGAACTGTAATATAGACGACAACATTAAACCATGTGGAAGGGAGGTTTTTGGAATGAGTCATTTTATAGGGAAGACATAGTGGTACTCATAACTATCTGATAAAAGGGAAATGCATTTGGTGAAATCACAGACAATTCAGCTTCGAATTGTAATTAATTTGTTGAGTGTAGACATTAGGTCAGCCTCAGTCTTTTTTTTCTTTCTTCTGATAGTAGTTGTTACAGTTGTAATAACCCTCAATGTTGTTTCACTGGTTCTTCAAGATCCCATGTATTTTCCATCTTAGGAAACATTTCTTAGAACAAAATGAGTAGGAAACATTTTGGGTTGTCTCTCAAGTTGATTTTGGCTTGGGATTTCTCTTTAAAATTAGAAAAAACAAACAATAACTAGCGAAAATAGAAAAAAAAAACTCACTGATAAACAATATAAAAGATATTGCAAGATAACAGCATTGTACAAATCCCTATTATGCGATGAAAGTCTCAGCCCATGTAAAAACAGAATTGGAATATTTGTTAGGTTTAAGCGAGCTTGAGAAGTTAGGCCTTCCCGTGGAGGATCTAGCCACGGGTAAAATTAACCTTAATCACAGATGGAACCATGTGAGTGGAGATTAGCTGTTAATGTTTCTACACTCTTCATTAATGAAATATTTATTTACAATTCACATATCATTAAAATTAACCAACTTATCTTTATATAATACCTTGGTGAAACTGTTTGCTTCATGGTATTTAGTCTTGCAATACTTGACTTTGATTTTTATATTCTTAATCATTCCCTTCATATGGTGATGGAATAGTGTTGAGACTTGGACTTGGAAGAACTCGGCAAGTCGATTTTTGACTCGGACCTAGACTCAATGCCAAAACTAGGCAGACTTGGCGAATTTAAAAAATCATTGAAAGTATTGAATTTAAGGAAAAATCATTCTTTTTGTTGGGGGTTACCCGGGCTTTTAGCCTGGTCCGGGCCCAGAGAGACCCTTACGGGGGATCTCTTCCCATCGGCTTTATCACCTTAGATCACAACTGGGGGGTTTCCGTCCCCAATGGGCATTATCACCCTTTGGTCAAACCCGCGAGCTCGTTGGCCCAGTGAAGGTACACAGTCTGCGAGCACGCCAGCCCAGCGGAGGCACACTTAGCCTGCCAGCATAGCAGCCCAACGGAGGCACGCATGAATTGCGAGCTCGTTGGCCTTGCGGGGGTTTGAACCTTGGTGGCCGTCACCACAACCAAGTGACTCGACCATCAAACCACGCCCTTGGGCTAATTTAAGGAAAAATCTTATTATATTGCAACTCATATCAAAATAACTTACAATATTATAGTAGCATTACTTGGAATTGAGATTGACTGGACAAACCAAAAGTATAAATCAAATTCAATTACACAGGCGAAAAATACTGCTTTCCCATTTGGTACAGCACAAAACAATTTCTATTTTTTGTTCTTTTAAACTAGAATAGGCCACTGGAACCTCAACTAAAGTATTAAAATCCAATATATATATAAAATCAAATACTTGTAAAGTTATGACCTAGACCCTTAGATGTATAAACTATAAATAATTGAATCTATGTATATTTTTATAATTGCTGAATCTAGTTGTATCTGTATCAGCGTTCCTTTAAAATTTGCTGTATTTGTATGCATTTCCATGCAACTTTGGTGAAAATAGTTCGAAAGCAAATGGGCAAGTGAATATAAGCTCAATATGGGTAAATGGATGTTTTAAAGTGTTGTCTTTTTAGGGTTGAGAATTATGCGTGCTAATTGCTGAATCTAGTTGTATCTGTATCAGCGTTCCTTTAAAATTTGCTGTATTTGTATGCATTTCCATGCAACTTTGGTGAAAATAGTTCGAAAGCAAATGGGCAAGTGAATATAAGCTCAATATGGGTAAATGGATGTTTTAAAGTGTTGTCTTTTTAGGGTTGAGAATTATGCGTGCTTTGTTAAGTGTTGTTTTTTAAATATATTTTTTTACCGATTGGCAGCATTGCAGATTCGCTGAATCCAGGGTTGGGACTCGCAAGTCTGCATATTGTGAGGCCTGCGAGTCTAATCCACATACTTGCTGAGGGCTCCTTGGGCTTGGACTCACGAGTCTGGGCGAGTCCTCATTGAGTCTCAACACTATTTGTGATGGTTGTTTTGATCCTCAATTTCCACGCCAAATTGGCATCTCTAGAGACTTAAAAAAAATCTACTATTTTAACTCATTTTCTTAAGCGATTATGTAATTATGTATACTTCTTCAGAAGCTCTCCAAACAATTTTACTATTAACCAGTTTTGGAGGCTTCTAAGTATCGAATGATTTTCTACATTTGATGAAAGCCCTTATCTTTCCATATATTAGAACTCATAATTTCTACTTCACATTCTTCAAGGAATATTTTAGCATTTTCGACAAGAAAATATTGTGGTAACCCTTTTTCATCCTTATAAATGTTAAAGTAATTATTATTTAGTAATGGTCAATTAGCTTTTAGTCTTAAGCTTTAAAAAAGTCGTTCCAACTTTAGGATATTCTTTATTCTTTATTAGTTTATTCTTTTACCCCACATTCATAAAGTGGCTTGTTGCTCTTCATTGTAAACCTATATAAGAAAGCTTTCGCTTCTTATTTTTTCAATAAATATCTTGGTAATCTTTATGTGCTTTGTTTTCGTAATATGGTATCAGAGCTCAACTAGAGCTTTGGGATCGGTGAAAGCGTGAAGACCTAGAGACTGTTGCCAATAGTGACGAATTGAAGGATCCCTAGTAGCAAATTAAAAGGCCAAAAGGTGTCGTGCGTCAGATTGTAGGGAATCGCATCAAGAGTAGAAAAATCACAGATTTCTTTTTTAAAATTGTACCAAGGTTTTTTGTTGTTTTTGGGCAAATTTTTTTATTAAAAAAAAATTGCTACAAGGTTGATTGTTAAAAATCACGGATTTAACTTCTGCAAAAATCGCATGGTAATTTATAGTAATAATTGAGCCTTCTTTTTGATGAAAATCATGGATTTTTTTGGTTGAAAAATCGCGTGCCTAGAAATATTAAAAAACGCGGATTTTTTTTAGTAAAAATCGTGGGGTTTTTAGGTTGCATGGGCGGCTGGGTTTTTCATCCAAAATCACGCTTATTTTTGCACAAAAATCTTTGGGTTTTTGGATCACAAAAATTAGGGTAGAACAAGGTCGTGGTTTTTTTGTAGTATTTTTTATTTTTGCATCTAGGGTTTCATTTACACCTAGGGCAGAAAAATTGTCAAGGTTTCAGCAGGGTTTTCTGTTGCAAACTAGGGTTTTGAAATTGTTTTTACTAGTAGCTAGGGCATGCAATTTTGTGAAGGTATTTGTAGATTTTCATGCTAGGGTTTTTGCGATACTTCATAATTTTATCCAACAGCTCGGGTTTAGAGAAGGAATTTTTAGTTTCTAGGGCACAGTTTGTGGGATGGGTTTGTAGGTTTTGTCGCATGCAAGAGTCTTATTCCAGCGAAAGGCATTTGTTTTTTGTTCTTATTCCGTGATTGCAAGTTGCGAGAGAGAAGAACAATATAAATGGCCTCTTTATCGAACATCATGTTGGAAGGCAGCCGAAGATTTTTTGGTAAAAATTGCAACACGTGGAAGCAATGTATGTTGAGAATTTTCGAGTATAGATGCCTCGAAAAATTTGTTTTAGGTAGAGATTCCCGTCCAGTGACTGTGGGTAAAGACCAGGACAAGTTTGATGAACGTGACAGAGAAGCAGTCATGTTGATCAAATTATCTGTGATAGATGAAATGCCTTTTCAAGTTTGGACATGGACGATTTCAACTGAAATTTGGAAGCATCTGTGAGATCTGAATGAGACTTCAGATAAGGGCAAAGCCTACTTATTGAAGAATTTGCTATTTTTGATCACGATGGATGAGAAAGCTCCCTTACAGGAGCATTTACTCAAGATTAAGGACATCTAAGATCAGTTGTTAGCCATTGGTTGGAAAATGGAAGAAGAGGACATGGTGGCAATCACACTGAAAAATTGAGGTTTGAAGAGCTGTGCAATAAGATCTTATCGCAAGATAGATGGAAGAAACAGTTCGGTAGTAGTAGTGAGATAGAGGGTGTGGAACAAGCATTTGCATCAAAGAATCTGAAAAACATCATGTCATTATTGTGGTAAGATGGGTCATATGAAGAAGCACTATAGAAAAAGGCTGGTTGATAAAAAATCCAACCAGGGAGGGCCTCCACAAAAGGCTTATATCGGAGAGCATTCGGAGGAGTCAGCTTTCTATGCATTCATGGCCAAAAGATCGGTAGATCAGTCTAAGTCATCTGCATGGTACATAGATTCAAGAGCATCATGTCATTTCACCCACAGGAAGGATTGGCTCACGGAGAACACTGCTTGCTTTGATTCAGTGGTCTTCAGTGGTGGGAGTACACAGTTGTTGGCAGAGAGAATGTGCAAATATCCTCTGGAGGGAAAAAATTAATTTTTCTCAATGTGTACTATATGCTAGGAATGGAACTTAATCTACTCTTAGGAAGTCAGATTATGCGACATTGTCCCAATCTAGCTGTCATCTTTAGCAAGCATAAATGCTACATAGTTGACAAGGAGACCAAGAAGACTATTGCTCTTGGTATAGAAGATCATGGATTGTATAGATTGGTTGACACTAGATAGGTCAAGGAGCGCGCACTGGCAACCAAGAGTGCATCAAACATTGGTACGCTTTGGTATCAACAGTACAGGCACCTCAGTTTATCCTATTTCTCTCAATTGGCTTGAGAGAATTTGGTAGATGGACTTTCTAACATCCAACAACAGATATAAGGTGTTTGCGGAGCTTGCCAAGTAGGGAAGCAACACAAAACTCCATTTGATGATAGATAAGCTTGGAGAGCCAAGAGAGTCCTACAATTTCATGCAGATATTTTTGGACCAATGACCACGGCATTCGTACTGGGTATTTTCTTCTATTTGTTGATGATTTTAGTAGGAAATTGTGGGTGTATTTTCTAAAATTAAAATTAGATGTGTTTAAAGAATTTCAAAAGTTTAAAGCATTAGGAGAAAAAGAGTTAGGTTGTGACATAACCACTCTTAGATCTGATAATGGAGGAGAATTTTGTTCAAAATAATTCAATAACTTTTGTACTAAAGACGACATACAAAGACAATATACTACACCCTACACTCCATAGCAGAATGGAGTAGTTGAGAGGTGGAATTGTACTATTATGGAGATGGCTTGATGTATGATGGAGAACAAGAATGTTCCCAAGAAGTTTTGGGTAGAGGCAGTATATACAACAGTCTATTTGCTAAACAAATCTCCAACACAGACGGTGAAGCAAAACACCCTAGAGGAAGCATGGTCTGGGAGGAATCCCAAAGTATGTCATCTGAAGGTCTTTGGCTCCATTGCATATGCCTGGATTCCATATGAGAAGAGAGCCATGTTAGATCCTAAGAGTAAGCAATTGATGCTTACAGGGGACAACGAGAATCATAAGGCTTGCAAGTTGATTGATGTTGACACCGACTGGTTGACCTTCAGCTGAGATGTCATGATTGATAAAGAAGCTAGGTCTTTCTAGACTTCTCCAGGGTTCAAGATTACTGAAGAACAACTTGTTGTCGCTAAGGATTCAGGTGTTCAACTTTAGGTAGCTCCACCTGAAGGGGGGGGAGGATTCTGAGCATGAGGAGTCTCCCAGGTTGGTAACAATACCAAACTCTACTGATGATAACCTAAATCAACATTCAGTTGACATAGGTATAGGTAGCTCAAGTCATGATGACAATACTGATTTGGATGAAGAGACTCCCAAGAAGAGACTAAAGTGGTGGGAAAGCACCATTGGAGATGTTTAGGTAAGTGAAATAATTGAGGGTAGATCATTGAGAGGCAAGAGCAAGAAGAATGTAATGTCCCTTTTTTTTGTAGGCAAGAAAATAAAATAATTAATTAAATAAATAAATTAAGTTGCCTTGAAATATTTTAAAAGCAACTTATATTTATTTAAAAAGTAACTTTTTAGCCAAAAAGGAAATAAAAGAAAAATCAAATAAAAAGTTACTTTTGGGAAGAATAATAAATAATTTTCAAGTGTCGGCCAAAAAGAGGATTCTAGAAGAAACCAAGAGAAGTTTAAAAAGAGGTGTGGAGAAAAGCTTTTGATGTCGATTTTCTTATTTTCATCTTTGATATTTTTCCATTGTGGAAAAGAACTTTGAACAGTTGGTTCAAGTTACTACAGCCTAGGTTTAAAACCCTATGGTGAAAGGTTGATTTCTGAGGATGAAAGGAGTCTCCCTAGTCAGTGATTGGAGGGGAATTCATTTTATAATTCACATTTGGGCTTATTGTTCTAGATTTTCCAGGTGTGCAGGTTTGAAGGATTTGTGCGGAAAGATTTATTGCCAAAATTGTGAGGTTTGCAAGCAAATACAATTTTGGAGATTTTGACCAATGCTGTGTGTGAAGTTGCAATATAAATCAGATTTTTAAAGTGCTGTGTGTGAAGGGCAAAATAAATCAGAAATTATCAGTGTGTGCAAAGGATTTCATTAAAAAAAAAAAAAAAAAAAATTATTGATACTTGCTGAGTGAACAAATCTTACCCCAGCCGTACCATCTTCCTTACACAAGCAGGCCGTACAAGTATCTGAAGTAGAGCGACTAATTTAAAGAGGGATTTCTATTGTTTAAAGGCTCCCCAAACCTTATGAAAGCTTACACAGCCTTCACAAAGGGAAGCACTTCATTTTGAAGGCTTCCGTACACTAAACAAAGTGGGCCGTACAATCCCAAGGAAGGCTGGAAAGATATTTACACAAGTTTTCTGATTGGCTGTCATCAGTCTCATTTACATCAGTTTTCAGATTGGCTGTCATCAGTCTCATTTACATCAACAGTTTTCAGATTGGCTGTCATCAGTCTTAGGTCAGCAAAAATATTGTTTATCAATATTTCTGAATATTCATACCAATTTTGTATTTCTGGGTTTATTATTATATATATCAGCAGTGGGAAATATGAACTTTAATCATAAATACAATAATATTTGCATTCTGATTTGTGGAGAGGTCATTACATATCCATTGGTGTTTATTTCCGGTAATGGTCACATTTTGATAAAATTCAGATAACCTCGGTTGTATGCAAACTGTTTGACAAAATGTCCATTATCTTTCTTTGTATTTCGAAATGCAATGATGAATGTTTCATGATCTAAACCTTAAGACAAGCTGTTCTATAACATAATACTCAGAAATTTCACTCTGATAAGCATGTTGCAAAGTGTTTGACAAAATGCCAGCATATTCAAAATCAAAAGAATGCAAGTTTGAGTTAAAATCTGGGTTAGGGATTTTACAAAGAACACAGTCAACTTTGCTTTAATGACCAATATTCAGGAAGTTTATGAGCCACAGGTATTTGAGGCAAAAGGAAAACCTGAATGGGAAAAGGCCATGGCAACCGAACATGTGAGTCTTATGAAAAATAAGACTCGGGATCTCCCAGATCTTCCACCAGGGAAGAAACCCATTGGCTGCAAATGGGTGTACAAGGTCAAGTACAAGACAGATGGTACACTAGACAAATACAAAGCTCGGTTGGTTGCAAAAGGGTTCTCACAGAGAGAGGGCATTGACTATGAGGAGACCTTTGCTCCTACAACAAAGATGAGCACCATCCGTTTTGTCCTAGCCATGGCAACTCAGTTTGGTTGGATAGTCCATCAGATGGATATAAAGAGTGCTTTCCTCAATGGTGATTTGGAGGAAGAAGTATACATGTCTCAACCATAGGGAATTTAGGTTGAAGAGAAGGAATATCTTGTTTGTTGATTGAAGAAAGCCCTATATGGCCTGAAGCAGGCACCCAGGGCATGGTACATCAAAATTGACAGGTATTTGGTTGAACAGGGATTCCAACGGAGTCCTTCAGATCCACATTTGTATGTCAAAAGCATTGATAGCATTGTACTGGTCATATATGTAGATGACATCATTATTACAGGTAGTGAGGCACATGCAATTGAATAGATCAAATCTAGTATGAGTATATCTTTTGACATGACTGATCTAGGCCTGTTACATTATTGCCTAGGTGTGGAAGTTTGGCAAACAGGTGGCAACATTTTTGTTTCGCAATCCAAATATGCCAGGAGTTTGCTCAACAAATTCAGAATGACATATTGCAAAATCTCGCTGACACCTATGGAAAAAGGGCTGAAGCTTTCAGCCAAAACTGACTCTAAGACAATTAATGAGTCAGCTTACAGGCAACTAGTGGGGAGCCTAATAAATCTTACAACCACTGGACCTGATTTGAGCTATGCTGTGAGTTTCATTTCCAGATTCATGACAGCACCCAAAGTAAAACATTGAAGTTGATGATCTTTCTAGGCTTATTTCCAATTGATTTATTATGCAACTGCTGAATAATCTCCTCCTCACAATTCTCCTTTGCTTTTCGTGTCCTGGCATCTCTTGGCACTATATTTGTAACTATTTCTGCAATCCTACCATCATTTGCTCTCATCTTGAAAATGGATCAAGGAGGTTTATGCAAATCATTGATTTAAACAAAACATATACAGTTGTTCCAAAATCTCTTCATATCATTCTAATGAACAGTGAGAGCTGAAGATTTTAAATTGATCTCATTGTTCCTTTAAGCCAATTGAAAGGTCATTCGTAGCAATAGATAACTACTACTTGCAACATATATTATTTAGCAAAATAAATAATCTACAGTAGTAAATAAGTTACCATACACAAAACTGAATTTTGGGTGACCAACTTTAGTTGAATTAATTCTGAAAATTGTCTCTAAATTGACTTGTTACAAAACAACAATAGGGGCAATACTTAAAGAGATCACAACCCCCAAAAATAATTGATAGAAAACAATTAAAATGATCGCCTTTCATGCATTTAATATGTGACTGTTAAATGAAGTGATAAAGCACACTAAAATTTGCTGACTAAAACAGCAAATTGTGTCTTTTTTTCTTAAACTAGCTTTTGAAACACCAAAAAAACTTACACTAAAATCATCAACTAACACTTTTAGTATCTCTTAAAAACAGTCTTAAAGTGGTGCTCCAAATCTGAATAAAATTTGCTAAATAAAATTGTGCCTAAATCGATTGATAAAAATTCAACAAATTGTAGATTGCATAAAGATGACTTAAGTAACATCTGTTCGACTTTGCCAGCATCACTCATCCAACATACTCCTCGTTAATGCTGATGTTGAGTGGACTAACAAGTTGATCTTGGAGTTTCAAAAACTGAACTTTTGCAACTGATTTAGTAAAGATATGGTTTAGTTATTCTTGAGCCTTTACATGCTACAATTCAACCTTCTCTTTTTGAATCATGTCTTGAATAAAATGGTACTCCAAATCAAAATGCTTTAACCTACTGTGATGAACTAGATTCTTGGCCAATATGATTGTGCTCATATTAGCACAAAAAATAATTGTAGGCTGATTTTGTTTCTCCTCATTTTCTTCTAAAACTTTCTGGAGGCATATGTTTGTGTATCTGCTGAAGTAATTGCAATGTATTTATCTTTTGTAGATGACAGAACAACTGAACATTGCATCGTTGAGCTCCATGTAATCAGTCTCAATCCAAGTGAAAAACAATTGCAAAATGTTGATTTCCGATTATCCAAACAACCTCGAATTAGAATCACTAAGACCAACAAGTTCAAACCTTTTAGAGGTATAATAATGAATACCAAAATTGATAGTATCTTTTACGTTCCTTAATATCCTCTTGGTTGTCTTCATATGAATTTCGGATGGCTTAGACATATACCTTGAAATAAGTGAAATTGAATATGCAATATCTAGTCTTGTGTGATTTTGAAACATTAAACTTCCAACAATAATTATAAAAGTTGTCTCATCTTTTTCAGCTCCTCCTCTACATAACACAACTCTATGAGCAATTGGCGTTAAGACTGGTTTACATTTAATCATGCTGAATTTCTTCAACATATCCTTTGCATTCTTTTTTTGACAAATGAAGATTTCATCCTCACTTTGATGAACTTCCATTCCTAAGAATTATTGCATGAGACCTAATCAATTTTGAATTGATCCTTAATCTTAGAACTGCTGCCCATATACAACAAATCTTCAACATACAACCTTACAATAAATATATCATTACCTTCCTGCTTGTAGTAAAGAGTAGGCTCACTCTTGAAGCCATTTTGCTGATGCATGTACTAATGATGTTGGATAAGTGATGCTGGCTAAGTTGAACAGATGCTACTGAAGTCATCTTCATGCAATCTATGGTTTATTGGATTTTTATCAATCAATTTGGGTGCAATTTTATTTGCAGATTTTATTTAGATTTGGAGTGCCACTTTAAAGACTATTTTTAGGATTTATTTATAATCTAGTCATTGTTTTTAGAAGTGTTAGTTGCTGATTTTAGTGTAGGTAATTTACATGTACTAAAAGCAATGTTCAAAGAAAAAAACATGATTTGTTGTTTTAGTCACCCAATTTTAGTGTGCTTTATCACCTAGTTTAACAACTGCATATTAAATGCATGGAAGACAATTATTTTAGTTGTTTTTTATTAGTTATTTTTGGGGGTTGTTGAAATATCCCACCCTGTTCTGTGTTTTATATTTTTTGATCTGGGTCTGATTTTTTCTCACTGTTTGAAGGGTTATCTGTGGTTAAGTTGTAACCTGCTTGCGTTTTGGTGTTCTGTCCATAACATAACACACATGCATGTATATATCTTTGCAAATACATAAAATGGAAAGTACCCAGTTGCTCTATTTCATTTGAAATGCATTATAAAGCACAAATATGGAATACCCACATCATAAAATGCCAAGATATGAAAGTTCTTCACATACGCATTATGCTGTCCATGAAATACAGTGCTATAAATGAGGATTCGGCAGGCTGGAAGTATTCAACTCTGTTTATACTCCAAGGAAATACATTGCAGTGCTTAAGATTGATTAACTCTCAAATACAAATGTCTATAATGCAGATAAACCTCAAAATGGAAGCCAATAAGACCCCACGTCCACTGTTGGTTGCTGGTACGACAGGAAGAAAGGTACAGCAGCAAACAAACTCCTTGGAATCTCTCCAAAACCTTCAAACAACCCTGCACAAATACAATGAAGCTAGACGCCTTGATGTAGGAAAGAGCTTGTGCCCAAAATCTACCTTCAACCTCCAGGATGTCTCATTGTTGGTACGGCTGGCCCTAGTGCTGGTACGACCAGAATAGGAGAATAATGGCCCCTTGAATCTGCTCCAAAATTACAACAATCACTTACAAACAGATCTTCAATCACCCCTTGGAATTATAGTGTCAAATCCCGAATGATATCTCATGGCAAACATCTCCGTGACAAACCCCAAACTTCCAACTGTATATGAATTGAAGCACAAATGCAACCACTGAGTATGGCTGCTGCAAGCACTCTTGGGTGGTCTCTCACACCTGCGGAATGCTGCTACGAGTGGAGGATTTCATCTCCAAAAGACAAGATGGTTTTCTCAAACCCTAGTCTCTTTGTAGAGCCAAAATATCATAAATTGCAATAGTCCATAATGAATCTCTCTTTTGCTTTTTAGCTTTTATATTTTCCCCTCAAGAGGGTCGACCCACACTATGGGGAAATATAACATTTAAAAATCACTTTATTTCACTCCTTGAGGTGTCCAAGTCCAAAGTGACTTTCTTTTGCATTTTATCATTTTTACTAAGTCACTTAATACAACATTATAAAGTCCAACATTAAATATATAATAATAAATTACGGACTTTAAAATGAATGGGCAAATGAACTCGGAATTTGACGAGCAATAGACCGTTGGAAAGGTCTCATTGAAACACTCCACCTCCAATCCTGAATTTCCCCAAACGGTCAAAACCCTAAATTACTAAAAATAGTAAGTTCTAGCTAGAGTGTCCAAAACCATCCAAACAAACTCCCAGAGTTCCCTAACCACATTGGTTAGTCTACGGGAACCAAGTATAGACTAACACCGCCTAGGAAAGGGGACATTACAGTCCACCCTCCCCAAGATTGCTTGCCTCAAGCAATCTCAGATCTAGATGCAACAGAATCTGCTCACTCTCCCATGTAGCATCCTCCACCGACAGGTTCTTCCATTTTACCAAATACTCCCTGATGACCCTCTTCCTCAATGTATGCTCCCTGCTGTCAATGATGGCCTCAGGTACCAAACCAACTTCCCCTCTTTATCAAGAGGAGGCAACTCTGTAAAAGGAATCACATTGTGCCCCAGTGCCTTTTTGAGGCGAGACACATGGAAAACATTGTGAACCCTGCTATTTGCCGGCAACTCCAACTCATAAGCCACCTCTCCAACCCTCCTGGAGATCTTGAATGGTCCATAATACCGTGGCTTCAACTTTTTTGCACCACTCTTCTTAAGAGTGGATTGTCTGTAAGGCTGCAGCAGAAGATATACTATATCACAAACCTCAAAAGAACGCTCAACCCTGTGCTGATCTACATATTGCTTCTGTTGGTTTTGCGCCTTCTGGATGTTCTCTCTCAAGGACCTCATAATGTCCTGACTATCTTGCAAGAGATCCCTAGCCTTAGGTGCTTTGCTGTCTCCAAATAACAGATCCAGGAAACTCAGAGCCTCGTACCCATAAAGTGCCATGCATGGTGACATCTGAATAGACATGTGGAAAGTGGTATTGTAACAATACTCACCCAAGTGAAGCCACTTCATACATGCCTTCTGCTGCCCTGCAATATAATTCCTGAGGTACCCTTCCACCCATTTGTTGACTATCTTAGTCTGCCCATCTATCTGGGGGTGGTAACTCGTGCTAGGGGTGGCAACCCATGAAGTCGGTATACTTGCCAAAAGTTACTTAGGAACCCGCTGTCCCTATCACTCATTATACTCCGTGGCAACCCATGAAGTTGGAATACCTGTTTGAAGAACAATTCAACAACTTGAGCTGCTGTATAGGTGGTTGAAATAGCAAAAAAGTGCGCAAACTTTGTTAACCTGTCAACCACCACAAAAATGTAGTCCCTGCCTTGGGCTTTAGGCAATCCTGTAAGGAAATCCATAGAAATGTAATCCCACTTCCTCTCGGGAATGGGTAAGGGCTGCAACAAACCACCTGGGAAAGAGTGCTCATGCTTGTTATGTTGACACACCGGGCACTCCCTCACATACTTCTGCACTTCGGTCTTGAGGCCTTTCCAAGTAAATCGCTCCCTAACCTGCCTGTAGGTTTTGAAGAAACTTGGATGTTCTGCCATAGGCAAGTCGTGAAAAGACCTCAAAATCTTTTGCTTCATAGCAGACCTTGGCACCAAAAATATCCTCCCCTTGTAAATGATCAAATCATTTACAACTGTGTACTTGTCATCATTGTTGGTGCCATCACCAATCCCAGAAGCCCACTTATCCTTTAAATACTCTGCAGAAATCAAATCTCTCCAATCCTCTGCAATCTCCCCCAAGGCGCACAAGTGAGGTCTCCTGGATAAGGCATTAGCAACTACGTTCTTCTTTCCTTTGACAAAAACTATGTCAAAGTCATATGCTTGTAGTTTACTGACCCATTTCTGCTGCCGATCATTCAAATCCTTTTGACTAAGGAAATGTTTCAGGCTGTTATGATCAAACTTGACAACAAATTTACCTCCAACAAGGTACTGCCTAAACTTAGCCATTGCATGCATAATGGCTAGCATCTCCTTATCGTAAATACTGTAACTCCTCTCAGCACCCCTCAACTTTCTACTCTCGAATGCAATGGGGTGTTTGTCCTGCATCAGTACCTCTCCGATGCCTTCCCTTGAGGCATTGCATTGAAGCTCGAAAGGTTTTGTGAAGTCTGAAATGGCCAAGACTGGGCAAGTACTTATCACCTCCTTAAATTTGTCAAAGCACCGCTGAGCACTAGTAGACCATTCGAAAGCACCCTTCCGAGTCAAATCTGTAAGGGGGGCAGCTATTTGAGAAAATCCCCTCACAAAGCGGTGATAGAACCCACAAAGGCCAAAGAATCCCTTGAGCTGAGAGAGATTCTTATGTGGCGGCCAGTTATGATAGCCCGGATCTTTTCTAGATCCACACGAACACCATCTGTGTTGATGATGTGTCCCAAATATAGTAACTCTGTCATGCCAAACTCACACTTGGACACTTTGGCATAAAGGGACTTTTGCTCAAGTATGCTCAACACAATATCTAAGTGTCTCAGATTCTCCTCCCATGTCCTGCTGTAAATAAGTATATCATCAAAGAAGATGAGCACAAACTTCCTCAGCTGTTCACGGAAAACCTTATTCATGCAAGACTAGAATGTCGCTGGCGCATTGGTTAAGCCAAAAGGCATAACCAAAAACTCAAACTGCCCATAGTGTCACCTAAATGCAGTCTTCTCTACATCCTCCTCTCGTACCCTTATCTGATGGTACCCAGATCTCAAATCTATCTTCAAGAAGAAGCATGCAGCGTGCAACTCATCTATGAGCTCATCAATTCGAGGGATGGTATATCTGTTCTTGATCGTTTTCTTGTTCAACTCCCTGTAATCAATTTACATCTTAAGTGTGCCATCCTTCTTCTTGACCAACACCACAGAAGAAGCAAAGGGAGTCTTGCTAGGTCTGATATGTCGCATCTCGAGAAGCTCTTGAATGGCCTTCTCAATCTCATCCTTATACCGCTTAGGATGCCTGTAGGGTACATTGATAACTGGCTTGGCACCCTGCTCAAGATCAATGACGTGTTCAAAACCCCTGTCAGGTGGTCTACCCGGTGGTATGCCACTAAACACATTGGTGTGTTTAGTCATCAAAGACTGGATCTCCATTGGATACTCCTACTTATGCTGCTTAGGAACCTCGGGCATCACCAATATCTCTGCTGCCCACTAAACCTGATCATGTTGTAGTATCCTCTCCATCCTCCTCAAAGAGACAGTCCTCAATCCACCATTTGATATAGCTCTCAGGACATGTTTCTTGCCATCCGCCTCAAACTTCATCTCCATAGTGTGAAGATTGAGAGTAAACTCTCCAATGGAATGAAGCCACTTCATACTGAGGACTACAACCATGTCACCCATGCTGACCACATAATACTCAGCCTGGAACTCATAGTTACTTAACTTAATAGTTAAGTTGGGGATTCTCCTCTTGCAGGCAATGACGAATCCATATGCAACTCTAACCTCGAACCCCTCAAACTCCTCAGTTTTGAGTCTCCTCCGTGCTACTAGGCCTTCATCGATGAAATTATGTGTGGCGCCTGTATCTAGCAAGGTGATCACTCTCTATCCCTCCAATACTCCCCGCATCCTGAAGGAACCCTCTTTCTGAATGGCAGAAAGATGTGTTGTAGGTATATCCTCATCCTGCACATCCTGCACCTCTGTTGCACTCTCCACATCACTTTCCTCCCTATCACTTTGCTGCTCTGAATGCTCTAAAGCTGTCTCCTCAGCAAAATAGTACTCCAACTGCTTCGCTAGACCTAGAGAGGTCGAACTAAGCATACTATAGGATGAGACAACTTCTAAGTCGAGTCAGGTGGTGGACATATGACTATGTTCATTGCGAAACGTATATGTATGTAAATCTTTGGCCAAAGTAATGCATCCGTTTCTGCGTGCATTAGTTAGTCCACAATGCTCCAGATGGCATAATGTTTCCAGTAGTGTCATACATAGTTAGAGTGGATCTATAGTTGTATGACCGTGAGACATTATGAAGGACACAACACCAGATACTCAGATGGCAAACCTAACGGTTCCTTATATTTATACCTTCCGTGAAGGGTAGGGCTGCTTCCAGGTAGGAAGTTGTGCCGGGGATCGCCGGTTTGTGGTTGGAGGAAAAGCACTCAGATGATACTCTCCTTTCAAGCACAAGACAAGCTGAGGCTTATGAAGACAGATGTCAAAAGCTCCAGATGTAGTGCTTTTCTTTATATGACTTGATAGCCAGTTATTATGTAGAATTTGATATTTGATGCCTTGAGCATAGCTTTGTACATGCATAGTGAAGGTTATTCACTAATGAGATATCATTGGATATTGTAATTCTAAGTTTTGTTATATTCTGGAAAAGAATAACATGCTTAATTATTGTAATGATGATAATTCACTTTTGTTTAATTATGATTTTGATAATCATGATGTATTCTAACTCTTAGTTAAGATGAATACTTATGTTAAATTATGAGCATTATGGAATGTGATATTACAATTAACATGCAAAACAGTCGCAACAACTTTCCCAAAAGAAATTACTTGATGTGATACCACTTGATCTGTGAATTTGGGTAGTTATACCACACGAAAGTCATCAACATACAAATTTTATCTTAGTTTAAGAGAGCATTAAAGACTGAATTTGTTAACCATCAGTATACAAGAGATTGAAAAGTAAAAGAGAGAACAACAACATTAAAATGGAGACACATTAAACATGATCAAACTCTCACTTAAGTATTCCAAAATGGCAATTAGGAGAGGTGTAAGCCATGTAGGCTTGTAAATAGAGCATGCACTCCATTGGTCTTAGCTCAAAAAACCCTTAAAAGTCCCTCAGATGGTTTCCCCTGCCTATGCTAACACAATAGTCATGAAAACTTAGAGAATTCCCTATGAAATCTCCAACTACAGACCTCGAGAATGCATTAGTAGCTACTAGGATTATAACAACACATCGACATGGAATGTAATTAACTTTATAATGCCTTAGGAGGCTGAAGAATCTGGAACATCATGGTACGTCACAGAAAATTGTGATGAATTTGTTGCTTCCGACAGGCTAACAATTTCATTTTCACCGGTTGTTGCAACTGGTGATTTGCGATAGTGAGCAAAACACTTATTTTCTAATCTTCTCACTCCTGCCAAAATTTGTATTTTGATATCCCATACCATTTGATATATTTTCCAACATTCAAGAGACTGTCCTGGTTCCAAAACATGCCAAGAGTTACAAATACTGGATCCTTTATGGATCAAAACCTCTGCCTGGTCCATTGTGCTTTCAGCATTGGTTACAACTTACAATCAACAATAAAGGAAGAGAATGAGCTTAGTAGAAGACCCTCTGTTTAACTACAAGATGGGAAAGCTTGAAGCTGATTCTATGGGGGAACCAAGTGGTTTAATTCATTCTATGTAGCATCAAGCTTCCCTAGCTGAGAGTTAGAGCACTGCCACAACTCACATGGGCCTGAGTTCAATCTTCATATTTTGACATATGCCTTAGGATACCATAGGTGCTATTTGACACAAAGAAAGGAGACTCCAGAATCAGGGGCTCACCTTAGAGGCCACTCGAAACTATGCGGGGCTCCCCTTACAAGCCCTGTAATGTATGGCCAACTTGATTGATGTTTATGTTAATTTTTTTTTCCACACACATGGAAGATAAACCTCAGAAGTGAGCACTTGCCTAAAAAACCTTTAGAATTTCTTTGTGATAAATTAACAGTGAGTTTATAGCTGTTGATGGTCATAGGTCTAGCTCTAGGAATAATGTCACGAGTTGTAAACTCCAGGTCTGATAATTGTTATGCTTGTCCTTGAATTTTGAAGATGCTCAAAACAATTGGGAACCCAAAAACACAGAAAAATTCCAAAAAAGAGAAAAAAAACTGCTTTGTTTTGATGTCATGCCAAATAAAAACCATAGAGACATAAAATAGAACAAAATGAGAGTGTACATAATGAATTATGGGTTATGTTCATCGAGGTTGGAGTCTTGCTGATTAGAGTACATTACTACATGGTTTGACTTTGAAGTTTGATCCTAGAAGTAGAAATCAATTACAAAAATTACAAAATACATACTACATACTACATGGTTAACCTACAAGTTCAAAGGCTCAAAAGAGGGAGGTACCCACTGAAGCTCTGCTATACTTGACGTTGTAGTGTCCATGCTCTGTAAGTTAATTTTGTTAGATATTGAAGGTAGATTTCTATTAATTAAATGCAGATATAGAAGTATAAACAGAGATAGAACACACAGAAATAATGGACAGCAAAAAGGAACAACATCAAGGTTTAACGTGGTTCACCCAAAACCGGGCTACATCCACCAACAGAGGGTCCCAGTATATATTAAACTTCCAGTAAATAACCTTTACAAAGCTTGCAGCAACTACTGTAACTTGCAGCAACGTTTTTCTCTACGTTTTTACACTGCTGTTTTTACACAACCTTTGCTGCGTGTACCCGCAGCACTTCCTGCGTTTTTCCAGCCACAAAACTGTAAATTTTTGATAACGTTTTTCATGCCCAGCCACCCTCAAAACTCTGATCCGATTGTTAGAATATATTCCCACGCATGTCCCATTAATTACAAATGAAGTTTGGCCATTGGTTTTGTCCCATGCACCCAATAACACGCATCTTTTGGGTGGTTACAAAAACTAAATGTAGCTGTCTTTAATTAAATATTATAACTGATCATTTCCAGCATTCAATAGTTGTTTGTAACTGTTATTTTAAATACAAGTGCAGCAAAATATTTAATAGTGCAGCAAATTATTTAATAAAAATAATATGAAGATTTTGTGTCCGAGTCTGATTTGTCTCCATAACACAACAATCTCCCATTTGGAGACAGATCAGACTCCAGTCCATACCATCTCCCCTTGGAGACTGATCATAACACCGTTGCCCTGCAACTCCCACTGGCAATAAGCACCTTGGACCCTGCTGTTCTATTTTAGTTAAATTCAACCTTGAAGGGCAACCGAAGCTGAAGAGGATCTTGGCTTCTCCTTTGTCACTACCTTCGTAAACATATACACTGGATTGTCATCCGTATGAATCTTCTCCAGCCTTACCTGTCCATCCTCTAACAACGACTGAATAAAATGATACCTCAGCTATATGTGTTTTGTTTTCGAGTGCAAGGCATAATTCTTTGCAAGATGTATAACACTCCGATTGTCCGTAAACAAGTAACTTTCAGCCTGCTATTTGCCCAACTCTTCCATGAAAAGTTGCAGCCATATCATCTCTTTGCTTGCCTCTGTTGCAGCGACATACTCTGTCTCCGTGGTGGATAAAGCAACCACCTTTTGCAACTGAGAAATCCAACTTATGACTGTCCCACCAACTATAAAAACATAACCTGTGGTACTCCGCCTGGTATCAATGTCCCCTGCCAAATCTGAGTCAACATAGCCTCTAAAATCAGTATTAGAGCTCCCAAAACATAAATATTTATTGGATGTACCTCTCAAATACCTAAGAATCCATTTTACCGCATTCCAATGCTCCATTCCGAGATTACCCATACCTGCTAACAACTCCTACGACATGTGCAATATCCGGTTTTGTGCATACCATGGTGTACATTAAACTGCCTACAACTGAAGCATATGGTACCTTGGACATTTTGTCTTCCTCCGCTTGTGTCTTTGGATACATATCCTTAGTCAATCTGACATGACTAGGCAAAGGTGTGCTGATAGTTTTTGTATTCTCCATATGAAATCTCTGCAACACCTTATCAATATAATAAGCCTGAGATAAAAACAATTTTCTATTTTTCCTATCTCTAGTAATCTTCATACCAAGGATTTGTTTTGCTGTCCCAAAATCCTTCATAACAAATGAATTTGCTAACTGCTGTTTTAACTCTCTTATGTGATCCATGTTAGACCCCGCTACAAGCATATCATCAACATATAAACATAAAATAATGTAGCTATTATCATCTAACCTTTTAAAATAAACACAATGGTCTAAATTATATCGACTGTAGCCTTGCTCAACCATAAAACTATCGAATTTAATATACCATTGCCGAGGTGCTTGCTTCAAGCCATATAAACTTTTTTTCAATCTGCACACCAATTTCTCCTTACCTTTGACCTCAAATCCTTGTGGTTGTTCCATATATATTTCTTCCTCCAAATCACCATGGAGAAAAACAGTTTTAACATCTGGTTGTTCGAAATACAAATCTTCAGCAGCCACAATACTTAAAACAGTACGAATAGAAGTCATTTTAACAACTGGAGAAAAGATTTCATCAAAATCAATGCCATTTTTCTGTGCAAATTCCATCTTCCTCTTTTAGCTTATAAACCCATTTGTTAGGTAAAGCCTTTTTACCTGCAGACAACTTGCATAATTCCCAAGTCTGATTTTTCAGCAAGGAGTCCATTTCTTCTTCCATTCCATGCTCCTACTGAACCTTGGCATCCACCTTCATAGCTTCATCATAACATTCTGGTTCACCAGCATTAGTTAATAAAATAGAATACAAAGGAGGAGAAAATTTTTCTGGAGGTCTACTTATCCTTGAAGATCGTCTAACATTCATTGGAGTTTGTGGTATTTGTTGTTGCTGTTGTTGCGGAGCATGAGGAACCAATGGAACATCGCTATTCGGGATATCATCCAGCACTACATAATCATTTTCGTTCTTCTCATGCTGCTGCAACTGATCTTTGTATAACACCTTCTCATTGAATATGACATCTCTGCTTCTCACAATATTTTTGATTTTCAAAATCCCAAAGCCTATAACCAAATTCATCAATGCCATATCCAACAAATATACATTTCTTTGACTTAGCATCAAGCTTGGTTCTATTTTCAGAATCTACATGTGCAAATGCTTCACAACCGAAGGTTTTGAGAAAATAATAACTCACCTTCTTACCTGTCCATGCTTCCTCTGGAATACCACAACCCAAAGAATTAGAGGGACCTCTATTAATTAAATAAATAGAGTTTACAACCTCTGCCCATATGTTTAAACGCAGCCCAACATGCAATCTCATTGTCTGTGCACGCTCCATTATTGTTCTATTCATACGCTCAGCCACTCAATTTTCTTGTGGAGTCTTTGGAACCGTTTTCTGCCTACGAATACCATTAGAGGAATAATAATCTTCAAACTCTTTGCTGCAATACTCATAACCATTATCAGATCTGAGACATTTTAATATTTTATCTGTCTCATTCTCAACCAAGCCCTTCCAATTTTTAAAAGTTTCAAATACATCAGATTTTAACCTAAGGAAATAAATTCAAATCTTCCTAGTTGCATCATCTATGAATGTAACATAATACTGAGAGCCACCGAGAGAAGATACCTGAGTTGGTCCCCATACATCCGTATGCACGAGCTCCAACTTTTCATCTTTCTTTTGCTTCCCATCCTTGAGAAAACTCTCTTTTGTTTGCGATACACAACTTTCACAGAAATCCATATTAATACATTTAAGACCTGGTAAACTTTCTTAGAATGAAGTACCTTCATATCGTTTTCACTCATATGCCCAAGTCTGTTATGCCACAATGTTGTCTTAGAATCCGTAGCAATTGTTTCAATCTCTGCCTGCGAACCCGCAACAACTGTTTCTAAACCTGTTTGTTTTTTCTCTGCAACAACTAAAGTAGAAGGAACAGTATGACCTGTACCTTACTTTCACACCTTTTGCTACTATTAAGGCACCTCTTGTAACCTTCCAATATTAATCACTAAAAGTAACTATGCAATAGTCATCACCTAGTTGTCCTACTCAACCTTGGAACGTGCCTTACCTCTTGTAGTAGCCAATGATTCCCATTCTACAACTTAATCTTAATTCTTCTATTTCCAACAATCTGACAGGGTTCGTTATTTTCCAAATAAACCAGCCCAAAATCCCCTTGGACATAACCAAGAAAATAACTTGTATGGGGCGTAGCATGAAATGAAGCCTCTGAATCTAAGTTGCCGGTTCTGGTGCGGGTGCGGGTTCGGGTTCGCGGGTTCGGCCAAAATTTTTTTTGGGGTTTGGGTTCGTTTTTGGGTTCGTTTTTTTATATATATAAAAAAATATATGTATATGCAAAAAAATTAAGCATAGAAGCAAGAATTAAGTGTAGAAATGCAAGAATAAAGTGTAGAACACCACATAGCATCATATAATCAACAAAACCACCATCAACTTCAATATCATAAAACATAAAACTCGAACTTCAAGTTCAATAACAAGATTCAAAATAATAATATCATGTTCAACAATCAATTTTCATTGTTTCAATGTCAAATGACAAGTGTCAATCATCATATGGATTTGCTAAATCCTCCACATCATCATCATCTTCTTGGACATTAGCAGGATCATTTGAAGAACCACAACCAGCACCACTGCCACTCGCTGAAAAAGTATGCTCGCTCTCTGATCCCTCAAGTGCAACATGTGTGGATTGGGAAGTAGAAGCATCCAAGTCAATTTGCTCTGGCTCCACATCCCACAACTTTGATTCCCCCTCCTTATAGTCTTGCTTTTTGTGCGAAAGGAGGCGCAAGTTGGAATGCACATACACTAAATTCTCCGCCTTTTTGGAGTGCAATCTGTTGCGCTTTATCGAGTGGATAAAAGAGTACGTGCTCCAATTCCTTTCAGATGCAGAGGAACTAGCAACCTATGATGACAAAGTAGAGAGAAAGAGTTAAAAATAAAAACTTACAAAGTTAAAACTTATAAAGTTACAAGTTATAAAATTTATAATAATTAAAAATTATGGAACTTCAAACTTCAAATTTTTAAAAGTCTTTAAGATAAAATTATAAATCATAAAAAACATAGAAATTTAGGAAACTTACTTGTGATAAAACTTTGACTGCAAGAGGCTGTAGGCACCGGAATTGTTGGCCATGAAAGTACCACCAATTGTGAGCATCTTTCTTGAATCTATCACGAAGAGCCTCAATGCTTAGACCATTGGAGTGTACAAAATCAGTGAACTCATCAGTGACCATATCATGCAAATCTAGATCAAGGAAGAGTCTACGAAATGCTGCCTTGTACCCTTCAGACACTTCTAAATCTCTCCATGGGGGAATCCTATTTGTCACCGAAAGAATCTCACTGTTGTAATATTTTGGAGTTAATGCAAATGCAAGAAGATGTAGTGGGGTTGTCATTGTGTTCCATCTAGCCTCAATAATTTCATGCACTTGCTTGAAGAGAATTTCTTGAGGATCTTTCTCCTTCTCATTTATGATGTTCTTTATCTTTTCTATCATTGAATCAATGCCATCATATATCTCCCCCATGCGAGGCTTGTCCATGTCCGTATAACGAATCATGCTCAAAATGGGCTCGGTGAAACTAAGGAGATACTCCACACGATCCCACCAATAGTCATTTAGGATCATCCCCTTAACATTTGCTGCCCTCTCAGTGTTGCTTTGCCTCCATACGGACCAAGTAGTGCTTGTTACCATGCTAATAAGAGCCTGTTTGACCTTCACAAGTCGTCTCAAGGCAATTGTGTTTGAAGCAAAACGGGTCTCAGCAACCTATTGAAATATCAAAAATAAAAAGTACAATAAATAAAATTTAATTTAAACATTGAAAAAATTGAAAACAAACTATAACTTTTAAGAAGAAATAGAATATGTGAAATTAAAAATTTAAAGCACTATGAAAAATTTAAATTTAAAAATATATTGCTTCACTTACCTTCAACAACTCCAATGTAGAAAATGATCTAAATATGCTTTGGGACATGTGGTGGTTGGTGATGAACATTCGTATCTCCTCGGCCTTTGCATACAACTCTCTAATCCAATCAATTTTTTTCCCAATCTTTTGTAGCATTAGATTGAGAGAGTGGACAGCACAAGGTGTCCAAAAGATATGTGAATATCGTTCCTCAACCAACAACCCAGCAGCTCTACAATTTTTTGCGTTGTCCGTTATCACTTGAACAACATTACGAGGTCCCACATCCTCAATGGCTGCAATGAGGATCTGAGCAATAAATTCACCATCCTTCACCTGTCCCTCACAATCCACAGCTCTCAAAAACATTGCCCCTTTAGGGGACACTGCAATGACATTGATCAAAGGCCGATTTTTTGCATCTTTCCATCCATCAGAGACAATCGACACCCCTATCTCACTCCATGAATCCCTTAAGGGCTTCAATGCATCTTCTATATTCTTCACCTCATTCTCCAATAAGGTGCCACGCACCTTCTCATAACCTGGGCTCTTATACCCTTTTGGAGCCTCATTAATTTTTCTCACCATCTCTTGCCAATATGGTGAGCGAACAACATTGAATGACATACCATTTGCATAAATGCATCTGGGTATATGTTGGTCAGCAATATCTCGAGCCTCATTTTGAAATGATGTTTCTAAAGGTCCCTTTGGTCTCTTGTTTGTAGTGCTTGTGGGTTGCTCTTGAGGAGTGACCAAAAATGGGTGGCTCTCTATCACAACATTGGCACTAGGAATAGATGGAGGACCCATTCTTTGATTTCTGCCTCTTTTCCTTAACACGTTTGCTACTGATTTACGGCCTGTTGCTTCATCTGCTGCTTCTTGCTCGGTGATATATGCCAGCACTTGCTCTCGTGGTATAGGTTTATTACTCTTTCCTAGACAAGCTTTGATCCCCATCCCAGGGATGTTACACAAATGGGCTTTCACCCGACTATATGAACTGTTGTATTGCACATCACAGCCATTGCATTTCCAAAGGTAACCCCCACCACCTGGTTGTTGTTGAATCATTTCAACATGCCTCCAAAGAGGTGAGTGTGGATCGATTTTGAATTTTGATTGTGATACTGAGCTAGAACTAGCTGCCATTGTGATTCCTGTCACCTGTGGGTGTGGCAATAAGTTTTGTAAACAAAATGGAAACAATGAAAACTCAAAACTTTCAAGAATCAAAACAAAAACAAAAGCATGGTGATACATTCATGATTCATATAAATAGTTTTAAAAAAAAAACAAGTTGAAAAGAATTTGTTTGTTGTTCAAAAATGCAAAAAAAAAATGAATAGAAAACCTACCTCTTTGCAAAAATCTCTTCCTTTGATCTTCTTGGCAGCCTCTAAACCGTTGGAAATGAGTAGGAATGGTGGAGCAATCGACTTCCAACCTTCACGATTCAATCTTCAAGCTTCTTTCTTCAACCACAAAAAAATTCTTGAGTTCAGCCACAATGGACAATTTTTGTGTTTTGGAATGAAAGAATGAGTTGAAAATGACAAAAGTGTGTTTATAATGACTTTTTAGGGTTATATTTGCATTTTTGAATGTTTAAAATAATATTAAATTGTGTTTTAGTTGAAAAAAAACAATAAAAAAAAATGAAAGGTGCGCGGGTGTGCTCCGGGTGCCATGTTTTAAGGCTGGGTTCGCACCCAGCGAACCCGTGTGCGTCTGGGACGCACCCAACACCTTTGTTCAGCACCCTGCCCGCACCCACAGGGTACCCGCACCCGCACCCGAGCCGCACCGCACCCGCACCCGAGCCTCTAATAGGCGAATCCGGTAACTTAGCTCTGAATCTAACACCCATGAATCATTAGCATTATCTAGGGAAAGAATCAAAGCATCATCTTCAGATTTATTACTCACCACATTTGCCTCCTTATTACCTTCTTGTTTGTCTCCTTTATTCTTCTGAGACTAGCAATCTTTCTTCAAATGACCCGGCTTCCCACAGTACCAACAATCCTTCTTTCCTCTGGATTGGGATCTCTTGTCCTTTGGTTTTCCTCGTGACTTCCCATGATCTCTAGAACCTTTTTCTCTCTCCTTTGGTCTACCCCTGCTTTCTGCATTCAAAACACTGCTTGATGTGGATCCACTTGAGCTTTTCCTACAAATTTCCTCACTCAGAATAACACCAACAACATCATCAAATTTTAGCGTTTTCGAACCAGAAACAGAGTTACTAACTGCCATTACCAAACTATTTAAGCTTTCAGGCAAATAACATAATATCAAGAGAGCTCTAACTTCTTCATCGAAATTTACATATATAGAAGTTAGTTGACTAATAACTGTGTTAAACTCATTTAAATGATCAGTAATCGATCCACCTACCATTTTCATATTAAATAAGCGCTTCATAAGAAATACCTTATTTGAAGCGGAAGGCTTTTCATATAACTTTGCCAATGTCTGCATCAACGCGTCTGTTGTCTTCGCTTTTGAAATATTGATTGCTACCGATGGCGTTAGGCACAAACGAATGCTTCCGAGTGCCTTTCTGTCCAGAAGTTCCCAATCCTCATCAGCCATTGTTGCTGGTTTCTTGGCTTTCCCTTGTAACGGCCTCCACAAATCCTTCTAATAGAGATAATCCTCCATCTGCATCTTCCATAACTGATAGTTTTGCCCATTGAATTTATCAACCTTCAGTTTACCCTCGTTTGCCATTACTCCCACTCAACCGTGAGACTCCCACTCAACCATGAGACCTTCCTGCAAAGGATAACTGAACACAACCCTCTCTGATGCCACTTGTTAGAGATTGAAGGTAGATTTCTATCAACCAAATGTAGATATAGAAGTATAAACAGAGAAATAGAACACACATAAATAAGGGACAGCAAAAAGGAACAACACCAAGGTTTAACGTGGTTCACCCAAAACCGGGCTACATCCACCAACAGAGGGTCCAATATATATTAAACTTCTAGTTAATAACCTTTAACTACTGCAACTTGTAGCAACGTTTTTCTCCACATTTTTCCATTGCTGTTTTTACACAACCTTTGCTGCGTGTACCCGCGACAGTTCCTGCGTATTTCCAGCCACAAAATTGTAAATTTCTGATAATGTTTTTCACGCCCAGACACCTTCAAAACTCTGATCCGAGTGTTGGAATATATTCCCACGCATGTCCTATTAATTACAAATGAAGTGTGGCCATTGGTTTTGTCTTATGCACCCAATAACACACATCTTTTGGGCGGTTACAAAAACTAAATGCAGCTGTCTTTAATTAAATATTATAACTGATTATTTCCAGCATTTAATAGTTTGTAACTGTTATTTTAAATACAAGTGCAGCAAAATATTTAATAGTGCAGCAAATTATTTAATAAAAATAATATGAAGATTTTGTGTCTAAGTCTGATTTGTCTCTATAACACAACAAATTTGACTGTCATTGAGCTCTCGTTCATCATATATATACTTTCGTTCATCACATATATACTTCCAAGATTGCTGGGTTCTTATGATAGAAAAGTGGCTCATAATTTGCGATCTATTCTGAATTTGGATCAATCTCTTCAAGGGCAATCAATTGGTCTTCCTTGACGCCCCCTTATATAATCAAATTGAATGTATAAGTTAAATGATAGAGACATAATAAGTATTAGAATTTGAATCGGAAAATATAACAAAAAATAATTAGAATTTAGAATTATAATTACAAGTTTTTCTAACCTTGATTTTTCTTGAGTTCTAGTCAGAGGTTGTGGTTAACAAATACCAAATCATTCATCCACTGTTGAGTCAAATGAATGCGTTTCTTGGAATGTATGTGTTAGAACAGACTCCAAGTACACTCACAAATGGATGAACTGCATGGCTGACTCAAAATGCGCATTGCTATCCATCTAATATTTTTGGCTTCCTTGCCAAAAAAATTTCACCATTGCACTGAAAAAATACAAATTTTATTAAAATTCTATCTTGTACAATTTAGTCAAAACTTAATATCTATATTGTATGTGTATACAATATAGAGAATCTATTAAAAGTTTTTGCAATTACCTAGTTTGAAGGTTTTCTTGCTTCTATGAGGGAAACACTGGAGAAAGAAACCCTTGCTTGCTTGTATGTGGGCACCTTTGCCATAGCTGCTGATAGATTCTCTTAAATAGGGAATGATCTTTCCATGCATTTGAATAGGCCCTTTGTAACTTTGCGTCATCTCAAAATGAGTTGCTATAGAGCAACTTTTAATTGGGATATATCCAACAACATGTAGGGGGGAACGAATCTACCGATCCTATTTGGCGACATGTACCTCTTCTTATCATTGTTCATCTTGTTCTTGAGAGACTCCTTGCCCTCATGCAAATAGCCTATTGAGGGATTTATCCCCACTGATTAGTCTCAAAACTTTGATTAGAGGCTTTGATAATTAGACAATTTGTTGTACCTCAGCTCAAAAACTCTCATCAAATATATAGTCCACCACAGCCTTGCCATCCAAATGACTAGCAAAGCCATTATGTGAACAAGAAGTCTGCAATGCCATTATGTGGGTAGCAAATCTCATCACCTTGATTGAAGAAGATCTTTGTCCTTTGTGAAGGTGTGCACCATACTCAAAGCCTTGTGTGATTGTATATAAATTTGATAATTGTGTGGGCTCTCTCGAATATAAACACAAACCATTGATATTTGTCAATAATGTAATGTACCTAAGGATATGGTAATTTGGTGTATTAAATAGTAATTAAACAAAAGTGTGAATGCATATGCTTTGTAAGTCATCCCACTAGTTAATTAAAATAAGTATTTATCTCACATGCATAGGATAGTAGTAGTTGTCTATAGCAAGACTTTATATATTGTAAGGGCTTACCAAGTGTAAAGCATCAATCTTGAATATTGTAATTGGAGTTTAGGCTTTATAGGGAGGATTGCCCCCCTTGAAGTGGTTATTTCATGGTGTTGCCCTAACTCAAGAGTTTGATCTATATTTTATTTTTAATATATTGGAGTATTTCTGTTATTGAGTTGTGAGATCTATCTTCTATTATCGGGTTATTTCTATTATTTTATCTAGGTTCATAATAGTCTTCCAAGGTTAAATTCAGACAATGTGTTGCACATGAGCTCCAAAACATGGTTGGATATTTCTTCATCAGAAGCTTTCCAATAGCAACACAAACATGAGCATTATCTGTAATAAATTGGACCACATTTTGTGGCCCTACCTCAGTTATCACTTCATTAAATAGAGTGAACAATGCCTGCACCAATTTCACCCTATCTAATGCATCCATGGATTTCGAAAGATTGTGCCAAGATCAGATGTAAAAAGGAAATTGATGAGAGTAGGATTCCTCTTATTTGTCCACCATTTGACATGATAGTGCAACTGGTCTTTGCCCACTCCTTTCGATGTTTGGCAACATCGATCATATCCTAGATTGCATCCCTCAAAATATTAGTCTTCAAAGTCTCATATGAAGGGGCTTTGAACATATGACCCACAATTGTAATGGTGTCCACCATAGCTTGCTAGTATGGAGACTTGACAACATTGGATGACAAGATAGAATAATACAAAAAAATGTCATTAGCCTTTTTGGCTTGTTCATGAACACTCTCGCTCCACTCTGTACTCTCTAAAGTTGGATGTGCTCCTAGTGTAGTATGAGTTGCAAAGAAGGCGCTAATGTTTCCTTGAGTGTTAGGTTCATGTGATGTGAAAGGTGTAGAAAGAGACTCTCATAGGTTGTTGTGGTCACTCAACATCATTAGAGTGATTGACTCTGGCTTGAGAAGAAGTCTATCCCACTTGTGTGCTTGTTGTTTCCTTAATATTTGTATGACATCACATCTATGCCTTGCTGCCTAATGGTTGAAATCTAGAGGGCATTGTTTGCAAGGCTTCACATCAAGGCTTGACATGTTTGTCAAATGCCATTTGAAGTGATCAATGCTTCCATTGCATTCAAGGCCACAAAAATTGCATTTCACTCTGTTTGTATTAAGGATCCTTGTGCTATACGTCAATGCAAAGTCTCCCTCATATGACTTGATGATCGAATTTGAAAAAAAGGGGGTGTTTAGGGTTTCAAATATTTGAAGGCTTTTCCTTATCACTCCAAGAAGAAATCTTATCACTCTCTCCATTCGATATACTTATATCTTCGATAAGCCAAACTACCCAATATACCACACCTCCCTATGTACCCAAAGGTGCATGAAAGAGTGATGGTACAAAAGAGCAATCCTCTCAATATACCAAACTTCTCGATATACCCAACGATACATGGAAATTAAAGGGATTTTAGAGAGTAGAGTGATATGGGAGAATATAATTGTAAAGACAAATCGAACTTATAATCTCTGATTTGGATATTTTCTGAAAGTTGGATATTTGTATTGCAGAGTTTAATTTATTACTGTCTTTTGTTTTCCCAGATGCAATTTCTACTTCTCATACACTTCCGATTTTTGTGTCGATTCATAGTATTGTTGGGCAAAGACATTGATATATATATATGTTAGTGACTGTAGGAGTCACGCCTATCACAGGTGTGACTTCATCACCGTGTCTAATGAAGTCGGTTTCACCGATGTTAACAATTACTAATCGCTGTTTAGAATGCAGACTATGTTTATACTTTGGTAATGTATCATTTGATCATGCTATTGATATTTATTTTAACACACCTTATATATTAAGTATGAATATATAAGTAATATTTAATATTACTTATATATTCATATTTACTATGATCATAATAAATACGTTATCTGATCGAAGCTACAAACAACTCAACACTCCCTCTTAGCTCGGGAAGATAACAATATCACAATAATCTTTGTGAATATCAATTATCTAATTTGTAATGAATTACTCAAAGTAATTTAATATCACATAACTCATGATATATAGTATCACCTATCTCGTGATACGTAGCATCACCTACCTCGTGATACTAAAGGATATACTATACTCGAGAACATTACATTCTCCTTATATATCCTAGTTATGGTATGTGCACTGACATTAAGTCACATAATGTCTACCATAACTTAATCATGATAACTCCATGATTCATACCAATATCAAGTCACATGATATCAGTCTAATGAACATTATAAGATCGTCACCTTATAATGTTAGGTACAAGTGTAGATTATCCAAAAGATCGTCACCTTTTAGAAATAAACACAGAATGGGTAGGCCCATAATATCATAGAGTCACACATATAACACAAGATGTTTACACATTAAACATCTTTAATATATTAGTACAAATCAATTAGAATTTTACATTTCAATCATACCAAGATTTTTTCTGAAGTATTCAACTTTCACCTTGAGGAGTGGTTTGGTAAGAATATCTGCAGTTTGATCTCCTGTACTAATACACTCCAACTGAATCACATTCCTTTCCACCATATCACGCACATAGTGATGAGGAATCTCAATATGTTTAGATCTATCATGGAACACTGGATTCACGGATAGCTTAATACAGCTTTGATTGTCGCAGTGGATGATAGTTGGTTTCAGAGGTTTACCAAATAATCCCACAAGCAGTTTTCTAAGCCATACTGCCTCTCTAGCAGCCATAGAAGCTGCAATATATTCGGCTTCTGTAGAACTCTGAGCAACTGAAGATTGTTTTCTGCTAATCCACAATATAATTGCTGACCCTAAACTGAAACAACATCCGGAGGTGCTCTTTCGGTCAGTTACATTTCCAGCCCAATCTGAATTTGTGAATCCATGTAGATCTAAGTCAACCTTTTCATATTTTAAGCCATAATTTAGAGTACCTTGAAGGTATCTCATTATATGCTTCACAGCCACAAGATGTATCTCCTTGGGCTCACACATAAACTGACTTAAGGCATTTACAGCATAGCAGATATCAAGTCTGGTATTGACCAAATACATCAAGGATCCAATTATCTGTCTGTAAAGAGTGGGATGTGCCAACGGAGAATTTGCTGCTGCTTCCTTCAATTTATGAAGATTTGTTTCCATGGGGGAAGACATAGGTCTACATTCCATCATACCAAACCTTTTAATGTATCAATTGTGTACTTCCCTTGGTTTAGAATAATACAGTCTGATTTCTGCCATACTTCCAGTCCAAGGAAGTAGTGTAATAGACCTAAGTCCTTCATGTCAAATTCTGAAGCTAGATCTTTCTTACACTGATCAATAAGGTGATCTTCTTCTGTAATCCATTGATCATCAACATATAATATCAATATTAACATATCACCTTTGCTTTGTTTGAAGTAGAGATTTGGATCTGCATCATTCTTTGAGAAGCCTAATCTCAAGAGGTAACTGTCAATTCTTTCATACCAGGCTTTGGGGGCCTGTTTAAGTCCATATAGAGCTTTCTTTAATTTACATACATGGGATCCTGCATTGTGAATCTCAAATCCTTCAGGTTGCTCTAAGTAAACCTCTTCTTCAATGGTTCCATTTAAGAAAGCATTTTTTATGTCCATTTGATGGACTTTCCACCCTTTGGCTGCTGCAATAGCTAGAACTGCCCTAATTGATGTATATCGAGCAACTGGAGCGAAGGTTTCGTCGTAATCGATTCCTTCCTTTTGTGAAAATCCTCTGGCCACAAATCTTGCTTTGTATTTCCCTATACTGCCATCTGCAGCATGTTTGATTTTAAATAGCCATTTTGAAGAAACAACAGATTTCCCTTTTGGTCTAGGTACTATATCCCATACATCATTCTTCAGGATTGATTGATACTCCTCTGTCATGGCATCCTTCCATACTTGGTGCTTAAGAGCTTCTATAGCACTAGAAGGTTCTGATTTAATGGATTCACTCATTAAAGCTACATAACTAGAGAATCTCTTAGGTCTTGTGCTTTCCCTAAAAGTCCCTGATGGAGCGGCATAGTTTTTAGCTTCTTCCATTGTTTTGATGGCCCAGAGTGGTCTTTTCTAGTGATGTGATTTGTTCATGGTTTTCATCTTCCTCAGGATACTCCCTCTGAAATTCAGGGGTAGGATCCTCTTCTATGCCTGAGTTGGAAGTTTGAATTTCTGACTCAATATAATTTCTGGCTCTTTTGAAAGCTATGTCTTCCTCAAAAATCACATCTCTGCTTAGTTCAATCTGTCTTTGACTAGGTATATATATTCTATAAGCTTTTGATGTTTCACTATAGCCTACAAAGATGCCTTTTCTCCCAGAAGGTTCTAGCTTAGTTCTTTTCTCTTTGGGCTCATGAATGTAAACAGGACAACCAAATATCCTTAAATGACTAATGTCTGGTTTTGGGCCAGTGAAAGCTTCTTCAAGAGTTTTGTTATCAATATGAGAGTGAGGACATCTGTTCTGTATATAGACAGCAGTACTAGATGCTTCTGCCCAAAGAGAAGTGTCTATATCCTGATCAAGTAGCATAGGCCTAGCAGCTTCTACAATGGTTCTATTTTTTCTTTCTGCAACTCCATTTTGTTGAGGATTATAAGGTACAGTGAACTCCCTCTTAATCCCAGTGTTTTTACAAAAGTCTTTAAAAATGTTTGAAGTGTATTCACTCCCATTATCTGTTCTTAAGGTTTTGATTTTTCTTCCAGAAGAGTTTTCAGTAATGGATTTGAATTCCTTAAATCTTTTAAGGATTTCCTGTGATTCTTTACATTTAAGAAAATAGATCCATGTCTTTCTGGAGAAGTCATCAACGAAGATTACATAGTATAGAAACCCACCTAAGGAGGGTATAGACATGGGTCCACATAAATATGAGTGGACTAGTTTTAATACTTTATTTGTTTTGCTAGAACTATTTTGAAAGGACCCCTTTGTATTTTTCCCTAAGGCACACCCCTTACATACCCCTGAATTACATTGTGTGAGTTTGGGTAACCCTGTAACTAGTCTTTCCATGGAAGATAGGGCACGAAAATTTAGGTGTCCTAGTCTTCTATGCCATATTTCATTAGAGTCTACAATTTCATGAATTAGGGCTAGATTTGGTTCCGTACATAACTCGTACAAGTACCCCTTGTCTATGACCTATGGTTTTAGCTTTCTTAATAGTAGAATTCTTTGGCCATGCCAATACTTTGCTATCCATAAAGGTCACCCTATATCCATTATCTTCAAGTGCAGATATGGAGACTAGATTTCTTTTGATGCCTGGGACAAACAATACTCCAGTAAGTTGGATGGAGATGCCAGTCTTTAATTTGAGGGTGCATGTGCCAACACCCTTGACTGGATGTACAGAGTTATCTCCAATTGTTACTTCTTCGTCAGTCTCTTCTACCATGGTGTCTAGTAGTTCCCTGAACCCTGTGATGTGTCTTGATGAACCACTATCTATAACCCAGGTGTTGGATTTATTTGATACTTGGTTTGAAAGTGCAGAGTAGAATACATATTTCTCGGATTCATTATTGATCATGTTCATGACAATATCATTCATATTATGATCATTCTACACTTAGGCACATTATGACTGTTCTAACATTCTATGCATATGATGATTGTTCTATATTAGACATTTACATAATGAACACTTAACATTCGATATTTATACCATGATGATCATACTATCTTTCTTTTACATTTTTTTTTTGATTACCTTGTAGACATTAAGTATTAAACATTCTACAAGATCTTCTAACAATCTACTGATTCTTAAACATTATGCTTATGATGATACTATTTCAGCTTATGAATTATATTCATGACCCATTTCTTTATTTGAATAATGCATATTATGTTCATGAGCACATTCGAATTCATAAAGCATAGTATTCAGATTTTCATGCAACGACTCATGTACATATTCAATTCTACCATTCAGATTCATATAACAATGACAGCTATTTAATTCTTAATAATTCACATACCTTTGAATAATCGGCAGACTGCTGGGTAGAATCGTATATGTGATGGATTTGAGAATAAGCTATAGGAATCGATCTCTTAATTAGAAAGATGATTCACAGCTGTGTAATTCTCAGATGTAAGTTCTTCCCTTTGCTGATGTCTTTTGAGAAATGAGATGTATTAAATCTGAATTTCTCAAGTTCGATTTTCTGCTTGGATTCTGCTTAACTTGGCTCTGATACCATGTAAAGACAAATTGAACTTATAATCTCTGATTTGGATATTTTCTGAAAGTTGGATATTTGTATTGCAGAGTTTAATTTATTACTGTCTTTTGTTTTCCCAGATGCAATTTCTACTTCTCATACAGTTCCGATTTTTGTGTCGATTCATAGTATTGCTGGGCAAAGACATTGATATATATATGTTAGTGATTGTAGGAGTCACATCTGTGATAGACGTGACTCCTCAAGGAGTCATGCCTATCACAGGTGTGACTTCGTCACCATGTCTAATGAAGTCGGTTTCACCGATGTTAACAATTACTAATCGCTGTTTAGAATGCAGACTATGTTTATACTTTGGTAATGTATCATTCGATCATGCTATTGGTATTTATTTTAACACACCTTATATATTAAGTATGAATATATAAGTAATATTTAATATTACTTATATATTCATACTTACTATGATCATAATAAATACGTTATCTGATCGAAGCTACAAACAACTCAACAATAATGATACCTGCAGAGATGGTACAAAAGGGCCTTGGGTTTGTCTAAGGATTGGGTAATGAAGTAGTAACACCTATCACTTCATTAGACCCGTTATGGGGAATGTAGCATAACTAATAATGACAAGTCACTAGAAGAAAAAAGAGAGATGAGATAGAAGAGTATATAAACAAGATAACTATAAGGAGAAGTTTCTACAATCTCCTTATCACTCCAGCCTCTATAGCCCTCAAATATACCTCTGGGTCATGACTCCTAGGATACAAGAGGGTAACCTTATTGAATGTTATGTTTTGTATACTATAGAGGGGCTTAAAAACAAAAAAATTATATTGATGTGCTAAATATTAGTATATAGACATGCTATAAATTAAAAAATTCCTTTACCCTAATGCTAAGCCCCCCAAAAATTTCAGAGTTTAGGGTTAGGGTTAGGAGTCGGAGGACATACAAAGGCCAAAAAATCCTAACCCCAACCCTAACCCTTGAAATAAATTTAGGGTTTAGGGTTAGGGTATTTTATTTTTACCCTTTAATGACTTGCTTGGAGGTTGGAATAGTTGTACTTTGTGCAATGTGTGCCAATTTGATGTTGCTTCCCTAAATGCACTCACTCTATCTGGTGAAACTGTCATATTTGTCCTCAAACTGGTCTGCAAAAATTAAAAAAAACAGACAAAATGATAAAAAAATGCAGAAAACAATTTATATAAAAAATTACGATTTTGCCCCATGAAATTGCAAAACATCTGTTGACTTGGTCAAACCCAAGAAAATCAAAATTTGTAATTTTTTTTGAAAAATTGTCAGTGAGGCCGAGCACTGATATATTGCGATTTCTTGCAGTTTCTTGCTGATTTTGGTAACTATGATTTGAAAGATTGCCTGCTACAGAGATACCTTTTAATTAAGAGTGAGCCTTGTGCTCATAACCTCATGTGCCTCAGCAGCTTATACTCCAGTTTCTTCTGTGTATGAACAGGATTTGCACGCTATTTAATATTTTCTTCTTTTAATAAAACACAATTGACTTCTGTTTAAGAAAAAAACAAGTCTGCTTGTGCCTATTTCAGTTTTCTATAATATGGCTAGATGTAGCGTAGAGTTATCCATTGGTTTTATTTTGTGAAGGGAAGCTCAGCCTTTGGGTCTATCTTTGCACACGCTTTGCTCAAGATTTTGGAATCTTTTATAACTACCAATGGGTAGAAGAAAATGTTTGCATTCTTGGAGTTGTTTGCATTTATTCTCTGAATTGTTCGTGGTCCAAATTTGGACAAGGCATGGTAAAACAATTCTTTTTCTTGTAGGCATCTATAATTGAGGTGAATTGTGGTCAGTTCCAAGCAATGCAATACTTCTGATGCACAGTTTTGGTTAGTGCTTATTCTTGTTTGGCATTAAAATTCTGCTCTTATATTTCGGGAAATAGAAAACAAACTACCTCTCATGAACTTCTATGGGGAGGTTGAAGTGGAATTTTGACAAGAAGGGGGGAACCAATTTCCTGTCAATAGTGATTCATGAGCTTGAAAATCATGAAACTGTTCAAACTAGAAACAATGTGCCAAAGAATTTAGGGTTGTTTTGGAAGTGGAATTTTGAATAAAGACGTGATGGGCCATGCAATACCATACATTCTGTTTTGTGATTGTATGTAAAAGAATGGAGTTAAAGTTGGCATGCTAAAACATGGTACTTGTACTTTTTCAAATTCATAACACCAAATAACTACCTCCTGGGATTGTCAAGCTGGTCGCCCTTAAACTTGGACACACTCCGACAGGCATTTTTAGATCCGGCGTTGGTACTCCCATAGTGATAGATGGAATGTTTGTTGGCTTTTCGAACGCATGGTGAGGTACAAACACCTGATGGTATTTGCTTCCAGTCCTGGTTGCCAGCTCTGGGCTTCATCAGCTCCCACCTCATTTAGTGGTCCTCCCCTTGTACAGCTATTTGTACTTGTACTTCTTTCAGGGTTACCGTGTTAGGTTTACCTCCAGTTGTCTGTTTCATTGTTTTCTTGCCTTTCATTGCTTTAATCTGTTTGCTTGAGTTTAGGGACCTTTTTTGCCTAGTGCTTCACTATTGTAACAGTTGTACGTTCCAGTGCATTAGGAATGTTGCAGCTGACAATTTTTCTGTTTTTGGTTAGATACTGCTGAGTTTGAGAACATTTGAATTTTTCTTCTAATTATTTGCTTAGGGGAATACACATTGTTGTGGTTTACAGGTGACAACTGCATTGCCAAGAGTAGAGTTGGACCCTCCTACAATAGCCATGACGTTTAGTGTGAATGACTCCTCACTTGCTGGCCGTGATGGGAACCAGGTATTTCTTATTAACGATGTGATGTGATTTTGTTTGAAGTATTTTTTTCAGGAGGATTCTCGTTCTTTTGTTTATTATTAGTTTTAATATAATAATCAGGAGTTACATATTAAATTATTCGAGCTCCTAAATGCATTGTTTATATCTCTTGCAAAAGCTAACCTGTTTTCAAAACTTTAAGCATAAATGCACAAGAAGAGTCACAAAACCTACAGAATGAAAGCTAGAACAACTGTTGTTTGACTCTCATGTTGATTTTCTTTGAGGTCTATAGTGTGTACACTGTAAATATTTAAAATATTATTAGATAGTAGCAAATGACTGCAATCTTTGAATTTGTCAAGCATACTTGAATTCTTGCACATTGAAACAAGCTTATCCCACCTAATTCAAGTATGGTTTACCTTCCTAACCAGAGTTTTGGAAGCTGGGCAATCTAAATGTTTTTCACATACAGTTGCTGCCTAGAATGTATGATGCATGTAGTTGCTAGATTTAGCATAACTTAGATACCTCTATCTGTGTATTAGGAATGCGATATTCACATGGATGCTTGAAATTAGTCCTTTGGAATCCAATTTTACTCCCTGCATCTAATTATGGCCAGTTTATGGATATTGCATTCATGCTTTTATCTGAGGTGCTTTGCGTATAGGTGAACTGCCTTCTGAACTTGGTCATTAGGTCAAAACTAAGGGGTACTGGAATGACAAATAGGGTAAAAGAAAAAAGAAACCCTGTATGGCAGTCCAGAATGCCAAACTAGAGTCTGCCTTGCTCATGATCTAAAAAATGACCTTTACCATTTTATTCTTTTCAGATTGCATATTTGAGTGTCAGAGAATAGTTTGGAAGAACTAGAATTCTCAATATGATGATAATGCTATTATCATTATGCCATATTAATTTATTTTTCTTTCCTAATTTGTTAATTACATTCCTTGTTCTCAACAATATTTCTTCTAAGAAATGGTTGTATGATTTTGTAAAAGACAAAGAGCTCTTTCATGTTAAATCCAGTACCCCTTAGTTTTGACCTAATGACCAAGTTCAGAAGGCAGTTCACCTCAATATGATGATAATGCTATTATCATTATGCCATATTAATTTACTTTTCTTTCCTAATTTGTTAATTACATTCCTTGTTCTCAACAATATTTCTTCTAAGAAATGGTTGTATGATTTTGTAAAAGAGAAAGAGCTCTTTCATGTTAAATCCATAAAGGATTCAATATAGAAATATTATGTATAATATAGAAAGGGAGGATCTTGTTGTCTTTCAAGATCATGG
This sequence comes from Cunninghamia lanceolata, assembly GCA_027924645.1. Classification (NCBI taxonomy): domain Eukaryota; kingdom Viridiplantae; phylum Streptophyta; class Pinopsida; order Cupressales; family Cupressaceae; genus Cunninghamia; species Cunninghamia lanceolata. Next base: position 3,014,701 of record BSBN01001310.1, read on the forward strand.
GGGTTTCGATAAATAGATAGTTGTCAACTTGGCAATGATGAATTTCACGATTAGGATCAATACATTCCATAGACAATTGCTTTATCATTAACGACAGACTTGTTTTCATACTCAATTGTACTAGTGGGTGTTTCTTTATTTTTGAATTGCATCATAGTTCCATGTTCTAACTTGATCCTTTTTCAAAATTTTGACTTTTGTGAGAAAAACTTGTTTGCAGTTCTTCAAACAAGCATTTCTTGATTGTTTTGATTTTAAAATTGTATCAAAATGTTCCAATGGCTTCTTGTTACTTTTATATTCTTTCTTTGAATATTTAAATTGTGTCAACAAATCCTGACTTAATTCTTATGTCTCAATATTTTGTCATGTTCTTTTAATGACTCAATTTCTTGTCCTTCATGCAAAACTTTCTTAGACCATTTGTTGAAGAAAGTTCTTTCAAGTTTTGTCCAAGTTGAAGTTGTTGCCATTGTCAACAAGATACAGCCATATTAAATGTGGAGTCTTCTATTACTTAACATTGTATTTGTTGGGAAATACACCCCTGATATTGTTGATCAATGGAGTGGGATATTGGAACACCTTAAAAATATGTGATCAAATTCAGTAACGGGAAAAACCCCACTAGCAAAAGGTTATTAACAATTGTATTCATAGGAAAAGTTACATCCAATTCAATGAGTCTCTCTTGCAGAGTCTCAATCTGTAAACTACATCATATAACCTCCAACCAAGTTTTCCACACCTTCAGGCAATCGACATCCAACTAACCGAATCTCATTCCTTCTGTTCAAGCAAATAAATATAGTTGTCTTTATGGAATACCAACCGTCTAACTATCTAACTGCCATGTAGAATACCAATAGTCACACAACCAAAACTTGATCTTACCATGATGCCAACATGCCGCACATTACATGAAACATGACTTCTGCTCATGAATAATCACGACACATAATAAGCTGCTGCCACTCACACTTGGTCAAAGGTTATTGACCATCTGAACCATATATATGTCTTTCTACACTACAACCAAACACCATCCTTGGCTTGTGATAGCAGATATGAACAACTTATTGCTTCTAGCTACTTGTGGTACCTTTGAGCATCCCCTAGAACATCACCATGCTTGTAGTTGTGACTGCATGTATGCCAACAATGCCGCATGTGCCTTTGCACTGTCATATACACACCGGTAACTAATTCATACAAGTATGCGGTTGTGAGTTCTCCAAATGACTTGTCTTTGCAACCATAGCAACATTGGACTAAGACAAGCCTCTATGCTGAACTGCAACATTTGAAACTCATTGCAACTAACTTTGTAGCTGTTTATCGGTCTGCAATCAAACAATGTTAACATAAACTAAACACAAGTTCACACTAGGAACTCTCTGTGGGTGAATAGTAGGCCAAAGTTCCAATGTTTCTTTTTCTGAAGCTTCCACAAAACTTTTGAAACTTCAATTCTAGAGAGTCTTGTAGGATTATTATCTTAAGAAATTGTCACTATTTCTTATGCGTGGATAAGCTTAGTAAGCCCCATCACGTCTTGTGATTTATAGTATGTTTTGACTCTGTAATATCCCTAATAGGATCTGCCCTAGAATTCTGATTTTCTGCCCTAATTTTCTGATTTCTTTTTCTGCTCAAACCCTAATCTGAATTCTGATTTTTATTTCTGAAGTAAACATAACCATGGGCAGCGAATATACATGTGCCAAACACTCAAATAAACATGCCAAACATGTGTGCTTATGAAGACAACATCAAACATGAATCCAACCACGGAATACAACCATCCAAATGCCAAACATGCGACAAATAAATCTGATTTCTAAATGTAGAAGTCTGCTGCTACAAATCTGAATAATCTGAATTGAATTTACCATAAATTCATGGGCTCAAACATGCCAAACATAGCCCAGATTTCTGCTCATACAAATCAGACCTAAAATAGGTTTATACATACCACAAATGGCGAAAATGACATCAAAACATTAAACCCTAGATGGGCGAATCCTCCATGGTAAGCGCTTAGAGTTTTATGCTCCAAAATTGTGAAATTGCCCTCCTTGGGAAGTGGTGCTCAACCTAGGGTAGAAACCCTAGCAGCAATCTTCATCCAAATCCCTCCAAACGGGCACTCAAATCTGCTCCAAGGAATATGCCTTGAATGCTCAAGAACTCCAAATCTCCAATGAAGTGCAAGTGTGAACTCCGTATGAATTCACCTCCAAGATGGAATTGGGTTTTTGTCCAATCCACCAAATCTTCCTAAGGGTTTTCATCCTTGGAATATGCTGAACTAAAAGTGCAGCCAAGAGTAAAAACTCCAATGATTAAATCAGATGTGAATGAATGATGAAAATGACCTCCAAATCACCTGCTTTTATAGCCATCCATTAAGATCTCATGATGGCCGACCTCCCTCTAGCAAATATATTTTGTTTTATTTTTTATTCTTTTCCTTGGCCGACCTCCCTTGGCAACTTATTTTATATATTTTTTATCCTTAAATTGGTTGCCCACCTCCTTAGCAATTTTCTTTATTATATTTTATTTCACCAAGAGGCTCATAACAATAATAGAAGTCATTCCACATCACAGATTGGTCCAGAAAAATTAGTTAAATATAAATAACCTGAAATGATTAGGATTACTTAGTATTTAACTAATAGATTATTCCCATGCACTTCCGACTTAGCCTATGGGAATAAAATAGGCTAGGCGACTGCATTGGGTGATCACTCGGATAAAGGGGACATTATAGACTCTTTATATCTTGTCTCACTACATTTTTTTATCTTGTCTTGTTAATTTTTGTATCTCATCTTGTGAATTTTTGTTTCTCCTCCTATGATGTTTCTTATCTCGTTTGACACAGTGTCTCATGCCTTGGGAAGCACGTCTTGTGACTTTTGAACCTTCATCTTTTGACTTTTTAAAGTCTAATCTTGTGACTTTCTATATCTTGTCTTGTGACTTCTCATTTGTCATCTACTGACTTTTCAAACCTTGTCTTATGACTTATAATAATTTTCACCGTTTATATCATGCCCCTTTTCGTATTGAAGGTAAGAAAATGCCAATTGGGCATTGGATGAATTTGAGTCAGGAGTTGGTCAAACGCTGGTTGAAAATTGCCATTACAAATTGGAAAGAATATGGCCAAAGGCCAGAAGAAATGGCCACAAGCCCAGTAAAATTCTGGTGGTAGATTAGAAGTTAAATCATGGGTCCGAGATAAGTTGGAAAAGCCTACCCATACCCTCGAACCACTTGAAATATACTCTATGATGTAAAATAAATAAAGAATTCAGTATTTGAATATTATAAAATAAACATATAGATATGAGCTGTGCCAAAAGTGGAATAGATAGGATATCCAAGGGGTATAATGCTAAAGAGTTATGGTCTATTTAAGCAACCTTTTAATATATAAATGATAATCCATTATGATATAAGGTAGGCTCTATGCAAATTATAATGTATAGCTTTGATATAATTTAAGGTTGTAATATAAAGTAAGAACCATGCTACAGAGTTACAAATAAAAGGAAAAATAACTATACTACAGATTTGCAAAATTTTTGGACAATAATATTGAAAAATGTTGCAGTATCCTTATGACCAAAGATTATGAACAAGATGGGGGTCGGTAGGGTTGGAGCCTTACCACCCTAGTGGTGGTGGTAAGGCCGTTTTTTCGAAGGTGAAGGTTGCTTGAGGGAATGGACAGTTGGCGACAGCCTGTCACTTCAATTCAGCAGTTTCTTTCATCATGGGCAGGGCAATGCCGATGGGAAGTCTCACACTTCCTTCCAGAGTCTTCCTCTGGGAAGGCAGTCTTAATAATAATGCAAAAAACATCATTTTCATTGCCATTTTGAAACCTCTTCACGACAACAACAGTGATAGCCTCTGTTTCGATACCGTCAAGGTTCGCAGTAATTTTCTCTGCTGAGGTGGTTGAGTGCGGGGGAATGGATACACTGGTGAGGTTGGTGAGCCGCAAGAGGCAAATGGCCTTCTTGGGTCAGATTACGGAGCTCTGTCTTCGGCGTATCCTCAGAAGGGACGACTCGCTTACAATAGGGGCGGTCCGAATGGTGCTGGGAAGGAAGTATCTGTTTGATAGCGAAAGATATAGAGTGGATTCTGACATTCCCTCCAGGTTTGTGGCTATGTTATTAGAATTGGACACTCTGAAATTGGAGATAGAGACAATAGTCAAGAGGCTTTTTATTCCGGAGTTGTTAGGTGATTTAGGCATTATTCTTCAAGCAGCCTCCCCGGGAGTTGGAGTACCTAGGCCGCGGGATATGGAACAGTTGTCTGATCTTGGAGAGGTCGTGAAGCTCTACCCATTCCTCTTGGATGTCAAGGGCCTAGAATTGTTAGTTCTGAAGGAGAAGGCACAGGCTGTGGTAGGGTTCCTGAAGCGCATGCTGGAGGTGACAGTGGAGAACGGCTTTCAGTGGGTCATGGAGTTCAATTAGCTTCTGATTGATTATGACAAGGCCTAATGGTCCCCCAGTCTGATGACACTCTGGTCTGGTTAGTTGGATGTCTGGTTCAGTTTCTCATGCTTGGTCTACAGCTTAATTTTGTATGTAAAAGCCCTTTAGTTAGGTGTTGATAGTTAGAGGCCTTGGTGGCCATTTTCGCAGAAAATCATATGTAATCAAGTCAGTGATGTATACTCTGCAACTGCCATGATGAGGAAGGCAGTCTCTGAATATGTAATCTTTTTTCCAGATATAATATAAATACTCCTATTACGAAGCAAAAAAAAAAAAGATTATGAACAAGATATGTGAAGAATATCTTAATATAATATATCAAATGGAATTTAGGTGGAGCATCTCCATCATAGGCTTATTCAGGTGTAAATTAGATTCAAACAAAACTGTGAAGCAATGTCTACATGTAATGCCCCCTTTTTCCGAGTGATCACCTAATGGAGTCAGTTAGCCTATCGTATTCTCGTGGGCTAAGCCGGAAGGGCTAGGGAATGGCCTAATTGATTAAATACTATATTTAATCAATTTATTCGGGCAAATTGATGAGGATAAATGACTTTGTATATTTTTGTGAGCTTATTGGTGAATTTAAAATAAATAAAATAATTTGCCCTAGAGGTGAGCAACCAAGGAGAGAGAAAAAAAGAAATAAAGAAAGAAAAATAAAAGAAAGAAAATACCAAGGATGGTCGACCAAATTGGGAAGAAGATGGAAAATAAAATAAAGTATATTTTGCTAAGGGAGGTCGGCCAGAAGGAGAAAAATAAAATAAATCAAAATAAATTTCCTTTGAGGTGGACGACCTAGGAAGAGGTCTTAAAAATTAATAAAAGGTGCCAAAAAGGGTTCGCCCACTTGGAGAAAAATAAATAAAATAAAATAAGTTATTTTTGTGGGCGCCCAAGCATGAGGTCGGCTTGCTTTGGGTCGGCCCTATTTGGAGGAGCAAAGGTGGCTATAAATGAAGGTTCATTTGGAGTCATTTGATCATCCATTCATATCATATTTTCTTTCAGATTTTCTCTCTTGGATGCAACATTTGTTGGGCTATATTTCAGAGACAAAAACCCTTGTGAATATCGGTGAGTTGGACGAAAACCTAGCTCATCTTATGGTGGACTCATAACGGAGTTCAATTTGCACTTCATTGGAGACTTGGAGCATATTTGCATATTTAGATTTTTAGATCAGAATTGGAGCAGCATTCTTTGTTGGTATTTGTGTTGTCATTTGCACTAGGGTTTTACCCTAGATTGGAGTGCCACCTTTGGAGAAGGGTGATTTTGCTTGTGGGAAGCGATTTCACCATTTGGAGGGTTTCCAAACCCTAAACTTAGCAGCCACCATCATTTCTTGCAAGCGCCGCCATTTGGAGGGTTTGTTGAGCATCATTCACCACCATTTGGTATGTACAAACCTAGGGTTTAGATCTGATTTGGACAGCAGCATTCTGGGCCGTGTTTGATCATGTTTTAGCCCATGATTTTATGTAATTTTCAGTCTTCATACTCAGATTTGTAACAACAGAGTTATATTCAGGAAATCAGACTTTGTGTTGCATTTGGATGGCTATATCTTGTGTATTTCATGGTGAAATTCATGTTTGATGTGATCAACATTTAGTGACATGATTTGGCATGTTTATTTGGCACTTGTATGTTCGCTGTTATATTTGTTTTGCAAATCAGAAATAAAAATAAAAAAATCAGAAATTAGGGTTTGAGCAGAAATAAAAATCAGAATTTTAGGGCAGATCCAGTTAGGGATTTTACAGTGGTATTAGAGCCTTGATCTTGCCAACCTGAAGGGTTTTTACATATATGAATCTCGAAGATAGAGAATATATCACATACAGAAGAAGACAACAGTTTGTTGGCTCAGATTCGGAAGAAGAAGCCATCATGGGAGACAAGAATAATGAGGATCCCAACTCAAGGGATATTCTCAATGATATTGCAAGAGGGCAGCGTGAGCTAATGCAGGTTTTGACTTAATTTATGAGGCAGCACATAACAAATGATAATGGAAATGAGAATAATAACAGAGATAATCAACTTGCAAGTATTGGAAGCAATGGTGAGAATAGCCATATTGGTAATGATACACACATTCACACTCATGCATCTCATTCATCCGTGGTTAGACGTCTTAAGCCTAGTTTCTTGGATCAGCAAGGAGCTTCGGAGAATGGACTGCAAGTTGCGGGTGAGAGCTTTTATGACTATATGAGAGAGCGGTAATCATTCGATGAAGAATTCCAAGATGCCATTTCTTTGCAAGATTGTTGCCAATTGAAGTACTGAAACATAGATAGACGTAGAGGAGAAAGAGGCAATAGTAATCATGAATTGCAAAGAAAATTGGGAAAAGTGAATATCACGCCTTTTGATGGTTAGGGCAAAATCACAGCACGAGCATGGATCCAGAAATTGGACAACTATTTCACATTGAACCCTATGTTCGAGAGGGGTGCGGTTCAGTTTGCTACATTACACTTGGAGGGAGATGCTCTTGATTAGTGGTACAATGGTATGGTGACTCAAGGACATAGCCTTGTTACTACTTATGTTGATTTCTCACAGAGGTTGATTGACAGATTTGATGAGACTAACCTTGAACAGTTCTTCAGAAAGTTGGCCCAATTCAAGTAGAAAGATCCAGTGGATACCTACATTTCTAAGTTTCAGAAGCTTGCTATATTGGTTCCTAATGTGTCAGAGAGTAGATTGACCTATCTTTTCATTGAGGGTCTAGAGGAGCCACTTCATGGATGGGTGAAAGCCCTAGATCCACCATCTTTGAGGGAAGCCATCAAGAGGGTTAGAGGTATGAAGTTTTCAGCACCTTCCAAGCTCAAGTTTCAGGGTAAGCCTTTCTCTTCATCAAGGAAGAACTCGAAAAAGAACTTTCAAAAGGAATGGCCCAAGAGGACAACACCAGACATAGAGGTGAAGAATGAGCTGAGGAGGAAGAAGTTATGCTTCTCATGCAAGGAGCCTGATCATAGATGCCTTGGGAAAGGCAAAGCACACTACATCGAGGTCACTTCCGACTTAGATGATGATGAGGTCCAAGATACTACTACTTCAGAGAGTGATCATAAGGAGCAGCAGTTGGATCTTGATACTATGGTACAAGGTACCATTGCTTTTTTATCAGGTGTTCCTAAGCATAGTTGAAAAACTCGCCAAAAGAAAAAACCCGCCAAGCCTGAAAAATTCGACTCGGCAAAAAACTCGCAAAAAACTTGGCAACTTAAAAAATTGTTTAAATTTCATTAAAAACACATTTTTTTTGCAAAATTCAATGATTAGATGCATCCAACAAGTCAATAAATGAGAAACAAGCTGAGTCTAGTTGTATTTGATTGATTTCAAAGTAAATTGGGTACAAAATGGCATCCTCATGAGGAATGCGCTGATACTGATAGTCTGAAACAAAATGGAAATAGCAAATTGTTTTTGTAAAACTGAAAGTAAATACTAAATATTAAAATACTACATCTTCCTCTTCCCCTTCCCCTTCCCAAGTCTACTGAAAACTAGGGGAGTGGTAGAACTAGGTCTAGTCCTAGGAATCTACTGTGGCTCCTCCCTCCTCGACATGACAAACCGTGGCTCAACCTCCATCCTGGATGTAGATGCTGGTAGTGGTCCTGGTGGCAATGTCTCCTCATCCTCCTCATCCTCCTCATCCTCAATGTCATCCAATGAGAATCCCAATCCATCGATTCCAGCGGCAGCCCCCTCCTCCATTGCCTGTCTCTCCAAATCGTAGATCTCATCCTCAGAAAACAATGAAGGCTGCTCATCCTCCCCTGTCCAATCACTGTAAGGATCTATCTCATCCAAATCAATTGGATCATCTGATATTTCCTCTACCCTTCTTGTGCGCAGCCGAAGATTATATTGCACATAGACAAGGTCATTGAGGCGTTTCTAAGCTAGCTTGTTCCTCTTCTTTGTGTGGATGCCCTGAAATAAGCTCCAGTTGCGCTCACAATTGGATGAACTACATGGTTGGCATAAGACACGGAGGGCAAATCTCTGGAGATTTGGGGTATTTCCATCCCAATTTGTCCACCAAACCTCAACAAAAAAAATATTGAAGAGTTAGATACTTAGAAAGGAAAGTGAGAACTTCAAAACATATTAAATATCAAATTATCAATAGTTGTAACTTGTAAGTTTGTAACTTGTAAATTTGAAATTTTATACCTGGTGACTGATTGTTTATTGCTCGTGTAGCCAGGTCTGAAGAAAAGAGCCTACCCCTTCTTTCCCTATAAGCTTGCAATTCATCAACAATGAGGTCTGCCACCTCAGCCTGGGGTGTCATCCTCTGAATGCAAGAAGTGAGGCCCTCCATAACCTCTCTAGTAGGATCTGAGAAGGTGCCTGAATGGAAGAAACGGGGGTTCAAAAAGTACCCTGCTGCATGGATGGGTTGGTGGAGTTGATTGTTCCACCTCCTATCAATAATCTCCCATATGGGATCAAATTTGACGCTATACCCCTTATAATAAGTTCTTATAGCTTCCTTGGCCCTATCCATGGCCTCATAAAGATACCCCATTGGGGTTTTATCCCCATCTACCAAGTGGAGGACTCTAACCAAGGGCTCTGATACCTACAATATAAAAATGCAAAAAGATTAAAGGTACTAATTTACAATGAAAGACATTAAAATTCGAAGTTTTGAAGTTACCTTCACAATCTCTGTAGCTCTTTCTACAAATACTTTGTCGAAGATAATGCATGCAACCTTGTCTCCTTCTGGCTTCTTCACATAAGATGATTCTATCCATTTTGGGCACACAAACATTTGTTTCAAAGCCCCCAATGCACCAAGAATGCTTTGCAACGTTAAGAAAACCGTTGCAAACCTTGTCACACCGGATCTCACCAACTCTTTCCCTTGGGTGTAATCCCTCATCATGTGAAGAACCCAAGGGTGATTGTAGATAAATTTTGTGATCCTCCTTGCATCCTCTACAATCGGTGTGACCCAATCAAGCTTGCCTATGTCCTCCAAAAGAAGGTCAAGGACATGTGCTGCACAAGGTGTCCAAAAAATTGTGTGGTGTCTCTCTTGGAGGATTCTACCAGCTGCCACATATGCTGCTGCATTGTCAGTAATTATTTGCACAACATTTTCAATCCCAACCTCCATGCAAACTTGCTCCAACATTTTAGCCAAATTTTCTGCATTTTTCACTATGTTGGAGGCATCCACTGATTTCAAGAACACCACTTCATTCTTGCAAGCTACCAAAAAATTAATGATGGTGCGGTTTTTACCATCCGTCCACCCATCGGAAAGAATAGAGCAGCCATATTTTTTCCATTCATTTCTTTGGTCTTCCACCACTGCCCTTGCCCTATCCCTTGCATTTGTAAGCAACCTACAAGTACAAAGTGAAATTAAGTACAAAAATTTTGTTTGTAAACAAAAAATAGCTTAAATTCATTATAAATTTCTATAAATTAAAGAACATAAATTTATCAAAAACTTAAAACCTAAAAGATTAAATTAACTAACCTCCCACTCAATTCTGTGCGAGAAGGTGCCTTGAAGCCCTTTCCTGCAACCGTCAGTGCAGTAACCAAATTATGCCAATAAGGAGAATTTGCCACATTGAAAGGGATGTTGTTGAAATACCAAAAATCGGCACAAGCAATGTATGCATGCTCATGCACCTCCTTATTCCACCCAGTTGCCTCTAAGGAAGTTTGTGATCCAGGTGTGTTTCTAGGCACAAAAAAACTATCTACTGTGCGTGTAGGTGCTGATCTTGGTGCTCTACTGGAAGTAGATGAAGGGCTCGCAGTGGTGGTGGGTTGCCTTCGGTTACGTGGACCACGAAGAGAGCCCACTATGCCCTGAAGTGCATCATCATCCGACTCAAGGTTGATTGGAGCACCTTGAGAAGAAGCTATGGATGCTTGCATGGCTGCCTTTGCCTTCTCCCTTGGCTGCAAGTATGGCATTCATTTGTCTTTTTATTTCTTCCGTGGTTTTAGTACAGGCCTTCGCATCACGACCACTGATGCCTACAAGATGGTATTTGAGGCGGTTAATGCCTCCACGGTATATGTTTTCGCATTTGATGCAAAAAACTGAGCCAGGGTACGGTCCTAGATAGGCATATTTCCACGCAGGATCTCTAGCCCCTGGAGGACGTTTGCCTACAAATGATGATGATGCAATAGGGCCTGAGGCTGAACCGGATATAGAAGCATCTCTATCTGCCATTATAAATTAACCTGCACATACAAAGAGAAAGCACAATTTGTTAGTATTTTAATAGAAAATTAAAAAACAACCTAAATTAGATTTCTACTTGATAGATTAAATTTAAACTAACATAAAATTCTAAAGTTAAACATTTTGTTCCAAAAAAAATGGATTCAACAAAAAAAAAATGAACTAGGGTTTGGAAAAAATATGAAAACAATGAAGAAATAAAAAAATTACTCTAAATTACTAAAAATGCAAACTAATCTAAGACTTAAACAAAAAAAAATTGGATTGAAATAAAAACGAAGAAAAATGAAAAAAAATGAAAAAAATGTGAAAAAAATGAAAAAATCAGAAAAAATGCAAACAAAATAGTGATGAATCTTGTTTTTATGAATATAAATCTTGTTTGGATCAATACAAATCCATTTATACTACATTCATGATGTTTTTTAAACTTAGATGCTTCAAAAATGAAGAAATTTCAAAAAAAAGAAAGAGAAAGAAAAAAAACAAAAACCTACCTGGAATCTGATTTGCCTTTCAAATTCGATTCAAATCTGCCTCAAATCTTGTTTGATTGACGCCAAATTGCTGCAAATAGGTGTAAAATGCTTGGGAGGGGTTTTTTTCTCATTTGGAGCAAGTAGAATGACCAAAAATAAGTCACAAAACACCTTTAAACGCCGTCCAAGTCGCATTTTTTCACGCAGGCGAGTTTTTTGCACAGACTCGCGAGTTTTTGGCGAGTTTTTCAGAAAAACTCTAGTTTTTTTTTGGCGAGTTTTTGCTTCAAATACTCGTTTGAAAAAACTCGCGAGTTTTTCAAAACTTGGCGAGTATATGGCGAGTCTTGCATCTATGTTCCTAAGTATCATCCTTTTAAAGTAAGAGGAATTGTGAAGAGGCAATGGGTCTCATGTTTGGTTGACAGTGGTGCAACACATAACTTCATTGATGAGGGTTTTGTGGTCAAAAGAAGATTGCAGGTAGAGGATTTTCCTGGATTCAACGTCATGTTGGCTGATGGATTCAAATGAGTTGCACTAGGAAGATTTCACAATTGAGCATCCAGTTTTTTAACTATACATTTGTTGACGAATTCTATGTAGTTGGAATTGGTGAGACCGAGATTGTGTTGGGAATCCAGTGGCTATAGTCACTTGGTAGGTATATCCAGGATTTCCAAAAGATGGAGATAGAGTTCACATCAAAGGGAAAGCAAATAGTGTTTAAAGCTATACATAATGGTACACCATGGGATGTGACAGCCAAGAGGATGGAGGCACAGATCAGCCTTGGGACAATTATTAGAACTAGTGAGGCATGTGATTTTTCAGCAGGATACACTTCTTGGACCAGCACATAATGATGAGCATCTAACAAGTGAAGAAGATTTGCATGAGATTTACGAAGTCACCACCAAGAGGTATGACGAAAATACTGATTTTCTGATAATGAACAACAGTCCATTATCTTCATACGATTTTGTGGTAGACAAGTCCGATGAGATGACATTGGTAAGAAGCACTATCATGTTGACACTCAAGATTTGATAGCTAAGCACGAGGTAGACGTTGTGGATCCAAGTTACATACAAGCTGATTTGGTAAATCATGGCATAGAAGATGTGGTGAAGACTCAAAGCATGTGTGATGAATGGCTAAAAAGGGCTAAGGAGGCCAAGTTGTTAGTCACTCAAGCCAAGCAGCACCTACAAAGGATTAAGGAACAATTTGTTCACATGGATCATGAAAGACAACTAGAAACATTTCTTCATCAACCTTCGGCACTCCAAAGGGAAGAAATTGTGATGGTAGAGCATGAAGAACAATCAGATTTGCATGAACTTGTTGAGAGGTCTGATTTTGAAGAGAAATCAGAAAATTTATTTTATGTAGATGATCTTAATCATAGGCCCCATGAGTCACATCAATTGCAGAGCCAATTGAGGGTTCAATTCATGGTTAAGGAAGAGTAAGTTATGCATACACTTTGTGGACCAACAAATAATGATAGGTATTGATGCAGGAGCATCCTTGGTTCAAGAGCAATCTTGCATCAACCAAAAACATTGGCATTTCAGTTTGTTTCTTTTCATTTTCCAGTCCAGTTCAGTCAGAAGCAGTTTCAGCTTGTGGTCTGGTTTTGGCAATTCACATCTTGCGGATATGGACTTAGCATCTACATTCATTCATCTTCATCATATCAAGAATTCAGAGCATTTGGATAAGTTACCGGAAAGATATCGCTATCAGAAGATCAACTATTTTCTCAGAGCAGAGCATTTTAGCAGTTCCTGATAATTAGCTAAAGGAGAAGGCTTGCGGATCATTCCTTGACTTGCGGATCCTAATGACACATCATTCAATGATCCTTGGTTCGTGGCCGACCTTCCCCGGAGGTCCGCACGTTGTTCCATTCATTTAAGGAAGTGTTCTATGCACTTTTGTCCGACCTATCTGTGAACACGTTACAGCTCTTCATTGGAGTTTGTGACCTTCCTTAGCCTACGCGGAGGAATCTAATGGTCCGGAAATGATATATAATGATGTAATAGATCCTTAGGAAAGTAGTTGATGATTGTTAGGTTGATCATAGTTTAGATTTTGTGCGAGAGGACTTAAAAGCTTTATCTTGCGCATGGATGTAATCAGGCCTGTGAGCTGAATTGTAACCTTGCATGTTGCCGGCCATAATGTACTTGAATTCTTTGATATATTGAATGACTGAATCTGCATATGTTCTATATTCTTGTGTTGTTTCCGTTGTGTCTACTCTTGCTGCACGGTCCGGACAGTTCATTTTATGAACCCTCCTACCATGACTGCACCAAGTGGTATCAGAGCGAAAGTTTGATTCTTTGGAGCGAATTGGCAAAGGGGATTCTGTAAGATCTTGTTGTGAGCAGATCGCCGAATTGAGGCAGGTTATTTGTGCGCAACTGATTGCCGATTGAGAGGCAGTTGTCGCTTGTAGCCCGATCGCCGACCTGAGGTAGTTTGCACTTGATCCTAGGAAGATGCCGCTGCGAAGAGTTCCCCCTGTTGGTACAATGGCTAATAGAATGAATGAGATGATGGAATTGATGAGAACAATGCGAATCCGTTAGGATGCTGTTGAGGAAGATAGGCGAAGAGGATTGACACTGAGACCTAATGTTGAAAGTGATGATGAAGAATTTCAATTTGTTGAACAAATTGGCGAAACCCTAGAAGGTCATGAAGAAGAAGAATCAGATCAGGTGAAGATGTTGCGAGCTATTTCAAAGATTGGGAAGAGACCTAGAGTTGATGTGCCGAATTATACTAGTAATTTGAATCTGGAAGAGTTGATTGATTGGATAAATGACATGGAAGAATACTTTGAATATGAAGAAATTGAAGATCCGGAAAAGGTGAAATTTGTAAAGACAAAGCTGAAAGGATATGCTGCTATATGGTGGAAAGAAGTTCAGTTGGAAAGAAATAGAAGAGGAAAAGAAAAGATTACAACGTGGGACTGGATGGTGACAAAGTTGAAGAATCAGTTCATACCTGCTGACTATGAGTTGGAATTGTTGAAAAGATTGCAAAACCTAAGACAAAAGGAGAAATTTGTGAAGGAGTATACTGAAGAATTTCATAAGATGATCATAAGGATAGGACATAGTGAAGCAAGCAAGGAGAAAGTGGCAAGATACATCAATGGACTGAGATTGAACATTCAAGAAGAACTAAGTTTGGTAAGAATGACATCTTTGGAAGAAGCATATCAATTTGCCCTGAAAGTTGAAGAGAAGCTGAATAAGAAGCATGATCAAAGACAAAGAGGTAGAGGAGGTAAATTTTAGAAAGGAAAATCATTTTTCGGATATGATAGATCATTTGTGGAGCAGAACAAGTTTGACAGCCCGTTGAAGATGGATGACAGAGATAACATTGCTTACCGAAGAGATGACATAAATTTTTACCGAAGAGGAAACCCTAGTGCATACCGAAATGAACGATACAGAAAAGAAGGTAGAGGATTTGATAAGAGAACATTTAGAGGTACTTGTTTCAAATGTGGAGGTGAAGGACAGAGCATTTGAGTGTAATCAGGGTAGTACAAGCAAAAAGACAGAAAATAGTGGAAGAGCAGCCTATGTTGAAGAAGAGCCTGTTGAATCACCTTGTTCAGTTGGCAATCCGGAGAAGGAGAATCATTGGTGATGAGGAGAGCACTATTTCAAGTAGAGACAAGCGAGGAACCGTCACAGAGGAAAAGTCTGTTCAGAACTAGATGCAAATCAGTAGGTAAGTGTTGTAAAGTTATGATTGATAGTGGTAGTTCAGATAACCTAGTTTCAGAGGAGATGGTGACTAAGCTGAAGTTGGAAATATTGAAACACCCTAAGCCTTATCAGATAACATGGATTCAAGATGATCATAAGGTACTGGTGAGTGAACAATGTCTGGTGAAATTTCATATTGGATCTTATCATGATGAAGTCTTGTGTGATAATATGCCTATGGATGTTTGTCATATTTTATTGGGTAGACCTTGGCAGTATGATAGAAAAGCTATACATATACTATAACAGCAAATGGAAAGAGAATTACCTTGATTCCTTTGGAGGATGATCCTAAGAGTGAAGTATGTGGGAATGCTAGAATCTGTTTGGTAGATGGAAGGAAATTTTTGGATGGTTTGAAACAGGAAAGTATGTGTTATGCTTTGATTCCTAAGAAGCCTAAAGTAGTGAAGAAAGAACTTGAACCGGAGGAGATAAGAGAGTTGTTGACAGAGTATGAAGACATCATATCAGATAATGTGCCCGAAGGATTACCACCTATAAGGAGTATCAGTTATCACATGGATCTTATACTTGGAGCAAGTTTGCCTAACAAAGTAGCACACCGGATGATACCAGCAGAGAATGAAGAATTGAATAGATAAATACAAGAGTTGTTGAGGAATGGAAAGAGAATTACCTTGATTCCTTTGGAGGATGATCCTAAGAGTGAAGTATGTGGGAATGCTAGAATCTGTTTGGTAGATGGAAGGAAATTTTTGGATGGTTTGAAACAGGAAAGTATGTGTTATGCTTTGATTCCTAAGAAGCCTAAAGTAGTGAAGAAAGAACTTGAACCGGAGGAGATAAGAGAGTTGTTGACAGAGTATGAAGACATCATATCAGATAATGTGCCCGAAGGATTACCACCTATAAGGAGTATCAGTTATCACATGGATCTTATACTTGGAGCAAGTTTGCCTAACAAAGTAGCACACCGGATGATACCAGCAGAGAATGAAGAATTGAATAGATAAATACAAGAGTTGTTGAGGAAAGGTTTGATCAGAGAAAGTTTGAGTCCTTGTGTAGTACCTACAGTTTTGGCACCGAAGAAGGATGGAGAATGGAGAATGTGTACTGATTCTAGAGCAATAAACAAGATCACAGTTAAGTATAGATTTCCTTTACCTAGGATGGATGATATCATGGATTGTTTGAGTGGGGCAAGATATTTCACAAAGATAGATTTGAAGAGTGGATACCATCAGATCAAAATCAGAGAAGGTGATGAATGGAAGACTGCTTTTAAGACAAATGAAGGACTGTATGAGTGGTTAGTGATGCCTTTTGGATTGACAAATGCACCGAGTACTTACATGAGATTGAGGAATGAGGTCTTGAAGAAATTCTTGGGTAAGTTTGTGATTGTATACTTGGATGATATTCTGATTTTCAGTAAAACAAAAGAACATTTGTGGCATATTAGACAAGTTTTGCGGAGGTTGAGAGAAGAGAAATTGCTGATAAACATCAAGAAGTGTAGTTTCATGAAGGAAGAGTTGGTATATTGGGGATTTGTGATTTTTGCGGAAGGATTGAAGATGGACCCTAAGAAAGTGAGCAATTATTGAATGGCCTACACCGGAGAGCATTGGAAAGGTTAGATCATTTTGTGGATTGGCTAGTTTCTACCGGAAGTTCATCAGAAATTCCAGTTCAGTTTGTAACCCTATGACAAAGACAATGAGTGGTGACAGGAAAGATTTCAAGTGGAGATCAGGAGCAGATAAAAGTTTTGAACTGTTGAAGCAGAAAGTGATAGAGCAACCTGTTTTGGCATTACCGGATTTCAATAAGGTATTTCAAGTTGATTGTGATGTAAGCAGCAATGCAATTGGAGCAGTGTTAAGTCAATAAGGTAGACCAGTAGCATATTTTAGTTAGAAGTTGAATGATGCAAGGAGAAGATATTCAGTTTATGATCAAGAGTTCTATGCCATAATTCAAGCCTTGAAGAAGTGGAGACATTACTTGTTGCCTAAGGAGTTTGTGTTGTATACAGATCATCAAGCTTTGCAGTATTTGAACAGTCAAGGTAAGTTGAATCAGAGACATATGAGATGGGTAGAGTTCATGCAGAGTTGTACTTTTGTGTTGAAGCATAGGAGTGGGAAATCAAACAAAGTTGCTGATTCTTTGAGTAGAAGAAGAAACATGTTGACAGAAATGAGAGTTGAAGTGTTGGGTTTTGATGAATTAAAGAACATGTATGAGGGAGACACTGATTTTGCAGAACCCTGGAAAGCATGCAAGGAACCTGTTGTGATAGATAGGAGCAAGTGGTTAGATTATTTTATTCAAGAAGATATGTTGTTCAAAGGAAGTCAGTTGTGCATACCTAGAAGTTCAATGAGAGATAATTTGATTAGGGAGAAGCATAGTGGTGGATTGGCAGGATACTTTGGCATTGATATGACAGTAGCTTTGGTGAGTGAAAATTACTTTTGGCCTCAGATACATAAGGATGTTAGGAGATTTGTACAGAGTTGTAGAGTTTGTCAAGTTGTGAAAGGGAGTAGTTAGAACACTGGATTGTATAAACCTTTGACAGTATCGGAGAGACCTTGGGAAGACATAAGCATGGATTTTGTAATGGGATTACCTAAGACACAGAGAGGACATGATTCAATATTTGTAGTGGTTGATAGATTTTCAAAAATGGCTCATTTCATACCTTGTAAGAAGATAACTGATGCAGTACATGTAGCTGATCTATTTTTCAAGGAGATTGTGAGATTGCATGGATTACCTAGGAGTATAGTTTCAGATAGAGATACAAAATTTGTTGGATACTTTTGGAAGACACTTTGGAAGAAGATGAAGATGGATTTGAAATTCAGTTCAACTTTTCATCCACAGACAGAGGTAGTGAATAGGAGTTTGGGAAACTTGTTGAGATGTTTGGTTGGAGAGAAAACTTAAAGTTGGGATTTGATTCTTTCGCAAGCAGAGTTTGCATACAATAATTCAGTCAAAAGGAGTACCGGAAGAACACCTTTTGAGATTGTTACCGGAGTGAAGCCTAGAGGAGTTGCAGAATTGAGAGACATTAGCATGGAAGAACAGAGGAGTGCAAAAGCAGAAGAATTTGTAGATCACATGAAGACAGTGCATAATCAGGTGAAGAAGCATTTGGAGGAAATGAACAGTAAGTACAAAGAAAAGGCAGATGAGAAGAGAAGACAAAGAATTTGAAGTTGGAGATGAAGTGATGGTGTACTTGAGAAAAGAATGATTATTAGTTGGGACATATAACAAGTTGAAGATGAAGTTTGGACCTTGTAAGATACTCAGGAAATTTGATTTAGGAAATGCATATGAAGTAGAGCTACCGGAGACATTGGGTATATCACCTGTTTCAACATTGCAGACCTACATCAGTATCATGAAGCAGAGTTCAATGATAGCATGGAAGAAGACTTATAGAAGCAATTACCACAGCAAGCACCGGAGCAGATAGAAGACATTTTGGACAACAGAGTTGGATGCAGCACCCGAGGCAGACAATACAAAGAATATCTTGTAAAGTAGAAAGGCAGATCGGAAGAAGATTCATCTTGGATTTCTCAGGCTGAGGTGGACCGTCTTGGTTCTCCCCTAGCCCTAGCAAAGTGAGGGACTCACTTTTTCAATAACCTCGGATGCCTGATGCAGGAGCATCCTTGGTTCAAGAGCAATCTTGCATCAACCAAAAACATTGGCATTTCAGTTTGTTTGCAGTTCAGTTTGTTTCTTTTCATTTTCCAGTCCAGTTCAGTTAGAAGCAGTTTCAGCTTGTGGTCCGGTTTTGGCAATTCACATCTTGCAGATTTGGACTTAGCATCTACATTCATTCATTTTCATCATATCAAGAATTCAGAGCATTTGGATAAGTTACCGAAAAGATATTGCTATCAGAAGATCAACTATTTTCTCAGAGCAGAGCATTTTAGCAGTTCCTGATAATCAGCTAAAGGAGAAGGCTTGTGAATCATTCCTTGACTTGCGGATCCTAATGACACATCATTCAATGATCCTTGGTTCATGGCCGACCTTTCTCGGAGGTCTGCATGTTGTTCCATTCATTTAAGGAAGTGTTCTATGCACTTAGGTCCAACCTATCTGTGAACATGTTACAACTCTTTATTGGAGTTTGTGACCTTCCTTAGCCTACGCGGAGGAATCTAATGGTCCGGAAATGATATATAATGATGTAATAGATCCTTAGGAAAGTAGTTGATGATTGTTAGGTTGATCATAGTTTAGATTTTGTGCGAGAGGACTTCAAAGTTTTATCTTGCGCATGGATGTAATCAGGCCTATGAACCGAATTGTAAGCCCGCATGTTGCCGGCCAGAATGTACTTGAATTCTTTGATATACTGAATGACTGAATCTCCATATGTTCTATTTTCTTGTGTTGTTTCCATTGTGTTTACTCTTGCTGCAAAGTCCGGACAGTTCATTCTGTGAACCCTCCTACTGTGACTGCACTAGGTATGCATGTGTGGAGAGGAGCATTCTTGATTCAGATTTGGTGAAGAACTTGACCATTCATGAAGAGCCCAATGAGTCTACTTGTGTCTTGACTCTATACTATTATGATTCTTTGATTGGGCATAATGTTGTCCTCGCTTCAAAACTTGAAGAGGATGTCATGGAGGTATCCGATTTTGAGATGTATATGCATGTGGATATTGGGCTTCAGCTGGATTATAATCCAAGGCATGGAGGAGAACGTGAGAGCAGAAAATTTTCAGATTACACCTTGATGATTAGTGGGTGTCCTACATTACTGATAATGAAGTTTTCAAACTATGCATTAATGTTTGTAGTTGTTTGGATGAATTTGGGTGCATGGGATTGTCACTACAACACTGGGAGGTTGAATGATGATGAGACCTTATCAATTTATTACAACAAAAGCATTCCCAGGATGATTATAGGTCTAATTTTTAGTGCTGTCTTCATTTGCACCAGCAGTGTAGAGTGGATATGTATGCTTGGTTATGCACATATGATGGACACCTTTCAAGTCCATATGCAACAATTCAGATTTAGAGGGATAGCTTGTGATAGTGACTTGATGAAAGATACTTAACCCTTTCATTTTTCAGTTTATGTGATGGTGTAATAATTTGGGATCCAGGTATTTGCATGATTGGTAGATGGCTTCAGAATGGTTTGCGGAATGACAGTTGTATCAGAGTGGAACAGCGGAAACTTGGTGAGTTGTTTCACAATATTTGGTTGGGTGATATTTGTATTAGGATGGCACAACAGAAGGTTTGGATCAGGTGGTTGTATTCTAGAGGGCATTGTTATAATACCACCTATCACATGTTGATAGGCATGTCACCTTTCAGAGCTTTCGATAGGTATGATGCTTTGTCTTTTGTAGACTTAGCATTTGAAGTCAGAATAGCTCCTGGAGTAAGAGAGTTGATGCAGTACATGCACATGACATTTGAGGTTGGTGATTTGGTTTTCTTGCTCCTACGGCCATACAGACATATTACATTGAGGAGTGGTGCAGGGAAGCTGAAGCCTCGCTTCTATAGCCCTTAAAAGATTGAGAGTGGAGTTGGAGAGTATGCATATGAGTTAGAGTTTTTTGAGAGTAGCCGGATTCATAATGTGTTTCATTTATCTTGCCTCAAAAGGGCTATTGGGCAGCATATTACATCTTCTCCCGAGCTTTCTCCTTTGGATGAAGAAGGGAAGTTGTTACTTGTACCTGATACTATTCTTGATGATGGGAGAGCGCCAAACTTGAGGAGCAAAATTTCAGAGTTTGAAGGATGGAGCAAATCTGAGTTTGTGTGTTTATGGCTAGTATTGTTTCATTGCCGGCCACCAGAACTCACTTTGCATACTATTCTTCATATTCACTTCGGGGAGTGTTGCCACAAATTGAGGAGCAGGGTGATCAAGGAGTACTTTATTAGTTGGAGAGACTTGCCGCTTGAGGATGCTCTACAACATCTAGGGTTGCAATTGCTTGAGGGAAAGCAATTCTGGGAAGGGAGGACTGTAATGCCCCCTTTCTCCGAGCGATCACCCAATGGAGTCAGTTAGCCTATCCTATTCCCGTGGGCTAAGTCGGAAGGGCTAGGGAATGACCTAATTGATTAAATACCATATTTAATCAATTTATTCGAGCAAATTGATGATGAGAAACGACTTTGTATATTTTTGTGAGCTTATAGGTGAATTAAAAATAAATAAAATAATTTGCCCTAGAGGTGAGGGACTACGGAGAGAAAAAATAAATAAATAAAGAAAAATAAAAGAAAGAAAATACCAAGGATGGTTGGCCAAATTGGGAAGAAGATGGAAAATAAAATAAAGTATATTTTGCTAAGGGAGGTTGACCAAAAGGAGAAGGAGATAAAGAAAATAAATAAAAATAAATTTCCTTTGAGGTGGACAACCTAGGAAGAGGTCTTAAAAATTAATAAAAGGTGCCAAAAAGGGTTCACCCACTTTGAGAAAAATAAATAAAATAAAATAAGTTATTTTTGTGGGTGCCCAAGCTAGCCTTGTTTGAGTCGGCCCTATTTGGAGGAGCAAAGGTGGCTATAAATAAAAGGTTCATTTGGAGTCATTTGATCATCCATTCATATCATATTTTCATTGAGATTTTCTCTCTTGGTTGCAACATTTATTGAGCTATATTCCAAGGACGAAAACCCTTGTGAATATCGGTGAGTTGGATGAAAACCTAGCTCATCTTGTGGTGGACTCATAACGGAGTTCAATTTGCACTTCATTGGAGACTTGGAGCATATTTGCATATTTAGATTTTTAGATCAGAATTGGAGCAGCATTCTTTGGTGGTATTTGTGGTTTCATTTGCACTAGGGTTTTACCCTAGATTGGAGTGCCACCTTTTGAGAAGGGCAATTTTGCTTGTGGGAGGCGATTTCACCATTTGGAGGGTTTCCAAACCCTAAACGTAGCAGCCACCATCATTCCTTGCAAGCATCGCCATTTGAAGGGTTTGTTGAGCATCATTCGCCATCATTTGGTATGTACAAATCTAGGGTTTAGATCTGATTTGGACAGCAGCATTCCGGGCCATGCTTGATCTTGTTTTAGCCCATGATTTAATGTAATTTTCAGTCTTCATACTGAGATTTGTAACAACAGAGTTATATTCAGAAAAAAACAGACTGTGTTGCATTTGGATGGCTATATCTTGTGTATTTCATGGTGAAATTCATGTTTGATGTGATCAACATTTATTGGCATGTTTATTTGACATATTTGGCACTTGTATGTTCACTGTTATATTTGTTTTGCAAATCAGAAATAAAAATCAGAGATCAGAAATTAGGGTTTGAACAGAAATAAAATCAAAATTTTAGAGCAGATCCAATTAGGGATTTTACACTACAGCAATAATGCAATGTAATGTCCCCATTTTCTGAGTGATCACCTAATGGAGTTGGTTAGCCTATCCTATTGTCGTAGGCTAAGCCGGAGGGATAAGGGAATGACCTAATTGATTAAATATTCTTTTTGATCAATTTATTAGGGCAAATTGATGATGAGAGATGGTTTTGTATATTTTTGTGAGCTTATTGGTGAATTCAAAATAAATAAAATAATCTGCCCTAGAGATGAGCGACCAAGAAGAGAGAAAAATGAAATAAAGAAAGGAAAATGAATGGAAGAAATATCAAGGATAGTTGGCCAAATTGAAGGAGAAAAATAAGATAAATCGAAATAAAATTCCCTTTAGGTGGACGACCTAGTGAGAGGTCAAAAAATGAAATATTTAATGCCAAAAGTGGTTCGCCCCACTTGGAGAAAGGAATAAATAATAAAATAAAATATTTTATTTGTGTTTTTGGGCACCTAGCATGCCTAGCATGAGGTCGGCCCTAAGGGAGAAGGAAAAAACAAATAAAATAATATAATCTAGAGGAGGTCGGCTAGATTTGAGGAGTAAAAGAATTGGCTATAAATACAAGGTCACTTGGAGGCATTTGATAATCCATTCATATCATTTTTTTTGCAAGGTGTGCGCCTTTGGTTTCCTTGTGCTGTGCAGCGCAGCGCTTGGGTTTGTGACAAGGCTTAACCACCTCTCGTGGATTCATTAACTTTGGCAGTTGTATCGAGCATTGACAGGTCGATCTTTTGGTGCAACGGCAACCGTCTTGCTAACTATTGGTATCAGAGCCTGGGTCACGGGTTCGAACCCCTCACTTCTGTTGGGGGGATTGTCGCAAGGTGTGTGCCCTTGGTCTCCTTGTGCTATGCAGCGTTGCACTTGGGTTCTTGACAAGGCTTAACCACCTTCCTGGATTCATTAACTCTGGCAGTTGTATCGAGCATTGACAGGTCAATCTTTTGGTGCAACGACAACCATCTTGCTAACAATTTTCTCATTTAGATTTTATCTCTTGGCTGCAACTTTGGTTGGGCTTCATTCCAAGGACGAAAACCCTTGTGAATGCGGTGAGTTGGACGAAACCATAGCTCATCTTGTGGAGGACTCATAATGGAGTTCTATTTGCACTTCATTGGAGACATTAGGAGGTTTGGAGCATCATTGCATATTCAGATTTGAAGATCAGATTTGGAGCAGCACTTCTTTGTGGCATTTTGTGTGCATATTGCATTAGGTCTTTGCCCTAATTTGGCATGTTTGGCATATTTGAGGCCATGAATTCCTTGTAAAATCAGTCCAGAATTTTCAATTTTGTAGCAGCAGACTTCTTTAATCGGAAATCAGATTTATTGGATCTATGTTTGGCTCTTGGATGGTTGAATTTCATGTTTTCTATCATAGTTGATGATATCTATATGTTTGGCATATTTTTGGCATATGTTTATTGGCTGCCTATAAGTGTTTATCATTCTGAAAATAAAATCAGAATTCAGTCCTAGGGTTTGAGTAGAAAACTAAATGAGAAAAAAACAGAAAAATAAATCAGAAAATTAGAGCAGAATTCAAAAAATTTAAGGCAGATCCCATTAGGGATATTACATGGAATGCAGACATGATCTATCATGTGAGATTTATTAGGAGAAGACAAGGGTAGAGTATAATGCAAGAACACTTGCATCCCTGTATCTATAACCATCATAGAAAATATGTTCTGTGAGCTTTATTAGGATAAACAAGAACAACAAAAGCATGAGATGATGACTTAAGTTTGGTAAAATAAGACAAGGGTAGTGCACAGTGCAATGACACGTGCATCTCGGTCTTTACAATCATCATAGATAAAAAGTTATAGGTTACAACCTATGTTCTATGGAGTCTTGGAACAAGGGGGATGGGGGGATCAAGGGCCTAGATTTGGGGATGGCGGGGGGAGGACGGGGCATATATATAGTACCAAAAAAAATAGTTATAAAAAAATGTATAAGGAATAACAAATGAAGCTTTGAAATATTAAACATATTGCATTGAACATTGAAAATGCGGAATATCAGTATATTTATATTATATTCAAAATGATGAGTGCATTCAAAATTCAAATACAATTGGCCAATGGCCCAATGCCTCTAATCATTCCTAAAGGCCACGCTAAACTCCTCATCACTCGAACTACTGGACTCCTCAAGGTCAAGCTCCTTCAAACCAATACCAACCGACCTTGTTTGTGCCACATCATCATCAACATGAGCTGCCTCCTTTGGCTCTACATCCCATTGGGCAGCTGTACTCTCCTTGTTCGTAAAAGTGTTGTGGTCAATGAGACGCAAGGTGCTATGTATAGATACAAGCTTCTCCACTCTCCTAGAGCTAAGTTTGTTCCTCGTTGCATCAGCTCAAATAGAGATTCAGTTTTCACATCAGCATTTTGGAGAGCACTACAACAGGCTTTGGGCACTCAGGTCAACTTCAGTTCAGCATATCACCTTGAGACAGATGGGCAGACTGAGAGGATGAATCAGGTTTTAGAGGACATGCTTCACATGTATGTTATGGATCACCAGTCGAGATGGGAGGACTACCTGTATTTTGTTGAGTTTGCCTACAATAATGGGCATCACAACTCATTGGGTATGCCTCCTTATCAGGCCTTGTATGGTAGGTCTTGCAGGACTCCTTTGAGTTGGGACCACATTGAGGATAGAGTTGCGATTGGACCAGAGATGGTACAGGACATGGAGAAGCAGGTTACTTTGATTAGACAACGTTTGCAGGAGGCACAGGATTGCCAGAAGAAGTATGCCGATGACAAGAGATTGGATCGGAGCTTCTCGGTTGGCGACAAGGTGTTCTTGAGAGTGCGTCTACATAAGAGTCCATTCTGTTATGGAAAGGGTTCTAAGCTTGCACCGAGATTCGTTGGACCTTTTGAGATTTTGGAGCGGATAGGACTTGTAGCTTATCGTTTAGCCTTGCCACCTCCCCTGTCACATATCCACGATGTGTTTCATATTTCGTGTTTCGGGACCACATGTAAAATGTGGGCATGACACTGTCAATGAAACGCAAGGTGCTATGTATAGATACAATCTTCTCCACCCTCCTAGTGCTAAGTTTGTTCCTTGTAACAGTGTGGATGAAACTGTTGGAAATGTTGTCATTCATGTCAAAGGTGGATAGGGTTGTCATTGATGTCAAAGGTGCATGGACAAGATGGTTGTCATTGATGTCAAAAGTATGAATGAGACTAACAACAAGATTGTTGTCATTGATGTCAAAGAATTTGTTGTTGAGATTGTTGGATTAGTTGTCCAAGATGTATGGATGAGAATGTCAAAGTAAGTATTGTCATTTGATGTAAAAGGAAGAATGAAGAAGATCGTCGAAGACTTTCGTTAATGTCAAAGGAAGAATGAAGAAATTGTTGCATGTTGTCATTGAGATTGTTAGGTGTCATTGAAGGTCGTAATGACAAAAGGCCATACATCACTTCACCATGAGGAAGATCATGACATACATTGGTTGTCACTCTTGAAGGGATCAAATTGAAAGACAAATCACTTAACTATTGCTGACCGCCATATAGGAGTCAAGCATATTTGACGTTTAATTAAATCTAAGTCTTAAAAGAGGCCGACCCTCATAAAGAAGTGCTCCATATAAGGCAATCAATGATCAAAATGCATATGTATTAAATGTTAAGAGATTTGCTTAGAATGGCCGATTAAGTGAAGAGGTGGCTGACTAAAGGAAGCATTCGTATAAGAGAAAATGTCTTATTCAAATGGTATGAAGAGTGGTGCAATTTATAAGAATATGTAGTGTCCCCATTTTCGGAGTGATCACTGTTGTTGACCTAATGATCTAATTTCCACACTTTGGGATTTTTGGAAGGCATTTTGAGTGTTCGAGGTGACTTGTCATATTTTTATGATGTCTTTGATGCATTTATCTTGAATAAAATAATTTGTCTACACATGGAGCGAACCATCTTAGAGATAGTAGGAATGTGGAAATTGGTCTTTTTAGGGATATTTTGATAAAGGTGAATTTGATATCTTTTCCTATGTTTTGATGTTTACCTTGGAGAAGATAAAGTGTGGAATTTGTCATTTGATGGGACATATGTGATCTCATTCCTTATGTTGGCGCCTTGAAGAAGATTAAGTTGAAGATAATAAAATAATATAATTGGGCCCTTGAGAAGGACGACTTGGTTTGAATCAAAGAAAAGAAATTAAATTCGAATCTTTGAAATTGGGTGCCAAGAAGAAGATTCACCTTGTAAGGTCGGCCAAGTTGAATGTAGGTCGGCCAGAGTTTATTTGAGCGCCAAGAATGCATAAGGATGACCTTGAGAGGAAAAAATGACAAAATAATAGTATTTTTGCCTTGGTCGGCCAGCACATGAAGGAGTGAAAGCATGTATAAATATAAGGTCTTTTGTGACATTTCAAATCATCATTCAACATATTTTCATTTATTTCTCTTCGTGGATGTGCAACTTGTTTGCATTATTTTCCAAGGACGAAAACCCTTGTGAAAATAAGGTGAATTGGACGAAAACCCAATCTCATCTTGGAGGTGGATTCATACGGAATTCACAATTGCACTTCATTGGAGATATTCGTGGGACAAAAGAGCAGATTGCAAATCAGATTTTCAGATCAGTTTTGGGACAGCAGGTTCGTGGCATTTATGAGACCATTGGAGCTAGGGTTTGACCTAGATAGGTGCACCACAATTGGAAGGATCAAGGCTATCAAATCATATCATTTGGATCTGCATTTCATCATCTTTTTGGAGCAGAAATCTAATTAATTTGAGAGCAGAAATTTGTCTTCATATTGGAGCAGTACTTGTGCAAATTTGGAGCAGAATTCCTAGAGCAGCATTGAATATCTTTTTGGGCAGATTGGAGTTACAATTTACCGTCATCTTTGAGCAGAAATAAATCATCTTTGAAGGAGTTATTGGTGCAGACCTGTGCGCCATCTTGGGAGGATCATATTTGTGGATTGTTGGAAGCGATTATGGGTGGTGCATTGCTGATTAGTGTTTTAAGAATTGTAGATTTGGAGCAGCAGAATTGCAGGCTTGATTTGCCCTTATTGGAGGAGTTTCCATTGGTGGTTTGTCATCTTTTGCTTAGGGTTTTACCCTACTTGTGGAGCACCATTCTTGGAGGTTTGTTGGCATCTTTGGCATCATTGTCCTCATTTTACGGAGCAGCAGACCTGGCAGACCTGTGCGCCTTGTTTTGGAGCAGACTTTTTGGTGTTTGAAGATTTTAGGGTTTAGGGTTTCAAGCCCTAATTGGAGCGCCACACCTTGGAGGTCATTTGCCATCATTTGAAGGTCATTTTGATTGTATTTTGGGTATGTATAAACCATAGGGTTTATAACTGATTTGTAGCTGGGCATGTTGGCTTGCGTGTCCATAATATCTATATGTATTTTAAGACTTATTTAATTCTGAATTGTAGCAGCAGACTTCTGAATTATATTTCAGTCCATTGTGGTTGCAAATTGAAGTGATTTCATAGTGTAATTCATTATGGATTTCAAGTTTATTGTTGGCAATCATGTTGGTGTTGATTATATGATGAATTCGCTTGTTTTATAAGTGTGTGTTTGAGCCTGATTTGAAAATCAGAAATTCAGAAATTTAGGGTTTAAGCAGAAAGTCAGAATTCAGAAATTAGGAAAGCGCATAAATCCAAAATTGCAGTTAATATCCCCATTTGGGATATTATAGTGGTATCAAAGCTATGATCTTGCCAACCTGGAGAGTTTGATCGTACATCATGGAAGAAGATAGATCTTTGCTTGAATCTATTAGACAAAGTCAAGTTGAATTGAAGAAGGAGCTTGAACGATGGATGTATGAATGAGAGGCTACACAAATCATTGAAGACTACTATGCTTCATCCATTGATTTTAGGTTTGCAACTCCTTTTGAATTTTACTTGAAGGTTCATGAAGATGGAAATCTGAGAAAGAAGGATCTATATGATTACATCAGGAAATTGAGGAAAGAGAAAGAAAAGTCAGATGTTACCATTGAAGAAAGGTTAGAGAAGGAAGAGGAAGTACTTGTTTGTGACTTGCAGCCTACAAGTAATCACGAGGAAGACAAATATCAGTCAACATGCATTGAAGATTGGACTCCAAGCCCTAAAGAAAATGAAGCCACAAGTTCACTTGAGCCCTATGAGGACAAGGACAAAGTTGAAGCCACAAGAAAAGAGTACATGACACTTCATGATGACTACAAGATTGAAGGAGATACCACGATGGAGATTGGCAAACCAACCATGTTGGATCAGCTACAAGAAGGTATGGGTTCTTTTGAAGTTTCATTGATTGGATCTAGCATTGCTTCACCTCCGATACATCACTTTGGCAAGGAATCAAATTGTGGTTCGGGTGATTTTGAGATGGATGTTGTTCATACATATGAGGGCAATTCAGAAATTTCAGTATGTAGTGAACAAAGAAAATTGGATAAGATTGATTTGACATTGCAAGATTTGAAGGATCCCTTGGTGGTTAAGGAGGTCATAGCTGTACATACATTTTCTAGATCAGCCATTGAGGAAGATCATGATGTAGAAGATTCTACTCACTACTTTGATGGTGATCCTTTGTTTGAGCATGATGATTGTAGAGAAGATGTCAAGGAAGAAGCTAATTTGGAAAGACATGATTATGAAGACTACTCATAAATTTTTTATGAAAATGTTGGGTCTCATAAGTCACATCACTTGGAAGGACAACTAATGGTAAATGAGGGTATGATTGTGGCAACCCTAACTCACTTTGACAATGTTCATAAGATGATGGCAGATTTGTGTTGGAAGGCTCAAGGGAGGTGTTGATGATGTTTTCTTGACAACAACAACATTAGAATAAAACACCAAGTGCTCTATCCTCTCTTGAACAAAGCGTCTCGAGTGCTAAACTACGTGATCAAACAAGAACGCTCAAAGGTTCCTTGTACGTGATTTGCAATGGATAGCCTTGGTGGTATGATGTGATAATGCTGTTTACACAAAGGGACTTACGCGAAATTTATTCATCACTCCATTCAAATATGTACTCTTTCCTTGTGAAATGGAACTTCTTCTAATCAACTACAAAAAGAAAAGGCAAAAGACAAGGGTTAAGAGGGCTAATCTAAGGACAATGATATAATGCACATGCTATGATAGACAAATTCCCTTCCACAACCTAGCTCCACTTCACCATGAGAACCAACAATTACACGGCGTAAGTGCAATCTCCTAAGGTAATCGTATGATTTTCATGTTGTGAACTTCCATCCAAACACCCACAGCTAGCGCAGTTTGAACGAGCATCCACAACCGAACTTATGCAAACAAGGTTCAGGCTAACTTTGCAAAGTGAGTTACCTTCGGCAATCCACGAAGAGTATGAACCAAAAGGGATTCATCAAATATCTTCACATAAGAAACATTATATCAGTGAACTTCTAATCTATCAACTAAGCTACTTTGGAAGCAATTTTTAACCATCTTGGAAACAATGAAGACCATGCTAACATTCCAAAATCACAAGATCAACATGAAACATTCAACAATGAGCTTGCATTAATCTTGAAGTGTATCTTTACAACAATCTCTTAATATCTCTTCAATGACTTCGAAGAGCCTCCTTTACTCTACTCCTTTCTAATCTAACGTATATTCTAATGTATATCTTACAAATGAGAAGAATGAGCCTTTTATAGAGTCCAGAAATTACATGAAGTGCCAAGATTGATTTAGCAATCAACGACTGAGATTGAGACAAAAAGGCAGTTTGTTACAAAATTTGCTATTTTTAGAACATGAAAGAGGCAATGAATGCACGTTTCCCAATGTGATAAGCATCTCTGGAGCATCTTTATGGTGGGCCCTCTTTATCCACTTGTTTGTTATAGACGCCCTGGACATGAATGAATGACATGGTAGAATGCGATTAGCCTGATGATGTGTACGTGCCACCTCAGCATCTTTAAACGAACTAGTCTGGTTCACCTCAAGTTCACTTTACTTAGAATATTTTCTTCTTGTTGTCTTGATGTAACTCATGGATCGCTTTGATGATCATGCTCATCTCTCATCTTGTGACGTCCTTGTGCTTGCGCAGGATTATGCCTCTGGACAATTGCATGAAGTAGAAGATATGTTGAGCATGAGTCCTTGGAGTAGATTACATGATGATTGTCCTTTTGACGTGTGGAATGAATCACTGGAAGATGACTCCCTCTCATGCGTGGCGTTGATGTCTTCCTCATCCAGACATATGAAGTCTTCAAAGTAAGATGAACTTGATGTAGGAGCTCCTTCGTGTGGCGATGATGACAAATTTGAGCAACTTTCCTCCACCTTCCAAACTTCTTATGTATGAGCTCTCGCCATTCACCTCCTTGGATCCTCCATCACCTACAAAAAAAACACATCAAATTAAGACTTGATATAAAGGATTTTCAATAACAAATTACATTCATCTTATGCATGTGGGATCAAAAATGACATTTCAAAACATACCCTTTCGCGTGAAATCCATGCCTAAGTGCCTAGGTGGGTTTAGAGGGGTAGTATGGATTGATATGTGTGAAATTCCTTGTCTTAGTGCCTAGGCCGACCTAGCCAGGCGAGTTTGAAGGGCCTGTGAGGAATGTGTGATGAAAATCCAAGGGTCATGGTCTAGGCCACCCAGGCTGGGCGTGCTGGAAGAGGGTGTGAGGATTTTTATACTTAGGCAATTCTTGCTTCATTTTCATCATCTTTTCCTTCCTCCTTAGCATGACTTAGGGTTCTCTTCATGTTCATGTAAATTACCTTCATTTGAGTGAAGTGAAGAAGTGATCTGAATGGCATTTGAGGTATTCTCCATGTGCAATGGTGGAGACCGCCTATGATGAGCAGCCTTGAAGGTGATGTGTGGATTTGACTCCAATACTTGTGATTTTCAATGATTTTCACCTCCTTATTGGACTTGCATGTGTGTGGAAGCAGATGGGTGGAGTTGGTAGGCAAATGATGAGTGGCATGAGTGCTCAAACACTTGATTCCATGCTCACCTCCCTAGGCCGCTCAGGTAGGGCGGGTTTGGGAGTATGGTGTGGATTTTCTTACTTAGACTTCATTTGATGTCTTTCTTTCTTTTGATGACTCTTTCTTCAACTCCATCAAGACTTAGCGTTATTGAGGTGTTTATGTGAAGTTAGAAGGCACACATGGAATATTTAGTGACTTTGTCCATATGCCTTAGTGAAATCCGCCTAGGATGGGCGGGTTTGGAGTGCTAACATGGATTTTGCAACTTGAACACTCTCCATCTAGCTCTTGATGCTCTTCGCTCCTTTGTTTGCATGACTTAGTGATTTTTTTTCCATGTTTTCAAGTTGATTCATCATTGTTGGGAAGAGTTAAGGAGTGGTCTTGAAGGAGTTAACACATTTTCCATGCCAGGGTGTCTAGGGCGCCTAAGAAGAGCGGCTTTGATGATGGTGTTTGGATTTTACCTTAAGACTTGTGATTTTCACCAATTTTCCGCCTTTGTTTGATCCTGCATGGGTGTGAAGCAAGATGGCGGATTTGGAAGGTCAGAGTGGAGTGATTTGAGTGCTTAGACACTGGATTCCATGCTCACCTCTCTAGGCCGCCCAGGTAGGGCGGGGTTGAGAGTGACCCTTGGATTATTACACTTAGAAAACTTTTCATCCTCTTTGACTTGATCACTTCATCCTCCAAGCCTTTGTTCTCATCCTTTTCATTCATTTTACTTGCAAACTGTGTTGTTTTCATCCTTGGGCAGTTTGGGAAGGGTTGTGTGGAGAGGTTTGTGTGGGACATGAAAGAGTCCAAGACTCCCTCTTGAGGCTGCCCAGGTAGGGCGGGTTGGGAAGTGACCCTTGGATTTCACCTTGTAATGCCTTAGATTCATTCAAACTCATGAATTTCCTTGGAATTTTATCATCTCTTTGTCCTTAAAACCTTACAAACTTGAAAACTCTCTTCCTTGGGCGGATTTTGAAGGCATTGTCTAGAGAGATTTTCCTGGTGAAGATGACATTGTCCATGACTACCTTGTGAGGCCGCCTAGGCTGGGGCGGGTTTGGGGGTGAGGTTTGGATTTTGTTCAAAAGGGGTTTTCTTCTTCCACATTTGCTTGAAACTAGACTTGTTCGTCATCCTTTCTCTTCAATTGGCAAACTTTTCTTGATTTTCTCCTTGGGCGGGTTTGGAGTAGGTGCATAGAGATACTCTCATGGACAAGACATAATCCAAGCCCAGATGTTATTTCCGCCCAGACTGGGCGGGTTTGGTAGGTGTGCTTGGAATTTCACACTTTGACAACTTTTCAGTCTTTGAAATTCAAGTATATTTCAAAATATATTTAAGTATATGCCAGATATTCATATACTTTAAATATTTTGAAATATACTTCCAAGATGTTTGAGATAGGTCTCGGATCCATAGGATTTGACATGCGGATTCTAGATTTTTAAGGATCCACTAGATTTTAGACTTAGCCATTTCTTCAAGTTTTCGGGATATCAGACTTAGTCGATTTTAGGACCTCAAACATGTGTCAGGATTGATCTCAGGACCTCATTCGCACACACTTAATCCATCTCAAGCTACCTGGGAGAAAGAGTCATTGTCCAACTTGTGGAGGAGATGTGATTGCATGACACTTCCTACTGACTTTTACAAGATCCAAATTGCAAAAAAAAGGGGGTCCCCATTTGCAATGGGGCGATGTGTGATTAGATCACAACAGGAGGCATGAAGACTTTGAAGGAGATCTATCTCTTGCCAACTTTCAAGAACTCAAGGAGGCTTTGGTTGTGGTGAAGTCAAACTGCCTACACCTACTTGTGGATAGAGATCATCTCCTCAAACTTGTTGAGATATACTTTGATGCTTTGAGAAGAAAAGAAGATGAGGTGGATAAGCTCACCTTTGAGCTTAAGGATACAGTGGATTCCTTGAAGAGCACTCAAGGGACCCTTCAAGAATCGGGGGATCAGCTTTGTGTGGAATTAAACTTGGCACATTCTTCATCACCTACAACAGAAATTCAGTTTTCTTTGGCAGCGACACCCAAGAAACAACAAGTCAAAATGAAGTTTGGACACAAGGATGAAGGATTTGATGGTACACATGAAGACATAGCTTGCAGCTATGGGACTGAAGTCTTGACACATGATACACTCGATTTTCCATTAGAGACATCCTTTGGACCTGCACTAGTTGGTGATCATCCACTCATGGAAGAAGAGGAGGCTAAAATCTATGAAGACATCACCCGAGGGCATGAGGTAAGGATTGATTTTCTGATATGTAACAACAGTCCCTTATCTTCACATTATCACGACATTATAGTCAGGAGGATCAGCCTTGAGGCATGTAATTTCCATTGGGAGTCTCATGTTGGTTTGACACTTTATGGAGAGCATGCAACAATGAAGAAGGAAAAAGTTTGAAGCGGTTGAAGACACTATGAAGAGGTATGACAGCAGTTCCGATGCTCTGATTTGGAATCACAATCTCTCTGTTTTGCATAATCATAAGATGGCAATCCCTACACATGAGAATGATAGTGGGAAGACTCCTTCCATTGTTGGCACTCAATTGGGAGTCAAGCATGAGGTCTTTGTTGTATATCCAAGACACAAGATGACTGATTTGATATACCATGACGCGGAAGAGGAAAAGAAGGTTCAAAGCATGTGGCATATGAGGAATAAGCATTGTACGGTGACCAAGCAAGTGGAGCAATCAGATTTGTATAGTGAGAGGTATGATTCAGAATTTTTTGGTTGTTCACATAGCTTGCTTCTTGAGGATTTGGTGTCACATATTTTGGAGAGCCATTTGAAGGCTCAAGTCATAGATGAGGATGGAGTAGCTGAGCACACCCTTAGTGGATCAGCCACTAGAGTTATGTCTACACATGTAGAGGGAGACATAAGTGATTCAGATTTGGTTGAGCCCTTGGTCATTCATGGAGAGGTTGAAGAGTTGATTTATGATGAGGTACAATTTCATCATGTTGGTGATTCCTTGATAGGATTGGAGGCTGCCCTACTTCAGGGATTTGCGGTAAGTGACATGGAGTCCTTTGGTTTGGTTTGGTATGATCTTGGAAGGATGAAGTTGCAGCTGACTTATGATCCTAGGTACAGAGATATGGCTATGATACTTGACTTTGAGTTGTATGTGTTGATGTATCGGCTGGACTATGATGTTTGGTATGGACATGTGCATATGGGCATTGGTATTCCAGCCCTATTTCATGGTTCTCTACCTCAAGCATTGATTAGAGATGGCTGTTCTACTTAATTGTGCATGGATTTCCTGCTGAGTACATGGAGGACAGTGGCTATTAGGGTGTTTTGGGGAGGCTTGGATCATCTCTTCATCATTGGATGATGGCATACATATGATACTCTATCATCATATGTCATTAGAGGCATTTCTATCATCCACATAGGTCTGATTTTCAGTTGGGAGGTTTCTGTTCTGATCTACATCAGCAGCTACATCAGCAGCCTAGGAGGAACAAATATGATTTTTCTTGCACCTATGATGGGTGTTTTACGCATCCAGGGGAGATCCATAGGAGTTGGAGAGTTGTTGGATGTTGATAGGCCTTTGAGATACTTCCAACTCCTCATGTTTGGTGGATGTGATGATATGATGATTTGGGATCCGGGTGGTGGCATGCTTGGCACATCATTTCAATTGGATCTAGATGAGTTGCTTCACAATTCACGGAGCATGGATGATGATTATGATAGAGTGGAGCAGTGGAAGCTTGGAGACTTGTGTTTGTATTTCAGAGTTCATATTCTTCGTCACTTGTTGACAAACATGGTTTCCTTCAAGGCTTTGGATTGGCATGGTGTTTGGTCTTTGTTGGACTTAGCACTCATAGATGGTGGAGCCTTGGGAGATTTGGAGGTACATGTGGTTGAGAGCATTGCATTCTTTGGAGGATGGGGCCAAGTCGAGTTTGAGTGTGTATGGCTATTGCCACCGGAGCTCACTTCGCATAGCATTCTTCATATTCTTCTTGGGAGATGCAACCACAGGTTGAGGAGTAGTGTGATCACGGGACATTTGGTTGGATGGACCATGTGACTGACAAATTATCCTTACCCTTTAATGGGTGACATTTGTAGGCTTTCATCTGAGATCATAGAATGAACAGTATGATAGAAACTTGAGGTTTACTTCAATGATAAGTTTTATCTAGGCACCAACAAAAGAATAGCAAGTAGAATGCATATCATTTGAGGTCACAGAAGAATGCTTTGTTTTTTTGCATTCATATGAAACAATAACTACAAGTAGATATAATTTTGTAATAAAGACCTTTTAGATGTGCATACCATTGGAAGTCTAAAGAGTTTAATTAGTCATCAACAATTTTAGCAGTTGAAAAGATTGAGCACAAGATGACCTACATATGAAACACCGGGACCTTGGGAACCTATACTTGCAGATGTGAGCCATAGGATTGATTAATGATTGCTATTGTTTTGTTTATAGTTGTGGCAACATGTCATTGACATCTCTTTTGACACAACCTTGAAATAAGGAATGAAGGATGTATGACAATATAGAGCACTATAGACTTATAGGACCACAAGTTTGAAACTTAGTTTAACTGGCTATCTGATCTCCTATTACAGTGATTTTTATGTGTTTCTGCAAATGTATTTGCTTTTTCTTACTTGATCTTCTTCACATATAAATCAGATCATTACATCTATAAAGAACACCTTGAATGCAATTGTTACATGTTGGTATTAGTATAGAATTGACTAATGCCCCAAAGAGACCCAATAAGAAAATAAATCTCGTTTGAACTGAATGACAAACATCTTATAATCACTTCAGCTGGAGAAATATATGTCGTGTATTACTATATTTCTTTGAAAGCATTTCTCATCAGCTTTTTGTTTTCAAGGTTTCTTATTTCAACATGTTATGACAAAGTGGAAATCAAAATTGTTAGGAATTATTACATATTGGTTTAGTTAGTGAGATAGGATTAATAAATAATGATTATTTAATCCTATTTGTTAGAGATTGTTAAGCGTTAGTCAATCCTAGGATATGGGGAAATAGTTGTTGAAGTGTTTGTTTAAACCACCCATGTAGAATAGATGTTTGTTAGAGAAATATGGGGGATATGAGTTTAAAAATAGGTGTGTACTCCTAAAGGTTAGTGGCACAACGAACCAAAATTCATTGTATATATATTTAACAAAATCATCCTGGTATGTGCATTTTGATTACAAAATCTTAAATAAATATAAGCACGAGAAGGGGTCTGAAATTTTGAATAGATAATACTTCCCTTTCCCCTAATTGGGGTGTCAGACATACTTTCTGTTCTTTTGGTAAGAGAATATTTTAATTTAAAATATTTTTCATTTTTCCCCAAAGATCTTTGAATATGATTGTATAACTGATATGGGTTATAATCTATGTCTTTATGGAGACTGTGGAATTGATCAATTTGATACATTCTCTTTTTGGTTTCTTTTGCAGCTAACTAGTGCCAAAATTGGAGAGAGATTGAAAGCAGAAGCAGAGTGCAATCTTGCTATAAATGTTGTGGCAGTTCCAGGCACAGATTCCTTTGAAGTTCAGGGCAGGGGAGAAATGCAACTTGGTATGTTCTAAACAAGTTAGTGTGTCTGGATTTCTGGTGGTTTTTTCATTAAGTTGTGTAATTGAAATTATGAGAATATCTCTCTAGTTTATTGGCTCTGTCTGATGTCATATTCCAGGTATACTTATTGAAAATATGCGTCGCGAAGGTTTTGAACTCTCCGTGTCTCCCCCAAAAGTGATGTGAGTGGGTTTACGTTCTTTGTCTTCAATCTGAATGATGCTTGGATTTTCTGAATGTTGATTCGTGCCCCCCTGCCCCCCACTTTTTTCAATTCATCTGCATATTGAATAAGTAGTCATTTTGTCATTAAGAAGTGTTAGAATATTGTCATTGATGTCAAAGGACATGCCAATGTTATTTATGCTGTTGATACCATGTTCATGCATCGATAAATTTTTAAATTAAAGATTTAAACATATTTCCCAAGGCACCACAATCAGATTTATTGCTAAGTGTGGAGCTTCATTTTGTGGAGAAGATTTATTGCTAAGTGTGGAGTTTCTTTTTATGTAGAAGATTTATTGCTAAAAAGAAAAAACAATTTATTGCTAAGTGTGGAGTTTTTTTTTGTGGAGAAGATTTATTGCTAAATAGTGAAAAAGATAGCAATAAATTAAAGCAAAAAGAAACTAAAGATAGAAAAAAGAAGCGATTTAAATATGGAGCGATCTGCCTTATGAAAAGGAAGAATTAAAAGAAACAAAAAGCAGTGATTACCTTATGAAGTGGTGCGGTCAACAATATAAGATTTTTTGAGGACAGCGATGACAATAATATTAATGAGTAGGCAGCGATCATAGAAAGCAGCGTTTTGAGTAAAGGATTGAAGGGATTATGAATTAGTGTAAAAAGGACCGATCAGGTCCAAAGAGCAGCGATTTTATTTTGGGAGCTTGCTGAGGTGGAAGGCATTGTGGGACCCTCAAACTATGAAATAACCCACCCTGTTCTGTGTTTTATAATTTTCTGATCTGGGTCTGATTTTTTCTCACTGTTTGGGTTTCTGTGGTTTAGTTCTAACCTGCTTGTGTTTTGTGTTTTTGCATTTGACAGGGAAACACATGCATGCATATATTTTGCAAATACAACAAAATAGGAATACCCAGATACTTTATATTATTGAAAAGACATTTTAAAACATATACAAACAATACCCAGATGATGGAAATGCCAAAACATGAAGTTCTTACATACCCCTTTTGTTGTCATGAAATTACATAGTTTGTTTGACTGCTACAGCAGGTAGATCCTCATATCATACAAAAACACATTTTAGGCATCACATTTTATCATACAAAAACTCTGCCAAAATTTGTTTGAACATTTGTGTTCAACAAATAATCTTCTGTGGATGAAAACCCATTGAAGATTGGTGATCAGTGGACGAAAACCCATTGGTTGCAGGTATCAGAGGACGAAACCCCCTTGGTATATGAGGGTAATCTCATACAGAGGTTGCATTGGAGCTTCATGCAGTTGCAAGATTTCAGCTTGTTCAGTTTGTGTGTTTTGCAGGCTTTTGGAGTTGTAGTTTGAGTAGATTTCAGAGTGGTGTTTCCAGATTTGTTTTAGTTGTTTATTGTTGTTGTTGTGACTGTACAACAATACCCTTATGCTGTAATTACATCAGATATATCATTAATATAAGCTGGAGGTTATTTGTTGTCATTTTTGTGCTTTCTAGTGAAATCGGGTGAGTGAAATTGTTAGATTTGCATGCATATTTATGCTTGTGATTAAATTTGGTAATTTTATGATATCCTACAGTAAGAAGCCATACATTTGCTGTTATTCTCTGTTAATTATCATAAATTTAAGTTTGGAAGAGATTTCCTTTGATTTGGGTAAGAAATTGTCAATTTTGGGTACCATTTGTGTAGTGAAAATTGGGTATTTGTGAAGATAATTAAAAGATACAATTTCAAATCTGATATAGTTGCGAATATTTTTATTGGGGACATTACAGTGGTATCAGAGCCGAGGTCTCGAGGTCGAGACTGTTCGGGGCGAGCGGACTGTAATGTCCCATAGGCTGGCAGTGGGTGATGTGCCCCACCGGGTGGGAGATGAGCCCCTTCCCAACGCTCGTGGCCCAAGGTCCCCTTGTGTAAGCTCCGGCAGTGGTAAGGAGATGAACCCTTCCACTGGCCCTTAACGCTAGGGGGTGCCATTCACCACCATCCGGGCTTTTGGCGTAGTGGTTGCCTAGCTTGGTATCAGATGAGTCCCATTGGGTTGCTTCACCACTCTCGGCATGATGAAGTTGATATCAGATTAGTGCAGTGGAAGTCAGAGGATGTTATGTATGGTAGATTTCCATTTTGGGTTTGGGACCCTGCGATATTTTTTGGTTTCAGTTTGGTTCAGTCTGTTGATTGGAGGCTGTACTGGCATTGCTTGAGGACAAGCAATCTTTGGGAAGGGCAGATTTCTCACGTCCCCTTTTATTTAAATTAATTTGGAGCACCTAATATCCCAATTTCATATTTTCTATGGGCTAAGGTAAGAAATAAGGGAAGTAATCATTTTAATATTTAATTTCGGTCCCATAATATTTTATATTTTTTGAAGCTATTTTAGTGGGCCAATTAAATATTTAATATTATTATATTTTCTCCAATATGGGTGTGGGATTTGAAAAATATTGTCTTGCAACATCCAAGGCTTAAATTTAGAAGATTCTATGACATCTATGACATGTTGTCATAGTGGGAGTTATTGCCTATTTTTAGGCGGAAATCAAGTGGAGGTTATGAAAAGTCTTTATGGGACCTATTTTGGAGGGAAATTGGTGGTAATAATTGTTGGTGTAATTAAATATTTAATTACACTTTATTAAGTTTACTTAGGGCTAATTTTAGTCTTAGGTTATTCTTAAGTCATATTAGGGTTTTTCTCTAACTTGCAAATATAAAAGCAAGTTCTCACATGTAATTCTTTAATCCATTTCATTAATTCATCCTTATTGTGCAAATTATTCCTCTTTGCTTTTTTCTCTTGTGGAAGGTAAATCTTAGGTTTTGCAGGTGATCTTTGTGGCTTGAATTAATTATCAAATTCAACATGGTATCAGAGCGGATCTGCAAGCACCTTCTCAAATTTGGAGAAATTTTTTAGCAAGAGCCATTTGCTGTGTGTTTTTTTTGTGTAAAACGGAGTATTCCATTGGATTCAGAGTAGTTGGAAAAGGTAGATCTATCTTTTGTTTGGCTGAATTTGGTTTGGGGAACCCAGATCTGTGAAGGTTTCAAGAGTTTTTTTTTATGAAGAAAAACAGAGGTTTCAGAGCATTTTTGGCCAAAACAGACCTCACCATTGCGCTCAGAAGGCCCAAAAACCCCTATTTTCATATAAGGCACTCTATATTTTGCTGAAAAAAAGTTTCTGGGTGTTTTTTCTAGGGTTTTAAAAATTTGGTTCAGTGAAATTCGTACGACTGTACGGTGCCTCGATTTCTGTGCCAACCTCGATTTTCGTGCCATTCTCATCTGAGCTGATTTTGATTTTAGAGTTGCCTTGATTTGCGTGCCATCTTGATTTTTGAGCTGCCTCGATTTGCGTGCCATCTTGATTTCCGTGCTGCCTCGATTTCTATGCACAGGTACCGCTGAATTTTTTATTAATTTTTTAATAAAAAATAATTTTTTATTTTGGAGGGCTAGCCCCTTGGGTTTTACCCTTGGTCGCATGGGGGACCAGCCCCTAGCTTCCAAGCAGCAGCCCCCAGAGACTCAGCTCTTGGTCATATGAGGGACCACTGCCCTAGCCGCCAGCGCCCAAAGAGTCAGCCCCTGGTCACATGGGTGCCCAGGGGCTTCAATAGTGTTTTTTTTGGGGCCTCTTTTCACTAAAGGAGCAGTTTGGTAAATCCAGCATATCTTGAGCATATGGAGTCGGATTTTCGAAAAAAAATAGGCGTTGGAATGCTGGTTTCGAGCACAATCCAGTGGTGCAGGTATTTTTTCCAGGTTTTGCTGATTGGTATAATTTATTGCTGTTTGAAGTTAAGGCATCTTTTTTGGCCTTCGAGCTCCGTTTTTGCGCCTAGAATCTCCGTTTTTCAAAAATGAATAGGCGTTGGAAAGGTATCAGAGAGCTCTACACAGCCAACTATATAATGTTTTCAGATTCAGCCCCAGGTATATTTTAAATCAGTTTGTCGATTTTATGGCTTCTGTTGGATATCCTGGACATGCTGCCTCCTGAAAAGTTTCTGTTTGCTTTGAAAGACTTCTATTATCAGCATAAATCTATTTGCATATTTTGATCTATAATCATCTAAGGAGATGGGATTCTACCATCAACATAAATCTACTTGCAGATATTGTGGAAGTAATCAACATGAGAAAGAGATGTGTCCTCATTTCTCACATCATCTCTTTGAAATGCTTCTTTCAATCGCTTCTCCTTCTGATGAGATCATTGTTCCACCATCACCTACTGCTACTTCAGAGTTCAGTGTTGCATCATCATTGGCTTCTAGTGATTCTGTGCAGCAGGTCAATATTAGTCTTCCTGATCCACCTCATTGGGATTCCTATCTTGCAGACATATCATCTTTGTTTGTAGAGTCCCATCTTATAGATTTGGAGGACCATATTGAGGACATTTGTCTTCTTTTTGATGACAGCTTCGATGGAGTTGCATCACCATCATATGCTTCAAAGATTGTTCTTCATCCTCCTCTTCTTCAGTCACAGTTTGACAGTGGATTGGAGACATTTAAGCAGTTTTCAGGAGCATCATTATTGTCTTTGGATCATGTGCAGAGTTCAGAGACATTTGTCCTTCTTCCTGTATATTCCTATCCGGAATGGGAAGACATTATGCACACATCTGCAGTTCTATTTCTTCCTAAGGGGAGGAATGTTGTTCGACGTTCATGGGTCTTCATCTTTATTTTGTGTCGAGCATCTTCCAGCACTGCAGGAGTCATCTTGAGGAGCGGCTGCATGGTCTCTCTTCTCATCTCTATTTTGGGAGGGAGCATTTCCTCGCATGGGGTTTCATCCTTCTCACTTCTGGGGGGGTCATCAGACCTCTCTTCTTCCTCTCTTATGGGGGGCGGCATTCTTGATTGTACTTTTGTGATGGATTCACTTCTTGGGGGGTCTTAGTTTTAGTCCTTCTTCCATCACATGTTTATGTACTTGTATTTTTCTCTCTTTTGGAGAGGAGTTTTCTCCCACTGGGTTTTTCTCCTTTCTCTCCACTTTATGAGAGATTTTTGTTGTTCATGGGTACCTAAAATGGCCTTGTAGCCGGGACCCATTCTTGCATTAGTTGCATGCTTTTCATTTCTCCCTAAGTTGCACTTATGGGGGGGTGTTGGTGTAATTAAATATTTAATTACACTTTATTAAGTTTACTTAGGGCTAATTTTAGTCTTAGGTTATTCTTAAGTCATATTAGGGTTTTTCTCTAACTTGCAAATATAAAAGCAAGTTCTCACATGTAATTC
This sequence comes from Cunninghamia lanceolata, assembly GCA_027924645.1. NCBI lineage: Eukaryota > Viridiplantae > Streptophyta > Pinopsida > Cupressales > Cupressaceae > Cunninghamia > Cunninghamia lanceolata. The sequence goes on from BSBN01001310.1 coordinate 3,057,333, forward strand.
TTTAATCCATTTCATTAATTCATCCTTATTGTGCAAATTATTCCTCTTTGCTTTTTTCTCTTGTGGAAGGTAAATCTTAGGTTTTGCCGGTGATCTTTGTGGCTTGAATTAATTATCAAATTCAACAATAATATTATTTTATTTAATTTTCCAAGAGGGGGTCGTTTGGGTTTGCTCCTCTATATATTTGCAGGCAAAAACACATTTCAGGCATCACATTTTATAATACAAAAACTCAGCCAATTTTTTTTGGACATTTGTGTTCAACAAATAATCTTCTGTGGACGAAAACCCATTGAAGATTGGTGATTAGTGGACGGAAACCCATTGGTTGCAGGTATCAGAGGACGAAACCCCTTTGGTACATGAGGGTAATCTCATACAGAGGTTGCATTGGAGCTTCATGCAGTTGCTGTAATTACATCAGATATATCATTAATATAAGTTGGAGATTATTTGTTGTCATTTCTGTGCTTTCTAGTGAAATCGGGTGAAGTGAAATTGTTAGATTTGCATGCATATTTATGCTTGTGATTAAATCTGGTAATTTTATGATATTCTACAGCAAGAGGCCGTACATTTGCTGTTATTGTCTGTTAATTATCATAAATTTAAGTTTGGAAAAGATTTCCTTTGATTTGGGTAAGAAATTGTCAATTTCGGGTACCATTTGTGTAGTGAAAATTGGGTATTTGTGAAGATAATTAAAACATACAATTTGAGATCTGATATAGTTGCAAATATTTTTGTTGGGGACTTTACAATGGAAGAAGTGTGTTTTAGGAGAAGTTATGCATGAGATCATAAAAGAAGTTACAAGATGATATCCATGAGTTGCAAGTAGATAATCAAATATTGGAGGCATTATGTTAGGATTTGAGGTTGGTGGTACGACAAATGGTGGTCTCATTTCACAATGGAACATTGGAGCTCACAAGTGGATATAATATGCCACTCCTGGAGGATGGAATGCTTACGAGGTTGCTACGAAGAGCTGAGGTTATACATGGAATTAAGCTTCATGGTATTGTTTTTGCAAATGGTCCATTTACTGCATTGGTGGAAATCACTTTGGTATCTACAAATGGTATTTACAATAGGGTTTCAGAGTGATGGGTCACTATGCCCCCTAGCATTTGTTTGTAAAATGGTCAATGTGTTCCTATGGTGGTCTAGTATAGTATGTTTGATTTTTTGTTGTGGGTGGTAGCTATGGCCATAGTCTTTCCTATTTGTTTCATGGTTCTTCTATGCTGGTTTGTGATAGTATTCTCCTCATGGCTGTTTTTTGGGTTCATGGAGAATGTTAGTGCTGTCCATGTATTGTTTGGTTATCTTTAGTTTTTGTATGTGGCGGGCTGTATATGTTCATAGTATTCTGATAGTTCTAGCTTGGTTGGCTATGTTAGATTGGGAGTAGTTTTATATGCTTCATGTACATCTTAGTTGATGGTACAGTTGTTATATCAGTTATTGTAGTTTCTTCTACTATTGCTGGGTTGGGGCCCCATATATAAATCCCCAATAATATAATTAAAATATTATATAAGTAGGTTTTTAAAATCATCTCCATGCACGAAGATGAATGGAAATTGAGTTAAATTCTCTACTTTAAGCCATAGTATTGAATTACATCAAGTAAATGATAATAATGAAAAAGTATTTAATATGCCTAATGTTCTTCTAGATTGACATTCACTATGATCATAATATAATTGAAAAAGATGAGCCAGTGATAGGTTTTCTTAGCTCTTCAACTTCTTATAATTTAGTTTTATTTTGTGCATGTGTGTGTGTGCGTGCATGTTTAAGTGAGCTATTGGTTTTCTCTCATGCCTAGCTAAGGATTTTGATGTCCCTTATTCCAAACTGATCTTCAGAATGTAGTATTGTTCTAGGTCTCTGTATCGTATGTTTGATTTTTTGTTGTGGGTGGTAGCTATGGCCATAGTCTTTCTTATTTGTTTCATGGTTCTTCTATGCTGGTTTGGAAGCTTGAAAGTCTAAATGGAAGCTTGAAAGTCTGAAATTGTGAAGATGCAGAACCACGAAAATTCAAACATAGCCTTAGTTGTTTGTTGAATGGTTCGTCACAAAATGAGTGGAAAAAACAAATTTTTTGGCGAGTTTGTGCGATTTTTGGTGAGTTTTACCAAAAAACTTGTGGCGATTTATAGGTAAAACTTGGTGCCAAGTTTTAGCTCCGGTTGCACATTTGTTGTTTTCCCAGGCGAGTACTCGTAGGTTTTTTAAACTATGGTCTCTGCCAACAATAGCCATTAGAAGCTTGAGAGAAGAGGGGATTATCTTGGAGTTGTTAATATTTAAGGCTTTATTGAGATTTTTTTACTTGGGCTGAAACTTGTCTCAAATAAAAAAGGCTAGCCCCCTTTGGTGTTGATGTCAAACGAAAGTCCTTAAAGAAGAAAATGCATCTCTAACCAAACAAAACTGAATTCATGTATCTCATAATAAAGTGAACACCTAAGGGTGTTTTGTCCTTGCACATGGGCTCCTAAAAGTAAAGCTTTCACATATGCTACTGTTGTGGGAGAGATGTGGGAGCAAACTTGCAGTTGTGCTAAAGAAACTATAATGCAGGAATGTAGCATTTGTGTATTGGTAAGTTGTTGGAAACAACATGAATCCTTTGTTTTGGTGCTGAAACAATTTGGGCTATGTTATCGAATTGGCAGAAAAACTAGACAAACCCGGATATGATTCGTTTTGGAATCAGATTTAAGTTTGAATTGCCTGTGGAATTGTCTAGAGCATGTTTTTTGTTGGTGGATTCATTTGGAATTGTTCATGAGCATACCCAGGTGATTCCATCTTGGTTGTCATGATTCTAGGGTGATTCCAGTAGCAAACAACGATTTCCATGCATTTCATTGGGATTTTGATGATAAAAATGCATCCTAAACCCTAAACGACAGTCATTTTCTCTTGCATTGTGTTTGATGAGTCAGTAAACAGCAAACAAGAACTTTTTTGTATATGTTGTGAAGTTTTTTGCATAGGTCATGAATGTTTTCTGCATACACAACTCTTAGCAAACATTCATGATTGCTTTCTTCTGCAAGCCTTGGAATAGTGACCACCATATCTCTATCTCAAGTCACAAAGCGGGAGTTGCAGCGTTGTTGACCACTCAGGCAATATTTTAGTTTACATTTGCCATAGTAGAGCATACTTGAAGTCTATTTCATTGTGTTCATCCCCTTGAGAGGATAGATTGGAACGTTGAGCCTAGTTTAATACAACAAAGGAGGAGATAAAGATTGGTTCAACACATTGCTTAAGTCTATTTCAATCTTGCTGCTTGCAGTTGTTGAGTATGTGATGTCCCTATTTTGGTGATGGTCATATTTGATATGGCTATTATATTCCAAGGGAATAATTGGCTGGAACAAGGAGTTAAGTAACTTAAGAAGGTTCTATTTTTAAATTAATTTTATAAAGTATTCTATTTTTGAATTACTTTATAAAAAATATTTTATTAAGTTACTTAAATCAGTTCAAAAACACTTTATAAAACTGTAATATCCCTGTCCGAATTACTGCTCAAACCCCTCAATTAACCTGATCTTATGGTGTTGACATTTCGTCAAATACTTGGTATTTGATTCACAGACAGAGTTCTGATTTAGATTTCTGAGTTTGTTTTTATGTTACTTTTTAGTTATGGAACTCAACAACAAATCCATCATAACTCATGTATGTTTATGAAAGCAGAGCCAATGATTGATGTATAAAGATAACAGCATAGATGAAAATAGAGTATGCTATTCAAATTAAAGATTTGAATAGAGATTACAAACTCAACTGCATAGTATGATCAAAAAAACTACATACCGAATCAGTTTGAGAAATCATACACTTGCAAACAGGTAGAATATTATTCTGATCTCCAACTGAAACTTGATGTTCTGTTGATTATTTTGTAGCTAACCTCTGTCAAGGAGACTCAGACCAAATGATATCAAAGAATGCAGTGAAATCTCAATGCCACTGCTGCTGTATATCTGAAATATCTTTGCTGCTAAATATTCCTCCTGTGCCAAGGATTGATGATGAGAATCCTTCAAATGATACACTAATGCCAAAAACTCACAATTCCTGATCGCTGGAAATGGAAGATTGATAGCTGTCATAAAGTGTGGCTTCTGATTATACACAGATTTCTTTGTACCTCCTCAACAAGCCGATGCAATATAGTATAAAGAATTGGTGCTACACATAGACGCCTCCCTATTGTGTACGGACTCCTCTTTTACAAACGATGAAGAATAATTGCTACGGTGTCCCTGAACTTCCATGATTATTATGAAATCGGCTTTTGACATTCCCGAATTCCTTTGCGACAGACACCACCTTCACAAACTGGAAACTGCGTGTCAATGAATGGCGATCAATTCTTCTAGCGGCGCCCCTTCTTTATTCCCCACGCGGCCTCTTTCAAACTTCAGTCGTATGATAAGGCGCCTTTATGTATATCTTTAGATTTCAACAAAATCCCTTTGGCGGCATAGAAAATCCTCATGTCACTTTCATAAAATGTTACGCCTCTTCAATGGGCCCACGAACTACTTTATTTGATATTTGCCTTCATTAAAATATTTGCATGTATCCAAGTCTGGGCTCCACGGTTCCACCTCTGTTGTCAAAGTTTTGTATCAAACTCTTTTTCAATGCTGAGTCGCTACGTCTTATTGCCATGACTACTATTTGAAGACCTGCGACTATATAATAACCAATTGCTTACAAAATCTGAATGTTTGATAATATATAATCATTGGGAATGATTATATGTGATTCGACTATCTTCTCAGCGTCCCGACTTCTCCTTATCACTGAATCTGCAGTTCTTTGCATTACTCAGTTTTATAAACAACACTTGCAATTCTTGGTGGCAAGTGACATATGCGTGTCTCCAAAGATCGGAAATACTGCGAATGTTGTTCAGGAACTATTGATGAATGTCTTCAAATCTATAATAATCTGTGTCCAAGAATCATTTATGAGCTAGACAAAATCAATGCCAAGAACTGCAACAAGTTCTTTGTCAATATTGAATCAACAATGGTCATCGACCAAATAACCGAAAATGAATCAATGAAGCACAACAACTGAAAATCTCCAATGAGGTGCGAATCCTGCAAACCCTCACAAACACAACACCAAACACAAAAATCCTGATGGCATAAATCTTTGAAGCTCAATTGTGAAATCTGAAGTAATTTCACCTCATAATGTGGTATGGGATCATCTCCAAACCATTAATAACCAAGGGATCATCTCCTCGATACCAGGCTGAAACTAGGAACTTATCTTCAAACCAAAAACACATAAACTTAATGATGTCAAATGATTCCCAGCTATCCTTTTTAAAACCTTCACTAATTAGGACGGACCCAATTTTATTAAATGAAGGTTTTTGTGTACATGGTCATGCTTGAACTTTATTAAATAATTGTTTTTATGTACACAATGACACTTTATTTTATAAAGTGTTTTTGAACTGATTTAAGTAACTTAATAAAATACTTTTTATAAAGTAATTCAAAATTAGAATACTTTATAAAATTAATTTAAAAATAGAACCTTCTAAGTTACTTAACTCCTTGTTCCAGCCAATTATTCCCTTGGAATATAATAGCCATATCAAATATGACCACCAAAATAGGGACATCACAGAGTATATTTTGTTCTTGCTGCTTCTGTGTTTCTGAATTTTTTAATAAGCCTATATTTCTTAGGTAAAATTCAAAATAAACTATATATATATATATATAGCTCGCAAACCATTATAATTAATTTAGTTTATGAAATGATTTATGGTTTAAAATTTTAAATCATTATATGATTTAGCCTTTTAGTATATATATATTTTTTGTTTGTAAGTTTCAGCTTTTGATTTACATTTTTTAGATTCTAGAATGTGTTGTTCAATGTTTGTATTCTGAACTTATTGCCTTAGAGAGTACAATGGTAGCAAGTTCTAGCTCTGTTGGTCAACTCCTGTTTAAAATTGACCCAAGTTCACATTTGTAGAGGCAAGTAGAAATGATAGAGCAGGTTCCAAGTGGTTAGACATATGTTTGGATATGTAGTGGGTGTAGTCAGAGGTATACAAGCTCATACAATTGGTAATATTAAGAGAACAAAGGAGCCATTAGAGAGGGCATTTCAAAATCACATTAGAGAGATTGTTGTAGTGTGCCTCTATGCAAATGGTTTGCCCTTCAATATTGTTCGTTCACCATATTGGCAAGATATGTTGAGAAAAGTAAATGAGGCTCCAAAAGAGTGCATGGGCCTAGGTTATGAGAAGGTGTGCAACACCTTATTGTTGAAAGCGGACAAAATATAGAAATTTCATTAGCTCCCACTAGGCGTTCATGGAAACAAACAAGGGTGTCCATTGTTTTCGTTGGATGTAAGGATGCTAGAAGTCTGCCGTTGATTAATGTGATTGCATTGTGCCTTAAAGGGGCAATGTATTTGAAAGTCATGGATTGTAAGGGGTAGGTGTAGGATGCACAATTTATTGCTAAGATCCTTATACAATGCATTCAGGAAGCGAGTTCTCAAAATGTTGTCCAAGACAAAAGATAATGCAAATATTGTAGAGTGGTTGGTATGTTGGTTGAGGTATGGTTTTTACATACATTTTGGACACCTTGTATTGTCCACTCACTCAACCTCATGCTACAAAAAGTTGGGTAGGAAAATAGATTGGGTCAAACAGGTCTATGTTGAGGGCGAAGAGATCCAAATGTTCATCACAAATCTTCCACCCACCAAGTACGGTTTGAACTTTGCCAACACATGCAATACAACCGTTTCGCATCTCTCAACTTCCTACTCTCATAGGCTATGGGATGTCTATTCTGCACGAGGACGATGCCTATCCCTTCACCTAATGCATCACACTCCAACTTAAATGGCTGAGAGAAATTAGGTAGAGCCAATACTGGACAAGTGCTCATCACCTCCTTAAGTCTATCAAATGTTGCCTGAGCCTCATCTGACCATCTCATTGTGCCCTTCTTAGTGAGATTTGTAAGAGGTGCTGCTAGCTATGGAAACACCTTCACAACCCTCTTGTAGTCACTGCATAGCCCGAAGAAACCCCTCAAATCTGAAATGTTCTTTGGCGGCGGCCAATCTAGAATAGCCTGTATCTTCTCTTGATGCACCTTAACTCCATCAATGCCAATCACATGTCCCAAATATAAAATCTCTGTCATTCCAAACTCACCATTGGAATCCTTAGCAAATAGGGATTGTACCTCCATGATGCCCAACACCTCGTTCTGATTTCTTAATATGATTAACTACTACTCAAATGATACTCAATATGCAAACAAAATGACAAAGTTCTGATTTCTGAATATGATTAACTGCTGCTACAATCAGATTACTCAGAATTGAAATTACAGCAAGTTTCAAGGCTCAAACATGCCCAAACATAACTCAGATCTCTGCTGTTACAAAATCAGACCTTAACATTGATAAACAAAGGCTCATACATACCAAAAATAGTGGAGAATGATGTCTTATCTCAAACCCTAGATGGGCGAACTGTTTTGGCACTTGATCATACACCCATGAGACTCCAAATGATCCATGAATCCTCCTCAAACCCTCCAAGATAGGCGGCACTCCCTTGTAGATGGAAATTGGCATGCAAATTGATGGGCAACGGCTAGTGGTTGTCTCCAAATGCTCCACAACACATGAAATCGCCTCCCTTGATGTTGGCGCTCACCCTAGGGTAAAACCCTAGCAATAATCTCCAATCAAATCCCTCACAAGATGGCGCTCCACTCTGATATGAAATCTGCATATATCTTTCAATCTTCAAAATTGTATTTGGCCACAAATCTCACAATTTTGGCCCTAGGTCTTCTTCTCCAGATTTGCAGAAATAAATAGGTCTTTGAAGCTCAATCCTCTCCTCCGAATCACCAATGAAGTGCAAATGTGAACTCCATATGAATCCACTTCAAGATGGAATTAGATTTTCATCCAATCCACCAATATTCGTAAGGGTTTTCTTCCTTGGAATATGCTGAACTTAAGTTGCAGCCACAAGAGAAAATCTCCAATAAAAAATGATAAGATAGAATGATGCAAATGACTTGCTTTTTACTTTCTTTTATAGCCACCAAACAAACCTCCTCCTTGGCCAACTTCCTTTTGGCAATGCACTTTATTTTATTTTATTTTCTCTATCAATTGACTCACTTTTATAATAGTCATTTTACATTCGAAATAGGTCCAGCTTAATTAATTAAATATAAATAATCCAAAAGTGACTTAGGATTACTTAGTATTTAATTAATTAGATTATTCCCTTGCAATTCCCTACTTAGCCTACAGGAATTAAATAGGGTAGCCGACTTTGTTGGGTGATCACTCAGAAAAAGGGGACATTACATTGTCCCAAACCTCATTTTGTTTTCCTATTTAAATATTCCTTGAGGGACTTTGGGGACACTTCTTGGCACTGTCTTTTCCTTTTACTGTGTTCTTTTTTTCAGGTCACAACCCCATCAGTCCACACTCAGGTCTAGACTCTTAATGGAACCTCCTCCTAATCCCACATTAATGCAGCCTGATCGTAGCATATTTTCATGGGGGATTGGGTTCTTTAAACAGTTTGCTGTAGAATAGTTTCTCATGGGTTAGGGGTGAGACTCTTAGTTTGAAGCATTTTGAGAATCAAAGGCATAGAAACAAGTTTTTTTGTTTTCTTTTTCAACATTTTAAGTAATATGGACATGGATAAGACATTTAGTAGCAATTTTTTTACTATTTGATATTTGAAATCATTAGAGTTGCAAATAGATTTTATGAAAGAAAAGCCCCCTTGGTTTCTTGTCGACAACAGAATTTTGTTTGGGGAATATTGGAATCATCTTGTAATTATGAGCTGCTTAGCTCAGATTCCCTATTTTGACTAGTGCAAGAATCACATTATGTAAATTTCCTTTCTTTTGCATTTTAGTATATGATCTTGAACTTCTTAAAAAAAGGGTATCTTAGAAGTTGGTCAACACTGTTAATGTTTTAATTTGTCCTTTTCAGGGCAACACAAAACATAATAACATGTAAGGATGTACCTTTCTTCAAATTAGAAGGGGAAGCTCAATTGTAACATAAATTAGACCCTAGAACTCTAAACGATTGGTTTTCTGCATGCAATGCAAACAAACTTAAAACAAAATCCCCCTTTTTTATTCTCGGGTAAGGGCACAAGGCTATCGACACTTCTACACTGTATGACAGATTTTGTAATGAGCTGCCCTGATTTTTTTTATATATTATGTTATTTTTGTTTGCTTTGTGAAGACGAAAGTTGCAGAAGGGGTTTTGTTTTTTGCATGTAATTGTTTTGCCAGATAACAATGAAATATATGACATGCAATGATAACCTAGAAAAACTATAATAGTTATGAGCAAAATAACAAAGACCTAGATCATATTATTGCCCAAATTGAATTACAATGACATACCCATTTGCATTTCTTCAACGTTGTACATCTGCTGTGTGTGAACCAGCAATATGGTCAATAGAAATCCAATCCAGAACAATGGCAACAAAGGTACTTCATCATAAAATGATCTGCAGTGCCTATTACAACCCTAGGCGTCCATATTCCATGAGTGTTTTGAAGACCACGATGGAATAAATCAAATGCTAAGAAACCCATGACCTTGATAGCTGCTGTACGACCAACCTGTATGATTACTGCTGTAGCTAAACTCTCCAAAAAGACTTCAAATCTATCTGATAACCCCTGTAAATGAGTTGCAGCTCATATACGGACCCTGGCACCCAAGGATGAAAGAAAGTATCTTCAAACAAACTCCAAACTGCTGCCAATAAATGTACGGCCAGTCCAGGAAAGGGTACGGCCAGCAAGGTAATGAAATAACAGCATTCAATACTCCCCCAAATCCTTCTTGAAATCTGCAAGTTACTCAAACAATACTCTTCATAAAATCTACATATTAAACTGTGTAAAAACCCTCATGAAAACTATCAATCAAAGCACAAGCGAAGCCTTCGTATGAAGCTCCTAGCAACCCTCCTGATGCTATCTCTCAAGCACGAAGAGAGTGATCTCACAGAGGTTTTCCTCTCTGCAAAACCCTTGTTCAACCTCCAAAGCCAAGCTTCAAGGTTTGCATGACAATATCAATTTTTCCAAGAGTGAATAATAATAAAATGAGCTCACAATGCCTTTTTATAATCCCTTGGTTTCCAATGCCTAAGAAGAGGGTCACTTCAATATTTTATTTGTTTTATTTTTAACGCCCATATCTCCACATGAGGTGTCCACCTCCTAGCACATAACTTAAGCCACTTTTTTATAATCTCAAGATGAGCGCTCAACATTATGGCTATAGTGATTTATTAATATTTCATTTTTGACACTTAACTATTATAACCCAAAGTCTAATATTAAATAAACATTAATAATTTACGGACTTTAAAACGGAGGTCCAAATGATCTCGGAATTTGGTGATCTATAGACCGTTGGAAAGGTCTCGCCAAGGCGCTTCATCTCCAACACTGAAAATCCCGAATGGACAGAGACCCAAATTTGCCAAAAATAGTAAGTCCGGGCCTAAGCAACCAAATCCATCCCAGAAAGTGCCAAACTGAAGATCACACTGAAACACACCAACACACCCAAACCACTACGATCAATAAGGCATCATCTGACGATATGCACACTATCCTCATAAAGTATTTGTAGTACCTGTCACTTACCAGGGTGGAAGCAATAAATAAAGGAACCGTGTCCGGAATAACTCCTATAACCATCTGCCCTAAAGCATGCCAAAGCTCAAAACCAATCTTCTCACAAAAGAATAGCACCATAACCAATGTGGAAATGTAAGGGCAGCGGTAACCATTCTGAAATCCTACTGAAAACATAGGAGAGATGAGTATGGAAGTAGTTATAGAGTCATCTCCTATGATCAAACCATTTCTATCAACCAACTCCACCCACCATATACTCCATTGCTGATCTGAAAAGACAAACCAACACAACTGCGGGTCAAGAGCTGAAGTCATGTGTGTGCTGATCGGATAGCGGACAGCAACTCCACCCACCATATACTCCATTGCTGATTTGAAAAGACAAACCAACACAGCTGCGGGTCAAAAGCTGAAGTCATGTGTGTGCTGATTGGAAAGTGGACAGCGGTGCCAACACTTATTGTTACAACTCCAAGAGCCTCTGAAAGATAAAGCATAGCATGCGAAAATGCGTTGTCCTAAACCCATACTGAAAGTAAACTATAATGATTGCTGTCCAAAACTGAAATTAGAGAGGTACAATCTGATTTTAGTGCTCTACACCAAGGACAACAACAAGACCAATGGATTTCCCAAGTATGAGCATGCGTGAACAACATTGTGTTGTGCCAACACAACTCAAAAATGCTTGGAAAACACCTCCAAGCAATCACCAACTGAAATCTGTTACTTCCTTGACAAAGAAGAAAGTGTCAACTCCCTTGAATGAGAGCAATCCAAAAAGTGAAGTGACTGACTTGCAACCCAAAAACAAGCTCAACACTGAAATTCTGATCCATTCTTTGCCAAGTAACACTTCCAAGAGTAACCATTCGTTCATTACTCCAATCCTTACTTAAAATTTCTCTCCAATCCATTTGTAGATAAGCAATTGGAATCACAATATGGCTGGTAAGGAAAGGAACAACATCGTTAATTCTGAAATTTTCATCCTTATACCTCCAAAGGTCATACCAACCTTTTCCAATGAGCTCCATCAATCCTTGTTGAGGATCACAAGCATGGATACCCAACCAAGAATAAACTCCAGCATAACTAGAAAGGTACGCATCATAAATCTAGGTGCTATCCATAACAGTATGCACATCAAAGAAACTTGTGCCCCTCTTAGTAATCTCTTGTAACCCATCCCTAAAAGCATCAACAACAACTAAGGCGCAAGGAGCAATTGTTGTCTTCAAAAACAACCCTAAGGAAAGATTAGTATATTGTATAACATCACTCAATCCAAATGATGGATTGTCAAACTTGTCAATGTCATGCTTAAATCCTTCTTACTTTAAAGCTACATAAGTAAAAATCTTGAAACCACCTTTCCTTGCTGCTGTTCTGACATTTCCAGCAAGCTAAAGAGCATTATTTGGAAACCTTTCAAAATTAGAAACGAAAAAGTCTCTATGAATCAATTGATTCCATGAAGATACTGCATCTCCTAGTCTTACAACACTCGTTATGCAATCTTCTTTTGTCTCCTCCTTTACACATTTCATTTCCGGTGGTCTCCCAGGAGGGTAACCAATCACCTCATAATGTGAACCTAAATGAAAACCAAGTTGAAAACCACATTTCAACTCAAGTTCTGAATCTTCTCCTAGATCCCATACCTTGCTATTTTCACCAAATGCAATGCTACAATCAGGAGTAGTCCCATCATTCAACTCAAAAGGTGAATTGTCATACACCATATCAACACCCATCTCAAACAATGGATTATCAACAATCACCACAAATGATTTTTTCCAACCATGTTTATGCAAAGAAAATAAACTGCTGCTATGATGAATACTAAAATCAGAACCTTCATCCCTGTCATCAATGACTCCAAGGCTGTCCCAAATCACCTGTGCCTCTTGCTTTTCATCCTCAACAGTGAACTATGAATCTAAATCAAAAAGACCACCAGGTCTCTACTCAGGATCAGCTACATGCAATGTGAAATCAGAGTTCTCAAAATCAAGAACACCACCTATATCACCATCATTGAAAATAAATGTAGAATCATCATTATTAGCTGATTTGAAGGCTTCATCATATATGTTCTCAATATGCCCATCATCTGAAGGTATATTAATGCTCTCAACTATCCCAACATTTGTATTAGTGTTATCAGCTTCATTGGATAGCTCTAAATGTGTTTTCAAGTCTATTGTTTTGTTACTTTCATTGCACACATCCTCATTCTTAGTAGCTGCATGCATAAGCATAGAATCATCTTGAAACTCTGTAACATATTCCTCATGCTCCAAGACAAGCTCTCTGTTGCCTCTGTTGGGTGTATGCCTCATCCTCACATCTATATAGTCACGTAAAGATATGTCACGCTGAAAATCAGGGCCAATCCTGTCGGAATTGATCTTGCATTTCAAGTAGTGTAAGTTCATTCCTTGCTGGTGGTTCAACTTTGGGTGTGAAAACCGACATAAGAGGTCTCGTTACTGCTGCCCGTCGCTATGGGTCTTCTACCCTGTGTGGATTTTGACCATTCCTTTGGTCCTCATCACCCCTGTTATTGGCTGCCATTAAAGCAGTCACATCAACCAACTGAGCCATGCACTGATTTGTTTGTTCCTGACTTCTAACCAAGGCATCCAAAAGAAGTGTTGTACGGTCTGGTTCAGGGTCTCTATTACCTCTGTCATCCGTATTTCTTGAGTGTGTTGATTTTTGTTCCTCTGTATCAGAAGGGCAATGTTCCCAAAATTCTTCTTCCCTTTTTCTCTGTCTTTCTTGATATCTTCTTTCTCTCTCATCGATGCTCATAGAAATTCATTGACCCACTGGATGGCAGGAAAAGTTGAGCTTTGATACCACTGTAATGAGCTGCCCTGATTTTTTTTTATATATTATATTATTTTTATTTGTTTTGTGATCTTTTAGACTAGACAGAAGTTGCAGAAGGGGTTTTGTTTTTTGCATGTAATTGTTTTGCTAGATAACAATGAAATATATGACATGCAATGATAACCCAGAAAAACTATAACAATTATTTGCAAAATAACAAAGACCCTAATCATATTATTGCTCAAATTGAATTACAGTGACATACCCATTTGCATTTCTTCAACTTTGTGCATCCGCTGTGTGTGAACTAGCAATATGGTCAATAGAAATCACATTCAGAACAATGGCAACAAAGGTACTTCATAAAATGATCTGCAATGCCTATTACAACCCTAGGCGTCCATATTCCATGAGTTTTCTTAAGACCATGATGGAATAAATCAAATGCTAAGAAACCCACGACCTTGATAGCTGTTGTATGACTAGCCTGTATGATTGCTACTGTAGCTAAACTCTCCAAAAAGACTTCAAATTTGTCTCTTAACCCTTGTAAATGATCTGTAGCTCATATACGGACTCTGGCGCCCAAGGATGAAAGAAAGGATTTTCAAACAAACTCCAAACTGCTGCCAATAGATGTATGGCCGGTCCAGGAAAGGGTACGACCAGCAAGGTAATGAAATAATAGCATTCAATACTCCCCTAAATCCTTCTTGAAATCTGCAAGTTACTCAACAATACTCTTCATAAAATCTGCATATTAAACTGTGTAAAAACCCTCATGAAAACTATCAATCAAAGCACAAGCAAAGCCTTCGTATGAAGCTCCTAGCAACCCTCCTGATGCTATCTCTCAAGCACGAAGAGAGTGATCTCACAGAGTTTTTCGTCTTTGCAAAACCCTTGTTCAACCTCCAAAGCCAAGCTTCAAAGTTTGCACGACAATATCAATTTTTCCAAGAGTGAATAATAATAAAATGAGCTCACAATGCCTTTTTATAATCCCTTGCCTTCCAACGCCCAAGAAGATGGTCACTTTAATATTTTATTTGTTTTATTTTTAACCCCCATATCTCCACATGAGGCGTCCACCTCCTAGCACATAACTTAAGTCACTTTTTTATAATCTCAAGATGAGCGCTCAACATTATGGTTATAGTGACTTATTAATATTTCATTTTTGACACTTAACCATTATAACCCAAAGTCCAATATTAAATAAACATTAATAATTTACGGACTTTAAAACGGAGGCCCAAATGATCTCGGAATTCAGTGATCTATAGACCGTTGGAAAGGTCTCGCCAAGGTGCTTCATCTCCAACACTGAAAATCCCGAAACAGACAAAAACCCAAATTTGCCAAAAATAGTAAGTTCGGGCCTAAGCAATGAAATCCACCCTAGAAAGTGCCAAATTGAAGATCACACCGAAACCATGCCAACATCCACTCAAATACTAACAAACCTATCCAAGTCAACGCCAACAGTGGTTCCCTAACCAGGCTGGTTAGTCTACGGGAACTCAATAATAGACTAACTCTCCGTCCATCTACATGGGCTAAGAAGGGGACATTACAGATTTTAAGATTTTCCTCTAGAAAACTAACACTTACATTAGCTGACAAATGCTCACACTCTCTAGCTGAACGCAAAGACTAAAAAGTGTGAGTAAAACATAAAGATTGAATTGGATTAAACACACTTTGAGTTGAATAAGAAGGTTTGCATACAAAACTACAAAACCCAAATCAATAACTACTGCAATACAAAGTTTGCAATAAGTATTCAACACTATCCGATTCACAATATCACAATAACAAAAATACTGACCAGTGGGCGTGAACATCAATTTCAGTAGCAAGTAGTATAAAACTATTATCGGCTAAAATTCTAAGTGCATAAAGCACTTATTTATAAGTGTTTGCACAGTTTTGTTTGCTGTAGCAATGAAATTTATTCAAAATAAATACAAAATAAACTACTGAAGTTCTATGCTGAAAATAGAATGCTTGCACACAAAACAAGCTCTAAATACTAAATTGTCTGAAATAGATCATCTAAAATAAAGAAATATTCAAAATTTCAAATAGATTTCAACTAAAAGTATGAAGTCTTAAAATACATCTTCTAGAAAGTTATCTAAAAAAAGCCATCCTCCAGAAATAGCAGTGGCTAAAAATGGCCAGCCTGAAACATCAATTGGCTACTTTGATGAGTTTGGCTCTGCAAAATGATTCTTGTAACCTAGGAACTGCACTCTAAAAACTTGAAATATAACGTTCTACCATTTTGAAAAGATCTGTGAATTGGGTTGGGCTAAAAACTTCTAGGGATGTTTTGTACGAATTATCTAAACCATCCTTTTCATATCTCAAGAATTGTTGTTTTTATTTTTGAAGAGAACATTTTTTACACCAGCAACTGTGATATCCCTGCTTTTATGGTGTTTTCCATTTTCCTTTTTTGGACACATCTTGGGTTTTGCAAATTTTGGCCAAAAATCCTTATGACGCTCTCTAAGGACTTTTTTTGACACTTCATGTTTTGAACTTTTTGGACAGAAACACTTGTGGAGCGTGCTTTTGGACATTTTTGGCCACTTTTCACTTATAACAACTTTTTGGCTAGAAAACCTAATGATGCCATCCGAAGACCTCTTATGGACACTTCTTTTGTGTTTTGCAAAATTTGGCCAAAATGCATTATGGTGTGCTTCAAGGATCTGGATGTCTTAGTCAATTTTGGCTTTCCTCTTTCATGTCCGAGCTCTTATCTTCACCTCCTCTATTGCATTGGAATGCTCCTTCGGTTGACAATGATTAGAGCTCAAAAATATGACATTCACGACCATGATGAGCAAGGATCCAATGGTGACTCACTAGGTGAGGAATGACTTTCATTTGACTCAAAAATTGACACTATACAAAAGATTTCATATGGGTACAACAAATTGCTATGTTTTCCTTTTGGTTATTGCTGTGTATGGATTGGTCTATGTGGTCAAGATGCTAGTATTCTTAGATGCTTTTTTTTTGGAACAAGCTGGTTTAATAAAAGAAAACCATGAGTCTGCCGATTTCAGTAACTCAGATCTGAAGGACAGAATTCTGAGTTTTCGCAATATTAACCAAGCTATATATATATAAAATTCTTGAATGTCCAAAACCAGACCAGGTTATATTGATGATCAAACTTGGGGTGTAATTGTATGTGTTGTAACTTGTGTAATTACTTCTATAGTGTGTTCTCAAATGTGGTGTTGTAGAATGGGGATATTTTGGACAATTTTGGGTTTACGGACTTTCCAAACTATTAAACTTTAGATTTCTGCTCAAACCCTAAATTCTGAATTTTCTGAACTTAAAATCATACTTCGATAAACACATAGGGAAGCCCATAAAGCATATTAGATCACCATAATTTCAACATCCACATGACTAACAATAATGTGCTTGCATTCCACAACCAGTTATGCAACAAATCCACTTCAATGTTCCAACACAAATGACTGAAAATAAAGTCAGAAGTCTGCTGCTACAAAATCTGAGTTTTACAAGTCTTCAAATAGATCCACAAACTAGGGCAAACATGACAAACATGCCCAACAAGGTTCTGCTTTAACCCTAACGGTTGTACTGTAATAAATAGTAAAATGACCTTCAAAATGATAGGAAATGATCTCCAATGAGTGCTGCTCCAATTAGGGCATGAAACCCTAAGTATTCAATCCTCAAACACAATGGAAATCAGCTCCAAAATGGTGCGCTCAGGTCTGATATGTCTGCTGCTTCAAAGAATGATGACAAAATCGCCACGTAAGCCAACAAACATCCACAATCAACTCTCCAAAGGTGGCGCTCTAGAGTTAGGATTAGACCCTAGGCAAGATGACAACAATCCACCAAGGAACTCTCGTCCAAAGATGGGCGAATCAGGTCTGCTCTTTTGCTGCTCCAAATGAGCAACCCTAATCATGCACAAGAACCTCCAAATCGCCTCCAATGCTAGTCGCTTCACCTCCAATGAGTTGCGCTCCAATATAGGGCAACTCGTAATCAAATGATGATCAATCCAAGCCAAGGAATGCCTCCAAAAGTGATCTCCAAATCTGATTTGCAATCTGCTCCTCTTCTCCACAAAATACCGATAAAGTGCAAGTGAATTCCCGTCATGGAATCCTCCAAAAGAAAGAGCTAGAGTTTCGTCCAACTCCTCCTTAGAAACTCAAGGTTTTCGTCTTCAATTCCTTAAGCCAAGAGATAAACTTCAAATGATTGAATGAATGGTGAATGATGATGCCAATTACCACAAAACCAACTTATATTAATACACATTGTCTCCTTCATTCCTAGCCAACCTAGGAAGAGATATCCTTTTTTTTTAATAATCACTTTTCCATCCAAGAGGGCCGACCAACATCAAGACATTTTGGGCACCAAGAAATTCAAATTAAAGATTTGAATTTGTTCTTTTTCTTCTCCAATCTTCCTCCAAGCACGCCAAGGAAATATATTATTTTATTAATTATAGGTCGTCCCAAACCCATAAGTAGGTTGTCCTCAAAGATGGTGCACACATATAATCAAAGCAATATCACTTATCCTTCATTAGGGTGGCATTAACATAGAACATGTTAGCAAATTCATCTCCTAGCACATGACAAGTTTCCACACTCACAACTCCTCGAAAGGGTTCGCTCCCATGGAAAGAAAAATATATTAAATCAAAGGAACACATCAAAACCATCAGAAAAATATGCCAAGACATCTCCAACCCTCAATTCTCCTTCCAAAAATCTCGGAGTGAAAATTAATCCATTTGCTCTCCAATGGTGATCACTCCGAAAATGGGGACATTACAGTCCTCCCTTTGGAATTGCTTGTCCTCAAGCAATGGCAAGCATGCAACAAGTGAGATAGTGTCAAATGACATGTATCTCCATCCTTCCAAATGTGTTGTGACCACACAAAATCTCAACCTGTGGCTACACCTCCTAAGAAGAATGTGAAGAATGCAATGCAAAGTGAGCTCTGGTGGCAAAAGCCATACACACTCGAACTCGACCTGGCCCCATCCTCCAAATTCTGTAGATATGCCCACAACCACAAGTACTACAATCTCCAAAACTCCCAAGGCTCCATCTATCAAGAACAAATAGCTAGTCCAATCCGTAGCCTTGAAGAGAAACATGCCTGTCAACAAGTGATGAAGAGTATGAACTCTGAAACACGTCCACCTGTCTCCAAGTTTCCGCTGCTTCACATTGTCAAAATCATCATCCACGCTCCGGAAGTTGTAAAGCAACACATCTAGACCCCAAGTGTCAAGCCTATCACCACCTGGATCCCAAATCACCACATCCTTGCATCCATCAAACATGAAGAGATGGAAGCTTCTCAAAGTGCTATCAACACAAAACCACCCTCCAACTTCTGTAGATCTCCCATGGATGTGAGGAATACCCAACATAGGTGCAAGAAAGGATATAACAGCTCCTCCTAAGTTGCTGATATAGAACAGAACAACAACCTCGTGATTGCAAATCAAACCTATGTGGATGCAAATAGTATCTCCAATGACATAGGATGATGGAGTATCAACCCTAAGCCACTCTCCAATGATGAGGAGATGATCCAACTCTCCTTCAAACTCCCGAACATCTGCTGTCCACCAAAAACTCTATAGGCAAACCATGTACCGTGAAATAGAACAGCCATCTCCTAACAATGTAGGGAGTAGATCCTCATGAACTAAGGCAAGAAAACCAATGCTATCATGCTCACCTCCAAGTCCAATGCCATAGTCCAACTGCAATACAAACATTAGTGCCACAAAATCACAAACCGTAGCAATGTCTCCATACCTAGGCACATAGACCAGTTGCAATTCTCCAGTTTGCCAATCAAATGCAAGTGTCTCCATGATATGCATCACCAATCTCTGAAATAGAGTGGCCTCCCATACTACCAAAGGATCAACAAGATGATAGGGTCGCATCACATCACCACCCAACTCTTCGTCTTTTCCAAGAATGACCAAGGGGTCACCACAAACTAAATCACTTATGACTCCCTCTTCATATAAATACATGACACTAGTGGCTGATCCACTAACTGTATGCTCAACTACCCTAACCTCCTTTAAGGCTTGAGCCTTCAAGGGGCTCTCAAACAAAGGCAACTCATGATGCAAATCAGGTACACAAACAAAATTTTCTGAATCATACCTTTCCACTTGTCCATCCAAATCTGCATACTCTTCTTGCTTGCTCTCCTCAAGAGACTCCTCCTTTGCTTGCTCCACCACTATGCAATCTTCCCTTGGAAGAAATAGAGATTGAAGGTGTGACTCCCTTTGCCTCCTTGCTTGATCTAGCTAGTTACAACGTTCCTTGAGCTTTTGCAAGTGCTGTTTTGCTTGGGCAACCAACATCTTAGCCTCCTTTGCTCTTTGTAGCCAACCGTCACACAAGTCTTGAGTTCTCTTGACATCCTCTAGGGTATGATGAACAAATTCAGACTTCTTGTGGCTTAAAACTTCAATACCTTCCTTATGCTCCACACCCAAATCACAAGTGCCAACCTTAGGGGATTCTTCGACCGCATTCTCTTCATGTGAAGTGGCTGTTATGAATGAAGGAATAGGACTGCTGTCATGAATAAAAAAATCAGACCTGCTGTCATACCTTCTCGTGTCATCCTCTAGCTCCTCAATCACGTCCTCTTCCTTGGCTTCATGTTCTCCTACAAGTGCAGATCCAAAAGGTGGCTCCAACTGAAAATCTCTTGCCTCCAATTTGAACCGAATCTCCATCTGTTTGGCTGCCATACTCATCGGCGTGCTGTTATTGATTGCCTTCAAGATGATTTGTTTGCCATTTGAAGTGGACTCAAGCTCCATTTTGTTGAAGTCCTATATGTATCTCCCGAGTGATTTGAGCCATTGAATTCCCAAGACAATTTCGGTTTCCCCAATGCCAACAACGAAGAACTCATCCTCAAAAGTGTAGTCATGCAATTGAATGCTCAGATGAGAAATTTTCTTTCTGCAACTCATTTTGAAACCATCCGCCAATAGAACACTGAACCCTGAAAATTCCTCTACTTATAATCCCTTCTTAACTATGAAGCTTTCGTCAATGAAATTATGCGTGGCCCCACTATCAACCAAACAAGATACTCTTTGCCCTTTCATAACGCCTCTAATCCTAAAAGGATAATGCTTTGGAACACTCGAAAGAAAATCAATAATACCTTGTGTATCATCAAGCTCTACTTGTCGTTCCTCCCTTTCTCCCTTTTAGCTAGAGTCAGGAACCTCCTCATCTCCATCGGAAAAGACTTCAATGTAGTATGCTTTGCCCTTTCTTTGACATCTATGACCGGGCTCTGATGGCTCCTTGCATGTAAAGTAGAGCTTCTTCCTTCGTAACTCGTTCCTTGTCTCGAAATCAATTGCAGGCTTCTTTGGTCCATCCTTTGGGAAGTTCTTCGGATCCTTCGGAAATGGCTTGCTTTGAAACTTCGGTTTGGATGGCGCTGACAACTTCATTCATCGAGCCCTCTTGATTGCTTCCCTCAATGATGGTGGGTCTAGTGCTCTAACCCAACCACGGACCAGTTCCTCAAGTCCCTCAATGAAAAGAAATGTCAATCGTGTCTCCGAGACATTCGGTGCCAACACGGCAAGCCTTTGAAATTCTGAAATGTATGCATCTAGTGACTCCTTTAGCTTGAGTTGTGCCAGCTCCTTGAAAAACTGCTCTTGATTCGACTCATCAAATCTATCAATTAGCCTCTGTGAGAACTCCAAGTATGTAGTGATTAGATTGTGACCTCGAGTCACCATGCCATTGTACCACCAATCTAGAGCATCGCCTTCCAAGTGGAGTGTGGCAAATTGTATGGCATCCTTCTCGAACATCGGGCTCAAAGTGAAGTAGTTGTCCAATTTTTGTATCCAAGCCTGTGCCGTGATCTTCCCCGAGCCATCGAATGGAGTGATATTGACCTTCCCTAGCTTCTTTTGCAACTTCGGATTTCTGTTGTTGCTTCTTCCATCTCTAGGTTGATCCATATTCCGGTACTTCACTTGATAGAAATCGGCCCATGGCAAAGCTTCTTTGCATTCATCGCTTAGTGTCAACCATTCTCCCCTGTAATCATCAAAGGTTTCTCCTTGAACTTGTGGTTCATTCTCGACAACCCTTTGCTGATCCAAGAATGTAGGCAAGAGAGGTGGAGCCACGAAAGTGTGCAATGTACGCACAGGAGTACCATCTTAATTTCCGGAAGTGCTTGCATCATGATGCTCATTGTTGTTATTGCCTATCACCTCTGTTGTTGCCATTGTTTCCATTACCTCTATTATTGCCGTTGCCTCCATTGTTGCCAATGTTATGCCTTAAGAATCTATCCAATAGACGATATAAGTCTCGCTGCCCTCTTGCTAGGTCATTGAGCATTTCTCTTGTGCTTTGATCTTCTTGACTTCGGTCACTCATATTGCCTTCTTCTTCGTCTTCCAAACCTGTCACAACTCGCCGCATTCTTCTATAAGTGATGTAATCTCTGCCTTCAATAGTCATGTTCCAGCATTAGATGATCACCACTTCACCATGTCAACATGAACCCTGTAGGCTGGCAAGATCCAAGCTCTGATACCATTGTACTATCTGAAATGGGGATATTTTGGACAATTTGGATTTACGGACTTTTCAAACTCTTAAACTTTGGATTTCTGCTCAAACCGTAAATTCTGAATTTTCTGAACTTAAAATCAGACTTCAATAAACACATAGGGCAGCCCGTAAAGCATATCAAATCACCATAATTTCAACATCCACATGACTAACAATAATGTGCTTGCATTCCACAACCAATTATGCAACAAATCCACTTCAATTGTTCAACACAAATGACTGAAAATAAAATCAGAAGTCTGCTGCTACAAAATCCGAGTTTTACAAGTCTTCAAATACATTCACAAACTAGGGCAAACATGAGAAACATGCCCAACAAGGTTCTGCCCTAACCCTAAGGGTTGTACATACCAAATTAAATAGGAAAATGACCTTCAAAATGATAGGAAATGATCTCCAATGAGTGCTGCTCCAATTAGGGCATGAAACCCTAAATCTTCAATCCTCAAACACAATGGAAATCAGCTCCAAAATGGTGCACTCAGGTCTTATATGTTTTCTGCTCCCAAGAATGATGACAAAGTTGCCACGTAAGCCAACAAACATCCACAATCAACTCTCCAAAGATGGCACTCAAGAGTTAGGGTTAGACCCTAGGCAAGATGACAACAATCCACCAAGGAAATCCCCTGCAAAGATGGGCGAATCATGTCTGCTCTTCTGCTGCTCCAAATCAGCAACCCTAATCATGCCCAAGAACCTCCAAATCACCTCCAATGCTAGTCGCTCCACCTCCAATGAGTGGCACTCCAATCTAGGGCAACTCCTAATCAAATGATGATCAATCCACGCCAAGGAATGCCTCCAAAAGTAATCTCGAAATCTGATTTGCAATCTGCTCCTCTTCTCCCCAAAATACCAATGAAGTGCAAGTGAACTCCCGTCACAGAATCCTCCAAAAGAAAGAGCTAGGGTTTCATCCAACTCCTCCTTAGAAACTCAAGGTTTTGGTCTTAAGTTACTTAAGCCAAGAGATAAACTCCAAATGATCGAATGAATGATGAATGATGATGCCAATTGCCACAAAACCAACTTATATTTATACACATTTTGTCTCCTTCATTCCTAGCCGACCTAGGAAGAGATATTCTTTTATTTTAATAATCACTTTTCCCTCCAAGTGGGCCGACCAGCATCAAGACATTATGGGAGCCAAGAAATTCAAATTAAAGATTTGAATTTGTTCTTTTTCTTCTCCAATTATCTTCCTCCAAGTGCGCCAAGGAAATATATTATTTTATTATTTATAGGTTCTCCCAAACCCATAATGCATCATGTAGGTTGTCCTCAAAGATGGTGCACACATATAATCAAATCAATACCACTTATCCTTGATTAGGGTGGCATCAACATAGAGCATGTTAGCAAATTCATCTCCTAGCACAACCTCCTCAACATGACAAGTTTCCACAATCACAACTCCTCACAAGGGTTCGCTCCCATGGAAAGAAAAATATATTAAATGAAAGGAACACATCAAAATCATCAGAGAAATATGTGAAGACATCTCCAACCCTCAATTCTCCTTCCAAAAATCCCGGAGTGTGAAAACTAATTCATTTGCTCTTCAATGGTGATCACTCCGAAAAGGGGGACATTATAGGTGTGATGGTGAAATCATGTGTGTGATACATATCAAATCTCCCTAAGTATTCCCTTGAGCTTGGAACTTTAGAAGGTAATAAAATATGATCGAACTATTTCATGCCGTTAGCTGCATAACCTCATTTTTATAAAATCTAAGCTTTTTGAACATCTCTCTAGAGATGGTGTTTTCAATTGCAGTTTTTATGCATAGCCAACAAATTATACTTTTTTCATGCCCAGTGGGGTGACTGATATCCTCTGTAAGCTGAACATTTGTGGATAGCCTGTTGGCTTTGAAGTCAGCAAAGTGTGAAAGGACATAGGGGTTTATGTTAATGCAAGTCATATGCTAACAATCCCATCATGTGCGATTCTCCAAGTATTTGGTATGCAAGACTGTCTTCTAAAGGCCCACCTATAGGAGCATCCTATAAATTACATCATTTTTCAGATGAAGGGAATAATCTTCTAGAATTCCATATCTTACCTGTTGCTTCATACACATTGTTGATGATACAAGGATTCCATACATTTTAGAAATTACTGTAGCAATATCTTTATTTATTTTTTGTTTGTGTAAAATAAATTTCTGTCAGGTTGGTGCCTATTAGTTTCTTGTATTGTCCCCATTTTCGTTGCCATCAGAGTTCAGAGGATTAGCCTATCAGTTGACCCTCGTAGGTTAGTGTTCAGTCATTAGAGGGTCCAGTGGGCATTAATGAGCTCTTTAGGTGGCAGTTGATAGTGTTTAACTCTCTAGATTGTTGGTATATTCTCTGGCTAAGCTATTAAGAGGTTTCTGGTTCCGTTTTGAGGCACTTACTATTTATAGTAAGTCAGTTGAGTGTCAGTGGCCAACCTTTCTATTTTGGGAAAGGCATCTGGATGAGTAGTGGTTTCTGCGGTTGACCACCTGGTTCTGACGAAATCGAGAAATAATGAGTATTTTTGGAGTTATGATATTTTAATTATTAATAAAATAATACTTTATTAATAATTAATTAAAAGTGCATATCATTAAATGTTATTTGACTTTATTATTAAAAGGGGTATTTAATGATTATAAAGTCAAGTTATATAAAGTGCATTTAAGTCAAATTATAAAGTGCATATTATGGGCACCTACTTGTGGAATAATATAAAGTGCCAATTTTAAGGGAGATATAAGTGATTATTAAAATATATTTTATATTATTTTGTTGTACAAATGGAGGGAAAAATAAATGAAATTAAAGTGAAATTTAATGAGATGAAGCCAAATACAAATTGAATATTATATAAAGGCTTTTTGAAAAGGGATTTCATTCATTCTTAGATCATTCAACAATTGTCGTTTTTGAAGAAGCTTTGGCTTTGAGGAAGAAACCTAGGGTTTCGTTGTAATATCAATCTTGGGGAACGTAGCCTCTCTTGGATTGTGTTGGTGGCTTCACACGGATGTCACATTTGAGCTTCATTGGAGGATTTACATATATTTCACAAGGGTTTTGAAGATTAATCAATTGCAAATTAGAATAAGGGTTTGACTTCAGAAAATTACAAGAGATTGAGAAGTTTTCAGATTATTTAAAGAGCAATCTTTGGAGGGTTTTTAATGCTGGTTCTAAGTTTCCTGAGCCGTACCAATTAAAGGTCTGAAATAACAATCTGAGTTGCATTGCTTTCTAGGAGCTGTCTTTCATTTGCATACTGCTGTAACATCCATTTCCAGCCATGTACTTCTCATTCCAACTAATGGGTATGTAAGAAGTTTCACTATTTTGGCTGTTTATGTTTCTGGGAATTGTTGCTTTAGATAATAGAGGCTATTTAATGAACTGGGTAATTGATATTTTGGAAAAAATACTGAGTATTCAAACCGCTATAAAAATATGGAATTTTCAGCCATGAATGCCTTATGTGATGTTCAGTTTTGAGTTAAATATTATTATTGCAATATTTTCTTTTTGGCATTATATTGTTGCAATTGTCAGAGGAAACCAGAGACAAACTAAACAGACAAGAGAAAAATGAGAGAGTTAAATATCCTATCAAGGGTGGGATATTTCAGTGGTATCAGAGCTGGTTTTCCTGTTAGCCTATTGGATTACTACTTTGTGCAGAGTTGCATGTCAGAAATTTCAGTTGCATGTTAGAGATTTCAATTGCGTGTCAGAGATTTCAATTGCATGTTAGAGCGGTTTCTTGCCATCCTGTTGGGTGAGTCATTAAAATTCAGAACAAAGGAAAGAAGGCTTTAGATAAATCCACGATTGAATTGATGCAGTACTTGTATGATCTGATGAGGGATCCGGAAACCAAATAGGGTTTTCTAAGGATGTTTGGAAAATCTAAACGAAAGGATAAGAAAAAAGAACTGCTTCAAAATGATTTTCAGCTTACAGGTGATCATGGACAAGGGGTTGCAACAGGCAACAGGAATGGATCAGAATGTGATGATGAACATATTGGGGAAGCTGATGAGGAGTAGATAGAAGAACATGGGTTCAAATCTGAAGTGATTGATGAGAACACCTTACATATTGATAATAGTTTGGCAGAACCCTCGGATGATACTTTAAGTGTTCAAGGAGTTGTTATTAGCCATGATAACAGTTTTGATTTTTATGACAGCAGCCTTAATGTTGAGCCTGCTCATGAGATAGTAGCCATTCCATGTGAGGATAATGGATGTGTGGAGTTCTCTGACATTGACACTCAAGATTTGGGTGTTAAAAATGAATTATGTGATGAGGATTCAAGCCACATCAAGTCTGATTTTGCAAATCAGACCTTGGAAAATGAATCAGAAAATTCACTTATTGGCAATGAGTCCCAAGATCGCTCTTCGGATGGACATGCAGTTACTATGGAAGAAGTGTGTGAAGATATTCTCAAATCAGCAATTTCGTCAATGTCTTTTGAGCCATCCTATGAGGTACATAGCAGCAGTACCTTTGATGATATTGTGTGCAAATTCGATAGTACACATGATGCTGCTTATCATTTAGCGAGCGATGATGATACAACCTCATATCATAGTGCAGAGTCCAGACTATACATCAGAAAACTTGTATGGGAGTGATAAGTTCCAGGGTTCTCATCATTTGGCAGGGCAACTAAAGGTGAGTGAAGGCATGATTGCTTCAGCCTTAGAACACTTTGATGTTGTTGAGCAGCTAGTGGCACAATGTTGTTGGACTCCAGGTATATATGAGCACCTTGATAGTGGACTTTCCCTTGCAGAGTTTCAGACACTTAGAGATGCAGTTGGGGTAATGAAGAATTATTACCTACAACTATTATCAGATAGAGAACATCTTATGCTCGATGGTATCTATTATGATGCACTGAAGGGAAAGGAAGAGGAGGTTGATGAGCTCACATATGAGCTCGAGGTCATCACAGCCCCTTTGAGAGCGCTCAATTAGCCCTTCAAGGGTCAAAGTTACGGATAGATGAGCTTACCGTGGAGTTGAGCTTAGCGCAGTCTTCATCTCTAGCAGTTACAGTCTCGATATCTATGACAGCTACTGGTGATGAGCATACACCCACGGATATTGGTAAGGAGCACTTTGTGGATGTGGCTACATCCATTACAGTTGCTGGTGCAAGTGACTTAGATGGGATGAGTACATTGGTGGAGAGTAGTAGGGAACCATGTGTTGCTTTAGGGGTCTCTGAGGATAGACCTGTTATAGGTGATGTAAAGCAAGATATTGATAGCTTGTGTGATGAGGTGGTTGATTCTGCAGAGAGTTGTGTGACTGAACACAACATTACTCCATTTTTTTTACAGGAGATATGCAGGGCGTCATCTAGTGTGGAGATTGGTTCTCATGTTGATTTGTTTCCCTCTCCTGGAAGCAAATTAGAGTTCACATCCCATCCGACTGATCTTGATCGATAGCTTAGTGAGCCACAGAGATGGAGAGATCAGCTGAAGGTTACAGGAGAAAAGGTTGATTCAACCTTATCTTGTTTTGATTGCACTCATAAGTATGTTGAGTACCTTCTTTGGACAACAGAGTTTGAGGAGAGACGGTATGGGGTCTTGGTTGGTACTCACATTCGTAATTTGCGGATCACCAGGAGTGCTTTGAAGGAGACTAAATTTGAATATCTCCAATTGTTTCATGATATGGAGTTTGGTATTGGATTTGCAGAGAGGGTTGCCAGAGTGCCTACCCAATTAGCCATTCGGGATCAGAGACATGAGCCATCTTCTGATTCTAGTGTCGTGAGTGATGAGACTGACGAGGAGGGTATTCCCCAGGACTTTGGTGGTCAGCCATTGATAGAGGTGGGAGCATTTTATCTTGACTGCATAGTGAGGGGTGCTCATCACTTCTCCTTTAGTCCACACATGGAGGATTTGTTAATACTTCGGTGTGGATTGGCTTAGGGCTTGTACCATCCATTGTTGGATGGAGAGTTGCCATCTTCAGAAGATGGGACTAGGGGCTACAAGTACCCGACTCAGTTGTTTGCAGGGGATTACTTGCAGGATCAGAGGTTGGATTACCGTCATGCTGATGTGTACCTGATAGAGTTTGTCACTACTGGGTCTCAATTGGAGACATGGCTTCAGGGAGGTTGTAGTGGCAGTGGGCATGATGGCTTGGTTAGCTATCACATCCATGGGAGTTTTGTAGAGGTTGTAGAGAGATATTGTGTTGCGGAGGCTTCCAGATATATTTTTTTTATGGCGGATGGATGTGAAGTTTGGTTGTTTTGGGATCCAGGTGGCGAGAGGTTTGGCACTGTGTATTGGATGGGTCCCATTGGGTTGCTTCACTACTCTCAGCATGGTGAAGTTGGAAACAGAAGAGCGCAACAGAAGTTTGAGGATATTATGCATGGCAGACTTCCATTCTGGGTTTGGGATCCAGGGGTATTTTGCGTAGATGTGTTTATGTTGGTGCTACAGGATTTATTTGGTGATATGTGGGTCATCCTACAGTTCTTCCCTTGGGCCTCTGATGGAGTGGTGTTTTCTATTCAGTTGCGATTGCTTGAGGATAAGCAATTTCAGGGAGGGCGGATTGTAATGTCCCCATTTTTGTGAGCATCAGAGTTCGGAGGATTAGCCTATCAGTTGACCCTCGTAGGCTAGTGTTCAGTGATTAGAGGGTCCAGTGGGCATTAATGAGCTCTTTAGGTGGCAGTTGACAGTGTTTACCTCTCCAGATTGTTGGTATATTCTGTGGCTAAGTTAGTCAGAGGTTTCTGATTTCGTTTTGAGGCACTTACTATTTATAGTAAGTCAGTTAAGTGTCAATGGCCAACCTTTTTATTTTGGGAAAGGCATTTGGATGAGTAGTGGTTTTTGTGGTTGACCACCTGGTTTTGATGGAATTGAGAAATAATGAGTATTTTTGGAGTTATGACATTTTAATTATTAATAAAGTAATACTTTATTAATAATTAATTAAAAGTGCACATCATTAAATGTTATTTGACTTTATTATTAAAAGGGGTATTTAATGATTATAAAGTCAAGTTATATAAAGTGCATTTAAGTCAAATTATAAAGTGCATATTATGGGCATCTACTTGTGGAATAATATAAAGTGTCAATTTTAAGGGAGATATAAGTGATTATTAAAATATACTTTATATTATTTTGTTGTGCACCAAATGGAGGGAAAAGTAAATGAAATTAAAGTGAAATTTAATGAGATGAAGCCAAATACAAATTGAATATTATGTATAGGCTTTTTGAAAAGGGATTTCATTCATTCTTGGATCATTCAACAATTGTTTTTTCTAAAGAAGCTTTGGCTTTGAGGAAAAAACCTAGGGTTTCACTGTAATATCAATCTTAGAGAACGTAGCCTCTCTTGGATTGTGTTGGTGGCTTCACACGGATTTCACATTTGAGCTTCATTGGGGTATTTGCATAGATTTCACAAGGGTTTTGAAGATTAATCAATTGCAGGACAGAATAAGGGTTTGACTTCAAAAAATTACAAGAGATTGAGAAGTTTTCAGATTATTTAAAGAGCAATCTTTGGAGGGTTTTTAATGCTGGTTCTAAGTTTCCTGAGCCGTACCAATTAAGGGTTTGAAATAACAATCTGGGTTGCATTGCTTTCTAGGAGCTGTCTTTCATTTGCATACTGCTGTAACATTCATTTCCAACCATGTACTTCTCATTCCAACTAATGGGTATGTAAGAAGTTTCACTATTTTGGCTGTTTATGTTTCTGGGTATTGTTGCTTTAGATAATAGAGGCTATTTAATGAACTGGGTAATCGATATTTTGGAAAAATATTGAGTATTCAAATTGCTATAAAAATCTGGAATTTTCAGCCATGAATGCCTTATGTGATGTTCAGTTTTGAGTCAAATATTATTATTGCAATATTTTCTTTTTCGCATTATATTGTTGCAAGTGTTAGAGGAAACCAGAGACAAACTAAACAGACAAGCAAAAAACCAGAGAGTTAAATATCCTATCAAGGGTGGGTATTTCATTCTTCCTGGATAATATTGATACACAGAAACAAAATTGAGATTAACAGACCTATTCTTCTTATCAGAAAACTATTATGATTTCTCTTCCTAAGTTTTGTAGCCCTAAGATGGCATTTTATGCTACTTTTCAACACTTCTAGACTGTATTTTGATTCATATGGAAATTGAGCTAGGATTTTGAATAGGATAGACAAGGAGGTGTTATTGCCATATAATGATGAGACCATAATTAACATATCCATTAGCTATTATAACTTGAGGTTTTTGTTGAAGAATATCTTGACCAGACTTGATACAAACAGTGAAAGCACAATAACTCTATATAATTGGAGAATGCATTTGTGCTAACTTCTCATTGGTAAAGCTGTTTTTTAAAGTTTATTTGTGTGAAATTCTTTTGATTTAAAATGTTATGATTATTTTCAACTGTCTCATGATTGTTTTTCTAATTTTTGTTTTAGGTACAAAATTGAGAATGGGGAAAAGCTTGAGCCTTTGGAGGAAGTCACCATTGAGGTTTGGTATTTTCACTCTGAACATTGATGTTTTATGTAATTTGAAATTGAACTTGTGATTCATGCTTCGTTCAATTGTTTTTAGATGGATATAGAACATTAGTAAAAGGCATACCTAAACTTTTTCTGTGTAATAATTATCCATTTCAAAAATTTCAGGTGGATGAAGAACATGTTGGAATTGTTATGGAGGCTTTATCACACAGGCGAGGGGAGTTGATAGACATGGGTCCTTGTGCAGGAGCCGAGGGACGAACAAGAATGTCTTTGATATGCCCCTCCAGGTGTGAAGTTTTTCTTTTCTTAAGAAGTTTTAATGGATCAACATCCAGATTATTTTGATTAGATTTTCCTTGTATTAGAGCCCTTTATCTGATGTTTTATTAAAAAATTGTTACAATAACAAGTAAGAAGGAAGCTTGAGACTATGCATAATGCAAGTTGGGTCCTTTTGTATTCTCAGTAGTGTTGAAAGCAACACATTTTCTTTTCATCTATGAGCAGACAAGGAAGAATATCAAATGTAAAACCAAAAATAACCAAGCTTCAATTCTTGAATGCGGATTAGTTCAAAGTTAGTCTTCTCACCCTATTGCTAGATATAGACATCCTTGACTGTGTATGATTCCATGCTTGTAATGCATCTTATTTTATGTCTTTCATGTTTCTTCTATCCAACTGTAATACCGGGGGTTATTAGGTTTATTTAACTCCTTTTTCTAAAGTGCATTAGTGCATTTCTTTGGTCATTGTTAGTGGCTTGAAAAAATTGATTATGTTTTAAGTCTAATTATTTTTTGAATGATTCTAATGCTGGTTAAGTATTGTTTCAAAATGTCCTCATAGGGTACCTATTTTGTTTTGAACTTTTGAGCCATAGTTTTCCATCATCTTTCCTAGGTATGCATTTGTGACAATCTATAAGCGTGGTATTTGTGAGCATGATCAGGTTTTAGAATACATGTTAATCAAAATGACAAAATCGTAAGAATGTACCAATGACCTCAATTACAATCATCATTGGTAGACTTGTCATTTGACTCATCTCTCATGTCCCACAGCAACTCGTCCTCATCAGTGTCACCTTTAGAGCTCAAATCATGTGGCTGCTTCAGTGGAACGCCAACCAATTCTAGTTGTACATCATGTTCTTCTCTGTCTTTGATTCTTGGGTTTAATATCCCATCATGCTGCCATAGTCTCTCAATACTTGAGTGTTTTGCGATTCTAGAGACACACCATTTATTGCAACTTTTTTCTTTTCTCTTGGAGAGGTAACCTATTCTTTTTGATAGTGTGGATGAAGCTATAATTGGACTTATTCCTTTGAACACCAAAGGAACTAGCTATGTTAGAAAGGAGATGAATGACAAGCATTCATAGGCTGGCCATGTTTGAAAATAGTGTGTCTATTCTCTTTGGTTGCATATTTGATGCCATTGAAACATGCAAATTTTTTCCACTCTTACCAAAGCTTTTGTGCCTTGTCATGTGTACATTTGTTAATAGTTTTCATGTACTCCATCTCATCATCAATAGGAGCTGCCCTCCTTGGCCTCACCATATGCCATATAAAGGTAACGGCATATGATTTCATGTGCAATGGGGTGTTTCTTGTCCAAACTTTGCCAAACAATCAGATGAAGATGTTGGTCACAGAATCCTAAGGTGTCCTTATCATGAATTCCAAGTTTCATTTGATTAAGCATATTGCAAAATTTCTCATTAATCTCTCAAAGATTAGGAGAGTCTACGTCAATATATAGAATTTCCCTAACAACAGGTGTTATGACTCATGAGTGACAATATATACTTCGTATGCCTCTAAAACTCATCGTTGAGTAACAACTGCTTCAGTCTCTTGCACTCATGTGCCTTGGCCTTTGGCCATGAACTTCACTCATTATGCACAATCATAGCTTGCAAGGACTCTTGCATCTCAAACATCACCATTTGGAGATAGAAACAATGAATTTATGTGTTGACTAGAAACCAAAATAAGTCAACGGGACTTGAAATTATTCTCAGTTAAATTGCAAAGACTTAGGGTAGAGATAAGAGCAAAACTTACCAAAAGTCAAAACAATGAAGTAACCTGAAAATGAGTACATCAGTCAACATTATGAAGAGCTGATGGAAGCCTAGGTTGAAGGACTGGTCTTAGGATCCATGCAATTAAACATTAGAAGAAATATCGGAGTAGAGGGCCTTGTCACATCATTTGTTGCAGAAGGTTTGGGAACTTCATTATCTATCATTGTGAAAGGGCTGATGCAAAATATGATAATCCTCATGTGGGATTCTTAGGACTGAAGGGCCCTTTGTTGAACAACCCTAGGAGGAAGAAATAAGCTTCCCTACTACTCTCCTATTGCCCAAGATTGACTGATCTCCAAAGGAATGGAGGACACTTGTGATATGTGTTTGGTCTCATGGCCGTGGTTGTAAATGAAGGAACTAGGGTGTGCTTGACAGTGATTAGAGGTAGATCCCTGACACTTAGTATGAACAGCTCATAGAGGCAGACATCATCACAATTCACATATATTTCTATCTGGATGTCTTTCTTAAACTCGGTAAGAGCAGCTTATAGAGGTTGATGTTACTTATTTTTCCTTATTAATCTTTCCAGTGTCCTTCAAAGTGTGGTTCAACACATGCACACAACACAAAGTTGAAAATATATGTCTATATCATGCTATGATCCAATCATCTTGCTGGTCTACACACATGGAATGCATTGAGGACACATTGCACAATATTTCGTTTGTCCAACTGCCTATGTGGAACCATTCCAAATTTGAAACCGGAAATCTGCATTTCTGTACTTTTGAGAATTATCAGTGGCTCTAAGAAAATAAGGTCTAGCTGAACACATGACAGTGGTATTGATGAGTGGTTGCTGTCTAATATTTGTTCATCCACCCATGATAATGAAGACCATGTACCCACCTGTGTCTCTTTCATCTCCTTTGTCAAATTATCCTTTTAGAAGGTTTTTTCAAGAATTATTGTTCATAAATGGCTCTTTATAAGGAGATGTGGACAACATGGATCTATTGGCAAATACAATTTGCATCAGCAGCTTCCTTGTGTTCTTGGAAAATCCAGACATTTTCAACTGTTCTTGTGTCCTTACTTGTATCTTTGAAGATCCATCTCCCTAGCATCCCTATAAGTGCCCCTTGTAGTAGCATGAGAAAGGGTGGCACTATTGATACATCTGGATTAGAAGAGTCTCCTTTTGTTCTATGCAACTTAAAGAATTCAGCTCTCTCAATAGATTTAAAAAAAAAATACACATTAGAGATGGACATTAACCCCAGTGCAGTTTCCCTTAATACTAGTATTACAAATGTAGCATAAGTAATAGTTTTTTCCCCTCGAAATTTGGTGCCTTGCCTTTATCAAGAATGGTCACATACTGAGAATAGGGTTTTATATGGTTTGAAATCTGAATGGTCACTTTGCATGAATGAATCCTCATCATTGATGTTACTCATTTGCTTACTCTAATTTCAGTCCTTTCCCCCATTTGGCTTGGCATATCCTCAGCATTGCTCAATTGTGCTAAAAAAGTTTAGTAGAAACTAAAAAAACTTGCAAAATAGGAGGCCAAGATTTTTTTTAGCAAAATACTTCTTTGAAGTGCTTCCAATCTGCTGTAGTTTGGATCCCTTGCCTTATTGTTTAATCCCTTGGTGGTAATATTTCCCCCTTGATTGGGATGTCAAGAGAGGGTGGATAAAGGTAGATGCCAATTTCTGGACCCTTTACTTTTCTTTCAATTCTTTTTTAAATTCTGGATTCTTTTGCTTTGTTCGTAGTTGCTGTCGGGGACACCAAGCTGTCCTTTAAATGGTTGAGTGATGATGCCTGGACATCGCCTTATTCATCCTAAAGATGAAATATATTTGGGACACTAATCCTTAACCAGCTTAGGTATTTCATTTCATAATTCATCAATATATATATATATATATATATATATATATATATATATATATATATATATATATATGTATCTTTTCCTTATTGGTGTTGTTAAGTTCTATGCTATGGAAACAGCAATCTAAGGCTGCAAAAATGATGTGACTACAGCTCTAAAGCTGCAACCTACATTATATATTCAGCATGCAATTATTTACATTCTCACTCATGCCAACATTTATTGTATATCATATTTTATACCTCTTTATGCTACCATCAACATATGATTCTTCATTGTTAGACAAGAACAACAGTGCAACAAAGTGTATGTTAATTCTTAACTCGTGTTAGAATGATTCCAACTACTATCTGCTGTTATGAACAAGTACTTTGCTTGCAAGTCGCTTAACATATCAATTACACGCTTTCTTAAGTGCTTGAAATAGTATAGTAATTGCATTTAATTAAAGTAAGAAACCAAATTAATCAAAACATGCACAAAAGATAAGCACAAGGATATTCCTTAGACAAACCCAATGCAAGTAAACTCTAGAGTGAAGCTATATTTTTTCATCTCCACTAACTTCATTGCAAATTTACAAGCTTATTACCTTCTTGAGGCTTTCAAGGATACCGACAACATATCAACAATTTCTACACTTGCAGATGCTATGGACTACTTGCTTCTTCAATATGCCTGACTTTTGCCCTTAGCCATTCTCAGCTCGAGAGTCATCATCTTCTTTAAAAACACTTTTGGCTATGGTTGGATCCTTCCCAATTCACCAAGAATTCTTCTTTTGAACCCTTTACAAGGCCTTAAGTGGGTATATTTATTCTTAGGGATGAGCAATCAGTTGTACAGAGGATTTGAAACATCTACCACACAAAGAGATGGAAGACCAGATTCAACTTCCTTTGGGAAACTTGGTTCTTCTATTTTGTTCTATATGGAACAATTTTTGCTGCAGCTGAACTTGTTTGAGTGACCTTGTTCCATGATGATGTTTTTGTCCATGTTCAAAACTTATCCCATTATTTAAAATTTTTTTTCCCCAATTGAAACTGTTAGTTATTCCAATGGTGTGTCTGCAGGATGTTTGAATCATCTTTGAGCCCAATGCACCTATTTCCCCTGTTTTGGATCTGACTCTGCATCTCTCCCTTGCCCAAGTCTGTCTTAATGAGATTGAAAGCATATATAAAGCCCTTCATTAGTTTCATGAACAAAGTACAGCTGATTAACTCAATCAATAAAATTTTGATTATTTTCAAGATCCATTTGGGATCATACAAGGTCTTAAGTCTTTGGTTTGGGGACAATCCAACAATGTTTGGTAACTGTCTGTTTGTCTCCAAAATGCAAGAAACCTTGGGATGCTTCCCCAGGATCCCAAGGACACTTCTGCATGTAATAGTGAATATTTAGATATATTAATAATACATGATAATTATAACTGTTAAAAATATAAAATATATATCATATAAAAACATTTATAGGAAAGTATTGTCATTTGGAAACATAATAAAGAATCCATATACATATTTTAATTTCAAATATAAAGTCCTTATGAAATATATGGCCTTTTATATCTTGAACTTTATGTGAAATTTAAGTGCACCTTTTTATTGACTTTTTTTGTGATCTTATTATTTTGGAATCTAAAGTTGAACTATAACCAAGAGACTTTAGATAAAACTAAACCAAAGGTGTAAAATGAAAAATCCCTAAACCTAAAATCTATAATTTCTTCTAAACACAACCTAATTAATCACGTATTTGAAATCCCAGAACTTCCAAACCTTCACCTTTTTCTCTGAACATTGATTCCATACCTGGTAACTTTGTTTTTTACACAGTGAAAACATTTCTGTTTCACGGTTGGCCATGGGTAGAAAACGGGACAGTGAAACAGGGATTTACCTATTCAGCTCCAGAAATGCAAGGAATCCAGAATAAAATTCTGGAATTTCTCCTGACTCTTCCCTGTTTGAATGAGAAAAAAAAAAGCTGGACAGTTTGTTTGAATTGTGTTATACTGTGCTGGCTCAGGCTGTGATTTACATGACATTGAAGAACTGGTTTTAAGATTTGAAACTCTTTTATGCTTGCATGATTTGAAACATGAAAAGTGATTTTAAGACCAGAATGAGAAAAAAACAAATAATGGGTATGATGAGTGCTTTGATCAATAAATTAGTGGAATAATGTTGGGCCCTTGTTAGTCACAATTTATAATCCAGGCATATCATCAATCTCTTCTTTTAAATGTAAAAATATATATGGTACACTCAATACACCTTGAGATAAATCCATCATGCTTGTCACTGATAATAGATGCTAAAAACAGTAGTAACAGTAGAATCGAGTTTTGCAACAAATGGGTGGCTTCTAGGAAATGAATATCAACAAATACACTAAGAAAATAGAATGTGAGGAAAAACACCAAGATAAATGAATTGACTAAATAGAAAAGGAATGCATATTAAAAAGTTTGCTTCTATCAGTTTGGTTTTTCATTTCATTTAGATACACTGAATAAGCAGTGGATGCACCCATACAAATTCTGCATATTTCATTTGCTAAGATGAGTAAAGAAATGCTTAGGATAAGGCAAAACTAATTAATATTCAACTGCCATGTTTTCAGAGGACTTGTTGGATATCGAAGTGTGTTTAGTGCCGATACACGTGGTACCGGATTTATGCATCGTGCATTTCAGAGTATGTTTTCAAACTTGTTATTTTACAT
Organism: Cunninghamia lanceolata; assembly: GCA_027924645.1. Taxonomy (NCBI): domain Eukaryota; kingdom Viridiplantae; phylum Streptophyta; class Pinopsida; order Cupressales; family Cupressaceae; genus Cunninghamia; species Cunninghamia lanceolata. The sequence goes on from BSBN01001310.1 coordinate 3,094,904, forward strand.
TGTATTTGCATTTGCATTTTGATTTTTATCTGAGACTTTAATCTCAGGAATTTCATACTCCTTACTTGGATGGATTTTTACTAATTCACTAAATGCTCTGCTTCGTAGTGCTTGATTGCATTGTTAGTAATGAACATTATTTGCTGGAAATGAATTCCTTTCGTCCAAGGAATTTGAGTACTGAAGCTTGTGGACAACATATTGACCGTGCTTTTATGATTATCTACAGTTCATACAGTAAAGAATTTGATTATTTGGTCTTTGAGTATTATTTTTTGATCATTAGAAATTGTATTTATGCTCCCTCAGCCATTCTCCATTTTATGTGCACTGCAGTAATTGTTTTTGTTAAAATATTATTATTAAATGATGGTTTTCAGTGCTTGTTGTAACACTTGTTTGTACTTTTTTTGGTATTGACTTTTATTCATACGAAGACCATAATATTTTATTGTTGATTCATGATGCATAGTATTGTCTAGTGTTGTCTGGGGTTTCTGTTAGAGGTTCCGATTTACTTTGGTAGATTATCATTTTTGGGCCAATTTATGCCGTCTCTAGCAGAGGGAAATATATATTAGCATAAATATGTGATTTTGGTCCAGTCATACTTGTCTAGAGATCTATTACATTTGTCAGCTATCTTCAAGCACTGGGCTGGTGAGTGCTTCTATAGAATTATTTTGCACTTTTTAGGGCTATGGTTGGTTGCTTTTTAAAATACCTTTGTCTTTTTCTTGACATAAAATATGCTTCTATTGCTTTTTCTATTGTTTTAGTTTTCCCTGCAAATAGGGTCAAAACTTGTAAAACATGTCCAGAAACAGAGCTCTTACTAGGCCATTTCTTGAGAAAGGCACTTCCATTTCTTGATGGAACATTGGTGGTTCAGTCTCTGTTACACAAACTGACCTTAAATATCAAAATTCGATGGTGGGGTCTCATATAGACTAGACGCCTAGTACATGAGCGGGCATGACAATTTGGGCAACTGCTGTCAGCAATTGAACGCCACTATTACATGAAATGGTTATTACTTTCTTTTACATAGATTTGTCAATGATAGGGATCACATCTTCAAAAAACAAGTAATTGGTGATTCCATGCTAGGTGATTACCAACTTGTGATTTACTAGTTTGGTTATTTAACAAATTGTTCCCCTACTATGCAATCTAGAGTATTTACAGAATAGGCTATGGAATAACTAGTACAAAACAATGAATACTCATCTGGGAGATAAAAAATTGGTTAGCTTATCAGAATTTTATTATTAAGTTTTTATACAACTTAGAAACATATGTTTTTCATAATGGAAATGCCTATTGCAATGCGAGCCCCCAAACCTTATAGAAACAGGGAAACAGAAAAGCCTAAAAGGAAATGAATAACTTCAAAAAATGAAAAAATATAGAATATTTTCAAATATATGTTTATACTTTAAGAAAAAAAAGCGACACTTCAAGCTTTAAAATTAGAGTTTAAACCCTAATTGACCATTCAAATACAGATTTCTGTGAATGATGACAACATTTATTATTACTGATTTTTTTTTAGTAGGGTAAAGCTTTGTACAAAGACATTACAGGTGGCTTGCTTTGTACTAATTTTTATTATATCAATTATGCATGTGTTATAAACCTAGTTAAATAAATATATACTAGCAGTTATTAATAGAAATATGAGAGGCAATCAATGAGCATTATATTATTGATTGAGGGTTGCATATATACACAAAGGGTGGTTGGTTACATTCCAACCAACCATAACCATCTACTAACCAATTCCTTGGTTAGTGAAAATAAACACTCATTATAATTAATAATAATATTACTTTTTTATTATTTATTCACAAATGACAGTGTATCTATTATGATGCAATAATATTATTTCTCAAGAGCAAAAATTAGGAAGTGTTGAAAAGCTTTGAACTTCACGGTTGAAAGAGATTTGGTAAAATGTCAACACTTTGCTCTTGAGTGGAACAAAATTGGAGCTGAATATTATGCTGTTGCACATGTTCGTGGATGCAGTAGCACTAAACCTCAATGTATTTGTTCTGATCATAAGAAACTGGATTATGAAGAAGCTTCAACACTCCTTGATTGTCACAAAATAGAACTGTAGGTTGTTTCTCAAGCACACCCATTCCTATCAAGATGCAAACGTAACTATATTGCCTCATATACAGCTCCACCCATGGCACAATATTTTGCTTCTTGGAAGGGCAAGTGAGAGTGGTTTGGTTTTTAGTTCCCCATGATATTGGATTGTATCCCAAGAAGGAAACAAAGCCTAAAGTAGACTCTTTCTCATCCAAAGAACCTGCATAGTTTGCATATGTGTATCTTGTCAAAGAAAAATGTTCATTATGCTTATATTTAGGCCATGCTTCCACTGTACCATTGATGTATTTCAAATTTTCAAGACTTGCTTTGCTTCTTTCTAGTGTGAAACTTTTGGTTCTTGCATGAAACTTGAAAGGTAATTAACAACATAGCTGATACCTGACTTGGTGTAAATGTAGTGTCCCTTCCTTAGTCCGCTCAGACTTCAGCAGAGGTTGACCTACTATTAGGGTTCCCGTAGGTCAACAGGTTGGTTAGGGGACCCGACCGAGGGCGTTGGAGCTTTGCAGGGAGCCTTCCGAGTCCTTTAGTTTGGTGTCAGAGGATGATTTCAGGAGTTGAATTGAAAATACTAAAGGTTTGCCTTAAGATGAATAGTGAAAGTGAATAGTAATAGAGAATTAGAAGATGAATAGTAAAAAGGTGTCCCCACCCTAGTAGCCACAATGTTGTTTTAAAAGGTGGGGCTTCTTTTTCATGAGCAAGTGACCCTCAAGGTGGGCGTCCACTCTTGGAGGGTATATTTTATTGTTTTTTTGTGGAAAATGGGGATGGAGTCTATAAAACAATGTATGTGGCTCTCTTTTTGGCATTCTATTCTCATTTTCTAAAAAGCTAAGTGCAGGTTTGGAGCTCTGGATAGGGTTTTCAGCAGGTTGCAGCTCTTTTGAGGACGAAACCCCTTAGAGGACAGTGGATTGGACGACAACCCAGTTCACATTACGGGGAAATCTACTTTGGGTTTCCGTTTGGGCTTCTTCTGGCTTCATTTTGTGTTCATATTCACGATCAGACCTCTGCAGGTTTGAAAACAAGGGTTTGGACAGCTTGCTTCAGTCACTTTGGTCATTGGAATTCACCATACTTGGCTGCTACAGTTGGAGGTTGACGCCATTGCATGTTGGGAGTGTTTTGTGGGCCACTGGATCAAATTTGTATGCTTTTATAAGTCTGATTTTATAATCAGACCTGACTGTTTGTAATCGACCATCATCTCATAAATGAAATGGGCAAGCTTCATTATTCGGGTATGTCAAATTGAGTCACCTATCTCATATCTTTAAAAATAATTAGTTTGCTTGCTGATCCAATCAATTTTAGTCCTCTATTTGGTGTTATTTTGAATGTTATTATGCTACCTTTTCATTATCATATCACGGCAAAAACCTACATGCATTAAACATAAAAAACACAAAGCAAACCATTCAAAAATAAAAATCAGAAAATTCAAAACAACAAGGCAAAAATCAGATCAGAATTGGTGGGGCATATTCCAGTAGATCAGGTAAATGTGACTCAAATAGTTGCATTCACTTGAGGTGATGTATCATGTTTGGAAACTTGCAATCCTGTCTCCGTTGGTGTCAACATGGGCTTCTAGTATTTCATTTTGAATTTCTCAAGCAATGTCTTGGCATATTTCATTTGAGATACAAAAATTTGATTCTTCTTTTCCCACACTTCTAGTCCAAGGCAATAATTCAACAGCTCGAGATCTATCATGTCAAACAATCGTTTAAGATCATTCTTAGTTGCTACAATCATCTTCTAAGAATTCTCAGACCCAATCACAATCTCCCTCCCTTTCTCTTTGAGGTAGAGATTGGGATCAAATGGATTTCTGGTGAATCCATGATTGAGGAGATGCTCATCGATCTTGATGTACTAAGCCCGAGGACCCCGTTTCAAACTGTAAAGGGATTTCACATGTTTGCACACTTTTTGCTACTATCTAGGTATAGTATACCCTTCAAGTTGAGTCATATAGACTTCTTTAAGATCTCCATTGAGGAAGGCATTTTTAACATCCATTTCATGAACTTGCCATTCAAACTATGCTGCCATTGGCAAACCATTCTGATAGTCTTGATCTTTGTAGTGGGGGCAAAGATTTCTTCGTAGTCAATGCTTTCTTTCCGTGCATAGCCCTTAGCCACAAGTGGGGCCTTGTGCTTGTAAATGCTACCGCTTACTTTGTATTTGATTTTGAAGACCCATTTGATGTAATAACCACCCTACTTTTTTTTTCAAAATATGCTAACTGAAATTGATTGCACAAACAGTTCTGATACACCTTTTGATCACCCAGATCTCGAAGAGGGCAAGGTGAGAGCATATGGTGGTCTCAATTACAACAATAATTATACTAGTGCATCAAACATAAACACCCACTTATGCAGTGGGCATCCACTTATTCAGTGGGAATGTGTGAGAGCCATTGGCAGAATTTCTAAGCTTGACTCAAACCCGATGGGTTGATATGCCAACTTGTTCATGCCAAAATGGGCTGTGAGGTGAATGCTAGGAAAACTGGTGGAAAAGCATCCAGTTGTTACAATATGCAAATCAAACTTATAACTGCCTCAGGAAAAACTGTAATAAAGTGAAAATATGCAGTAATGATCCAGAATTGAGATACAAGGATTCTTACCACTGTTGAAGTGCTCCCAACTGATAAGGAATGTCTGATCACAAAACTAATCCACGGTATACTCTGCTGCAGCAATTCTGATGACTGTAATAGTACTGTAAATTCCACAACAGCTCCCTAAAACACTCCAGAAACTCAGCAAACACTATTCCAACTGTTCATACCACTGCAAGAATACACCCAACTCATAACTGAGAGTATTAATTCTACTTCCCAGAATTGTTTGTAAATGCTGTACCCTGCTGGTACAGCAGGTACAACAGTGCTGGGAAGAAAATGCTCATATCACCCTGATTTCTGCAGATTCCATCCTAAGATCCTTTGCGACATTCATTCCCATCCTAGGCGACCCCAAAGGAGGTGATAGACTGCCAAAATAGGAAGCGTTTAATTTTTCCAGCTCCCACGTACCATTTGGGATGGTACGGCAGCCCATGGAGGTGTACGGTGGTTCTTTAGTCAACGACAAACAAACAACCTGCTCACTCAGTACTTTTGTCTTTTTCCCCTTCACAAGAAGACAAAAGATTCAAGCCCACGTACTATCCAAACGTATCATATGCAAATCATTAGTTTCCATGGTATGGCTCCCAGCAAGGTATGACTTCAGAAAGCACAAAGGTACAGCTGGAATAAAATCAAAATCAAATACTAGAAATCTGATTACAAACTCAAAACTTCACTCCCAAAAATTACTGAATCCACACAACTCCCACAAACATCAAAAAACGTCAAAATCAAACAGCTCCATGATTGCTCCAGGTGATCCTCTGGATGAAAATCACTCCCAGCTGACTAGGGCAGATGTTTCACTACCGAAACTAGCAAATAGATGAGTTAAACAACCCTGAATGAATCAAGCTAAACAACTCTGGTTCACAGAAGAAAATTTCATATTCAGATTGTATAAGAAAAAACCATGAGCGGTCAACTCTTCCTTATATATTCCAAACAATAAAATATAATATATGGTCTTATGGGCTTTTAATGAGCATTTATTTCCACCAAGTGAGCGCTCACTTAAGGAAATAAAATATTTGATATTTTCCTAATGCTAACCGCTCGTAAAACTCACTTTTAAAATAATATAAGTTGCTAACTTTATAATATGAAAATAAACCAAGGCAACTTTATAAATCATTTAAAAAGCCATTTCCCTTAATAAAACCAAGTTAGCCTTTGAGAAATAAAATATCAAGGCTAACGTTCACCATGACTTATTGACGGAAAGGGGACATTACATTTGAATCCAATAGCCTTCTTCCTTAATGGAAGATCAACAATTTTCCAAGTCTTGTTCCTCATCAATGCTTGATATTTTGCATCCATGGCATCTTTCCAAGGTTGCGACTCTAGTTTTCTATTTCTAGTTTTGAATTCTAGATTGCTATGCACACAAGAGCGAGATTCACTTTTTCACGAGAATTGTTGTGTCTTTGGCTTGGAGTTAGTCAAGTCTGCAATTGCACATGCCTTTGCATCTTTCATGGTGGTATAATACCACTTAGGTATTTTGTGCACATGAGATGAGGATGTTGGCAAGAGATACTGCAACGTATGTCATGTGTTGTCATTGATGGCAACTAAGACCATTCCACACATCCGCAGTATAGTATCAGATCATACCGGAAGTCAGTTCCAAGATTTGACAAGTCCGGATAGACATAAATAGGGTTTGGCAGAGTTCAGTATTTTGGTCAGCGGACCTCTTCAGTTAATCATTGTGTTGTGAATCGGAGGAAGTGTAGAGGAATGTCAGGACAATCTAAATCTAAGATTTCAGCCTCCGGTGACAAAGGGATTAAAAGTTATGAGCATCTAAGTACCGGGTCCTAAAATGACAGAACAATTCAGTGAAGAACAGGCCGACTTGTGTCAGATTCTTTTGCGGATCTAGTAGAAGTATTTTGGTCAGTTGCGTATGGGATATAATGTTAGTGGCCGACATGTATGGTAACCTGTAAGTGATATTTTTGGTACTCATCAATATTGATGTATGGATTCAGCCGACAGAATAGAGTACTTGTATTGTTTGTTAAGTTCTTCATAAGGCCGATCAATGAGCGATTGAGTTTGTTGATAATAGAGATGCGAATATGGAGTAAGTGCAAAAAAGGCAAATAGAAGTACGAAAGAAAAGAGATCTGAGGTCCAGATTATGTTAGAGCAGTGAACAGGGCAGAATAAAGATGAAGTGTGTAAAATTAGTACTCTGTGCTTGACCGGAACTGAATTCTTGCATTGATAGATGCTACTTATCAGTTCAAACAATCTGTAATCCCTTTTGTAATCATTCTTGTAGGTTGTGAGCCTCTCTTGAGTAGTGAGCTCTAGGTAGTGAGCTCGAAAGCATGTGCCTTCCCTTGTAATACTTTTAATAGAGTATAATCTTTGTGGGTTAACTCCCACTGTGGTTTTTCCCTTAACCAGGTTTCCACGTCAAATCTTGGTGTCAAGTGTGATGTTTATGTTTCTGCTCATGTATTATTAATTCTTGCTTTTCATGATTATGTCATTAATCTGTTAAGAAGTGGCAAAGAAGAATTAACTGCAGCAAGCTTTAAAAGTTTTATGACAACTGATTCACCCCCCCTCTCAGTTGTCAACCCTAATTCCAACAATTGGTATCAGAGCAAGGTTCCTTGAAAGAAGTCTAACAACTTGAGGAGGATCTGGAAAGGAGTTTTCATTGGGTTCACTCAGAGAACAACTTCAATTGGCTCTAGAAGATCTTGATCGGTCCAAAGCAAAAATAGATGATCTGAAAGCGAACCTTAAGGATGCTGATGATTGCATTGACTTGCTAAAAGATAAACTAAAGAAATCAATGGAAAAAAGGAAGGAACTATTTCATTAGCTAGCTAATCTTACTGAAGAAAATGGCATGAATGAGGCTTTGGAAGAAAAGACAAAGGAATGTGAGAAGCTGACAAAAGAAGTTTCTGTTCTAAAACATGAGATGGAATTTGGGGTAATGAGGCTAACCAAAGAAATTGAGCAAAGGAAGAAGACTGAAGAAGACCTAAATCAAACTCTAAAAGAAAGAACTGAAGAATGCTGCAGATTGGATAGAGTAGCTGGCCATCTAGAGTCTAATTTACAAGAAAGCAGAGACAATGAGAGAGAACTTGAGAGGCAAATTGTCATTCTTAGACATGACCTAGAAGTTGCAAATGAATACAAGGAGAAGTTCAAGATAAGCTCAGCTAAACTTGAAGCACTGCTTGAAAGTCAAAAAGGGGTTGATGACAAGCATGGTCTTGAATATGAGAAAGGTGAAAGCTCCAGATCCGGACAAAGAAATTTTCAACCAAGGAATGGGAGAAATAGACCTAGAAGACCTCTGGTAAGACAGCCTAATGCTCAAAGATATCCATCATTCAATGCAAATTGTTTTAATTGCAACAAATTTGGTCATAGAGCTACTCAGTGCAGAAGCAGAGTAAATCAAAATGGTCCATCTTTCTCCGGTCAATACTTTAAGTGTAAGAGGTATGGTCATCGATCAAATGAATGCAAAAGTATGATAATGAATAACTCTAACAATAGAGGAAATGACAACTCTTTCAATGGATTTGGACACATGGCTAATCAGTGCAGATCAAGAGGAAATCAAGTATATAAGCAAAGAAATGTTGTGTGCTTTAATTGCAATAGATCTGGTCATATTGCAAGATTTTGCAAGAGTAGGAATAATGAAAGAAGAGGTCTGGTAAACAGAAAACCGGATGAGCAGAGACAAGACAAAGGCAAGGGCAAAATTGAGGTGAATGAGATCCAGAATGAAATGAGCAAGACATGGGTCAAGAAAAGTGTTGTGAATAATAGTAATGGGTCCGCATCGGAATCTGATGCTGATAATTCCTCCGGGAATTGAATTAGGAGCTCTGGCTCAAGGGGAGCTGCAATAAAATCTAAAATCCCCTAGCCAGTAAGTGGGTACCTAAATTTGGCACAATAAGAGAAAATAATTTGGATTATTATACATCATTTGAAAGGATTTCCAGAAGATAAAAAGTGGATATGAGGATTTGCGGAGCAATTGAAGATCAACTGCATGCAGAAACAATGTAACCGAATGTGTTAGGGCAGAGCATTTATTACAAAGGCAAATTAGGTTTTTGCGGAGCATAAAAAGGTCGTTCATTCTTCATTTGAATCACTTTGCATTTGAAGATAGCAAGAAAAAGAGCGTCTGAGCTAAGATTTCAAAGGATTTGAAGTGCGATCGGCAAATTTGTCTGCTAACCCTAATTCCATGGAAGAAAAAGGTATTTATCTGTGAAGCCTTGAATTTGAAATCTTTTGCAATGGCCACTCCTCTTGTTGTTGATATTATTGAAAGGCCCCGGCCAAAATTTAAGAAGCATCCATACAAGTCAGTCAAAATTGAACCTTTAGGAGCATTTTCTGGTGTCCCATACGGAGTTCTACATGTTGAGAATGTTAGGGCATACATCCACTGTAGCATAGAAGAATTTGGAAACCTGAAACTCTTGGATTTGTTTAACAACTACCTAAGGGATGATAGCTATAAATTGAAACCGGAATACAAAGCCCTAGAAAGCAAACGTTTTCTGCAAGTCATTAAATTTCTGACATTTGATGAGAATGAGTGGGTTTGATATATCTTGAGTCGAATGCATGATGAGTTCATATGGCTATTGAAACCATTCAAGATTACAAAGGATGTTATCAAGATTGTAACTGGGTTAAATTCAACTGGTGGATTACCCATGCTGAAAGCTGTGAAAAACCAGATAGTGACCGATGCTACCGGTGCCAAGTTTGACAAAAGGGCAATGACCATCAATGATATTGTAGAACCGGATGTTAAGTTTGCATCCATGGTGATTGGTTACAAGATTTACCACTCCAGCAGGGAGAATTTTGTCTCCGGAACCACCATATATGTAGCGTATCAAATGTTGAAGGAGAATGCATATTATGACCTATGCGAGCTGTTACAAAACCAACTGACTGAAAATTTAAGAAAAATCAAAAAGGATAAGAAAAATACCTTCAAATATTGTTCCCTAGTTATATGTTTGTTCTTCTATTTTATGAATAAAGTGCCTGGAGTACAAGATGCGCATTGGACAAATGACAGGCCAGTTGCTTGGCAAATAAGAGATCATCTATTCAGCATTGGAGACTCAAGTGCACATAAGACTGCAATCTGGGGTTACTTTAAAAATTTTGAGAATATGATGCATTCTAGGGAAAGAATCCCCAATTCAATAGTTGAGAAATACAAGGATGAAATTTGCTTTATGGTAGACACTGATCAGTGCCTAATGGAAGTTGTGGAACCCAGAACTGTATGGATTATGCCTATGGGCTATGAGGTTGATGAGAAGATCTTGGACATGTATGCTCAACATCTCCTGAGAAAATCAAAAGACACCTTTGTTGAAAGGTTTGGAACGTATAAGGAGCTAAGTCTGAAATTGCATGTTGAGCTCAGGCAACCAGAGATCAAGAGAAAAAGTTCAAAGGCAAGTTGAAAGGTATGCTGTAAGCATTGGCCTAACCAAGGAAGCAGTGAAGCAAAATAGAGAAAGAATTGAAAAGACTGAAAAGGAGAAATAGGATAAGAAACAAGAAGATGCTCCGGTGGAATCATTCTCCACTTCGAGGACTACTAGAAGCTCTGTTGCTGCCTCTGTTCTTGCAAAACCGGAAGACAAGTCATCCGGTAAGGAAATGAAAAGAACAAAAGTAATGGCAAAAAGGCCATATGGAAGTTTGGAAGAAATGTTTGAAGAGAAGACAGATACAAATGATGAACTTAAGGGGCTAAAGGCCACAGGTGCTAAAGCTGTTAAAGTATCTGAAGAAAAGCCTTCCGGAAGCAAGAAGACAATAAAGAGACAAAAATCAGAAGCTGATACTGAGAAGAAAATTCCCTTTGTTAAAAACATGGTCAAGAAAATCACTGTTGATGGGAACTTAAAACCATTAACAAAATTCTATTGTCTCTGCAGTAATGCTGACAAAAGACTCTTGGAAGAAGCTACTATCAAGTACTTGAATGTGTTCAATCGAGCACTGGTAGAAATTTTGTCTGAAGTTCCAAAAGATCTGAAGGATATATTGGAAATTAGGAAAGAAGCTACCAAGGCAAAAGATATGGAGTTAAGAGAACATGTACTGACCACTCTATGTCCGGTAATCTCCAGCAAAGAAGTAGACAAAATCTTCAAAGAAGTCAAAAATGAATTTAGGAGCAAGAAGAGAATGAATAAACTGATGATTGGAGAGATAGATGAAATAGTTCAAGAAACAGAACAAATTTGAGAAAAGCATTAGACAAGAACAAGTTCTTTGTTGTGTCAGATGAGCCTGCTGATGACACACCAGTCCCGGATGAAGAAGAGTAGCAGAAGGATGAGCAACAATATGGAATAGATGACTCCTCTGTTCCATAGAACAAGCCTCGCATAATTGTTTCCTTCTCTGCCTTTGCCAATTCCATCTCCATTAGCATAGCCAGGACCCGCGAGGAGATGTTCGTATCTACGGGATACCTCTCGTCATTCTCCAAGAATGCCATGCCCAACAACAGTTTCACCGCGTCCACCAGTAGCCCTTCCGACCGTCTCAGCATCCTTTGCAAGCGAAGATAAGTTATACCTCCCAAGAAAGCCATTTGCCGCTTGGAGCTGACCAGTCGAATGGGAGTGTCCATCCCTCCACAACGAATGGCATAGGCTGAGATGATTACGGCAAAGTGGGACGGCATTTGCAGAAAACTGAGAAAGGATTTGCATAACACTAAAAACCGCCTTCCTTAATAGCCTGTCACCGAAGGATCTCGAAGGCGTTCAACATAATGATGATCCTGCCGCACTGTTTGTAATCACTGAGGGGTCTTAACCACCATTTCCCATCGGCTCGTGCCATCGTGGATCGGCATTCTGAAATGAATGCGTCGGCCTTGCCACCCATGATGGTGTGGCAAGGCTCCCTCCCTACCTCCCACAAGCCTTACACTAAAGGACCTTCCATAAGGAGAATTTCTCTGATTGTGATCCTGTCTGCCCCAGAATTTGATAAACTATCTGCTTGTAGGTTTCCTTCCCTCAAAATGTGATTGAATGTGACCCTGTGAAATCCTCCTACTAGCTCTAGAGCTTGATCCAGAATAGCTTGCAATCTCCAATTAACTAATTTCTTACTCCTGAATCCATTGATGGCTAACATTGAATCCCCTTCAATTTCCAAGTTTCTAATATCAAGGTCCCTACACAGCCGCACACCAAGGAGTAACCCCTGCAACTCTGCCTCGTTATTGGTGCCAGTTCTGAGGGGAGCAGCTATCTTACCCACCGCTTCTCCCTTCGAGTTCCTAACAATGCATCCTGCCCCTGATGGGCCTGGATTACCTAGCGAGGCACCGTCGAAATTCAATTTTAACCAACCGACCTCTGGGGGAGACCATCTAATAGTTTCCCTGGCTCTTTTCGTTCTGTTACCTCTGTCTCCAATCTGGGAAGCCGGGGAGAGCCCCTTCCAACTTTTAACCATTTCTGCATCCCACCCTGTAAATAGGAGGTGAGCTGGATTTCAGTCTGTGAGTCTGGAATTGACCACTTCCACTAAGCTAGCTTCTATTCTAATAATCAGAGAAAACCAATGCATTTCTTTATCTTGAAAGATTCTCCTGTTCCGTTCTTTCCAAATTTCCCAAATCAGGATGGAAGGAGCTGCGATCCAAAGACCTCCAAACATCGCTTTCTGGTGTAGCAGGGGCCATGCTATCAACCATTCTGTCAGATTTCTGGAAGCAGCTGACTTCCACTTAAACTTGTTACACAGCCACTGCCAAACTCTCCCCGTGAAAGGGCAATGCAGGAATAAGTGATCTCGATCTTCCTCTGCTTTGCCACACAACGAGCACCGCGAGGGCCCCTCAAAACCCACCCTTCTCAGCCTATCTATTGTTAAAGCCTTACCCTGAGCAGCAATCCACAGAAACACACCTGCCTTCGGAAGGCATTGTTTATGCCAACAAAGCTTAGATGGATTCAAACTTGAGGGCTCATTCGAGTCGGCTAAGGCCTTGTACCCTTCCTTTACCGAGTACTCCCTAGAAGCAGAGGCATTCCACCTTAGTTTATCCCTGCCTCTTCTAAACCTTATGTTGCATTTAGTCAACTCATCGTCAAACCTAGAGATCAGGTCATCCTCAAATCCCAACCCCCGGATACTTTTCCATGTGGGAGAATCTCTGTTATCTAGAGTGAAGGATAAATAATTGCATACTTTCTCTCCCCACTCCTATTTGGTAGCTATCATTACTAGGGCCAAGTCTTCACATCGTGCTAGAGCCTGGTGCCCTTCCCATGAATCCTCCCAGAACCTGGCTTCCCTACCTTCCTTGATTTCCCAGGTGAGGTGATCTCTTATTAAATTTCTGCTCTTCTTAATAAAGTTCCATATCCTGGAGCCATCTGGTAACTGTCTAGAAGTGAAAATACTGATCGCTTCCCTGTCTAAGTATTTTTTCCTGAACAGCGTTACCCATTTAAGGTTGGGCTTTTCATGAATTAACCAAACCAGCTTTGCCACAAGAGCTTGATTTTGCCTTAAAAGGTCTTTCACCCCAGCCCCATCTTTTGCTTTCTGTTCGCAAACTTGTTTCCATTTGACCAGTGGGAATTTAAATTGATCCGATGTTCCTTTCCAAAAGAAGTTCCTCAGCAATTGATTTAATTCTTTATAGATTTTACTGGTCAGAGGTAGACAGGACATCATATAGATAGGGATAGCTGCTAGAACTGTTTTGATGAGAGTCAGTCTCCCTGCCCACGAAAGCCACTTGCTCTTCCACGATTCTAGTCTAGCCTTAATCCTTTCCAAGATAGGATCCCAAGAGTTGCCAGGGAGGATCCCTTTTACTAATGGCCGCCCAAGATATTTGCAAGGTAGTGAGCCTTTCCCAAAGGACAGAATCCGTAGGATTCTTTCTTCTCTGCCAGGGGGGGTATTAAAGAAAAACACCTCATATTTCACTTGGCTGACTTCCTGCCCGGATGCTTTGGAATAAGAGTCCAATATCCTTTTGAACCTTAGCGCCTCCCCTTCCTGTGCAATCCCGAATAATAGGGTATCATCAGCAAATTGTTGGTGAGAGAACCTCGGCATATCTCCTGTGATTTGAATGCCTCTGATTAGACCCTCCTGACATGCATTTGACAAGAATCTTCCTAAAGCATCAGCCATGATAATGAAAAGGAAGGGAGAAATAGGGTCTCCCTGCCTAAGTCCTCTTGAAATGTTGAAGAAGCCTTCCGGGGAGCTGTTAAGAAGAACTGAGAACCTTGGGCTTGAAATCCATTCAAACATCCAATTTAGCCACTCTTGCTGAAATCCAAAGGCCTCTAAAATCTTGAACAGGAATCTCCAATTTACTTTGTCATATGCCTTTCAGATGTCCAATTTAACCAAAATTGAGGGGAATTTGTTTTTTTGAATCGAGTGAATAGCTTCTTGGGCAATTATTACCCCATCCAGAATAGACCTTTCCGGGACAAAACCCGTCTGCTCCTCAGATATAATATCCGGAAGAATTCTTTTGACTCTGTTTGCAACTGCTTTAGCCAAAATTTTGTAGACCACATTACACAGTGAGATTGGTCTAAAGTCTTCGAATGACTTTGGCTTGTCTTTTTTAGGGATCAAAACTAGAAAGGTGTTACCAATCTCTTTAAGAACCTTCCTTTTTAGCATCCTCATAGGCTGCCATGAGATCTTTTCCAATAAAGCTCCAACATTTCTGAAAGAACACTGCTGGAAACCCGTCAGGTCCAGGAGCCTTATCCGGTCCAAGTTGAAAAAGTGCTGCTCTAATTTCCTCTTCAGAGAATTTACTGTTCAGCATCAGATTTTGATCTTCAGTAACTAACTTCGGGATGAATCTTAAAAATTCTTGTTGAGCCTGAAGGGCTGATCCCTGTTCTTCATTCAAGAGATTTTGATAATAATTAACCGCTGCATGTCCAATCTCCTCTGGGGTGTCCATGACCCTAACCTCTTTTGTTTTAATAGAGGTAATTTTGTTGATCTCTCTACGGAGCTTTGTTGAATTGTGAAAAAATTTTGTATTAGAATCACCACCCTTCAGCCACACCTCCCTGGATTTCTGTCTCCAAAAGACTTCTTCTTTGGCCAAAATGTCTTCAAGTTTACTCATCAGTTCCTTTTCTTTAAGAAAAGAATCATTGTCCATGCCTTCTTTTATGATTTTCTCATTTAAAATATGAATATGTGTCTCTACCTGTCTCTTGGTATCGAAAATGTTCTTAAAATGTTCTTTATTCCACTGTCTCAAATTTGCTTTGATGAGTTTCAACTTGGTAACTATATTGAAAAGGCCAACTCCCTCAGGGTTGCAAGTTTTCCACCATTCCTCAACTAGAGACAGAAAGGAGGGATCCTTAAACCACATATTTTTAAATTTAAAAGGGCATCTCATTGGACTCCTCTCACCCTGTGTGTCTAGACTTATTGGGAAATGATCTGGCCCTGATTCCAGAAGAATCTTACTATCTAGGCTGAAGGGGAATTGACTCAGGTCCCATTTAATAAAAAACCTGTCTAATTTTTCTGCAATGTTACAAAAGCCAAGTCTTCTGTTGTTCCAAGTATAGTTCCCATTACCCAGCTGTATTTCTATTAAATCATTTCTGTCAACAAAAGCTTCAAAATCTTTCTGAGACTGGAGTTTCCTTCCCACCCCTCCTAACTTGTCGTCAGCTCTCAAGATAGCATTAAAGTCACCTCCCAAGAAAATAAAATCACAGATCCTGTTGTTGCACAAATGATCTAAATCTGCCTATAACTCCTTTTTCAGCCTTTGAGAATTGGGGCCATAAATATTTATCAGAAGAAAACTTAAGTTAGAGGCCAAACTTCTTACTTTGCTGGCTATCCACCCATGACTGGAAGCTACTTCTTCTAAAAGCACCGACTGCGGACGCCATAATGTCATCATACCCCCCGGGGACCTCTCGAGTTAACCTTAACCATTTTCCAATGCTTCAGGCTCTTGGCAAAGGATTGATTTTTAGTTTCATCTAGTTTAGTTTCTTGAATCATACAAATATCAGGTTGGATCAGCTTCAGTTTGTGCCTTAAGAGGCACTTCTTGTTAGGGGCATTCATGCCCCTAACGTTCCATGACAAGATCCTCATTGTTGTTCAGGAAGGGATCCGCCCTTCCCTACTTTCAACAAATTGAGTAGCTTCAACTGTCCACTTGCTTCTCCGTCCCATTTTAGTTTCTCCCTATTTGGAATTCGGCCTTTGGATTTATGCTCTCCACAATCTGGGGATGTTTTATCACTATCCCTTTGGCCAATCCCTAAGATCTCTGGGGAGCTGGGTAAAAACTTTTCTTTGGTGGCCTTGAGGGCCGACGAATTCACTTCTTCTTCTAAGCCAAAACCTTCCAGCTCTTTGCCTGAGATTGACAGCCACTCCTCTGCAAGTGCTTCTTCATCTGTTCTGATTGAACCTTCCTTTACGGCCTTTGCTAGTTGGACTAATTCATTGCCTACTTCAAACAGAGATTCAAAATCCTCCAATTGCATATTTGGTTTGATTGCCTCAATTGTTTTTGAGAATTTAGTGTTGATATTTTGGGAGAGATTTGCAAATTCTTCCATCCTAGATAGGTTCTGAACTCCTCTTTCTCTGAGGCTTTCTTCCCTTGACCCCTACTCCTTTCCAATCTCCTTTTTAATGGTCTCCACTTCCACCAAATCAGGAACCGGATCCGATGGGAGAGCCGTTCCCTTTTCCCTTTCAACTTCCATTTCCTCCACTACTGGACCTGCCTTTTCAGCCTGAGTTTCATCCTCCACCCGAGTATTCCTTCTATTTATGCCTTGATCCTGCCCCCACGACCTCCACCCTATAGTGCTCACCCAACTTCCAAGGGGTTTAGATTCAAAAATAAGGGGTTGGCTTAGGACACCCCAATCTGTAAATATTTCAAGTTCTCTCCAGCGCTGTTCAGGAAAGGGATTTTCGATACATAATTTGATGTGCGAACCTTCTTCTACTGGATCCTTCCATTCTTCTGAACAGATATATCTGCCCAGGTAATTTCCAATTTCTTCTAAGATCTTCTGGTTCCAAAATTCTAATGGTAGGTTAGGCAATCTATACCAATCCTGACTTCGATTCAACTTATACTTCTTTGGATCAAAGCCCACAAACCAGTTACATAAGTAGAAACCAAATCCATTCAAAATCCAAATCCCTTCTAAAATTTCCTTTTTGATCTTGACGGAGGGGCAAACAACCAAGAAGAAGCCATTCGCTAGGGTTTTCAAAGATAACTCCTTTCCCCATCTTTCCTGCCACCAATTTTTAAGATCTTCTGTATCTAGGTTGGAACCATACCATTTCCCAATTACTCCAAATTTTTCTATAGATTCAATAGAGGTTGATCGAGTACCAATGCCTCCCTCTCCGAAAATAGGGTTTCGCCAATGGTCTTGCCCTTGCCTTCTGGTGTTGCTTCAATGGGTCTTCCAATGAGCCGTATGCTCCCATCTTTTCCCTGGTCGCTTCAGAGGGATATATGTATCCCAAATCCTCGAGAACTTTTGCCTTCCATTCGATCTCTAGGGTTCGTGAAAGGCCCTGTCCTGAACTTTACTTAACGGAATTTCTTTTTCCGTTTCCTCGGCCCATGATCGGGTAGAGTCAGTCCCCCTGCCTTCTGAGATTCCTTCCTTCCCTTTAGCCCTTGCTTCCTCCTTTTCACCCTGTAGAAGATCGGCTTCCTGCTTCTCCTCGGATTTTCGCTCCATCCCCCCGACCATTTAATTATTTGGTTGTCTCCATTTTAGTGCTTCCTTATTATTTTTGTGGACACGTAAATTTTAATTTACTTCAAAGTTCATTTTCTCTATGTCTGTTTTACTGTGTTTGTAATTTCATAAATTGAATTGAATGTAGATCAAATTGTGTCAGGATTTTTGTTGATGATATTCATCTATCTAGGCTGTAGCTTTGCATGCAACACAACCTTTCAATTTTTGGGATCTTATGTTGTTCTTTATCCAAGCTATTATTTCTTCAAATCCTTGTTTGCACTAAATAGTTGGTTTGTGTTTTAGCCAGCTTGAAGGTGTTATTGTACGTGTTTGGATTAGTTGCTTCATCCTTAATAGTTGAAAATGTCATTTGCAGAACATGGCTATTAACAGTCCGGTGTATGTATTTGAGGCAAAAACGTAAGTACTTAATCATTTTCATCTATGCAATCCCCCTCAGTGAAATCTTGTAAAGTGTCCATACTTGTATATTCTGTCTATAGTTTTAATTTGGGGTCAATTTAGATTAGTTTTAGATTTAGTTGGATCTTAGGGAGCTTGCCCCCCCCCCAAAAAAAAATAAATAAATAAATAAATTGAAGAGAAGTTTTATCTCACACTATTTTGTTTTGTTTTGTCTTGCAAAAGACAAATTAAAATGCTAATAGTTTTTGGCAACTCTACCGGGGAATGAGATATGGTATTCTAATCTTGTAGTGGGAAATCAATCTTATTTCCTTCGATTGAAGTCATTTCATCCTAGCTGATAAGGTCTACACCAGCTCACAGAGGAAGGTAGGACTTCCTGATCTTGTTTTACAGACATTCAATTGAATACATTCAAGCGAAGTTTCATCTTCACTGGTTTGTGAACTCATTAACATATTTGCAGCATTTGATAGAGAACAATTTTGAACAATAGGTGATAACACTCGTAACAATAATAGTCCACATCAACCTTTATTGTCATGGGGAAGCTAGCATTGGTACCTTGGCTCTTGCAAAGTGCAACGACTTCCCACAAGGCTCAAGAATTTTGTTGAGACTCAACATCTTGATGAGCACATCGTAGCCTTCACCACAACATGTTGGAGTTCGACATTTTGTTGAGACTTTGGTCAATAGCACAACAGAATAGTTCCACCATCTTGCTGGTGGTTTAATCACTAGGCAGGGAGATCATGCGTGAGAAGTTCTTGTTATGTTTTATGCTTGTTGAGTATGGTCGTGTTCTAGCTCAACTGTCAAATGCAAAGGAAAGCAACAAGCCCATGATTTTTTTTTTCACATGATTCAATTGCCTCATCAGAAGAATTACTACTACTTTGAAGCCTTTTTTAGAGATTCTTCTAAGTTGTTTTATCAATACACTTCCATTAAAAATTGCCTCCAGGATTAAATCTTGTGAGATTGATGATCTTGAAGAAGCTTAGGAGTGAGTGGTTGAGTTCAAAAATGACATGATTACTATGGACAAACTTATGAAGGTCCCCATCAGGCCCATGATTCCAAGTTTTGTTGATTCTTTATTTTAGGGATTGGTGACTGATGTGACAACATGAAAAGACAGTTTCAACAAAATGTTCCTATGTAGCAGTATCAAGTGCATTGTCAAGGAAATAATAGGAATTATAGATTTAGACTACCTCCTCCACCTACAAGGTTTGCTTTGGAGGATGTCTTCAATATTTTTTGTTCTTTCCACAAGACAAGAGACCATGATGCTTGACATTGTTTGAAGATGCATCGCATGATGTAGCTCATGTCATTTCTAGGTCAAATTATTAAAAGGTTTTGGCCCTTTTGGGTAACATGCAACATCTCCAAGATGAGCCTAATGGCAGCTGTATGATAGGATATATTCAATACGGACCCGTTTGTGCTAGAAAATAATACAATCAATCATTACATGTGTTCGTGGAGTGAAACAGTTGTAAAAGAGCATTTGGCCAATAAGAGGATATGTTGAATCTAGAAGAAACTACATATTATCTGTTTTTTAAGGTAGACAAGATCTCCCAACTGTTTGTAGAACAAAGTGAACTGTTTGTAGAACAAAGTGACGATTCAATTGTCTCCACTAAGCAAAAGGATGATAATTGCACCATGGACGAAGAAGCTTCAGATGAATTCTTCTCTACATTCAAAGGATTGTTTGAAGAACTTGCACAATCCAAATTGGAGAAGGGGTTGTGGCTTCATGTTTAGTAGTTCCTATGAACATCCAAGATGAGAGGTCTTAGATTCAGCTTTTGTCTTCATTGGAGATGTGTAGTTTGTTGCGAGAGGTTGATAGCTTTCTTCCAAAAGTTAGTGAGGGAGCACATTGTAAGTAGGAGGTGCTTCCAAAGCTGGCCTTGTATATATATATATATATATATAATGTACAAAATTAAATATAGAATTGAGAACACAACTAATAAATTAATAATTGATAATTCAATGTCAATTGTCAAATCATAAATGTTAATGATAAATCAAAGTGGTTTATATCGTAGTAGAATTACTCGGAACTGAGATTGACTTGAGAAACCAAAAGTAGAAATGGAATTCAATTAATCAAGATTTAATTGGGAATAACTCAGGAAGAAATTCTTGCTTTTCCATCTGGTGCAAGCCAAAACAATTTTTATCTCTTGCGTTTTAAACCCAAAGCAAGGGTTTGGGGATGATAGCCTCCAGCAGGTCCAATGGGTAGGGCTAGGGTTTTTGGGAGTGAAATAATATTTTTTTCAATGTTGGAGAGCCTTGTAGGGCCCCCTATAAAGGCTTATTTTTCTTTTGTTTGTTTGTTTTAAAAAATTTAAAATGGTTAAATTTAATGGTCATAGGGATGTACTTATATCCTCGAGGCATTGCAAGGACATTGATGATGATAAGCTATTCCCATCGAGTTTCCAAAAAAGGTACAATCTGGGAAACATCCCTAAAAATATTGGGATGGGGAGGGACAATTATGTCCCCATGCCCCTGACGCCCAAATGTCCCCTGGATGGTGAAACTTACAAAACCTTGGGGATGCATCCTTGGGGTACATTGATTCCATATAATTGAAGACATAATGCATTCAAGATTGAAGCAATTTCTCTTAAAATTTGTTTTCAAATATGATATCTCTCAAGAATGATTGGGATGGATTGATAGTTTCAGTATTTGTGACAGTCATATCATCATGTGTTTTGAGGAAGAATCGGTCTTTTGTGAACAATTTTACAGTGGAAATAGGGAAGGAATAAGATCACTAAAGAAAATTATTAAGATTTGATGATGTTTTGAGGTTGAAGCTTTTTAAGGAGGGACTTGTAGTGAACCTAGTTTCTACCTATTGTGACCAAATCACACATCGCCCCATTGCAAATGGGGACCCCCCTTTTTTTGAGCTCTGATGCTTTGCATGTAGTCTTGATGATGTCTTAGGTCCATTTCCTCTACCGATCCAATAATGAGTTCCTCTTCTATGATCTTTGGTTCATGATTAGGAGACAGATGAACTTGCAGTGATGAAGAATCTTGATCAAACCCCGTCCAGATAATGAACATTGAGATCAATCCTGAAGTATGTTTGAGACCCTGAAAAGACTAAGTCTGATAGCTTGAAATCCTGAAAATCCTGAAAAATTGGCTAAGTCTGAAATCTGGTGAATCCTCCAAATTCTATATTTTGCATGTTAAATCCGGTGGATTCGAGACCTATCTCAAACATCCTGAAAGGTATATTGAAAAATATTTAAAGTATAAGAAATTTCTTATACTTAAATATATTTTTCAATATACCTTTACCTTGCGAACCCTGAAAAACGCCTAAGTTTCCAGAGGATTCAAAAGGCTGATCCAGTGCGACAGCATATTAAGGTGGCGCAGAATCTTGGCGCAAAATCGTGATAAATCGCGCCGATTTCTAGATGATTTCGAACACCTCAAGTGATGCGCGATTTCTAGATGATTTCGAACACCTCAAGTGATGCGCCAATTCTAGATGATTTCGAATGCATTAACCAACCCGCCACATGTGAAAGCGAAATTTCTAGAGGATTTTGAAGGTGTGAACCAATGCGCCTTGACTAAAGTGCCATCAAGCCTTCAACAAATGCGAGTTTTAGAAGATTTTGAGTTCTTGAAGTAATGCGCTATGTCAATGCGAATTCCAGAGGATCTTAATGCCTCAAACTAATGCGCCAAGGTATGAGGATTTTCAATTGATGAAGTGATGCGCCTAAATTAAAACATCATGGTGAAAGAAAAGGAAGACTTCCAAACATCAAACCAAAGCGCTTGAATCAAGCAAGTCAATGCGAAGTTTAGAGGAAATCAAAAAGCTTATCTAATGCGACCTAAGGAGGAGGGATTTTGGTCGAGATTTGTTATATATTAATGCGAATTTTAGAGGATCTCCAATCCCTCAACTAATGCGACATCATGGAGGAAAATTCTAAGCGCTTGGAAGGAGGTTCATCATAAGGTTTAAATCAATTTTCAGAAGATTCTAATGTGATGAACTAGTGCGCCAAAATTTAGCAAGGAAGATCCTTTGCGATTGATAGGAGGTAGATAAGGGAAAGAGGTTTCAAGGCAAGATCAAGAGGATTCTTAAATCCTCATCCAAGGCGAATTCTTAGAGGATTCTCTATTCCCTATCCAATGCGCCATACAAGGAAGAAAGCGAAGGTGTCAACCAATAGGGAAATCCTAGACATCCAACCATGGCGAGCACTTCACAATCCAAGGTCAAGTCTTAGAGGCAAGTTTAGAAGATTTCAAAGTTCTTATCCCAAGCGCCAACATCAAGGATGATTTGGAAGCTCTCATCCAAAGCGCTAAAGATGGAAGAAAGTAGGGGGATTCAAAAAACAAATCAAGTACACCAAATGCTTTGAGGATTCAAAAGGTATGAACTAGTGCGCCAATCTAGAAGATTCAAAGACCCTCATCTAATCCACAAATAGCAAGAGGATCTCTAACCCTTCAACCGATGCGCCAAACATGAGGGAGAGGATAAAGTTTTTTTTAAGAAGATTTTAATATATCCATCTAATGTGCTTAAACCCAGAGGATCTCTAACCCTTCAACAAATGCGCCATTATGGAGATAAAATCTAGAGGATTCAAGTTGTTGATCTAAGCCAATTGCTAGAGGATTTCAAATCTTCAACCAATGCGAAAATCAAGAGGATTTTCAAATCCTCATCCAATGCGCTAAGGAGAAAGAAAAATGCTGGGTGTCAAGGTGTAAGTTTTGATGTTTCCAGAGGATTTCAAATCCTTAACCAATGCACAAATCTTAGAAAATCCTAACATCTCAAACCAATGCGACCTCTTCAAGAGGAATACAAAGTCAAGTCTCAGAGCAAATTTCTAGAGGAAATCAAAACGTTGATCCATTGCGCCACCTTGTAGGTGAGAGTAAAGTTGAGTTTTGAAAGCAAGTTAGAAGAGGATTTTGAATACTCCATCCAATGCGCCTAGAAGGAGGAGAAGAATTCAGGTTTGTATGAAAAGATCAAGAAGAAATCAAACCTCTCATCCACTGCGCCACATGTGGGAAGGCTTTGATACACTTTGAAGGAGATTTCAAAAATCTTATCTAATGCGCTTGAGGAAGGAAAGGGTTCAATACAAAATTTCAAAGACTTTTTCAAGGAGGGTCCAAAATCTTAAACCAATGCGCCTAGATAGGGAGGTCTTTATTGATCGTTTGAGATGAAATTCTAACCGGAAGATGAAATTG
This sequence comes from Cunninghamia lanceolata, assembly GCA_027924645.1. Taxonomy (NCBI): domain Eukaryota; kingdom Viridiplantae; phylum Streptophyta; class Pinopsida; order Cupressales; family Cupressaceae; genus Cunninghamia; species Cunninghamia lanceolata. Next base: position 3,118,238 of record BSBN01001310.1, read on the forward strand.
CTAACTAATGTGCTCTCCTTAAGGATTAAAAATAGTGGTTTAGAATGCAAATTTTAAGAGTTTCAATGAAGATCAAGAACTTGTCATCTAGTGCGCTTGGCTTGGAAATGCATTCTTATATGTTATAAATCAAATATTATCATGTTTATCGAGAAGGTTGATATTATTTCTTTCTTTGTGTTGCAGGAGCTAAAGGCTGGAAACACTTTCATGTAGGAAGGAAAGTCAGGAAGCAGTCTTCAAGAAGAAGGCATCGTAAGCTGCTCAAAGTGATCACTTCAAGCATCATGTAGCTGCTTCAAAGGAACCTTTCATCATGCTTGTGTTGGAATTCTTCATCAAGTGGCATCAAGTTGAGATTGTCTAGAAGACATCCACCCGAAGGACATCATCTTCATCAAGGCTTCCTAAGGTATCAATTCTACTTCAAGTTCTTCAACCTTCAAGGAAAGTCATCAAGTAGCTGCTCCACCATAAGGAAGGTGTTATCATCAAGTTGGAGCATTTCATATATTCTACTTCATTCAAGATCATCTTCCAGGAAGCATCATTTCAAGAGATCTACATCACTTCAAGTATCAGCTGGTTTCTTCATCAATTTATTGAAGCATTTCATCAAGTACATCATATTCAAAAGACAAGGCATCTGTCCATCTAAGCTTCAAGTCTCCTTGGGAAGTCAGCTGCTCCATCATAAGGAAGGTATCATCATCAAATGTTAGAAGCATTTCATCTATCCAAGCTTCAAGTAAAGTTTTCCCAATCTTCGAGTATCCTTGAGAGGTCATCTACTCCACATCCAGAGAGGGTGTTGTCATCTACACTCCGAAGGATCACTTCGAAGATCATCATGCAAGATCACTTCATCAACTTCTACATCAAGCGAAGGCATTCATCCATCTAAACTTCAAGACTTTACAATTTCAAGTCCAAGAGAGATCTCTACATCATACATGAAGGTAGCAGTGTCATCATCTACTCTCTACTCTCTTCAAGAGGATGCATCCAAAGAAGATCATTCATATCTACATCCTACAAGAAGAAGAAACATTACAAAGTCAATCAAATGAGCTACAAGTATCATACATCCAGTCAACAAGAAGAATGAATAAGGCAAGACCAACAAGTTGTATTCCTAAACATACAAGTTCAAGCAATTACATTGAATACATCACACAAAGATGATACAATTTTCAAAGTATGCTGAAGTGGCATCTAGGTGGCGAGTATACATCATTCAATTTTGATTAGCCGCATTATTTAATGCATTCAATGTATCATTTAATGAAAGAAGCCAAAGGGATTCCTATGTGGAGGAATATTTTAAATGCTTTCGCCTTACCTTATCACATTGGAAAATGTGCCTTCATTGCCTCTCTTTTTTGCTAAAAATAGCAAGTTGTTGTAACTACCTCTGAGGTGGCATGATCTGAGCCCTTGGCTATTAAATTGATCTAAGCCATTCATTGTAACCTGGGCTTCTATATAAAGGCCTTGTTGCCTCATTTGTAATTCAGTAGATCATTAGTAGTAGTAGAGAGTAGATTTTAGGAGTAGAATAGAAGAGACTCTCAAAATTCTCTGAGAGGATTTGAAGCTGTTGTAAATATTTTTCAAGATTAATGCAAAGACATTGGAGCTATTTGTTTGGTGTTCAGTGTTATCTTGTGGAATCTCATGGTTTCTTGTATCTCAATGAAATGAAGAGATGTTTCAGAATAGATTAAAAGTAGATTAGAAGCTCATTGTTGTAATGCATGTTGTACTGAATATTTGATCAACTCCTAGCTCATGCTTTTAACATTCATCGCTGGTGAATTGTTGTGTAAAGCTAGTCTGAGCCTTATTTGTTTAAGTTCGATTGTGGATGCTTGTTTGAGCTGCGCCATTTGATGGGTGCTTGTATAAGTCTTCATGATTTGAAAACCATTCGCATAACCTTAGGAGATAGCACCAACTTCATGTAGTTGTAGGCATCCTTGGCGAAGTGAAGTTAGGTTTATCGAGGAGTTTGTCTGTTCAGTACTTCATCATTGCTTCATTGACCTTAGATTAGTTTCCTAAACCCTCACCCTTTTCTATTTCTTTGTTATTGAGACCTTGTATACATATCATCCACACTGAAGGAGAGATAAGCTGAATGAAAGAAGAAAGATCTAATGTAAGTCCCTTTGTGTTTAACAGCAAAATCATACTTAGTTACTGAGCTATCTCTTACCAAATCATCAGAAAGGAACCTTGGAGTCATCTTGTTTGATCACTTCGTTCAGCATTCGAGAGGCTTTGCTCAAGAGGGAGTCAGATACTTTGTATTTCACTCTAATTGTTGACTTGTCCAAAAACAATCATCAACACTACCTTACATTATTACCATCTTACTGTAATCTATTAAACCTGGCTTGTATTGTACCCTTTTAAGAAAATGAACAAAATGTAGGCTTGATATGCCATGTCTCTTATAATTTTCCATCTACCATTAGTGTAGATGACATTCTCCACTTCTTTCTGTAATATATTTTATATTGAACCCTTTATGTTCAGTACAAACATAACTCTTCTCTTGACATCATTGCGGAGGAAGTAAAACATCATACCAAATTTTTTAATTAAAAATTACACTGTTTTTTTGTTACTATTTCCTAGTATTTAACACAATAACTAGATATTCAAATACATTCCTCAATTGTTTTCTTCTACAAAATTGCCTTTTATTGCCATTGAAATATGCTCACAGGATAGAACGTGCTGAAAATGTCCGGAAAATTATTCAGCAACTTTCTTTTTAGAGAGATTTTGCTTGATAGATCATCCAGCCATTTTAGAGTATTTCTGGGCTGATTCAATTGTGCAGGGGCAGGGGCAGAGTTTTAGCAAATTATTTACATTCCTTCTTATTAATGGCTTTGCATTAACATCTTTTTTTCTTATCATGCTAGCAAATGGGCATTGACAATGATAACATAATTTTTTTTATGAAACTCTTAAACTATGAAGGTTCCCTTTTCAGGTTATGGAAAACATCGTGGTCCTCTTGGGAATGTAAGGAAAGGGGCACTGGTATGTCTTTCTTGTCGAATCTAGAATGCTTCTTGTTCTATTTTTATAAAATAGTTTATACATAGGATATGATCAATGATATATAATTTCTTGTTAAATGTTTTGTTATTGTTATTGTGGTAAACTAGATTTGGTCTATTCTATGAAGCATGTTCTGTAGTTTGTTATCTTCAAATTTTGTAGAACAAATAGGTAATGCTTTGCACAGGCAGAACTTCGAAACATGAGTCTAAAAGATCATTTATTGATCTAAGGTATTTATTGCAGAATCTTATATTTGATTGAAAGGCAATTGTTTGATTGGATTTGTACCCCTGTGAAACAAGTTTTGCAGCCAGTTGTCACCCAGAATCCCAAAAAACTGACATGGAAAGAAATTATATTCATGTTCATGAGTGGCCAAAGTAGGTCAATGACACTTGAAATCACATTCAGTTATTAGGGTAGAAAAAACCCTTAGAAGCTGAATAAGTGATTAGCACTAAAGCAAAAAACTCTAAAACTATGAAAACACAATTGAGGTAAACCCAGGCCAGTAAAGCCTAGCCACATATACAAGTAGAAATGTAAATACTAAATAGCAAAGTGTGCAGAGGACTTCCCCCAAAGGAGAATAAGGTGAAAAGAACCTGCTGAAATACAAAAAAGAAGACTGAGGTTGGAAACTGGTGCATCACATTGGAATCAAGACCAGCACAGAAGAAGAATAACCAGAAATCTTTTACCACCACTTCAAGACCAATGGAAGATCTTATAGTATTCATCAAAAAATATCCTACTACTGATAATATCCATAGAGAATACTGCAAGTGGCACTTAGATTTGTTGGAGGATCTTACAAATCTTCATTGAAAGATCTGCAGTACATTGTATCAGTTACAGTAAACAGAGAATAATAGCTGCAGGAAATGTTGGCTGTTATAAGACATGGCATTCATGATTCCCAAGTTCTAGCACTTGTCAATGTCAGATAATTTTGAAATTGAAAATAGATGCAAGAAACCATAGACAATCTGCGATCTTGTGCAATTGGGGGTCACACAATCTGCCATAAACTTCAGCACTTTTCATTGGGTTCTCTCTCAACAAGCTACACACACAATAGGATTGTAGATAGATCTTGTGATGTTTTTGACATCTTCAACTGCACTTTTGACCTTTCCCAATCTTTCCAATGTCCTCAAATATTAAATCAATGCAATGGGTAGCACAAGGGCTCCAAAAAATAGTAGGCTAAATAAATTTCCCTGCAGCTACATATATGGCTACATTGCTAGTGACAACTAGAAGGACATTCTCCACCTCCACATCTTACATCACTACCTCCATTGTATTATTGACTTCATGCAAGGCATCTACAAACTTAGAGAAGACCAATGTGCTATTGGAAAGTTAATCAAGGTTCTATTCGTACCATTTGTTCACCCATCAAATAAAATGTTGCAGCCCTTCTCTCGTCATATTCTCTTTTGGTCTTCTACTACTAGCCATGTGCTTTTTTATGGCTTACTCTAACAATTGGTCATTCGGATCATGTTTAGTTGGTGCCTTAAACGTTACACTGGAAACAGTCAATGCATTTACCGATAGTTGCAAAACTCGGACTCGGCAAAAACTCGGCAGACCCAAAAATTTTAAAAACTCGGGACTCGCCAAAAACTCGGGGAAAAACTCGGCAATAACTCGGCAAACATAATTTTTGTAAAAATATTCTTAAAAATATTGTAAAAAGACTGTATCATATGAAAGGAGAGATTTTGGACTGCATTATAATTTATTTATAAAATATGTGCATTATTTATAAAATTTTGACAGTAATTTCCTATTTACTATTTAATGACTGGTCATTGTATTATAAAAATTAAAAATTAAAAAATGACTATATAATATGAAAGAAGAGTTTTTGGACGAAATTACGATCGGTTAAAATTTATATAGGATTATGATGATTTTAATTTTTGATTTTTTTAGTCAATAACTATTAAAAAAATCGAAATTTTAAAAAGACTGTATCATATGAAAGGAGAGCTTTTGGACGAACTGTCAAAATTTAAAATGACTGTATCATATGAAAGGAGAGCTTTTGGACGAACTGTCAAAATTTTTAAAATGACTGTATCGTATGAAAAGGAGAGCTTTTGGACGAACTGTCAAAATTTATATAAATTTTGACAGTTCGTCCAAAAGCTCTCCTTTCATATGATACAGGCATTTTAAATTTTAATAGTTTAAATTTAAAATTTATAATCAATGATACATATTACAGTGATACAGTCTACTATGAGTTCGTCCAAACATACAGTCTACTATGAGTTCGTCGGCGACTCGGCGTCCACATTCTCAACAAAATTTGGACAGTTCGTCCAAAATCTATCCTTTCACATGATACAGTTCATTTAAAATTTCCTATCCCTTGCGTCAGATTTTAAACGAACTCATTTCGCCTTCAGTAGCGCCGCCGGGAGGGAGAAAACGCCTCGCGCTTAGGGTTTCGGTTTTGTGTTTCGTTTAATATTTTTTAATGAGCTGATTTTTTGCAGAAAAACTCGCGATTTTTGGCGATTTTCACTGAAAAACTCGCCGCGATTTTTTACAAAAACTCGGGCCGAGTTTTACAGAGAAAAACTCGCCCTAGGTTTTGCCTCGCGATTACTCGTGGGTCAGGCGAGTTTTCAGCGAGTTTTACAACTGTGCATTTACCAATGTCCTCCCAATATGGACTGCTCACCACATTAACATTTGGTATATTATTATAGTACCAAAAATTTGAAGTGGCCAAACAGTACCTTCAAGTGAATATTGTGGACCTAGAACATTGGAAGAAATGAAGATGCTAGGGGAATTAACATGGATTAAACTTTTTTTAGTGTGAGTGAAGGAATATCTGAATCTCTAAGCTAATAAAAGATTCTATTACTGAATCTGGTTGAAATATTATATCATAGTTATTAGTAAGTTAGTGATATTAGTAGAGAAATGTTATGAGGTTGTTAGTAATAAATGTTATTATGGTTAGATTGTTCGGTAGGTTAGTTGGAGATAGGTATTTGAGTGATTGGTGCAAGCATAGTTCTCAAACACAGACTCAACTTAGACTTGGTAGACCAAAAATTTTCGACTCGGCAAAAACTCAACAACTTAAAAAATACTTAAATTTTTGAAAAAAACTTTTTTTTTTGAAAAAACTATAATTTTTATGCAAAATACAGCTACAAAATTTATCAAATGAGTTTGGTGGGGGTTTAGGGCAGTGCCCCTAGCGGGGTCGAGGGGCAGCCACCATTTTATAATGTTGCTGCTGTGTGATGGACAGGCTCGAATAGGGTTTATATAGCCTCTAATGTGATGTCCCGATATTAAGGCATGTTTAAATTAAAGATATAAACATCATGATAAAAGACGGTGAAGTTGCCTCCGTGAAATACGGTGTTTAGTCAATTTAAAAGGTAGAGATAATTGCATATGCATAATATTTTAATAAAAATATATTATAAATAATATTAAATAATATTATTATATAAATATTTTTAATACAATTAAAATATAATATATTTATTTCAATTAACAGGATATATTATTATAAATATAAATATTATTATAATTATCATAATTATAATCATTATGATATAATATATTTTATATATGAAAATAAATATAAATTATAATTTATAAAACAAACCTATTTGAAAGGCTGCGATCTTAGTGAAAGGCAGCGATTATTAACCAAGGGCAGCGCAAGACAAAAGAAGAGTCATTAATAAGAAGGTGCAGCGATTTAAAAGGAAGGATCTAATTCGTTGGCCATACTCTCAACAAATGGCAGTGATTAAGATCAGAAGATGCTAGTAGTTAAGATATTGATCTGACTATTACAAAGGTCTTCTAATCTATAAATCAGCGACTAGTTTCATAATAAGGAAGGAGCAACGATTAGTTAATAGAAGGCAGCGCTCAGCATGGCTGTAAGGGGCTGCGATTGCATTGGAAGGTCATAACCTTTCAAAAGGATGCCTCCAGGGATATAAAGTTGGATGGGAGAGATGTAAGGGGGGCAGAATATAGGAAGAATATCTGATTTTTGAATATAGAATATATCTGAATAGATAGGTATAAGAAGAAAATCATATATATACACCAGCAGATTTATGAATATGAGGATGCAGATTTGAAAGAGAGAGATAACAGAAAGGAGTATATTTGAGAGCAGACCTAAAGAGGATTGTGAGTTCATATAATTGTGGTAAAGTGTTTGTAATGGATGTTGTCTAAATCTGATTAATAGTTTATGCATACCATCATCAATAGTTCATGCACATTATCATTTATACGTCACCTTCAGAATTCATCATGCATTGCTGATATGATTGTTTGCAACGATGAGTTTGATTAGTTTATTATGCATTGATGTGGATTCTTGTATGAATGTTATGGTTACTATGATGGAGGAAATATGGTGCAAGAGGGGGTACGGTGATGGGGCACTCTTCTAGGTACGCCACCCCTCTAGGGGGGATTGAATAATCCCATTGGGGCCAAGGGGGTACAAAGGGTACTGCCCTTGGGCTTAGAAGAGATGGCTGCTTGGGCACCCTTTTGTAATCTCATTCTCCTATCATAGACATATAAATTCAAAGGAATCAATCATAGAGAAAGGGAAAGGAAATGATAAGATGAGGGGATAACGGGATAACGGATACCGCACTAGGTAGATCACCTCATGTGGATGGCATGCGCCACATGAGGACAAGGGGGATGGTATATTTGCTCTTGGGCCTAGGGTATCCGGGACACCCCATCGAAGTCACGTTCCTCAACTCTCTTATGGTTGAGTCTCCTAGATAGTTAGGTTTAGTTGGATTAATAATTGCATTATGAGTTTGTTAATCATGTTAACTTGATTGTGAGAAATATTATTGTGAGTATTTTCTAACTTGTTTGTAGGAATTAAATCAAGCCAAGGTACACTCTAAATCTTTGTTTGCTTGGAAATTGATAATTTAATGTATTGTTCCTATAAGGGACATTACATCTAAAATGTGGATTTTTCGTGTTTTTTGCGCTTGGTTTCTATGTTCTGGGCGTGTTAAACCTAGCAACGGTTTTTTTTGTCGGAATCTCCAAAAACTCATAGATTACTTGCTAAAAACTTGACGAGTGTTTTCCCAGAACTCGGCACTACAGACCAGTGAGTTAATTGCAAAGTTAGCATGATTTTTTTTGGTGAGTTCTCAGCAACTCGCTGAGTATTCCAACTATGGGTGCAAGGGAAAGTCAAAAGGCTTTATAAAAGCTATTGTAAACCATTTGTAATATATATCCAATGACATAATATATAGTTTTTCATTAAGTTGCTTATATCTTTTACATTTGCCATTTCAATTTGGTATCAGATCGGGTAAGATCATTTGATTACCAAGGGGCAATGGTAATTGCATGATTGCCCTGTGAATACCAAGCTATTTTTCTTATGGGATGTTAGGATAGTTGTTGGTAAAAGTTAGCATGAACCATTGAAGTTTCTGCCTGAAGCAAAGAGTTGCACATTGGAGAGAGAAGTTTGCGATCAGATTTTGAGAAGGAAATTGCCAGAGCACCATTACACTCCATCAAATTGTACAGTCTATCCTTGTGATTCCATACCATTGCTGGTCAAAGGGAAGAGTTCGGCCTCAACAAGAAGACAGATTAAACACCTTGATCAAGCAAGAAAATAATTTTGTGCAGATGGAGTTAGAGCATCCTATGCAGACTGGGAAGGCAGCAAGGCTCATTATTCATGTTTCTTGTCCTTTTGTTGGTGGATTCAAAAAAGCCAATCGTGAGTACATATCAAAAATGCCCACAAGCTGAATTAAATATTAATTATTCCCGTTGATTTGGAAGGTGAGCGATTCTGCATAGTAAAACCCACTTTGTTATGATCGAAGCACTTTATAAATTGGAGATATACAGAATCTTTTTGGGTCTTAGAATCATTTGCAAGGTTAAATGTGTAGTGTTTTTAAGTTTCTACAAGAAAATTAACTAGTTTGAAGGCCCTTTACAAAGTTTATCGAAGAGTTAAAAGAAATTACAAGGTAGTAAGGTGGTTAATATGACATTGAAATGTGAATTGGGATTTTAAGTGGATAAAAGCATTTATATTATCTACTTTATTTTTTCCTTTTAAAAACAAATGTTGCTGATTTTGAAGGTCACTTGAATGTCATAATAGTTGCATGCTCATCCTATTTTGTACTTGGCAATATTTTTTTGTTGTAAAGGTGCATAATCGGTTGAAACCAACACCTTCAAACTTGAAAATGTCCAATTGTGAGTACATAACAAAAATGTCCAAAAACTGAATTAAATAGTAATTATTCCCGTGATTTGGAAGGTGAACAATTCTGCATAGTAAAACCCACTTTGTTATGATTGAAGCACTTTTACAATTGGATATATAATGAATCTTTTTGGGTCTTATAGCCATCATCAAGGTTAAATTTATAGCTTTTCGAAGTTTGTACAAGAAAATTAACTAGTTTGAGGGCCTTTTACAATGTTTATCGAAGATTTAAAAGAAAATTATAAGGTGGTAAGGCTATTAACATGATGTTAAAGTGTGAATTGGGATTTTAAGTGGATAAAAGCATTTATATTATCTACTTTATCTTTTCTTTTAAAAACAGATGGTGCTAATTTTGAATGTCATAATCGTTGCAAGCATAGAAGCAGAAATCGCGATTAAATCGCTATTTTTTCCCCAAAAAAATCGTAATTTAAAAAAAAAATCGCAGTCAAATAGTTTTTATTCGATTTTTTTTCAATAATCACTACAAAATTGTAATTTTTATGCTCAAATCGCTTCTAATCGCAGGGCAACTCGTGGGTTCTTACTATTTTTACACTACCTGCTATTTTTCATTCATCTAGGGTTTCCGGGTGTCTAGGGTTTCCACACATTTGTTTTGCTTGCTGTGACTCCATTCAAAAAATGTTGCCAAATCCTTCCTGCAAACATTTTTAAAAAACACTAATGATCACAACATTGCTAGATTGACTGTCGGTGTTTTAAAAAAAACTCTAAATTTTTTTGGTTGCAGATTGCGATTAGAGAAAAATTTGCTCTATTTTTTAAAATGATTTAAAAAAAAATTAAATGATATTTTTGTTATGTAAGTTTCTTTATTATTATTAATAGGTATAGAATATAAACTGGGAAAAAAAATTGGGGAACCCACCGCAAATAAAAGTGAAGAATATAATAGTCAAAGAATTTCCCCAATTCTCTCCATAATAATTATAGAATATCCCTAATATCTTCTTCATTTTTATGCGTTCCAAAAGGTTATTAGATAATAGTTTACGGATTCGAGCCAATTTAGGGCGAATATAAATATTAATAATATATTCTAAGTTGCCGGTCCTGGTACGGGTTCAGATACGGGTACGGGGTTCGGGTACGCGGGTACGGCAATTTTTTTTTTTGCCAGGGTACGGTACGGCAATATATATATATATATTTTAAATTTTTTAATTTATATTTAAAACAGTAAACTCTAAGACTAAAACTTAAAGTTAAAAACAGTATTACTCATAATTCAAATTGCCAATAATGAATAAAGTTATAAACAACATAATAAAATATCATTATCAACATACCTCATAGAGTCATATGTCATAACTTGCATTAAGGTAAATCAAAATACTCATGAATTGAAATTCATATGAGTCTATGACATAATTTAGTGATTTCTCGAAGAGTCAAATGTCACTAGAAAATAAAAATTCAAAATTACAATCAATATCCATTGTTCAATAACTTAAAGTCTTAATAACTTAATAAGCATCATATGGGTCTTCATCCAAAGCATTATCATCATCATTTGAAGCACAATCAATTGGAACACCACTCCCAGTAGGCAAGTCTGTGTCATGTGTAGCCTCATTGTCATCATGGACCTCATCAATAGAGACTACTGCAAGCTGTGTAGCAGTAGCATCTAAATCAGCACACTCAGGTATTAGATCCCAATTTTTTGTTGCTCCCGCACTGTAATCAGGTTTCTTATGTGACAAGAGACGCAAGTTAGAGTGCACATAGACCAAATCCTCGGCCTTTTTTGCACCCAATCGGTTCCGTTTAACTGAGTGGATAAAGGAGTATGTACTCCAATTCCGCTCAGCTGAAGATGAACTTGCAACCTGTTAAATTTGCATACCATACAAGTTAAATTTGCATACCATACAAGTTAAATTTGCATACCATAAAATTTAAAAATTAGAAAGAAAAATGAGGGAAGTTAATTTAAAAAAAAAAGATACATACTTGAGATAGAATTTTTATTGCAAGAGGTTGAAGGTGAAAATAGTCTTGGCCATGTAGGTACCACCATTCTTGAGCATCTTTCTTGTACTTGTCTCGAAGAGCAAAAACATCTTGATTCTTTGAAGATATGAACTCACCAAATTCCCCTGAGACAATTTTCTCTAAATCTCCATCTGGACATAGTCTTTTGAATGCAGTTTTGTACCCACTAGCAACCTCTTTATCTCTATATGGTGCCACCCTCCTTGGTAGGGTAAGTATCTCTCTGCTGTAATACTTTGGAGACAAAGCAAATGCTAAGAGATGCAAGGGTGTGGTCATCTTGTTCCAACGGTCAACAATGATCCTTTGTACTCTTTTAAAAAATGCTTCTGTAGGGTCTTGCTCCTTGGCTTCTATTATGGTCCGTATTTTTTCAACCATGGAGTCCACACCATCATAAATCTCACCCAAGCATGGTCGATCCGTATCTGCATACCTAATCATACTCATGATGGGTTCGGTGAAATCCAAAACATATTGCACACGAACCCACCACTCATCATCAAGGATCAATGCTTTGATTCTTTGGGCTTTATCTGTCTGCGATTGCCTCCATACACTCCAAAGAGTGTCGATGACCATGGCACCAAATGCTGATTTCACCTTTACAAGTCGTCGCAAGACAATTGTGTGTGATGCGAAACGAGTTTCGGCAACCTAACATCATATAAAAAATTAAAAATAAAATAATAAAAAGTAGCAAGTAGCAACTTAGCAAAAATTTAAAAATATTAATTTATTAAATATGCTAAAAGTAAAAAATAAAAATAAAATTACCTTCAACAACTCCAATTTGGAGAAGGTCCTAAAGATGGCTTGTGACATGTGATGATTTGTCACAAACATTTGAATCTCCTCGGCCTCTGTGCAGATTTCCTTGACCCACTCAATTTGTGTGCCAATCTTTTGCATCATCAAGTTGAGAGAGTGAACGGCACATGGTGTCCAAAAAATATGCCCATATCTACCCTCCACTATTGAACCAGCTGCCCTACAATTTTTAGCATTATCTGTTACAACTTGGACAACATTTTCAGGGCCCACCATGTCAATGGCTTGTATGAGGATATCGGCAATGAAGCTTGCATCCTTCACTTGCCCCTCACAATCAACCGCTTTCAAAAACATAGCCCCTTTAGGCGACACTGCAATGACATTAATTAGTGGCCTATTTTTGCAATCCTTCCATCCATCAGAAATGATGGACACTCCTGTTTCAATCCATGTATCCTTGATTGCCCTCAATGACAACTCTACGGAAGCTTTTTCCTTGGCCAATAAGGTGGTGCGCACCTTTTCATATCTAGGACTAACATAATCACTAGGTGCCTTGGCAATTGCGGACACCATATCCCGCCAATATGGTGATCTAACAAGGTTGAAAGGAAGTCCATTGGCATAAATGCAACGAGCAATGCTGTCATCTGCAATTTCCCTTGACTCGTTCTTGAAGGCTTTTTCCAATGGGCCTCTTTTACGAGATTCAGATTGAGTAGTGTCTTCTCCAGAAGATGGTGGTGGCATGAAAGGATGTGGGCCAGCTGGTTTTGTGAAGCAAACAAGAGAATTTTGTGGTCCCTTCTTGGAAAGAGGATGCACTCTTTCCTTTCCTCTATTACTTAGCATGTCGGCATCCTCTTGTTCCTTGATATAATCCATTATTTGTTGATTTGACAACCCTTTTTTATTCGGCCCTGGGCAAACTCTTATACCTGTGCCAGGAATAGCGCATAAGTGAGCTTTCACTCGACTGTATGAGCTCTTATATTCTTTCAAACATTGGTTACAACGCCAAAGATAACCCCCACCACCAGGTAATTGTTCTATCATGGTTGTATGTCGCCAAAGAGGTGATGATGCATCAATTTTAAACGGCTTGTCTAGAGAACCAACTGAAGCAGAACTATGAGCCATTCTGTATAAAATTATACAACAAAACAAAAGAAAAAAAATGGGCATTATGACCCCTTTATTATGCATATAAGGTTTACAAACAAAATCTAAAACTTTAAAAAAAACCAAAAAAAAATTGAAAAAAAATTGAAAAACTTCAAAAATCTTGAAAAAATTCATGAAAACTTGGAAAAAATTACAAAAATCACTCACCTTTTAAGCTAAATCTTCGTTGTGCAGCGTTTCCTTCCCTTTCGGTGGAGTTCTTTCACTCTCCTAGCCTTCACCTTCGAAGAAAGAGGCAGCAACCTTCAAGAACCAACAATGGTGGCTTGGAGACAAAAAATAAACTCTCTCCTTTTTGTTTGCATGAATGAATGAAAATAACTCATGTTTTTATGTTTTATGAGTTTCCAATGTGCTTTTTAGGGTTAGTAAGGCATTTTAGTTGTTTTAAATGTTTAAGAAATGCTTTAAAATTTAAAAAAAAAATTAAAAAAAGCGCTTTTTGCGCTGCCTGGCCGCGGGTTCGCTCGGGTACGGCCGGGTCCCCTGTGGGTTCTCCCAGGGTCCTGCCCGTTGAAGAACCCACAGAGAACCCGGGGGCCCCGGGCAGGACCCTGGGAGAACCCACAGGGGACCCGGCCCAGAATCCGTACCCAGACGTCCCGGTCCGGGTACGGCGGCAGTATGGCAAGAACCCTGCAACTTAGAATATATTCTAATATAATATTATTAATATTAAATATATAATATAATATTTATGTCAGAAAATCTATATATACATTAGTATATTATAATAATATAATATATAATATTATATTATTAATAGTTATATACTATAATATTAAAATACAATATTAATATTTTTTTTGCTTGTAAATATAATACTAATATCATTAATATATAATATGTTAGTAGTATTTATTATTCTATTATAATATAATATTTATATCATTAATCTATATATATACATTAATATATTATAATAATATAATATTGTATATTATAAATATTATATTATATTATTAATAGTTATATATTATAATATTAAAATATAATATTTATATCATATATATATATCAAATCCAACCCCAAAAATTTTTAAAAATAATAGGTTTTCTCTTTTTTTGCATTTTTCTACGTTTTTTGGAAATCCGATTTTTCCACGATTTTTTGAAAAAATCCTATAGTTTTGATCTGTCAATTTTTTCCCCAAAATTTTTTTGCTCCTATGGTTGCAAGCTCATCCTATTCTGCACTCAACAATATTTTTTCATTATAAAGGTGCATTATTGGTTGAAACTGTAATGTCCCTTTTTTGGCGCATAGATTTTTGTGCGCATCCGACATGTTTGGGAGGACTCCAATGTTCTTGGAGTAGTCGTGGTTCAGTCTGCAGATCAGTCATATGGGTTTTCCTTGTGTTAATGGATTATTTTCTATGGAATTGAGCTCAGTGGATGTCTAGGATTATAGTGATGTTTTTAGAAGTCTGATCGGGCTCCCGGATTGCTCTCCAAGATTTTTGGATGACCCATCTAATTATAGTAAGTCACCCAAATGATATCGTTCTTCATCCCAAACATCATAGAAGGTAGTGGTATGATACTATGATGTATTTTGCAGTTCGCCTAAGTTTGAGATTTTCTGCAAAGTCAGTTGATTTAATGAGCTATTTAATTATTATTTTCACTTAAACTCCTAGGGGTGAAAATAATTAATTAATACCTAAGTGTTATAGCTCATTGGGAAGGTTTTTAAGTGTTCTAAATGATACACTTAAAAAGGGGACCTCAGACATGATATATTTTCATTATTTCAAAAAGGTCTCTTGGAGAGGAGAAATATGAAGAGTTAAAAGAAAAATAATAATATATTCCTCTCAAAAAAAGTTATAAAGGGGGAATGAGAGCTCATTTGAAGG
Source organism: Cunninghamia lanceolata (assembly GCA_027924645.1). Taxonomy (NCBI): domain Eukaryota; kingdom Viridiplantae; phylum Streptophyta; class Pinopsida; order Cupressales; family Cupressaceae; genus Cunninghamia; species Cunninghamia lanceolata. The sequence continues at coordinate 3,133,465 of BSBN01001310.1, forward strand.
GTTATGCTTGGGAATTAATTTTGTTTGCAAATGGATTGAACCTATGAGTTCTTCCATATTCTCTTGAGGACGAAAACCCTGTTGAGGTTGGGTGATTTCACACAGAAATCACATGAGCACTTTCATGGATTTTGGAGTAGTTGTTTGATCTGGTTTATTTGATGAGTTTTATATGAGTTTTGGATTGAAGAGTATTTCTGAGTTATTAATACAGATTTTTGTGGAGTTTTGGAAAGTTTTTGATGCAGGCCGTACCTTTGGAGGCTGTACATGCTGAGGAAATAAATCTTCATTGTGAATCCTCAATGAAGTCTGGTTGAAGTTTAATGTTTGGTACTTTATCATCATATCCTAGCACTGCCATTCCTTGCTATTACTGAATTCTTATGAGGTCTGAATCAAATGAAAACTGCAGATCCATACAGTCCCAGTAATGGCACCGTACAGCAGAAGGAATAGGTTCTTTTGCATGCAAAGTCTGATTCTTTTCAAAAGTTGTGGGATCAGATTTGGGGCATTTTAACAGTCAATTAATGCTGCAATAATTGAATAGAGATTAGAGAGTTCTTCAAAGCATTTTGTCATCTATATGTTGCTGGGCCGTACATGTGCAATGGGGGCGATTTGAAATAAAATTTATTGTAGTTGTATTTGCTTTTAAGTTTGTTTGGGATTCAATCTCCCTTCATAGGCGCCTCTTTTAAGAGTGTTTGCAAGGTTTTTGGTTGGGTTTTTGAAATTCTATGAGGAGCCATAGCTATGCTGGGCCGTACGGACCTGAAACTGCTGTTTGATGAAAAATATAATGAATCTCCATTGTTTGGGCTTCTTTGGGGTTGCATTTGGCATGATATGAAGTGTCTTTTGTAATTTGTATGGGAGTTATTCTGAGATTTGAGTCCTTTGTTTGTTATGATGCAATGTTTGACTTCTTGAAACCGTACAGCTGGGAGTTTGGAACAGTACTTGCAGTCCTATTTGTCCTGAATGTTGAAAGGCAGATTGAGCATAAAAACAGTGAGCTTTTGATATGATATTATTGTGTAAGTGCAGATTGACTATCCAGATTTGTTCTGCCATTGTTCCCTGGCAGGGGCAGCCGTACCAAGAGCCTTTTCAGCAGTATACTCTGAGTTGAACATCAATCAGACGGCTGCAATCAGTATTGACTGAGTTTTCAGCCTTCATTAAAGATTGATTAACATAAGTCTGTTGCAGGGGTTTCAGGATACTCATTTTTCATTGGCATTGGTGTAGAACCAAATCTAATATTCTGATTTTGAGTGGCTTTGCTAAACATTGTAATCACCTTTTTCTTGCATTGATTCCATTGTACTCTTCTTATGCCAACACATTAATAACCCCTGGATGGTTCAACCGCCAGTGTGGAGTAATTGGAAATCTTTCTTTCATGTTCTGCTACCCACTGAATAAGTGGTGAATTCCCATTGGACAAGTGGATGATTTGTAGTTCCTTTCTTGAATTTCCACCCACTGAAAAGTGGTGAATCCCCACTGCAATAGTGGATGCCTGCTCCTAGCAGATGAATGTATTTGCTGCACGATGCCTTATTTTGTAAGCCAAAGCACATTACGCTCTCACCTCGCCCAATTGGGATCTTGGTGATCAGAAGTGTGGAGGCAATTTAGATGTTCATGCAATATTGTGCTAACCCTAATATGATAGATTGTTTACATTCGATTTTTTTTTTTTGGGGTAGATTGTTACAGAAACCAACACCTTCAAACTTGAAATGTCAATTTTTGTCATCTCAGCTAGTGCTTGTGTTGTCGGCACTTTTGAAGATTCTCATCATGTATCTAGTTCTTAAAATCTAGTGGGGATCAAAGAGGAGGTTGGAGGACTAGGAGGATGGAGGCACATTCCCTTCTTGAGTTAGCTTCTCGCTCAAAGATTGAGTACACTGCTTGAGAGGCACTAGATCTTAATATTGTTTCTCCTTTGGAGCAAGGGGGTTTGGGGATATGTTCCCTAGATTTGTACCTGTGGATGCAAAGCATGTCTCAATTTACAAGTGGAATGTTGCTATGAATGTAGAGTATGTCTTGGTTCACACGTGGAGTAGTGCATTGTGGATAGTATGTCTCAATTCACATGTAGAGTGTTGTATTTGTGGATAGTGAGTGTGTCTTGATTCGCAAAAGTGTTTCACTTTTGGATAGTGAATGTGTCTTAATTCATAGGTATTGATGGATTGCAAGAGCAATCATTGATATGTTTGGTTAGGTGTGTCCTTGATGGTGTGATATTTTGGACTATTTGTCTCAATCTAGTACTAGTGTTCCTACCTTTGTTCGGGGTGATGTAGTAAAGGGGGAATGTTGGAAATATTACATCATAGTTATTAGTAAGTTAGTAATATTAGTAAATAAATGTTATTAGGTTGTTAGTAATAAATGTTATTATGGTTTGATTGTCAGTTAGATAAGTTGTAGGTAGGTATTTAGGGGGTTGGTGCACAAAAAAGTTAAAAAGGCTTTATAAAAGCCACTGTAAACCATTTGTAATATATACTTTTTCATTAAGTTGCATGTATTTGTTGCATTTGCCATTTCAATAGAATCAGGGCTGCCCATGAGACTCATCACTAATGCAATTCCTCCACTTGGTCACACAAATTGACATCCCAACTAGTGATTCAAGCGAAGTGGCATTTGAGATGATTGATGCCTTCTCTCATATTAAACCACAATAATTGTGTTGGAATATTACATCCTAGTACAGTATATAGGTTAGATAATAGATAAATAAATAAACACATTAGTAATGTTTTCGGTATTAGTAAAACATGAGAAAGGGCTCGGACCCATTACATAGAGTAGCTAAAAATGCAAGAGAAGAGAGTTTCGCAAGGCTTGAGACTACCAAGCATTACACAAAACAGAGAACACCAGAAAGACCAGAAGACACTAGCAGAAACAACAGAAGAACAACAGAGGACCAACACAATAAAAACCAAAATTACTGGTCAACCAGCTTTTTCAATCCATTGATTACCTACCACTCTCTATTGTGGAAGTTTAGTTTGTCGAGGAAGGTGACCTCCTTTGAGCTTTCCTCATCATTTTTGGATTTGTCTTTAACATCCAACAACTTTGCTCTTGTTCTATTGGTAGGACCTTCCTACACAATGTTCTCACTAGTGTCCACCTTCTTACCTTTCCTTTTTTCCAATTCAAACTGGAATACAGAGTGGTGGCAGAGTTTTTAATGGTTTCTCTACTGAAGGCAACAATCTCAACCATGTCCTCCTTTATGATCTCCTAGTTCTTCTTCAGATCAATAATGTTCTACTCCAGCTCTTCCCATTTACCAAAAATGCTAGAGAACTTTTGAAATTCCTTCCATATGTCCACCTCATCCCTCTTCCATTGCAAGTTTTGCTTGTAGAGGTCTTTTTCCATCTGTTGAATTTTGCTTTTAGTTGTGTGCATCTGAGAGAGTTGCCATTGCATTACGCTGTTATGGAGAATGAGACTTTCCTAAAGCTTGTTGATCTTATCCTCCAGGGCGATGCAGGAATTGCATTTGGTGCTATTGTTGTCTTTAAAGGAAGGTTGAGGACCTAAAGAAGGTTTCACAGAAAGCTTAATGGCCATGGTAGGGGTGTGAGTGGGGTCCTCTAAAGGGGTGGTGGTCGAGATGGCAGGTATCTATGGGGAGGGATCAAGGGAATCCACCCCCTAGGGGTTAACCTTGTGTAGAGCATGATCCTTCTTTCCCCTATACCTAGGGTGAATGTTGTGTGAGGGTTTACAAGAGGTAGGAGTGCTAAGGGAGGGGGAGGGGGTTGAGCCTAATGGTTCAAAAAAAGCCACACCTTTTCTTTTACCGATAGAACACTGGGGATGAGTAGTATGGGCATTGGATGGGGTGTCACCCAGATGGGCAGGAGGGATAAGGATTTTAACCCTTGAGGGGGGGTTGATTTTCTTTTGCACCGTAACTTTTTTCTTTTTCAAGGAGGGTCTCAAGGAAGTAGTGTGTTGGGGGGTTAGGGATAGGTTGTAGATTCTAAGGAGGGGCGGGGCTGGGGTTCTAGCCAGTTGGAACCGGTAGAAGCAGTTGTGTAAAATCACTTGAAGGACAAAATCCTCTAGGGAGCTAAATATCTGAAAGGAAAAATTTAACTTGATACCATGCCTGAGATCATTCAACATTGGGAAAAGGTATGAGTAAAAACGTTTGTACCTTCCTTCCAATGTTATGTAGTGCATAAGGACCTCTGCCACTGTCTTCCAATAGCTCGGAAGATCTGCCCTATTGAACCCATTTTGAAGTCTTTCTACTTTTTCACCCCTTCTGAGGAATTTGTGCATCGCCTCATGATTATGACTTTTGATTTTCTTCTGCAAGCGTTCACCCTCCATCCTAAGGCCAATTGCCATGGCAGTGAGCTCTTCTGAAACTATGAATGAGATCCCAGTTATGTAGATTGTGCCACCTTTACAAGATGTGGCGAATTCCATGGACCAAACAATATCATAGCCATACATGGCTTCTATATAGGAGGCAAGGTTACCTCTCCTAAGGATTTCCCACACCTCCACATTGCTGCGAATATTCTCACAATTCAAAGGCTCAGTTCTATTTAGGTCTCCTCCCATGGCGTTTTTGAGGGAATCGGTAATGACAATACTCTTAGCAATGTCCTGTTGGTTTTTCCTAGCTTCAGTGCCAACTATCCTATAATGAAAAGACTTCGGGCGGGCCAACCTCCAAAATACTTCATTAATATGCCCAAACAAGCCATCCCTTCCGCTCATGGTAGCTATACGGTTGAGGACCATAGACAGCTAGAAGCTAATCATTATGTTGCGCTTCTTCATGGATTTTGATTTTGATGTTATTAAGGAGAGTGTGAATATCCTCCCAATGTTTAAACCCTTCTATCTTGCCCACTAAATTGGCTAGGAGGTCCGCGACATAATTCCCCTTTAAAAATATGTTTAATTTTAACACTTTCAAATTTCCTTAAGATATCTTTGATTTCATCAATAATAGCCTTATAGGACCAATGAGGGTTGGGATTTGAATTTATCATATCTATAATATTCTTCGAGTCCCTTTCTAAAATAATCCTGCCTATACCTTTGTTTTTGGCTAGGATTGTCCCTTGAAGTGTTGTCAAGGCTTCTACAAAATTATTTGTTTGAAATCCAAGGTTCGCAGAGAAGGCCCCAATTAATTGCCCATTGTTATTCCTAATCAATCCACCCCCACCCACCTGTCCTGGGTTTCCCGTCCTAGATCCATCAAAGTTAATTTTGTACCATCTAGGATCAGGGGGTCCATTTGGTGATTTTTCTTTGCATCAACTTTGTGAAGTTCCTGTTTTCCATTATATCTTGTAGACCCCAATTGCTTGCAATTTGACCTTCAAGATCAATAGGGTTTGCTTTGGGTTTTTTGAGATTGCAATCTTCACATTTTCCACAATATTTTGGATAATCTTGTCAACAGTAACCTTCCAAGGTTTAGATTGATTTATGAAGATTCTATTGTTCCATTCTTTCCATATACTCCAACCCACATGTGCTAGAGACTGATTCCATAATTCTTTAATTAGAGGGTGCTTAAAAGGAGAAATCCAACTATCAGCCACTTGATTCACATCAGCCTACCAGATCCAAGGGATATTGAATTTCTCAAGAATCCTGTGTCTTATCCTTCCAGCACAAGGACATTCAAGCAATAGGTAGTTGATTGTTTCCTCCTTTTGTTTACACAGGATGCATCTATTGGCCAATTGGAACCCTTGTCCTTTCAAATCGTCAATAGTAAGAAGTTTCCATTGACAAATAGTCCACCAGAAGAAAGTGATTTTGGGAATGATGCTTTGTGCCCCAGACGTTCCAATTGAAATCAATGGTTTGAGAATTGTCCATCAAGTTGAAACTTGATTTGACAGTGTTGTTACCAATAGGGTTAGCCATCCATATTAGCTCATTTTGTCTCAGCTTTCCAAGGAATCTGTGGTTACTAATAATTTTGACCAATTCTATTAGGCCAGCTTTGTTGGATATGCCATTTAGATTGTTAGAGATTTTCCACTGAGTTTGCCCATTTTCAATTTTACAGTAGTCTTTAACTATGCATCCAAACCTTCTATTCATTTCATCTTTAATTTGAGCACACAAGCGATGTAGAGCAGGGGGGAACTCAGGATACAAGGATCTTCCCAAAATCTAACCTGATCTCCTTTACCATTATTCCATTTGTAGTCCTTAATCAGTGTTTGTTTAGATTTGATTATGTTGCTCTAGATTGCAGACCCTGTAGGGAGTTGGTTCTTTTGGAGAAATGAGTATCTTTCTTGATTATTCAAGTTCTTTGCTTTCATAGTGCTGGTCCACTCATTGTTGGATTTAATAAGTCTCCACCCAATTTTAGCCATTAGAGCTCTATTCATTTCTTTTATTTTACGAATGCCAAGCCCACCTTTAATTTTAGGGGTGCAAACTTTGTCCCAGGAAACAAGTGAAATTCTTTGCTTCTCCTCAGTTCCTGACCATAAGAACCTTCTCTGGATCTATTCTATTTTTTCCGCAAAGCTACCGGGCATGTTGAAAAGTGAGAGAAGATAAACAAGAGTGCTTTGAAGTGAAGCTTTGATCAGTTGGAGTTTTTCAGCTTGATTGAGGAGGGTCTCTTTCCAGGCAGCCAACTTTTTTTTGTATTCTTTCAATCAGATTGTTCGAAGTAGTATTGTGGACTTTTCCTTTAGATAGAGGCATTCCGAAGTTGCGGGAAGTTACTGGATACTACAATTTAGGATCCTGGCTATTTTCTTTTGTAGCCGTAAGGAAGTATTGAAGAAGAATATACCATAGCAGCAAAAATCTTTTGGGGAAAAAATTGGCAAATCAAAAGTATAAGATTTTTTCAAAAAATCAGGAAAAAATCATGAAAAAACTGGATTTCCAAAAAACGTAGAAAAATACAAAAAAAGGAAAACCTATTATGCTTTAAATTTATATATATCATAATATAAATAGAATATTAAATATTAATAATATATTATTAATATTTATTATTCTATTAAATATAATAATATAAATATTATATTTTAATAGTATAATACATAGTTGCACAACTCGGCAAAAGTATTTACTCGGCAAGACTCGGCAAAAACTCGGCAAAAAACTCAGCAACTTTAAAAATTGCTTAAACTTCATTAAAAACACATTTTTTTTGCAAAATTCAATGATAAGATGCATCCAATGAGTCAATAAAATGAGTACATAGAAGAAACAAGCTGAGTCTAGTTATATTTGATTGATTTCAAAGAAAATTAGATACAAAATTGCATCCTCATATGGAATGCTCAAGAGTCAATATGTTGATATTGATAGTCTGAAACAAAATGAAAATAGCAAATTGTTTTTGTAAAACTGAAAGTAAATACTAAATACAAATTCACATCTTCTTCTTCCCAAGTCTACGTGAGAAGACTACGGGAGAGGGTGTAGTCGTAGGACTCTGTTGTGGCTCCTCATCCTCCATCGGCATCCTGGATGTAGATCCTACTGTTGGTCATGGCACAATCACTGGCAATGACTCCTCCTTAGGGTCATCTTGAATGTCATCCAATGAGAATGCAAATCCACCCCCCTCCTCCATTGCATGTCGCTCTAAGTCATAGATGTCATCCTCGGAAAACAATGGAGGCTGCTCATCTCGCCCTGTCCAATCACTGTATGGATCTATCTCATCCAAATGAATTGGATTATCTGATATTTCCTCTACCTTTCTTATGCGCAGCCGAAGATTATATTGCACATAGAGAAGGTCATTGAGGCGTTTTTGAGCTAGTTTGTTCCTCTTCTTTGTGTGGATGGACTCAAACAAGCTCCAATTCCGCTCACAATTGGATGAACTACAAGGCTGGGATAAGATACGGAGGGCAAAGTTTTGGAGATGTTGGGTATTTCCACCCCAATTTGACCACCAAACATCTACAAAAAACAAATTAGGAGTTAGAAACTTAGAAAGTCAAAAGTTCAAAGCATATTTTATCAAATTATGATTTATCAATATTTGTAACTTGTAACTTGTAAATTTCAAATTTTATACCTAGTGACCGAGTGTGTATTGCTCTCTTTGCTAGGTCTGAAGAGAAGAGTGCACCCCTTTTTGTCCTATAACTTTGTAATTCACTAACAATGAGGTCTGCCACCTCAACCTCGGGTGTCATCCTTTGAATGCATTTAGTGAGGCCCTCCATAACCTCTCCAGTAGGATCTAAGTAAGTGCTTGAATGGAAGAAACGGGGGTTCAAGAAGTACCCTGCTGCATGGATCGGTTGGTGGAGTTGATTGTTTCACCTCCTGTCAATAATCCCCCAAATGGGAGCAAATTTGAGGCTGTCCCCCTTATAATAATTTCTTATAGCCTCCTTGGCCCTATCCATGGCCTCATAAAGATACCCCATTGGGGTTTTATCCCCATCTACCAAGCGGAGGACTTTAACCAAGGGCTCCGACACCTACAATATAAAAATGGAAAAAGATTAAAGTTACAACTTACAAATTTAAAATGAGACATTAAAAATATATAAATATTCAATTTCAAGTTAAATTCGAAGTTTTGAAGTTACCTTCACAATCTCTACAGCTGTTTTTTCAAATGCTTTGTCGAAGACTATGCATGCAACGTTATCTCCTTCTGGCTTCTTCGCATAAGATGACTCTGTCCATTTTGGGGCCACAAACATTTGTTTCAAAGCTACCAATGAACTAAGAATGCTTTGCAATGTTAAGAAAACCGTTGCAAACCTTGTCACACCAGATCTCACCAACTCTTTCCCTTGGGTGTAATCCCTCATCATGTGAAGAACCCAAGGGTGATTGTAGATATATTTAGTGATCCTCGTCGCATCATCTACAATTGGTGTGACCCAATCTAGTTTTCCTATGTCCTCCAAAAGAAGGTCAAGGACATGCGCTGCACAAGGTGTCCAAAAAAGTGTGGTATCTATCTTGGAGGAGTCTTCCTGCTGCCACATATGTTGCTGCATTATCAGTTATGATTTGCACAACATTATCAATCCCCACCTCCATGCAAACTTCCTCCAACATGTTAGTCAAATTTTCTGCATTTTTTACTATGTGGGAGGCATCAATTGATTTTAAGAACATTGCCTCATCTTTGCATGCAACCAAGAAATTAATGATGGTATGGTTTTTTCCATCCGTCCACCCATCAGAAAGAATAGAGCAGCCATATGCTTTCCAATTTTCTTTTTGCTCCTCTACTGCTGCCCTTGCTCTTTCTGTTGCAATAGTAAGCAACCTACAAGTACAAAGTGAAATTAAGTACACAATTTTAATTTGTAAACAATAAAATAGCTTAAATTCATCAAAAATTAAACTTGAAAAACATAAATTAAAGAACATAAATTTATCAAAAAGATTAAATTAACTAACCTCCCACCCAAGTCTGTGCGAGAAGGCACCTTGTAGCCTTTTCCTGCAATTGTCAATGCGGTAACCAAATTCTGCTAGTAAGGAGAACTTGCCACATTGAAAGGGATGTTAAAATACCAAAAATCCACACAAGCAATGTCCGCCTGCTCATGCACCTCCCTACTCTACCCAGTTGCCTCTAAGGAAGGTTGTGCACCAGGTGTGTTTCTAGGCACAAAAAAATCATGAATGCGTGTAGGTCTTGTTGCTCTACTAGAGGTTGATGAAGGGATTGAGGTGGTGGTGGGCTGCCTTGCGGCCCTTGCCTTTTGCACACGTGGACCACGAAGAGAGCCCACTATGCCCTGAGTATCATCATCATCTGACTCATGGTTGGCTGGAGCACCTTGAGAAGAAGCTATGGCTGCTTGCATTGCTGCTTTTGCCTTCTCTCTTTGCAATTTTTTTTCTTCTGCAGCTGCAAGTATGGCATTCATTTGTCTTTTTATTTCTTCTGTGGTCTTTGGACAAGCCTTAGCATCATGTTGAGGGATGCCTACAAGGTGGTATTTGAGGCGATTGATGCCTCCAGGATACACTTGTTCACATTTAATGCAAAAGACTGAGCCAGGGAGGGGTCCTAGAAAAGCATATTTCCAAGCAGGATCTCTAGCTCCTAGAGGACGAGTGCCTACAAATCCCCCAGGCATGGATGGGGTAGAGCTCGATGCAGAACCGGATACACTTGCAGAATGACCAGCCATTATCAATTAACCTACACACACAATGACAGTGAAAGCACAACTTGTTATTTTTTTGATAGAAAATTTAAAAACAAGCTAAATTAGATAAAATTAAAATAGATTACTTTAAAATTTTAAATTACTAAAAATCTTAACTAATCTAAGATTCTAATTTCTAAACATTTTCATTAAAAAAAATGGATTAAAAAAAAAGAAAATAATAACTAGGGTTTCAAAAAAATATGAAAAAATGTAAAAAATCTGAAAATTACTTCAAATTAGTAAAAAATTAAGCTAATCTTAGATTGTAAAAATGTTATTCAACAAAAAAAAGGATTCAAAATTAAAAAAAAAAAGGTTTTGAAGAAAATTTCAAAAAAATGAAAAAATCAGCAAAATATGTAAAAAAATCAAAAAAATTCATCAAAAACTCTTGTTTTGATGAATATAAATGTATTTAAATCTTTTTCACACTACATTCATGGTGATTTTTAAACATAGAATCAACAAAAATGAAGAAAAAAATTAAAAAACAAGAAAGAACAAGAAAAATCAGAAAACCTACTTGGGAATCCAATTTGCCTTTGAAATTTGATGAAAATGCCCTTCAAATCGCGTCTCATCAATGCAAAATCGATGTAAATAGGTGCATAATGCTTTACAGAGTGCTTTTGCTAGGTGAGAGCTTCCAAACGAATGACGAAATGAAGTTCAAACGCTTTTTGAAGCCGCCGTGTGAGGAAAACTCAGTCGTGAGGGTTTTTAGGAAAAACTCGGCAAAAACCCTGCCAATAAATACACCAAATACTCGTTTTGAAAAAAAATCGGCGAGTTTTTCCCGAGTCTTGCAACTATGGTATAATATATAACTATTAATAATATAATCAATAAATATAATAATATAATTAATAAATATAATAATATTTATAATATATTATTATATATTATTATTATATATATATATCATATTTTGTTTGATAAAGTCAGCTGGAAACAAGGGTCTAGAACCTTGTACAAAACAACCCAGAGGGCAAAACAAAAGCCTCACACAGGCTAGAAACAGTGCATTAACAACATAACATAGAGTAATCTAAAACCCTAACAGAACTGACTTTAAGCAAAAACAAACAACAAAAAACACAGAACAACCAACTAAGGATTCCCATCGATCCCATGCTTAGTGAGGAATTTGAACATCCCCTCATAATCCCCAAGGCTATCAACCCCAATGTCCTTGATCTTGTCATCAAACTCCTTCAAACAGAAAAGACAGTAGCAGCACGGTGCAGGACTCTAGTAGCAAACCCCGTCATCAATTTCCACTTCTTCTGCAGCTCCCCAACCTTGGACCTGAGATCAACAACCTCCTCAGTCATTTTTTCACACAGGGTGCACTTCCCTTTGGCCTCCTAATCATGGGTATCCTCCTCGTCCTCTGAGTAGTGAGTGTTCATCTCAAGGAAGTGACTAGTGCCCTCTTCCTCTTGCACAGACTCCATGAGAGTGCCCCCTTCATCCTCTCCCAGGGTGTCTTCGACAAACTCTGACTCACTTGACAGCTCGATTCCTTGAGGGTTGGCCAAAGGAATACCTGCAATGCAGTTGGACCTTATGACCTCTACATTGTTTTACCGGCATTTCCCAACCTGTCGCCACCTCCACCTTGCTTAGTAACAACATCCAAATCCATAAATTTCGACACAGCCACTTCATATTGGATAGCCTCCTTCCCTCCCTTTAATTTTTTATGTGGATGGGACCTTCCTTCCTCTTCCATATCCATCACTCTCTTAACCAAGGAGACCTCCCCCTTCTTGACATTAGTAGCCTGAGACTTGGGGATCTTGCCGGTATTCTTTGGGGTGGTTTTACCTTTGGGGGTTTTAGAACCAGACTTAGGATTAAGAGTTTCGGTCGACGGGGAGTCCTGGACTTCCTCAATTCTAGGCCAATCCCCAAGGCCACAAGAAGGGGAGATCGCTTCTTTGAGAAAACCAACAGATTTCTTCCCTTTGCCCTTAGCACTAGGGCAAGCAACATCATGGTCGGAGGGGAATCGTGGAGAACATTGACTTTAATGGGTTTGGGGGGACACAAGGCTAAATGGAAATGGTAGAGACGGAAAATAAGGCCCTGGTAGAGGGGGATGACTGGGGTGTTAAGATTCTTGGCATGGGCTTCCCTCACCACCCTAATGGAGTTCTCCAGAGAAGATAAAAGAAAAAGAGGAAAGCTAATCTCAGCACTGTGACGAAAATGGTTAAGCAAGGCAAAGTGATAATGAAAGTAAACCTTATAATGCCCTTCAAGCATAAAATACTTCATAATCATCAAACACACCTAGTCCCAAGGAGTTGGAAGCTTCTCTCGCTCAAACCCCCCCTGCATTTTAGTCATAGATTCTCCCTCTTTGAAGAAGGCCGCCATACTTTTCGGGTTAGGCACCAATACATCGACAACAATGCTTTCTCCCTTTGGTAGACATCCCAGTTGCCTGGCCTATAACTTCTTTAGTCACTTCGAAGCCAATACCACCCAGCCAAACCTGCCTATTATTCCAGGAATCTGCAAAGTGATGGGAGAGATTCTCGTCATGCCCTCTCAAAATTTCAAGAAAGGAAGCCAACCCCCCTTCTTGAAGAATATGCCAGATAGTAGGGTCGAGCTTGAATTCATTGAGGGAAGAGGGCTCTGTTCTTACAATATCTCCTCCCATGGTAGCACCCTGGTTCATACACAGTAACAGATACGTCATGGAAATGCCTGTCTTTTTTTTAGGAAATGAGCCAATCTAAGTGGTAAATGGCTCAATGGTTTCCAGATCCTTCCGTGCACCCCGTATCACTCCAATGAGTGTCGTGCTGGATTTGATGGGCGTTGTAATGATGAATCAGACTCGGGGAGCTCTTACCACCTTGCTCTGCTGTTAAGGGAAGGACGTACGCCTGCCACCTCGTGTCGAAATTAATGCAGAGGCAATCGGAGATGAATTCATGATGGTTACTATACAGCCAACCTGTCCTCCAACCATTCTCGTCAAGTGGGCCACCTTCCTCGCTAGAAGTCCATTCATCAACAACCTACTAAGTCATGGCCTGCCAATCCACGTTAGCCTTCCCACTATTTAGGATTTGAATCCCAATGGCCCCCTTATTAATTTGAATTTTATCTCTAAGGGCATTATATCCTTCTCAGGTCCTATCAATATCCAATAAACATTCCCCCAGCTAACAATCCTCCCCCATGGGGCTCGAGGTCCACCATATTATCAAGGCCTGCTACCATCTTTGGCAACAAGGGCTTGGACTTTCTAGGCATATTAGTAGCCTTTCTTCAGCATCTCCAAGAGGAGCTGTTAATACCAACATTGGCCATGGCATCCGCAACAACATTGCCTTCCCTGTATATATGGGAAACCTTAAATTCCTCAAAGCCACTTAGCAGCATTTTTATGTCCCTGACCTCATCCATCAGTCGCCAACTAGAGTTAGCAGTGCCAAGGATAGCATTAACAAGGAGTTTAGAATCTCCTTCCACATGGAGTTTTTTGATACCCAAAGAATGAGCAAGTTTTTTGATATCATATTAATAATATAATATATTAATGTATAAAATATATAATGGACACAAGGTTTCGTTAGTGGACACAAAACGAAGCTAGAAGAAGGTTGAATGGACACGAAATGAATGCTATGTCTTCTCGATAAAGGAAGAAGGTCCGAATCTGCACGATTTAATAAAAAATGCGATTTAAACTAGGGTAAAAATCGGGGTTCCTTAAAAAACGTGATTTATGCTTCTATGGAATATACCACTCTTTTCAAGATTGATTTTTTTGTCTCAACACCTTTGCATATTGTGTCAATATTCTCTTCCATTCAGCAGTTTCAGCAATGGTGGCTTCCCCCAGCAGGATCGTGTTGTAAGATCCCTAATCAGATCTGCCCTAAATTTGTGGTTTTTCTTCTTCTCAAACCCTAGATCTGAATTCTGATTTTTCTATTTCTGAATTATAAATGATCTTGGAGAGCGATTATACATGTTCCAAATGCTCAAATAAACATGCCAATCATGTACTCTTATGAAGATAACATCAATCATTAATTCGACCACTTAATTTTGACCGTTAAAGTGCAAAACAAATGACATATAATTCTGATTTCTGAATCTATATGACTGCTGCTACAAATCAGATTATTCTGAATTTAAATTACACCAAGTTTGTAGGCTCAAACATGCCCAAACATAGCCCAGATTTCTGCTATTACAAATCAGACCTAAACATAGGTTTATACATACCAAAATTGGCGAAGAATGATGTCAAATAGCAAACCCTAGATGGGTGAATCCTCCAACTAGGCGGCGCTCTCCTCGAAGATGACAAATGGCATGCACAAAGAAGGCGGCGGCGCTCTCCTTGGGTTTGGCTCCAACACTCAAGATGTGAAATCGCCCTCCTTGGGAAGTGGCGCTCAACCTAGGGTAAACCCTGGCAACAATCTATGCTCAAAACCCTCCAAAAGATGGTGCTCCAAATCTGATCTAAAAATCTGAATATATCTTCAACCTCCAAAATTGTATTTGGCCACAAATCTCACAATTTTGGCCCTAGGGTTCTCCAAATCTGCAGAAATAAATGTCTTTGAAGCTCCTTCTTTCGTTCCAAATCTCCAATGAAGTGCAAATGTGAACTCTGTATGAATCCACTTCCAAGATGGAATTGGGTTTTCATCCAATCCACCAATATTCCTAAGGGTTTTCGTCTATGGAATATTCTAAACCAAAGTTGCAGCCACAAGAGAAAATCTCCAATGAAATGATATGAAAATGAATGATGAAAATGACTTGCTTTTTGCCTTCTTTTATAGCCACCAAATAACCTCCACCTTGGCCGACCTCCTTTTTGGCAATTCACTTTATTTTATCCTCCTTTTTGGCCGACCTCCCTCTAGGCAATTCACTTTATTTTATTTTATTTTATTTATCAAGTGGCTCACTTAAATAATAAAGTCATTTCACATTACAAATAGGTCCGGCCTAATTAATTAAATAGAAATAATCCAAAAATGACTTAGGATTACTTAGTATTTAACTAATTAGATTATCCTCTTGCTCTTCTGACTTAGCCTACTTGAATAAAATAGTCTAGCCGACTTTGTTGGGTGATCACTCGAAAAAAGGGGACATTACATGTGTCATCCTCAAATTGTTGATGGGAGTTGGGTTTGAGCAGAGAAGCTGGTCTAAATCCTTCAATTTTTCCTTTGCTTATGTTGGCATTTATGTTTCTGCCCAATGCTTCTGCCATAATTATGAATAAGTATGGGGATAGAGGATCTCCTTGCCTTAGACCCTCGGAGGCCTTGAAATTCCCATTTGGGCTGCCATTAATTAAAACGAAATATGGTGGAGTGGTGAAGCAATTTTCCATGTGCTTCAACTTTTTATCCTCGAAACCAAACATCCTCATAACTTTGGGTAGAAAGTCCCAAGACACTTTGTCATAAGCTTTAGAGATGTCAAGCTTTAAAACCATGCTTTCCTTTTTGCTTTTTCCCATGAAGTGGAGGGTCTCATGAACCATTATAATAGCATCTATGATTTGTCTTCTTGGGATGCATGCATTCTGATTGGGATGTATCAACTTGTCCAGGAAGGGTTGGATTCTCAGAACCAATAATTTTGAGAGAATTTTTTAGATGGTATTGCACAAACTTATTGGCCTGAATTCTATCATTTTATTAGCTCCGACTCTTTTAGGAATGAGCACAAGAAAAGTATTGTTTATTTCCTTCAGAATGTCTCCGTTATTGAAGAATTCGTGGGTAGCAATAGTAATGTCTTTGCCTATAATTTCCCAACAGGTTTGGAAAAATGCGAGGGGGAAGCCATCAGGGTTCGAGGCTTTGTAAGGATCTGGAGAAAAGACAGCTCCCTTAACTTCTTCTGAAACCCCTTTGCTCATTTCTTCTTGGTCTTGTTTAGAAATGAAGTAGTTAAAACCTATAGCAGCTGATCCTCAATAGATGCGTCTATATTTATGCTTTGGTTTAACAACTCTTTGAAGTTTGAAGTACTTGACTCCTTTCTGAATTTCTTCTTCATTACTTATTGCCATTTTCAAGGATAAGTTCAGATATGCGATTCATTTTTCTGTTCTTTAGGGTAGTCCGATGGAAGAACTTGGTGTTGTGGTCTCCCTCTTTTAGCCATTGGATTCTTGATTTTTGTTTCTAGTAAATTTCCTCTTTTTCTATGATGTTATGGAGCTTACTTAGGATAACTCTCTCCTTATTGCATAGATCCTTAGAGGCTCCATTAGTATCCATCTCTTAAATCAATCTGAGCTGGTTCTTGGCTTCTTTATTCTACTCTAAGATGTGCCCAAGCGAATTCCTATTCCACTGCTTAATATTATGTTTCACATTCCTGAGTTTGCAAATAACTTTATACATTGCAGTGCCTTCAATATCCATATTCCACCATTTTTCTATAAGGGCTTTCAATTCTGGTTGTAGGGTTCACATGCTTTCAAATCTAAAAGGGTTATTCCTTCTTCTTGAGTCCAACTCCTAGTTCAAGATAACGGGGGTGTGACCAGATCCAATTATGAGGAGAGAAGTAAGTTTGCATTTGTCCAAAATCCCTCTATTGGCCAAGATAAAGACCTTGTCAAGTTTAACCTGAATGAGGTTCTCTCTCGCCCTTTTATTAGACCAAGTGAAATGAGCTCCTTCAAGTTCAATATCAATAAGCCCACCCCTGTGAAGAAAATTATGAAGGTCTACCATACTATTCGTGTAGTCAACAATACCCCCCATTTTCTCGAAAGGATAAAGCGTATTGAGATCATCCGTAACCATCCAGTTAAAATTTTTATAGTTCTGTCTGAAAGCAAGAAGGTTCTCCCAAGTTGTCCTTCTCATGAGGTTAGTGTTGGGAGTGTAAATGTTGGATAGAATTGTAATGTCCCCTTTTTGTCCTCCTTAGTTGAACCGACTTCACCTTAGCCAATTTGAAGTTAAGTTGAGCCAATTTTGAAAAGTACTTTATAAAATGACTTTATAACAATTTGGAGAAATGAAAGTCAGTTAAGTGTAGCAAAAGTGACTTGGAGAAAGGAAAGTCAATAAGTGAAACTTGGAGAAAGGAAAGTCACCTTATAAAAAGGAAAAGTAAAATATAATAAAATGACAAATAAAATATTATTTTATTTGACAAGTGGGCCGACCCATTTGAAGGAGGAAAAGTGAATTAAAAAAATAATATTTTATTTACTCATGGTGGCGCACTTCTTGTGGACTTCAAATTTATATCAAATTGGGCAAAATAGGCCGATCCTCTTGGAGGCTTTATAAAGAGGTGTTTAGAGGTTCATTTCATCATTGTGAATTTGTCATTTGATATTGAAGGTTTTTCCTTTGAGCTGCAACATTGGTTCAACTATTTTCTGAGGACAAAAACCCTTAGAAAATTAGTGGTTTGGACGAAAACCCACTCCACTTTGAGAGGTGAATCCATATGGGGTTTGCTATTGGGCATATTTGCAGGTTTTACATCATATTGGAGCTACCAGGACATATCATTTTCTACAAGTTTATGCCAGCTAGGGTTTGAAGGTCAAATTGACATGATTTGTGCCAAATTGTCAATTTGTTATGGTGAAGATTCAAGGATAATAGATTACAGGCCATTGGTGATTGGATTTGAATTGATATTATAGGGTTTTTGTGAAGAAATTAATCCATTGGTGATAGGATTTGTAGATCTGAATTGCACCATTGCTGGCCACTAGGGTTTGAATAGTAATTGATATCATAAGGGCTTCATTGGCAGATCTGGGCGCTTACAATTGCAGATCGTGGGTTTGTTGAAGGAGAAGCATCATCATTGCTGATTGCCTAGGGTTTACACCTTGTTGGAGAAGTTGGCGCCACCATTGTGAGTGTTGATTGCCATTAATTTTGCATTCAAAATTCTTTTCAGATCTCTGCAGAGATATCAGCTTGGAGGATTGGGTGTTTTGTTAGCATATTCTTCATCTTTTGACATCTATCACTTTCCAAGTGTTGGCGGGCCTCATTTGGGGTTAAGCGATTCATCCTAAGAGAGGATTCATGGCATATGAATGAAGATTTCAGTCATCACTACATCAGAAAATTCATATCAGATATTTCAGACTTGGCAGATTAGGGTTTTTGGTGGCATTTTCATATTCCACTCACATCTAGGGTTTGAGTGTTCTATCACAAATCTGATCGCTGCCCGTTTGGAGGATTTCGTGGCCATAAGGAAGATTGTGACAGGCTGTTTACATCAGGGATTTCATGACAGCAGTCATATCTTTCTTGTTATCAGACTTTCCATCTTCTACAACATCATATCATTGGTGCATTCTCAATTGGGTATGTTGTGACGAGTCTAAAATTCAAATCTTTAATTTGAATCATCTTTGTAATTGCTTTCATATGATGTTATCAGTCTGATTTAAGTTATATCAGACCTGATTTTATTGTAATCACTCATCTTACTTTGAGAAATACAGTTATATTTGAAGTGGGATATTGCTGTTATACATTTGGGTACATTTGTTTGTCAAAATTGCATTGAAAAACATTGAAACAAATACACAACATCAGTATATCAGATTCAGATCAGAATTTAGAAGGTTTTGAAAACATTATTTTCAAGGAATCAAAACTAAACTTTTGGGTCAGATTTAGCAAGGGTTCTTACAACTTACAAGAATCCAAACATCATTGCTAACTTTAGATTTAAACAAAATGTTCAAAAAGTTAGTCTTTAGACAGAAGTGTACCTTCCATACAATAAGTATTACACATAACGGCAATGCCCCCTGATGCTCCATCAACATCAGCGACTAGAAAATGGGCAAAGGGCCAAATATGTTTACTAATAATCGAGAAGGCAGCAATGTTCATCTTTGTTTCTTGAATGAGCAGAATGTCCGATCTAATATCCTTAAGGAAGTTTTTAAGGACATTCTATTTGTGGGTACTGTTAAGTCCCCTCATATTCCATGTGATGATAATCATTTTTTACATTTCTTTGAGCCAGCTTGCTCCAGAGTTTTTTGTCTTCCATTTGCAACTTCTTTTGTTGTTTCCTTTTGTCTTGTCTCCCTGATTGATTTTTTCCCTAGTTTTCAATCCTTCACTTCATCCGCAATTTTTCTTAGACCCTTCCCCTTATCTCATGGGGTACTAGGGGATTGTCATATCCCGATATTAAGGCATTGTTTAAATTAAAGATTTAAACATTAAGATAAAGGCGATTAAGTTGCTTTCGTAACATGCAGTAATTTTATAAATAATATTATTATTCAAATATTATATATAATATATTTATAAGATATATTATAAATTAATTATAAACAATATTGTTATCAATATAAACATAAATATTGATTATTATTATATAATAGTTATAATTATCCATATTGATAAATAATAGATACAATAATATAAATATAAATAATAAATTGAGTCATATATCCGAAAGCAATATTATAAATAGTATATTATTAACAATTATAATAAATATCAATATTAGTAATTAAATATTTTTATAATTATTATATAATATAGGTATCAATGTAAATATAAATATAATATTAATTATAATTATAATATAATAATAATATAATAATAATAATGTAATAATATTTATATTATAATATATAAGCCTAGCGAAACATATTGCAGGCAATTATAGACTGCAATCCTAGAATATAAAGCAGCGAATATATTAAAACAAACCTTGTATTAGCTTGTAGCATATGATTATTGTCTTATGACTAGAGGACATGGACGATCATTCTAAGGAATCGCATATGGAAAGGTAATTAATAACATTTGAAGATTTGGTTAGGAATAGTCACCGGGTATGATGAAAGATTGTGTCCTATGATATCAATAAATCAATCATGGAAGATAGGAATCGGATGAACAGGAATAAATCACAATACAAATATAACCAGTGAAACATTCGAATATCATCTGAATCACAACACAAAGAACAGATATATCTTTCCAATTATAAGGAGTATTCTATAGAGACAACAATCAAGAGAGCAGCGATTAATAGAATGAATCGTGGAGTAAGTGGCAACCTGTATAAGGCAACGTAGATATTGAAAGAGATATTGATCTTTAATTGGGAATTGCATTTGAGGGTAATAACATTGATTAAAAGCAGCGATCAGTGCTGAGGAGATTTGCTCAGCCCTAGAGGGAGTTCGCTTAGCAATTGGAAGGCTCTACCTTGAAGATTCACATTCAGCAGGAAGCTGTTTGGCTACAGCAGATCGCCATTGCCCTTTTCATTGTATTTTGACTCAAAGTTGGTATGTTGTAATGCCATTTTATCCCTGAATTTTGTACAGCAGTTATACTCACTGTATTTGGCTATCATAGAGCTGTGTAAGTTGACGTAATTGAAGACTTGAAAGTATTGTTAATTGAGCATTGAGGGACTGTATTGTAACAGCAACATCTAATATAACTTTGCTATCAGAATTGAGTGAAATTGTAATGAAATACATAAGGAAGAAGTCCATAGATATATGAATTGTTTGGTATCCAATTTGCACTTTAGTATATTATTCATGTTGGTAGAAGACAAAAATCGGAAGTTGCAGGAATAGATTCAGATTTCAGTCCTAGGGTTTAGTTTCAAATTTGCAAGGTCTAGAAAATATTGCTACAACTAGAACGAGACATTACAAGTGGTATCAGAGCAATGATCCTTCCATCCTGTGAAGTTGTTTTATGCTAAGATATACTAGAACAAGGATGAACAACGAATTGAAGGCATTCATCGAGACAACCACTAAGAGTATTAATGATCAAACCCAAGCTACACAAGACTTGGTCCAAACTATGCGAGAATTAAGGAACGACGTGGAACAGCTTAAGGTACAATCCACCAATAGGAGGGAAGTGGAATCAAATCATACAGAAAATAGCCAAACTTCAGCCAATCCGCAAGTACCCGTGCCATCCTTCCTTCCTGTTACCTTTAATTCACCCTTGCTCAATTTTTCGTGATCCTTCCCTAAAGCAAAAGTCGATCTACCATCTTACCTTATTGGTCATATGTTTATTTCTTAAGTCGGCTCATTATTCTTAAAATTTATCCGCCTGTGGTCTTATGTGTGAAACTACTAAAGAATTGAACCTTCGAACTTGAACCATTTTCAAGGTTCAAGAGTTCAACGGTTCAATGGTTCAATATTCAATGTCTCTTGAAAAGTCGTTAAACTGTTGGTCCCCTTGTGTAACTCAATTGGTATCTTTGAACCTCCCGGTTGAACCTCATATCGGAGTTCAAAGGTTCAAAGGTTCAACGTTCCCTCACTTTGGTCCCACTCTTCCCGAAGTCTTCTTTAAGCCAAAAACCTGCGGGAGATTTAGAGGGAAATATATCCGGGACATTTTATGAAATGGAAAGTTTTAACTTTCGAAAGGTTACGAGTAATAATTACACATCAAGATCGTGCGCGAGAAATGCTTACAATTAATGCATCTGTCAGAGTTCATGTCTTATCAAGCATTTTCAGCACGAATTATTTGAGCTAGTATTTATTCGACCTAATTTAATGCCTCTATCGAGAAAGAACAAGCCATTTTTAACAATGAACACACAGGGTGATGTAAAAGGAGAACAGCGCTGGAGGTATAAGATTTTTATTGCCCAGTTTGACAGTAATTTCTGATCCATTGAAGGTGAGTTCGACTTTTCCTATAGCTGATTCCATTACTTTGTTGGAAAGGAAAATCATTTTGAGTTTCTGGTATTATTAAAGAAGTTCAAAGCATTTTTCATTATATTTACCCAATCTGTAGCCATGAAATCTGTTTGTCTTGGTTTCGAACACGGTTCTAGTCTTATTTGTTCTCTTCCTGAATTCGGGGATACCTCTCTAGCTCAATATGATTTAGAGAATTTTAAGGAGAGGGTTAAAAATCCTATGTCAACTCCTATGATGGAGAAAATAGTGGAAAGTGGTTTAGTCGAAGCTGCAGCCTTTCCCATGGCGGTACAATGCCCTGAATTAGTTCTAGAATGTATGAGCAGATATGACCCCCAAAATAGGTGTATCAGAACTGCTGATGGTAATGTGTTACTGCCTGTCAATAGACAAACCCTAATGGCTGTAATGAAAATTCTGCCTAAGGAGCCATATTCTGATCTTAATATTACTTCTTCTTATAGCTATTTTTCATTAAAGAAAGCAAACTACAGGAGTGTAATTGCAAGAAATTGGTTGTTGAAATTTCAGAAGGGAGCTTCGAGACTGCCCAGACCACTAACAAGAGAACACATGATACCAAAAGTAAAGGATATTTTGGTATTGCTACACAGGCTAAAAGGTAACTCCCAGGGATTTTATTGGGAAGACTGGATGTATTTTTTTATTCAAATGATTCTCCAAGGAGAACAGTATTTGGATTGGACGGAAATCATAGCCGAATGTTTGCATCAGGATTTGAGTAATTATTTGGGGAATAAGGATTTTTATGTCCTCATATTTTTTTTATTGCCTAGCCTCTACAAGAGAATGGAGAGGGTTACCCTATGCATCCTTGGTTGAAGACAACAAAATTTATGACTATTATTCACATTTACAGATACAGAATTGTTATGAAAATTATGGAAGGGTTAATGATGTTTTTACTGGTAGGATGACTTATGAATTGACAGGCAATATTAATAAGAGGATGTCTGATGAAGTTATGCAGCTAATCAGCATTTATGGTAGTTTCTTCATTCAGTTTCCCAAATTTACTTATATCAGAGTTGGTGGTTTTGATGGCGAACCTGTGAAGCTGCCCAGGTATGTTTTTGACCGCTTTGTATTAATAGAAGTTTGCAGGTAGTTAGCCCATGTGGATATGAAATTCCCAATGAAGAAAGAATCCGGTATATCTTTTCCCGTTGAACTTGGACATTATTCATGTCAGTCAATTTCTGACGCTTTAAATTTAGAGGTGGGCCTAAAAAAGTTCAATTTTCAGTACTATACTGCCAAACCCCAGTTTGACAACAAAGGTTTTGTTAGGGATAATTTGGATTTTGGAACGGGATTTTCGCACATTCCCCAGATAGAAGACTATTGGGAGGATTGTCTAGATGAATTTGAAGTAAGAAAGAGGCTTTGGTGCAGGTTCTCCTTAGGGCAAATAGTTACTCTCAATCTGAGTATGAATATCTTTGGAATAACTGATGATGAAGAACAGGTGATTGTCCTCATTTTGAACAAATAAAACAGGTACCTATTCCAGAAGTTGATTGGAATAGAGATGAAGAGGATCGGATTGAAGTTAAAACCCTCCCAGTAATAAGAACTGAGAAATGGTTGAGGGAGTGTAGACTGGAGGAGGTTCAAAATGAAGATTCCCAGCGATGTGCACCAATTGATAAATCACCATTTCCAATAAGCTATTCTAATCAGCCTATTACTATCTGTGATGCAGGTACTCCCAAGCCAAAAACTGAAAAGGGTCCTGTCATCAAAAGGTCCAAGAAAACCCTCGTAACTATTCCACCTTCTCGTGCCACCAGGTGAAGAACTAAAGGCAGGAGGAAAAAGGAGATTTCAGAAAAAATAATTGTGGATTTGAACTCTAAAGAAGATTCGGGGGAAGCAGCAGGCGATAAGGGGTTTGATTCACCAATGGTGGAAGAGATCAGTACAAACCAACAAGCAGAGGTTGCTTCGGATTCTGCCGACCTAATGATAATATCAAATGTGCCTTTTGAACAACTGAATCCTGGTAAAGAAGTTCCAGTCCTTGCACCCAAATGGTTGGAAAACTCAATTAGTGATAAAAGAAAAATAGTTCCGTTTTCATTACCATTGGAGGACATGGTTAGCAAGTGTCTAGGAAAGACTCCTAAATCTGAAAAGTTGAAAACCACATCCAAGGTGGACATTGACCCTAATACAGGGAATTGGAGTGCAGAAATAGCCCGGCCAACAACTGATGAAGAAGTCCAGGATCCCACAGTTCAGGATTTCACAATAGAAAGAATAGATCTTGGGACTGCATCACGTGCCACGGATGTGCACCATCTAGAAGCTTCTACCAAAAGGATAGTCAGCCGTACCTGGAAGGATGAAAAAGATAAGGAGTTGAAACAAACTTTACGATCAATGGCTGAGTACATTGATGCCATTCATAATACAAATCCTCAACCTGTTTCTGAACTACCTCTGTCTTTTGACCCAAAATCTCCAGTCAATCAGAAAATGTTAGATCAGATACACATAAACAAAATGGTGACCAAAGTGTTTGATGATTGGTTGGATGGTATCATCCAGAAAGGTACATAATACATTAATGAATTGAAAAATATATATGATGAAACCATGGCTACTATCGAAGATTTGAAAACACAGAATGTTTCGTGGGTAAAAGATGAAGGGAAATGGATGAATGTGATGAATCAAATTGATGAAGTTCAGAAGTATGGGGTAACAAAGTTTTTATCAGAAAAGAATATGACAAGTCTGAACAATGATACACTGTATGTAAGCAAGGGAAACATCGAATGGAGAAACTCAGTATCTCGTCAAGGACGAATTGAATTTACAAAAATGATTAAAGAAATAATTGAGTTCACTCAGTCTTTACAGCATGATTTGGAATGTATCGATGTGAAATATATAAAAGATGACGAGGAGCCAAAAAAGGATATTGATACTGTGGTCCAAACCTTCAAAGAGAAAATCAGTTTTGTTAAAGAAAATGATAACCTATTAATTGAAGATTTCTCTCGGATATCAAAGGTGGAATCACTTCTTCACCTCTGTGTCGATGCACTCCCGGAGCATGCGGAAAAAGTGGCGAAAATTCGAAGAGAGAAAGATGTTTGGAAAGCACAGGTTAAACACATTGGCATCCCTAACTTCTTGAAAATCCAGGAATTTGTTACCGCATATCAGGAATGGAAGGTGCAACGTGTCTCCTCAGCTGAACAAAGCAAATCCAAAGAGTCTAATTCACTACCCCAGTCATGATCTTGCTTGCATAATCTCTTTATTCAGTTATTAGTTGCAATTGTGTTTAAAAACTGTCTTTCAATGAGCTTGTAAGAAACTAAAATCCCATATGGGTCAGAGTTTGTTTTAACTCTGGGTTTAAAAGAACAGTTAATTAGGGTAACTATATATATGTTTTTAGTTGTTAAAACTGATATACAAAAAGTTAAGAAGAAGATACTAGGAATTTTGGAGCTGAACCTTTATGTTTTACAATTTATGTGATGTTGGTCTGAAAGATTTTCATCTGTGAATGAAAATAAGAAATGATTGCTGCAAACTTAAATCTGTGTGTTTAAGTACTTGAAATTGGGTTTCTGTGCAAACTCTTCTTTCATATGGTAATTATTCTCTCATTGTATGACTTATCATGTATGTTTTTATCATTTGCTGGTTCAGTAATATATGTATTTATATATCTGATTATTGTTGAAGATAGAATCTATGTATTTTGTCACTGAATGATGTTATATGGAAGTAAGATATCGCATTCATAACATGGTGATGTATGGATGTTAGTTTGCCTTAAATTCTTTCTGGTTAAAAGTGTATCTGAATGATTAGAATAGTGTCACTGAATGATGTTATATGGAAGAAAGATATCGCATTCATAACATGGTGATGTATGGATGTTAGTTTGCCTTAAATTCTTTCTGGTTAAAAGTGTATCTGAATGATTAGAATAGTTTGAATTCATTGAAGATTAAAAAGGGAGCTGTACCTTAATTTAGAGGGGAATTATTCCTGATAGTTCACCCATTTGTTGTTTAACTTATTTGTTCTAAAAAGAAAGGGTTATAGAGTCAGAACAAAAGAATTTAGACCAGGACAAATCTGTTAGCCAACACTTTTGAACGAAGAAGTTCCTAATGAAGAAGAAGATACACCAGCCATCATGAGCGTAGATGACATAGCTGCAGCCTATTCAAATTTGGATCCTGAAGTAAGAAGGGTAGTCTCATTTAATGACTATTTTAATGCCAAGAGAAAGGATGGAGGTCAAAGGGATAAAAGATAAATAAATAAAGACCTCAAGCAAAAGGCAAATAAGGTCAACCTCCCGAACTTTGATGGAACCCACAAGATAAGTCCACATGCATGGCTCCAAAAATTAAATGATTATTTTCTACTCAGCCCTATGACCGAGAAAGATGCCCTTCAATTTGCTGTCCTACACCTAGAAGGAGCAGCTTACGAATGGTGGCATAATGGAAAAAGAACTCAAGACCATGGTTCCATTACATCCTAGGTAGAGTTCTCTAAGAAGTTCCTCAAGAAATTCGATAGGAGGCATCCACAACAAGATTTCAAAGACTTAACCATGATAAGACAACGAGGGATAGTGGACGAGTACGTGAATGAATTCGAGAAGGTAGCTCTCTGAGTTCCCAAAATGAATAACGAAAGACTCACATTCTTATTTGTTCAAGGCTTGGATGAAAAATTAAGAGGATTAGTAGGAGCACTTAGACCTTCTACTATGGATGATGCCATAGAAATGGCAACACAAGTAGAACAAAGCCAAATTTCTCAAACATTCACAAAACTCCTCCATAAGAAGGAAAGATTACGCGAACCTTTCTCGCCCAAGAATGGAAGGAATGAAAAGAACTTATTTTATAGATGCAAGGAACCCTGGACCCATGGACATACTTGCTAGAGAGATGGAAGGCCTTGAATTGGAGATGGTGCAGCAAAAGATGATTTCTGAAAAAAGAACCTATGTTTCAAATGCAACGAAAAATGGGAGCCTGGTCATCGATGTGCATGGAAAAGGGAACCAAACCTAAAAATCATAACCAATAAAGAGCAAGAGGAAGATTTTGAACCCAAGGTAAAGAAAAAGAAATATAATGAAGAAGAAAGTTTATAATTGCCCAAGTATGAGCAAACCAAGTTAAGACACGATAGGTAGGGAGAATGTCCTCCATCGTGCTCTTGTCTAATTATGTTAAGAGGATGATAGGTAGGGAGAATGTCCTCCATCATACCTCAACAAGACACGATAGGTAGGGAGAATGTCCTCCATTGTGCTCTTGTCTAATTATGTTAAGAGGATGATAGGTAGGGAGAATGTCCTCCATCGTGCTCTTGTCTAATTATGTTAAGAGGATGATAGGTAGGGAGAATGTCCTCTATCATACCTCAACAAGACACGATAGGTAGGGAGAATGTCCTCCATCGTGCTCTTGTCTAATTACGTTAAGAGGATGATAGGTAGGGAGAATGTCCTCCATCACACCTCATCAAGACACGATAGGTAGGGAGAATGTCCTCCATCGTGTTCTTGTCAAATTATGCTAAGACGTGATAGGCAGGGAGTGTGCCCTCCATCACGCTCTAACTTGCAAAGGATCAGCTTCAGAGATAACTTTAGTGTGTAGGTTAAGAAATCAATATATCTTACAAAGGAACAATGGGGAAGTATAATCAATTTCATGAATCAAATTCCTTTCTTTCAAAACTCTCCTTGAAATTCTTCTCCCAATTCATACCAAAAATCATATTATGGGCCCATAACCCACAAGGAACATTCTTCATCTATAATGCTTATATTTCATCAAGCACATCACTATTCAAATAAAAGCTTACCAAATCTTCTTTGAACAAAAAAATTTCTCTCCATGACATCATATAATCAATTACTCCTCAAGAATACTACTCTTTGCAATTTTGGGATCAATAACACATCAAAAGGTAAAACTACAAGATGACAAGTACAAGACTAAATCTCAAGATGCATCTTGGAATCTCAATACTCTCAAATCTTCTTAATCTATGATACTTGCATCCCATCGTTATTATTTAAACATCAAATAAATGCTCTTTGATCACAAATTCTCTTCCATAGAATCACAATCAATTTCTCTTCACTCAAGCGTATTCATTTTAAATCAAAACCATGATTTCGTCTCAACACATCGGATGGTAGACGATTAAAGTGCAAAGAGATGAAAGAACTCGTGATTGCTTGAGGACAAGCAATCTTGAGTGGGGAGGGCTGTCATATCCCGATATTAAGGCATTGTTTAAATTAAAGATTTAAACATTAAGATAAAGGCGATTAAGTCGCTTTCGTAACATGCAGTAATTTTATAAATAATATTATTATTCAAATATTATATATAATATATTTATAAGATATATTATAAATTAATTATAAACAATATTGTTATCAATATAAACATAAATATTGATTATTATTATATAATAGTTATAATTATCCATATTGATAAATAATAGATACAATAATATAAATATAAATAATAAATTGAGTCATATATCCGAAAGCAATATTATAAATGATATATTATTAACAATTATAATAAATATCAATATTAGTAATTAAATATTATATAATATAGGTATCAATGTAAATATAAATATAATATTAATTATAATTATAATAATCATAGTTGGAAAACTCGGTTGGGCAAAAAACTCGGCAAGCCAATTTTTGGAGAGTCAAAAAAAACTCGGAGAAATCTCAGCAAAAAACTCGGCAAATTAAAAAAATTGTTAAAATTTCATTAGAAACACATTTTTTTGCAAAATTCAATGACAAGATAAATCCAATGAGTCCATAAATGAGTATAAAAGTGTTTTCTATTAAATTTGATTGACTTCAATGCAAATTGATTACAAAATCGCATTCTCATGCGGAATCCTGATGGCTAAAAGCCTGATAGTCTGATACAAATTTGAAATTACAATAGATAGCTGAAAATGAAAATAGTAAAACTAGTCTAGAAGTAAATACTAAAAGTAAACACAACATATTACACCTTCCTCTTCCCTAATTTAGCCAAAGCTAGGGAAGAGGCAGATGCTCTAGTCCTGCAAGTGCGCGGTGCCAGTGGCTCTGGCTCTGGCTCTGGCTCCTCATGCTCATGAATGTCCTCCAACCCTACATCTCCTATTGCACCTAGATCCTCCATTGCCTGTCTCTCGAAATCAAGAATCTCGTCTGCGGTAAACAATGGACCCTGCTCATCCTACCCTGTCCAATCACTATAAGGATCTATCTCATCCAAATCAATAGGATCTAGTGATTTGTCCTCTACCTTTTTTGTGCGCAACCAAAGGTTGTATTGCACAAAGACAAGGTCATTGAGGCACTTTTGGGCTAGTTTGTTCCTCTTCTTCGTGTGAATGGCCTCAAACAAGCTCCAATTCCACTCACAACTAGATGCACTACAAGGCTAGCATAGTATGCGGAGGGCAATTTTTTGGAGATGTGGGGTATTTCCACCCCAACTTTTCCACCAAGCCTCTGCAAAAAAAATATTGAAGAGTTAGAAAACAAAGTCAAGACTCAAAACACATTTTATCAAATTATAAATATAAGATATTAAGAATCAAGATGCATGTATGATGTGACAGTGAAATAAACTTAAAGACTCTAAATTTTATACCTGGTGTCTGAGTGGTTCTTCCTCAAATAGCTAGATCTGAAGAAAAGAGTTTACCCCTCGTTTCACTGTAAAGATCCAACTCTTGGACAATGAGGTCTCTCACCTCAACCATGGGTTCCATCCTCTGAATGCATGTTGTGAGCCCCTCCATAACCTCTCCATTAGGATTGGAGAAGTTCTCTGAGAAGTGAAATTGAGGGTTGAGGAAGTACGTTGCAGCATGGATGGGTTGGTGGAGTTGATTGTTCCACCTCCTATCAACAATCTCCCATATGGGATCAAATTTGAGGCTGTCCCCATATAATAATTTTTTATAGCCTCTTTGGCCCTATCCATGGCCTCATAAATATATCCCATGGGGTTTTGATCCCCATCTACCAAGCGAAGGACTCTAACCAAGGGCTCCGACACCTACATTACAAATACAAAAAGATTAAAAATTAAAAATTACAAATTTATAATGAAAGACTTAAATTAAGAAATAAAATACTCAATTTGAATTTAAAATCAAAATTTTGAGGTTACCTTCACGATCTCTGTAGCTCTTTCCTCAAAGAGCTTATCAAACACTATGCTTGCAACTCTCTCTCCTTCAGGGTTTTTTTTATAAGATGATTCTAGCCATGCTGGACACACAAACATTTGTTTCAAAGCATTCAATGAACCAATAATGCTTTGCAATGTTAGGAAAACCGTTGCAAACTTTGTGGCACCCTATCTCACCAACTCTTTCCCTTTCGTATATTCTCTCATCAAACTAAGAACCCAAGGGTGATTGTAGATAAATTTTGTTATGCTCCTTGCATCATTTACAATTGGTGCCACCCAATCAAGTTTGCCTATGTCCTCCAAAAGAAGGTCAAGGCAATGTGCCACACAAGGTGTCCAAAAAAGTGTAGGATGTCTATCCTCAAGCAATCTCCCAGCTGCCACATATGCTGCTGCATTATCCGTGATGACTTGCACAATATTATCTATCCCCACCTCCATGACAACTTCCTCCAACAATGTACACAATGTTTTTGCATTTTTTATTTTGTTGGAGGCATCCACTGATTTCAAAAACACAACTTGACCTTTTGAAGAAATAAAAAAATTAAGGATGGTGCGGTTTCTCCCATCCGTCCACCCATCGGAAAGAATGGTGCAGCCATGTTTCTTCCATTCTTTTTTTTGATCTTCAACTACTTGCACCGCCTTTTCCGTTGCATTTGTGAGCAACCTACAAAATTTTTTAAGTAAAAATTAAAATAAGTACAAAATTTTATTTTTTAAACAAAAAATAACTTAACATAAATTAACTAATCACATAAAATTTAAATTGACTAATGACTAATCACTAACCTCCCACTCAAGTCTTTGCGAGAAGGTGGCTTGTAGCCTTTTCCCGCAACTGTCAATGCAGTAACCAAATTGTGCCAATAGGGACTACTTGCCACATTGAATGCAATGTTATTGAAATACCAAAAGTCTGCACATGCCATGTCGGCATGTTGATGCACCTCCCTATTCCACCCTGTAGCATCCAATGATGTCTGTGCTCCTGGTGTGTTTCTTGGTACAAAAAAACTATGTGGTGAGCGTGAAGATGTAGACCCCGGCGGTGGCATTCTACTCGAAGTAGAGGAAATGGGGGGCCTAGGGGCCAATGTGCCACGAATGCGTGGACCACGAAGAGAGCCCACAATGTTAACATCAGCTCCACTCGTCTCCTCATCTGATTCAGACTCAAAGTCCACTTGCATTTGCTCATGACCATGTCCACCGGCACTAGCTATGCTTGCTGCTATGGCTGCCTTTGTCCTCTCCCTTTGCAATTTTCTTTCTTCGGCCGCTGCAAGTAAGGCAAGCATCTCCCTTTTTATCTCTTCTGTGGTCTTAAGACAACCCTTGGAATCATGACAAGCAATGCCTGCAAGATGGTATGAGGCGATTTATGCCTCCATGTAATACCCTCGTACATTTCTCGCAAACAACCGTTCCAGGATTCGGTCCTCTCACAGCATACTTCCATGTTGGGTCTCTAGCTCCTGGAGGACGAGTGCTTGGAACCCATGACGATGTCATGGGCATGGATGGGGTGGAGCCTAAGGCTGAACTTGAAGCCATTATAGTGCGAATTTAACCTACACATACAAAAAATATGTACAACATATTAGGTTTTTAATAAAAAGAAATCTCTCTAAAATTGATTTAAATTGATACTCATACAAATGTGTTTCAAATTTCAATGATTAAATTAGTCAATAAATTAACTAATCTAAACAACAAAATAGATTTACAATAAAAAAATGAACCTAGGTTTAAAATTTTCAAAAAACAGCGAAAATCATGAAAAAAATAAGAAAAAATCCACAAAAAATAGTGAAGAATCTTGTTTTTTTGGAATCTAAATGCAAAAATGAAGCTTCTTTTTGCTCTATGAAGATTTTGTTTTCAATTTGGATTCAATATTTTGCAACAAGAACTAAAAAAAAATGATTAAACAAAAAGAAAAATGGAAAAATAAAAACTTACCTGGGATTCGAATTTGCCTTCAAAATCCGCAAAAAATGGCGTTTGAATCCGATCTTCTCGATGCCACAACGTTGCAAATGAACTATTTTTGCTTTGGGGGGGGGGGGTTTGTTATGTAGAGCTCAAAAAATCTAAATTCTGATTATGAAAAACCTTTTTTGGCTGCGGAATTGACATATACCTCTGCCCGCGAGTCTTTTGCACGGACTCGGCGAGTCTCTGTAAAAAACTCGCCAAAAACTCGGCTAAAACTCGGGAAAACTCGGCAGAAAGACTCTGCGAGTAGAAGTCAAAATACTCGTTTGGAAAAAAAACTCGCGAGGTTTTGGCGAGTCTGCCAACTATGATAATAATTATAATATAATAATAATAATGTAATAATATTTATATTATAATATATAAGCCTAGCGAAACATATTGGAGGCAATTATAGACTGCAATCCTAGAATATAAAGCAGTGAATATATTAAAACAAACCTTGTATTAGCTTGTAGCATATGATTATTGTCTTATGACTAAAGGACATGGACGATCATTCTAAGGAATTGCATATGGAAAGGTAATTAATAACTTTTGAAGATTTGGTTAGGAATAGTCACCGGGTATGATGAAAGATTGTGTCCTATGATATCAATAAATCAAGCATGGAAGATAGGAATCGGATGAACATGAATAAATCACAATACAAATATAACCAGGGAAACATTCGAATATCATCTGAATCACAACACAAAGAACAGATATATCTTTCCGATTACAAGGAGTATTCTATAGAGACAATGATCAAGAGAGCAGCGATTAATAGAAGGAATCGTGGAGTAAGTGGCAACCTGTATAAGGCAACGTAGATATTGAAAGAGATATTGATCTTTGATTGGGAATTGCATTTGAGGGTAATAACATTGATTAAAAGCAGCGATCAGTGCTGAGGAGATTTGCTCAGCCCTAGAGGGAGTTCGCTTAGCAATTGGAAGGCTCTACCTTGAAGATTCACATTCATTAGGAAGCTGTTTGGCTACAGCAGATCGCCATTGCCCTTTTCATTGTATTTTGACTCAAAGTTGGTATGTTGTAATGCCATTTTATCCCTGAATTTTGTACAGCAGTTATACTCACTGTATTTGGCTACCATAGAGCCGTGTAAGTTGACGTAATTGAAGACTTGAAAGTATTGTTAATTGAGCATTGAGGGACTGTATTGTAACAGCAACATCTAATATAACTTTGCTATCAGAATTGAGTGAAATTGTAATGAAATACATAAGGAAGAAGTCCATAGATATATGAATTGTTTGGTATCCAATTTGCACTTTAGTATATTATTCATGTTGGTAGAAGACCGGAAGTTGCAGGAATAGATTCAGATTTCAGTCCTAGGGTTTAGTTTCAAATTTGCAAGGTCTAGAAAATATTGCTACAACTAGAACGGGACATTACAGGGATGCACCCCTACTTTCCAGCTTAAGGTTGGGAAGGATGGGGGGAAATACTCTAGATGCACCGGTCAGGGAGGGAGTCAGAGGAATCGAGTGAGGGGAGGATGCAACCCTGTTGTTGGCATCTAAGGCCTGTATTGGCTGGTGAGTCTTTGAATCACCAAGAGGTAGAGTTGCTGCCGTTTCCAAGAGGGGTGTTTCCTTGGCAAGAGGTTTCACATTCTGAATACTGCTTCTTTCAGCCGGAGCGTGAGGGAAATCAGCTTCACTTCCTGTATGAAGGTTAGTTAATAAATGTTATTAATATTTAATATTAGATTTCATATTCGGGAGTTACTTTCCTGTATGAAGGTTGCTTAGGGTAGTTTGGGTAGTTGATAGAAAGCAAGGCTTTATAAGCTAATGCTATGTAATGTAAAATCAATGTATGAAATCATAGATGAAATTATAATATATTCTACGTTATCTTCTGCCTGCTAATATGGTATCAAAGCTCTATTCTGATTATGTTCCTCTAGAGATGTGAATTTATTCACTATATATGTTGTCATTCCCAGGAGTGAGAAATGGCATGTGTGGCACTAGTTATAGTCTAGATTGCAAGAGAAAGCACTAAACATAGTTGTGCAAGCATCACAAATTGGAAGGGCCTTCTTTTTGCTAGCGGCAAAAGAGAAGGATCTTGACAAAGATTTCTCATTGCTATTTATGAAAGAGTCGCATTTGCATTGTTTATGATGAATGAAGTGAATTGCTGCATGAAATGCCGCCCATGAATTAATTCTTTGTTGACTAGAACCTTCTTATCCCTCTATGCAAGTTCTGGACAGTGTAAAGATTTGATCATTTATTATTTTAGTTTTTAATCAGTCTGCCAAGAACACAAGGATTTGTCATCCACAGTGTGGTTTGATCATTTTATTGCTGCCGTATTCATAGGGTGGGAGGAATTAAATTTAAAGGTCTCAAGTTCAAGTTTCATGAGGACTTTTATGCACCATAAAAATATACTGCATAAAAACTGTTTCCACGCCATTCACATTGAAGCGACCTCAAGAACTGTTTGAAGGTGTTGCTAGGTGAATTATTACTGGTGCATATGGCGTAGAATCTGATTTCTGTGTTTTGATTATCTTTCTCCTTGTGAGGCGTCCAGGTTGAATGGAAAGAGGCGTAAGGATTTCCTTCATCTTGTTATGTAAGGTTCCAGCATTTATTCTAACTATGTGGGTTTCTTCCATTGGTTTGAGGGCAGTAAATAGAAATTTTAGATATGTGGTGGTGTTGAAGTGTGATTCAAAGTATATATTTTTTCATGCGCATTGTCCATAAGGTGTGGGAGTTGAAAATATATTATTATGTTTTGGAAGATTATATTTTTTCGAATTTTATTTTTGTAATTGGAAATATAAGGAAATAAGATTTTTTTTTTTAATTTTTAATTTTATAAATGGAGAAATCATATGCTAAGTTTAAGGGGCATAATTTTCATATGTGGCAAATAAGGGTGCAATTGATTTTAATTGAAAAGGATCTATGGGATATTTTAGTTGGAAACATAAAAACGCTACAAGATGTAGATGAAGCCACAAAATGGATAGTTAAAGATCGTAAAGCAACAGTGCTCTTTGGTCTTGAATTATCATATGCATACTTGCATCGCATTGATCTTACAAAGACCTCGAAACAAATATGGGATGGTCTTAGTACATTATTTGCCTCCCAAGATTCTAGTCTCGAGATGTGAATCAAGCAAAAACTTTTCGGTTTGAAGATGAATGAAAGTGAATGTATTATTTAACACATCATTACATTTCAATCTCTTCTCAATCAATTTGTTGGTGTTAATTCTAAGATTGAAGATGATGATGCTAAAGCAATATTATTGAGTATTATGCCTTAAAGTTTTGATAATGTTGTATTTACATTAATGATTAAACAAACTCAATCTGAGTTTGGAAACTGTGATTTCTTCCTTGATTGATGAAGAAAGTCAACTCAAGAAAAATTACTTGATTAATGAAGAAACTGCTTCGCTTGTCAAGAAGTCTACCTTTTTAGTAGGGAAGAATAAAGTTTTTAAATGTTTCTATTGTAATCAAAGAGGACATATCCTAATGAGTTGTATAAAACATGCCAAGGATCTCATTGATGACAAGTTGAAGACAAATAAAGTTGTGGCTGCCATTGAAAGTGAGATAGAAGACTATGGTTTTGTAGTACATAATCGAGACTTTCCCTACCATGATAGTGAGGAGGAATATATTTATTAAGAACTAAGCAAGCTCAAAGAGGAGGCTAGAGGCAATGGAAGTTGGAGGAATCTTATCGTTTCGAGCTAGCTTTTCACCCAGAGATGGTACTTTGCATGAGAAGCACCAGTTCTACTTTTGTGTCCCTTATCGTTATGGATAGTTGAGTATGTCTCGATCCACAAACTTGGTGATATATATATCTCTGGATAGTTGAGTATGTCTTGATCCATAGATGTGGAGGTGTGTACCTGTGGATAGTTGAGTATGTCTCAATCCACAGAAGAAGTGTTGTTGTGGATAGTTGAGTATGTCTTGATTCACAGCTGGTTGGTGTTGTTGCAATGTGGATGGTTGAGTATGTTTCGATTCACATGTGAAGTGGTATTCTTGTCCATATTTGAGTATGTCTTAATTCACAAGAGGAGTGGTGTACTTGTGAATAGTTGAGTATGTCTCAATTCATAGGTTTTGTTCGACAGTCAGGACATCTATTGACGTGACTAGTTTGGTGTGTTCTTGTCATGTCCCCTTCTCAAAAATGAAGAATTTGATGGAAGACCCATAGCCTATCTCCATTTTCCGTAGGCTAAGGGAAATATTTTAATAATATTTTAAGGCAACTTAAATGTTGTTATAGCGTCCGTCTAAATGAGACAATTATAAAGGCCTATGTAATACTTTATTTTAAAGTGTTTTATTTTAACACTCGGTGGAAATAGTAAATGTAATTGAGGGCCCGAATGAGGGTACCTATAAAGGAAAAGAAAGCGCTCAAGCCAAATCATCAATAATCATTCTTATGAATTCAAATTTCAAATCAGAGCTCTCAAGGACAAAAATCCTTGGTTGTTGGCAATTCCAGGAGGATGAAACCCCTCTTGGAATGCATAGCGGGTTGGGGGTGAAAACCCTCATTTCCGACTAAGGCAATTCTAATTCAAGGATTGCATTTGAGCATCATTTTCAGGTGATCATTGGCTGGGGTTTGAAGTTTTAGCACTGCTGCCCCATCTTACTGCTGGTACACAGTGATCAACAACATATTTCATAATTTTGTGACCAGCTGCTAGACACTACTGCTATGCCACTTCACATCCAACAATCTACTATTCTATTTTACATCCTGTCAGCACAACAAACTGCGATTTATTGTATTTGCTGTGCCAACCTTGCTTCAGCGAATTATTATTGGGTCGGGCACCAATTTACCTTTCTGTATTCCAGCAGTGAGTGATTTGATTATTAGCTTAGCTGGTAGATAACATCCTTTGCAGAATCCTATGTATATATTTATGGTGTTCCTAAACAATTCTGATGCAGCTGTTGGAAATTAACAATTATTTATAATCTGAAATCCTGCTGCTGTTATCCATTGAATTAATTAAATAATTGCTGACCTACTCGCTGAACTTGTATTCCAATTTACTATGCATCAGATCTGAGTTAATTTTGAGTAGAATTTACCTTTAGATTGCGGCTAATATATGGTGTGTTAAACTCGAGATTTCAACACTAATTTCAGTAGCTAGGGTTTAGCCTCTTATTACCTTTCAATTCATATAAATAGAAAATATAAATCTACTTTCAGTCCATCACTTTGGCATCAATTTTTAATAGTTCCAATACTAGGGCTTGCGAATCATTTGCCATTTATTATTAGTAAATATTAGATTAAATTTAGAAAATTAACTAATTTCATTAGTGTAGGGTTTACTTTGTTTGCATTTCGTTTTCATTTTTTTCTATATTCAGAAAATACAAAAAAATTATATATTTCCAAAAATCCAAAATTGCATATTATTGTTCATTCCAGCTTCCTTAGCTTAGGGTTCAATTTCATAGTTCAGCATTTACTTTCAGCATTTTCTATAGCCTTAAAAATACAAAAAAAAATCACATATATCCAAAAAACTCTAAAAAGGGACATTATAGTTCTGGGTGAGCAAGGAGATTTGGTGGAGGCGCTTGATCATATTTTCAGATGGGCTGTTGTGTTCAGTCCATGCAGTATTCTGTTTTTTGTTCGGATTGATGTAATCAGGGGGGAATGTTTGAATATTATATCTTAGTATAGTATATAGCTAAGTTACTGGGTTCTTTTCATATGCTCACCATGCCCGTATGGGTCCGTTTCGGGAACGAGTACGAGACGCCAAGGGTTCACCCAGGGTTGTGCCCAGGTAAAACCCTGGAAGAACCCGGGCAAAACCTAGGAGAACCCAGGGAGGGATGCCCAAAATGGTGTCAAAATCAACTTTTTAAACATTTTTTTAACCTTTTTTTTATCTTTAAAATATCTTAAATGTGTCTATTTCGCCCTAAAAGTGAAATTTATCCAAGTATGACTAAAAGTGAAATAAAGTTTTTAAATGAACATTTTAATGCTTTGGCATTCCAAAATAATGAAAATAAGATTTTTTTATAAGTATGAAGTTGTAATGTAAAAGTGGTATCATCTAGTTTTTTTGGATAATCTTGTTCTATTAGTTTAATAAAGCAATTGGGAGGTATAAATCCAATCTCCATAACATTTTCTAGCATCCTCCAAGCCTTTGAAAAAATGGGAGCTTTAGAATAGGGTGTAGAAATTTATCAAATCAGAATGGAAAGAAGATTTTTGTTTGACATAGTAGCTGCAAATGCCTTGGTACATATGTATGCAAAATGTGGAACAGTGGAAGCATACATAAGGCAAGTGAACTATTTGACAAAATACATCAAAAGAACATGGTTTCATGGACTGCAATGCTTATAGGATATACACAAAATTGGTTTGTGCTATTAATTGCTATTAATGACTATATTCTTTTTATCAAGTGTTTTATTGTTAGGACATATGGTTTGTATAGAGTGTAACATTGGTTTTTGATTTGAATAAATTAGATATAGCTTTAATGGTTGGTCATACCATCATAGTCTTTACAATACTATATAGTCCTCCATTAGATGGAGCTTATTTTAATCAACAATACATATATTACATGAAGGAGCTTGATTTCTATTGCTTTGATGGTGCTACTTGGATTCAATTATGACTTTGAAATCACTAAATTATGAATTTCAATTCACGAGTATTTTGAATTTTCATTATTACAAGTTATGAGGTATATATATGTTGTACTGTACCCGGGCCAAAAAAAAATGTTGTATCCACATACCCAAACCTCGTATCCATACCCGAACCCGTACCAGGATCAGCAACTTAGGTATATAGGTTAGATAATAAATAAATAAACACATTAGTAATGCTAATTAATAAATGTTATTAGTAATTAATATTAGATTGCATATTCCGGAGTTACTTTCCCGAATGGAGGTTACTTAGGGTAGTTTGGGTAGTTGATAGAAAGCAAGGCTTTTTAAACCAATGCAATGCATTTTAAAATCAATGTATGAAATTCCAGATGAAATTATAGTATATTTTGCATTATTTTCTGCCCACTAATAAATTGCAGGTCACCATGCCCTTGATCACACCTAGTGTGCCATGCTTTCATGTAGGGTCCTTTCTACCTTGTATAATGCTTTGCACATTGTGATGCAGGGACTTCCAGAGGTCATAACTTTTGACTCGGATGTAGGTTTTCTACGAAATTTTACTGGTGGATGCGTTATGAGGTGGCCAGTGGTTTCCCAACCAACCCTAGTCGGTTGGACCTCATCTTGGCACTTTTTCGGGGCTTGAAACTTTCATCTTGGCCCCTCAAAATGGCAAATTAGTGTTTTTTTCTAGTTTTTTAAAAGTTGCTTTTTTTAATAACTTGAAACTCATGTTTTGAATTTAGGATGTTAGTTGGTTTTCCGTCCTACCTTAGCTTTATGAGCTTTTTGGGAAAAAACTGGATTCTCAAGATATGATTGTAAAATTACCTAAAATGACAAAATCTGACAATTGTCGAAATCTGCCAAAAAAGGTAATTTTTTTTTTTTTTTTTGTTTTCTTAGATATAAGAGAGTTTTCTCTCATTGTAGTGGCAGAGTTGATGAATAGAAGTTTTGTTATGTTTCAGCTTCGAAATTTTTGTCTCATGTTTAATGGCACAATTCTGTTGAGTGTATGTTGTGTGCTGCATCATTTGGTATCAAAGCAGGAAGATGGCTGGGAGAGGAAGAGGAAGAGGCGGTCTTGCCCAGATGCATAGAGATATGCAAAATCTGCAAAGGCAAATAGCAGAACTTACAACACGGATGGAAACCCAAAGACTGGGTAGAGGAGGAGACGAATCTGATGAAGAGATAGGTCAAGGAGGTGCAAATCAAGATACAGAACATGAAAAAGAAGAATTAGAAGGCATGAGTTTTGAAGAGAGGATGCTCAGGGCCTTAGAAGGAAAAAATGAAGAGATCAAGGTAGATGTTTCAGATTATGCAGGTAGCCTTAAACCAAAGGAGTTGATAGACTGGTTGAATGGCATGAGAAAATTTTTTGAATGGAAATCCATGACAGAGGAGAAGAAGGTAAAATTTGCATGCACCAAATTAAAGGGTCATGCAATGATTTGGTGGGATCATCTTCAAAAGGAACGAACAAGGAAAGGCAAGGATAAGATCAGGACATGGAATAAAATGGAGAAGAAGTTGAGAGAAAATTTTTTGCCCATAGATTATGCGCAAACCCTTTTTCGTAGGTTTCAAAATTTAAAGCAGAACCTCTCTTCTGTGCAAGATTATACAAATGAGTTTTATACACTGTCTATACGTATAGAGCATCAAGAAACTGATGAA
Organism: Cunninghamia lanceolata; assembly: GCA_027924645.1. NCBI lineage: Eukaryota > Viridiplantae > Streptophyta > Pinopsida > Cupressales > Cupressaceae > Cunninghamia > Cunninghamia lanceolata. Next base: position 3,174,052 of record BSBN01001310.1, read on the forward strand.
CAAATGGCTGCTAGATATGTGAATGGCCTGAAATTTTCTATTCAAGATGAATTGAGCATGCATCGACTCAACAATATGGAAGAGGCTTACCAATTGGCTCTAAAGGCTGAAGAAAAACAAAACAGACAGTACCATCAGAGGAATAGAGGAGGAAGAAGGGGTACATCAACCCCATTTTGAGGAGGTTCAAATTATGGCAGGGGAGAGTCATCCCATGGTTTGGAAAAACAAGTAGACACTCGGCAAGATCCTCCGAATCAAGAACGAGGAAGGGGATTTCAAAGAGGTAGAGGTTATGGTAGTGGTAGAGGATGGGAAAACCAAAGAAGGCCTTTCACTTGTTTCAGATGTGGAGAAGAAGGTCATAGGGCATTTGAATGCTCCAATTATAACATGCAAGAAAGAAATCAAGGAGGACAACCTAGGGTGAACATGATTCAAATACAGCATGAAGTGGAAGGGACAGAACTGGAGGTTCCACCAAATGTGGGAGAAAGTCTCATGATGAGAAGAGCAATGGTGATTCCAGAGAAGGAGAAAACACAAGCCAAAAGCTCTGATGGTTCATGGCTTCGAACCAATATCTTCAGAACCAGATGCACTTCGGGTGGCAAGGTATGTCAAGTCATTGTTGATGGAGGTAGTTGTGAAAATATGGTTTCTAAAGAAATGGTAGACAAATTGAATTTACACTGTGAAAAACATCCTCATCCGTATCGCATTGCATGGTTTAAAAAGGGAAATGAAGTCACTGTTTATAAAAGATGCCTAATTAAGTTTAGCATAGGGAAGATCTATCAGGATGAGATATGGTGTGATGTTGTCCCAATGGATGCCTGTGATGTGTTATTGGGAAGGCCATGGCAGTATGATAGAAAAGTTATGCATGATGGAGAGAAAAACACATACACCTTTTGGAAAGATGGCGCTAAGGTGATTTTATTGCCTCTCAAGGATGAAGGAAAAGGTGAGACCATGTTGTCTGAAAGAGATCTTGTTAAAGAAATGAAGGTGACAGGGTGTTGCTATGCATTAGTAGTGAAAAAAGGTGAAGAGGAAGACATTTTAGTTCCCCCAAAAGTAGCCGAGCTATTGAAAGAATTTGTTGATGTTTTACCTAATGAATTGCCTAATGGTCTACCGCCAAAGAGAGATATTCAGCATCATATTGATTTGATTCCAGGAGCAACTCTACCCAACCAAGCAGCTTATAGGATGAATCCAACACAACATGCAGAGATGAATAAGCAAGTAACAGAACTCCTAAGTAAAGGTGTGGTGAGAGAGAGCATGAGCCCATGTGCTGTACCTGCATTGTTAACCCCAAAAAATGATGGAACATGGAGGATGTGCACTGATAGCAAAGCAATTAATAAGATTACCATCAAGTATCGGTTTCCTATACCTCGTATGGAGGACATGATGGATGTCCTTGCAGGGGCTAAATATTTTAGCAAGATCGACCTACGAAGTAGCTACCACCAAATCCGGATTTGAGAAGGGGATGAGTGGAAGACAACCTTTAAGACTGGAGATGGATTATATGAGTGGATGGTTATGCCATTCGGGTTATCAAATGCACCTAGCACATTTATGAGATTCATGAACACTATACTACGCCCTTACATTGGTAAGTTTGTGGTAGTTTATTTTGATGATATTTTGGTATTTAGTAACAGCAAAGAAGAGCACCTACAACACTTGAGGATCATCTTTGGTGTGTTAAGGAAGGAGGAGCTCTATGCCAATTTGAAAAAGTGTAGGTTCATGCAGGACAGTTTGGTTTTTTTAGGCTTTGTCATTTCTAAAGATGGTATCAGAATGGATCCAGAAAAGGTTAGGGCGATTCTAGAATGGCCTAGTCCAAGCAGCATCACTGCGGTAAAAAATTTTCATGGCTTGGCCACTTTCTATCGAAAGTTCATTCGAAATTTCAGTAGTATTGTAGCTCCTATAACAGATTGCACCAAAGGGAGGGAGTTTGTATGGACCAAGGATGCTGAGGAGAGCTTTAAGTACTTGAAGAAAAAGGTAACAGAAGCACCTATACTTGCATTGCCAAATTTTGATAAAATATTTGAAGTAGAATGTGATGCCTCCCATGTGGGAATAGGTGCTGTGCTTAGCCAAGCTGGAAAACCTATAGCTTTCTTTAGTGAAAAGCTGAATGCAGTGAGAAAGAATTATTCTACTTATGATTTGGAATTTTATGCAATTGTTCAAACATTAAGGCATTGGAGACATTATCTAGTTCCCCAGGAGTTTGTATTGTTTACAGATCATATTGCACTGAGATACTTGAACACACAGAAAAAGTTGAATAGTAGGCATGCCAAGTGGGTCTCTTTCTTGCAGGGTTACAACTTTGTGCTGAAGCATAAGTTTGGAAAACAAAATCAGGTTGCAGATGCATTAAGTAGGCGTGTTGCACTTTTGACCACAATGGAAGCTGAGGTGATTGGTTTTGATGCCATAAAAAATTTGTATGAGTCTGATGATGATTTTTGGGAGATTGTGGAACAATTGAAGGCACCAATATCTGGTAATTTGGATCACTTTAGGGGTGAATATTTTATGCAAGATGGGTATCTATTTAAAGGAAAACAACTATGCATACCGGCTGGCTCTATGAGGGACAACATTTTCAGAGAATTTCATAGTAGTGGGTTGGCTGGACATTTTGGCAAGGACAAGACAATAGCCTTGATAGAAGATAAATATTACTGGCCAAAGATGAAAAGGGATATAACTAAGTATGTAACAAGGTGTAGAATCTGCCAAGTGGCTAAGGGACATTCACAGAATACAGGATTGTATATGCCCTTACCAATACCAGCTGCACCATGGACAGATTTGAGCATGGACTTTGTGTTGGGACTTCCACATACTCAACGAGGTAATGATTCCATTTTTGTAGTTGTTGATAGGTTCTCCAAGATGGTTCATTTTATTGCCTGTAAGAAAACTAATGATGCAACGAGGGTAGCAGAGTTATTTTTTTCAGAAGTTGTTAGACTACATGGTGTTCCAAAGACTATTACCTCTGACAAGGATACCAAATTCCTCAGTCATTTTTGGAGGACTTTATGGAAGAAGATGGGGACCAAGTTACAGTTTAGTAGTGCCTATCATCCTCAAACAGATGGGCAAACAGAGGTAGTTAATCGGAGTCTGGGAAATTTGCTGAGGTGTATTGTTGGAGAAAAGCCAAAACAATGGGATTTGGCATTACCCCAGGCCGAATTTGCCTATAATAGTTCTGTTAACCGATCAACAGGAAAGTCCCCTTTCCAGATTGTGTATGGCAGGAATCCTCAGGGTGTTCTAGATTTGGTATAGCTACCAATGAAAGATCGAGTCAGTGATGATGGGGAAGCATTTGCAGAACACCTTCAACAGTTGCAGCAAGAAGTGAGACAGAAGTTGCAGGACAGTAATGAGAGGTATAAGAATTTAGTGGATACTAGTCGACGACATCGGACATTCAATGAAGGTGACTTAGTGATGGTATATTTGAGAAAAGAGCGGTTTCCTACTGGAACATATCACAAGTTGAAGTACAAGAAAATTGGTCCTTGCAGAATTACAAAGAAGATCAATGATAATGCATATGAGGTCAGTTTACCAGATGATCTCGCTATTTCTCCCGTGTTTAATATTTCTAATTTATATGCATTCCATGGTGAGGATGATGCTGAAGATAGTCAACCAGAGGTGGCATGGCACAACCACATTCCCCATAAGAAGAAGGAAAAGATTGCACAGATTCTTGATAAGAACACTATCTACACTCGGCAAGGGCGTTACAACAAGTATTTAGTACAGTGGGAAGGATTGTCACCAACAGATAGCACATGGATTACAGAGTGGGAAGTGCAGAGGTTAGATCCCATCAAATGGCAGCAGTTTGAAGACACTCACTTGAAGGAGCTGCGTTCTTTTCAACCAGAGGAGAATGATGCAGGGACTTCCGAAGGTCATAACTTTTGACTCAGATGTGGGTTTTCTACGAAATTTTACAGGTGGATGCGTTATGAGGTGGCCAGTGGTTTCCCAACCCACCCTAGTCGGTTGGACCTCGTCTTGGCACTTTTTCGGGGCTTGAAACTTTCATCTTGGCCCTCAAAATGGCAAATTAGTGTTTTTTTCTAGTTTTTTAAAAGTTGCTTTTTTTAATAACTCGAAACTCATGTTTTGAATTTAGGATGTTAGTTGGTTTTTTGTCCTACCTTATCTTTATGAGCTTTTTGGGAAAAAATTGGATTCTCAAGATATGATTGTAAAATTACCTAAAATGGCAAAATCTGACAATTGTCGAAATCTGCCAAAAAAGGTAATTTTTTATTTTTATTTTTGTTTTCTTAGATATAAGAGAGTTTTCTCTCATTGTAGCGGCAGAGTTGATGAATAGAAGTTTTGTTATGTTTCAGCTTCGAAATTTTTGTCTCTCATGTTTAATGGCACAATTCTGTTGAGTGTATGTTGTGTGCTGCATCACATTGTAGAGAATAAAGACATCGAAAAACAAAACTAAGCATTAGCTCCTGAAACAGGAACGGAAAAAAAAAAGAATAAAAAACCCAAGGAAATACCTATCTCCAATTGTCAGTAAATCCTCCTAGTCCCCTGACAATCACTTAACACAGTTGAGATTCAAATTTCTCAAGGAAAAAGTAACAATCAAAGTTAGATCATTTGGGTTTTATACTTGTTTTGTTTTTCTATTTTTTTGCCAGCCAAATCTATTCGTCATATTCACTGGGTCTAAGTAAGTCTTGCCAAGTAACTAGCAATTTTTTTAGTAGACTTGGCTCATGAGTTGTGGGTAAGTTACTCACCCAGCTGAAAAACTCGCAAGTTTGGTGAGTACTCGCTATGTTTTAGAACCCTAGTCTATATAGTGTATTTGTTGGTGTGAATAGGGGTTTTTCCTAACTAGTTTGGTTAATTCATATTATTCAACTATTTATTAGTTAAATAATATTCACACATCACACATAATTCACATGTTGACTTAGTGAGTCTTTTAGATGTTTCTAGTTGTTGATAGTTGTAGTGAGTTGTCTTATCCTACATGTGCTTTAGTTGGCATCCTATCCTCTAGTTGTCACATGTGATAGGAATGTGACACTTCTCACATGACTACAACTCTTTGATTGTCGTCCTTGCCTTTAACAGCAAGGCTCTCTCATTGTATTTCATGACAGTTTCATATAACAATTTCATACACTTTGTTGCATAAAATCTTGCTCCATTGTTTTAGCATCTTCTTTGTTATCTTTGTGTGGAAGGTTGTCTTGATTGCAGGGATCCTAGCTTGCTGAGTCACATTGACTCTTACATGGTATCAGAGTCAAATCTGCAATTTCCTTCCCTCATTGGAGAGGTTTTACTCGGAGTTGTGTTTTACGTGCGTCCTAGAGCAAATCGGACATCACCATTGTGATCAGGAGGCCAAAATCAGTATAAATCAGCTTTTCAAACGCCAAAATCGAAGGTCAGAAAAATTTTGGCAAAATTTTTTTGCCCCTGGTTAGGCCTTCTGCGACATTTTTACGGTACCGTACTCCGTTAGTAATGCGTCAGTGTCGTACTTGGGTCAGATCTACAGGCGTCATCATCGGAATCCAAAAAAAATTTGTCGGCATGGAGGTTCCCTGGTCGTCGGCCGCTACACAGGCCTTCGTGCTTCCTTTTTTATTCCGCAGATATTTTTAGTTCGTAGATCAAAACAAATCCAGCAGCAATCTTTCTTTTCCATCGGTCAACAGTTTCCTTTGGCGGTTATTAAACAGGCACCTACAGTCGGCGTCTACCAAACAGTGGTCACCAAATAGTTTTCTATAGGCGGTCTGTCTCACCCTGGAAATCTTCTAAACTCATCGCTTGGTAGTTATTAATACCGCCCAGAACTGCCATCTGCGGATCGTTGGTGACCCCCGATAAGCGGTTTCAAACCGCGGCTTCTGCATGTGAAAACAAGCATTTTTTGACCAAACAACAACGGTCAACACATACCACAGTGGTTTTCGAGTTTTTATGGTGGTTTCAGACTGTCGACTAGCGGTTTTGGCCAAGTAAAAGGCGGTTCTCCCATATATTGCAGGCGGTTTTGTCAACAAACTAGTGGTATTTTCCCTTAGCAAGCAATTTTTTGAAAGGTGTTTTTTCGACTAATACTAGCGGTTTTTTTTCCTGATCTCAGACTATTTTTCCTTGACGATTGTTTCCCAGTGACCGTAGAGGGAATATTCCGTCAGGGTGACCTGTTTTGCCCCTCAATGTCCTAAAGTAGGGTTTTTTTTGCTTTTTGCACAACTTTTGCCCACGGTGTCAAAATCGGGCAAACAAGATATTTTTGGAAAGCTAACAGAGAGCATTTCGCAGTGGTATCAGTCATTTTCCCAGATTTTGCTATTTGACAGCATTTATTGCAGGTTGAAGACAAATCTTCTTTTTTGGCTTATGAGTTCATAACTTTCTGTTACGATCTCTGATTTTCGTGATTCTTGCGGCATCGAAAAGGTATTTAGGAGCTCTTCAAATCCATCCATGCACTTTTCTCAGATTCTACTCTAGGTTCATTTTATTCAATTTGTCATTTTTTTGCCTTTTGAGTGATAACTTGGGCATTTTGAGATTTGAGGAGGTGAAATTTGTTTTGAGAGGATTTGTTTGCTGTAATACATCATTGTGAGTGATTGTAATCTGATTCGGATCTCTTTCTTAAGAGATTTTGATTGCTTTTCCCATTTTTGGTCTCTTGAGGACAATTGTAAATCGCACTAAGTATAAAGTGCCAAAACAAATTTGGGGCCTCTCTTGCATAGTAAAGGGATGTTGTGTTGTCTTTCTTTTTCATCATGGATGTGCCTCAAATTCCACTTTTAACTCCATATAATTATTATGAATGGAAGAAAATCATGGAGTTTCTATTGTATAAACAAAAGTTACATAGAATAACTTTAGGCACAGATCCTAAAGCCACAGGTGCTACTGACAGAAGAAAATGGTTAGATAGAAGAGATGAGGCTTATGGCACACTTTGTCTTGCTATTTCTCCAAATCTGAGATTTCATGTTGAGTCTTGTACAACACCAAATGAGATATGCACAACACTAGACAATCTCTTTGGCAAGCAAGATAAAATAAGAAGGTTCAAATTGGAGAATGAACTAATTGCACTTAATCCTCAAGACTTTGATCAAATTGAAGATTTCTTCACCAAGTTTAACTCTCTCAGGTTGCAACTCAAACAGTGTGGTCTTGAGAAAGAAGAACAATTGATTCTATCTATTCTTGCAAAATTGGGTCCTGCATATTCAATTTATATTTCTACCTTTTATGCTACAATGGATGCTTTTGGTAGTAAGTTTACAATGCCTTCACTTGAGGAGTTTGTTGCACAACTCAGAAGAGAACAAGCCAAGCTACTACACATGGGCACATTGAAGTCTCCTAGATCACAGGCTCTAGTTGCAACACAAAGCACAAAAGACCCTAAGGCTTCAAATAATAAGGGAAAGAAACAAAAGGATTCAAAGTCTAATGAGCAAGAGAAAGAATCAAATAAAACCCCGAACTCTTCTTCCAAAGAGGAGTCCAATAAGAAGCAGCAGCCAAAGTGTTCTTATTGTAAGAAATTGGGTCATGATGAGATGTCACAACTTCTTCAAAAATATAACATTGAGTATTCTTCATCAACATCAATTTTAGCCAATTCTTCTTCTTCGACACCATCATCATCTACACAGATAGGGACAATAGGATTGCTAATGCATCATACAAAGGAAAAGGGCCGGCACTCTTTGCTTCAACAAGTCTTCAGTCAGATAGATGGCTTCTTGATTCAGGAGCTTCATATCATATGGCATCTTCACAAGGGATGTTCTCTTCATTCCAGTCATATACTTCGCCACCTATTTTGATGGCTAACAATACATACATGCATGCAACTGGTAAAGGAACTATTGATGTTGGTAAGTGTACATTCAACAATGTGTTGTGTGTACCTTCCTTGACAACAAATCTCCTTTCCATCTATCATAGTACTCATTGTGGTGTAGGGAAGACAGTTGAGTTCACTCCTAATTCTGTGATCATACAGGACTTGGAGAGCAGAGATATCATTGCTATTGGGATGGTTGATCATGCATCTCACTTGTATACATTTTCTCATTTTGTTTTTGATGATGATGTAGATCCATTGATTGCTATTCACACTTATGCATCAAGTGTGAATCTGAGGAGAAGTTTGGTCACTTGAACCTTGGTGTTCTTGCAACTACTTCAGTTCTTGAGACTAGTTTTGAACTTCCTCCTCCTTCTACAGAGATTGGCATTGACATAGCTTCATCCACTTCAGTTGAGAAGGATATTCTTTGTCTTCCAAATACAGGTTTTTGGGATGAGTACTTGACAGGTATTTTAGACTTGTTTCGTGAGTCCTATCTTGATGACTTGGAGGACATCATTGATGACATTCATCTCCTCTTTGAAGGAGTTGATTCTTCTACTTCGGATGTGCAGGCACCATCTTTTCCTCTTCACTTGTCACAATTTGGTGTTGAGTTGGAGTATCTTGAGCATCATTCAGAGGATTCTTTGTCTTTGGAGATTGATGATCTTGAGTTTTCATCTTGTCTTGGATTGTCACATTCTTTGATCAAGCATACAGCACCTGATTACGTGACATCTTTTGGTTGTGACATGTGGACACTTGAGCAGTTTATAGAGACAACATACATCATGAGGCTTTTTCCCTCATACCTTGAGATGGAGTTTCTTCGACATCAACCTTTGGCCCTGTTTCTTCCTAAGGGGAAGATTGTTGTTTGTAGGCTTTGGATTCTCGTCAGCATTCTTCTTTAGGTATTCACCATCGGCAAAGGAGCTGCTTCATTGTGGGGGGGACCTATAGTCTCACACTTGCTCTCCTATGGGGGGGTAATTGATTGTACATATGTGTTGGATGTAGTCCTTGGGGGGTGTTAAGTCCTCCTTCCATCACATCTTTCATTCCATTTGTTTTTTCTGCATTCTCACTTTTGGAGAGGAGTTTTGTCCCATGAGGTTTTCTCCTTTTCTCCACTTGAGATTTGTTGTACATGGGTACCTAACATGGCCTAGTAGTCGGGACCCATCATTGCATCTTTGCTTTAGTCAGCTACTCTCTAAGTTGCACTTAAGGGGGTGTTGGTGTGAATAGGGGATTTTTCCTAACTAGTTTGGTTAATTTCCCCTTGTGTAGTTAATTCATATTATTTAACTATTTATTAGTTAAATAATGTTCACACATCACACATAATTCACATGTTAAGTTGACTTAGTGAGTCTTTTAGATGTTTCTAGTTGTTGATAGTTGTAGTGAGTTGTCTTATCCTACACGTGCTCTAGTTGGCATCCTATCCTCTAGTTGTCACATGTGATAGGAATGTGACACTTGTCACATGACTACAACTCCTTGATTGTCATCCTTGCCTTTATAAGCAAGGCTCTCTCATTGTATTTCATGACAGTTTCATATAACAATTTCATACACTTTGTTGTATAGAATCTTGCTCCATTGTTTTAGCATCTTCTCTGTTATTTTTGTGTGGAAGGTTGTCTTGATTGTAGGGATCCTGGCTTTGCTGAGTCACATTGACTCTTATAGTATTGTCAGATGAACAAGCTAGACATTGACGTGTCAATGGCTTAGGTGTTTGAGATTAAATGTTGAAGATAGAGATGTAAATAACTGATGTATTCTTATATCATTTAAAGCTAATGTTGATGTCATTATGAACATTAACTAACCACTTAGCTAGAGTTGGTGTGATCATTTGTTACATCTATCAGCCTCCCATACAAATGGATCCCTGCCAAAGACACATACAGCTTTCAAGGACAGGATGGTGCTTAACTAGTTGATGTATTGCTCAAGTCATATCTAATATCTGACAACATTATTGATGTGTGTTTCTCTATGCATCACCCTTCTGACTCAAATACAATGGAATGTTGGTGGGGTCATTGAAGTTTCCATATCAATTTGTTTGAATATAACATTATTGTACAGAGTTTTCAGTTGTACAAGTTTTACTGGGGTAGCATATGTGTCAATTGATAAGGTTTTGGAATTTTATATTAATATTTGTTCACAATCTAAATAAAAGTGCTTAAAGACATTTCAAATATATTATGCCACTCTACAGTCCCTGAGCAAGAAGTACGCAGGCCTGAGTGGACTTGTAGTGTGCTTATGCAGCATGTTTAGTCTTAATGCTGGTCTCCTGTGATCTTTTTATGTGCAGAATAATGATTGACATTGTATTTATATAATATTGCTGACAGGTTTCAATGAGTTCGGGAACAATCACTGCATATTCACTTATGAGTTTGGAAGCCCGTGGGATGCTATTTGTTGCACCAGGAACAGAGGTATTGATCTACCCTTTCTTTTCAGACAGAAAAAAGTTATCTCTAGCTATTCACAACCATGCTCTTCAAGAGGTGTATGAGTCATGCTTGCAAATGAGTAAATGCAAAGATACTCATTGCATTAAAATTACAAAATCATATCATTTTGAGCAGTAATGAGATGGTTTACTTTTCTTGCTTTTGTTGCATCATGAAATAAATATTAGTCATGCACTTCCAAGTCAATATTTTGAAGATATTATTTGTACTCCAGTTTTGGTAAGCTTGTATTGATAGAGTTATGCATTCAGAATTGTAATCTGTTACTGGTTTTGACTTAACAAGATATAATTTTGGTTTGTAGTTTGTACTTCTCAGCATGGGAAGTAAACTTGCATTTCAGGATTCATATAACTACATTTGTTTTTTCATAAAACTCATTTGATTGTCATGACTCATAACTGTATCACAGAGTCTGTTAATGATTTCCAGTGTAAGTCTCATCAAATGCCCACTATGTTTTGAGTTTGGAAGATGCAGCCATTATAAATTTATACTGTGGTTAACTGTTTTTTCAGACTTATGATGGAATGATAATTGGGGAACATTCACGGGACTCGGATCTTGATGTATGTTTCTACCACTCTTAACTTGATCTTATTTCTTTTTTCAACTAGTTACATGTGAACTGTCATGGTACACAAGGTTCTGCTAAAGAATAAATAGATTTGAAGTTAACAAGCATTAATGATTCAGAAACATGTAACTATGTTTCATAGGTCAATCCTGTACGTGCGAAAGAGTTGTCTAATGTGCGTGCTGCAGGCAAGGATGAAAATGTCCGTTTATCACCTCCTCGTCAGGTATGCCTACACTTATTTATTATTCTATTTTGCCTTCCTTTTCTCCTTTGTGATTCGAAACATTTCTGTTCCAATATATTCTTATTAAACCCCTTTCCACTGTTGAATGTGGATAGGTGAGAAGTCCACGATTCATTTTCATCACTTCTGTCATGAGTTTCTATATCGCATTAATGATATTATAAAACTGTCTTAACTAGTCATAAAAATAAATAAATATTAATATCTGCTTGGTCTCAAGAATCAAAACTATGCTTCTTTCGTCTGCTACACCTGCTCAAATAAATGTGCCTGGACTATTTATCCTCTTTTGAAACACAATAATACCCATTCGTGCATTAATTTGAAAAATTAGATTCATTCATGTGTTTTTTTGCTTTCTTTTACACAATCATGTTTTATTGATATATTTTCACTCTAACCAGGCAAGAGGTGTTCACATTCTCTAAGCTCTTGCAATGATGATTTTGATGCCCTGATGAATCTGAATATTTTTTTGAAGTCAATGTGACTGGAAACTGAACTGTTAGGTGTTTCCAATTCAAGGACTCTGTCCTATATTTCAAACCTAGTTGTGGGTTAAAGCATTACAAGTTTTGTTTTATAAGAGGTATCATCTCATCAAGGGTGCTATTAATATGCTAACGTGTTATTCTTATGTAGTGGATGCAATTAAGGCTGGACTTCAAAATTTCTTAGAAAATCATGTTACAAGTTTTGGAACCAAGGAACTGACAATTTTTGTTTTCAGATGACCCTGGAGGAAGCAATTGGATACGTCGCTGTTGATGAACTCATTGAGGTGGGTCCTAACATCCAGAATAGCTTGAACATATACTTGCTACCTTATAACAAAGATGTGCCAATTGATTGTTGGATGTAGAATTTGTTGGTTATAATTTTTGTAGTTTGTGGCATGCATTTTTTAACTTCTGTTACTAATTAAAATTTCTTTTTACAATCTTTTCAATTCTGTGTGACATGTTTGTGAGCACATTTTCGTCTGCAAAAATGCTCACATTTGAATGCATTCCAAACTATTTTGAGAGGTGACAAATGTTGAGAGTATATTTGCAGGTAACCCCAAAAGTTGTACGCTTGAGGAAAAAATATTTGGATGTCAACAAACGGAAATCAATGCGGCGTATGATCAAGGAATGATGACAGAATTGCAGATATCTGTGCATTGACTGCACAGATTATTGAAACACAACCTGCTTTCGGATAAGAGTTCCTGGGTTCCACATACAAGTACAAGATTAAGAGAGAGTTTTGGTATGGGAGATAAATTATTCATTGATATGTACTTCATTTTTCTCGAATAATTCATTGATATGCTGACATTTTTTTTCAAAATTCATTTAGAAAGAAAGAAATCCACTGTGTTATAAATGCTCATTGCGCTGAGGGTATGCTCAAGTCTACATTGGAGAGGCTGTAATATGATACGAAAAAATAGTTTTGCAAATTGATCCATTAATATGTACCCATATTTCTCAAAAACTCATTTAGAAAGAAAGTGATCCTTCTTGTAGATGCCTCGTAGGCTGAAGGGAAGCTCAGTCTAGGTTGGAAAGGTTGGAATGTAATATGCATTTAAAAAAAAGATAAATAAATTAACAAAGATATCAATCTTGTGTCTATTCTTTAGCAGAGTTCATTGCAGCCTGCTGTATGTATCTGAGACATTTTTACCTCTTCAAATTTGCATCTATTTGCCTCAATAGCATCTTTCATGTCTCACATGCAGATATGCAAAGTTTAGTTGTGGTTTAAAATTGGAAGTCAGTATTATAAAAGAAGTGCAAAGTTAAACTAATGATCCCAATTTTTCTTTGGAAATATATTATTTGATCATTGCATTAATATTTGGCCTTTGCAAATAGATTTCATATTTTCTGGTTCCCAAGTGAGTATACTAAATAGGAATATATTCTTTTCATAGACTTGACTTTCTTCACAAATAATTCAAGTGGAATGTAAGTGCAAGCTTTCTAGTTGCATTCAACACATCACAGTCAAGATACAATAGTGAAACGGGGTTTACACATTTCAACTTGCATTTTATCACTGTACTGGGTTTATACATTTCAACTTGCATTTTATCACTTTACTGTAATCTCAAATCTTCATTGTTCTGAAACTTTTATCCCAAGTGCAAAGAAATATAAAAGACTATGTACAGATAAAATGACTTTTATGACGGGATTAATAATGATTTAAGTAGTGGCGTTGAATTGAATAATGCAATAAAAATTTGTTATGAAAAGCTGTGACGGTTATTCTCAACCACCTTGGAAAATGTTATATATGGCATTGTATTTAAAAATCTTGGCACAAAAATCTCTTTGGTGATAAGAGCCAAGAAGGTTGTGGACATTGGAGAAGGGGCATACAGTGTATGTCTAAGGATATAGGCTATACCTTGGATAACTATTGGCCAAGGAAAAGAGGATTATATGTAATAGTTTCTCCCATAGAAGCATAAATCTTTTTAAAAACACGATTTTTTCAAAAAATCGCGTTTTTTAAGGAACCCTGATTTTTACCCTAATTTAAATCGCAATTTTTATTAAATCATGCAGATTCGGACCTTCTTCCTTCATCGAGCAGACATAGCATTCATTTTGTGTCCATTCAACCTTCTTCTTGCTTCATTTTGTGTCCATTAAGGAAACCTTGTGTCCATTATTTATTTTATACATTAATATATTATATTATTAATATGATATCAAAAAACTTGCTCATTCTTTGGGTATCAAAAAACTCCATGTGGAAGTGAAAGGGGTTGTGCTTAAATGGCAAGGCCATATGGTTCTCAAGATGGAGATCCAAGTTCAAATCCCCCAAGTAACATGTGGCTCTTAAGTTGAACTGAGTTGATTAAGTGGCTTCTAGTCTCTAAGTTGAATATGTGGATGGGGAGGAGGTCCCCCTTGTGACCTCCGCTAGAGTGGGCCAGCCTAAATATCCTCACTTACGAAACAAAAAAAAAACTCCATGTGGAAGGAGATTCTAAACTCCTTGTTAATGTTGTTGTGGATGCCATGGCCAATGTTGGTATTAACAGCGCCTCTTGGAGATGCTAAAGAAAGGCTACTAATATGCCTAGCAAAGTTCAAGCCCTCGTTGCTAAATATGGTAGCAGGCCTTGATAATATGGTGGACCTTGAGCCCCATGGGGGAGGATTATTAGCTGGGGGAACGTTTATTGGGTTACCCTAACCATGTTCCTCTGCATCGGTGTCTGGAGAAAAGTGGTTGACTTGAAAGGGTGGGCTATTGATAGGACTCGAGAAGGATATAATGCCCTTAGAGATAAAATTCAAATTAATAAGTGAGCCATTGGGATTCAAATCCTAAAAAGCGAGAAGGCTAACGTGGATTGGCAAGCCATGACTTAGCAGGTTGTTGATGAATGGACTTCTAGCGAGGAAGGTGGCCCACTTGACGGGAATGGTTGGAGGACAAGCTAGCTCTATAGTAACCATTATGATTTCATCTCCGATTGCCTCTGCATTAATTTCGACATGAGGTGGCGGGCGTACGTCCTTCCCTTAACAGCAGAGCAAGGTGGTAAGAGCTCCCCAAGTCTGATTCATCATTACAACGCCCCTCAAATCCAATGTGACACTCATTGGAGTGATACGGGGTGCACAGAAGGATCTGGAAATCATCGAGCCATTTACCACTTAGATTGGCTCATTTCCTGAAAAAAAAGACAAGGCATTTCCATGACGTATCTGTTATTGTGTATGAACCAGGTTGCTACCATGGGAGGAGATATCGTAAGAATAGAACCCTCTTCCCTCAATGAATTCAAGATCAACCTTACTATCTGGCATATTCTTTAGGAAGGGGGGTTGGCTTCCTTTCTTGAAATTTGAGAGGGCATGACGAGAATCTCTCCCGTCAGTTTGCAGATACCTGGGATAATAGGTAGGTTTGGCTGGGTGGTATTGGCTTCGAAGTGACTAAACAAGTTATAGGCCAGGCAACTGGGATGTCTACCAAAGGGAGAAAGCATGTCGAAGTAGAGTGCCTGACCCAGAAAGTGTGGCAGCCTTCTTCAAAGAGGGAGAATTTGTGACTAAAATGCAGGGGGGGTTCGAGCGAGAGAAGCTTCCGACTCCTTGGGACTAGGTGTGTTTGATGATTTTGAAGTATTTTATGCTTGAAGGGCATTATAAGGTTTACTTTCATTATCACTTTGCCTTGCTTAACCATTTTCGTCACAGTGTCGAGATTAGCTTTCCTCTTTTCCTTTTATCTTCCCTGGAGAACTCCATTAGGGTGGTGAGGGAAGCCCATGCTAAGAATCTTAACACTTCGGTCATCCCCCTCCACCAGGGCCTTATTTTCCGTCTCTACCATTTCCATTTAGCCTTGTGTCCCCCCAAACCCATTAAAGTCAATGTTCTCCATGATTCCCCTTTGACCCTGATGTTGCTAGCTCTAGTGGTAAGGGCAAAGGGAAGAAATCTGTTGGTTTTCTCAAAGAAGTGGTCTCCCCTTCTTGTGGCCTTGGGGATTGGCCTAGAATTGAGGAAGTCCAGGACTCCCCGTCAACCGAAACTCTTAATCCTAAATCTGGTTCTAAAACCCCCAAAGGCAAAACCACCCTGAAGAATACCGGTAAGAGCCCCAAGTCTCAGGCTACTGATGTCAAGAAGGAGGTCTCCTTGGTTAAGAGAGCGATGGATATGGAAGAGGAAGGAAGGTCCCATCCACATAAAAAATTAAAGGGAGGGAAGGAGGCTATCCAATATGAAGTGGTTGTGTCGAAATTTATGGATTTGGATGTTGTTACTAAGCAAGGTGGAGGTGGTGACGGGTTGGGAAATGCCAGTAAAACAATGTAGAGGTCAGAAGGTCCAGCTGCATTGCAGCTATTCCTTTGGCCAACCCTCAAGGAATCGAGCTATCGGGTGAGTCAGAGTTTGTGGAAGACACCCTGGGAGAGGATGAAGGGGCACTCTCGTGGAGTCTGTGCAAGAGGAAGAGAGCACTAGTCACTTCCTTGATATGAACACTCACTACTCGGAGGACGAGGAGGATACCCATGATTAGGAGGAGGCCAAAGGGAAGTGCACCTTGTGTGAAAAAATGACTGAGGAGGTTGTTGATCTCAGGTCCAAGGTTGGGGAGCTGCAAAAGAAGTGGAAATTGATGACTAGGTTTGCTGCCAAAGTCCTACACCGTGCTGCTACTTTCTTTTCTATTTGAAGGAGTTTGATGACAAGATCAAGGACATTGGGGTTGATAGCCTTGGGGATTATGAGGAGATGTCCAAATTCCTCACTAAGCATGGGATCCATGGGAATTCTTAGTTGGTTGTTCTGTGTTTTCTGTTGTTTGTTTTTGCTTAAAGTCAGTTCTGTTAGAGTTTCAAATTACTCTATGTTATGTTGTTAATGCAATGTTTCTAGCCTATGTGAGGCTTTTGCTTTGCCCTCTGTGTTGTTTTGTACAAGGTTTTGGACCCTTGTTTTCCGCTGACTTTATCAAACAAAATATATATATATATATACTATTAAAATATAATATTTATATTATTAATATTATTATATTCAATAGAATAATATATTATTAATATTTATTATTCTTTTTATATTATGATATATATAAATTTAAAAAATAATAGGTTTTCTTTTTTTTGTATTTTTCTACGTTTTTTGGAAATCCGGTTTATTTCACGATTTTTTGAAAAAATCTTATACTTTTGATTTGCCGATTTTTTCCCCAAAAGATTTTTGCTGCTATGGTTTCTCCCATTCAACCATTAGCTTAAAGGTCTCTGTGACTAACCATCAAGGGAGTGCACAACTAATTTTCAAAGAGCCTCAATTATGCATTTAACACTTGAAATTAATGAAAATGTTGTTCATAGAATTCTCAATTAATTAACTTGTTTATCATTTTCATTGTTTCATTATTTTGGATTTGTAATTTCTATTGATTTTTTGTTTTTGCTAAGACACCTTGGGTATAGAGGAGACCCAAGACCCATTAAAAATGGTTAGTGAGATGCCAATCATTGGTTGGTGTTAACTAATCATCCAGAAAAATGGGTAATTTCCATTGATTTTGTTTATGTATGCTATCTTAAATAGTTAAGTCTGGGTTGGAAATTTTGGGAAATTGGTTTGTTACATTTTGATATCAAAGATTCCATTAATCCTTCTGTTGTCTACATGATTCAATTTCTTCATTTCTTATGCTGCCAGATTTATTTGGCGGTTGACTTGGTGTTGACCAACATTATTATATTCCTTTCTATGTGTTTTCTTGTCTGGAAAATTTGCCCATACTTTGTGGCTTGACTTGTACATTTTCATAACTACTGCACCCCAATAATGCAATAGATGATAATGGTTTGCAAAACAAATAAATAGCATATAACTTGCTAAAATATATTTTGTTATCTGTGCATTTTTTTTTTTGTAATAATTTACTTTATTATCTATATTTACGCTTTGTGATTTTCATACACAATATCTAAATGAGTGTTTTTGCTCTCATGTTTGGTTTTTATTGTTAGTACCCTCAACTTCAACTTTGACTAGGTATTTCCACTTCATTTGTATTTATTCCTGAGGATACAAGGTTATATTAACTGAATGTGGTGTTCACTTGCAATAATGAACTTATCGTTGAAAACTGAAATGGACACAAGGCACACTCATAACATGCACTCTGAAATTTGTACCAAATACAGAACATTTACTGTATACATGATGCACATGCAATATGAATACCATTTAATGTTTTTAGATTTTTTCTCTATAAAAAATTAATCTTAATTTGTGGACAAGGAAGGAAACAATGAGCTCTGTCATCCTTAGGTTAATGAAGACGTGTTTTCCATGGAGAAGGCTAAAGTGGTAGAATATATGGCGAAAAACAAAAGTGTTGCAAGATAGGCCTTCAAAAGGTAAGATTTGCTTTGAAGATAACTTGGTTTCTTTAGTTGAGAACACTATTATGGTTAGTGAGGTGTGGGATGTTTATGATAGCTTGAAGGGCCTTGATTCTTTGTATGCTATTTGGCCTCCTCTCTCTTCACTATCTTTAATCAGTGGAAAAAGAAAAACGGAGAATGAGAGCCCAAGTGGTCTTGGTTCAAGGTTTTTTAGAAGCCTTAAGATCTTCTGATGTTAGATTGGTTGCTAAAAAATGGGGAACAGTCAGAAAGAGTTTTAGCAGTTCAATAGGCAAAACTATTGATAGTATTTAGGGCTCTTTGGAGCTCTACAACTTTACGTTGCCTAACTAGCCTTATTTTGGGTTATATGTCCAGTGTTGTTTGTTTCAGTTCCATTTTGTGAGATGTTGGTTTGAAGTCTTAGTTTGCTTGTCCTTGTAGTTGGGTTATATGTCCAGCGTTGTTTGTTTCAATTCCCTTTTGTGAGATGTTTGGATGCTATGAGTTTAGTGTTTGTAGATGTTGGTTTGAAGTCTTCGTTTGCTTTGTTGAGCTTCAATGTTGGATTTGTTCATTTCTTTGTAAAAAGTTTTGGGCCCTTCCAAAAACCCACATTTACCCTTTAATTAAAAAAAAAATTTAAAAGAGCAAATAAAATCATACTTCTAATGGGAAAGTGGTTGTAGATGTTGGTTTGAAGTCTTCGTTTGCTTTGTTGAGCTTCAATGTTGGATTTGTTCATTTCTTTGTAAAAAGTTTTGGGCACTTTCAAAAAACCACATTTACCCTTTAATTAAAAAAAAAAATTTAAAAGAGCAAATAAAATCATACTTCTAATGGGAAAGTGGCTTATGTGGGTACTTACTAAAAGAATAAAAAATAATCCTTTCTTTCTTTGTAAAAGTGTGGGGTTCTTATTTTTATTTTGATTATGTCTAATTAGTGTTTCATTAAGACTATCTCAAACTGGCTTAACAGTAATCAACAATCAAAAGAGTTGTGATTGACAATTGACAAAATGCTAGACCAAAGTATGCTTAAACAAAAGTTAGTGAGGTGTGGGATGTTTATGATAGCTTGAAGGGCCTTGATTCTTTGTATGCTATCTGGCCTCCTCTCTCTTCACCATCTTTCATCAAAGAAAAAAGAAAAATGGAGAATTGGAGCCCAGGTGGTCTTGGTTCAAGGTTTTTTAGAAGCCTTAAGATCTTCTGATGTTGGATTGGTTGCTAAAAGATGGGGAACAGTTAGAAAGAGTTTTAGCAATTCAATAGGCAAAACTATTGCTAGTGTTTAGGGCTCTCTTGAGCTCTACAACTTTATGTTGCCTAACTAGCCTTATTTTGGGTTCTATGTCCAATGTCGATTGTTTCAGTTCCATTTTGTGAGATGTTTCAATGCTATAAGTTTAGTGTTTGTAGATGTTGGTTTGAAGTCTTAGTTTGCCTATCCTTGTAGTTGTCTCACTATTGCTTTGTTGAGCTTCAATGTTGGATTTGTTCATTTCTTTGTAAAAGGTTTTGGGCCCTTTCAAAAACCCACATTTACCCTTTAATAAAAAAATATTAAAAGAGCAAAAAAAAAATCATACTTCAAATGGGAAAGTGGCTTATGTGGGTACTTACTAAAAGAATAAAAAACAATCCTTTTTCTTTGTAAAAGTGTGGGGTTCTTATTTTTATTTTGATTATGTCTAATTAGTGTTTCATGAAGACTATCTCCAACTAACTTAACAGTAATCAACAATCAAAAGAGTTGTGATTGACAATTGACAAGATGCTATACCAAAGAATGCTTAAACAAACATATCAAGATGTATAAATCAACAAAATGACTAGGTGTGCATATCAAAGATCAGTCAATAAGAGGATGTAGAAGCACCCATGGAATGGAGTGGCTTAATAGTAATATGCTCAGAATTAGGTATAGATGTTGCCTATAAAATTTGAGAACCTCGGGATCAAGGGATTTAAGGCCACCCAAGATCTAACAATCATCATGATAACATTGACCTTTCTTGATAGCAACCATAACAACATTGACTAGAGGGAGTGGTCTTGACTAGGTAGATGGTGGGACCTTGAAACTTGTTAGGAAGGCTCTTGACAGAGATTCCAAGCTTCTCAGAGGTGTACACCTATTAGGGAATAGTAGAGCACATGTAATTTGATGTAAACTTATGAAGTCCTAATACACATGAATGAAACAAATGATGCAACTTGAAATGATGGAACAATTTCATCTGGTAAATGGAAAGATAGGGTCCTGGAATTGATAGGGGATATTGGTAACATGTAGAAGTGTCCCACAAGATCTTAGCTCTTGACCTATAAGGGAAGTGTCAAAATGAACAAACTTTTATTTTTGAATGATGGAAAATGATAGACAAAATGCATTAAATAAACCACTTTCACTTGACAAATGTATGATTTGTAATCATGTGTGGATTCCAAAGATTGATATAGACTTGTGACCAAAAAAATAGACCTTAGAAACATCTATTTTGGGTCTCAAATCAAGAAGTGGCGGCCTAATGGGTAGCTTAGACCTTATTTGATAGCCAACATGGCAGCCTTGACCTTGTTTGATAATCACCTACAACTTTTAGGGGAGCTTCTTTATTAGTTTTAAAGGGTACTTTCCTTCTGCAACTTATTCTAGAAGTATTTATAATTCTTTGTAAATGACTTGCAAGTTGATCATGTCTTGCGAAAACAAATGGTTAAAGGGGACTCTACCTCAATCAATTCCCTTGTGGGATTTCAAGCTTAATCCACATCAACATATAGATGGTAAATAGATTGATAAGCCAATTCATGTAATGAAATCACTTATATTCGAAGCATAAACAAGTAAAACTTATGTAATGATATTAATGGCTCATGGAAAACAATGCAAACCAAGTGGGGTGGGAGAAAGGATTGGGCAACAAGATGGAAACATCAAACAAAATGGTTTGTGTGACTTCAAAGAGGACTAAAATGGGAGGGAGAAAACATAAGTCTAAAGCACAATAACAAGGGTTTGATGGGAGAATGACAAACAACTCTGAAGGGTGTAAAACAAGGAATTGAATACACAAGGGCAAGATAAAAGGTGATAGAAAACACAACACAAAGGAAAAATGAAAAGATGGGGGCTAAATGGTAATGGGGAGGGATGGTGTAATGTTTGAAAATCAAAAAATGGAAGTAGGTTGATGGAGGTTTTGAAGGAAATGGAGAGAGAATGGGAGAGATACTCAAACTATGGCTTGGCAATGAAGAGAGGGAGAATGGGAGATGGAAAATTGGACTCAAATAGAAAGGGAAACAAATGGAGATGGATTGAATGGATGGAGGGAAGAGGTTAAAAGGAGAACTTGCAAAAAAATTAGAGAATTATATAAAATTTCAAATAATAACTATAAATGAAAATTATTCACCTATGAAAAACCTTGGAAATCAGCCACTTAGTGATGAAAAAAATTGTTGTAGCATTGTCTAGGGCATACAAATTTCCCAAAGGTTGGGCATGAAGCTAGCTCACTCTTGCAATATTTGAAACTCTATAGAGTTGTCATCTATGAGTAGAGATAGCCTGAACAATATGAACAACTTAAAAATTCACCTTTTTAATGTAAAAATGAGGCAAATGGTGCTTGACTTAAATATCTTATTGAGGGAACTTGAGGGTAAAAACATAGTATGTGGGAAGTGCTAACAATTAATGAGTTTACATTTCAATTTGGTGGTGGGAGGATAAAAAGTCAAGGCCAACCTAGTGTGTGTCCAATTGTGAGCAATGACCTTGAATGATAACCAGACATTTTAAAAAGAAATCTTAAGCTCAAAGGGACCCATCTTATGGTGGGTTGTTACATTAAATATAAGCTTGAAAAAACATGTTTTAAGAAAGATAGAGTGGGGATTTTGACATATAATAGGGCTAGGCTCAACATTTAATATTTTAACAAAGGGGAAAATAGGGATAAATTAAAGAAAAATTATAGAGGGGGTGAGGATATAAAAAGGGGATAAAATTAAATGAAATGAACACATGAGAACATTAAATAAAGACATGGGAATAACGAGAAGGGAACATGGATAACTAAGGATAACTTAGGCTAGGGATAAGGGGCCAAACCAATACAAAATGTACACACATGGACTTAGACTAAAGTGGACACAAAAATGTAGTAACAGGGTTGTAGGCTATACAATCTTTGTTATTACATTTTTCTTCCATTTTAATAGACTTACAATAGGCTACAAGGGAAAGTCTACTAAAGTAAGAGTACAATAACATAAATCATGAAATGTAAAGAATACTTTATACCAAAAAGGAGAGATATTGATCTTCAACTTGGTCTCTAATCTTCATTCTTGTTTTTGTACCTATTATTGTAAAGCACCCAAGGAAAGTAGTTATTGCATGCCAATAAAAGAAAACTAAGTTAACTCATAAACAAATGAATGAACACACTACTAGGATCCAACATGTCTAGACAGTGAAAATGCATTATTTATAAGTATGAATTGGAAACACAACTTGTCATTTGATAACTACATGTGGAAGCAAGAATAATCTTAACCATTTGTTTTTGGTTGGAGATACCTATAGAGATCCACCCCCTAAAAAAATGAGGAAGCACAGTAGTGGCCGAGGATAATATTGGAATGGATACCTTAGCAATGAGCAAATGGGAACTTGAGGGTTGGGATGATGGAAATGGTGACAAGGTCTATCAAGGAGCCACTCGTGGACGAGGCCAGGCTAGGCCAATGATAATGTGCTAATGAAAACAACTAGAAACTATAAATTTGGCAATTTGGTGATAGCTGCCCTACAACAAAGGATAAATAGCTAACCTAATGGAAATTAGATCATTTAGTGGGAGCCAACCCATAGGTTAAGATGGTAGCTAACCCAATGGAAATTGGATGATTTGAAGATTTAGTAGAGCCACCTCATAGCAAAAGATGGTAGTCTACACAATGGAAATTGGATGATGTCATTAATGACTATGAGGTGGCCATCTAATTGGATAAAGAGGCTTGGATAAGTTGCAAGTGATGGAATAGTTGCTCATCATCGATGTCAATGGTTAATGCTTGAATGTACAAAGGAGCAAATGTGAGTGATGTAGGATATATGCCCCCCTTAGGTTGACTGGTGAAACAGTGGAGTGAATATAGCCAATTAACATAAGGAAAATGATTAGAATGTGATAATGATGGGCTAAGATGTGATGATGATAGATGGGAAGGGCCAAGGTTATGCCTCTAGGAGGATCACAATGACAACAAATGCCGTGATGATGTGACATATCAATGGGCAAGGGGAATATCATGGTTATGCCCCCAAGAGTGGTTGAAAAGTGTGATGATAAAAGTGCGGGACCATTATAAAAGTTGATAATAGATCAAAAGGATATAGCAATGATAAGGCTTGGAAAAAGGGGATACCAATGTCATGCCCCAAAGAGTAGCAATATAAGATACTACTAGGATATCAAGAAATGAGTCGATGATGAGGTGCAAAAAGGGGGACTCCAATGTCATTCTGCCAAGGGTAGTCAAAGTAATGTACCAGTAGGAGATATGAAGAGCACGAAGTAGATCATGCTCCCAAGAATGGTCCATAAAATTAAGCTTTGGCATAGGAAATAAGAAACAGTGATAGGATATGAGGACTAAGAAATGATTACAAAAGAAAAATCCAAAGATGCTCAAGGGCACAATCATGCCAAAGGAAACACAAGCTAGGAAATTATATGGTCAAATGATCAAAAACACATAAATGCAACCACCTCTTGCTATATGATTGGAGTCAATCCTAATAGTAGTATATAATAGTAAGTGTGGATCATCATTCTCTATTGATGATAGTGGGATGGGGTTCAAACATGTGGAAAGGAAAAACAATAAGGCATCAACATGAGTCTTATCACAATGATACAATGGAAAAGGTGACAAAGGAAAAAGAGAACAAACTATGATCATGATAAAAGAAACTCTATAGCGCATTTAGGATCAAGGACTTGGATTGATGGGTTTCAAAGTGGCTTCCTAAGTTTATGCACCAAGTTGAATAAGAACTTTTCTTGGTCCATTTTTGTTGTATACTCACTCTATGAAATGGAAGGTAATGTGGTGTGGTGAATGTGGAAGTGGTATGGGAATGTGGATAGAGAATAGTGATGACTTGCCATGAATTGTTCCAAAATTTGATCATTATGGGCTTTGGACTTTGAGGGAGATGTGGGTGTAGTCAACTGCCTGGGGATTGGGAGACAGATGTGTGGATGGGATATACTTAAGTAGACGTGCACCTTTCATATCATGGGTACCAGGAGAAAAGATGAAGAAGACATCCTAAATCATGAGCTAATCATAGAATGACTCATAATGGACCAATAAATGGGTTGAGAAGGGGATAAGTGGGAGACATTAAGCTTGGTAAAGTAATTTTGCTTGGATTATATAAGGCCTTCAAGTTGTTTTGATATAGTTTTTAAGTACATCTCTTAGGCTTGCATGTTTTTTTATTTACTTTTTTCTTTGTGATTTTATTGGCTTTTAAATTTTCTTTCTTTTCTTTTCTTTTATAGATGCCACTCCCATGACCTAACCTTCTGCAACCAATAAAATGCAAGGGCTCAATACTAAGGATTGGATCAGGGAATTATGGGGCATTTCTTTAAGCTTTTGAACAACAACATGCTTATGGCTAGTCTCTACATAAGAAATGAAGGAATGGGGTAAGGTTTGACCACTTATGAGGTTGTAGGAGTCACTACTGAGTGTCATGTATCTTGAAAAAGAGGGAAATAATACTTATGGACCTAATCATGTGCATCATGCCAAGTATATGGGAGAAGGCCAAGAGTAAGTGGGAAACGTATTATGAGTATGCATAGGCCTCAAATGTCCAAAGTTCATACATGACTATGGAAATAAATTCAATTATGGTAAGTTTTGATGTGTGATGTGGGCAAGTAGACTCAACTATGCATGTGTCATGTGGCATGTATTATGGGTGGTATGTGGAAAATGTGGGACAAAGTGAGTATATGTGGAAGAGTGGATTGGAAAAATTATTGGTTGCTCTTTGGGAATAAATAAAGGGTGTCACTATTGAAATCCATGGTTTTAGGTTTGAATCCTTTATGTGCTTGGAAGGAAGCCAAAAGGGGTGAAAACACTCATCAAAGAAAGATAAGATGGAGTAAAATGATGATTTGAAAATGAGAACCAAAATGGATTTACAAAAAAGGTTTACTAATTGAGATAGGACTCAAAAATCCAATTTTACATGAAATGCACAAACTAGGTTCTCAGAAACCCTATTTGAGTGAAGGATCAATTATAACTTTAAATCATAAATGCCCAAAAAAATGATAAAAACATGAAAATTATAGGACAAGGGCATATCTACAATCACATCAATTTTCTTGGTACTTACTTTAATGCCTTGCTGAGAGACAGTAAATCCTATGAGTTTTCTGGCATCTACTCTAAAAACACATTTCTTAGGATTGAATCTCATGTATTATTTTAATTGTTGAAATATTTTACATAAATTTTGTGAGTGAGCCTCTTGGATGTTAGACTTTGCAAGTATATCATCTGCATAATCTTCAAGGATTGAATGCACGAGATCATGAAAAATAATAGTCATGGCTCATTGGCATGTGGTGCCTATGTTTTAAGACCGAAAGGCATGCCAACATAGAAGAATGTACCCCATGGTGTGGTGAAAGCTATTTTATGTTGATCTTGAGGGTTGATAAGGATTTGGTTATCTTGAAAATCTGCCCGATGAAAGAGAGTAGTTCATGTCCTATTGTAGAATCCATGATCATATCAATGTTTAGCAAAGGGAAATCATCTTTTAAAGAGACTTTATTTAAGTCCCTAAAGTTTGTGTAGATTTAGATATGACCATATAGTTTTACCACAAGGATAATATTAGAGATCTATGGTGAATAATCAATGGCGTAGATAAATCCTACATTGAGTAGTTTTTCGATCTCTTCTTTGACCAAAAGAGCTATTTTGGGGTACATTTTTTAGATCTTTTGTTTTATTGATTTTATGCTTGGTGCAAGAACAATGTTATGCACTACTATATTAGAATTGATTCTGGGCATGTCTTGATAAGTCCACGTGAAAACATTTGAGAAGTCATGAAGGACTTGTGTATGCATGGCTTGCTCAATTGGTCAAAGACACTTCCCTATTTTCAAGATTTTCTCAAATTATCTAGATCCATAAGGATATCAATGGTGTCACCCATAGCTAATGTGCTACAATCTTTGATAAAAAGGTTGGTGGGATAATCTAGCTCTAGGTTGTTTATCAAGGCCACATGTGACGTTTGTATAATACTTTCTCTAAAATGTGTATGGGGATTGAGTGAATATATAGGTTCTCTTTGATAGTGTGTTGTCAGAGAATTTATAACCAAGAATGCCTCTAGGTCTCTATCATTATAGAACATGCCAATATGAGCCACTAGTTCTTTAGAATTCAAGTACCAATGATTTTGGGGTAAACGATTGGCAAATTGTGAGTGGTAATCATATAGAAAATAAAATTTATGCCATTTTGTCACATCATGGGTAATAGTCAAGATCAACTTTGGTGGTTTGGGACTCTAATTGGATTGGTTCCTCAATTCCTTGTTTGTAGTATCCTAAACCTTACCCATGATACCCATTATGGGTGAGACATTGGAATCCCTTTCCATATAATTTGGCCCATTTGGGGGAGTGGAATTGTTTAGAGCTTGGCGTGGTAGACATCTTATTAGCATTATGTGAGTTTTTATTTATTCTTGATGGAGATGTTGGATGTGTTGTTCTTATTTTAGTGGAGATGAAGGAACTTGAAAGCATATAGGACATTTGTGCCAATATAATAGACCAAATCAAGATGCCCGTAGGGACCTCACATTCCAACAAGGAAAGCCAAAGGGAGTCATGTTTCTTTTGTTTTTGGTGAAGGTGTAGATGTTTCTTTTGGTTGTGGTTGAGGTGTTGTAGGTTTTTATTTTGGGCAAACTATTGATTTTTAGGAACACTGAGAGGGGGGGTGAATTAGTGTTCTATGTGATGCCCCGTCATGCAACCCTAGAGCATTAGACAACGAGAGCCAAAAACTACATAATATATAGATATAAATATTTTTTTTTTTTTGAAACAAGTAATAAACAAAAGATATAATTACTCAATTAACAACATTAACAACAAAGAACATCTAACACCTCTAGGGAACATAACCGCATTAGAAAAACGTACAATTACAACAGTACAAGCGATATACATTAAAATATAACCGAAGAGGATTTGCATCAATCTCTTGTATAGAAGAACAGTACAAAGATCATTACAATATTACAAGATTACAAAATTTACAAGATTTCATCGGTTTGCATAATACCAAAAGATTTTACCATCAGGAAGGTGCGTTACAACCTTGAGAATACAAGTACAAACTGGAACTGGAACATATCTGCAGTGAAGAGAATCAAGATGAACATGAATAACCAATGGATAAAGCTCTTCCACCCAACCTTGTGGAACCCTGAGGTCCACCCCTCCGAGCTAGGAGATGATAGTAAGATCCCATGACAAGAATAGTCGACTTGACAAGGAAAAGAAGAAATACAAGGACCACATATGACCACACAATATCACAAGCATAGCACAAACATCTACTCCAGAGGCAACCACTGAAACAAGACATGGTATCAACCAGGGATTACTAGACTGCAGTAGACAGGAGTGTCATCACGAGGTTTGTCATGGGTTGTCCTGGTTGGCCTTCCTAGGCCCCGGCCCCCATCCTGGGTTATCTTGGTAGCCTCTCCCGACCCCCAGCCCCCATACAAACTCACGCGGAATCAACATACCTTTCGTGAGGACAAGGTCGTTGATCTTGCCATTCCAGGCCTTCCCAACTCATCTCAAGCCTAACGAGCACTTGAGCCATGAGTGAGGCACCTAATTATCTTGTTAGGTGTGTTTACTTCCCAACCCCAAAAGTTTATTAATTAGGTTATCACTAGTATTAAGGAAACTCTCACATGAGTTGTCCAGGACACCACTTTGGGCTCCGGCCCCCAGTGAGAGCCACTCGCCTACTTGCATCCAAAAGATCCCCACTCAAATAAGCATACAAAGGTAATACGAACCATGCAAGGTATTAGCCCTCTTGCATTTCAACATAGTCCTAGTACAATCTCTTCATAATCATCGAGCACCACATACTAGTATACCAATCCTAGAACCATCCAAAACAAGTCTGATTTTCACATAATGACATAAAAATTGACCCATATCAACTACAAGATACTTCCTCAAGATGCCGTACTCTCAAAGCTAAGGCATGAACCCCAAAAGAAGACCTGATGCCTCTGGAAATACCACTAACACTAAAAAGACTCAAATAAGGAAACATAACATTTGTTAAATCCTACCAAACTGATTTCTTTACAAGAATAATACTAATTCATAAAACATTCATCAACACTTAAATTTTAATCCTATAGTTTCTAACATAGACGGAAAAACTTCAATTTTTATAAGATTACTATTTCTGTAGAAAATCAATTCTAACTATCTCGCACACTCTAATGGTAAAAGCTATGATCATTTGATAAACTAATTAAATCTGATTTTACGACATTTAAATGCACTGCCTAAAATTGAAACATAACAATAAAAATTTCAATTCTAAAGGATTCTTATTCTACGACCTAATCAAATCAAAATAAGACACTAATACAATGGTATTAAATCAAGACCACTAGCTAAAAGTAATAACTACATTAATAGAAAGATATTAATAACAAGAATAATAAAAATATGTACGAAGGAATTATTAGTTACATCGACTAACTTCTTGGATCTATTCTATATTTTAAATAAAAAAAACTAGTATCTTCTACGGCTACCTAGACATGTTATTAGCCGCCGAAACTAGATCATGACCACTTAATATGGGGCTATTTGATTTCAAGTGAAAATAGCTCCTAGTGGTATAACTTTCCCACTATTCCTATCGTAAAACTAACAACACAAAGCACGCAAGGAAAACACAGATAACTAAGGATAGCTCGGTGGACCCCTATCGAACATCAAAACTGACTAATATCTTCAGGATGTGCACCCAATTTCCAAGGATAAAAGAAATCTAAAAGAAATACGGTGGCGATCGATGTCTCAACGACTACCATAATGGCAAGGTTTGGTTTCAGCGACCTTATATACTAACATGAAAGAAATTTGCACAAATATAACTCTCTTAAGGAACTAACGTGCATTGCCTACACAGAAAAGAGTTAATCAATTCCAAGAGAAGAAAAAGACTCAACCAGGACGCCGTCACCATGGATAAACTAACTACTACAAGATGCACGCCACTGATTTGATGAGCAAGGATAAAGATGAAAACAAGGAATGGTTCGATGTGTGCTACTAATGACCTCTAGACGGCCATGCAACATTTTCATAAGGGTTAATGTGCATAATCAATCCCCTACGGAATTCACAACCCTCAAGTCAAAAAGGAGATGCGTGAGAAGCAATGATAGTCGGCTTCGGAAGAGGATAAGGATATTTAGGCACTGTCAACACCAAACACTAACGGATGTTAACTAGAGATCAGACTGATAACTAACATGGTTGCCAAAACCGTATTAGCATCCCTTCTAAACATGACAATGGTTGAGTGCAAAATCTAGCATAAGGGAACAAATATACGGCATTTCTTTTTTCCCAAACTTCAGTGATGGAAGCAGAAAGCTAGCGAATAGAAGACGAAATTTGCAACAGCAGTGTCACCTAGCAAAGATAACAATGAATCTTCAAGAGGGAACGATGCATCCTACACAAGAATGTAACAGAGTTGTAGCAGGTTGAGGTACATTTCTAAGCTGATAAAGATCTTCTCATACGCAGGTTTATAGGGTCGCCGCTAGGCAAAACCAATTCTATGAGGGTGTTGATCTTAGAAGAGCGATTCAGTTAAGACATAAGAAGTTACTCATACTTAACTAACAAATACCATCTCAATGATGGCAAAAGAATAGTTCCTTATCTTGCTGGAGTCATGAATGTCATTAATCGATTCACACAATGAGTGGGGAAAAGTGAAGTTTCAACAACACAATAAGGATAGAGTAGTAGGCTGCTGGCTAAGGGAGACCACTGATGGTCTGAAAGGAAAAAGCCGTTGGATAAGCATAGAGGACTAGCAAAAAAAAAAATATGCAGTGGCTAGTTTTCTCACTTGACATCAATACGCTATACATGGAAGGTAGAAGTTTAAAAGATATTTTCCATGATCATGCAATTTATCCAAGGGGGAAATTAATGGACATAGGTAGGTTGTCATGATGGAACTCTTTGCTCAGCAACCACAAATACTCATAGGGAGGACGGTTTTATACAGAGTCGAGCTACAACAAAATGAGCATAAGAATAAGTCTAGGTTGGTGATCTTGCCAGCATGCGCCAGACAGGCAAAGGGTCAATCCACAAGACAATAAATCCAAGATTACAGCACTAAAGGTATAATAATATATAGATTACAGAAAGCCACAAGACATAATTCATCACTCAGCTTGGAGGAAGAAGAAATTTAGATGAAAAATATATGAATAACCAATTACAGAGAATCGGGTGTAACAAGAACACCCTCACACAATGATCAAAACAATAGAAAAGCATAGCAAAAATAAGATCCAGGTAAAAAACCTATATTCAGAGCCCAACCGATTGAAGATTTCCCACCGTTCCTCCTCCTTTCTTCTTTTCCCAAAAACCCCCAAATATATCCCCCCAAGACAAAATAGTAATAACAATAAATTCACTTCCCATTTCTGGCCACCATTACTCCCCAATAAATTTCCACTACCCCCACAACAGAACAAATTCATTGATTTGAAATAAATCATACTAGATTCTCTGACATCACATAATATTTAAAATCTGTTATTCACATAAAGAAGGAATATTTTTATTTTCAGGCACACATTGACTTCCATATAAACCCAATATAAAATTTACCTAAATGTAACCATTTACACCCACAAAGTCCATTTTTTTACTAGGGTGGACTTATAATCTTATCTAATAAAACAACTTTAATCAAGCAATAATGTGCAAATACAATCTGAACACCCAAACAAAACAGACAACCACACCAGAGACACTGACCACCCACCTAACCGACCAACCCGACAGATTACAGAACAAGACGACTCATCCTCTTCGAGGATGATACCAAGCTAAGGGATCTTCTGCCATCTCCAAACCACAATTCTCCATTGGGAATAAGGCACACTTAGACCTACCAATTCAGGTGGAGTCAATGCTTGGTACCTGCAACCTGCAGCCAATGAAAAGGGTCGAACATACATATGTATACATGTAATCATCAAATTGACACGCCGTGGAAGAGAATCGCAACGTCGCAGGGTACTCACACGTGAGTAATGCGACATTGTCCCTTCCACCAATCACATCACAATTAACTGCATGAAGCATGTCCATTAAAACTAAACAACTATATAAAACATCATCAAACAAGCATATGTTAAAATTTATCCACAAGATCAATTGAGTTTGTAACTATCCATAATATAAGCATATAGTTCAACTAGTATCATCAGAG
The DNA here is from genome assembly GCA_027924645.1 of Cunninghamia lanceolata. Lineage (NCBI taxonomy): Eukaryota > Viridiplantae > Streptophyta > Pinopsida > Cupressales > Cupressaceae > Cunninghamia > Cunninghamia lanceolata. The sequence goes on from BSBN01001310.1 coordinate 3,205,905, forward strand.
TAATTATGCAAGTGTCATCAACAATAGAAAATCCAAAATGTCCCAATGTCTAAATAGAACAGCTAAATCAGAAATCAAAAAATGAGGGGCACTACTTCTATAAATTGTTTCTTGCATTTTTACTTTTAACCATTTCAAAAGAACAATCCAATAGAAGTAAAATATACAACTAAACAACATCCACAAAAGCATGACACATAACACCAAGATTTTACGTGGAAAACCCAAAAAGGGAAAAACCACGAAGAGGATTAGCTCTCAAATATATATTGCAATCTTTACAAAAATGATGTGCAGGCTTGGTCACTCCACAGGCCTAGAACATGTTGTCTTACTACCATGAAGAACAACTAGGTCTAGCAAACTCACTGTTGAGTGAAACATTGGAGTGATTTCTAGGTGTGGGACCCTGCAAAGGAAATCAAACCTCCAGAGAAGGTTGGTTCCTTTTCTGAATATGAGATTTAGAGTGTGCTAAGACTAAGCCTAATCTAATCACTACTATGTAAAGGGGAAGAAGGAGAAACTAAAATTTAAAGGTGATTCACCAGGTTTGAATATAGAACACCCACAAAGCTAAAATGCATAGAATAACGAAATACAACTAATAAACTCACACAAATCTTGTAGGTTTTAACAAAGGTAAGGAACATAACAAATTTGAAAGGAAATAAACATTCACAAACAAAGCAGTTCTAGATTACACAGAGTTAAAGAACAACATAAAAACGTAAAGACACGGTGTTGTATTGATTAAAAAGGCATGGTTACAATAAAGGAGGGTTCTGTTTGAACACAAAAAATAAGTCTCTGTTTCCAACCCTCATTACATCTTTGTTTATTGTATATAGAGCATTTCATTCACTACAATTAATTCATTACAAGTCATTCATTACAATTAATTTGCCCCATGGGCCTGTCAGAAGATATTTCTGCCAAAAGGAATGTTTTTCTACAAAACATGAATGCAGAAAATATCTTGATCTTGAAGTAGCTGGGAGATATTTTTTGCCTTAATAGAAGTAGCGAATTCATCATCTGCAACAATAAATGTGAAATATCTAGAGATGGAGTAGCTAGGAGATCTAATTCTGCTTTGATGGCTAAAGAAGATAATTCAAATATGTTTTCCTGCCAAAATCTCCCCGTGCAGAGATTTTACAACACTTTTAAAGTATTTAATTTCAAATATTTTAAAGCTTACAGTATATTACAAGCTATGTTTTCATCATTTTACTTTATTTCAAATTCTGGTCTGAATTTTTCCCTATCGGCAAAATATGTCCTTCACAAACCATTTTGTCTTCTGCTCTCTATTTATTTTCACCTTTGTTGGCAATTTGTTGATTTTACGAACTATCTTTGTCTTAGCTTCTTTTTCTTCTTTATCAGCAAAGTTCCACTCTTCTAAACCTTGCCTTGTCTATGCCTTTTGCCTTATCAGCAAAAACTTACTTTTTCAAACTTGGCCTCTTTTCCTACTTTTCCCCTTTATCGGCAAGGTTTCATTTTTTTCGAACATTACCTCGGCTGACTCTCTTTTCTTTTATCTCTGAATCGCCTTATCGGTGATTTTGGGAAATTTCAAAATTTTCGATAAGTTTTTGTTTTTACCGATTCACCGACAGGGCGATTCTTTCTTTGCCTTAGTCACTTTTCGGCCTCTTATTTTGCCTTTATCAACAAAATCTCTAATTTTCAAACCAAGCTTCGTTCTCACCCTTTTACCTTACTTTGTCGGCAAAGTCCCATTTTTTTGAACTTGGTCGCCTCTGTCTTTTCTCTTTGGTTAGCACAATCTAACCTTTTCGAACATTGGCTTTCTTCTTTGTTTCCTTCCTTGTCTTTTATCAGCAATTCCTTTGATCGGCAAACCTAGAAAAAATCAAACTATGGGATGAGTTTGAATTTTCTCCAATTTTTCGACAAAGGCTTTCTTCTCCTTGCCTTGGTCATTTTGAAGAAATCTTTCTCTCCTGGCCCTTTAGTCGATGATTCCCCTCATCGGATAACTTTTGAAAAATCAAACCATTGGATGAGTTCGCAAAATTTGAAAATTGCCAATAAAGGGAAACTCATTTTTTGCCTGTCATTTTTGGAGCCTTCCTTTCCTTAGTCGGTGAACCGGTTAGTTAGCTAACCCAACTTTTTGCCGACTAAGGCAGAAAAACTAAGGCAAAAGACTTGAAATTTCTGGGTTTTTCTGGGTTAATTCAGAGGGTTTTCCTTAGGGAAATTTGGGGATTTGTACAAGGAAAACACCTTGAAATCTAAAGAATACTAGGCACTTAAGAGATTTCAACAAGATTTTCAATATTTTCAAGCTGGGCTATTTTTTGGGAAGGGGAAATTAGATCAACATTTTGGTGACCTATCAGGGATGTTTGCCTGCTAAACAAAGAACCAGTGGCCTTAAGCATCCATTGGGCATTGAGTCAATAGGGACTATAGTAAGTCGAAAACAACTGAAACCGTGCCTTCAAAACAACACCAAAAAGGGAAACGAGGCCTACATTCTCCTAATGAGAGTGCAGCCTATGCAACAACACTTAGGGAAAAGGAAACTAAAGTAGCAATAAAATAGAACAATATATACAAAATCTTAGACCAACCTTAGAAGTAAGGTTTGAAATGGATCCCATTCACTGAGATTGGTAGAACTTCACCATCTAGCTTTGAAAGATTGAAAGCACTCGCTTGCTTGCAGCTGATGATGATATATGGGCCACTCCAGATTGCATCGCTCTGTTAGCATCCCATTTTAGAACAAGGTCTCCTTTGAAAAACTAATCTTTAGCCTTCTTGTCAAAGTATTTCTTGGTCTATATTTGGTGTTCTTCCAAGGTAGCCATAGCTGACTACCTCATTTCATCTAATTTAGTTAATTTAACTATCCTCACAGACCTAACATCCTCACCTTCTAATTCCATCTGCTGAGCCAATTCTAGTGAAGGAAACTCCAAAGATATGGGAAATCTAGCCTCTCTTCCATACACAAGAACAAAAGGGAGTTACCAATGGCTCTTTTATATGTGTGATCCTATTAGCCCAAAGATTCAATTTGATCTTACTATGCCACTACCTTTGGTTTGTTTCCATAGTTCTCTTCAACATTTTGATCAGGTTCTTGTTAGTAGATTCAACTAAACCATTACCTTGGGGGTAATAGTTAGATGAAGTCTTCAAGAACACATTATATTTCAAAGCCCAGTCAGCTATCCTAAAACCAGTAAAAGCTCTTGCATTATTAGAGATGTGTTGGGTGAATATTGTGTCTTCAACTAACTGAAGGCAAAATGGTGATATTAGCCACAGTATGATGAGATAATATCTCTCCTCTTAGCAAGGGGAGGTTCCCTTTATTGCTAATTACTATAGACCGGTAAATGACTAGACTTATATACACTAAAAACTATTATTGAGATGGTTCCATATCATCATATTCTCTTTTTTTCAGAATAGATGTTTATAGTTTAAAATAACAATTCCACAGTGCAAAGTAAAATGACCAAGAAACTCACGAAAGCACAAAGTCTTTCGTTGCTTCTTTTGCTGATTTGAAATTGAGAACTAAATAGAATAGGGTGCAACCCAAAGTCTTCACCGAATACTATGATGAAATCATATGAACATAAAAGATAGCAACAACTCAAAGTCTTTCCAATATATTTTACTTAAGAACATAAAACCATAAACCCAAAGATAATTGTTGCAGCACAAAGTCTCCAAAATCAGCGTTAGAATATCTTCCAGATCATCCAAACTCACACTACAATTTGATCAAATAGATAAAAGAGCATAAGGAAAAAGACATAAAAACAATTTCCAATACACCACAAGTTGTTCCAAGGCAAAGATTGAAATCTCACTTGCTTTTCTATTTACTTGATAAAATCTAATTTACAATTTGAACACAAAGTCTCAAAGTGCTCTTCAATTCAATAGATTTTTGCTTCAATAACTAAAAGATAACAATTACAAAAGAGGCCCTCTTTATTTATAGTGAGAGGCCATGAGCAAAAATAGGAAAAGTACAACTACCTATGACTTATTCAATAGGAGGAGTCCTTATTGATTTGGGACTTCCCTTGTTTTTACATGTAATTACATCTTGAAAAAGTACGTGTAAATATGTCCAAAATGGACAACAAAAAACATGAAAATTACAAAAATATACTAAGGCATGATCACTTTCATCAACTCCTGCTCCCATTTTTCTTTAGAAAATCCTCATACATTGTCAACACCGTTTGCATCTCAAGGCTATTTGGTCCAGAGGTGTTCTTGGAAATGACACGAGCCCTGGTTATTGAGTCTTTGACTGAAATGGCTGCCTTTTCATGATTTACCAATTTGATCTTCAAGTTGTCCAGAGTCAATTGATTATCCAATAGCTTATCCATAGAAGCCACTGAAAAAGCTTCATCTTCAAAATCCCTCTGAATCATCTTATTGAACTCTTGGATCATTTCATTTGCAGAAAGAAATTGGTGATCATCACCTGTTAACCTACACGGGAGTTCTTCCAGCTTGTGAAGAAGATCAACATCACTGTCTTTACTAGCCCTTCTGGCATGTTGCAAGTCCTTGATCAAGTATTTCAAAACATTGATACGATGAATCAACATTTCTTTAGTCTCCACATAGGATTCTCGATTGGAAATGATTCCAATCCCTACCAAGGTTTTCACCTTCATCTTCTTCATGTTCATCCATTCATCTATACTTTTGTCTAAGTATTGGACTTCTTGAGACAAGGTATCCACCAGCTCGTCCAATTCAACACTCGCCTTCTCCATTCTACTTTTTCTTTCAACCGTAGTTGTTACAAGAAGTGTCCCTTGTTCATGCATCCTTTCAAGAAAGCCCCTGACCACTCTCCCCCTGGCATGTATCTTCTCAATCTTTTGAATGACAGGATCATCAACCGTGATAGCTTCAGGTACTACTGACTGAGAGGACAAAGTGATTTTATGTAGTACTGTAGTCAACTGTTCCGCTCTGACCTTGTACTAATCCTTTGTTTCTTTCTCATGATCAAACTTTACAATCAAAGAATTCAGATTTGATTGAACATTAGATTTTGCACTCTCATGAGTGATCTTTCCTAGCCCAATTCTTGAAATTGAATAGTCATTCATATTAAACTCTTCAATAGTTGCATCTAGTTGAGGTTGAGTTATCTCTACATATTTATGACCCTTATCTTCAAGTAGCCTAGAGACAGTCTTCGACTTCTTCTTGGTTTTGGCCTTTACATGTGTCAGTTTCTCAAAGTCAAAGTCATCTGGGGAGATGGCTTGCTTCTTTCTCTTTAGGGTATATGATGAGAGCCATGGAAGAAGCACTAACACACTAGCACTTGGATTAGGATTCATGACTGGTGCAATGTGAGCTACACTCACACTAGTTGTAGTCATTATTGGAGAAGTGTTGGTGAAAATGGCACCTAGTACATCAACATTTACAGCTTGCTCAGAACCAGATACAAAGTGGTCTAAAACAATTTGATCACCTATATCATATGACGGAGAGGACAAACTGGGCAAAGATCTAGAAGAACCAAAGACAATGTCAAAAATAGCCTTAGGATTATCAAAAAATGTCCTAGATGAAGATAGGGAAGAACTAGAAGATGGGATGATAATAGAAGTAATTGAAGTGTTAGAAACAATAGTCACGGAGTCTGAAACAAGTAATGTATGCAAAAGAGAAGAAACTTGGGGTTCCTGTGTCATGTCCTTTTGAGGAGACATACTAGATTCCTCAAGTTGTTCATGTTCCTCTTCTTTTTCCACTTCCTATTCTTGCTCTCTTTCCTCAAAAGCTATATCTCTAGTGACCATCTCCTCAGTAGAAGACTCTTCAGTAGCCTATTCGTTTGTTACCATCTCTTGAGCACTTGGCTCTTCAGTCACTTTTGCCTTACCACCTTTTGACACAAACTTTATTTTAGGCTTGGGAGCCTTAGAGGAACTAGGTGCATCACTCTTATTTTTTGTCCTTATCTCCACCTTTTTTCCTGTTTGCTCTTGAGTTTCCTCTTCAAATCCAGTGATAAAATCTTTCAACTGAATTCCTTTACCTTTTAGCCATACATTTGTGTTTGCCAACATGGGCTCGAATATTTTCCTTATTGAAGTGACTTCTTTCTTTGACCATTAAATAACAGGCAAAGAAGAACCTTTAATATTCTGACTGATATAAGTAGGATTCATAACATTACCATCATCCACCATGCCTTCTGGGATGTCTGCCAATTCCAAATCTTCAATTTGACTTAATGTCAACCTGCAATAGTCTATTTTTCTGATATCCTCTTTGGTCCTTAAATCGGCCCAGACATCTTCTACCATATGTACATGTGACTAAGATTTCTTCTTTATTTTGTCTTTCACCCTTCTATAGTCAAAATTATTCCTCTTCTTGAAATACTTCATAGTGACAAGCTGCATTTCAGTTTCAATAGCCTTTGATTTGGTGGAAGTAGCAATAGAATACCTGTCAATCTCCATAGGAAACCTAAAACCAGGTTTCTTCAGCTCCATCTATTTATTATGCACAACAATAATTTGTCGGCATAATTCCATTAGCACAATTCTATCAGTTGGAAACTTTGGTAACATGTAAGGATAGCCTTGGAAATATCCAACCCGTAGATAAGTGAAAGTTGGAAATTGAAGATACAAGCAACCAAATTTGTTCACTACTACCCAAGCTTCATCAAAAACTCTCTTTTGCTCTAATTGTGTATCAAAAAAACACATGAAAACAATAAAGAAAGCATCATTCACCCTTCTGAAATGATGAATAGCTCCCTTTAGAGTCAGTTGAGGATAGTGTTGGTACACAAGCACCACCCTCCGATCTCCATCTGATGATAGACCTGAAAAACTCCTCATGGAAGCAACAACATAAACCAGATAGGATGTCATGTTGAACTTAGAAGTTGTAGACACCTTAGTCAATTTCTCATGAATGGTGTCGCTAATCTGTTCACCCTAGAATATCTTTTGATTTCCCCTCAATATCACCCTAATGTAGAGGTACATCCACTCATGAAAAATGGAGGAAGAAGAAAGTCCCCTAACTCTGCTGAGAAGAGTTATCAAATCACTGACTTCTTCAACAAAATCACTTCTTGGAAAACTCTTAGGCCATCTCAAAAGATTTGACCTTGCTGAATTTAGCCATTTAGTATTGATCACCTTCTTTGCTGCCTCTTTATCCTTATCATATTCTTTCTGAGAATAATCAAGATCAATCTCTGCATCATTGCCATGGCCAGGACACATGAAGACTTTATCCAAGAACTCTGGATCCAACCTTATAATCACATTTCCATAGGCATCATGAACACTCCTATTTTCCCTATTGTAGTGTGCTACTACTTGAAGTACAAATTCAGGATTATGTGTGGCAACAGGAAATGCACCCACCAAGTGAATGTTGCTTTCTACAATTTGCTTCATGAAGTGATTGAGAGGTTGTTGTTTAGTCCTCTCCATGAACTCAACCATGTCCACATGACTGATTTTAGTATCCAGATTTCATCGACATTAGATGTCACTAAATTCATAGGAAACACTCACTGATATTTATACTTCATAGATTTTTCTTTCTTTGGTGTCAGATTAGTCATTTGAATTGCAAGCACCTTTAGTGAAGGATGAACCTTGGCAAGTGTGCGGAAGTAACTGACACAAGATACATGACTTTGCAGTGCTAGGAAAATATAGAAAATGGGGAACTGCAACGATAGAGATCATGATCAATAGCATGAATTTGATAGGGCTAGAGAGTGATTAAAAGCGAGAAATTGAGTGAATGTGGGTGATAGTTGGAAAAAAGAAAAATCCTCCAGAGTTTGAAAAATTTTGAGGTATGATGTAAGGGCGGTGAAAATGACTGCCTCTGCATGTAGAGGGAAATGTTTTTTATGTCAAGGCGGCAAAAATCGCCCTCCCTACATGTTGGGGGGATAAAGATTTGCAAAATGTTTGAGCGGGGAAAAACACCGACAATGCATAGTGTATGGAGAAACTTTTTAAGTACACAAGCGGTGAAATTTAGCGCCTTTGTATCTTTATATAAAATACAACTTGTGTTTGGGTCTTGTCAAGTCTCATGTATGGGCGGTGAAAAACATCGCCTCTACACTTAGGCAAAAGATTAAGTTTCTAACAAGGGCAACAAAATTCACCACTCGTGCATCATAGGGTAAGTCTCTTTGTATTGGCAGCGAAAATCGCCACCTCTACACTTGTAGAAACATTCAAGTTCCTAGCATGGGTGGTGAAATTGGTCATTCGTACATCAGATAAGTAAAACTTCATAACATGCATTAGCAGTAAATAAAGCCACCTATGCAAATGATTGATATTGCGGGGTTTTACAAACCTTGGTGTAATAGCGGTGAAATTTTTTGACCCTTCACCAAGGATGAAAGGTGAGTTGAGGAACGATCAGCAAATACCATCAATTCAACAATGAAAAACCTAGGTTATACAAGACAGAGAGAATACTAGGGTTTGAGTAATCTCACAAGGCGAAACAGAGAACACAAAGGACGTATTTAAACAAACAAACTGCAAGAATAAGACAAACCCTAGAAATATATAAAAACAAAAATATATATCACGTGAAAGGAAAAGAAGAAATGTAAACAAGAAGCACATACCTGGAAATAATGATGAGAAATGATGAGAGCCCTAATATGAAAGATTTAGTTGATCCAACCAAAACCACACAAAATATATGAGCTCCTTGGGGGCATAGAGATATCACGAGGGCAAGGAAGAGAAATGAAATTAACAAAACAAAACAATAAAAATGCTTTAACAAAACCCTCAAGACATATATTAAACATAACATTAATGACACTTGAGGTGAACTAGGAGATGCTTAGGTGGTGAAAATCGTCGCCTTCGCACATACAAAGGGGGACAACATGCATGGGTGGTTAATTTTTCTATCCTTGCATGTGACAAAGACATTAACATGTATCGGCAACAAAATTTGCCTCCCATGCATGTTATGAAAGATTTCTAACTCCCATAAAACATCAAACTTAATTGTTTGATTTGATTGCTATTTGACCTATTTTCACAAACTCCGAGAAATCAAATCAAGGCAACACTCAGGTGGATTCTCCAGGGCTAGGGGACTACGCAAGAGGGCAATTAGAATTCACCTCATTTTGTGTGCTTAGAGTTGTAGGCTACGAAATGAACAAGTTTCGTAGGGGTCATCCTACAAATTGAGCGCAACTAAATTTGAGGATAATAAGATGATAATGCGAGGAGCTCCAAACATTGTCATGATTTCTTCCAAGAAATCCATGATTCTTGATTTTGTAGCCTCTTTAAGTGAGACAACTTTAACCCTCCTGGTGAAGTAGTCCATTGCAATTAAGACCCATTTGTGACCAGCACTAGATGTAGGGTTGATCATGCCAATAAAATCCAATCCCCACTATGAGAAAGACTGATCTGCCTGAATAGGATGAAGTGGGAGGGTTGCTAATCTTTTTGTCCCAGCAAAGAGAGCACACTCTTTGCATTTTCTTGCCCATACATGGGCATCATTGAATAATGTGGGCCAAAAGTAACCTACCCTCACTATTTTCATTGTTGTAGCTCTTGCAGAGAAGTGGCCTCTAGCTGGACCAGCATGAAACTCATTGAGAAATCTGTCAATTTGATCTTCCTCAATGCATTTTAGCAAAACTCCATCCAGGTTCTTCTTAAAGAGAACCCCATCCACCAAAATTAAAGGAATGGACTGTAATCTAAAATGTCTCCTCTGAGTTCTGTCTAATCCATAAGGATACTCACTAAGATAGGAACCTGGCCATGTCTATTGTCCAAGAACTCACAACTGTTGCATCAGCTATAGGTTCTGCCTCATCCAAGTGATAGGATGAGTTCACCCCATCAACTGTATGTTGAGCTAGCTATTCACATAATCGTCAGCCTCTAATCATCTTAGCGGCCTTGATAATAACATCATATTCCAGGACCTTAGTGACCCAGCTTGGTCTCTTTTCACTTTTTCAATTCTCAATATATAGTCTCTCACACTAGGATGTGAAACTAATACTTTGATATGGTTATTTGCTAGCATATATCTAAACGTTTTCAATGCTATTACAATGGAAAACACCTACTTGTCCATGGGACTATACCTGACCTCATAATCTTTCAATGTTTGACTAAAAAAGGCTAGGGTTGCTCCATACCTTGGTCATTTTATTGCATCAGAACAGCTGCAATGTTGCTCTCTCCTCCATGGGCATAAAGGACAAAGTCCTTCTCATATTTAGGATTCATAAGGGTAGGATCTTGAGCAACTTATTCTTTTATCTTCTCAAAATCATCCGTCCCTTCATTATTCCACTAAAACAACATCCTTTTTAAGCATAAGGGTCAGTGGTTTGACCAAACCAACACAGTTAGGAATGAATTTCCTAACAAAATTGATCTACCCCATAAATGACCATAAAGCCTTCTTATGAGTAGGCAGAGCAAGAGCAAGAAGAGCTAAAGTTCTTTCTAGATCTATAGAGATCCCATTTTTGGATACTAAATGGCCCAAAAGCTTGCCCTTAGCAACCAAATAAATACATTTTTGGGGGTTCAGAGACATCCCAAACTCCTTGCATCTCTCAAAAACTTTTTCCAAATGCTCCATGTGATTTTCTCCTCTCTTGGAGAAGACTGTAATATCATCTAAATAAATTAGGATGAACCAGTTGATAAAGCCCTTGAAAGTAATGTCCATTTCCCTATGAAAAGTGGCACCAGCATTAGAGATCCCAAATGGCATTTTTGCATACGCCACATGTGGTTCCCCACTTAGTGGTGAATGTTGTCTTGAATCTATCGTCCTCTTTCACAAATATCTTGTTATAACCAAAAAAACCATCCAACTATGAAAACCTTTCTACCCCTACAACAATTTGCAAGATTTGGTCCATGGATGACAAATGATAATGGTCTTTCAAAGAGGCAAAATTCAGATCCTGAAAATCCACGCACAACCTTATTTCACAATTTTTCTTCCTCACTGACCAGTACTAAATTAGCTACCCAGGTGGAATACTTTATGGGGAAAATAATTTTGGCTTGAATAAGCTTGGTGAGTTCCTTCCTCATCAGAGGTTCAACTTTAGGAATTATGGGCCGCTACTTTTGGCGGACAGGTTTGGTGCCTGGGTAGAGATCTATGGCATGGTGGGAAATATTAGGGTCAAAGCCCTTCAGATCCTCATACCCCCATGCAAAAACGTCACCGTATTTTTGGGAAAGGCGTATGAAGTCCTACTGTTCAGCGTCACTGCATACCTTTCCCAACAATAAATCTTTGTCTTGGATGATAGAGACATTCTGATAATCCTCCCTTTTGCACATGATGTTTCTTTCTTTTCCTTTGAATTCATCATCATGGCTGAAAATCCTCTCAAGAGTGACTAGTCCTTTAGGCAACTTATTTGTTTTGAGTTGCATAATTTGGTCATCCTACCCCTCTTGTAGCCTGGACTACATCATTGATGAGAACTCGACTTCATTTTGGATGAAGTTTACAATTTGCTCATTGCTGTCAAAAATTTGCCAGTTCACATCATTGTCAGGGACTGAAGGCCTGACCACTATCTTGACATGTTGATTAGGTCCTTGAAAGAGGTTTGTGGGGGGAGAAAACTGAGCACCAATTGTTGACAATTGGTCTTACTCAACATTTAACTTCCTTGGGATCACCTGAAGTTTGAGAGCATCAAAACACTCAAACAGACCTCAAACTTTGTGTCTATGGGCTCTTAAGAGCCGATTATTCATTGCACATCTTTCCCTGACTTGTTTGACCACCACTTCAATATCTCCAAAGATTTACAAATGCTTAATTTTCTTCTTTTTCAACAAGTAGCAAGCCATGGACCAATGCCTCATACTCTGCAACATTATTTGTGCAAGAAAATTACAGTCTGTGAGCAAAATGTAGCTTCTTACCAGTCGGGGAGATCAGTAAGACTCCTGCACCAGCTCCATTTCTACTCTTTGCACCATCAAAGGACATTTTCCATGGGCCATCAAAATCATCATCTCGTTTAAGTATAGAGGGGACAGAGGAATTCCCCTCATCAATCATGTAAGTGCCTAGTCCAGTTATTTTAGTGGTGTCATAGGGATCAAAATCAAAATGGTCCCTCACCCATTCATCAAGGAAAAGATCTAGGGTTGGAAGGGGTGAAGATACTGTCTCAAGAGACCCAGAATCATGTACTTCCTCACCCTGGATCATACAATGAGGGTTTACCAGGATATGATCATAATTTTCTACATGATAATTTGAAACTGGTTCAACCTTTATGGTGAACCTTGTGCCATATCTCATCCTCAACAACATGTGAGACTAGTCAGAGGAGAGGTAGCCACCCACCTTCGTTGTGAAGTCTCTTGACAAATAAATAGCAAGAAAAGGAGGAAGATCAATGACTAAATTATATTGACTAATAGTCAAGTTTGGACAAACATGTAAGGTCAAATCCAGTCCTTTGATCACCCTAATAGTGTTGATAGAGGTACCATCCAGCTACAATACACTTGATGAAATAGGAGTATATTTGATGCCCAATGCATCCACTATCTTCTTTGGCATAACTGAAATACTATCCCTTGAATCAATCATCCAATTATGTACCAGGAATTTCCCAATGATCAGAGATAGGTAGAATGGGGATGGCTTCTTTGTTGGATTTGCCTATTCTTCACTTGGTTGTACAAGACCTAGCTTCTTTCCCTTCTGGGTTGCTGATGCAACTGCTAGGAATTGCCTTAAGGCTTCTTGCAACAAATCCCTTTGAGAGGAGATTGATAGTACCTCCCACATGGACACATTTATAGTTGTCGTTTTCATTTGTTCTACAATATTTAGGGGAATTGTTGTTGTTTTATGCATGGAAGGAATCCATGTTCCCCTCTTTGACTATTCTATGGCTTGCTCAAGCACTTTTTGACCTGATGGAACCTCCTTTGCAGTAGTAGGCCTGCTGGTCTAAGTTGAATTCGCAGCACTAGTACCTTTTTCTTTTGACACAGGTTCCTTTTGTAACACAATAGGCGTGGGGTTATCCTCTAGCTGTCTCTTTTTGGACCTTGTGTTGTCTACAATACTACTTATAGGCATGATCACACTGTTCATAGGTTGATTAACAACACATAAATCCTCAGGAGTCTCAAGCATTAAATTGGAATCAGAAGCAGCCTCATTTGGTACCTCAAGGTTGTTGGTTGCTTCCACCAATGATGCTTGCTGAGTGTGAAAATTTTGCACCATCAAGGTCTGCTCTTGTGCTCCAAAAGCACAAGTGGACTAATTGTGAGGTTGGTTGCAAGGATAACACCAATATGCCTCTTGGGCTAGATTCTTTTGAGTAGGGACCAAGGCCCTAACTAGATAAACAACTGGTATTTGTTGGATGGGCCTAATCGTTTACAAGGGTTGAGAAGGGTTATTATTTGGGTACCTATTTGGTTGATAACCCTGGTTCCAGTTTTGATTTCTATTGGAATTATAACCCTGATTCCAATTCTGATTTGAATATTGCCCCGGGTTATAATTTTGATGGGGTTTAGGGGTAGTTTGAATAGCTATGCTATTGATTTTGTTGGTCAGATTGGTCACTACGTTTTTGAGGTCATTTTCTTCTTGTGAAAAAGCAAATATAGAGGCTTTAGGCTCTGGGATGGGGGCAATAGCAGAGTGCTGAAACTATGAAGGCAGTTTTGGGAAAATAGGTACATGAGGTCTGGGAGCAATTTCCCAGCCTGTATTAAACAATTTTCAACTCTCAAAGCTATTTCATAGGCATCAGGTAAGTAACAACACCCATAGATTGCATCATAACAACAATATCAAAATTTAAAGCTCTCAAAAAATATAAAAAGGCACCTTGTGGAGACGGTCTGAGGAGAGATGGGATTCTTTCCCATGTCCTCTAAAATTTGAAGATGAAGTTGGCCATCATCTTGCTGGGATCCCTCTTTATGGTTGTCAGTTGTTCTAGCAGGCAAACATTGTCTTCCATTTCTCTGAACTGCTTGTAGAGTGCTTCTCCTAGCTAATCCCAATCATGTATTGAAGCAGGGGTTAAACTCCTAAACCATTGCAGAGCTCTCCCCTTGAAGGATGAAACCATGAGCCTAATAGCCACATCCTCATGTTGAATATGGTGAACTAAACATACGTTTGATATGTCTTTGATATGTTCAGTAGGTGTAGTAGAACCATCACCCGTAAAGAATGAAATACTCTCTAGGGCTGAGGTAAGTATCATTATGTGCAGCCAGGGATAAAGGGCTACCTCCTTTGAAGGTTACAAAAGGTAGATTTCTTGCCATATTGGGGATGTTCATATTTATTCTAGGTATGTGCAAGCCTTTTCTTGAGTATTGAAACCTAACAGGAAGAGGTGTAGATTGAGTTCTTAAATGAGATGGAACAACATTGCTATTCCTTACAGGAGACCTAGATAACCTAGTTCTTCTTCTTGAAGCAGCAATAGGTAATTCAACAAACTGATAATTATTACCTCTTGAAGAAGCTCTCGTCTACACAAGCATATAACATTGGACTGATATGAAACTAGGAGCCTATAGAGTCGCCAGGTGAATGAAATTTGTCTATCAAACTACAGAATATTGAGAACAACACCAATTTCTCATCCTAATTCTTAATTCAGATTAAAAATAGTTCCACTGGGTGTGCCAGAAACTGTTGTCACTTGGATTTGCACCATGTTTTGAAGTGCCTATGTTGCAACAATTTAGTAAAACATTGGAGTGATTTCTAGGTGTGGGACCCTGCAAAGAAATCAAACCTCCAGAGAAAGCCGATTCCTTTTCTGAATATGAGATTTAGAGTGTGCTAAGACTAAACCTAATCTAATCACTGTTATGTAAAGGGGAAGAAAGAGAAACTGAAGTTTAAAGGTGATTCACCAGGTTTGAATATAGAACACCCACAAAGATAAAATGCACAGAATAATGAAATACAACTGATAAACTCACACCAATCTTGTAGGTTTTAACAAAGGTAGGGAACAAAACAAATTTGCAAGGAAATAAAAATTCACAAAGCAGTTCTAAATTACACAAAGTTAAAGAACAACATGAAAAGGTAAAAACACAGTGTTGTATTAATTAAAAAGGCACGCTTACAATATAGGAGGGTTCTATTTGAACACAAAAAATAAGTCTTTGTATCCAACCCTCATTACATCTTTGTTTCATGTATATAGCATTTCATCATTACAATTAATTCATTACAAGTCATTCATTACAATTAATTCGCCCCATGGGCCTGTCAGAAAATATTTCTGCCAAAAGGAATGTCTATTTGCAAAACATGATTGCAAAAAATATCTTAATCTTGAAGTAGCTGGGAGATATTTGTTGCCTTAATGGAAGCAGTTGATTCATCATCTGCAACAATAAACGTGAAATATCTAGAGATGGAGTAGTTAGGATATCTAATTCTGCTTTGATGGCTGAAGAAGATAATTCAAATATGTTTTCCTACCAAAATCTCCCCGTGTAAAGCTTTTACAACACTTTTAAAATATTTATTTTCAAAATATTTTAAAGCTTATAATATATTAGAAGCTTTGTTTTCATCATTTTACTTTATTTCAAATTCTGGTCTGAATTTTGCTTATCGACAAAATTTGTCCTTCATAAATCATTTTATCTTCTACTCTCTATTTATTTTCACCTTTTTCCTTCAGTCAGCAAAAACATTATTTTGAGAACTATGGATTGTTCTTCTCTTTCTGCCCTTATTGGTAAATTTTGACTTTTTCGAACTTTAGACGTCTTTGCTTTCTCTTTATCTCTACCCTTTATTGGCAAAACTTCGCTTTCACGAACCATTCTATCTTTTGCCTTTGTTGGCAATTTGTTGATTTTATGAACTATCTCTGCCTTAGCTTCTTTTTATTCTTTATCGGCAAAGTTCCACTCTTCTGAACCTTGCCTTGTCTATGCCTATTGCCTTATCGGCAAAAACTTATTTTTTTGAACTTGGCCACTTTTGCTACTTTTCCCCTTTATTAGTAAAGTTTCATTTTTTCGAACTTTGCCTCGGCCGACTCTCTTTTCTATCCTTTTCTTTTATTGTTGAATCACCTTATCGATGATTTTGGAAAATTTTGAACTTTTCAGTAAGTTTTTCTTTTTACCAATTCATCGATAGGGCGATTCTTTCTTTGCCTTAGTCACTTTTCGGCCTCTTATTTTGCCTTTATCGACAAATTCTCCAATTTTTGAACCAAGCTTCATTCTCACCCTTTTACCTTACTTTGTCAGTGAAGTCCCATTTTTCAAACTTGGCCGCCTCTGTCTTTTCTCTTTGGTCGGCACAATCTGACCTTTTCAAACTTTGGCTTTCTTCTTTGTTTCCTTCCTTGTCTTTTATTAGCAATTCCTTTGATCGACGAACCTAGAAAAAATCAAAGTATGGGATGAGTTTGAGATTTCCTTGATTTTCTGACAAAGGCTTTCTTCTCCTTGCCTTGGTAATTTTGAAGAAATCTTTCTTGCGTGGCCCTTTAGTCAGCGATTCGCCTGTTCGGCAAACTTTTGAAAAATCAAACCATTGGATGAGTTCACAAATTTTGAAAATTGTCAATAAAGGGAAACTTGTTTTTTGCCTTAGTCATTTTTGGATCCTTCCTTTCCTTAGTCGGCAAACGGATGGGTTTGTGAACCCGACTTTTTGCCGACTAAGGCAAAAAACCTAAGGCAAAAGACTTGAAATTTCTGTGTTTTTTCAGAGGATTCTCCTTAAAGAATTTTGAGGATTTTTACAAAGAAAACACCCTGAAATCTGAAGAATAATAGGCACTTAAGTGATTTTAACAAGATTTTCAATATTTTCAAGCTGGGCTATTTTTCTGGGAAGGGGAAATTAGGTCAACAGGTACTTGACAATACACTAGACCAAACTATGCTTAAACAAGCAAATCAAGATGTATAAATCAACATATTTATAAAATGTATAAGTATGGAAATAAAAAATCAGTTAATAAGAGGATGTAGATGCACCTATGGAATGGAGTGGCCTAATAGGAACATGCTTATAATTAGTTACATATGTTGCCTATAAAATTTGGGAACCTCATGATCAAGGGGGTCAAGGCCACCCAAGATCTAACAACTATCATGATAACATTGATCTCTCTTGACATCCACAATGACAACAATTGACCAGAGGGGCTGACTTTGGCTAGGTAGATGGTGACCCTAAAACTTGTTAGGAAGGATCTTGATAGAGGTTCCAAGATTCTTAGATATGTAGACCTTGATGGAACCCTCAAATTTTGCAAATTTGAAGTGCATATGTCCTTTCAATGTGTCGACAAAGGTTAAGTCGACATACTGCTAAATCTACCCTGGAGTCCATCTTCACAGATTAAAATTTTGCAACTCAAAGGTCATCATTCAAGTCCGTATGGTACAATGTTTCTTGTTACATATGGTAGTGTGCCTATTTAGTTTTGCGCTTCCAGGATGAATTTTTATGGGCTACTTAATTGTTTTCTAACTGCGACCAGGCTAAATTTGGTGTTCTGTAAAGTTGCAAATATCACAATTCTAAAGGCAACCCATTTCTCGTTTTAGTCTAAAACATCTCCATTTCCATTTTCATTGGAAATCGAGTCCATATGATGTATTATTTTAATGCATTACAGTTGCAGCGAACACGTCCAACAGACCAGTTTACAAAGGAGGTACCTAAATTCTAATTGCCAGGCGAAATCTAATTTAAAACCCATGTTTTAAATAATTGATTATGGTTGTTCGCAAAAAATCTCGGCTACAAGTGTTCCCATTTGCGCGCAGTGAATTTTTCCCGTTTGGCCAGCATGCGAAATTAAAATCTCATTATTTTCTAATGTTCAATTTGTAAATGTTTAAAATATTTTATATATTTTAAATAATTTTAGAAGGCAAATGAAAATATTATGGCAAAGTTTAATATTTGCCAAAACTTTATAAAGTTTTATGGCTTATTAAATATTTGTTTTCCCTCCACCATTCCGCGGATGCATAAAAAGGGAATGCTCATTGTGAGCCGTGGAAGAAAGAAAATAAAGCTTTTTTAAATCTTTCTAATGTTTAGCAATGCAAAATTAAAGAGGCAAACCTTTGCAGAAGCTTTATTATGAACTTTAATTTGCATTCCGCCATTCCGCAGATAGAGAGAATAAGCACCCAATTTTAAGCACGAAATAGTGAAAGGGATTGAGAACGGTGCAAGAGGATATTCTGATCACATTTTTTTGGTTTTGAGCATGGATTCAAGGCTTTTTGTAGGCTGCAAAACAATGTTTTCATGTCCAGAGCTTGTCTGGAGGCATTCCTCACATCCAAAAGACATTTTTGTGATATTAAGTGTTTTTACATGCCAAGCAATGTTAAAAACCACCAAGCATTTGTAAAAACACTGCTGCAACCTTTTTTGTGTTGTTTCACTTGTTTTTTATTGCCCTCCACTATCAAAAATGACCCAACAATGTTAAAAAAGCCTTGCAATATTTTTCCAATTTGGGGATGGAGGGAAAATGTTGTGGCAAGTATAAAAATGACCCACCAATGTTTTAAATGGCTCTGGCATGTTGAGAAAGGTCTGACATTTGTTATAAATGTCGCTGCAACAATTTTAGTGCCTCCAACATGGTTTTTAGTGACCTACAGTTGCAAAAAACACCCCTATATATGCAAAAATGCCTTGCATATTTCAATCAAAATTATGGGAGTTAAATTGCTTAGTAAATGTGTTTTCACTTGCCAGTAAAATGTGAGAACTACCTGAGGGTAAAATTTGTTACATGCCAAGTAAAATTACAATTGAACAATGATTTTACCAACAGGGTAAAATTGTTCACAGGAATGCAAAACAGATTTGGGCCAAATCAATTTCAGTTGCAAAAGGGAAGTGGGCAGATTGAAGAGGGAAAATGAGGAATGAGAAGCATCTTCTAGAAGCAAATCAGTTGCAAAATCAAGGGAGCTGAGATGTGTCATATGTCATCAGTGGATTAATTTTAGGGTTTTCATCTTCTTCTCTCTTTCTCTTTATATTGTAACTTGTTGGGGTTTTTTATCTGAATCAGCAGAGGGTTTGCCAGTCCCAATGCATAGGCAGATTCGGCCAACAAATACAGGAGGTTGCGTGAGCTGTCTCCCCTTCACTTTTGGTTCTACCACACCAAGGGGGGTATCCCTATTTGCTAAAGATTTGTCTTTGACTCACCCAATAGAAATATTTAGCTTTATAGTCACAGGCAGAATACTCTCATTTTAGGACCAAGAGTAGTGTGATAAATCACAAGGTTGGCAGTGTTCTTGGGCATATCTAACTGGTTAGGAATGAGAGTATGCAGGGGTCCTATTTCTACTCCTACAAACTAACAGGTTGGAATTATGAAATGATTTGTATTTATGTTTTGGATGCAAGACAGGGGGCTTTGGATCATAACTACTACACAAGGGCAGACCAGTGTCTATCTCAGGGCAAGGAGTCAACTAGACGTATACATGATGAATGATTTGCATTAGCATTCAAGTTTCAAGGGGCCTGATTAGTATTTGCCTTACAAACACCACCCAAGAATGGGTATTTAACAATCTCTACTTACAAATATCCTTGTTGCCACACATTTTTCTTCATACTTAACCTAAAACAGTTTAATCCACTCCTTGAATGGAGGTCAGAAGTTAAGCATGCAATACAGAAATCTATATCCTAGAATCTAAGTAACCCTTAGCAACTAGATTCAAAAGAAGGGATGCATACAGCCATGAAGACAGATAACTAAACACATGCAATAAAATATTTTTTATATAAAAAACAACATGAAACTAAACATATATGCAACATGCATTCAAATGCAACTCATAAACTCACAAAAGAGATAGAACAGCCAAGAAATGCTCTATTTTCGTTATTTCCTCCAAAAAATTGACCAAGTCTTCCCCCTTTTGAAAAATGAGTAACACCATTCTCTTATACAGCAAGAACATGTACCCAGCAATTAATTACATGGTCATCTCAAAACACTGCTAGATACGATGCACCTTTTGAATGGCGCCTAAAACATTCAATGCAGCAGAGAGACAAAGAAGAAAGGAGCAGGTGTGATCGGGGGTCGTGCAGCCGCTTGGAGATTTTCTTCTTAAAAATAGTAGTTGACCTGTCATTCATCGACCATACCTCTGTAAATTTGCCATTAATGGCCAACCTAGCCGCGGCTTCTGGAAACGCAGCAGTTTGCGTGTTCAAGAATTTTTCCCACCTAGAATGCAGCTGCAAATGCATAGGAAAACCCTCCTATGAAACTTTGAAACAGGGCCATCGATTTCCTCCTTCCCGCTGAGATCTACGGCTTCAAATTGATCGGACAATCCAGTCACCAGCTTTGAAAAGTCATCAGCCAATGAAAACGTGCCACGCAAGTGTCTTTTTCCCATCGCAGACTTTTCCTGGCGCGAACATACCTTTTTACCTTTTCGCCTGTTGCACATTTAAATTTTTGTATATGCAAAAGCATATACATACAATCCGCCTTGGACACGTGTCACAACCTCATTGGATCACCATCGCTGGACATTGGCATCTTCATCGGCGATCCATTGTATCTCCTTTTGCATCTGTGGTTGTATATGCAATTGTATATACATACAATCACCATGCATACAAGGGCGAACCCCAAATCCTTATGAAACAAATTGAAAACGCAATCGGGTCCAGCCTTGTACATTCCCTTTATATATCTCCTTGTATGTTGCATATACAAGTGCAATACACATACAACTGCTGATATCAAAATGATTATTAACCATATTGTAACTTTGCAACAGGTCCGGCTTGTATCTCTTCTTCTTTGTATTTCAGCATATATAATGCACTTAACATACAAACTGTGGACCCCACCTTTGAGTTTGTCGATTTACATTTTACGGTTAGATTTGCTTTGTATATCCTCCCTTGTATCTTTGCCTTGTATATCACATATACAACTGTGAATATACAAGGAAAACATACATACAATCGGACTTCTGCCTTTATCAACCAGAATGTATATTCATTTCAAGTCTGGGCTTTGCATCTCAGGAATGCATATTCCCTTGTTTGTTTGATTGCATGTGTAAACATACAATCGTATATATATACAATTGGTGGACCCCACCCTTTGGTTCTTGCTTTGCATGTATCTTTTGTATCTTCATCGGCCCATCGGAGAAACCTTGGACTTGGCTGCCAATAGACAAAGCTTCGCCGATGACACTTTGTATGTCTTCCCCTTGTATCTTTTCCATTGTATATTGACCTTGCATATTTGCCTTGTATATTCGAACATACAAACTCATCGGCCTATCGACGGGACCACGGAATGAGGCACTAATGTGCATTGTCTCGGCAATATGAATTTTGTTTCCTCCCTTTGTATCATCACTTTGTATATTGCATCGGCCACATACAAACTTATATGCATACAAAGATGCATACAACTCGTTTTTCATTTTTAGAAGCTAATTGAACTTTCTCTCGGGTCCGGCCTTGTACATTTGCATCTACACATTAGATACAAACATACAACGACACATGCATACAACTGTGGACCCCACCATCGCTTAAAGATTTTTTGAACTTAACATTTTTTCATGACGGGAAAAGGAGGTAAGACAAGGCAAAGGGGGTCAGTCATTCGACGAGCGCTATGACATGAAATGCATCTTAAGTGACAGATGACTTGTTGCAGACAGTCGACACAGAAATAGAAGATACAATGCAGGAGGCCGAGGGAAAATAACACCTAAGGCATTAAGAGTTTGAGGGAACAAAAATACAGGATTGCAGACTCGACTCAAAACCCTAACCCTAGGTGGGCACCACCATAACTTATGTATCATTTTTGAGGGTTGATTCCAGGTTATCTTCTCAGACGAGGTCTGGAAGATAAAGATCAATCCAGGGGTTCTATTTTACTACAATAATTAGGTCTCTGTTTTATGATGTAATAGGTCTATTTTTGTATGAATTTCTATACTGTATTTGGAAGTCTTTCAAATAAATCAATATAAGTCCATGTTTTTGCTGTCAATACTATTCTCTGTCTCCATCAATGTTTGAGTATTTCAGGGATCTAAGGGGTTTCCGAGTGTACATTTTGTACACTCTCCATTTGATCTATGTTAGTCTATATTTTCAAAGAGATACAGTATTAGTGTTTTGCTTAAATATTTACTTAAATATCTAAGTGAACATGCTTTCATGAACAAATATTTGGGATGTTTCAGTGCATTGTGGATAGCTAAGAATGGATGTAGTGTTGAGAGCAAGAGGGCAATTGAGGGTTCAATGTTTCTGTAAGGCAGAAACCTAGTTAATTGAATTCATTTGAATGTATGCTTTCCTTTTCATTATGGATTTTGATCCAAGTGTGACTTTGTTGCCCATGGGATTAGGCACTGATCTAGGGTAGTCAAGTATAACCCTACCCCATTACAAAATTGAAAATCATTTTGGTTATGTCCATAAATTATTCCTAAATTATTTTTACCCTACCCTTATGGATGAAGTCCATTATTTTGAACCTTGTTAAACCTCATGAGAAACTTGTAATTGATGCAAGTCTTTAGAGGACTTATGCATATTGTATCTCCTAGGTCAATGGTGTTGTAAGAAGTTGTCGAATGAGTACATTCACAAGGATTATAACCAATCTTATCATATGTTAATACCATTTGAACCTAATTGCCTAAATTTAGAGATCTCCCTTGCTGTGTATCTATTTCCTAAATTATTTTAAGGTCTCTGGGAACACCCTCCAGAGCTTGGCAATGCTCAAATAGTAAAAGGTTATGTTTAGCCTTGTTCGTTGGCCTTTCTTGTCCTCAATTTGATGTTAGTTTCCCTTAGGATTGAGGGTTGCAAGAAAAAAACCAACAAATGGCAACTCTACTAGGGAATTTTAGTCATAAATGTCAAGATCAGACCAGTGGTCTATCATGGGTATTTAGAGTTAGTATATGTACAATGTTTTATCATTCCCTTTAAAGGGTGGCGACTCTACTTACTTTTGAATCAGTTGATCAAAGGGGGAAACTGGCTGTGTATGTAAGGAAGATTGTATGTGGCTCTGCTATTGGAGAAGACCTAGAATGAAAGAAAGCTTTTAAGGAGCTTCCTGCTTCTTAAAATTCAGTCCTCTATTGTGAGAGGTGGTGACTGTTTCAAGAACCTGATAAAGGATACAAAGAAGTTCCAGATCTACATAACTTTCAATCAAGAAGAAGGATTAACAACTGTTGCAGTTGTTCCTGGTATTTCTATTCTAGTTTTCAAAAAGGAACTTATGTGAAAACCATGGTGTATGAGTTTTAATGAAGTCCCTTATCAAGTGTTGAAGCACTAGTAAAGAGGGGAATATTAGTATTGATTTTACATACTTCTATGTGGCAATTTTCAGTTATGATATTCTGTGAGAAGTATGTAGTATTGTAATAAGCTCATTTGAAAAGATCTTAAGCCTGGCATTGAGTTGTTCTATGTATTATTCTTGGTTGAGAGCTTATTGCAAGAGAAAAGAGCTAGAAGATGTGTAAGTTCTGTTGTGTTTGTGTGGAAGATTTATAAAGTGATAAACAAGATGTATCATCTGTATGATTACCCTTGTTTGGTTCCAAACACAATGAATAGTCACTAATTTCAACCATGTCCACAGAGAGAAATGTTTGTCCCAGACAGATATAAACCATTGAACTTCAGTAATATCCGAAGCTACCCAAATCCTTTTCCCCTTGAGCTTAAAGATCATGTGCCTATGTTTCATGGAGAGGAGTACGAATCAGCTTGTAGGCATGTGCAACTATTTTAAGACTTTGTTGAAGACTTTCAGATTTGTGCAGAAGATAGCATTATGAAATTCTTTGTAATGTCTTTGAAAGATAATGCAAGAGAATGGTATAGTGACTTACCTATGCAAATTATATCTTCATGGGAAGATTTCAAAAGGTTGTTCCTGAGTTAGTTTGATGACAATAATGAAAATTATACACAAACTTTTAGGCCTCAGTCTATTCCAGCAAGCAATGAAATGGCATATGCAAATGTGCAGTATACATTAGAGGTTGAGAGCAGTCCTCAAGGTGCAAATACCCCTGTTGTCCCCGCTTACCCACCTCAATACCTTGTGCACCACAGTCAGCCCCAAATTCATTTTCAGCAAATTGCACACATTATTGACCCTACTGTCCATATTCAGGAAATGTTTCCCATAAGGAAAGTAGAAGGTGAAATAAGTTATTCCTTGTTGACAAGGATTCTAGATGCTTATACAAACATACCTGATAGCTTCAGACCTCATGAGTCTATTTTGATTGACTTGTTTTTAAATGCATATGAATTGGGTCCAAATTTTTGGTCTGAAAATTTGAGGCCCATTTGCCTAAGTCAAGTAGTTGAGTTGATTGACTTTGTTGAACAGACTAGGTATGAACATACATTTAGGTTGAGATCTCATGATATGGATACCAATGGTACTATCAATGAATATGGGTCAAATGATGGTAACACTATATCAGCAAATAGAGTGTGTAAGAATGAGAAACATGTTACAACTGAGATAGTGTCTCATAAACAAGAGGGTAATGATTGAAATCAATCCATAGAGGATGGGTGTGCAAATAAAAATAGTTGTTATGATAGCCTGAATGCTAATAAGGATGAAAATATAGAAGGCCTCCCTTCCATATTAGATCATGATTGTGTTTTTGGCAAGGTTGTCAGAGTTTCAATCCTATGTGATATGAGCAGTGTATGTTATGATGAATCCATTGAATATCCAGATTTTAATAATAAAAATGACAACCATGTGGATTTTGATTTGCAACTAAGTGATGCTTGTAGCTCTTGTGGAGATCAAAAGGAAGAAGGAAGATGTGAAAGAAGAAGCATGTTCAGTCAGCAGTGAGCAAATTTCAGATTTGTTAACCATGGAATATCAGAGATATGTACATGAAAATGGTCATGAGCCTTTGTGCCCTGCTCACATAAACTTTGACAATGATGATGTTCCTTTGGGCACTAAATATGACACATGTCCATTTGTTTTCCCGTCAACAAATGAACAAGATAATTTGTAGGATAACAATGCTTATGAAGGTAAGAAAGCATTTGACTTTAACAATGATGGATATGTTGAAAGTGTAAATGTTGATGCAAACTCAGAAATTCATTTTAGTGACACAGGGATAGCTGATGATTGTGAAATTCATTGTAGTAGTGGTCAAAGTCAGGATTTTCTAAATGCAAATTCTTATGAGTGTATTTTCTGATCTAGATGAGCCTAGTCATGAGTTTTCTCATATGGACATGGATGTTAGTTTTAAGGTTGAATCTGATTATATTTTTGAAACAGAATAGCTTACTTTTGAGCATACATGGGGTGTTGAAGGTACTGATATATTTTCCTCATATGATAATGAAGCAAGCAAACATGACAATGAGCTGGATGAGGTAAAATGTCATAATGATTATGGATTTCAGTTAGTGTCTAAATGCAATTTTTAGATTGATAGAGTTAATGTTGACAGTGGCAGGCTCAATGATATGGTTAAGCATGTTAGTGATAGGGTTAGTTTGTGGGTAGTTTATGGTAGTGTTTTTAGACTTGGCCTAATGTAGATAGTGGAGAACTGGGTATTTGATAGAGATAAACATTTATTCTTCTTTTCATTTGGTGGCATGGGGCCATCAAATGAGGTTTTGAAAATTTGAATAAAGGAGCAATTATAGAGCCACCCAATGGAGTAGGCACCTAGTCTGCTTCTCTAGAGTTTTCTATGATCTCGCTCTATTCAAGTTGAATAGACTTCCCCAACTAGAGCCACTGATGGAACCCTCAAATTTTGCAAATTTGAAGTGCATATGTCCTTTCAATATGTTGACAAAGGTTAAGTCGACATACTGCTAAATCTACCCCGGAGCCCATCTTCGCCGATTAAAATTTTGCAACTCAGAGGTCATCATTCAAATCCGTATGATACAATTTTTCTTGGTACATATGGTAGTGTGCATATTCAGTTTCGCGCTTCCAGGATGAGTTTTGATGGGCTACTTAATTGTTTTCTGACTGCGACAGGCTAAATTTGGTGTTCTGGAAAGTTACAAATTTCACAATTCTGAAGGCAGCCCATTTCTTGTTTTGGTCTTAAACATCTCCATTTCTATTTTCATCATAAAATGAGTCCATATGATGCATTAGTTTAATGTGTTACGGTTGTGGCGAACACGTCCGGTAGGCCAGTTTACAAAGGAGGTACCTAAATTCTAATTGCTGGGTGAAATCTAATTTAAAACCCATGTTTTAAATAATTGATTATGGCCGCTCACAAAAAATCTCGGCTCCAGGGGTTCCCATTTGCATGCAGTGAATTTTCCCCATTTGGCCAACAGGTGAAATCAAAATCTCATTATATTCTAATGTTCAAATTGTAAATGTTTGAAATATTTGATATATTTTAAATAGTTTTAGAAGGCAAATGAAAAGAAATATTAGGGCAAAGTTTAATATTTCCTAAAACTTTATAAAGTTTTATGGCTTATTAAATATTTGTTTTCCCTCCGCCATTCTACGGATGCATAAAAAGGGAACGCTCATTGTGAGCCCGAACAACAGAAAGAAGAAAATAAAGATTTTAAAAATCTTTCTAATGTTTAGCAATGCAAAATTAAAGAGGCAAACCTTTGTAGAAGCTTTATTATGAACTTTAATCTGCATTCTGCCATTCCGCGGACAGAGAGAATAAGCGCCCAATTTCAAGCACAGAATCGCAAAAGGGATTGAGAACGGTGCAAGATGATATTCTAATCACGTTTTTTTGGTTTTGAGCATGGATTCAAGGCTTTTTGTAGGCTGCAAAATAGTGTTTTCATGTCCAGAGCTTGTCTAGAGGCATTCCTCACATCCAGAAGATATTTTTGTGATATTGAGTGTTTTTACATGCCAAGCAATGTTAAAAACAACCAGGCATTTGTAAAAACACTACTGCAACCTTTTAGGTGTTGTTTCACTTGTTTTTGATTGCCCTCCATCATCAAAAATGACCTAACAATGTTAAAAAAGCCTTGTAGATGCTTTTCTAGTTTGGGGATGGAGGGAAAATGTTGTAGCAAGTATAAAAACGACCCACCAATGTTTTAAATGGATTTGGCATGTTGAGAAAGGTCCGACATCTATTATAAATGACGTTGCAACAATTTTAGTGCCTCCAACATGGTTTTTAGTGACATATAGTTGCAAAAAACACCCATGTATATGCAAAAATGCCTTACATATTTCAATTGAAATTCTAGGAGTTAAATTGCTTGGTAAATGTGTTTTCAGTTGCCAGTAAAATGTAAGAACTGTCTGGGGGTAAAATTTGTTACATGCCAAGTAAAATTGCAGTTGAACAGTAATTTTATCAGTAGGGTAAAATTGTGCACGAGAATGCAAAATAGATTTGGGCCAAATCAGTTTCAGTTGCAAAATGAAAGTGGGCAGATTGAAGAGGGAAAATGAGGAATGAGAAGCAGCTTCTAGAAGCAAATCAGTTGCAGAATCAAGGGAGTTGAGATATACCATATGTCATCAGTGGATTAATTTTAGGCTTTTCATCTTCTTCTCTCTTTCTCTTTATATTATAACTTATGTATCATTTTTTAGAGTTGATTCCAGGTTGTCTTCTCAGACGAGGTCTGGAAGACAAAGATCAATCCAAGGGTTCTATTTTACTGCAATAGTTAGGTCTATGTTTTATGATGTAATAGATCTATTCTTGTATGAATTTATGTACTAGATTTGGAAGTCTTTCGAATAAATCAATATAAGTCCATGTTTTTGTTGTCAATACTATTCTCTATCTCCGTCAATGTTTGAGTATTTCAAGGGATCTAAGGGGTTTCTGGGTGTACATTTTGTACACTCTCCATTTGATCTATATTAGTCTATATTTTCAAAGAGATACAGTAATAGTGTTTTGCTTAAATATTTATTTAAATATCTAAGTGAACATGCTTTCATGAACAAATATTTGGGATGTTTCAGTGCATTGTGGATAGCTAAGAATGGATGTAGTGTTGAGAGCAAGAGGGCAATTGAGGGTTCAATGGTTCTATAAGGCAGAAACCTTGTTAATTGAATTCATTTGAATGTATGCTTTCCTTTTCATTATGGAATTTGATCCAAGTATGACTCTATTGCCCATGGGATTAGGCACCGATCTAGGGTAGTCAACTATAACCCTACCCCATTACAAAATTGAAAATCATTTTGGTTATGTCCATAAATTATTCCTAAATTATTTATGCCCTACTCTTATGCATGAAGTCCAGTATTTTGAACCTTGTTAAACCTCATGAGAAACTTGTAATTGATGCAAATCTTTAGAGGACTTATGCATATTGTATCTCCTAGGTCAATGGTGTTGGAAGAATCTATCAAATGAGTGCATTCACATGGATTATAACCAAGCTTATCGTATGTTAACACCATTTGAACCTAATTGCCTAAATTTAAAGATCTCCCTTGTTGTGTAGCTATTTCCTGAATTGTTTTGGGGTCTCTGGGAACACCCTCCCGAGCTTGGCAATGCTCAAAGACTAGAAGGTTATGTTTAGCCTTGTTCGTTGGCCTTTCTTGTCCTCAGTCTGATGTTAGTTTTCCTTAGGATTGAGGGTTGCAAGAAAAAACACCAACATACCTATTAGGGAATAGAAAAGCACATATAATTTGATGCAAACATATGAAATCCGAATACACATGAATGAAATAAATGATGCAACTTGAAATGATGGAACAATTTCACCTAGTAAATAGAAAGATAGGGTCTTGAAATTGATAGGGGATATTAGAAACATGTAGAAGTGTCCTAGAATATCTCAACTCTTGACCTAAAAGTGAAGTTCCAAAATGAACAACAAAATTTATATTCTTGAATGATGTTAAAATATAGACAAAATGCACTAAATAGACCACTTTCACCTAATAAATGTTTGATTTTTGATCATGCGTGGATTCTAGAGATTGATATTGACCCTTGATAGGAGAATATACCTTATAAACATTTGTTTTGGGCCTCAAATCAAGAAGTGGTATCCTAGCGAGTGTCTTCGACTTTGTTTGACAACCAACGGAGTGACCTTTGATGAAAGTAGATTGTCATTGATGTCAAAAAGGTGTTCTCAGTTTGTTTGATGTCATCAGGATATGTGTTGTCATATATGCAAATATGGTTAGAAATGAGATGCTTCTGTTTGATCAGGACATCTTCAAGTTTGTCTCAGGATGGATTCTCATGTTCTTAGTGTTGGTGTTCATATTGGTCCTTGGAGTTATCAGTTTTGGTTTATGATGTTAACCATTGATCATCATCTTCTTTCATGATCACAGGACTTGTTTGATCAGGTTGATCACATCAATTGTTGATCACATAATATATTGATGCTAACTTGTTTGTGTTGGACTTATATTCCTGATCTTCACAGGTTTGGCCTTCATAATGTTTTCAGTGTTCATAGTATGGTGTTCTCCATGTGGGAGTTACTATCATATGGCATTGGTATGGTGTATATGATGCTCTCATCTCTGTGACATAGGACATTAATGTTACTTTTGATATACAGTTACAGTTGATTGACATTACAGATACAATGGCATGCTCTTCATAATGACAGTGGTTTGGTGGTATGGTCTTTATTTACATTTGATCTTCATTTTTTGATGTTGATAGCTGTGATATATGTAGATGCAGATTTATAGTGGCTTTCAAGTCTTTTACAAGTCATGTCTTCATGTCTTCTTGTCTTCGTACTTTAATATATTAAATATTTGAAGAGGACCCAAGACTTTAAAAAAATGCATCAAATATTAATAAATTCAATGATCCCTATGGGAGCTCTATGCATATTTAAAGGAGAGTTTGACTTATATTATTTATGAAGTGGAGAGCATATTTTAAGGGGAGCACCACATAAGTCAATGTTTTTTTTTAAATATTAGAAACTTTATTGATCCCCTTTTGTCATGGCTTTATGACATTGAAGAAAGTGAAGTTTAATCATTTATAAAAGATTATGTGCTTTGAATATTTGAAGGGGTGAAATATATTTAAAAAGCATCCAATGCTTTATGGAGACTATGAGTTATTCATTAAAAGGCATGGAATATATCTTAAGGTGCTTTTAAAAGAGTGGGAAAAAGCATTTGTATATGCTTTATTTTATTTTAAAATAGCTTTTCATTTCCTATTTATTTGCCTTTTAAAAGGCATCTTCTATGAGATTTTTAAGGAGAGTTTTTTAAGGAAAAATAAATGCTATTTTCTTGCCTTCTAAATAGGAGCAATCTTTGAAGTTTTTAAAGCTTCTTTTTAAAGAAGATTTATTTCTAAGTTTAATATTTCTTCAAAAGCAAAAAGGTAAAGTCTTCTTGTTTTTTCTAAAAGGAAAGAAGTGGAAGTTTTTAAAAGTTTTTTTTCATAACCCAATATGATTTTTTTTTTAAGAAGAGGGTTTGAGATATTGAAGAAATTTTTCAAGGCAGATTGAGAGATGTTATTTGCAGATTGATTGAAGGCTTCTTATAGATGGGAAGTTTAAAAGATTTTTTTGGAAAATATTTATCTTGTAGATTGAAGAATTTGAAAGAGATATAATTTTTATTTATACAGGGAATATGAATGGTTTTGAAGAATTGAAAAAAAAAATGGAAGATATTTTTTTTGGCAAATTAAGAGAACAAATTGTGCAGATGTTTTATTTTTTTGCAGATTGAAATTCTTGGAAGGGTCTTTGAAGTGCACAGCGGAATATGAAGAGTTTTTGTTGGAATTAATTAAAGATTTTCGTGGAGATATATTTTTGAGGCATGGATAATAATGAAGACATACATGCTCAGATTGAAAAGGTTGAGAAAGGAATATGGAAGGTTATGTTGTTTTGCAGATGAATTGATTTGTGAAGGCACTTCATTTTTGTTAAAAAGGCAGTTTGAAGCAATCCATTGATGATTTTATTTAGTGATATATGATGAATATCATTCATTATTTTTATTGAGAAAATGAAAGGAAGATGGATCAAGAAAATGAATGGTTATGCAAAACAAAGGATTTTAATCTTTATTTTTTGTAGATTCCTTATTTATGAAGGTATAGATGCAGAGTTGAATATGAGGATTGAGAAGAATATGAAAGGACACTCTCTTTCATATATAATGGTATTGCAGATGCATTGCAAAATTGAGAAGTGTGAACCAACATGTAGAGATTTTTGTGAAGAAATAGATGAATCATAATTTGAGAGATATATGAGAATTTACAAATTGAATCATGCCAAATATGAAGACACAGATGAATTTGATTGTGCAAATATCATAATATTGACATTTGGATTGGATTGAGAAGACATGTTTTTTAATAGTGCAAATCAGATTGAGTTGCAATCATTTCTTGCACATATTTTACAGTATGTTTTGATGATGGTGTTTGTTATGCCAATGAGGCACAGTATGCTAGTGAGGCTTGTGGTCAGTGAGACCTTCCTATGTCAATGAGGCAATATTAATCACAAGTCAGTGAGACTTTGTAAAGTTGAAGATTTTATACTTATTTTGAGTGGTTTTTCTACCCCGGGAGGGTTTTCCACTATGTAATTTTCTTGTGTCATAATCTCATGTCTTAATGTCTTCCATAGCTTCATTTACCATATGTGATTTATGTGATTGATCATTTATTGATTAATTGTTCAAGTATTTAGTTCAAATTGATAAACATCATTGTTAATCTTGAAAAGTTTTAAAACTTGTGTTTTTTACACAACATTGATTCACCCCCCCTCTCAGTGTTGTCCTGGACTCCAACAAGTGGTATCAGAGCCTAGGTTCCCTTTTTGAAGTCTAATAGGCTCGGGTAGGTCCTGGTAGTGGAGTAAAATGGGTAAGAAGAATATACTTAAGGTCTCAAATAGAGAAAAGAAAGATGTTGATCAAAAGATGGTAAAACAAGCCTCAGTTGTGCCTAGCAATGATTTGTTGCATATGTCACCCCTGATAATTGATACAAAGAATGGTCCTATAGTTGAGAATTTTGATAAAAAGGATGAAATCATTGTGAATAAAGGAGAACAAGAATTTAATGAAAGAAAAGATGTCTTTGCTGTTGAGACTAATGATGAAGATGAACAGGAGTTTGATGAAGATATTTGTGAAGTTGATGTTGAAGGAGAGCTTATAGGTGTTCTCAGTGAACTCAAGAGATATAAAAAGGAGAACCAGAAATTAGAATTGCAGCTGCAACAAGAAAGAGACTTAAAAGATAGCTCTTACAGACCTTGAAGATGCT
The DNA here is from genome assembly GCA_027924645.1 of Cunninghamia lanceolata. Lineage (NCBI taxonomy): Eukaryota > Viridiplantae > Streptophyta > Pinopsida > Cupressales > Cupressaceae > Cunninghamia > Cunninghamia lanceolata. The sequence goes on from BSBN01001310.1 coordinate 3,238,349, forward strand.
AGAAACCTGATTGTAGAGTTGAAGAATCAAGCAGGTGAATTAAACAGATTGATTGTCAGTTTGAAGACAAAAGTTGAGAAAGCTAAGAGGATAGCTAATGAAGCAAAATCTGATTTGGAGGCTAAAAAGGTTGAATGTCAAAAGCTTGAAGGAAAAATAATTTCTTTAAGTAAAGAAATTGAGGATTTTAGAAAGCAGTTGGAAAAGAAACTCAAATTTGATGAGAGCACAAGCAAGTTACAAGAGATGCTTAGTAAACAAAAACAACATAGAGACACTACTAGACCTGGTTATGAAAAGGGAGAATGTTCCAAAGTTAGAGAAATTCCTAAAAAGAAGATTGATTTAAATTATCATACTGCTATCCTCGAAGACAAAATGTACAATCAAAGAAGAATTGCTCCTGCAAAACAAGCATACATGTACAGGTATAATTATTCATTTAATGATTATTGTTATACTTGTAATCACTTTGGACACAAGGCAATTAATTGCAGAAGAAGTCAATTTGTCTCAATATGGAATACTAATGTTATATGTTTCAAGTGTCACTCTCCTGGTGACAAAGCATACAGTTGTAGAATGTTTGGAATAATTGCATCATCTAATTTGAAAGGTTGGGAAAAGAAAAAGGTTGAAAAGGTTTGGATAACGAAACTTGAATAGAAGAAAGAGCCTATAAAAGTTTGGAGGCAGAAACAAAAACAAGAGAAGATAGATCACAAGCTTGTGCATCTTGCACAAGTCACTTCATCTGTTACATAATATAGCATGAAGTAAGGGGGAGGTGTCAAATGCTCTATCAATTTACCCCAAGAAAGTTTTAGGAAGGAGATAATTTGATATGATGATCTTGTCATATTTATTCTTACCAACCTTATGAATTTAAATTCATATAGTTGATGGTGATGTTGCTAACAATGTTGATATTTAGTGTATGACAGTGATATAGGTGATCATTGGTTCATTATGCTTTCATGATATTGAAAAGATGTTCAAGAGTTCAATGTACAAATTGTTTGACAAATGATCCTGATCATGTTGATGATTACAAAGGTTGAGTTGTCATGGGATTGCAATCCAAAGTGTTCTTGAAATGTGTTGATGGTGCAGTTAGTTTGTTGATTTACAGACTTGATGGGCTGATATGAATAATGATTGACAGGATCTTGGGTATACTCAAGAAGTTCTATTCAGATATTGACATGTGTTGGTTGAGGAAGTAGCAAATGAATGAATTCAATTCATTTGTTTTTGCAAAGGTATTGATAGTGGTTTTGACATGGTGTTGTAAAAGTGTCATGTGCAGGATGGCCTTCATTTCAGATAGTCTTCATTCCTTTCAGGATGGTCTTCATTCTTTATCATGCTAAGAAGTGTGTGCAGGAGTAAATTGATTGTAGGTTGTTGTAGATTGATTGTTATCATGGAAGTCTTTGCAAGATCATATCTTGTGTGATCATCATGTCATCTTGAGATGTGTAGTCTTCATGATTGGTGTTTTTGAGTGAAAGAGTGTGATGAGTAGTCTTGCATGATATTCAAATTCATATGTCTCATGTCAAAAGGCTGATTTATCAAAATCCTAAATGCTATTTTTATGCCATCATGCTCTTTGTGGGAGTTATTGGAGATTTGTCATGTGTGTGAAAAAGGGTTGCTTGTGATATCATCAGGAATATGTGAATGTTAGCAGATATATGTCAGTCTTCATTATAACAAGAAGTGGTATTGTTCTTCAAGATGTAAGTTTTCAAATGTGTGTTTCATGATGTCTTATTGCTCTCAAGTTGAATGTTGTTCAACATACTGATGTGCAAGGACAAAGCTTTCAGGATAAGTCTTGGACAGCAAATTGCATAAGTGTTCAGTGCCTTCAATCTTTTGAAAGACAAGTGGTTTCAAAGATTTTTGGGTAAGTGGTATCTCAATTTTTGGTTGATATGAAGATAACAGGATAACAGGAGTTTATATCTTCAAAGTTTTGATATTGCAATATAATTATTATGACCAATCTATAACATCTTTCAGTGGAGTTTTTCTCAGGGGGAGTTAATTCAGTCTTTGTTATGACCAATCTATAACATTTTTAAAAGTTTTTTTTCATAACCCAATATGATTTTTTTTTAAGAAGAGGGTTTGAGATATTGAAGAAATTTTTCAAGGCAGATTGAGAGATGTTATTTGCAGATTGATTGAAGGCCTCTTACAAATGAGAAGTTTAAAAGATTTTTTTGGAAAATATTTATCTTGCAGATTGAAGAATTTGAAAGAGATATAATTTTTATTTATACAGGGAATATGAATGGTTTTGAAGAATTGAAAAAAAAATGGAAGATTTCTTTTTTGGCAAATTAAGAGAACAAATTGTGCAGATGTTTTATTTTTTTGCATATTGAAATTCTTGGAAGGGTCTTTGAAGTGCACAGAGGAATATGAAGAGTTTTTGTTGGAATTAATTAAAAAAATTTGTTGAGAAAGGAATATGGAAGGTTATGTTGTTTTGCAGATGAATTGATTTGTGAAGGCACTTCATTTTTGTTAAAAAGGCAGTTTGAAGCAATCCATTGATGATTTTATTTAGTGATATATGATGAATATCATTCATTATTTTTATTGAGAAAATGAAAGGAAGATGGATCAAGAAAATGAATGGTTATGCAAAACAAAGGATTTTAATCTTTATTTTTTGCAGATTCCTTATTTATGAAGATATAGATGCAAAGTTCAATATGAGGATTGAGAAGAATATGAAAGGACATTCTCTTTCATATATAATGGTATTGCAAATGCATTGCAAAATTGATAAGTGTGAACCAACATGTAGAGATTTTTGTGAAGAAATAGATGAATCATAATTTGAGAGATATATGAGATTATATTTTTTGAATCAAACAAGGATGAAGATATTATGTAGAGAATTTACAAATTGAATCATGCCAAATATGAAGACACAAATGAATTTGATTGTGCAAAGATCATGAGATTGACATTTGGATTGGGTTGAGAAGACATGTTTTGTAATGGTGCAAATAAGATTGAGTTGCAATCATTTCTTGCACATATTTTACAGTATGTTTTGATGATGGTGTTTGTTATGCCAGTGAGGCTTGTGGTCAGTGAGACCTTCCTATGCTAGTGAGGCAATATTAAGTCAATGAGACTTTTCTGTATCCCAGTGAGGCAATCACAAGTCAGTGAGACTTTGTAAAGTTGAAGATTTTATTCTTAAGCCAATGAGGCATTTTGAGTGGTTTTTCTACCTCGAGAGGGTTTTCCACTCTGTAATTTTCTTGTGTCATAATCTCATGTCTTAATGTCTTCCATAGCTTCATTTACCATATGTGATTTATGTGATTGATCATTTATTGATTAATTCTTCAAGTATTTAGTTCAAATTGATAAACATCATTGTCAATCTTGAAAAGTTTTAAAACTTGTGTTTTTTACACAACACTGATTCACCCCCCCTCTCAGTGTTGTCCTGGACTCCAATAACCTTGACCTTGTCTAATAGTCGCCTACAAATGTTAGGGGAGGTTCTTCATAAAATTTAAAGGGTACTTTCCTTTTGCAACTTATTTGTAAGTATTTAGAATTATTTTTAAATGACTTGCAAGATGAGAATGTGAGTAGAAACCCTACAAGAATAAATTGTTAAGGGGGGTTTTGCCTTAGTTAGTCCCCTTGTGGGATTTCAAGCTTAATCCACATCAAAATATAGATGGATAAATTGATTCATGTAATGAAATTACTCATATTCAAACCATAAACAAGTAAAACCTATGTAGTGATATCAATGGGTAATGGAAATAATGCAAATGAAGTGGGGTGGGAGAAATGTTTAAGCAATAAGATGGAAACACAAAATAAAATTGCTTATCTAGATTCAAAGAGGACTAAAATGAGAGGGATAAATTATAATTATAAAGAATAATAATAAGGTTTTGATGGGGGAGTAGAAAACAACACTCAAGAGTGGAAAATGAAGAGGTGAATACACAAAGGTAAGACAAAAGTTTATGAAAAGAACAACACAAATGAAAAATGACAAGATGAGGGCTTGATGAAAATGGAAGGGATGGTGTAAGGTCTAAAATTAAAAAATAGAAGTGGGTTGATGGAGGTTTTGAGGAAAATGGAGAAAGAATGGGAGGGTACCCAAACTATGGCTTAGTAATGGAGAGGAAGAGGGTAGGAGATAGAAAATTGGATTCGAACAAAAGGGAAAATGGAAGGGGATGGATTAAATGGATGGAGGGAAGAATTAAAAAGGGGAACCTAAAAAAATATTCTAGAATTACATGAATTTGAAAAAAAAACATAAATGGAAATTTCTCGCCCATGGAAACTCTAGAAATTAGCCACCTAGTGATGAAGATTTTGTTGCAACATTTTCTAGGGGCCTAATAAAATTATCCCAAAGGTTGGGTACAAGGATAACTCACTCCTAATTTTTTTGAAACTCTTTAGAGGTGTTATATATGAATAGAGATACCCTAAACAATGTGAACAACTCAAAAATTCACTTTTCCTATATAAAAATGAGGCAAAGGTTGCTTGATTTAAAGATCTTGCAAAGGGAAATCAAGGATAAAAATTTAGTAGATACGAAGCCCTGACATCAATGAGTTTGCATTTTAATTTTGTGGTGGGAGAATAAATAGTCAAGGCCAGCTTAGTGTGTGTCCAATTGTGGGCAATGACCTTGAATGATAATTAGACCTCATTTTTTAGGAAAGTTTAAGCTCGAAGTGGCCATCTAATGATGGGTGGTCACAATGAATATAATCTTGACAAAGTAGGTTTTGGGAAGGGTAATGTGGGGGTTTTGACATATGATAGGGATAGGATCAACATTTAATGTTTTAACAAAGGGGGAGGAGGGATAAACTAAAATAAACTTAAAAGAGGGGGTAACGACATAAAAAAGGGATAAAAATTAAATGAATTGAACACATGAGAACATTAAACAAAGCGTACTATCAAAAATTGTATACCTCTTACAATTTCACACCACATTTGGCACCTGTTTTTGGCATGAATGTTCACCCCTATTTACATTATGCAGTTTCCAACACTTCTATGAGCATCAAGATTAAATACTCTAACATTTGGCTTTTGGATGGTCCAAATCACTAGGACTAGGGCACCCAACGCTAGAGTCCTAGAAATTTGGCCCCGACAACTTATATCTTATTGTCGTCCTTATGACTTAAGTGATACACCTTGTCGGCCTCGACTCTATTGGACCCTCGAAAAGTAATTGGGAACCATATATAAACAAGTCTTGAACACTCATAATGCTCCTAAGTTTCCTAATGATTATAATAACCCTCCAAGAATCTAATGATAGGATCTCTAACAACTTTCTATGATATTGCTCTATCTACAAGATCTCTATTTCTATAGATTACAGTTGCAGGCATTAATCCTTGTTGCAGGTATTCAAGGAAGCCTTCTTCCTCTATCAACACCTTGTGGATGACCCATGTTGTGACATACATCCACCTAGGGTTTCATGCTCATGGTAACTCTTATCATTTCATTTGATTACAACACTCTTTATTACATGTTTTTCCTCTACCTACCTAGGGTACGAACTCTCTATCACACTCATCTCTGTTATTGTGGAAGTGGGAACACTTGCATGAGGTTTGACTGAGGCAAGATTCTATACAACGCAAAAAAATTTCCCTCTTTCATGTGTACATGTCACATCCAGAGTTTCAGACACCTGACGGATGACTGGAAGATGGAAGCAACAAAAACCTTCGCACATAGATTTTGTCTGCCCCGAAACCCTGGGACGAGGGTGCCCAGTGCCCTATTCCTCTAGATCTAGCCTCTATTTCTGGTAGGGATCTTTGATAGCTCTATTTTTCTCCTTTTAGGTTATGCTTTCTAGGTTTTCCATCCTGTCAGGTTTGTAGCTTCTATTTTGGCATATTTCATCATTAAAACCCTAGATCTAGCCTACTAGCCTCAACTTTTTCAATTACAACAAAAGGGAAGAGTCCCCACCAACCCAACAAGGCTCTTTCTAAGGGACAACAACCTTGTCTTGAGTTGTAAGTTGGTGGCTCGAGTCCTAATGTTAGATGTGAGAAGGGTTTGACCTAGTTAGTTCATAATTGATTAGGCCTCTCTTTTCCACCTAACATTTTGGTGAACTCGACGTGTCCTATGCTTGTACTTTCTGATTTCATTATCTAGATCTGTACTAGTGTTTAAATAGATAAATAAAATTAAACATCAAGGTTACATAGCTTATTTTATCTAATATATTTATAAAGCAACACACTTGTAGATCTTTATTGTTGTGATTACCAAAATCTTACATTTTGGTGATTCCATCGCTTCTTACATTTACAATTTTCTAATTTTTTTGTATTAGATCTGACTACTATTGTTTTGATTTAACATTTTCTATTAACATATCTTGCATTTATACTTTTGTTGTGGTTACCAAAAACCTCACCTTTTTGGTAAACACCACTAGGCTTGCACTTAGTGCAATCTTATTTTAGATCTTTGCTATGTTGATTAGTTGCTAAATATGATTTCAAAATGCTATAGCATATCATACTTATCATTTGTGTTTAATTTAGAAAGCATTCATACATCTATCTTTTCTTTGAGATTTGAAAGAAAAAACATAAACAAAACTCTCTAACTACAAACTTGTCTTCCTTTTTTCTTACATCACTTTCCAAATTTACTCAAAAAGTTTGTGAATTTGATGTTCCATTCCTTAAATATGGTAAAAAAAAATACTTTCCTATGCCTTTGTATTCTTTTGATCCCTCTCCTAGGATTCCTCCTAACAACAAGGACATCTTGGCGCAAGAGGATGAAATCATTAATACATATCTTAATAAATCTCTATCTTGCCTTCATTCCAATGCTCTCCTATCAAAAGATGAAGCATTGGTGGATGAAGAGTCTCACCTCACATTGCATGAAGACATTACACTACCTTCTTTTTATTTGGATGATACCTCTCCTACAGATGAGGCATTAGTAAATGTTGAGGATATCACTTCTACTTCTATTGCATCTTCCTTAATTCATGATAATATTTCTCCTTTGGTTGCATATCCAAGCCCCTTGGGTATCACAAAGGAGGTAAGATCTTCTTCTATTTCTCCTTTGATGACATATCCAAGCTCCTTGGAAATCACAAAGGAGGTAAGATCTTATTCTTTTCCCCCTTTGGTGGCATATCCAAGCTCCTTGGATATCACAAGGGAGGTAAGATACTCTTCTCCTCCCCCTTTGGTTGCATGTTCAAGTTCCTTAGGTATCACAAAGGATGTGAATACCTCTTCTCCTCCTCCTTTGATTGCATGTTCAATTTCCTTGGGTATCATAAAGGATATGAAGAATTACTTTTCTCCTTGGGTCTAATGTTTTCCCTTAGATGTCATTCATAATTCAATCATAAATACTTTTCTCAATATCACCTTAACTAATCTTCATTATGATTTTCTTCATTGTAGTAATGAAGCTTCTATGAAGGAAAAATCAAAGATCACATCATATTCTACACAAATACATAATATCAATAACCAAATCAACACAATTTATGTTTCCAGTTCCCAAAAAGAACTTGTGAAACCTAAGATTGTTGTGCATCTTCATCCCGATGTCCCGCAACAACCATCTACTCCTATTCCAAACTCACCATGACCTCCTGGATACATTCTCAACTATGCAAAACAACTATCTCAACACAAAAAGAGTAATCAAAATGTGTCACATCAACCTCATTATCATGTGATTGCTCACATGTATAACAAAAATAATTAAAGTAAACATTCACCAACTCTCACCTCTCTTCCTCCTACTTACAAAAAATCTTCTAGAAACAAATCAAGAAGTATGACTTCTAGGGGCTTGATTTTTCAGACCCTAGCTGATGTTCCTCTACTATCTAAAACATTTACTAAAATAAAGTCATCATCTTCAAAAAAAATTCTCTCTACTCCTCGTGGCTAGGTGTACTTTGAAGGAACATCAAGATGTACCTTTGTCTTTTGCACCGAGGTCTTCATGTTTATTTCTTAATTAGTGACCTCAATTGTGATGCTACACTTCTCCCCTTTTGGTGGTAAGAAGTTGTTTTCATCCATTGATGGTGACCCTACTATTCTACCCTTGGATATCCCTATCCATTCTCCTTGTGACGTAGACTTCATTAATCACTTCACTATTGACATGGCAATTGTAGATTTTTCTTACTAGCTCATTGCTATGCATAGAGATACTATCTCTTTTCTTTTCTTCTAATAACATGAGTACATTTTTTCATATTTTTCTCACCCGTACTCTGGGGGTAGAAGGAAAACTTGTTAAAGGGGTAGGCATTCCTTTTAAGGATCTCCCTACTTCTTTACCTTAAAACATTTGCATATTATACATGCAAATATTTTAAGGGGGGCATATATTACCTATTCACTTGTGCATCCATACATGCACCCTTATTCATTCATTACTCTTGAGCTTTAGTTTATTGATCTACCCCCTACAGCGGTGTTTTCATAGCACCCCCTGAGGCATGGTTATCAATATGCTCCCTAAGGCATTGTTTATTTTAATTTTTTACGATCCTTGAGGCGTTGTTTATTTTTGCACTCTTTGAGGTGCTACTCTCCCTGAGGCATTATTTATTCATGCTCCTTGAGGCATTGGTAGTCTATAGTCACCTAGCATAATGCAACTTGCTAGCCTATGATTCGTTTAGTATATGATCCACCTAGATAACACAACTTGATATCATGTGTGCTTCATACGACCTTAACCCATGGTCACCTAGAATAACACAACTTGCTAGCCTATGATCCATGAGGGTATCTTGATTTACATGACCCCCAGCTGTTGGTGCCTACATGAGCAGTCAGGTTTCAAGCTTATAAACATGCAGGCACCCTCCCAAAAAATCCAAAAAGGTTCTAAGTCTTTGGGCCTCCTTAGCATGTTTTCAACAGAAGCATCATATTTTCTAGGAGGAGGTTGTCATCATCATGTTTCCGGTCATCACCCTATTGTTTCTCGCGGGGGTCATCATCATATTTTCTGCCTGCATGATCTTTCGCCGGGGTGATATCTTAACATCGAGTGATCTTAGTTAAGATCATCCTGATGATGTTGCTGCAAGGTTCTAAGTATGACCCATTTTGCATCAGGGTCATCATATTTGAACATCGAGTGATCTTGGTTAAGATCATCCTGATGTTATTCTATAACTTCATGTTTGCTTTATCGCCCGGTGCTGCTGACGTCATTCTTTTATCAGGGCGATATTTGCCCGTCTGCATCATTTTTCTCTTAGGAGGTGGTCAGCATCATCATGATATTCTATCAACCAGATTTTTCATCAGGGTCATCATGTTTCAATATCGGGTGATGTTTGGATATCATCCCGATCCTGCAGTGGAGCTATAGTGCACCCTGATATTTCTACGGGGGGTGATATTCTGAAATATCGGGTGATCTTACGAATATCACCCCGGCACCAATATGATGGTGACGTCATCAAGATCTGAGGGGGGTCATATTTTTAACATCAGTCATCTTATGGAGATCCCCCGATGTTGCGAATATGATGATGACATCATCCAAATATGAGGAGGTGCGCGGTATGCAGATATGATGCTGACATCATCAGGATTTTGTGGACATGCAGGATGTTCATCGCCCAGACATTTGGTATCGGCAAGGCAGGAGGATCTTTCTCTGACGCATCAGGTTGTGCCGATGAAGGCGATTATCATGCAGGTGATTTTTCACATGAAGGCTAGGTTGGTCATCAGGCTGATAGTCATACATTAGGGTGATATCTTTTATCAGGTGATGAGGTCCGGATATGCTTTCCCGCAGGGTGATATTTTCTGCGAGTTGATTTTTCATATCAGGGTGATATGAATTATTGGGATGAGCTCAGCAAGTGGCCTGCTGACGTCAGGGTGATATTTCGAGCAACATGATATCATACTGGGGGATGATGATGATGAAGGCTTATACTAGTGTCGTCGAGAGCAAAAGCACCGACATCATATATGCTCGCGACCTAGTATATAAAATATTTAAAGGGTTACTGCGGGGTGCATGTGGGATAATTAGTTCCCACATAAATTTGAAATATCAGGATGAGGTATTTTAGCGGGAAAGGTTTGCGATGCACAATATGATGTTTTTCCCAAGGCCGCAGGTTGGTGCGCCATTAATGGCAGTTGTTGCAGAGGTATGGGCGATGGCGTGGACGGATCTGGTACCTGATTGAATTTGTACATCCACGGGTGGCGGCACAAGGCTCGAGAACCTTCCCTTGTCTCCTCCCCTACCTGTTGCATTCAATGCGATGAGTGTCATTTTCTCAATGTACTGTATCTGGTGATTTTTTAGTTTGCCTGATGATTAATGCTGAGCACCTCCTTGCTGTATAAGTAGGGCTGTGTTGCTCATTTGTAGGTTGTTGAAGGCCTGAGGCATTTTTGTGTAAATAACGAAGAACAGGGCATGATCCTGGTTGTTCTATCCCATTTTGGAGTTTATGAGTTGCAACATGAATGTATTTTGCACGTGTTCAGTTTCATGTTGATATAAATGAAAAATGCTATATTACATGTGTTTATCTGTCTATCTCCTTTGTTGCATGCCTTTCCTTCTTTTGAATCTGGTTGCTAAGGGTTTCATAGATTATAGGATACAGGGTTCTATATCACATGCCTGATCTCTAACTTCCATTCAAGGAGTGGATTAAACTGTTTTAGGTTGAGCATGGAGAAAGTTGTATGTCTGCAAGGATATCTGTAAGTAGAGGCAGCTAAATACCCACTCTTGGGTGATGTTTATAAGGCAAGCATCAAGTCCAACCCCCTGAAACTTGAGTAAAAGTTGCAAACCATCTGTTGTATACGTCTAGTTGACTCCTTGCCCAATGGATAGGCACCAGTCTACTCCTGGGTCAGTAGTTATGAGCCAAAACCCCTTGTCTTGCATCCAGGACATTATGTCCACCCATTTCATCACTTCCATCTGTTAGCTGTAGGAGTAGGATTAGGAACCCCCTGTATACTCTCATACCCAACCAGACACATATGTCAAAGAATGTTGCCAACCTTGTGATCTGTCATGCAGATCTTGGTCCATACATGAGAGTATTCTGCCTGTTGTTGTCAAGTTAGATCTTTCTATCATTGAGCTAGTCAAGGTTACATCTTGAGTTATAGGGATACCCCCCTTGGTGCGGCAGAACCAAAAGTGAAGGAGAGGTAGCTCACGCAACCTCCTGTATTAGTTGGCTGAATCTCCCTGTGCATTAGAACTGGCAAACCCTGATGCTGATTCAGAAGAAAAACCAACACCAGCGAAAGAGAAAGCTAGTGCCAAAGTCATGTACTCCCCTTCGTTTGATTTCTCCCTATCTATTTGTTTGTCTTCTCTCCTTGTAGAAATCGATCAACTCATTCTTCTATCTCCTTTTAAGAATTCCTCCATTTTTGGTTTTCTTTTGGGGATGATACAAAGTATTAAGACATTCTTTCAAACTAGGTCTCTTTACCTTGGTGACTCAATTTTTTGTTTTCATTTTCTTATGTGTATGCCTTTATGTATGTTGCATGTATGCTTTATGCTTTCTCCATGTTTTCTTCATGTATTCCATGTTTTCTTCATGTATTCCATGTTTTCTTTGTGTTTTCCATGTGTATACCTTGTGTCTTCCATGAATAACTTGTGTATGCTTTTGTGTGGTTTACATATGATCTATGTTGTGTGCTTTATGTATACATAAACTCTTTATCTAAGTGTTGTGGATTTGTAAAATCCTAAGCTTGGGGGCTAGCACAACTCTCAACTTAGTGACATTCTATGACTTAAACATATTGGCAAAGAGATTTTGTCTTCTCCATACTTTAGCGAGAGTATGAGCATAAGTTCATACCCTCACTAAAGTGGGGGTTAAATGTACTATCAGAAATTGTATACCTCTTACAATTTCACACCACATTTGGCACTCGTTTTGGCATGAATGTTCACCCCTATTTACATTATGCAGTTTCCAACACTTTTGTGAGAATCAAGGTTAAATCCTCTAATATTTGGCTTTTGGATGGTCCAAATCACCAAGACTAGGGTGCCCAGTGCTAGAGTCCTAACAATTTGGCCCCACAAACTTATATCTTATTGTTGGCCTTATGACTTAAGTGATGCACCTTGTCGGCCTCAACTTTATTGGGCTCTCAGAAATTAATTGGGAACCATATATAAAAAAATCTTGAACACTCATAACTCTCCTAAGTTTCCTAATGATTCTAATAACCCTCCTAGAAGCTAATGTTAAGATCTCTAACAACACTCTATGATATTGCTCTATCTACAAGATCTATATTTCTGCAGATTACTGTTGCAGACATTAACCCTTGTTGCAAGTACTTAAGGAAGCCTTCTTCCTCCATGAACACCTTGTGGATGACCCATGTTTCAACATGCATCCACCTAGGGTTTCATGCTCATGGTAACTCTTATCATTTCATTTGATTACAACACTCTTTATTGCATCTTTTGCCTCTGTCTACCTAGGGCACACACTCTCTATCACACTTATCTTTGTTGTTGTGGAAGTGGGAACACTTACATGAGGTTTGACTAAGGCAATCCTCTATACAACACATTTTTCCCTCTTTCATGTGTACAGGTCGTATCAAGAGTTTCAAACACTTGACAAATGACTAGAAGACAAAAGCAACAAAAACCTTTGCACATAGATTTCATCTGCTCTGAAACCTTAGGACCTGCTAGAAATGAAGACAACAACTACTTAAACAAAAATTTGATTACAATATGTAAATGATCTAAAATAGTGTAATATCAATGGAGATTACATGCGGAAATCAAATCACAACACAGGAACAAACACCATAGAAAAATGACATAAGATATAACGTGGAGAAAACCCTTTCAGGTAAAAAAACTCCACCAAGAAAAGAGGCTCAAGTTGTATTATCTTCAAAAATTGAATAAAATAATACGTGCACTTCCTTCTCTCAAACCTTCACTCCGACAGAACTTGTGTAAAATTTTTTTGTCATACTATAACAATTACATGGCAATTTACTTAAAGAAGTGTTTTCCCTCCAATATAGACATCCACTTTCTCTCTCTTGATAATCTCCAACATGCAAACATTAAATATCTTCTTATAAGATCATGCAACTTTTCCAAAGTCAACCATGCAAAGTTGGGTGCCCAAGGCTAAATGTGGTCTCTTACATCATCTTATGACATGTCATAACCGTCATAGATTCCTCTAGAAAGTATCTTCCCAAGATGGGTGCCTAGGGCTAAACATAGAATCTTACACTTATTAAATATCCCTCATATGTTATCATAGTATCATTGAATCTTATGACAACTTGCAGCTATCATAGATTCTCTTACATGCGCTCACCAAACATTATGACATGTGTCATACATGACAAAAATAATGGATTCCTCCAAGGTGGCAACTACCCTCATTTACTCATGTTTTTTACAATTGCCAACCATAAATGTCACTCCATAATTACCTCTGGTAAGTTTGGAATTACCACTACTGGTGAAACTACCTCAGTCCCTTATGGGTAATTACAAATTACAAATAATAAAATGGAATAAATACAATATTGGGATTTACAAGGTTAATGGCACCTTATCCCAACATTCTCCCACTTGACATTATACATTGTAAATCAACCCATAGGAAATTAAATAAAAATAATTAGGTATTAGAAACAAGGCCCATGGCCTCTCTACACCACACAAATTTCTCTATGCTCACAGGTTTGGTCAATGAATCTACAACATTCTCCTAAGTGTCTATCTTATTTAGCTCAATCTATCCACTTGCAACCAATTCTCAAATGAAGTGATACTAAACATCAACATGCTTAGTTCGAGCACAATGCATAGGATTCTTGGCCAAACAGATAGCACTCTGGCTATCACAACCAATTTGAATGACCCTACAATCAAAACCAATACCTGTTCACAGTCTCCTCAACCAAACTTCCTCCTTAGAGACATGAGCAGTAGCCATATACTCTATTTCGGTGGTGGACAAAGTAACCATGGGCTGCCTCTTACTCATCCAACTCACTGCTCCTCCAAACAGAGTAAACACATAGCCACTAGTGGACCTTCGACTATCCAAGTCACTTGTCCAATCTGCATCAACAAATCCCTGTATGTCCAAAGTTTTATCAACACTATCAGTACCAAAATAAACCAAACAATAATCAAGAGTACTTGCAAGATATTTAAGCACCCTCTTTGCATAATTCCAATGTTGTCTACCAGGGTTAGGCATAAATCTTTTCAAAACTCCCACTGCTTGCGTACTATATGGCCTAGTGCAAACCATTGCATACATAAAACTCCCTACAACACTAGCATATGACACACTAGACATATCCTCAATATCATCCTCATTTTTTGGACACATATCTAATGAAAGCTTAGTACCAATGGGTAAAGGAACTCTAACTAGGTTACAGTCCTACATACTAAATCTCTGCAAAATGGTATTCACATACTTACTCTATGACAACCAAAGCTTTATGTTACCTCTGTCCCTCTTGATCTCCATACCCAGAATATAACTGGTAGTTCCAAGATTCTTCATATCGAATGCACATAAAAGTTGGGCTTTCAGCTCACTGATCATACCCTTAGTATTGTTGAAAAATAACATGTCATCAACATACAATGCAATTATTAGTATAGAATCATCAATACAATTAATGTATACACAATGATCCTCCTCACTTCTGAAAAACCCCAATTTCAATAAAATGAATCAAACTTTTGATACTACATTTTGGGAGACTGTTTCAGACCATAAAGAAACCTCTTTAACCTACAAACCCAATGTTATTTCCTTTTACCTCATAACCTATAGGTTTTTGCATATAAATTTCTTCTTCAAGATCTCCATGCAAGAACACAGTCTTAACATCCATTTGCTCTATTTCCCAATCAAAAGCTACAGCAATGGATAAAAGAAATCTAATAGAAGTTAACTTAGCAATAGGAGAGAAAATTTCATCAAAATCAACTCCCTCTCTCTGGGAGTAGCCCTTGGCTACCAATCTAGCCTTGTACTTCTCCAATGAACTATCTGGTCCAAACTTCTTCTTGAAGACCCACTTGCAACCTATGGCCTATCTTCCTTTAGGAAAATGAACAAGATCCCAGGTGTTACAAGAGTCTAAAGCCATCATCTCCTCCTGCATGGCTAACTGACAAGACTCACTATCATCTGCATGAATAGCTTCCCTATAGGATCTAGGTTTATCATCAGTACTTAATAAAGCAAATACACAACATAAATCTAGTGGGCTATACCTATCAACTGGGTTCCATTGTCTTGTGCATCTCCTCAAGGGTGGAGTAAGAGACTCTACTTGTTATTCTGCATGATCATCTGCACCAACTTCTTCTGTGACAACATAATCTTCCTCATTAGAACTACTGGAATCTTATTCTTCTTCTTCACCCTCCAATCCATCATTGTGTTCTTCCTAAGGTGCATCTTCCTACTCTAAGTCAAAGTGCACTATCTGTACCTTTTCTTTTTCTTTTGGTTGCTCAGGTTCAGAAATAGTTCTAAGTTCCCTAAAAATAACATCTCTAGAGAAAACAACTTTTTTGGTTAGAGGATCCCAAAGCTTATAACCCTTAACATTCTCACCATATCCAATGAAGATACATTTCTGCGCTTTTGGATCCAACTTACATTTCTTTTCCTTAGGCACATGAACAAAAGCCTCATAGCCAAAAATCATTAAATGTGAGACAAAAGGTTTCTTACATATCCACACTTCATAAGGTGTTGAATCAAGAGCCTTAAAAGGAGTTATGTTAATCAAGTAACAAGTAGTACACACATCCTCTACCCAAAAGAATTTCTTCAACTATGAATCACTCAACATACTTTTGGCTCTTGCCATGATTGTTTGGTTCATCCTTTTTACAACACCATGCTACTATGGTGTATACAGAGTTGTCTTTTGTCTAATTATACCTGCATGCTTACAAAACTCATCAAATTCCTTAAAGCAATATTCCCCTCCATTGTCAAATCTTAATATTTTTATCTTTAATCCCAATTCATTTTCAACTGAGACTTTAAAATCCTTAAACTTAGTGAAAACTTCATATTTGTGTTTCATAAAATAAATCCATGTAAATTTGGATACATCATCAATGAAGGTGACAAAATAATGAGATTCTCTGATAGAGTCATTATCCACAGATCCAAACACATCTTAATGAATAATCTCTAACTTCTCTTTTGCTCTATTGCTTCCTAAAAGAAATGATGTTCTATTTTGTTTTCCAAATGCACAATGCTCACAGAAATCAAAGTGCTCATTAGAATAATAGAAATTGTCCAACAAATTTTTATTCTTAATAGTTTTCAAAACATTATTACTTGTGTGGCCCAATCTATGGTGCCACAACATACAAGTGTTTTTAGAAGCCTTAGAAACATAAGAGGAATTACAAACTGTAGTGGCATCTATCCTAAACAAGGTTCCCAATATCTTCCCCTTTGCTACCACCAAGTTTCCTCTCACCAATCTGCAACCACACTTATCAAATGTTACATGCATTCCCAAATCATTCTACTTTGAAATTGAAATCAGATTTATAGCTAATTCAGGAACATGCAAAACACCAGGGAGAGTTTTAATCCTCCCATCTATTGGTTTTTCTTTTGAATCAGCTTTAGGGTTTGCCAGTTCTAATCCACAAGCAGATTCAACCAACAAAATACAGGAGGTTACGTGAGCTCCTCCCCTTCACTTCTGGTTCTGCCGCACCAAGGGGGGTATCCCTATATTGATAAAGATATGACCTTGACTAGCTCAATGACGTAAGAATTTAGCTTGACAACAACAGGCAGAATACTCTCATGTATAGACCAAGATTTGTATAACAAATCACAAGGTTGGAAACATTCATGGACACATATGTCTGGTTAGGGATGAGAGCATGCAGGGGTTTTCTACTCCTACTCCAACTAACAGGTGGAAGTATGAAATGATTTGAATTGATGTTTGGAGTTATGGGACTTTCCTAGACCCTTTGAACAGATAGATTCCCAAACTAGTGCCTTATCTAGGCAGCAGAGTCAAATCTAAGAATGTAAATGTCTCCCTATGACAACATGAATTTATATCCAGAGGACTCAGGAAGAATGTTACTGCCTAACAGCAACATGTCCAAGAAAGAGTATTGCCTATGATCATACTTGACAGATCCTATGGTGCAATCTATTTTCCTTTGTATCTGATCAAAAGCCTATTTAACCACTCCTTGAGTAGATGCAATAAATCAGACACACAGTATGCATATACTGAAAAACTTGGAAGCCCTTGACAACCTTGTTTGAAAGGAGAACAAATAACACACAGGAGACAATCCTAAGCAATACACACCACAAGTGTTTTTCATCTAAATTCAATCTACATAGAAGATCATCATACAGAAAATTATCATTTACAAGACAGGATAGACTGATACACCAGACCAAGGACCGAATCTGTAACAAAAAATGCCTTTCCAAATGTGAACACCTTGTGTTCAGAGTCAGAGCAAAAGGCCCAAAAACATCCAACCCCTGTAGAATGGCCCTGGATTCCTTTTTCAAGGAGTATACAAGCTTCCGGCCACCTACACACTAACCTACTTCATAAATGCAAGGATTATCTCCTTTAGATTTTTAACGAAACAATCAGATCCTCAATCAATTCCAGTCGCTGAAGTAGTCAAATTCACCATAAAAGCCAGTGGTGCAGGCAACCTGGACCTCGAATAAACTGGCAGATGTGACATTCCCTCCATCACCGTGCAGTATGGCCAGCTGACTACAGAATGAGTGCACAAAAATGGCGCTAACACTCAGTTATTTCATCATTCAAACTCAGCCACAGGATCGGGCTCCAGACACGCAAAATCGACGGTCCAAAGCCGCTCGCATAAGTCACAAATCATGTTGGCATTTTGAAAAGTCCCGTCACTGGTGAAAACACGCCACGTGGGAAGTCCTTCATTCCATTGCTAACTTCTCCATTTGTGAGATCCATTTATCCCACATTCGCCATGTAGGGACCCTTCTAACACTTAATAAGCACGGCCGCATGTAAACCAAATGTCGAGCATTTTGCCCTGCTCGACCCACGAACCCACCGCCAATAGCCTATCGGCCAGACCCCTCATATCGGCTAATCCATAATTTCCCCCGTCGATACACATGTCATCCCGATGAAGTCCTCGCACTCCCCTGTTGGCCAAACATATACAATCGGAGCGACAGAAAACTCCATCACTGACCACACAACTCACGCCGACGACACTTCCACCTCCCACCTCCGTCGGTGTGACCCACACCATCGGAGCAACACCTCAAACCTAGGCCGACTTCAAAAGTCATGCTGACGCCCACAAGCTAACTACCATCGTCGGCCAGACCCATGCCATCGGCACAATCAAAAACTCCCTCGCCGACATCACTTGTCACTCTGATGACCATACCCTTCGGCATGACACCACTTTGTCGGCGCACCCAAAAATTCTCCTACCGATACGCCGATCACACTGATGACTACCTTGCATCTCCCATCGGCCAGACAAACCATATCGGAAGCAAATGAAAACACCTCCGTCGATACACTAGGTCACCCCGATATAGCTCCATCGGCTAGAGCACCCCTGTCGGCCCAACTCTCCACACTTCATCCGATGCACCAAGTCATCCCGATGGCACTTACAAGCTACATACAGTCGGCGAGACCCCTAGCGTCGGCGAACCCTCCGCTTGTTTACCTGATATGCAATGTTACGCTAATGGCTACCTCCATCGGCCAGATCGAACACATCGGAGGATGCAAAATTTCCTTCGCCGATGACCACCTCTAAATGACCTTCGAGCCATCCGCCATCGGCCAAACATTAACCATCGGTGGACCTCCCTCCAGCTCGCCCGATAAGCAAAGTCACACCGATGGCACATCATGATGACCCCCTCCTAAAGAAATATGATGCTGATGCTGAAACATGCTGAGGAGGCCCCAAAACTTAGAAATTTTTTGGATTTTTTGGGAAGGTGCCTGCATGAAATATCGCTCAAAAACTGACAGTCAATTTAGGCACCAACAGTGGCTCTGTCTGGGGATGCATGCCTCTTGCAAGCATTGCAAGAACCTCAGAACTCTGGGATGCAGACCAGTCCCTTGTCCATTGGGCACAGAGTCATAAAGCTACAAATCTGCATCACCAAACACACTTGATGGCCTAAGGCCACCAAGAAAAGGAAAACCTATATTTCCCTTTGTCAAATACCTTGTTTTCATCTGCATACACTGGGTCAAACCTGAAAATGCTGCCATGATCTGTCCACAAGCAAACCTTGTCACTTGCATATTCAACCCTCTGATTTGGCTTGTCATTGCCAACCCTATGCAAGCAACCTTTAGCATCAGGCAACAAGTGGATGCAGTATTTATCAAGCAATGCATATTGAAATGGTACATAACACTTGTCATCATCTGCATCAGCAGTATGCATTGCAAAGTGATCCTCAAGCTAGACTGAGAACTGAAAATACTCAAAGTCCACCACGCAGCCAGGAAAATCAGGGCTCTCTTCATGAGCTGGCATATCAAAGGAGAAGCTTTCAAATTCATAATTGTGCACATCATGCACACAATCGGAAGTAGCACCAAACTGGAAAAGATTAGGCTCTGGCACCTCTTTACAATTAGGCACATTTTTACAGTCACTTACCTGATGTATGTTAATTTCTCTTTCATCAGTATGAGAAACAGAATCCAAGTCAAAAACAATGCTCAAACCTTCACCATACTCAAATAGATCCTCATCACCATATGTGTCAAAAATGGGTGATCCAGGTACATCAGCTTGATCATAATATGCCATTTCTTCATGGGCAGCAAAGCATGCATCTTCATCACCAATGGGTTCATTTTGTGGAGGAGTATCAGCTTGTGTGTCATAAGCAAAACAATCACCAAATAAAAAACAATCATGCTCTGCATTAGCACTTGTTTCAATCTCTGACTGCTCTTCATGATCTCCATGTGTTTGAAAAGAAGGCAATGGTTCACACATGGAAGTGCTGCTCTGTCTGCTTATATCTTCTCTGTCTTGAGTGCAATACTCACAATTATCTCCACAAATCCATTCAAGAAGTTGCTCATTGCTATCCACAACCTCATTATTGCTTTCATGGCCAGATGCCTCAACATTACGATGGGAGTCACCACTGATCCTTTCATTGGCATCCTCACATGATGAACAACCCAGTTGAGCAGTATTATTAGCATTATGTTCAAATATAGCAGTCTCAACCTCTATGCTTTCATTTTTATTTTTATCTGCACATGATGCCTTAGTTATTTGGTCATTTGCAGCTATACGATTGTTATTCACACCCAAACCTGGGGACAGGGATTTCCGCAGGTGCTCATTTCTCATCTCTTCCATATTTTCTAAAAACTTGTATGCCATCTGCATACCTGTCACCTTGAAATCCCTTAGTATTGCACTAGAGCCCTCCTCAAAAGCTTCAAAGAATATGCCAACACAGGCTGACGTATCAGGTCTGAAGACTTCTGGGATCTGTGAAAGGGCTACTGCAAATCTATGACTGAAATCAATACATGGCTCCTCATCGTGTTTTCTGATTTTCATCAATTCTGCAACAAGATCAGCTGGTTCTTTTGCAAATTCTTTTTTGAAACAGTTAGCAAGCTCATCCCAATAGGCAAAGGATCTCTTTGGAAAGCTCAAATACCAATCTTTTGCTTTTGCATCAAAGGATCTAACAAAAAACCTCATCCACATATCCTCATCTCTGAATGAATGTTTTTCAATAAAACTGCAAAAATTTTGGATATGTGCACCCCCATCACATACATTGACTACTAAATCTAGGCATTTGATAGTATATCCTAGCAGGCATACTTTCTACTTTATAATCAACCCATGACAAATCCAGTTGGTCATACAAAGGATCAAAAGGGCTGACAAGAGGTTTAGCTTTCTGACTGGCAGACACAACAGGGTTATCACTATTCAACTGAGCCTGCTTAGCCTCTAAGAGTATCAACCTATTTCTTATCTCTTCTATTCTGTCACATAACATTGCATCTCCCTCTTGGTTGAGCGCGGGTGAATACATGTTTGGATTCATAAAATTTTTAATCTTAGACATCCTTTGTTTGCCTAAGACCTATAACCTCCCCTAGCATCTAACCTATGTAGTAAAACAACAATTACAAGTAGGAAGGAGCAAGGTACCTTTTCTCATCCAGATGCTAAAGTCTGAATAGCACATCTCTTGTCACAACACACATCAACTTTCATGTGCACTTGAATCTTTCTTGCAGAGTTGCCACCTCTCCAAAGAGGACAAAATTTCAATAGCTGAAAGCTATTTTTCCAGGTTCATTCCACCAGCAGAGCCAGGCAAAACTTCACTAGAGGCTGTAAGATATCACTTTTTCTGTTCACTCCCCAGCAGAGTCGCCAAATGTTTTGGTGACTCAGATGGGCACAAATATATTCTATTTTCATTAATTCTCTCCCTAGTAGAGTCACCAAATGTGTTGGTTTTTCTTCTAAATCAGCATTAGGGTTTGCCAGTTCTAATGCACAGGCGGATTCAGCCAACAAAATACAGGAGGTTGCGTAAGCTCCTCCCCTTCACTTCTGGTTCTACCGCACCAAGGGGGGTGTCCCTATATTGATAAAGATATGACCTTGACTAGCTCAATGACGTAAGAATTTAGCTTGACAACAACAGGCAGAATACTCTCATGTATAGACCAAGATTTGTGTAACAAATCACAAGGTTGGCAACATTCTTGAACACATATGTCTGGTTAGGGATGAGAGCATGCAGGGGTTTTCTACTCCTACTCCTATAACTAATAGGTGGAAGTATGAAATGATTTGAATTGATGTTTGGAGTTATGGGACTTTCCTAGACCCTTTGAATAGACAGATTCCCAAACCAGTGCCTTATCTGGGCAGCAGAATCAAATCTAAGAATGTAAATGTCTCCCTATGACAACATGAATTCATCTCCAGAGGACTCAGGAAGAATGTTACTGCCTAATAGCAACATGTCCAAGAAAGAGTATTGCCTATGATCATACTTGACAAATCCTATGGTGTAATCTATTTTCCTTTATATCTGATCAAAAGCCTATTTAACCACGCCTTGAGCAGACGCAATAAATCAGACACACAATATGCATATACTGAAAAACTTGGAAGCCCTTGACAACCTTGTTTGAAAGGAGAACAAATAACACACAGGAGACAATCCTAAGCAATACACACCACAAGTGTTTTTCATCTAAATTCAATCTGCATAGAAGATCATCATATAGAAAATTATCATTTACAAGATAGGATAGACTGATACACCAGACCAAGGACCGAATCTGTAACAAAAAATGCCTTTCCAAATGTGAACACCTTGTGTTCAGAGTCAGAGCAAAAGGCCCAAAAACATCCAACCCCTGTAGAATGGCCCTAGATTCCTTTTTCAAGGAGCATACAAGCTTCCGGCCACCTACACACTAACCTACTTCATAAATACAAGGATTATCTCCTTTAGATTTTTAATGAAACAATCAGATCCTTAATCAATTCCAGTCGCTGAAGCAGTCAAATTCACCATAAAAGCCAGTGGTGTAGGCAACCCGGACCTCGAATAAACTGGCAGATGTGACATTCCCTCCATCACCGTGCAGTATGGTCGGCTGACTGTAGAATGAGCACGCAAAAATGGCGCTAACACTCAGTTATTTCATCATTCGTACTCAGCCACAGGATCGGGCTCCAAACACACAAAATCGATAGTCCAAAGCTGCTCGCATATGTCACAAATCATGTTGGCATTTTGAAAAGTCCTGTCGCCAGTGAAAACGCACCACGTGGGAAGTCCATTCCATTGTTGACTTCTCCATTTGTGAGATCCATTTATCCCACATTCGCCATGTAGGGACCCTTCTAACACTTAATAAGCACGGCTGCATGTAAACCAAATGTCGAGCGTTTTGCCCCGCTCGACCCACGAACCCACCGCCAATAGCCTATCAGCCAGACCCCTCATATCAGCCAATCCAAAATTTCCCCTGCCGATACACAAGTCATCCCGATAAAGTCCCCGCACTCCCCTGTCGGCCAAACATATACAATCGGAGCGACAGAAAACTCCATCGCCGACCACACAACTCACGCCGATGACACTTCCACCTCCCACCTCCGTCGGTGTGACCCACACCATCGAAGCAACACCTCAAACCTACGTCGACTCCAAAAGTCATGTCGACGCCCACAAGCTAACTACCATCATTGGCCAAACCCACGCCATCGGCACAATCAAAAACTCCCTCGCTGACATCACTTGTCACTCCGATGACCATACCCTTCAGCATTACACCACTTCGTCGGCGTGCCCAAAAATTCTCCTACTGACACGCCGATCACACCGATGACTACCTTGCATCTCCCGTCAGCTAGACAAACCATATCAGAAGCAAATGAAAACACCTCCGCTGATACACCAGGTCACCCCGATATAGCTCCATTGGCCAGAGCACCCCTGTCGACCCAACTCTCCACACTTCATCTGATGCACCAAGTCATCCCGATGGCACTTACAAGCTACATACAGTCGACGAGACCCCTACACCCTCCGCTTGTTTACCCGATATGCAATGTTATGCCGATGGCTACCTCCATCGGCCAGATCGAACACATCGGAGGATGCAAAATTTCCTTCGCTGATAACAAAATTCACGCCGATGACAACCTCCAAATGACCTTCGAGCCATCCGCCATCTGCCAAACATTAACCATCGGTGGACCTCCCTCCAGCTCGCCCAATAAGCAAAGTCACACCAATGGCACATCATGATGACCCCCTCCTAAAGAAATATGATGTTGATGCTGAAACATGCTGAGGAGGCCCCAAAACTTAGAAATTTTTTGGATTTTTTGGGAAGGTGCCTGCATGAAAAATCGCTCAAAAACTGACAGTCAATTTAGGCACCAACACCATCATTGAAAGACAACAATACCTTGCCTTTCCCAACTATCAGATATGTAGAGTTGTCCCCAAGGTACACTTTACCTCCATTATACTCTTCGTATGTGGAAAACCATTCCTTATGTAGGGTCATATGATACGAGCATTCTGAGCCAAACCACTAATGATCATTAGAAACAAAATTGCATGCAGAAAGTAAAACATCTTCACTTACATTCGAGGACTTCTCAAAAGTGGTCACCCACTATTTCTTTGGGTTTCTGCACTCCTTTTTCACATGTCCCCTCTTTCCATAGTTCCAACACTTAAATTTGTTCTTATTTCCAAGAGTCTTAGATTGACCCTTAGATTCATCCTTAGACCCTTTTGGATCTCCTTTCAGTCCTCTTTCCTTGGACCTTCCCCTCACATTGAGAGCCTCAGTGTTAACCTCAAAAATCTTCTTCCTCATCTCTTGTGCCAACAAAGTTGCAACAAGACAATCCAACTTTGGATCTTCAAGGTTAGCAGTAATAGAAAGGATAACATTCTCCCAAGATTCAGGAAAAGAACAAAGTAAAAGTATACATTTATCTTCCTTTGCAACTGTAGCATCTACGAAATCAAGTTGACTCAAAAGTAAATTAAAATTCTTTAAATGCTCTACAATAGAATCACCCTCTTTCATCTTAACAAAAAACAATTTCTGCTTTAAATAAAGCTTGTTTACCATGCTCTTGGTTTGATAAATCTCACCCAATCTCGTCCAGAGTTTGTGTGCAGTCTCTTCCTTCGAGACATTCAACAGAACAAAATCTACAAGACATAATCAGATAGTTCCCCATGCCTTTTTATCCAACCTTTCCCATTCATCTAGACTCACATCATCAGGCTTCTTCTCTTTCTGAACAACCAACCAATGGTTTCTTTCCTCCAACAAATCCTCTATTTTTTAGCTTCCACAACTCATACCCCATTTTGTTGAACTTCTCAATGTCCAATCAAGAGGTTGAAGCAGTGGTAGATGCAACCATAATATCAACTCAAGATCTGCAAAGACAAATACAACCAAATCTCCCTCTGCAACTACATAGCCTTCACACTACCACTCAAGAGTCAAAGTTGGCCAGGCTTTGATACCAAATGTTAGAAATGAACACAACAACTACTTAAATAGAAATCTGATTACAATATGTAAATGATCTGAAACAGTGTAATATCAATGGAGATTGCATGCGGAAATCAAATCACAACACAGGAACAAACACCATAGAAAAATGACACAAGATATAATGTGGAGAAAAAACTTTTGGGTAAAAAACTCCACCAAGAAAAGAGGCTCAAGTTTTATTATCTTTGAAAACTAAATAACATAATACATGCACTTCCTTCTTCTCTCCAACCTTCACTCCGACAAAACCCATGTACAAAAAATTGTCATACTACAACAATTACATGGCACTTTACTTAAAGAAGTGTTTTCCCTCCAATCTAGGTGTCCATTGTCTCTCTCCTAAGAATCTCCAAAATGCAAACATTAAATGTCTTCTTACAAGCTCATGCCACTTGTCCAAAGTCAGCCATGAAAAGTTGGGTGCCCAAGGCTAAATATGGTCTCTTACAACATCTTATGATGTGTCATAACCGTCATAGATTCCTCTAGAAGTATCTTCCCAAGATGGGTGCCTAGGGCTAAACATAGCATCTTACACTTATTAAATATCCCTCATATTTCGTCATAGTGTCATAGAATCTTATGAAAACTTGCACCTATCATAGATTCTCTTACATGCACTCACCAAACATTATGATGTGTGTCATACATGCCAAAAATAGAAGATTCCTCCAATGTGGCGCCCACCCTCATTTACTCATGATTTTTACAATTGCCAATTGTAAATGTCACTCTATAATTATCTCTGGTAAGTTTGGAATTACCACTGTCGGTGAAGCTACCACATTCCCTTATCGGTAATTACAAATTACAAATAATAAAATGGAATAAATACAATATTGGGATTTACAAAGTTAATTGCACCTTATCCCAATAGGACCAGGGCACCCAGTTCCCTAGTCCTCCATATCTAGCCTTTATTTCTAGCAGGGATCTTTAATAGCTCTTCTCTGCTCCTTTCAGGTTTTACTTTCTAGGTTTTCTATCTTGTTAGGTCTGTAGCTTCTGTTTTGGCATATTTCATCATTAAAACCCTAGATCTAGCCTACTAGCCTTAACCTTTTCAATTACAACAAAAGGGTAGAGTCCACACCAACCCAATAAGGCTCTTCCTCAGGGACAATAGCCTTGTCTTGAGCCATTGATGGCTTGTCTCCTAATGTTAGATTTGAGAAGGGTTTGTTCACAATTGATTAGACCTCTCTTTTCCACCTAACACAAAGACATGTAAACAATGAGGGAAAGGGGACATGGATGAATAGGGATGACTTAAAATAGCGATAAAGGGTGAAAACAACACAAAATTGCACACAAATGGGCTCAAGATAAAATGGACACAAAAATCTGATAAACAAGTTGCATGGTATGCAATTCCCATTCTTACACCGACTTGGGAAGGAATTCTTGAAAATTACAAAAATTAAATGTTTTTGTAGACTCAAAAACATGACTTAGTAGCCTAGGGTGGTTGAGTCAACTTTGGAATGCACATGGACCCCTCTCCTTGCCACGGAGTGAACCTCCATGTCACTCTCGCTCTCATGGGAGTAGCCAGTCGAGAGGAGGCGAGACATGGGGGTGGTCTGGCTCACTTGAGAGCTAGACTTCGCAGAGAGTGGTCGGTCGATCTTGGGGCCTTTCTTGTGTGTTGATTATAATCTAGTGTTATGTGACCATTGTTGTTAAAATAACTATATGACCGAAAGGATCACTAGTCACTATTATTTTGTTTGGATTCCTAAGGTTCCAACACAGTGTAGGTTGATGATTGTTCTCGTTGATACTTTTGTTGTATTGGAGTTGTCTTTTGAATTGTTGGACGACAACTTGTGTTTCGAATATCCTCAAACTATGTTGTTGTTGAATTATTTGTTGATCCTGTTGTGGTCTAGGGTGAATCTCCTCAATATTGTCAAGGATTGCCCTCGCCCACTTGCCTCTAAGCCCAGGGCACATTCGTGAGCCCAAATCGAGAGAGAGATAGTTGAAGTTAACCTTGATTTGACTTAGGGTTTTACTTAGGGTTTGTTTTATCTAAGGTTTGACTTTGCGGTGGCCTTGTGTTGGAATCAAGGGTTTTGACTAATGTTGACCAAAGTTGACCTTGTGTTGGAATCAAGGTTTTGTGATCATTTTGTGATGCTAATGTTTTTGTGCTTTTTGATTTTTGGATGCATGCAAGCCTATATGAGTGAAAACAATATTTTTGTCCTATTTTATATATTTATGGAAATAAAGTGCTTTTTTCTATTCTAGGAATTAAAATATGTATACAATCTAGTATGAAGTTATCTAATGCAATTGATCTATGTTTTTGTTTGGTTTTTCTAAAGATTTGGAACAATTACTCTAGGAAAAGGAAATTGCTTTTAAATAAAACTAAGCTAAGAATTTTTGAAAGAAAACTAATCTAACAATGCAAAATTTACTTAGCCTATCAAGGAAATGGCAACATGCATTTACTATTCCCAAGAGAAAATTGAGATTTTCTAATTACAATGAAAGAAAAAGAATTAAGGAACCTGTAATATGAGAAGTGTGAGCCTCCACTACCCTAAGAAATCCTTATGTCAGCAACCTCTTATCCTCTTCTACCAAAGGGGAGATCCTCTTGGCAACAATAGAAAAGGGATGCAAAAAGAGCTTTTGAAAGCTTGGATGTGAGCTCAATGTGGGCTTGTGACCACTATGGCTTGTGATTTGGGCAGCGTATCAACTCTATATAAATGTTTTAGAAAATCTTAGACAAGATAACAATAAAAGAAAAAGGTTCAAACATCTTGTATGAGCATATAAATGCTAGTTGGAGAGCAAAAACCTGCAAAAGACTAGATGATGCACAAATGAAATTACCTCCCTTTGTGATTGAGGGAGGGGGTATTTATAGGTTAGAAGAGGCTAAAATGGGTGAAGAGGATGGAGAGTTAACTCCCTTGATTGGAGAGTTGACTCAGAAGGCACAAGAGTGATATGGGCTAATGAGGGAGTGAACAAGTCAATATAGCATATCACTGAAGAGGAGAGTTAACAAGAATGCATGGGTTGAAAAATTAAGTTAAAAAGGAGCTAATTATGCATGCTTGAAGGCATGAAATAGTTAACTCTATGTTTAGGACAAAATCCCATGCAAAAAGGAAGAAAAATGGGTCAAAACAACGCTTTTTGGGCCAAAAACTCAAGTTCTTTCATGGCTAGAAAAGATGATTGGGTCGCCCACTGCTTGCCTAGGGGTGACCCATGGGTGACCCATAGAGGGGAGGTCCTAGGGTGAAAAATGGGGTTGGAGATCATTAAGGAGGTGAAAAGGAGGTGAACTGCCTCCGGAAACTAGTCAAAAGGGGGTCAAAATCTAAATCTCCACTTGCAAAAGTCAAATCTCCCAAGGGAGATCCTAAAATAATAGGGGGAGATTTGTATTGGTTGACCGAAACTGAAAACTGAAAGTTGGAGATGGCTTGGGAGGCACTCTAGAGGGCTCCTAGGGGTGGGAATGGATGAAAAACACTAGGGAAAGGTCAATTCACAACAAATGGATGAAAACAAGCCTTAGGGACGAAGTTGCAAGCACAGGAAATGAAAATTGACAAGTGTCAAAAAGTGTCAAAAGCGGGGGAAGGGTTAGCATGACCAAGGGGAAAAACAAAAGGAAGAAGAAACCACATGCTACGAAGAGAATTGCTGTTGAGAGGGCATTATTTCATTCTTACATGTACATGACAAGGATTGTGAGTCATCATCGGGGTCCTTGTGGAGGCTGTGCGTGATTCTGGTGCTTACATATTTGCCACCTTAGGGACGGTAGTCTACATGAAAGGTAGGTTCCGTTCCCTAACTACGCCTTACCTATTGTGGATATTTCCACAATAGTACAAGCAATAACTAGTATTAGTTTGACATCTGAATATATCAAAACAAGTAATGAAAATTGAAATGACGAACATACCATAGATCTTGCGAATTCACCTAGTTGTTTGCCTTCGTGGAAGGGGACCGTAGGGATGAAAGCTCACAAAACAAGGGTACAAAAACACTAAGGAAATAAAGGACATTCTAAGAGAGAGAAGAGAAGAATAGATTCTCTTTTTATTACAAATTTTGAAGAACATATTCATTTTTTGGGGATTTCCAAGGTTTTACAATTTTTTTAGAGTTTTCGATTTTCTAATTTTATGGTTTTTTCTAGAGATTTTGCAAAGGTTTGATTTGACACTCATTGAGGTTTTCGGGATACCTATGTTGAAGATATTTACACCGTTGCGCCCTTGCATGGGGAGACTTGTGCACTTGATTACACAGTTTTGCTCTTTTGACTTGTTGGAGTGACTTATGCTTGAACATTGTTTGCAATTATTGTTACAAGGCCTAATTAGATGAGATCTATACATAACTTTAGTTGACATCTTGTACTTCAATTTCCCCCTTGTCCATATGGTAGGCTAGAATGCATACCTAAGATGATCACATATGGATGTAATTTTTTTGTTGTCCTTTTTTGATATGAATGACATGCAATGTGTTTGGATGTGATTCACAAATATGAAATGTAAAGTACTATGTTCTAAGTGCTATGAATGCCATAATGTTATGACATGTTTTATTGCATTTGATTTTATGTGATAGCATGTATGTAGGTGGAACAAACAATGTGACTGCTCTTAAGTAGGATTTTTGACCTAGGGGATTGCGAGTTAACTTGGTATACAGAGACTTATTGATCTTTGGGATGGGATTAGGGACTCAAGTGGGAGTGATGAAGAGATGGAATGCTTCTAAATTTTAGGCTTTACTAGAGGCTGAACACTAATCCTTATCTAGATAAAAACAATTTGACAAGCTTTTGACTTAGACAAGCAACAACTTTTATTGGCATTCACAAGACTTAGATCATAGATGGAAAGCAAGATAGACTTGGGGTAAAGAAAAAATGGGGAAGAACAAGGGTCCCTAAGTAGAAAATGGCCCTAAAGACTACTAGACTATTGGCTTTGCTTAGCTAGTGCATGTGTGTGCTTTGTACCTTTCTCTTTTATTCTCTCTAGTAGAATGTCACCCTTGAAGCTTCAAGCTTAGATTTATCTCCACCCAGGGGTACAAACATTCAACAATCTTCTCTCTATCAATTTTTTTTGTAACTCTTTTTTTATGCTTTTTCTCTTTTTTGTATTTTTTGGAATGCCTCACTTGATTTTCTCCTTTTTTTTTTGAATTTTTGACTCTTATGGAAATGAATGCTTTTGAGCTTTGGATATGCAACAACTTTGGTTTCTCTATTCTCATTTTTCTCATCTCTTTTATTTTTGATCACTCATTTTTTTATATTCACTCATATTTTAGATTGCTTCCTTCAGATTTTTGATCCCCTTGACGCTTTTGGTCAGGAAAGATAAGGGGCTAAGTGCCACCAAAAGTTTTCATAGTCTAGTCGAACTTCCTTTCTAGTAGGGAAGAATGGGTAAGGTCTACTTGCAAGCTTCCTTTGAACACTGTAGGTTTAAATACTGAATTCGCTTAGACTTAACAACATGAATCATTAAGACCAGGATCAGTGTAGAGCTAAGAGCTAGGCCTTGGTTAGAATCATTGGGTGATGTAGTAGGGTAATAGTGATAAGCGGTAAACATGAATTGTTATGGGATCTCAAAGCCTCAAAGGGTAAACCTATACCTATGAAACCCTATACTCCTTACTAGGATGAAAATTAATCAAGAGCATGACACTCATGAAATGCATGATGGAACAGAATGAAGAATGCAAAATTTTGATCTTTCATGATTTTATGTTTTTATGGATTTTTTTGAAATATTTGATTTTTTTGGATTTTATTGGTTCATACAACGTTTTGAGATGTTGAACCATTCTCCTACCGTAATGCGCAAGAGGTAATATCATTTTTTATGTCTTCCTTAACTACGTTTGGACCTATCCAATTTGGTCTTAACTTCACTTGATAGTCTTTGCGAGGACACTCAAAGACTTGGTGTAAAAATGTCTTTGTATTTAGTGAGATGTTTTGTGTAATCACATATTTCATTATTTGATGATTTGCCCCTAGCTTTATCATTTTTGTTTTGGTATAGCTTCATTGTTTGTTTTAAACTTTTGAGGGGCAAATGAGGTTGGTGTTGACTCTCCTAGTTTCTGTGAGGGTTTTGGTTCTTCTTCTTTAGTCATGATTTCCATCATATGAATGTTTTTGTCTCCCTCGATTGGAATGGCCACTAAGTTGAATGGAGCATAAGACTTTGTTGAATGGGGATCGAAGGGGAATTCTCTTGTTGCCCCCTTTCCTATACATTTTTAGGTCTTGGCTACATTTGCAATTTGTTTTTATGTCTCTCCTTTTTCAAAAGTGTTAATTTTTGGGTCACTAGTGGTTTCCATGGTCTTTCCTTTCTTTTTCACTTGTTCAACTCTATAAAGGCTGAAAGGATTAGGATCTCCTTTGATGACGTGGGTTTGTCCCATGTGCAAGAAGTTTATTTCTTGAAATAGTGTGTAGGGAACAACCCTCATCCTATGGACCCAAGGCCTTCCTAAGATAATGTTGAAAGTGGTTTCTTCATTGATGACATAAAATTCAATTGGGAGGGTTTTCAATGCAACCCAATGTGATTTGAGGATTGACCTTACCCATGGTTCAAATGTTTGGGTTATCAAGAATTCTAAGGATGGAATTTTCTTTTGTGATTTGAGTTTCGTCATAACCCATTCTTTGAAGAAGAGAGAAAGAGACTATGTTGATTGTAGACCCATCGTCGATTATTACATGTTTAATGGTATAGTATTGAACTTGTAATATCAGATGGAGGGGGAGGTCGCCCTATTTATCTATGTCATTGTCTAAGGGTATTTTTTCAAAATCAAATGTTGAAGAAGAACACTTTTCACTTGGAGTGTTTTGAACTAGATGGCCTAGATCTAAGGCTTTGAGGAGAGCATTCCTATGCATAGGAGAACTTTTCATAAGTTCTAACATGTGAGAAAATTTTGAATTGTTAGAGGTGTCATCTGGTCATTCTGGTCCTTGGGTGACACAAATTTCTTGATCTTAGTCTAATTCCACAAGGCCTAAGGTGTTTTGATCAAAGGTGTTGGGACTAAGTTCTTCATCTTGTGAGAATGTGTCCTTGAATGATTTTTTTTGACATTTTGGGAGGTTTGATATGAAGCAATGGTACCCCCAACATGACTTGATCTCATGCCCCATTCTCTTGTGAAATGATCAATATTTATCATGATTGTGATCTTGAGGTTTGTGATGATTGTTGTATGACTGCTTGTTGATTCTCAAGAGATAGTTGTTGACATTTTTATTCCCCAAATTTATATGACTGTCGTAGTCATAATTATTGTTGTTTCTATATGTTGAAGTGTTTGTTGACCTATCCATGTCTTGGTTGTTTGTCAAAGATTCTTTATTTATATCATGGTTTATCATCCTTCCATTGACATCATACTCCCTTCTTCTGCTATCAATATCAGCTTGGTCAATTCTAAGGGCACTTTCGAGTGCTTCTTCATTTGATTTGTAAGGGAGTTTTTGAACTCCTCGTATGTCATTGTTGAGTGCATGTAAGAAGAGATCACAAAGTTCTCTATGATCCATGTTTGGTACGCTAGTTGAATAATATAGAACTTTCCTCCATCGTATGATAAAATATGTGATTGACTTGTTGTTTTCTTGCTTGATCATTAAGAATCTGTGTATTCATGTCTTGACTAGTTTGTTTATGTCGAAGGTGACCATAAATTAATCAATGAGTTGCCTGAAAGAGCGGATTGATGCTTCTAGAAGTCGATAGTACCAATCCATAGTGATACCCTCAAGAGTCTTTGGAAAAATCTTTGCTACCACCCTATCCCAAGGAAGTATTTCTCGCACTACCATGATATAAGCCTTGATATGAGAGTTGGGATTACCCTCTCCTTTAAATTTTGGAAGCTTGGGGAGAGTATGTGGTAGTATGGCCTGAAGAATGTTATAGTCAAGAGGCTCCTTTAAATACTCAAGGTATGTTCCTAAGAGTGGGTTATGTGTAGAGGGTTTTGTTCCTCCAAACATTAGCCCTCCAGGTGGAGCTTGTTACATTTTTCGAAAGGGTGTGCTAGATTGTTGATATCCTAAAAAAGTTGGAAGACTAGATGGCATCATGTTTGTGTTTTGAAAATTAGGTGGGATTTTTTGTGGTTGTTTTTGCTTCATAGGAATCCCACCTATTTGATTAAGACTTGTTGTGTTGGATGGTGAGGGCAAGGGAGGCTTGAATGCTTTTTTATGTGTGTCATGAGAATGGAAATTTAGATGAGGGATACTTTGTACTGTCCCTTGGTTTGATTTGATCTTGTCAATGAAATGATTTCCATGTGCCCTAGGTTTTTCCTTAATTTTGTTCAACACTCCTAGCCTCAAGGGTCTCGATTCGTTGGACCAAACTTTCAAAAAGGTCTATGGGTGAGGCTTTTTCCATTCTTTGTGTTTTACAACCTTGAGATAGATTGCTTTGTGTTGGGGTTTGACTGACCCCACTTGTTCCTTTTAATGATACTCGACATGTCACAAGTCTTTTTTATCATGATGTGCCACATGGGGAGGTTTTTGTGCCCCCCAAGCTTCTTGTAAGATTTTCTTTTGATGGCTCGCCTCATTTCCCATTTGGGTGGCCATTTTCATATGGATTGTTATAGGTTGGTCTTGTTGATGGATCTCAGACCGAACACTCACTTGGCATGTTTTGATTTGGTCTATGTTGTGGGGATCTTTTTGGATCCCCTTTGAGTCTTTCGAGTTTGATTGATTTGATATTGAACCTATTGGATTTGAACGTGTGCTAGTTTCATTTGAGGGGTAATTCCCTTGAACCTTTTGTGATTTTGTCCTAGTTTTGGGCGTAGGAAACACCATGAAATGATTGAAATGAAGATGGACATGAAAGATGAGCATGGAATGAAAGAAGCACATGATAATGCAAAAGATCCCACTAGAAGTTTTTGTTTTTAATATTGGGTTCACCAAAATATGTGGTGAATCTAACATCGGATGTGACAATGATGTTAGAAATGGGATCCAAGCAATGGGAACACAAAAAGCATAACCAAGAGGTGTTTCCCTTCATGTTGGGTTCACCAAAATATGTACACTCAAAAACATGACTCAGTAGCCTAGGGCGGTCGAGTCAGCTTTGGCACGCACATGGACCCCTCTCCTTGCCACGGGGTGAACCTCCATGTCACATGGGATGGTCTAGTTTGCTTGAGAGTTGGACTTCATGGAGAGTGGTCGGCTGGTCCTGGGGCCTTTCTTGTGCATTGATTCTAATCCGGTGTTCTATGACTATTGTTGTTAAAATAACTATATGACCCGAAGGGTCACTAGTCACCATTCTTCTATTTGGATTCTTAAGGTTCCAATGCTATGTAGGTTAACAATTGTTCTCGTTGATACTTCTATTGTATTGTAGTTGTCATTCAAATTCTTGGATGATAACTTGTGTTTGGAATATCCTCAACCTATGTTGTTATTGAATTGTTTATTGATCATGTTATGGTCTAGGGTGAATCTCCTCAATCTTGTCGAGGATTGCCCTCACCCACTTGCCTCTAAGCCTAGGGCACATTCATGAGCCCAAACAGACAGAGAGATAGTTGAAGTTAACCTTGATTTGACTTAGGCTTTTAGTTAGGGTTTGTTTGAACTAAGGTTTGACTTTGCATTGACCTTGTGTTGGAATCAAGGGTTTGTGATCATTTTATGATGCTAATGTTTTTGTGTTTTTTTAATTTTTGGATGCATACAAGCCTAAATGAGTGCAAAACAATATTTTTGTGCTTTTTTGATATTTATGGAAATAAAGTGTTTTTTTCTATTCTAGGAAATAAATTTGTATGCAATCTAGTATGAAGTTATCTAATGCAATTGATCTATGTTTTGTTTCATTTTTCAGAAGGTTTGGAACAATTACTCTAGGAAAAGGAAATTTCTTTGAAATAAAAGTAATATAAGAACTTTTGATAGAAAACTAATCTAACAATGCAAAATCTACTTAGCCTATCAAGGAAACGACAACATGCATTTACTATTCCCAAGAGAAAATTGAGATTTTCTAATTACTATGAAAGAAAAAGCATTAAGGAACCTAGAATATGAGACGCGTGAGCGTCCACTACCCTCATAAATCATTATGTCGGAAACCTCTTATCCTCTTGCAACAATGGGGAGATCCTCTTGGAAACAATAGAAAATGGATGCAAAAAGAGATTTTGAAAGCTTGGATGTGAGCTAAATGTGAGCTTGTGAGCACTGTGGCTTGTGATTTTGGTAGAATATCGATGCAATATGAATCTTTTAGCAAAGCTTAGATGAGATAACAATAAAATTAAAAGGCTCAAATGTTCTGTATGAGCATATGGATGCTAGTTGGAGAGAAAAAAACTTGCAAAAGACTAGATGCACAAATGAAATTACCTCCCTTTGTGCCTGAGGGAGGGGATATTTATAGGTTAGAAGAGGCTAAAAAAGATGAGAGGATGGAGAGTTAATTCCCTTGATTGGAGAGTTAACTCAGAAGACATAAGAGTGATCTGGGCTAATTAGGGACTGAACAAGCCAATATAGCTTATCAATGAAGAGGAAATGGAGTTAACAAGAATGCATGGGTTGACAAGTTAAGTTAAAAAGGAGCTAATTATGTATCCTTGGAGGCATGAAATAGTTAACTCTATGTTTAGGACAAAATCCCATGAAAAGAGGAATAAAAAAGGGTCAAAATGGATCTTTTTTGGGCCAAAAATTTGAGTTCTTTCAAGGCTAAAAAAGATAATTCAGTCTCCCACTGGTCGTCCAGGGGCAACCCATGGGAAACTCACAGAGGGAAGGTCCTAGGGTGAAAAATGGGGTCAGATATCATTAAGGATGTGAAAAGGAAGTGAACTGCCTTTGGAAACTATTCAAAAGGAGGTCAAAATCCAAATCTACACTTGCAAAAGTCAAATCTCCCAGGGGAGATCCTGAAATAATAGGGGGAGATTTGTACTGGTTGATCAGAATTGAAAATCGAAAGTTGGAGATAGCTTTGGAGGTCCTCTAGAGGGCTACTAGGGGTGGGAATGGATGAAAAACACTAGGGAAAGGTCAATTCACAACAAATAGATGAATACAAGGCTTAGGGACGAAGTCGCAAACACAGGAAATGAAAATTGACAAGTGTCAAAAAGTGTCGAAAGTGGGGGAAGGGTTAGCATGACAAAGGGGAAACAACAAAAGGAAGAAGAAACCACATGCTACCAAGAGAATCACTACTACAAGGGCATTATTTCAGGCTTAGATGTACGTGACAAGGATTGTGGGTCATCATCGAGGTCCTCATGGAGGTCGTACATGATTTTGGTGCTTACATATTTGGCCCCTTGGGGACGATAGTCTACATGAAAGGTAGGTACTGTTCCTAAACTAGGCCTTACCTGTTGTCAATTTTTTTGCAATAGTACCGGCAATAACTAGTATTAGTTTGACGTCTGAATATATCAAAACAAGTAATGAAAACTGAAATGACGAACATACCATAGATCTTGTGAATTTGCCTAGTTGTTTACCTTTTTCTAAGGGGACCTGTAGGGATGAAAGCACCCAAAACAAGCGTGAAAAAGAACTATGGAAATAAAAGAAATTCTAAGATAGAGAGGAGAAGAGTATATTTTCTTTTTATTGCAAAATTTGAAGAACATATTCAAATTTTAGGGATTTCCAAGGTTTTACATTTTTTTTTAGATTTTTTCAATTTTTTAATTTTTATGGTTTTTTTCTGGAGATTTTGCAAAGGTTTGATTTGACACTCCTTGAGGTTTTTGGGAGACCTATGTTGAAGATATTTACACACTTGCACCCTTGCATGGGGAGACTTGTGCACTTGATTACATAGTTTTGCTCTTTTGACTTGTTGGAGGAGTGACTTATGCTCAGAAATTGTTTGCACTTATTGTTACAAGGCTTGATTGGATGAGATCTATACATAGCTTTAGTTGACATCTTGTACTTCAATTTCCCTCTTGTGCATATGGTAGGCTAGAGATTTCATTTTTCTCATGAGAATGCATACCTAAGATGATCACATATGGATGATCCAATTTTTTTGTTGTCCTTTTCTGATATGAATGGCATGCAATGTGTTTGCATGTGATTCACAAATATGAAATGCAAAGTACTATGTTCTAAGTTTTATGGATGTCATGATGTTATGACATGTTTTATTTCTTTTGATTTTTTTTTATAGCATGTATGTAGGTGGAACAAACAATGTGACTGCTCTTAAGTACGATTTTTGACATAGGGGATTTTGAGTTAACTTGGCATACAGAGAATTATTGATCTTTGGGATGGGATTAGGGACTCAAGTTGGATTAGGGAAGAGATGTAAAGCTTGTAATTTTAGGCTTTGATAGGGGCTGAACACTGATCCTTATCTAGATAAAACAATTTGACAAGCTTTTGACTTAGACAAAAAACAACTTTGATTGGTGTTTGCTAGACTTAGATCATAGATGGAAAGCAGGATAGACCTGGGGTAAAGAAAAAATGGGGAAGAACAAGGGTCCCTAAGTAGAAAATGGCCCTAAAGACTACTAGACTTTTGGCTTTGCTCAGCTAATGCATGCGTGTGCTTTGTACCTTTCTCTTTTATTTTCTCTGGTAGAATATCGCCCTTGAAGCTTCAAGCTTAGATTTATCTCCACCTAGGGGTACATACATTCAACAATCTTCTCTCTGTCACTCTTTTTTTGTAACTCTCTTTTTTATGCTTTTTCTCTTTTTTTTTGTATTTTTTGGAATGCCTCACTTCATATTCTCTTGTTTTTTTGAATTTTTGACTCTTATGGAAATGAATGCTTTTGAGCTTTGGATATGCAACATATTTAGTCTCTCTATTCTCATATTTCTCATCACTCTTATTTTTTTGATCACTCATTTTTATATTCACTCATATTTTAGATTGTTTCCTTCAGAGTTTTGATCCCCCTGACATTTTTGGTCAGGAAAGGTAAGGGGTTGAGCGCCACCAAAAGTTTTCATAGTCTAGTCAAACTTCCTTTCTACTAGGGAAGAGTGGGGAAGGTCTACTTGTAAGCTTCCTTTGAACATTGTAAGTTTAAACATTGACTTCACTTAGACTTAACAACATGAATCATTAAGATCATGATCAATGTAGAGCTAAGGGCTAGGCTTTGATTAGAATCATTGGGTGATGTAGTAGGATAATAGTGATAAGCGGTAAACATGAATTGTTATGGGATCTCAAAGGATAAAAGGGTCAACCTATACCTAAGCAACCTTAGACTCCTTACTAGGATGAAAATCGAACAAGAGCATGACACTCACGAAATCCATGATGGAACAGAATGAAGAATGCAAAATTTTGATCTTCATAATTTTATGTTTTTATGGATTTTTTTGAATTATTTTATTTTTTTGGATTTTATTGGTTCTTACAATGTTTTGAGATGTTTAACTCTTCTCCTTCCATAATGCACAAGAGGTAGCATAATTTCTGACGTCTTCCCTAGCTACGTCTGGACCTATCCAATTTGATCTAAACTTCACTTGAAAGTCTTTGCGAGGACACTCAAAGACTTGGTGTAAAAATGTCTTTGTATTCAATGAGGTGTTTTGTGTACTCACATGTTTCATTATTTGATGATTTGCCCCTAGCTTTATCATTTTTTGTTCTAGTATAGTTTCATTGTTTGTTTCAAATTTTTGAGCGTCAAATGAGGTTGGTGTTGACTCTCCTAGTTTCTATGAGGGTTTTGGTTCTTCTTTATTCATGATTTCCATCATATGGATGTTTTTGTTTGCTTGGATTGGAATGGTCACTAAGTTGAATGGAGCATAAAAATTTGTTGAATGGGGATCAATGGGGAATTCTCTTGTTGCCCCTTTTCCTATACATTTTGAGGTCTTGGCTACATTTAAAATTTGTTTTGATGTCTCTCCTTTTTCAAAAGTGTTGATTTTTGGGTCACTAGTGGTTGCCATGGTCTTTCCCTTCTTTTTGACTTGTTCAACTCTATAAAGGCTAAAAGGATTAGGATCTCCTTTGATGACATGGGTTTGTCCCATGTGAAAGAAGTGTATTTTTTGAAATAGTGTGGAGGGAACAACCCTCATCCTATGGATCCAAGACCTTCCTAGGATCATGTTGAAAGTGGTTTCTTCATTGATGACATAAAATTCATTTGGGAGGGTTTTGGGACCCAATGTGATTTGAAGATTGACCTTACCCATTTTTCAAATGTTTGGGTTATCATGAATTCTAAGGATGGAAGTTTGTTTTGTGATTTGAGTTTTGTCATAACCCATTCTTTGAAGAAGAGAGAAAGAGACTATGTTGATTGCAGACCCATCATCAATCATTACACATTTAATCAAATAGTATTGAACTTGGACTATCGGATGGAGGGGGAGGTCACCTTGTTTAGCTATGTTATTATCTGAGGGTATCTTTTTAAAATCAAATGTTGAAGAATAACACTTTTCACTTGGAGTGTTTTGAACTAGATGGCCTGGATCTAAGGCTTTGAGGAGAGTGTTCTTGTGCGTAGAAGAACTTTTGAGAAGTTCTAACATGTGAGAAAAATTTGAATTGTTGGAGGTGTCATCTAGTCATTCTGGTCCTTGGGTGACACAAATTTCTCGATCTTAGTCTAATTCCACAAGGCCTAAGGTGTTTTGATCAAAGGTGTTGGGACTAAGTTCTTCATCTTGTGAGAATGTGTCCATGAATGATTTTTGTTAATGTTTTGGGAGGTTTGATATGAACTGATGGTACCCCCGACATGAATTGATCTCATGCCCCATTCTCTTGTGAAATGAGCAATATTTATCATGATTGGGATCTTGAGGTTTGTGATGGTTGTTGTACAACTGCTTGTTGATTCTCAAGAGATAGTTGTTGACATTTTCATTCCCCAAATTTGTATGACTGTCGTAGTCACAATTATTATTGTTTCTAGATGTTAAAGTGTTTGTTGACCCATCCATGTCTTGGTTTTTTGTAAAAGATTTGTTATTTCTATCATGGTTTATCAGCCTTCCATTGACATCATACTCCCTTCTTCCGCTATCAATAGTGGCTTGGTCAATTCTAAGGGCAATTTCAAGTTCTTCTTCATATGATTTTTAAGGGAGTTTTTGAACTCCTTCTCATATGTCATTATTGAGAGCATGTAAAAAGAGATCACAAATTTCTCTATGATCCATGTTTGGTGTGCTAGTTGAAGAATAGAGAACTTTCCTCCATCGTGTGATAAAATGCGCGATTGACTCATTGTTTTCTTGCTTGATCATGAAAAAATTCTCGTAATCTTGTATTGACTAGTTTGTTTATGTCAAAGGCAGCCACAAATTAATCAATGAGTTGCCTAAAAGAGTGGATCGATGCTTCTAGGAGTCGATAGTACCAATCCAGAGTGATAACCTCTAAAGTCTTGGTATGAGAGTTGGGATCACCTTCTCCTTTAAATTTTGGAAGCTTGGGGAGAGGATGTGGTAGTATGGACTGATGAATGTTGTAGTCAAGAAGCTCCTTTAAATACTCAAGGTATGTTCATAAGAGTGGGTTATGTGTAGAGGGTTTTGTTCCTCCAAACATTAGCCCTTCAGGTGGAGCTTTTTGCATTTGTCAAAATGGTATGCTAGATTGTTGATATCATAAAAAAGTTGGAAGACTAGATGGCATCATGTTTACTTTTT
Organism: Cunninghamia lanceolata; assembly: GCA_027924645.1. Lineage (NCBI taxonomy): Eukaryota > Viridiplantae > Streptophyta > Pinopsida > Cupressales > Cupressaceae > Cunninghamia > Cunninghamia lanceolata. The sequence goes on from BSBN01001310.1 coordinate 3,279,377, forward strand.
GAAAATTAGGTGGTATTGTTTGTGGTTGATTTTGCATCATAGGAATCCCATCTATTTGATTGAGACTTGTCATGTTGGATGGTGAGGCCAAGGGAGGCATGAATTCTTTTTTATGCGTGTCATGAGAATGGAAGTTTAGATGAGGGGTATTTTGTGTTGCCCCCTGGTTTGATTTGATCTTGTCAATGAAATGGTTTCCATGTGCCCTAGGTTTTTCCTCAACTTTGTTTTGGAAATGTTGTTCAACACTTCTAGCCTCAAGGGTCTCGATTCGTTGAACCAAACTTTCAATAAGATCTATGGGTGAAGCTTTGTCTATTCTTTGAGTTTTACAACCTTGAGATAGATTGCTTTGTGTTGGGGTTTGACTGACCCCACTTGTTCCTTTTGATGATACTTGACATGTCATGAGTCTTTTATCATGATGTGCCACATGGGGACTTGTAAGCTTTTCTTTTGATGTCTCACCTCATTGTCCATTTGGGTTGCCATTTTCATATGGTTTGTTATGGGTTGGTCTTGTTGATGGATCTAAGACTGAACACTCACTTGGAATGTTTTGATGTGGTCTATGTTGTGGGGATCTTGTTGGATCCCCTTTGAGTCTTTCAAGTTTGACTGATTTGATATTGAATCTAGTAGATCTAAACGTGTGATGGTTTCATTTGAGGGGTGATTCCCTTGAATCTTGTGTAATTTTGTCATTGTTTTGGGGTGTAGGAAACACCTCTACATCACTCTCACTCTCGTGGAAGTATCTAGTTAAGAGGAGATGAGACACAGGGTGGTCTAGCTCACTTGAGAGCTGGACTTTATCGAGAGTGGTTGGCTAGTCCTGGGGCTTTTCTTGTGCGTTGATTCTAATCCATTTTTCTATGACCGTTGTTATTAAAATAACTATACGACCCAAAGGGTCACTAGTCACCATTCTTCTATTTGGATTCCTAAGGTTCCAACATTGTGTAGGTTGACAATTGCTCTCATTAATACTTTTGTTGTATTGGAGTTGTCATTTGAATTGTTGGTTGATAACATGTGTTTGGAATATCCTCAACTTGTGTTGTTGTTGTTGAATTGTTTGTTGTTCCTGTTGTGGTCTAGGGAGAATCTTGTCAATGTCGTTGAGGATCACTCTCACCCACTCGCCTCTAATCCCAGGGCACATTTGTGAACCCAAACCAAGAGAGAGATAGTTAAAGTTAACCTCAATTTGACTTATGGTTTTACTTAGGGTTTGTTTGACCTAAGGTTTGAATTTGCATTGACCTTGTGTTAGAATCAAGGGTTTTGACTAATGTTGACCAAAGTTGACCTTGTGTTGGAATCAAGGGTTTGTGATCGTTTTGTGATGCTAATGTTTTTGTGTTTTTTGATTTTTGGATGCATGCAAGCCTATATGAGTGCAAAGCAATATTTTTGTGCTTTTTTTGATATTTATGGAAATAAAGTGCTTTTTCCTATTCTAGGAATTAAAAATATGTATGCAATCTAGTATGAAGTTATCTAATGCAATTGATCTATGTTTTTTTTTGGTTTTTCTAAAGATTTGGAACAATTACTCTAGGAAATGGAAATTGCTTTGAAATAAAACTAAACTAAGAACTTTTGAAAGAAAACTAATCTAACAATGCAAAATCTACTTAGCCTATCAAGGATATGGTGACATGCATTTACTATTCCCAAGAGAAAATTGAGATTTTCTAATTACTATGAAAGAAAAAGCATTAAGAAACCTGGAATATGAGACATGTGAGCCTCCACTACCTTTAGAAATCCTTATGTCGGCAACCTTTTATCCTCTTGCAGCAAGGAGGAGATCCTCTTGGCAACAATAGAAAAGGGATGCAAAAAGAGATTTTGAAAGCTTGGATGTGAGCTCAATGTGAGCTTGTGAGCACTGTGGCTTGTGATTTGGTTAGTGCATTGATGCTATATGAAACTTTTAGAAAAGATTAGATGAGATAACAATAAAATCAAAAGGCTCAAATGTCCTGTATGAGCATATGGATGCTAGTTGGAGAGCAAAAACTTGCAAAAGACTAGATGCACAAATGAAATTACCTCCCTTTGTGCTTGAGGGAGGGGGTATTTATAGGTTAGAAGAGGATAAAAGGGGTGGAGAGGATGGAGAGTTAACTCTCTTGATTGGAGAGTTAACTCAGAAGACATAAGAGTGATCTAGGCTAATTAGGGAGTGAATAAGTCAATATAGCTTATCAGTGAAGAGGAAATGGAGTTAACACGAATGCATGGGTTGACAAGTTAAGTTAAAAAGGAACCAATTATGCATTATTGGAGGCATGAAATAGTTAACTCTATGTTTAGGACAAAATTCCATGCAAACAAGAAGAAAAACAAGTCAAAATGGAGCTTTTTTGGGCCAAAAACTTGAGTTATTTTGTGGTTGGAAAAGACGACTGGGTCACCCACTGGTCGCTTGAGGGAGACCCATGGGTGACCCATAGAGGGGAGTTCCTAGGGTGAAAAAGCGTTTGGAGATCGTTAAGGAGGTGAAAAGGAGGTGAACCACCTCCGGAAACTAGTCAAAAGGGGGTCAAAATCCAAATCTCCACTTGCAAAAGTTGAATCTCCTATGGGAGATCCTGAAATAATAGGGGGAGATTTGTACTGGTTGACCAGAACTAAAAATTAAAAGTTGGAGATGGCTTGGGAAGTCCTCTGGAGGGATCCTAGGGGTGGGAATGGATGAAAAACACTAGGGAAAGGTCAATTCACAACAAATAGATGAATACAAGGCTTAGAGATAAAGTTGCAAGCACGGGAAATGAAAATCGACAAGTGTCGAAAGCAGGGGAAGGGTTAGCATGACAAAGGGGAAATAACAAAAGGAAGAAGAAACCACATGCTACCAAGAGAATCACTATTGAGAGGGTATTATTTCATGCTTACATGCACGTGACGAGGATTGCAATTCATCATCGAGGTCCTCATGGAGGTTGTGCATGATTTTGGTGCTTACAGTTTTAAGATTGCTTTTGTATGTTTGGAACCCTCTTTAAAATGTTACTGTTACCAAATTGGGCTTGCAGCCCAATCAGGTTGGGCCTTAACAACAATTGTTAAAAAGGGGTAAGAAGAATATTTCATGCTTAGGGTCATCCAATCAACATTTATTGTCTTGGCAAAGAATTGTTACATGATCACATTATCAAGATCATGTAACAACTCAAATCGAGCTATTACACCATCCAGATAAGTGAAAATGCCTCAACAAGTCAAAAGACATTCAAGGGATGATAGGTGATTGAAGCTAAACTAACCTTTACAGTTCATGTTTCCAATATGTTATTGTTATTCGTTCAACACAATTCAATACAGTTCAGGAAAAGGTACTTATAACTTGTCATTTCTTCATGATTATAAACATATGTTTCAAATAATGCTCAGTTCATGTTATGTAATTGACTCATAAAAGAAATTACAACATAATTCATCACATGATATGAAATAGCTAATATATTCAAAGGAGAAATGTTTGTATAATCCCACACAAGCCGTGGGAGTAACTATATCTGATAAAGATATAAAAGAGCAATTATATAACATGAAAAGAAGTATATAGAAATTAAGATGGGACCCGTCATTACCTGGATGAATGACGAATCCCATTGTTGGAGGTTGCACTAGCATCTTGAGTTTCCCAAGTACAGCTCCAAGAGAAAACCTGGAAGAGGAGGAAAACTAATGTTAGAGCTCGAGGTTCATCTTTAATCCTATATAAATCTAGTCAAGAATACTTTCTATTCTATAACTGATTAGCAAAGTAGAATGAATAAACTGAACAAGAGGTACAGACATCAAATCAGGAGATAAATCAGAAAAGAGAAACATCAAATCAAGAAAGAGACTTTAGCTTCTATGATTTTTACCTAAAATGTTTGTTGACTATGCAGGTTCAAGTCAAGTGTGATAACATATGAAAATTACAGCATGTGGAGAAAATGTGGCTCCCACAAGGGTTGAGCCCAACATGCTGTTCTATTCTTAGCTAATTGGTAGCCAAGCTACAAGAAGGCAGCATTCATAAGGCAGAGACATGTCATGTTAAATAGTGTCATAAAAGATGGCCCTTGTGAGGAACTTCATTAGCACTTTTGTTTCTTGAGAGAATATCATCTTGTTGATTCTTTCTCTTCATAGAAATACTCTAAAGGAAAAGGCAGCCAATGTTAAAGGAAACAATACAACAAACTATTGATTGAAGCTCTTCCTTGCACAAGTAAGAAAGGTACCAATGAAGCTCCTCACAATGAGGAAAAAGTGACAAACAAGGAAGGAGGTACAATTGTCATAAAGTAAAGGACAAATACAACAACATAGTGAATGCAAGCTACAATGGTCCTCATTGTTCATGACTATAGTCAATATACAATGGTATCAATCATGCACAGCATAATAGCTAGTGACCAATGGATAGTCAAGTGACATAAGGTGCAATGATCAAAATCACAGCCATGTATAGGATAATGAAAAAGACAAATGAAAGGAATGTAACAGCATCCCAAAAGAGCAAAGATCAAAGTATGGAGCACACATAGTGATACAGATGCAAAAAGGTCACCTACAACAAAGTAGGAATTTGTCTTGCTTTCACGAGATTCCAAGAAAAAATATGGTGAAAGGGTAAGATACAGCAAGGTAAAAGCCCCTTACAACATGTGTTTCACTTGTTTTCATGAGAGTTACACAAAGTATCATTCACGTCATTTACACAGAGAATCTTTTCCTTCTATTATGTTGTCACAAAGCCCGAATAGAGAAAGAAAATGGGTATAAAGTAGATACAACATTTTGGGGAGTTCTTTCATCTTTTCATCCCATAGGTCTAAGAAAAATGAAGTGAAATATGCAAAAGGTCACTTACAGTAGAGCTGAGCAAGTGAGAAAAGAAACCCTAGCATGGATTGTGAAACTAGAAAGCAAAGAGCTTCTCTCTGATAACCAATATACACAGTGTTATATAAACCATTAGGGTTTTGTCAACGGCCACAAAAGGGAGATCAAAGTGTTTTTATTTTAAAACTTTAAACCACAAAGGGCCATTCTTCTTTGTCGTATTTCATAGAACCAAAGCAGAGAAGGAAAAGTGTCATTCATAGAAACAAGAGAAAGGGGTTTTTCTTCTTTCATATCTGCTTTTCACAGAGGCCATGCCAAAGAACAAACACAGCAAAGTAAAATAGTCACAGCCATGGAGAGGGTTTATATTGTCGCTCCATTCCATGAGCACAAACAAGGAAAGATGGAAACGTTACTCACAAAGACAACACAGAAAAGTATTCAATTCTTATCTTCTTTTCATAAAGACCAAACAGAGAAAAAAAAAGAGAGTCTTGCCATAACATTACAGTAATATGAAAACACATACGGCTAGCAGAGAGCCACCTTTTTTTCTGTTTCATTCACGGCTAAAGCAAAGAAAAGCATTATTACACACAAAGGCTACAGAGAAGGGTTTCTCTTTCTTTTTCTTTCTTTCACAGAGCCAAGAATGAAAAGGAAAATTATTAACAATAGGGGCCGTCAAGAAGGAGGCTTAAATATCAAACAGAGAAGCATTTTTATCACATCTTGTGCATAAAAAGTACAACAGAAGTAAAGAAAATCACTTATAGGAAGCATAATTACAACAAGATGGCCAAAATCTACAAGACCAGAGTCTTCAAAAGCCATCAAAACACCATTGTAGAGCTTCAAACCCGCAAACAGCATGGCGGTATAACAAAGCCCGTAAAGAAAGAATGAGAAAATGATATTAGGTTTTAGGGTTGGTTTCTCCTTTTGCTGAGAGTACCCTAGCCCACGCTGTGGGTTTTGACTTCCTTTTTATTAAAATAATTACAAATCAAAAATACCAAGGGGGTCAAGACCATAGATTCATCAAACCTAACAATGATTCCCAAGGAGCCTATGAAGAATAAGGTAAATCATGATGTGTTTCCCAAAGGTTAAGGTTTTTTATAAGCCTTAAGCCAAAACTTAAAATCATTGCAAGGGTCAAAGGTGGTGAATAAGGGCATGATGGTCAAGGGGGTCCATATGATTTTGCTTTTATGATTTTGATTTTATTCTTTATGAAAGACAATGATGACACAGTGGACACATGTGAAGATTGCATGGAGTTGGCATGGGAGTTATAATGTGTTAAGTTTTTTTAAATACTTTAATAATGCTACAGTAGACTTTTGAAGATCATGTGCAAGGGGAAAGGTTATTTTTTGCCTCTAAGGATTATTATTTTCAAATTTAACTCTACCTCTTATGTTCACACCATCAATAGATAAAATTTGTAACTTAACAATTATTAAATGCAATAAACTATAAATTGCTTTAATATTTGTTATGAAATAAACATAGGAGAGTATCATGCATTACATAGTAATTATTAAATCAATCACATCGATTTCATTTAATAATTGCTAATTTGGTTTAATTTTGCCTCTCAATCATGTAAAATAAGAGGGGGGGTGAAACTGAAGTACAAACCTATGTAGAGAAGATATTTTGAGTTCTATTTTTGACTTTTGGTCAAATTGGAGTGCTCTTGGAGTCCTCTTTGGTCAAACTGATTGATAGAGGGAGTATGGAGCTATTTTAGCTCATTTTGGAGCAGTTGTGAGGCCCCTTTTGGGGGATTTTCTTCTTTTCTCGTGAATCATCTTGAGATGGAGATTTTTGGAGTGCAGTTGACTTCTTCTAGGTCCTTTGGGACTGATTTTGTATATAGAGGAAAAAAATTTATGCTTTTCCTCAGTTCTTGATTTTATGCTTTCTCTTGCACATTGCAAAGAAGCTTACAGTTTTGTAACTCATTTTGGGACAGATTCATATACAACAGCAGGTTTACAGGTTACATTTTTTGTCATTTTTATTTTTGCAGTGTCTTTCTTTTATTAGTTAAAAGACCAATATTTTACCTTCTCAGATTTATGTAGATGCCTTCATGAAATTATTTTGATAAAGCTTAATGTATTTTAATATCAAAACCTTTGAATTTTTGTCTCATTCATGATTGCACATACACAAAAGCAATTAATTATCACAGGTCATAGGTTGTGCCATTGATTCATCTAGACTTCCAAGTTGTGAAACATTGTTTTCCTTCTAGAAGATAGATTTTTAAAGCTTTCTTATGAATTACTCATGTGACTAAATTGCCCAAAATGAGATGTGTAAATGGATCATTTTGAGAAATAGTTGTGAACCAATCTGATCATTAGTTATATTTTGGTGCATCACCTCCTAGAAATAACTTTTACATTCAATTAGTTATCCTTCTTCCTTTTTCCCACAAAATTCCATTAGTTTCTAGAAGAATCAAAAGGGGAACCAACCCATAATCTGGAGATTCATCTTCGTTATGAGCAAACCCACAGGCTCGAAGATGTTTCCATGTTTCATGGGATTGCCAAGTCTTAAAGCTTAGCATCTGGGTGCAATCTCCATGACAATAGTTTTTGGCACACCCAGTGGGACACTGAAACTCATTTCAGTTAAGAATTCAAATATTTTCACTGCTGTCTTGGTATATGCAGCAATATTTTTAGCCTTTTGAGGTGAGAAAATATACCTGGTGACTCTAATCTCTAATTTTTGAAGCATATTTAATGTAATCAGCACATGAGAAGAGTGCAGACAAGAGGAAGCTCTTCTTCTTTTGAATATTTACAACTTTCACCTCCAAGGAGAAGAGGTAGAACAACAAGGGCACCCGGTCCAACACTAAGGACCAGATCTACTCCTCCAAGGACTACAGAGTTTAATCAAGGTGATTTGGTGATAGATCTTCAGATTCAGATTCTACAGACACCTCAACCTCCACCAATGGTGAGAAGATATCCTTTTGTTACATTCAACGTTGGTAGCCCATTACTGCTTGTAGCTCATGATGACATTTTGATAGCAGCTTTGAGAAGTTTTCCCTTCTTTACAGGTGAAGAACAGACCACCCCAATCGAGCATATAAAATATGTGTCCACGTTGTGTGCAGTACATCACATAACACAAGAAAATGTCACAGTGAGATTGTTGGCTACATCTCTGAAAGGAAAGGCTCTTCAATTGTTTAGAGGTTTAACTGTGGGTTCTATCACATCATGGGACTTGTTGGGAGATGCTTTGAGCAAACAATTTAAAGATAAGTCAGATAACTTATCTCTCATGGAGCATCTAACTATAATAAAGAGAGCTCCCCAGGAGCATATGGCTAATTTTAATTTCAGATTTCAAAGGACATGGGACAGAATTCCAGCAACAGTAAGGCCTACAACTGAACATGCTTTTCTATATTTTCTTAGAACATTAAATAGTGACATTGTTGTTATGATCCAATCAATGAATGGAACTTCATTACCAGTTGCTTATGAAGTTGCAATAACAAATGAAAACAGACTGATTCAAGCTAGCAAAATAGCTCCAAGGCTATCAATGCCTATCTTTCCTAAAATATAGCCATCAATTCCATTACCAATCCCACCTTTAGTTGTTGTACCTATTGTACAAGTCTTGAGTTATCCAGCTATAGCTCAAAATAATAATGTTTCAGCCCCATCCTAGGAACTTCAGGAGATAAAGGGGTTATTACAGAATTTTAGCAATAAGTTGGTGAAAATAAAGAAGTAGCAAGGCCAAAATTCTAGACCTTACCAACCACCATATCAAGTAAATAGGCCTTCGAATCAAGCTAGCCCTCAGCCTCAAAGGAGGAATTACAATCCAAGGCCTTTTCAGCCATATAATCCCAATTCTATAAGTTCATCAAGAGAGATGGTTCCCATGCAAAATAATTTGGTTCAAGACCACGAGTGGTGTTTCCCCTATAATCAGCCTCATAGCCAATCATCTTGTCCAAATGGAGTGTTAAATCAAGCACTTATGGTGTAGAATCATGATGTTGATCAGCAAAATATTAGCCAAATGAATAATGAGGATGGTCAAAATGAGGTGACTTTGATGAATTGGCAGGGAGAAGAGTTTTGTGGTGTCAATCAGCCTCAAAGACAAGGGCAAAATCAGTCTTATAATTCTGTAGCAGCAAATACAAGATCCAAAAAAGGGCTATAGATATTGGACAACAGCCTAACCCGATGCAAAATCAGGCCTCTTCAAGTCAATAGCCAGGTATTGAACATTATTATTCACATCAAGTCCATATTCTACCAAGGCAGCAAGCTGTTCCAAGCAAAGATCAACAGAGAATTCAAACACAGCCACAAGTTCAAGGAGAGGCTATTGTTCAAAAAGTATAGCAAAAGGTAAATCCACCTTCTTTCAATATTTTAGATCACATGAAGTAACATATTATCACTGTTTCAATGTGGGATTCTTTAGCACTTCCCAGCCAAAGAGATTTTTAAATAGAATGCATTATCAAATCTCACTTTGTCACATGAGCCAAGTAAGGATCAGCCAAAGGTGAATATTGTAACTGATCAACCAAAAGAAAAACTAGTGAATAAGTTACAACCAAGGAGTGAACATCCAAACCATGAGGTCAAGCCACCTCCCTTTTATATCACTTTGATTATAGGAAATCATCTTGTTCACAATTGTATGATTGATTCAGGGGCTAGTAGTTCAGTGATGCCAAAGAAGATTATTGACCCACTGGGTTTAAAATATGAACCACTCTCAAAAGGAGATGTTCAATTAGTTGGAACAACCATCAATACAGTGGGAGTGATCAGAAATTTAAATCATACATTACATGTTTGTCTGAATTTTGCAATTCCACAAGAAGTGTATATAACAGATCTTCCTACTCATTTTGTATTGTGTCTTTCTAGAGATTTTACAACCAAGTTAGGAGGATATTTGTCCTCTGATTGGTCACATTTATTCTTTAGAACTAGGTATGGTACAAAAGTCACAATAAAATCTGAGTTGCTTGCAACTAATCACATTGATCCATATGTTCCAAATCCTATCAATGCAAATCTCACATTTCATGAGCAGAATCAAATAGATCAACTTGTTGTCCAAGATCCTAACACCCTTGTAGAAGGTATTCCCAATTTGATTTTAGATGAATGGGCAGCTAAATCATGAGGTTGATACATTTGAGCATATAGAGCAAGTAGATTTGGGCATCTATATGATTCAAGAGAAAGGCATTGCTGTCCCAAATCTAATTAAGAATGAAAAGATGCAAGAAAAATAGTAGCCCAATGAGCTATGGAGTTTGTATTTTGATGGATCAAAGAGTAAAGTTGGTGCTGGAGGAGGTGCTATGCTAGTTTCTCCAAGTGGTGAAAGTTATTTTTCAGCTTTTCATTTTGCTTTTAGTTGTTCTAATAACGTCGCTGAGTATGAGGCCCTTGTTCATGGCCTAGAATGGGCTAGAAAGTGAAATGTTAAGTGTATTTAAGTGTTTGGAGATAGAGAATTAGTGGTCAATCAACTAAGGAATATTCATGCCACTAAAAATGACTTATTAAAACTGTATAAACATAGAGTATGGGGCATGATTGAAGAATTTGATGAATTTAATTTGTTGTCCATACCAAGAGCTCAGAATAAACAAGCTGATAAACTCACTGCTATGGGAGCTGAGTTTGATATTCCAGCTGAGATAAAAAATGTTGTTGTTCAGCATTATGTGAAAGTTGTTGTTAGGCCTATTGTTCCAGATAATAACATTTATTGGCAGGTATTCGATAGAGATGAGCAGATTATTAGTTTCTTGATTGAAGAAGCTAAACTTTTAGCTTCTAATTAGCAAAAGTTATCTCAGCAATATGAAGATCGGATTCTTCAACTTAAGACAAACAAGTTGCCAAAAGGTTTGGTAACTCTTGAATCTATTTTCAATTTAGATGATCAAGTTACAAAAGAGAAGGTTGGTCTGTCTATCAAATAGGATCATTACAAACAAATGGAAATCTTCAAAGGTAAGCTATTGAAGCTTGGCAAGGTATGTACTTTAGAGGGAAAACATGCATTTGTTTGCTTTTCAAGAGTTTGCTGATGTGTTTGCTTGGGAGTACCATGATTTGAAGGGTTTTGACCCTGAGTTAGCTCAACATACTATAGAGTTGGAACCCAAGGCAAAACTTGTAAGACAGAAACAAAGACCTTTGAATCCAAAGCTAGAGCATCTTATGAAAGCTGAATTAAGCAAGCTCATTGAAAGTAATAATATTTTCCCAATCAAGCATACTTCATGGGTGTCTAATATTGTCCCTGTGAGAAAGAAAAATAGAGAAATTAGACTTTGTGTTGATTTCAGGGACCTTAATAGAGCTTCTCTTAAAAATCACTCCCCGCTGCCCTCTATGGAGCAAATTTTGCAGGTGGTACCTGGATCTGATAGACTCTCTTTGTTAGACATTTTTTCAGGTTATAACCAAGTCTTGGTGAAATAAGAGGATCAATTCAAAATTGCCTTTACTACAAAGTGGGGAACCATGGAATATAGGAAGATGCCTTTTGGACTATCAAATGCAAGAGCTACTTTTCAAAGAGCTATGGACATGGCTTTTCATGGTTTGATGAATAAGTTTGTGATGGTTTATCTAGATGACATTACTATTTTTTCCAAGAATGTTGATGATCATATTGCTCATTTAAGACAGATTTTTGAGAGATGTAGAGAATATGGGGTTTCACTTAACCCAAAAAAGTGCATTTTTTCTGTCCATGAGGGCAAGCTACTTGGACACATCATTTCTAATCATGGTATTTCAATAGATCTTGAAAGGATTACTGTTATTCTAGCATTACCTTTACCAACTCATAAGAAAGGCTTGCAAAGATTTCTAGGTAGAATAAATTTTGTAAGGAGATTTATTCCTAATATTGCAGCTCTTTTGAAGCCATTAACTTCTATGCTCAGGAAGAATATCAGTTTCAGCTGGACTAAAGAAGGAAACAGGAGTTTTGATGAGATAAAGGAGGCCATTGCAGTAGCTCCAACACTCATAAACCTAAATTTTGAAAAGGATTTTGTCCTTTATGCATTCGGGAGTGTTGATACTATTTCAGCCATGTTGTGTCAGCAAAATGAGGAAGGACTAGAGAAGCCCATTGCATTTTTTAGCCAAGTTCTTCAAGACTATGAAGTAAGATACTCATTTATTGAGAAACATGTTCTAGTTGTGGTCAGAAGTTTAAAAACATTTAGGCATATGATTTCTAACAACAAAGTCCAGTTGTTAGTTGCTCACCCTACAATCAAAGATTTCTTGCTGAGTAAAGATATCAATGACAAAAGCGCAGGTTGGATAACCAAAGTAATGGAATACGATGTTAATATCAAGGTGACTAAGTTGGTTAGAGGCAAAGGCATGTGTGAACAATTGTCTAGAAATGTAGAAGACAACAAAGAAACTGAGGAGCAAGTTGTCCTAGTGCTTAGCAATGAAAAACAAATTGTTGTTCCAGCTTCTTCTTCAAACTGGATTTAGCAAATGGTACATTATCTTAACACTAGTGACTACCCTAAAGGTTTAGACAATGCAAAAAGAAGGTACTTTAGACTTCAAGTCATTCCTTACGCTGTCATAGATGGAGTTTTATATAGGAGGGATTTTCATGGAGTTTTGTTGAGATGTATTGAGCCAAATCAAATTGATAGAATTTTGTGAGAGTTTCATGATGGACCTTCTGGAGGTCATTTTGTAGCTAGAACAATAGCTCTTAAGATTATGAGAGCTGGATATTTCTGGCTTGATTTATTTAAAGATGCACATGCTTGGGTTAGAAAATGCAATAAATGTTCTTTATTTGTAGGAAAGCAAAGGCTTGCAGCCTTACCCTTACATCTGATTCGAGTGGAACAGCCCTTTGCTAAGTGGGGTCTTAATTTTACTGGGCTTATTGACCCACCTTCAAGTGTAGGTCACAAATGGATATTGACTGCAACTAATTATTTTACTAAGTGGTCAGAAGTTGTAGCATTGAGAGAGGCAAACGAGACTGTTGTTCTAAACTTTTATCAAGCTCTAGTTGCAAGGTTTGAAACTCCTGATTCTATTATTTATGATAATGCATTGGCATTTGTTGGCTTGAAAATATCTCATTGGTCTATTAAGAATAATATATATCTGAATACTTCATCCAATTATTACCCTCAGGGTAATGGACAGGCTGAGTCTACTAATAAGAATTTGATCAGAATTATCAGAAAGACAATTGAGGATAATCAAAGGACTTGGCATGACAAGTTGAAGCTAGCCATGTGGGCTAACAGGATCACTCCGAAAAGAGCTACATGTAACTCACCATTTGTTCTTACTTACGACAAAGAGGCCAAGATTCCAATTTCAGTTGAATTGCCAACATTGAACTTGATTAAAGAACTAGAAATGTTAGACAAAGAGCCTATGGAAATCAGGCTTGCACAACTGATGGAACTCGAGGAGATAAGAAAAGAAACATTAAGAAATTTAGAGATCCATCAGGCCCAAATGAAAAGGACCTTTGATAGAAAAGTAGTCCCAAGACCTTTCAGGGAAGGTGATCTGGTTTTCAAGTGGGATGAGCTTAAAAGTAAACCTGGTAAACATACCAAATTTGATTCCATGTGGGATGGTCCTTATGTGATTACTGAATGCAAGTAGAATAATTCTTTTCAGCTTTCAAAGTTGGATGGAGATGTGTTACCTATTCCAGTGAATGGGATTCACCTAAAGCGATGTTTCTGAAGATCAGAAGTTTGCAAATGTATCATAGTAGTATAGTTTTTCCAGTTAAATAAGTGTTGCTGGCACATCTTTTTCAGTTCTATTTTGTTTTTCCAAGAAGTTTTGTTGCACAGTTTGTTGGCCCTGTTCAGAGCCATTGTGTTTTGTTTTAGTTTTGTTTTCTGTTGCTGTTCTATTTCTGGCAGCTGAGTTACAGATGGTTTTCAAATTGTTTCTGGACAAGAAAGGACTCATATGCCCAATGGATATGGAAGGCTACTGATCCTATCTATTTAGCAGGCAAACACCCCTAAGAGGTCACCAAAAATATTACCAAATTGGACTTGCAGCCCAATTAAGTTGGGGCATAACAATAATTGTTAAAAAGGGGTAAGAATATTTCATGATTAGGGTCATCCGGTCAACATCTACTGTCTTGGAAAAGAATTGTTACATGATCACACTATTAGGATCATGTAATAGCTCAAATCGATCTATTACACTATCTAGATAAGTGAAAATGCCTTAGCAAGTCAGAAAACATTTAAGGGATGACAGGTGATTGAAGCTAAACTAATCTTTAGAATTCATGTTTCAAATATGTTTTTGTTGTTTGTTCAACACAATTCGGTACAGTTCAGGAAAAGGTACTTATAACTTGTCATTTCTTCATTATTATAAACATATGTTTCAAACAATGCTCAGTTCATGTTATGTAATTGACTCATAAAAGAAATTACAACATAAGTCATCACATGATATGAAATAATTGATATATTCAAAGGATAAATGTTTGTATAATCCCACACAAGTCGTGGGAGTAACTGTATCTAATAAAGATATAAAAGAGCAAGTACAGAACATGAAAATAAGTATATAGAAATTAAGATAGGACTCATCATTGCCTGGATGAATGATGAATCTCATTTTTGGAGGTTACATTAGCATCTTGAGTTGCCCAAGTACAGCTCTAAGAGAAAACCTGCAAGGGGAAGAGGAAAACTGATGTTAGAGCTCAGGGTTCATCTTTAATCCTATATACATCTAGTCAAGAATACTTGCTATTCTATAACTGATTAGAAAAGCAGAATGAATAAACTGAACAAGAGGTGCAGACATCAAATTAGGAGATAAATTAGAAAAGAGAAAGATCAGATCATATAGATCAAAAAAAGAGACTTCAGCTTCTATGATTTTTCCCTAACATGTTTGTTGACTGTGCAAGGTCAGGTCAAGTGTGATAACATATGAAAATTACAGCATGTGGAGAAAATGTGGCTCCCACAAGGGTTCAGTCCAGCATGCTGTTCTATTCTTAGCTTATTGGTAGTCAAGCTACAAGAAGGCATCATTCATAAGGTAGAGACATGTCATGTTAAACAGTGTCATAAAAGATGGCCCTTATGAGGAACTTCATTAGCACTTTTGTTTCTTGTGACAATATCATCTTGCTGACTCTTTCTCTTCATAGAAATACTCTAAAGGAAATGGCAACCAGTGTTAAAGGAAACAATACAACAAACTACTAATTGAAGCTCTTCCTTGCACAAGTAAGAAAGGTATCAATGAAGCTCCTCACAGTGAGGCAAAAGTGACAAACAAGGAAGGAGGTACATTTGTCATAAGGTAAAGGACAAATACAACAACACAGTGAATGCAAGCTACAATGGTCCTCATTGTTCATGACTACAATCAATATACAGTGGTATCAATCATGTACAACATAATAGATAGTGACCAATGGATAGTCAAGTGACATAAGGTGCAATGGTCAAAATCATAGCCATGTATAGGATAATGAAAAAGACAAATGAAAGGACTATAACAAAATCCCAAAAGAGCAAAGATCAAAGTATGCAGCATGCATAGTGATACATATGCAAAAAGGTCACCTACAACAAAGTAGGAATTTGTCTTGCTTTCACGAGAGTCCAAGCAAAAATACGGTGAAAGGGTAAGATACATGAAGGTAAAAGCCACTTGCAGCATGTGTTTCACTTGTTTTCATGAGAGTTACACAAAGTATCATTCACGGCATTTACACAGAGAAGATTTTCCTTCTATTATGTTGTCACAAAACCCGAACAGAGAAAGAAAATGGGTATAAAGCAGATACAACATTCTGGGGAGTTCTTTCAGCTTTTCATCCCATAGGTCCAAGCAAAATGAAATGAAAGATGCAAAAGGTCATTTACAATAGAGCTGAGAAAGTGAGACAAGAAACCCTAGCATGGGTTGTGAAACTAGAAAGCAAAGAGCTTCTCTCTGATAACGAATATACACAGTGTTATATAAACCATTAGGGTTTTGTCAACGGCTACAGAAGGGAGATCGAAGTGTTTTTGTTTTAAAACTTTAAACCATAGAGGTCCATTCTTCTTTGTCATCTTTCATAGAACCAGAGCATAGAAGGAAAAACACCATTCATAGAAACAACAGAAAAGGGCTTTTCTTCTTTCATATCTACTTTTCACAAAGGTCATGCCAAAGAAAAAACGCAACAAAGTAAAATAGTCACGGCCACGGAGAGGGTTTATATTGTAGCTCCATTCCATGAGCACAAACAGGGAAAGATGGAAATGTTACTCACAAAGACAACACAGAAAAGTATTTTGTTCTTATCTTCTTTTCATAAAGACCAAACAGAGAAAAAAAAAGAGTATTTCCATAATATTACAATAATATGAAAACACATACAGCTAGCAGAGAGCCACCTTTTTTTTCTGTTTCATTCACGGCTAAAGCAAAGAAAAGCATTATTACTCACATAGGCTACAAAGAAGGTTTTCTCTTTCTTTTTCTTTCTTTCACAGAGCCAAGAACAAAAAGGAAAATCATTTACAACATAGGCCGTCAAGAAGGAGGCTTAAATATCAAACAGAGAAGCATTTTTATCACATCTTGTCCATAAAAAGCACAGTAGAAGTAAAGAAAATCACTTACAGGAAGCATAATTGCAACAAGATGGCTGAAATCTACAAGACCAAAGTCTTCAAAATCCATCAAAACACCATTGCAAAGCTTCAAACCCTCAAATAGCATGGCAGCACAACAAAGCCCGTAAAGAAAGAATGAGAAAATGATATTAGGTTTTAGGGTTGGTTTCTCCTTTTGCTAAGAGTGCCCTAGCCCGTGTTGTGGGTTTTGACTTCCTTTTTATTAAAATCACTACAAATCAAAAATACCAAGGGGGTCAAGACCATAGATTCATCAAACCTAGCATTGATCTCCAAGGAGCTCGTGAAGAATAAGGTAAATCATGATGTGTTTCCCAAAGGTTAAGGTTTTTATAAGCCTTAAGTCAAAACTTAAAATCATTACAAGGGTCGAAGGTGGTGAAGAAGGGAATGATGGCTGAGGGGGGTCATATGATTTTGATTTTATTCTTCATGAAAGACAATGATGACTTTTAAAGTCAAAGGAGTGAATGAAGCACAGTGGACACATGTGAAGATTGCATGGAGTTGGCATGGGAGTTAAAAGGTGTTAAGTTTTTTTAAATACTTTAATAATGCTACAATAGACTTTTGAAGATCATATGCAAGGGGGAAGGTTATTTTTTGCCTCTAAGAATTATTATTTTCAAAATTAACTCTACCTCTTATGTTTACACCATCAATAGACAAAATTTGTAACTTAACAATTATTAAATGCAATAAACTATAAATTGTTTTAATATTTGTTATGAAATAAACATAGGAGAGTATCATGCATTACATAGCAATTATTAAATCAATCATATCGATTGCATTTAATAATTGTTAAATTGGTTTAATTTTGCCTCGTAATCATGCAAAATAAGAGGGGGAGTTAAACTAAAGTACAAACCCATGCAGAGGAGCTATTTTGAGTTCTATTTTTGACTTTTGGTCAAACTAGAGTGCTTTTGGAGTCGTCTTTGGTCAAACTGGAGTGCTTTTGGAGTCCTCTTTGGTCAAACTAATTGACAGAGGTAGTTTGGAGCTATTTTAGCTCATTTTGGAGTAGTTGTGGGGCCCCTTTTTGGGGATTTTCTTCTTTTCTCGTGAATCATCTTGAGATGGAGATTTTTGGAGTGTAGTTGACTATAGTTGACTTCTTCTAGGTCCTTTGGGACTAATTTTGTATATAGAGGAAAAAACTTATGCTTTTCCTCGGTTCTTGATTTTATGCTTTCTCTTGCACATTGCAAAGAAGCTTATAGTTTTGTAACTCATTTTGGGATAGATTCATATACAGTAGCAGGTTTACAGGTTACATTTTTTGCCATTTTCTTTTTGCGGTGTCTTCCTTTTATTACTTAAAAGATCAATATTTTACCTTCTCAGATTTATGTAGATGCCTTCATGAAATGATTTTGATAAAGCTTAATGTGTTTTAATATAAAAACCTTTGAATTTTTGTCTCATTCATGATTGCAAATACACAGAAGCAATTAATTGTCACAGGTCATAGGTTGTGCCATTGATTCATCTAGACTTCCAGGTTGTGAAACAATGTTTTCCTTCTAGAAGATAGATTTTTAAAGCCTTCTTATGAATTACTCATGTGATTAAATTGCCCAAACTGAGCTGTGTAAATGGATCCTTTTGAGAAATAGTTGTGAACCAATCTAATCATTAGTTATATTTTGGTGCATCACCTCCTAGAAATAACTTTTACATTCAATAAGTTATCCTGCTTCCTTTTTCCCACAAATTCCATTAGTTTATAGGAGAATCAAAAGGGGAACCAGCCCATAATCTAGAGATTCATCTTCGTTATGAGCAAACCCATAGGCTCGAAGATGTTTCCATGTTTCATGGGATTGCTGAGCCTTAAAGCTTAGCATCTAGGTGCAATCTCCATGACAACAGTTACAATTTAGAAATAACTAATATTACAGTTTGGGAATAACTAATAATACATAACATTTATGAAATTAATAGTGGTATGAATAATAAAATCTTTCTTCCTCAAAATGGTTAGAGTCCCTCTAATATAAGTATAGAAACTTTATAAATTAAAATAAAAATATAACAAATATAGTGTCATAGTTATGTGATATGTTGGAGAAGCCTTATAATAATTAACTATACATAAGCACTAATCATTTGGAGGGTGTGCTAGTTGGTATTTGTATTTTTATTTAATTTCTAGTCAAATGAATTTTGAGATTCAATTGTGTGGATATTTTACTTTTGGGCCACAAAAGTAACCTATTCAAACCAAAGGAATTTAATAAATTATAGTTGGGGATTTCCTATTCAAACCAAATATATATAAGATATTGTTGCATGACAAATGAAATGAGCATCCTACTTAGTTGAAGCTTCTCATAATCTTGGGTAGCTACCACTAGCGCTATAAATAATTTATATTATTCTTAGTATTAATTATTATTGAAGTTGGGTAGTTAAAATAGGACTAGACACAAATATGTGAGTGAGAGTCCGAGAACATATCTTGTGGCTTAGTTGGCTTTCTATAGATGGTGAAATTTGAGCATTAAATTATATTGTGTTATAATTATGTCCTAAAAAGCATATGTGATGGGTTTTGCTTCTATCTCTATCAAAAACTCTAATGTTTTTTTACATGTGGCTATAGTCTTAGGCTTAAAGCATATGCATACTAACTCTATGGGTGGTTTACATGTCAATCCTAGGAGCTTTAGGTTGGACAAGGGGTGTAGCACTTGTTATACCAAAAAATGTGGTTTGTAGTTAGATGTATGAGGTGTTGGGGCTTGCATATAAGGATACATAAAGTATTTAGTCTTTCTCCCATGATGATCATCCCTCATGTAGAATAGAAAGAAAGTCAAAGTTGCTATGATGACCACGGTAGTTATGCATAAGGTTTCAGATGGTTGGTAGAAGATTGTGGTTGGGTCATTAGCCGGATCAAGGCCTTTGGTCTAGAATGGAGGCTATGTGTATACCTACTCAAAATTTGGTGGTGGCAAGAAAGAAAATGATCATTTTGTATTTATGGAAACAATAGAGGATGGGACACATTTCTTTTCTATAAAACATCTAAATGATAGGAAAGGTGGCTTAGGGTGAATATTAAAAGCCATAGAGAGGATTATCCTCTTGGTCCTGAGTGATGAATTTATAGAAGAAGATGATCATTATTCATAAATTGTTATGATTTCTAGATTCAATAATCTTTAGCCCAAGTTGTTGGAGTTACATTACAACTAATTGTTGGAAACCCTTTCTTGCAAAACCTATTGTGATTTATTCCTATTCCTACAACTTCTTCATTATAGTATGTAAATCTATAGAAGGTAAAGACTATATTTTGGAAAAGGGTCTATAGGCTTGGAGGATTACTTCTCTGAAAGGAAGCTAGGTGTGCAGAAATCGCTTCCTACACTAATCTAATGAGGAGAGATGAGTGCAAATTCATTTTAATCTTTACAGTTACAACAATGTTAACCCACTAATAGATATATTGCAGCAAACACATACACAAGAAAGGAAGATAGAAGAAGAGAGAGAGACAAGATATGCGTGGGGAAAACCCTTACGGGTGAAAACCCCCACACTCCAAAACACAGCTCAAATGTATTCCATAAACAATGAAGGTTACAATATAGTCACAAAGCCAATGCTCTTGCAGGAGTCTTCGACACTCGTATCTAGAGATAATCTGGTAGCATAACAGTACCAGTCAATGACATAATACATCTCCTCTCCAAAGCACCTGTTTATATATAAAATATAAGGCAAAAATGGCTCTATCTTGAGATGGGCGTCCAACATGGCCTCATGGCTCAAAACCCACACCTATGGACACTTTTCCAACACTGTAGGATGTTCCTGACACTTGTCAAGTCACCCCATCCCAAAGAGGTCACCTATTCCCAAGATGGGCAATGACAGATCTATGCTTTTACGACTCTTACAACTGTCATAGAATCCGTCATACTGACATATCTTATAGTTGTAAGAGAATCTATCATAAACAAGCTATAAATAGCATATTCTCTTACAACATGTCACAACTCTCCTTGGGGTGCCCAAAGATGCCTTTTTCCAAGATGCCTTGTGACACATGTCTTCACCTGTCATAGAACCTTCTATTTCTGACTCTTACATGTCATAGATTCTATCATAGGAATCTGTCATAACCATTTCGGTCAAGATTCAATTACACACTAGTCAAGATGCTGACACATGGTAGAAAACCTCTACCACACAAAAGGGACGCCTATCTCCACATGGAGTGTGTTGACCATCCTAGTCATCTTACAAGTGGAGTGACAACTCATCATGCCACTTCACACTAAATGACAAAACATGATGTGCAACAAAATTACAACATAGGCTAAGTAAATAAATTACATTACAATAATAAATGCAAGGAATTACCAAGGTTGAGACACCTTAATGTTGGAATTAGGGCAGACAACTAAGAGGGGGGGTGAATTAGTGGTCTCAAAACTTTAACACTTGCTGCATTTATTTCTACCACTTATTAACAGATCATTATTATAACCATGAAAGCATGAATCAATAACATATGGGCAGAAACACAAATAACACACTTGACACCAAGAATTTTTAATGTGAAAACCCGGTTAAGGAAAAACCACGGTGGGGGTTAACCCACAAAGATTATACTCTGTTAAAAGTATTACAAAAGGGGAATGCACATGTATTCGAGCTCACTACCCAGAGCTCACTGCTCAAAAGAAGGACCACTGCCTACAGAAAGAAGATTACAATGAGTTTGAACTGATAATTAGCATCTCCAATGCAAGGATTCAATTCCGGTTAAGCGCAAAATACTGACTCGATACACTTCATCCTCACTCTACCCTGTTTACTGCTCTACTAACATCTGAACCTTAGATCTCTACCCTTTTCACACTTATTCCATAGTCGTACACCACACACACACACACAAATCACTTAAATCCATCAGCTATATATATATCTGCATCATGATATTCAATCAATTTTCAGTCAGCTTCAAGAACACTTAGAACTTTATTGAAGACTCTGCTCTGTCGGCTAGATCCATGCATAACTTGTAACGCGAACCACAACTTGCATTCACAAATCATCAATCATGTTAGCCACTATCACTGATCATCATAAATCATCCAACTAACAATTTCCATTTCTCTGGAACCAAGATCAATTACAAGGTCGACTTGTTCTTCTACTGTCTGCACTGTCAAACTGTAACCCCATACTCAGATGCAAATAACTTTTGAATCCTTTATCACCAGAGGTTAAAATTCTAGATTTAGATTGTCCTGACAATCCTTATAACTCCTTCAAATCTGCAACATACTCTGATTTACCACCGGAGAGATCCAAACCAAGATACCGGACCCTGTCACATGCTCTATTTTTGGCTATTTAGACTTAGATAAATTTTAATTCTAACTTCCGGTATGAACAAATTATGTTGTGGATGAGTGAAATAGTCTTAGTTGCCATCAATGACAACACCTGTCATGCGAAGCAGTGTCTCTTGCCAACAATCTCCCCCTTTGGCATCGATGGCAATAGTTACTGAAAAATGACTAAGTGTTACTCCCCCTTGTTCTATATTCTTATGCTCTCCACTAATTCTGGAGCTCCCCCTTTCCTGGATTCCTCATTTTTCACTGTTCTTCACTCCCCCTTTGACATCAATGGCAAAGGATGGGGTTCATAAGCCAAAATTCTCAAAAATTCTGTATACAGTGCCGCATATGTACAACAAATCCTTAAGTTATATTTACATGAACTTGAGAATATCTGTAAAACTAATTTTCAACTGCACAAGTTTAGACACCCAACTTCTTTTCATGCCATCCAAAATTGAGATGTGTTCACTGAGTAGGAATGCCTGTGTTTCTGCTTTCTTCAGATCTAGAGGATCACTTGTATGGACTGCAACTTGAGCTTCTGATAAAGCAGTAAACATTGTTTCTAACTTGGGGGCAATTAATCCCCGAAGCTCACACATTCTTTCCACAATATTGCTCTTTTCTTTAACAAGTTTCTTTATTTCATTAGTCAGGCTGATTACTTGACACTCCTGACTTACCGGAGAAACTATTATAGGATCAAAATTTTGAGATAGAATCAACAATTTTTGTTCCCGCTCCTTTATCTTCTTCTCAATATCCTCAATAACTTTGGGCCAAGATAGACAAAATTTGTATACATCACCTCCGTCATTAAGAGCATTTTGGATACTTTTTATACTAATATCAAGTACCCTTCTATCATTCCGTATTAGGCCTTTTAACTCACTAAATCTCTTATCTAAAAATTCATTCCCAACTTTAATCTCTGCAGACTTTTCAAAAGAATCAAAATGTGTACTTACAGAATTTACAAGGCTCTTTAGATTTCTAGAGGAAGACTCAAATGGATTCTTCTGGAAAGTTGGCATTAACTTCTCCAATATACTGGATGCCAAACTTAACAGTTCACTATCCTCTAGGTGAGATTTCAATATCTTTTCACTTGCTTTGGCTTGTGTGAAGGATGCTATCTTCATCATTTGGACCAGAGAGAGAGTATCCAAGTTGTTTGGTCCTTGAATCAGTTCTGGTTCATCAAAGTCTAGCATCTCTTCACTTAGAAAACTTTTCACTGCATCTGCAATGTCTCTTGCCACCATTTCTGGACCACTTTCCTTTTCTTGAGTTTTCACAGTATCAAGACTATCAACATTTGCACCATCTTCTTTTGCTTTATCTTCCTTACCTTTGACTTCTTCTTTTACTTCACCTTTCTCTTTGTTATCTACAGCTGCATTCTTGCCTTTGACCTCACAATTTGCAATCTGTTCTTGAGGATCTTGTGTAGCAGTAGTATTCTCAACATTATCTTCTTTCCCAGATTGATTAGGAGAAGTTAGAGTATCTCCTGCATCATCAGTTTGATCCACCATCTCTATATCTTCTTTGTTTATTTGTTCCTCTTTTGGAACATAAGAGTCATCAACCTTGGTTTGCTACTCATCAATTTTCATCTTTTCAATATCTGGGATTGATGAATCAATCCCATCATCAGTCTCCTCAACAAATGGAAGATTGTGTTTCTTCAATGCACTTAGAAGTATTTCTTGTGTTTCTTTAACTATTTCATCCAATTCTCCAAGCATCAGTTTGTTCATTCTATTCTTGCTCCTGAATTCATCCTTCACTTCTTTGAATATCATATTCATTTGAACTTGAGTGATCTCAGGGCATAGTTTTTCAATACATGCTCTCTAATCTCCATATCCTTGCTTTTTGCATTTTCTTTCCTCAACTCCAAAATGTTTGCAAGACTTGGAGGGATCTTAGAAGTTACCTCAATCAGGGCCTTATTATACATATTCAAATATCTAACAGTTGCTTCCTCTAACACCCTCTTATCTGTGTCACTGTATTCATCATAAAATTCAGTCATGGGTTTCAAATTTCCATCCACAGTGACTGATTTTATTACATCTTCCACAGAAAGTGTGGGCTTCTCAACATATGTATCTATCTTCTACCTTTTGCTTGCCCTTTTGCTTCCAGAGGGTTTCTCCTTAGTCACTTTGGCAGCTTTTGTTCCGGAGGCTTTCAACTCCTTTACTTCAACATCTGAATCCGTTTCTTCTTCATCAACTTTTGTGCTTTTATAGGTTCTTGTGGCCTTTGATTTCACCCTTTTTCCTTCTTTTCTAGATGATTTGCCTTCTGGTTTCTCAGGATTGGCAAGTTTTGGGGGAACAAGGGCAACAACAGAGCTCCTAGTAGTCCTTGATGTTGAAGAGGATTCTACCGGAGCACTTCCTTGTTTCTTGTCCTATTTTTCTCTCTCAGCTTTTTCAGTTCTTTCCCTAAATTGTTTCACAGCTTCCTTTGTGAGGCCTAGATTCTCAGCCAACTACTCAACTTATTTCCTTAATTTTCTTTTGGTTTCAAGTTTGCTGAGCTCATCATGCAGTTTTACACTTAGTTCCTCATATGTCCCAAACCTTTCAATTGTTGTGTCTTTTGGCTTCTTCAAAAGGTGTTGAGCATACATATTCAGAATTTTGTCATCCACTTCATACCCCATAGGCATGATCCAAACAGTTCTGGGTTCCACAGCCTCCACTAGGCACTGATCTGTGTCTACCATAAAGTAGATTTCATCCTTGTACTTCTCAACTACTGATT
Source organism: Cunninghamia lanceolata (assembly GCA_027924645.1). Lineage (NCBI taxonomy): Eukaryota > Viridiplantae > Streptophyta > Pinopsida > Cupressales > Cupressaceae > Cunninghamia > Cunninghamia lanceolata. The sequence goes on from BSBN01001310.1 coordinate 3,304,133, forward strand.
TAGGGATTCTTTCCCTTGAATGCATCATACTCTAGAAGTTCTTGAAGTATCCCTAGATTGCAATTTTTTGTGCTTTATAGTCACCAATGTTGCGCAGGTGATCTCTGATCTGAATAGCAACTATTTCATCATTAGTCTAGTGCACACCCTTTACTCCAGGTACTTCATTCATATAGTAGAACAAACATAAAACCAATGTACCATATTTAAAAGTGTTTTTCAAATCTTTCTTGATTTTGTTCAAGTTCTCAATCAGCTGGTTCTGTAACAGCTCACATAGATCATAACCTGCATTTTCCTTCAACATTTTATATGCTGCATATATGGCAGTTCCGGAGATAGAATTCTCCCTGCTTGAATGATAAATCTTATAGCCAATCACCATGGAAGAAAACTTAACATCCAATTCTATAATGTCATTGATGGTCATTGCCCTCTTGTCAAACTTTGCACCGGTTGCATTGGTAATAGTTTGGTTTTTCATAGATTTCAACATGGGTAATCCACCGGTTGAATTTAACCCAGTCACAATTCTGATAACATCCTTGGTAATCTTGAACGGTTTCAACAACCATATGAATTCATCATGCATCTGACTCAAAACATACCAAACCCACTCATCTTCATCGAATGTTGGAAACCCCATAATTTGAATAAAATGTTTATCATGTAGTGTTTTATACTCAGGTTTAAGATCTTGATTTTCATCCATTAGATGACTCAAACAAATCTACAAACCTTGAGTCCCCAAATTCATCCATGTTTGCATGAATATAAACCCTAACATCTTCAATATGTAGCACACCATACGGAACACTTGAAAATGCACCTAATGGGTCGACTCCTATTGATTTGTGTGGATGTTTCTTAAATTTGGGTGAAGGCCTTTCAGTAATATCAACAACCAAAGGTGTAGCCATTGCAAAATGATTACAAGTTCAAAGCTTCACAAATAAATACCTTTTTTCATGAGATTAGGGTTGACAGATAAATTCATCAGTCGCACTTTAATTCCTTGTAATCTCAGCTCAGACACTATTTTTCTTGCTCTTATCAAATGCAAAGTGATTCAAATGAAGAATAAATGACCTTTTTATGCTTCACAAAACCTAATTTGTCTTTGTAATATATGCTCTACCCTAGCACATTCAGTTACATTGTTTCTGCATGTAGTCAGTCCTCAATTGTTCAGCAATTACTCACTTTTGCTTCTTTTCTTCCGAAAGTCTCTTCGAAAGTTATGTCATAATCTTCTCAAGCTTCATTCATTGTGCCAGATTCAGGCACCTACTTACTGGCTGGGGAGATTTGATCTTCAACACAGCTCCCCTTGAGCCAGATCTCCTGATTTTAATTCCCGGATGAATTGACAACACTGGATTCCGATGTGAACCCATTTTCAACATTCATTTCACTTTTCTTCACCCATGTTTTATTCATCTCATTCTAGATCTTATTCACATCAATTTTTCCCTTGCCTTTGTCTTGTTTGTGCTCATCTGGTTTTCTATTTACCAGACCTCTTTTCATTATTCCTACTTTTGCAGAATCTTGCAATATGACCAGATCTATTGCAATTAAAGTATACAACATTTCTTTGCTTATATACTTGATTTCCTCTTGATTTGCACTAATTAGCCATGTGTCCAAATCCATTGCAAGAAAAATAGTAGCCATTGAAAGAGTTGTCATTTCCTCTATTGTTAGAGTTATTCATTAACATACTTCTACATTCATTTGATCTATGACCATACCTCTTACACTTGAAGCATTGACCAGAGAGGGATGGACCATTTTGATTTGCTCTGCTTCTGCACTAAGTAGCTTTATGACCAAATTATTGCAATTAAAACAATTGCCATTGAATGATGGATATCTTTGAGCATTAAGCTATCTTACTGGAGGTCTTCTAGGTCTGTTTCTTCCATTCCTTGGTTGGAAACTTCTTTGTCCAGATCTGAAGCTTTCACCTTTCTCATATCCAAGACCATGCTTGTCATCACCCTTTTTCTAACCTTCAAGTAGTGCTTCAAGTTTAACTGAGCTTATCTTGAACTTCTCCTTATATTCATTTGCAACTTCTAGGTCATGTCTGAGAATGGCAATTTGCCTCTCGAGTTCTCTCTCATTGTCTCTACTTTCTTGTAAATTAGACTCTAGAAGGCCAGCTATTATGTCCCATCTGCAGTATTCTTTAGTTCTTTCTTTTAGATTTTGATTCGGGTCTTCTTCAATTTTCTTCCTATCTTCAATTTCCTTGGTTAGCCTCATCACCCCAGATTCCATCTCATGTTTTAGGACAACAACTTCTTTAGCTAATTTCTCACATTCCTTTGTTTTCTCTTTCAGGGCCTTATCCTTGTCATTGTCTTCATAAATATTTCCTAGTTGAAGAGGTTGCTCCTTCCTTTTTTCATTGGATTTGCTCAATTTTGCTTTTAAAGTCTCAATGAAGTCTTCAACATTTTTAAGGTTCTCTTTCAACTCTATGGCTTCTGCTCTGGATTGCTCAAGATCTTCTAAAGTGGGGTTAAGTTGTCCTTGGAGGTTGTATTCATCCATTTTACTACCTTCCCAGATCTTCCTTAAGCTGTTAAACTTTTCAAAGGAACCTTTCTCTGATACCAATTGTTGGAATTAGGGAAGATAACTGAGAGAGGAGGTGAATCAGTTGTCTCAAAACTTTAACACTTGCTGCATTTATTTCTACCACTTATTAACAGATCATTATTATAACCATGAAAGCATGAATCAATAACATATGGGCAGAAACACAAATAACACACTTGACACTAAGAATTTTTAACGTGGAAACCCAGTTAAGGAAAAACCACAGTGGAGGTAAACCCACAAAGATTATACTCTATTAAAAGTATTACAAAAGGGGAATACACATGCATTCAAGCTCATTGCCCAGTGATCACTACTCAAAAGAAGGCTCACTGCCTACAGAAGGCTCACTACCTACAAAAAGAAGATTACAATGAGTTTGAACTGATAATTAGCATCTACCAATGCAAGGATTTAGTTCCAGTTAAGTACAGAATACTGACTTGATACACTTCATCCTCACTCTACCCTATTTACTACTTTGCTAACATCTAAACCTTAGATCTCTACCCTTTTCACACTTATTCCATAGTCGCACACCACACACACACAAATCACTTAAATCCATCGGCTATATATATCTGCATCATGATATTCAATCACTTTTCAGTTAGCTTCAAGAACACTTAGAACTTTGTTGAAGACTTTGCTCTATTGGCTAGATCCATGCATAACTTGTAACTCAGACCAAAACTTGCATTCACAAATCATCAATCATGTCGGCCACTATCATTGATCATCACAAATCATCCAACTGACAACTTCCATTTATCCAAAACCAAGATCAATTACAAGGTCGGCATGTTCTTCTATTGTTTGCACTGTCAAACTGTAACCCCATACTTAGATGCAAATAACTTTTGAATCCTTCATCACTGGAGGTTAAAATTCTAGATTTAGATTTCCCTATCAATCCTTATAAATCCTTCAGATCTACAGCATACTCTGATTTACCATCAGAGAGATCTGGACCAAGATACTAGACCCTATCACATGCTCTATTTCTGGCTACCCGGACTTAGATAAATTCTGATTCTGACTTCCGGTATGAAGAAATTATGTTATGCGGATGAGTGAAATAGTCTTAGTTGCCATCAATGACAACACCTATCATGTGAAGCAGTGTCTCTTGCCAACACTTAATTCCCAACATTCTCCCACTTGTCAAACACCTTATAAGAGCCAATAAAAATAACAGGATTTAACTACTATAGGCCGAGAGGCCCATAGCCTCCGATCACCATCTAAACTTCTTTGTGCCCACTGGTTTCATCAATGTATCTACAACATTCTTCAAAGTGTCTACCTTCTCCAAATTCACCTTCCCATCCTCTACCATGTCTCACACAAAGTGAAACTATACATCAATATGCTTTGTTCTGGCATGGAAAGTTGGATTCTTTGCTAGGCAAATCGCACTCTGACTATCACAACAAATCGTAATCTGTCCTACATCAACACCAATATCTAAACACAATCTCTTAAGCCAAATGGCTTCCTTACAAGCATGAGTTGCTGCCATATACTCAGCTTTTGTCATGGACAAAGTAACCACAGGTTATTGCTTACTCATCCAACTAATTGCACCACCAAACATAGTGAACACATAGGCACTGGTGGATCTCCTACTGTCAATGTCACCTGCCCAATCAGAATCCCCGAATCCATGAATACAAATTGAATGTGGAGGTCATGTAGCATTACCATGATAGCATATGGAATACTTAGAAGTACCCTTCAAATATATGAACACTTGCTTAAATGCATCCCAATGTACCCGTCCAAGATTAGCCATAAATCAACCAAGGACTCCCACTGCTTGGGCAATGTCTGGTCTTGTGCAGATCATAGCATACATCAAACTGCTAACAACACTAGCATAAGGTACTCTACTCATGTCCTCCACCTCACTAGGAGATTTTGGACAATCATTAATAGACAACTTTGTCCCCAAAGAAACAGGAACACACAATGGTCTACAATCTGCCATGCTAAACCTATCCAACACGGTCTTCACACACTTACTCTAGCTTAACCAAAGTTTTCTGTTAGCTCTATCTCTTCTAATTTCCATTCCCAGAATGTACCTAGTTGCCCCTAGATTTTTCATCTCAAACTGTGCTGACAACTGAGACTTCAAATCAAAAATCATATTCTTACCATTCCCAATTAACATCATATCATCAACATACAATGCAATAATGAGAATGTGATCATTTTCAAACTTGTAATACACACAATGATCCAATTTTGATCTCAGATATCCAATCGACAACACAAAGGCATCAAACTTCAAGTACCACATCCTAGGAGATTGCTTCAAACCATAAAGACTTTTTCAACTTGCAAACCAAATTTTCTTTACCTTTCTCTATGTAATGCTCTAGCTGTGACATGTAAATCTCTTCCTCCAAATCACCATGAAGGAAAGATGTCTTCACATCCATCTGCTCCACCTCTAAGTCATAAGTTGCTGCAAGAGATAACAAGAACTGAATAGATGTCAGCTTTGCAATGGGAGAGAAAATTTCACCATAATCAATTCCCTCCACTTGTGAGTACCCCTTCGCAACCAGTCTAGCCTTGTACTTTTCAACACTACCATCTACACCAAATTTCTTCTTGAACACCCATTTGCATCCAACAGGTTTCTGTACTTCAGGCAAAGGCACCAAGTCCCATGTTTTATTATTCTCCAAAGAAGCCATCTCATCTTCCATGGTCTCCTTCCAAGAACCTGCATCTTTCATGCCCATATCCTCTTTCACAGTTCTAGGCTCATCAGTGTTAGCTAGCAAAGAAAAAGCACAACTACAATCAAGCAATGAATAACCAAACCTATCGGGTTGCTTTCTTGTTTGTGTAGACCTCCTCAAGGGCTGAGGTTGAGGTTCTGCTTCTTCTTCTGAGATTTCAGAGATGCTAGAGCTCTCCTCATCATCAGGTCTCACAGGGTCTATCGGTTCAGTCTTCTCAGGGGTAGAAGGAAGCTGAACCACATCTTCTTTCTTTTCTATCTGTTTTGGTTGTAAAACAACATAAGAAGGTGTTAGCTCTCTGAAGATAACACTTCTGATATACAACACTTTTTCAGCGACAGGATCCCAAAGCTTATATCCTTTCACACCAACACCATAGCCAATGAAGATACACTTAATAGCCTTGTTCTCCAATTTAGACCATTTCTCCCTAGGCACATGTGCATATGCCTCACAACTAAAAACACGAAGATGTCTAACTGAAGGCTTCTTGCCAGACCACACCTCCATAGGTGTTTTACCAACAAGAGATGATGTAGGAGACCTATTTACTAGGTAGCAAGCAATGGCTACAGCTTCAATCCAAAAAATGTATTCGAGGCTTTCGCCACTAAGCATACTCCTAGCCTTCTCCATCAGTGTCCTGTTCATCCTCTCTGCAACTCCATTTTGTTGTGGGGTGTAAGGATTTGTCTTATGTCTTTCAATTCATTACTCTTTACAGAACTTATCAAACTCTGTCGAACAAAACTCACCACCGTTATCAATTCTCAAACACTTAATCTTTTTACTAGTCTGATTTTTAGCAAAAGCTTTAAACTCTTTAAACCGATTAAAGACTTCAGTCTTGCTTCTAATAAAATAAACCCATGTCCTTCTACTTTAATCATCTATGAAAGATACAAAATATACAGATTTGGAAATTGAAGAAACATTAACAGGACCAAACACATCAGAATAAATAAGATCTAGTACACCAGAAGACTTGTGAGAACTAGAGTAAAACTGAACATGGTTTTGCTTTCCATATACACAATGTTCACAAAAGTCAAACTCGAGATTACAATCATTTAACCCCTCAATGAGGTTTTTATTTTTCAAGGTTCTAAGACCCTTCTCACCAATGTGGTCATATCTCAAATGCCATAACATAGTCTTTTCAGCAAGAAGTTTAACTTCTAAAGCATGTGCACTACCATCAAAATGTGTTACAACAGATTTCTTCACTGCTCATTCAGATGGTGGGGATGAAGTGACTACAACTCTTTTCTTCGAGTCAGAAGAACTATTTCACTGTGAAGTGCATGCCTCCAGCTGAAACAGAGTACCTCTCCAAGTACCCTTCGCAAGAACCATAGATCCTCTAGTCATATTGCATCCATCCTTCAAAAAGACAACCTGCACACCTACATCATTCAACATACTTACAGAAAGAAGGTTCCATGCTAGGCCTAGGATGTGCATAACCCCAGTGATCCCCTTCACTCGTTCATTAGGAAATTTGATTGAGACTCTTCCATGACCAACAATCTTTAGATGAGAATCGTCACCCAGGTACACTCTTCCACCATCGAACTCTTCATACTTCGTGAACCAACTTTGATGCGAGGTCATGTGGAATGATGAACCAAAATCAATCAACCACACATCATCAAATGCAGGGGTGGCCAAGGCTGCAATGAAAGCATCACCATCATCTTGTGATCTGTCAAAAACCAAATCTTGGACATTCTTCTTCTTCTTTTTCTTTTCTTTCTTGCATTCCTTTCAAAAATGCCCAATTTTTCCACAGTTCCAATAGAAAGCCTTGGACTTTCCAGGAGATTTAGATCTCCCACGAGATTTGGATCTGCCCTTCTCATCTTTCTTGTCCTTCTTTTTCCCTTTCTCCTTAGGTCTTCCACGAACCGCAAGAGCCTCTTTGGCTGCCTCAAAAGACTTTCTCCGCATCTCTTCAGATAACAACGAAGATACCACTTCATCCATTGTGAAAGTGGATGTTGTGCTCCCAATAGCCATAACAAGATGATCCTACGAGTTCGACAAAGAACAAAGCAAGGTCATACAACAATCCTACTCCTCCATCTTCACACCAACCAATGTTAATTGAGCAACTAACATGTTGAAGGCATTCAGGTGATCTGTAACAAATCCTCCATCCTCCATCTTCAGAGAATACAACTTCTTTCTCAGAAAAAGTTTGTTCACCAGGGATTCAGCCTGATAAACACCTCCCAACTTCTTCCAAAGGTCTTTTGAGCTCTTCTCCTCATAGACATTTAACATGATAGAATCAGCTAGACTAAGTCTTATGAAACCCTTAGCCTTCTGATCTTTGAGATCCCAATCAACTTGTGCCATTGCAACTGGTTTTACAATGGATACAGTTTCCCATAGGTCACGATCAACAAGCATGTCTTCCATCTTAAGTTTCCATAACTCAAAATTAGTGCCATTGAATTTCTCCACCTCTAATCTTCCAGATGTGTCTGCCATCTCTTTCCTACAACAAGATTATAGAATGCTCTGCACAAAGCTCCCACTCAACCTAAGATTAGCTCAAAAAACCCCTACCCAATAACTAGGACCAAAGGTGATCAAGCTCTGATACCAACTGAAAGGAAGCTAGGTGTGTGGAAATTGCTTCCTACACTAATCTAATGAGGAGAGATGAGTGCAAATTTATTTTAATCTTTATAGTTACAACAATGTTAACCCACTAACAAAGATATTGCAGCAAACACATACACAAGAAAGTAAGATAGAAGAAGAGAGAGACAAGATATCCGTGGGGAAAACCCTTACAGGTGAAAAACCCCACACTCCAAAACACAGCTCAAATGTATTCTGTAAACAATGAAGGTTACAATACAATCACAGAGCCAATGCTCTTGCAGGAGTCTTCGACACTCGTATCTAGAGATAATTTAGTAGCATAACAGTACCTGTCAATCACATAATACATCTCTCCAAAGCACATGTTTATATATAAAATACAAGGCAAAAATGGCTCTATCTTGAGATAGGCATCCAACATGGCCTCATGGCCCAAAACCCACGCCTATGGACACTTGTCCAACACTGTAAGATGTTCCTGACACTTTTCAAGTCACCCCATCCCAAAGAGGTCATCTATTCCCAAGATGGGCAATGATAGATTCTCTTACGACTCTTACAACCATCATAGAATCCATCATACTGACATATCTTACAGCTGTAAGAGAATCTGTCATAAACAGGCTATAAATAGCATATTCTCTTACAACATGTCATAACTCTCCTTGGGACGCCCAAAGCTGCCTTTTTCCAAGATGCCTTGTGACACATGTCTTCACCTGTCGTAGAACCTTCTATTTTTTACTCTTACATGTCATAGATTCTGTCATAGGAATATGTCATAACTGTTTCGGTCAAGATTCACTTACACACTAGTCAAGATGCTGACACATGGTAGAAAACCTCTACCACACAAAAGGGACGCCTATCTCCACATGGAGTGTGTTGACCATCTTAGTCATCTTACAAGTGGAGTGACAACTCATCGTGCCACTTCACACTAAATGACAAAATAGGATGTGCAACAAAATTACAACATAGGCTAAGTAAATAAATTACATTACAATAATAAATGCAAGGAATTACCAAGGTTGAGACACCTTAATTCCCAACATTCTCTTTTTGTAAAACCTTGGTTCCTAGGTTTTAATCATTTAATTAAAAATTTCAAGATTGTTCCAATTTAGGTAAGAATGCATGATTTTCCCTTGCACTTTTGGCCCCCCTCCTTCATAGAAAGTATTGGAAATTCTTTAGTTAAATTTCTCTCCGTTTCTCTTGAAACCCTAAGGCACTTTAACTGGACTTATGTGCGTATTTGGGTAGATTTGGACTTTTCCTTAGGTCTTTCCTATAAATATTTGGTTGAGAGTTAGGGATACTATTCGGAAGCAACCTCTTGATTATGAGAAGCTAATTTTTAAGTGTTGGAGTTGTTTTTGGTTTGGTCACTTTGAAGAGTATGTCTAAAGAAAAAATTAAAAGTGAGTAGGGCAACTTTGTGGCTAAATATGTATCCACAACATAAATAGTTGTATGTCCCTTAGAGTCTACTTATCCCAATAGTAGACTAACTTTGCTAGTTGGGACCTCATTGGATCAATAGGATGAATCATTGACATTAGCAATTGATAGTGTAGTTTGTAGTCAGGAGAAGATTGTAGTAGATTCTCCAATTGTCAATGAGGTTGTTGTCTCTATTTCTATGCTTCCCTCTTGTAGACAGGTCTCAATGGATATGCCTTCAATTCATGAGTCTGCATCAGAAACAAATTTGTTGAAGCCTATGAATGTTCCTTTATGGGGCAATAAGGCTATTTGTATTGAATTGATACAGGTGAATGTGTTGAAGGTATTAGTAGTATCTTTGGCCAATGATGTTGAATGTTCAGATTTGTTTGGGGAATCTAAATGTCTTGTTCCTCTTTCTTTAAAAGAAGATTTCCCCTTTGATGTAGGTGTTGAGGGAGAGGAGTATGACATGGATATTATACCTCCCAAGAAATGAGGTTGGACTATAGTAGCCAACATAAACGCTAAATTAAAGAAAAAAGCCTCTTCCCAAATGATTTTAAGATATCATGTAAAAAAGAGGGTGGACAAAATGTAGTGTTGCTTAGTTTGTTTTTGCAAGGATGGGAACCCCAATAGAACCCCCAAATAATTAATATACAAAAAATATTACCTAAATAACACAACATAAAATATCTTACTTATTTGTGATCTCTTATTTCAAGGAAGATTTTATGCACATCAACTAGGGTAGGATTTATAAATAATTTCTACTACTTATTAATCATATTGGAAGTGCTTCACCATAAAATTGAGGAATTAAGAGGTATATCAAGGTGCCCAAGGGCTAACAAAGCCTACAACTTTGTTAGAGTAAATTATTTACACTTTTTTAAGAAAATTACATCATTTTCTATGCACTTGGACTTAGTGTGAAGCAAACTAAGAGATGTGTATCCTCAAATTTATATTAAGGAACATTGGAGATTTTCATGTAGTTCCTTACAATAACCAAGGCTTGGGAGGAAATTTAAAACTAGAAATGGCTCACAATTCAGAGTTGTATTATTACTAGAAACAAATATTCAATTTTAGGTAAATATGATGCTGTGTTAGGGATGAGTTGATTAAAATAGAATAATGCATTTATAGGTCATGCAAACAAAAAAGTTCTCCTTGGTCATCATCATGGGGATATGTAGAGTTTTACAAAGGGAGATAGAACTTATTACAATATAAAAAACTTATGTTGTCAAAATCAAACACAATGTTAGAAAAGTTTGTGAACAATTACACCATAGTAGTTCAAAAAGATGATAATTTTAAGTTAGATATTAATATGAAGCTTGAAGTGCAATAATTTAAGATGTTTTTCTTGATGAATTGGATCATAGTACAAAAAGGTGATAAGTTTAATTAGATATTAATATTAATCATGTAGTGCAACAATTTATGATATTTTTCATAAGGAACTAGATGGTTTACCCCCAAGTTGAACTTGTCATGGAATCTCTAAAAATTGTCTTGTGATCAAGATATCATCAAATACATATTAAGTAATTTGACGTCTCTCAAAATATTTTTTCAAATTTGATATAAACACTATGAATGTGTAATGGAACACTACTAAAGAAGTAATATGTATGTTTTCATCATTTAAAATATTATTAAGGGGATAACATTTTGTTTAAAACTAGAAATGGCTCACAATTCAAAGTTGTATTAATGTTGGAAACAAATATATCAAGTTTAGGTAAATATAATGCTATGTTAGTGATGAGTTGGTTAAACAAAATAATGCATTTATAGGCTGTGTAAACAAACAAATTCTCCTTGGTCATCATCATGGGGATATGTAGAGTTTTACATAGGGAGAGACAACTTCTTACAATATAAAGTGCTTATGTTGTCCAAATTAAACACAATGTTAGAAAAGATTGTGAGCAATTATACCATAGTAGTTCAAAAAGAGGATATGTTTATGTGATATATGTTACTAAATTATGTTCACACCTAATTTAGCAAGGCCTGGATTGTAGCTATTACAAAGGGGATAAAAGAAAAATTTTAAAGAGCATGATCACTCAATCAAATGCCTACTATCTTGGCAAGAGAACAATAGAGAATCATTTATCAGGATAATATGACAGCTCATGTTGGGTTGTCAAACTATCCTGATAAGTGAAGTTATCGACAGTCAAGAAAACAGACATTCAAGAATGAAGAGAATAATGGATTTCATGTTTCAGTTGCTGATTATTCATTATGTTCTAGTGCAAAAAGAAGAGGTATTTATAAACTATCATTTCATCATCATGTTTTAAACATATGTTTTAAAGCAGATTCGGTTATTTTATGTTATGCATTTGATTCAGAAAGCAAAACATACATAAATCATTGCATAAAATAAAATAATTGATTTTATCTAAGAGAATGTTTAAATATGTCCCACACAAGCCGTGGGAATGACTAAACTGAGCCAATGCAACAAAGCATGCAAGTTATACATCTAAAGATAAAGGAAAAGAACACATGAGGAGAGTGATATCCATCATTGCCTTGGAATGAAGGTTGATCCTCCTATCTGCAGCTTGATCTTCATGTTTTCAACCTTTTGCTCCTGATCAGAATGATGAGCCTGCAAGGTTAAAAAAGGTTTTGTTAGAAGCTCCGGATATACAAACTCATCATATGCCTTATCGGCAGATATATAAAATTGCAAGCATGATGCATCAATACAATTGGATCATTATCAGACATGCAAAATCATATCATCAATTGAAAGCCAAATCATCATGGGAAAGATCATTCAACTTCCAAAGGTATGTTATTATGCTAACGTGTTTGTTCACTGTGCAAGTATAGGAAAAGTTATGTTGCTGATTTGAAGACATTAAAGCATGTGGAGAAAATGGGCTCCCATAAGGGTTGAACGTAGCATGCTCAAGTATTGTTATTAATGCAAAAATATTCAAATTGTAAACACTTTTATCAAGGTGCCATCAAAAGAATGCATTCTGACAATAAACAGTTACTAGAACTAAGAAATGTTCAATGAACTTACAACAATCATGAAGGAATGCCCCTTTGGGAGTAGACAGTTATCAGAATGAGCTATTCCCTAGCTCTGGTAACTGTCTATTGTCAAAGTGAAACTTTGATTGGACAACCAAGAGAAAATGATAAACTAACATCATGATATTACATCATATTCATATTGCTACTATATAAGATGCATCAAATGCAATATGAAAAGAAGAGTTATTTTCACAGGTATTGCTACAGGAGATAGCAATTACAATGTTACCCAAGAAACATGATTTTTCATCCATAATGATGGATCAGTCACAGTGGAGGAGCATTCATACATGTGAGACAATTGTCATGTGCCATTTGAATATCATAAAGTAGCTACATTGGATTGAAATATCAAGGCAAGACAGTCCCATCATAAGCATTACAGCTAGAAAAACATCATGGAACAACAAATAGAATAGGTATTTTGCTACCTTTTTGTTGTGAATGAGATGTAGAATTTCTTTTGAATTCATTGAATAGTCATAAAGGACAAAGGACAGTCATGCAAAGATAACAGTCCTATATCAGTCAAGTACAGTCATAAGATTGGCAACATTGATAGCCAAAAAGCATATACAAGGTGGAGCAGCTGTTTTATAACTGTATGATAGTCTTATAAGAGGGCATGTGCCATCATAAAGGACAACCATTGATAATGTACAAAGTAGGACAGTCCTCATAAAGAATAAATGCACCTTTCGAATCAAGAAGAGGACAGTCATAGCATATGGAACAACCATACCACGGAGCAGCATGAAGAACAACCAAGTCAAATGCCATGTGATACAGTAATGAAGAATCCATTATGCTACCAAAAGAGCTAAAAGTCATCAAATGGAACAACTATACCATATAGAATATGTGGGATAGTTAAGTCCAAATGAAGAGGGCATAATCATATATAGTGAAGGAATCTTGAAGAGTATTTGAAGAGCACAAAATATAATACAAAGTCATCAATAAAGAATACACATTTCCAGGTGACTGTCACAGTCATATCAAATGCAAATACATAAATGGAACAACTTAAGATTTGTACATAACAATGTTAATTACACCATCTGATTGCATCATGAGGATGCTCATGGCTTCTATATATTGCAATATTTATATTTCCCCAAGAATATGAAGGAGAAGTAGAGTTTTAACCTTGCTCAGGTTCATGCCATAAGACTAAAGCAGGAGGGTGCAGTTCCAACCTCAGGAAGGATCATAACTGTCACTAAATAAACCATTGGGTATGCAAGAAAGATTCACCATGCTACAGTCAGAAGCCATGAAATGTCATAGGAGGTTTGAATGCTTGTACAGAATATATAAGGAGGAGGTAAAGTATTTTAAACCTTATGAGTATTTTTTTTTTACTTAGAACAATTCCAGGTCAGCTTATGCAAAAGCTACAAAATGCCTTTGTGACAGAAAGAAAAAGAAATAAAAGGTCGATGATAACATGTATATGGGTTCTCAAGCTGAAGCCAGAAACAATGCTTTTTCTACAAAATATCAAAACCCACATCAAAATGTAAGGGAAAGAACATCTACATGTGAAGAATGAAGGGATTTTTTGTCTATTTTGCAGCCTCAAAATGGAAGAACAGTAAGATACAAAATAAAGAGAAACCAATTGCATACTACTACCAGAGAATAAAGATGCTACAAACCCTTGTATTGTTATGCCATGGAGGCTGAAACATAGAGAAAATAAATATTTCTTCAAACCTTTGTCAAAATATATGAAAAAACTCTCAGAAAATACAAAGCCAGAGCATAGAGAGTGCTTATTTTCACAGGTGTTACATTTTCAGTCATGGGTTGAGCTATTTTTTCCCCACAGAGCTAAGAACAAAATGTAAAATGATACCATGTATACAGTTAGCTATGGCCTGAGACCAAATATTATTTTAAGAATATTAAAACCCAAATACATTAAGTAGGGTTTCCAGCTTACAAATCTTGTAAACACTTAGAAATTATGCAGAGATATGAAAGAAAGCTTACCTTGTTACCCTAGGAGAAGAATACATGCTCATAGGTTGCGGATATGCTCACAGTTGAGCTCTTAAAACTCAGAAACCAGTCGGCCATGACGACCTTAAAACCAAAGCAAAACAAGATACAGTGAGAAGATGGAGCATAGCAGATGATGCATATAAAAAAATTATATGATGGCCACGGCCTGTAGGCCATTTTGTATTCAAAGATAAATAAAAATAGGTTGAACTGGTACAAAACATCTTACATTACTTCTTTCATGTCGAAAATCTAGAAGAATGTCAAAGAAACCTTCAAGAAAGTGTAGAAAATGGTGAAGACTCCTTGAAACCCTAGCAGGCATGGCGGCGACTCAGGAGGAGCCAAGTGAGGAATGACAAAAATCTTTTAGGTTTTTGCTTTTGGCAGTTTTCCCTTAGCGAGCACCAAGTGTGGTTTCTTCTTTTGACTTCTGTGTTAAACAATAATCATTATTATCCAATTTCAGTCGTGGTCAAGACTTCTAAGTCTTTCAAAACCTAATGATTCGAACCACATGATGCCACAGGGGCCTGTGAGGGCTAGATTATTTTAAACCTTTCTTATTTTTCGAAGGTCAACATTAAACAATGATGAAAGGTTAAGGCTTTGTGCCTTATATTAATTTCTGCAAAGCATGAAGATGAAGTCAACATAAGCAATAATTTGAAGGAGATTTATGTTGCATATGTGCAAGGAAAAGATGTAATATATATTGCAAGGGATTCATAAGGTATGGTATATGATGAAAAATACATGGTGTTGTTTTATTTTACATGGAGTATGCAATGCAAATACATGCATGTATGATAGGAGTGATAAGGGATTTCCATGTGTAAAGGGTATAATGATGCAATGGATGATGCATAATGTAGTATGTATTTTGCATGGGAGACATAAGGGGGTAAATGAAGATATTTTTTATCTTTTGCATGCATGATGGCTTAATTTGATTTTGGCATCATCATTGATGCATTAGTATAATCATGTAAATCCAAAGGGAGAGATAAGGAGTTATTGTTTGTTTTTTAATCTTTTAAAAGACATGCATTCATTTTTTGCACGACTTTGCAATTATTACAATGTAAACAAATAATAAAGTAATATAATTATAAATTACTTTATTATTTTGTCACAAGTTGTAAAGTCAAAAAAGATAGAACAAATTGTAACTCATAGTAAAGCAATCATCCTAAATTACTTTATTCCTTGCTCACATTGCTTTATCATCCCAAAATCATGCAAATTTGGAGGATGGAGTTAACTGAGGTCTTTTGGAGTTCCTTGCATAGTTTTTTGGTCAAATTTGGAGAGTTTGGTCCACCTTTTGGTCAAACTAATAGAGAGGAGCAATTTGGAGCTATTTTAGCTTGACTTGGGATAGTTATAGCCCTTATTTTTAGGGATTTTCTTGCTTGCTCGTGGATCAGTTTTGAGAGATTATTTTTAGAGGCATTTGACTGTAGTTGACCTTTCTAGGTCTCTTTGAGAGAGCATATTATATATTGTAAGAAAAACTTAGGTTTTTCTAGTTCTTGCCTTTTTGTTCTTGACTTTTTGAGAGAGAAAGAAGGTTTTGTAACTCATATTTTGCAGATTTATAGAGATTATAACAGGTTACAAGTTCTATTCTTTGTCTTTTTATGCGAGTGTTCCTTTATTTTTCAATTGAATCAAGTGTCTACCTTTTCATTAGTGCTGCTTTTGTGAATGATTTGATGAGATTTTATTGTGTTTAAAAAAAAAATAGAACCTTTAAAATCATTGTCTCATTTGTACTTACATGTATTGATTAGCATTGAAATCATAGGTCTTAGGTTGTGCAATTGGAATAATTTTCTTTCATGTTGTGAGAACCCAAAAAGAAAGTTATTTCTAGCCTCCCTTAGAATCATTTTTGTGATCACATTGCTAAAAGTGGATTGTGTGGATAGATTTTTTGAGATCTATTGTGAGTTAGATTTGCAGTTTTCCATCAAATTTAGGTGCATCACCACACTTCATATTACAGTTTTAGTGCTTTTAGTAAATCTTTTTAACCCTTTCCTTACCAAATCATTGATCCATTGAAAATTACAAGAGAACCAACCCATAATCTAGAGGTTCAATCTCACCATAGGTCACCCACAGTCTGAGTTTGATCGCATGTTACATAGGATTGCTGAGCTTCACAGCTTTGCATAAATAGGTGCAATCCTGCTCGTCAACAATATATTAATATTAATCTTGAAGTGTAACAATTTAAGATTGTTTTTCTTAAGGAATTGGATGGTAGTATAAAACGGTGATAAGTTTAAATTAGATATTAATATTAATCTTGTAGTGAAATAAGTTATGATATTTTTCTTGAGGAACTAGATGGTTTACCCCCAAGTTGAACTTCCTATGAAATCTCTAGAAAATGCCTTGTGATCAAGATATCATCAAATAAAATATTAAGTAATTTAACATCTCTAAAAATATTTTTTAGAACTCAATATAAACACTATGAATGCACTACTAAGGAAGTAATATGTATGTAAATTGCGTCACTAAAAATCTTATTAAGGAGATAACATTTTGTATCATTGTATAGAGGTTAGTGATAATATTTAACATAATGAGAAAGTTTGATAAAAATATGTGATATATGCACTTTGTATATTAAAATTACACATGTCATTATGTATACAAATTATATTGATAGAAGATGTGATAATTACATTAGTTGGTCCTCAATTAACCTTGATGTGTAAAATTTCAATCCCAAAGAACAAATGTCAAAATTCATTACACAACTTTGGATAAGGATTAAATGAATCATTATTATTTTTTGATTAATGAGTGGGGGTTATATAGGGGCCTCCACCTAAGAAGAAGGCTTTTACAATATAAAAGATCATAATGGTCAATAATGAGAGCACATAAAAATATAATTACTACTAGGACAAAAGATCTACCAACAACCATCATAAACCTACCAACCAACATCCACCACTCAACCCAAAAAGCTCATGTCGCCATTTAAATTTCCATCTCAAACTACAAAACAAGGATACTAGCATACTCCCCAACTACCTAAACCACAACTCAAATCCATTCCCTAACCTGTAAAGTCCTAAATTGCCATAGTATCTACTCCCATTTTGTTAGTTGAAAACAAAGAGCCTGGGGTGAAACATCTAGAGATGGGAATCTAATCCCATGGAACATATCTTGGCATTTCTATGCCCTAACCAATTTCTTAGAGTTGAAATATGGAACCATTAATGCACTAGATAGCTCCAGATGCCCTTTATTATGTGTAACCATTAGATAGTCCACCACATTACCAAAATCTGAGCTATAATCCTTTAACTCCCATATCTCTTGAAGGACTAGCAATCACTCCAAATGGGGCACATTAGTATGCTTTCGAAGATCTCTCATCATAGCTTCCATCACCTTACCCTTGAGATCTTATATTTTTACACACATGTTTTTAGAATCCCTAAATTGAAGAGGAACTAGAAGACACAATAGAGAAACATGATGATATGCTCTTGGAATTGCCTCTACCAATTTTTATATAAAGTCCTCCCTGATTGAATCCTTATACCAAGGAGGCCTAGAAATACCCAACCCTGAGCTGCCAAGAATGCCCTTTATGAATATGAGTGCTACCAAATCTCAATAGTTGAAGATAGAATTAGATGCTTATTTAAAACTTGTCTATAAAGGAAGGGGTCCCTTCACTTTAGGGGTTTTCATCTACAAGTCATGGAAAAGGGAAACCACATAAACAAAGCTCCCCACATGAAACCTCTCACCATAGATGTTTGTAGACTAACAAAAAAGCACACAAAGATACAAGCAAAAACCTTCAAAGCACCATCAGATAAACAAGGAACATGTGCCATCGTAAAATCTTTACCAACTTCACACAAGACAAATGAAAAAGCCACTAATAACAAGTCTTTATTTTGTCCTAACCCACATACCATCAAAAAAACATTGCATTCTTCCAAGTGTGGTGAAAGGGCCATGTGCCCCCAACATTTATAATAAAAACAATGAATTGGGGGTTTAAAAATTAAAAACTCATCTAGCCTCAACCATGAAGTTGTATGATCACTAAAGAGAGCCATCAAAGGATCTTGCTCCACACCATCATTGGTCAAAAAGTATGTCATATATTTTTCTTCCCAAAAATAATGGAAAAAACACAATATCCTTAAAATCTTGACATAAGACAGAGCTTCTTATAGGTACCATCCAAGTTTCCAAATTGGGAAAGAGTGTGAGGCCTAGCTAGTACTACACTTGAGACCATGGTATGATAATATTTATAATTGTCTATTTTGATATTGTGATTGGACATGGTTGATACTACTATTTTTGGATTATGGATCTATGTATTTTGATATGTATTTTTCTATATACTTATGTGTGTTTAGACATCATTTTGGATTACAAATGATATTATATGCTTTAATTTAATAAAATGTTTTGATTATGAAGTATTAATAATTATGTATTTAATTTTCGTAAGATGAGTATTTTAGGTTAATTGTGAAATTTAATAATTAATTAATGTTGGATATTTTAAATGTTTTAGTATTTAATTATTCATTGCTTCGGCTATATTTTCCATGATGTACTGATGTTCGAATTAAGTTTTGCAGGAGGGTAGTCTGGATCCCTTTAGTTTGGAGACATTTTCAAATGCCCAATTGAAATTGAGCTTTCCAGATTTTGTTGCATAAACCCCAATGGTGGTGTGTCGAGGATATTTGGGTTTAATATCTTGGTTATTTAATTTTAATTATTTATTTGGTTATATTTTAATGAGTGGGGAAATCTAATTTATTGGTTACTTTTAATGTTATCTCATTTTATTGAAATTGGTTATTTAAAATTATTGTTCTATTTACCTTTTGGGATTTTCATTTGAAAGTTGAAGGGGTTTTATATTATGTTAATGTTTGCTATTAATTTTATTTTTATTTGTTTGAGAATGGATATTTAAAAGGTTGAATTATGTTGTATTATTATTATTATTGGTCTTTTGAGCTTTCACTTGCAGAAGTTGAAAGATTGAGGTGCAATTTATTTTATGAAGGAATTTTATTCAATTCCTCTCATGTTGTGTGTGAGTTGGGTGTTGGAGCTTGCTCTCTTCTTTTATTTGTCATTTTATGCTGAAGAAGGATTTGGAGGATGGTTATGGCTGGAAAGAAATAACTATGATCCAAGGATTTGATATTCACTGGAAAAATCTATGTTGATCAAGATTTGTTGAATTTCAACCCTAATTTCTTAGGCTGATCCTAACTTGGGCAGCCAAGGTATGATTTGGTTTTCATTTAAAATTTTTGTTAATAATGAGAATTGTCAATATGATTGTGGGTTTTGTTTCCTGTGTGACAATGGTGTTGTAAAATGTTAGTATGTTTGTGTCTCTTCTATATTGTGGCATGCATGAATATTAGGGGGTTTGGGTGTGTAAAAGGAGCTAATCTCACCTGAGGGATGAGAGCCTCCTTCATGTGGGGTTGAGAAGGGTGTGGAGCCTCTCTTGGGGAGTTGTTAAAAATGGAGGTGTTGTGTTGAAGGGTTGTACAATGGAGGAAATGGGTGATTGTGATTGTATGCTAAAGGGTTGTGATATGGAGATGTTGTGTTGGTTGTTGTGTTGAATGTGTTGTTATGGTTGTGCGGTGATGGGAAGTTGTGTTGAAGGGTTGTATTGAGGAGATTTATGTAAAATAAGATTAGAAAAATATATTATTGTGAAGAAAATATGTTGTGATAATTTAGCTCCAAGAGAGAAGGGAATCCTCATTTTCCCCCTTTGCAAGAATCTGTAATTAGGTTCTTTATGTGTGAGTCAGCCTGTGTGGTTTTATGTTTTGTTTTTCCTTTGATTCACTTGGGCATTTGGAATTGGTCTCCCACTCGGGGGTGGATTTGGTTTGCAAGTCCTATGGCTAGGAGGAGAGTGGGACTAGGCTGCTCAATTTTGTGTGTGTAGGTTGTTGTAGGCTACATACTGGACAAAAGCTTTCAGTTGAAAGGAAATTATATTTCATTATATGGATGGTATTCTTGTCATTTGTTAATGTTGATCAGAGTAATGTTTATATGTTGATGATCTTTGATTGTTGAAAGAAATTTTGATTATGATATATGGAAGGAATTTCTATTGATTTTGTCTCAATTGTTATTGCTGATCAGAACAATGATTTAAGGAAAAAGATTCAATTGGTAACAGCTATAATAGTGGATCTTTTGTTAATATAATGTTGATATTTGATTTGTATTTCACCCAAGGGAATATAGAATTATTTGTTATACATTGTATTAAAATTTATATTGTGTTTAATGCTTTCTATGTACTACTTACTGTTAATTCTTCACAACGAATATTATATTTAAAGGTCCTCTTTTAAATTATATTTTAATGTATATATAAATTATATGTGTAATATATATATATATGTATGTATGTATGTATGTATGTATGTATGTATGTATGTATGTGTGTGTTTGCATAACCTCCTTCTCTGCACAAAAATAAAACATGTAGAGTAAAAAAAACAATTAGGAGAAAATGAAAGAATTAGGTAGAAATAAAAATATTTATGTTGCATTTAATCATTTTAGAAAGTTTTAAAAATATAATAGTAAATTGCTTTATCAACTCCCTAATTGTAGATAGCCTATCTTAAATATAGAAATGATGTGTTGTTCATTTTTATTTAATTTGTATTGTGGTGTAAAATCATATTAATACTAAATAAATCTTAGGATTTTGAAATTCTCATAGATTTTTATTTATGTACTAATTTATTTTGCTTTATGGACTCTATTTTATTTTAAGTTTTAACTTAAGTAATTAAATTTATAAAAAAAATTAAAATACCAAAAAGAAAATAGAGAAAAACAATTAAATAATTAAATAAAGAAAGAAACAAAAATAGAGAAAAACAATTAAATAATTAAATAAATAAAGAAACAAAAGGATGCGGTAATCACTGAATTTCCAAAAAAAATGGGCTTTTAACTGATTTCTCCAACGCATTATGTGATTTATCCAGCGCATTATGTGATTTATCCAGCGCATATTACACTGAATTTCCAAAAAACACTGGCTTTTAACTGATTTCTTCAGCACATTATGTGATTTCTCTAGCTCCTTATGACCTATATGAATTGTGATGCTAGACATTCGATCTTGGAAAAAATTTGTGCAGAGGAATTTCTTGTTGCGTATTGATGTTAAAAGTTTGTGTTGGCAAAGTCGAGTTTGAAAACAAATGTATGTACATACATACACACATGTTTTTATTTTGTTTTAGAAGAGATGAATGTGCTTGATAATTTGATTATGTGTCTATATAACATATCTGTTTTTTCCACTTTATTTTTATACTTTTATTTTTTACTTTTAGACCACAATAAAGATATATATTTACAGAAGAGTGATAGCTATTTAAACAGAGTGAGTAATGAACGGTCAACTTTGAATGAATATAGTGTGTTTTTGTTTCTGTCAATGAGTAGTTTTGTATAATTTTTTATTCAGCTCAATATTTTTCTTTCTGTTAACAGTTTTCACAGTATAATGTAAGTGTTGTTTAATTTCTTTCGGTAAAATTACTAATAATAAGTCCTTTAAAGAAAAGCAAGGCCTGGCTTTTTATCTTCTAATCTGTGTAATTCAACCAAACCCTGAAATCAACAATTAGTAATGGATTTCCCCCCTTTTCCATTTTGGCGATCAGAGCAATGGTGATGTGAAACTACTGATATATTGTTTCGATGGTCTTGCATACGATGGTAATCTAGTTTACCTGCATTCTCAAGTTTTGAAGAAATCAAGAGATTTTGAAGCCAGGCTCTCTCAACACCGTTCTTCTTGATTAATGGAATTTCATGCCTTATTTTAATCATTTTCCAAGAGATGCTTATTACAATATTGATTCATTGTATCCTATTGTAGTTCATGTTTTCTAACAAGGGCATATATTTATTTTAACTTTAATTGTAAAGATAGGTTAAAACTTCTCACTATGAAAACATAGAAAGAAAGTATTTTGAGCAGCTAATTAACGTGGTCAGATATTGCCACAGTAGGGGTGTCTACCACAAGGATTTGAAGGTAAGATATCCAAAACGGCACAGTTTGCATTTGTTTGTAGGGTTTTGGAAAAAAAAAATGTGTTTAATGATAAATGGACAAAATTATTTTTCAGCCAGAAAATGTGCTTCTGGAAGCTAATGGAAACGCAAAAGCTTCTGATTTTGCTCTCAGTGTGTTGCCGCAGCAGTTTAGGGTATGTTCATAGAAAAAAAATGACATAATGTGTGTGCAGTAGAAGTTTAATCGTTAATTAACATATATTATTTAGAACCCAAAATAAATAGAACCCTTATTTGGGGTTTTTTTGAAGTTAATAAAATGTCCCAAAAAGAATTCTGCATGATTCTGTTCAAATATATCTATATTTTTCAATTTGCCAATAAGGATTTTTTTCTAGCATCTATTTGTTTTTTGTTAGACATCTTGTTTTTCTTTTAGAATTATGTATGCAATAACTTATATAAAGGCAATTATTATTCTATTTAGATCTCCATCAATGCCAGGAATATGTGGGTGTAAGCGTCTTTATGCATGCAAGTCAATTGCATGTTTAGGACTATATATGGTTATTATTATTTGGTTCTATATTTAAGTCAGAAATATGTGGGTGTTAAGTGTTTTTATGTATGTAAGTCAGTTGCATGTCTAGGACTATATATGTTAGAACTCCAACTCAATAATTGTTGTTGGGTGTCCTGGGTGGCTATGCATCATGCCTTACAATAACATTTTGATTACAATCTAAGGTGGCTATGTAATCAGAAGATGATATCATAGATTACGACATTACATTGACCATATGAGTCTTTAAAATTGTTCAAAACTTTCAAATGTAATGCAATAAATTCTTGCAGTTATTTGATGAACTAATGCTCACTTGCTTGATATTTCTATCTCTATTGGAGTAGCTTAGTGTTTGTCACAACTATAAATCCCAACTCACATAAGATAACTGAAAATGAGATAATCTAGTTTACCTGCATTCTCAAGTTTTGAAGAAATCAAGAGATTTTGAAGCCAGGCTCTCTCAACACCGTTCTTCTTGATTAATGGAATTTCATGCCTTATTTTAATCATTTTCCAAGAGATGCTTATTACAATATTGATTCATTGTATCCTATTGTAGTTCATGTTTTCTAACAAGGGCATATATTTATTTTAACTTTAATTGTAAAGATAGGTTAAAACTTCTCACTATGAAAACATAGAAAGAAAGTATTTTGAGCAGCTAATTAACGTGGTCAGATATTGCCACAGTAGGGGTGTCTACCACAAGGATTTGAAGGTAAGATATCCAAAACGGCACAGTTTGCATTTGTTTGTAGGGTTTTGGAAAAAAAAAATGTGTTTAATGATAAATGGACAAAATTATTTTTCAGCCAGAAAATGTGCTTCTGGAAGCTAATGGAAACGCAAAAGCTTCTGATTTTGCTCTCAGTGTGTTGCCGCAGCAGTTTAGGGTATGTTCATAGAAAAAAAATGACATAATGTGTGTGCAGTAGAAGTTTAATCGTTAATTAACATATATTATTTAGAACCCAAAATAAATAGAACCCTTATTTGGGGTTTTTTTGAAGTTAATAAAATGTCCCAAAAAGAATTCTGCATGATTCTGTTCAAATATATCTATATTTTTCAATTTGCCAATAAGGATTTTTTTCTAGCATCTATTTGTTTTTTGTTAGACATCTTGTTTTTCTTTTAGAATTATGTATGCAATAACTTATATAAAGGCAATTATTATTCTATTTAGATCTCCATCAATGCCAGGAATATGTGGGTGTAAGCGTCTTTATGCATGCAAGTCAATTGCATGTTTAGGACTATATATGGTTATTATTATTTGGTTCTATATTTAAGTCAGAAATATGTGGGTGTTAAGTGTTTTTATGTATGTAAGTCAGTTGCATGTCTAGGACTATATATGTTAGAACTCCAACTCAATAATTGTTGTTGGGTGTCCTGGGTGGCTATGCATCATGCCTTACAATAACATTTTGATTACAATCTAAGGTGGCTATGTAATCAGAAGATGATATCATAGATTACGACATTACATTGACCATATGAGTCTTTAAAATTGTTCAAAACTTTCAAATGTAATGCAATAAATTCTTGCAGTTATTTGATGAACTAATGCTCACTTGCTTGATATTTCTATCTCATTTTCAGTTATCTTATGTGAGTTGGGATTTATAGTTGTGACAAACACTAAGCTACTCCAATAGAGGTACTATTATATTTTATTATTTTTGTTTAATCAAAATAGTATTTTGATTCAAATACACAATGATTCATAATGTAGATATATATTTTTTTATTATATTCCATTTACTCAATATTTTAACTTTATATTTATAAATCTTGTTTTTCTAATATTATATAGGTATGGCTCCACCTAAGTTGAATTTTGAATTCGATGAGAAAAAAAGAGAATACCATAGGAAATATCAAAGAGAATATCAAAGGGAATATCAAAGACAACAACGCCAAGTAATGCCAGATGCAAAAAGAGAACAAAAAAGGATTCGACGCAATGAGGCTGTCAAAGAAAGATATTGTAAACGTGTAGCTGAAATAATAGTTTATGAATTGGAATTACAAAATCAGCAACAACCAAATATAGTGACAATAACTCATGCACAAACAACTGAATATTTTGGTGATCCTAAAATAGATGAAAGACAAGAGGGTATTCAGTCATCTGCCGCTGATTTCAATGTTCAAGATGAAGATTCAATATCCATAAATTATGTACTTGAAACACTAGAAAATGCAACTCGACATGCCATAACACCTAAAAATGCAACTCCACGTGCCATAAATCAATCTACTGGAAATGCTGGACATAATTTGTCAAATCCCAATGGAATGCTTCATACAAATTTCAATACTTTACAAATGCAATTTCGACATGCCATAGATAGCTTTGTTTCACCAAACATGTGCTATATATGTCAAGAATGGTACCTTGGAATAAGGTTTCTCGTACACCTCAAGGTCCTATTTGCAATAGATATCAGCAAGAAAAAGGAAATAATCAGTTTTCAACAGCAAATAATATGGATCCTGACTACCAACCATAAAAACTTGCAAGTTTAACATAGGTTGAAGAAATGTTGATAGCACGTGTCAATCCTATCCTACAAGTCATGCATGCAGTAGGTGGTCAATATAAATACAAGGGACACACAATAAGTTTTCCACATGATGTAACAGATATTTCTAAGGTTTTACCACGTCAAATAAAAGATTTGCCAATCATTATTGTTCGAAGGAAGGATCAGCGTGGTACAAATTATAAATTTACAGTCAATAGAGATCAGGTATATAAGGCATTGCAATACAAAATTCAACATGACAAATTCTATTTTGATGTTGAAATTGATGAAAATGCTCTTAATGAACTTTCATCAAACTCAAATGAAAATATTTTTGACCAACTACATTCAGTACATATATGGAGTTAGATTCTAATGCAAATGAAATTATATTTGTAGGTCCATTGTTGGAGACGGATGAAGGAAATAGTATTGATCACACAACATCCATGGCTTCCAAACCACCAAATGCTCAAAGTGAGATGGAATTAATACATGCATGGGTAAATAACCTAATGCAGATCCAACAAATTTCATTGATTGGTCAGGGATTGGCTCATCTCCCATCAATGAGTATGTCACATTAGGCTTACTTGATATGGCATTTCCAACATTATTTCTTGATGGTACATGTGATTGGCTAGAACCACATATGAGATGAGTACATTTGCATGAATTTGTCAAACATCTATTTCAATATAGGGATCATCATTTTGGTTGACACCCACAATTTAGATATTACATGAGGAACATGATCATGAGGCATCGTGCACAAAATTCATCTGCAGTGTTTGTCAAAAGAAGTCTTCAAGAAATGCCAATCACTATTAACGAATTGCATGAACATATGGAAAATTTTCCATGCTCCTGTCTAGTAGATCGTTTGATGAGGTTTGGAACAACATTAAGGGGTATAAGGTCATATTGGACAAAATGTCATGTAGAGTTAATTGACATGCTTCATCAAATTGGTTCACCGAAAATATTCTTCACTTTGAGTGTAGAAGATATGTATTGGCCTGATTTACATGCACTTATGCCTGGAACACCACCAACATATGCAAAAGAAGCCCAAAATTGGTGAAAATAGAATGTTATTGATTATCCACACATAGTAGCACACTACATGCACTTGCGACATTCCATTTTCAGAAAACAGATACTACAAAAAGGAATGAATGTAAATGGTGTATGCACAAAGATGGGGGACCAAAAAGTCACCACCATGGGACTTTTTGGTCCAAAACAGGCCAAAATGTGAGCATGTTATAACACGCTCGCATTTTGACTTGCTTTAAAAGTCAAAAAAACTTCATTTTCTCCCATTCACCCGTGGCCACAGGAGTTTGTATGCAAAAAAATAGTCTTAAAAGCACAAACGTGTTCAAGAAAAGTATCTCCAAGCAAGTGGAAGGAAGAAATCAACACTTTCACGATGCCACCTCACCGCCAAAGATGTCGTGAAGCAAAGTTGGAGGGCCTAGCAGCCAAAGAAGGTAGGGTTTGTTTAATTTTTGTTAGTTTGAGAAGAATTTTTTACTTTTGCAATGTTTGATTAGTTTTTTATTTGCATTTACAATTAATGAGGCCAGAGAAAACCCAAATCCAATTGAGGAGGGTCAAAACAACCCCCAAAACCCTCCAAACCCTCAAAACCCACCTTCACGTCCTCACAATGTAAGGGATACACAAGAAAACTACCTAGGACCAATAGAATAAAACAAAAGACATCTTCAAACCCTTATTCAAATGCTAAACAATCCAAGTACAAGCACCGATCGTAGGAGAGCACTTGTGAAGTCATTAGAGGAGATTATTTCCCACACCGAATCGGTGACAAAACAAATCACCGAATTTCTAGACTATAGGGAGAGGTGTCGGCAATACTATGCCAATAAATTGTCATGTGAACAAGTGAAGAATGAAAAAATTACAAAATATCAATTATGTGCACACTTTATTAATCCTAAAACTAGCCAAAGATTAGAAGAAACTTGCAAACAGTTCCCTATTCATTGGTGTAGGAATGAAGAAATATCCCAAAACTTTTGGGATAGATGGTACATGGTCTTCGATGAGTGCCCATGCAACAACGATGAGGTGCCACAACGATGAGGAAACTCTATTGCGAGTTCGTCCTCAAGAAGATTCCTAATTACTTTGACATTTGAGACTTCCAAGGTAGAGGTGGTGGCTCTGCCCAAGATAGAGAGGAGGCTCAGTGAGATGAAAACCATGTACCTAGTCCCATGTTGAGGCCAGAACATGTGTCACTCCCTTCGACTTTGAAGGAGAGTGTTGAAGTGGAGACATTACATTCATTGTCTACTCTTATGCAGTCTCTAGCATAGAATGCCGATGATCTTACCTAGGCCAATGAGGGTGAGAGCAGTAGGTGTCATGTGTCCCCACATTTGTTCAATTCATGTGGGAACATGTGTGATTATGGGACGCAGGATGCACGGTAAGACTCTTGGCAGGATGCTGTGACACAGGGGCAGCATCCAATGTTAGAGACATATGTATTGGATGAGATTGTTCTCACCAATGATGTCTTATAGCAAACATTTGGTATTGACTCTCAGGTATTTTTTTACAAGTTTCATCTTGATTTAATATATTGTTATTTGAAATTTGCAATTAATTTTATATGACTATCTATATTATAAGTGAAAAATAATGTATGTAATTGTCTGCGCAATGAAATTCCAGGGTCAGAGTCTTCATCCTGCCTCCATTAGTCATCCATTGGTGGGTTATGAGAGGAGGTCAAGTCAACAGGTATGCAATTTATCACATGATCGTAATTATTGTAGATATATCAATGGTAATATTATTTTGTGACAATTTGATGATTTCAACAGTTACCAGCACCTCCACGGTTTCCTTGGTCCCCTAGATGCAAATCCACCACTTATATAGAGGTAAATTTAACCATTTCTAATCATTATGCAATTTTAAAATAATGTTATGTATTTATTTTGGTTAAATAATCTTGAACTTGATTTTTAGATGTTGAATATGGACACTCCTCATCTTCATGAGTCAGCGCAGGTAGGCATTACTGCAGCCATGATGTCTTCAAATCCTTTGACTGAGGTATGAACCAATAACATGAAAATGTCATAATTTTGTATTTCTTGTTTTCTCATGTCATTTGATGTACATAAATGATATTTATGTTTAGTCAATTTTGCTTCTTGATGCTTCTCACAGGAGGTCACTATTGGCAACATAGTCAAGAGACACTGTTGATTGGGTAATGTTGTCATTGATGGCAACAAGGAAAACAAAGCATGATGGAGCTAAGGATGATTGGGAACTCAACTTGGAATAGCCTGCATACAAGGTTTTGGTCTAAACAAAAAAGACTAAGGCAAAATAGCTAACACAGAGTTAGTAACAAACACTCAAGTGGTATTCCTCCGCAATTGATGGTCAAGGTATGTTATTCAAGATTGTTTGGAGATACTACATATGTTCAATATTACAAGTCCTAATGACTTCCAGAAGACAAGTTGTGATTAGCTTAAGTCTGGGTGAACACAGTTAAGTCAGGAACAGTGTAGAGTGCATGAGTATTTTGGTCTGTATTTCTCTGCAAGTGATTATATTAGTATGTGGTTTTGAGGCAATATGGATAGGTGTTAGAAGAATACAATTGATGAGTTACAGAGTCTAAAGTGATCCGGAAGATTGTCTATAAAACTCCAAGTTCTGGCAGTTGGTTTGCCAGTACTTCATCAAGGCAGAAGAGTCAGTTTTGAGTTCCACATTTCACCACATAAGGACATCATGACCTACGGTTGGTAAGATATGATCTATGAGGTATGAGGAATCGTTGATGTGACTCTTTGAGTCTCATTTGGTCCGCAGTAATATTTTTGGTGTGATAGTTGATTAGGTCAAGCATGTTCTGAAGAGACAAGCCGACAGGTAGTTAGATCTTTATGTGGAGAAGGTATATTGCTTGAATAATAAATCTAAGTGGTTATATGTGTGGTGCCGACTTGTATGAAGATTATTCAATGATTGTTTGGATCTGCATTATTGTTTGTACACATGATCAAGTCGACAAGGTAGAATACATTGCATACACGCTTCATGTCTGGCTTACCGACCTGATTATGAAATGAATCTTGTTACAGATATAAATACTCAATGGATTGAGATGTAGAAGTGTGTTGTTGTGCTAATTCAAAGAGTGAAGGATTATGAGTAGAGTGCAGAGTAGAAAGAGTTGAACAAGGATAGAAAATAGAGTATATGTAGTAAAGTTGAGAAGCAGGGAAGAATAAATGAAGACCTTTGAATCTATATATTGAACCTTCAATGGAACTATGATCCAGCATGTGGTAGATACATTTACAGTAGTTTATCTTCTGGGAGTGAGCCAATCCTTTTTCTCTCTCATTTCTCTTGGCATTGAGCCCTTGTGCAATGAGCACTTCTTCATAGGGTAGTGAGCCTTGGGCAATGAGCCCTAAGGCAGTGAGCCTTCTTGTAATTCGATATTGAGCTATCATAATATATTGTGAGCTAGCACTCACCATGGTTTTTGTTACTAATTTTTTGTTCACACTTAAAATTAGTTGGACCTAAGTGTAATTGTTCAGAAGGAATAATAGAAAACTTCAAGGTTATGCATTTCTTGAATGGTTGATGCCTTGACAAAGTTGAAAAGAGGATCCAGTTGTCAGGATAACCCATCACAGGACTGATAAGTTATCATGACAAAAGAATTGATTATCAAAGGATCAAACATTCAAGGAGATACAGTTGTTCTACAAAGTTTGATCTTTCAAGAGTTATAAGTTAAATTGATTATTCAGATTAATCAATTTTGAATAAAAGAGAGAAAGATATTGTATTACACTGTTATTTCATGTCATGTTTTGAACATACATCCAGGTATCTGTTACTTTATCTCATGCATTGATTGAAAAGGAAATACATGTACATCATATGCATCAGAGAAACTAACTGATCATGTTTAAAAGAAGTGTTCAAATGTGTCCCACACAAACCGTGGGAGTAACTAGACTGAGCAATTGCAGACATGCAAGCTATGTATCTGTTTGATAAAAGAAAAGAGAAAAGAACATATGATAAATCTAAACATCCATCATTGTCTGATGATGGAGGTTGTTGTTGAAGCTATCATTCAAGTCTTCAGTCTTCATTCTTCACTCCAAGCCACCATCCAGTTGAAACCTGCAAAATTTTGGGGACAACCCTGTTAGTGCTTTGGATGTTTACAGTTATCATATGCTTTTATCAAACAGAGACATCTACTTATCATATCATGCATTCAGATAAGAATTCAAATCAGATAATGATACAAATCAGGAAGAATTCATGAGGAAGATCAATCAACACTATCAAGTACTTTTTATGCTAACTTGTTTGTTCACTGTGCAAGTATAGGACAAATTTTGTTGCTGATTTGAAGACAAATAAACATGTGGATTAAATGTGGCTCCCACAAGGGTTTGAGCCCAGCACGTTTCTTTTCATTTTTGAAAAAAGTATCAGAAAAGATAGAATGCATCATTCTAAGCTATATCATGCATCATCTAATCAACTTACATAAAGAAGATGTCATCATGACATTATTACAATTGATTGAATCAAATCAAAGCTATATGACTGAGTCAAGATTGACAAAAGGACAAAATGCAGAAATCAAATTACAGTCATCTAAGGAGTGACACAAGTTTTCAGATTATTGTGCCTGATAAAGAGAAGAGAGACAGAGTAAATGAGATTACAAGAACTTATGTATCATTTGAACAAGTTGCAGAATAAATCATGTGAAGGGTCATCTCATTATGACAAAAGAGTAGAATGAAGCAGCATTTTATACCAGGTATTTCCCATGTTATTTTCATACCGTTTAAGATTATCAGAGTTTAAGCAGTTTTATTACATTCAAGTTGCAAGTGTCTCACAGAAATAGTCAAGCAAAATGCCACATGGAACAACAGATGGAACAGTGGAAGGCAAGACAATCATATACAATATGCCAACTTGACTGTCATAAAGTAAAACTTCACAAGATGTATGAGATAAGTGTGCAGTCACCTTGAGAAGAGACATGAACTTTGCAAAAGGATGTCACCAATGCCTCAGAACTTCAAACCATCAAAGATACATGAAGATACCATGAAACAGTTCTATTGGAGTAAATGGATCTTAATTTTCAAGGATGAAACAGCCAGGCCAAGGATCTCATATGATTCAGGTATTAAAGAGAACCTATAAATGAAGATGAATGCTACAGTCTATATGTAGTTAGATGTTCAAACAATCAAGCATCCAAAGATAGGGATATCTCCTCATTATGCATGGTGGCTAACAACCAAGAAGGTGTATTTTTGACATAGGCATATGCATAGGGCTATTCATGGAATTTTCAAAGGTAAGCATTCATGCATGGTGGAGGTATGCTTTGAATGGGGTGATAAGGTATTGTTTTGTAGTGATTTGATTATTGCATAAAGGCAATTGTAGTAAGAGATTGTATGGTGGCAGTATATGATGGTGGCAGTATATAATGGAGCATTTTTTATGCATGAGGTTTTATGCATAATGGAGTTTTTTTTCCTTCCTTAATCTCAAATTGCATATGGGGATATAAGGTGATTTAGGAAATGTAATGTATGTGCACAAAGGCAACAAGGGGAGTCATAAGGATATTTATGCATATTTGTTTTGTGCATGGAATGTCATGTGGAGTGACTCAGTTTCTTTTTTATTTTCCTTGCAGAGGGAGATATTTTTTCTCTTTGATCATTGGAGTGATAAGGAGTGATATTTTTCTTCTAATCATGCACGATTTTACATGAGTTAATTGTAAATAAATAATAAAGTGATATTCTATTCTATTACTTTATTATTTTTCACAAATTGTAAAATCAAAAATAGATCAAATTGTAACCAATAATAGAGTAATATTCTATTACTTTATTATTTACTCACGATCAATTTTACTCATGCAAAATCATGCAAATTGATTAGTTGAGTTAACTAGAGCACCTAGGAGCTTTTGCATGAATTTTAGGAGTATTTTTAGGGTCCTTGGTCAAAATTTTGGTCAAACATATGCAGAGGCCCAAATTGAAGCTATTTTTGCTCAATTTGTGGTAGTTTTAGGCCCTAATTTTGAGAATTTTTGAGGTTGCTCGGGAATGAGTATTTTTAGAGGCAGTTATCTTCAAGTCCATATTGTTTGCATGCCTCTTGGAGAGAGCAAACCTATATATTGTAAAGCAAAAATTTGTTTTTGCTAGTTCTTGATTCTCATTCTGATTTAGATGAAATTTTGTTGTCTTTTATTATCAATCCTTCAAAATTATTGTCTCACCTCCTTGTTGCAGCATTAAAGCATATATTCATCACAGGTCTTAGGTTGTGTTAACCAGAAATAGTCTTTTTATGTTGTGAAAAAACTATTTCCTTCATAAAAACCTGTTTTCAAACCTTCCTTAGAATCATTCTTGTGGTATTTATGCCAAGTCTAGATTGTGTAGAAGTCAGATTGCTGGGTAAACATCGTGAATCAGATTGCATTATTTTTATCCATATCGGGTGCATCACCATTTTACCTTTAGTATTCATTTAGTTTCTTTCTTCCCTTTTCCCAAAAAGTAAAAAGATACATCTCAATAGAACATTTGAAGGGAACCAGCCCATAATATGGAGGTCTAATCTCATCATAGGGCACCCACAACCTGAGATTAGTCCCATGTTACAAGGAATTGCAGTGCTATTAACCAGCCTTGCATACGGGTGCAATTCCCAGTGATAACAATTTTTCCCTCTTTGGGTTTTCTACGTAAAAATCTTGGTTTCTATGTGTTATGTCTTTATGGTTGCTATTCTTATGCTTGTTCTGCTTTCATGTTATTAATTTTAGAATTTGGATTGATAAACAAGTTAACAAGTGGTTTTGCAGAATACTAATTCACCTCTCCTCTCAGTATTCCTTACTTTCAACAATTGGTATCAGAGCCAGGTTCCTTGGAAGAAGCCTAACATCTTGAGGAAGATCTGGGAAAGTTTACTCGTGCCAGCCAGAAGAATTAGAAATCTCTCAAACAATGTTGAACTAGAAGCAGCTCTTATTGATCTTGAAAAATTTGAAGCCAAAATCAGGGATCTAAAGGATAACATTCAAGAAGTTGATGAATGCATTCTAAAGCTAAAAGAACAAGTCAAGAAACTCAAAGAAAAATACAGAGATGTTAGTGAACAATTGATATCAGCAAATGAGACCCTAGATGATTTAAAAGTGGAAGTTACAGAAAGAAATAAAGTAGAAGAAGATCTAAATCTAATGGTAAAAATCAAGATAGAAGAATGTGTCAAACTAGAAAAAGAAGTTGTGAGCCTAAAAACAGACTTGGAAAAAGCCAAAAGCTATGAAGAAAAGTTCAAGATAAGTTCTATAAAACTTTATGAGATGATTGCTAGTCAAAAGAATTCAGATGACAAATTGTTGCAAGTATGGGTTTAACCGGTATTGTCATTGATGTCAACATACTCATGTTGCATTAATAAGAAGGATTGGATGAGCTGTGTGCTGAGGATATTGAGAAAATTAGTCTCAATCAGGAACAGTGAAGAACAATGATGACAACAAGGTAAAAGTCCAAGATAGGTTGAGGATCAGAGGATGCGGTTTAAAGGGTTTGTAGATATAGGTCTTGAGATGCTCCAGTCAAGTTTTCAAAGGTCTGCATGAAGATCTGAAGAAGTTATGGTCGTTCAAGTAGAACCAGTGCCGGCAGGTGTCCAGAGGTGACAGACTGACACAGATAGGTCCAGTGAGGTCCGGTAATGCATTATCCCATTCTGTGGATCTGAGGGAGTGTTGAGGATGTCCCTGTGAAGTATCAAATAGATTGGTTCGTGGTTTGAAGGTCCAGAAGAGCCTATTCATTTATGACAGTGATGACAGATTGTGTTCTTGAAGCTCTGGATGAAGGAGAGAAGAATTCCAGTAGGATGATGAAGTGCGGATGTTCTTGGTGATTCAGGGAAGGTTATGATGATCGTTGGATCATGTCCAGTTCATGTTGGTGGTCCGCATTAAAGTTAGAGTTTGCATTTGAAGAATAACCACCGGATATTGGTGTTCTTCTTGAGACTGGCCAACCGGATATATTACACGTCTTGCGAATGTTCTTGTAGGTGTTTGCCGACTTAGATGATTGTTCCTAAGTCGATGCCTTGTATAAATAAGGGATTGTGAAGTCATTTTGAAGTGTGTCTTGTGGTGATGAGTGTGTGGTAGTGAGGAGAAGTGTGAAAGGTAGAGCAGAAGTTTTTGGGCTTTAATGGAACTGATTCAAGCATGGTGAAGATGTTATTTTCTAGTTCATAAAGGTGATACTTATTTCTTTGTAGACAATGTGTCTCTTGTAGGCAGTGAGCCTCTTGTGAGTAGTGTGCTCGAGCAGTGAGCCCTAATTGGCATGTGCCATTTGTTCTTTTCTATTCTTCTAACAGAGAATACATTCTTGGGTTAATCACCACGTGGTTTTTCCCTTAACCGGGTTTTCCACGTCAAAATCTTGGTGTCCTATGTGTTGATATGTTTCTGCTTTTGATTTGAATGCATTATGGTTCATGATTAATATTCTGCTAATCACTAAAGGAGATTCAAGTGTTTAATTTGAGAAAGTTTCGCACAACTGATTCACCCCCCCTCTTAGTTGTGTGCCCTAAGTCTAACAATTGGTATCAGAGCTAAGTTCCTCTAAAAGGAGCTTAACCGCTTGAGGAGATCCAAGATGTTGTCATACAAGAAGGATAGTCTGAAGTTTGATGGAACCAACTTTGCTCTTTGGAAAGGTTGCATGAAATGTCACTTGCAGTGTATGGGAATGGCATACTGGTCCATGGTCACAAAAGCGTATGTACCTCCACAAGGTGGTCTGACAACCCTAAATGAAATCACAGATGCCGAAAACAATCTGCGGACCAAAGAGGCTCTTCTCAGCGCATTAACTGACTCAGAGCTCTCAAATGTTATTGACCTACCTATTGCCTATGAGATCTGGATTAAACTGGAACTTTTGCATGAAGGAGACGAGTATGTTAAATGTGCAAGGTTACAAAATCTAAAAGGGAAATTTGAAAAACTGAAGATGAGAGATGATGAAAATATTACCACTTTTATGCCAAGAGTGAATGAGCTGGTTTGTGGAATTAGAAATTCTGGTGGAGTCTTGGATGAAAATGAGATTGTTGGTAAAATTCTCAGATCCCTTCCTGCCTCTTACAAAATCAAGGTTGCTGCCATTGATGAATTCAGAACCCATGCCACTATCACAAGAGACCAATTGGCTGGCAAACTGGCTGCTTTTGAAATGACTGAGTTTGGAGATGATCCCCCCAAAACTGAATTTGCATTCAAAGCCAGTGCCTCTGTGAAAGGTAAACAAGGATTTGATCCAGGAGAGAACTCATCAAGGAAACTGTCATGGTATGAAAAAGCAAAAAAAGACCTTGAATAAGAAGTAGAAACTGCTCAACTTGAAGCCCTCATTACAAAGAGAGTGCCAAGAGGATCCGGTAAGTATGAAGGAAAATTACCTTTTAAGTGTTTTAACTGCAATAAGATTGGTCATTTTGCCTCAAGATGTCCGGAAAGATTTTCAAAGCCAAATCCTAACAGATCAAGGTTCCAAAAGAATTGTTACTATGTTCATGAAGAAGATGATAATGAAGGAGTAACAGATGATGAATCAGAGACAGGAAACAAATCCGGAAGTGAATGGGTGTTTATTGCCATCAAGGAAGAAGAACCAATATCCTCTATATCTATCAATCATAAAGTTGTAGAAAGAGCTCTGGCTACCCAAGTTGAAGAAATGAATGATTAGGTCATTGACAGTGGTTTCTCTCACCACATGACAGGTGACAAAAATAAGTTCATAGACTTGGAAAGGTATGAAGGAGGAGTGGTGAAGTTTGGTGATAATTCTGCTGGTAGAATTAGAGGAAGAGGAACTATTTCTTTTGATGGAAGAAATAAAACTGGTAATATACTGTATGTTGAAGGTTTGAAGTACAATCTTCTCAGTGTTGGACAGTTGGTGGACAAAGGCTATGATCTCTAATTCAAGGATGGAAAATGCAAAATCTTTGAAAGATCCGGAACAGAGATTGCATCCGGTGCTCAAACTAAAGGTAATATCTTCCACTTAGTTGGTACTGGTAAAAGCTGTTTATTTGTTCAAGTTGATCAGAGTTGGTTATGGCATAGGAGAATGTGTCATGTGAATTTTGATAATATCATCAAGATAAGTAATACTTAGGCTGTAAGAGATCTTCCAAAATTGGTGAAACCTACTAACAGCTTGTGCAAGGAATGTCAGTTGGGTAAGCTGAGTAGAGTCGCATTCAAAAGCAAGGAACTGTCCTTTACCAGATTATTGGACTTAGTTCACACTGATCTTTGTGGTCCGACAAGAACCAGGAGTATTCAAGGTGATAGATACTTCATGCTATTAATTGATGACTATTCTCAGATGATGTGGGTAACCTTTCTAAAGGAGAAATCAGAAGCTCTTGAGAAATTCAAAATATTCAAGACTATGGTAGAAAATGAAACAGGATTAAAGTTGAAGTGTTTGAGGTCTGATAGAGGTGGAGAATTCACATCCGGTGATTTCATAGAGTTATGTGTGAAACATGGAATCAAGAGACAGTTGTCTGCTCCTAGGACTCCACAGCATAATGGAGTAGTGGAGAGAAAGAACCGGACCATCCAGGAAGCATCTAGGACCATGATGATGGAAGCAAATGTTCCTCAGATCTATTGGAGAGAAGCTATTAGCACTGCAGTCTATACTCTTAATCGAGTTCAAATCAGAAGCAATACTGGTAAGACCCCTTATGAACTCTGGTTTGGCATTACTCCTACTGTAAGATATTTCAGAGTCTTTGGTAGCAAGTGTTACATCAAAAGAGATGAAGATTTAGGCAAGTTTGATGCTAGAAGTGATGAAGGAATATTCTTGGGTTACTCTACTCAAAGCAAAGCATACCTGTGTTATAACAAGAGACTAAGAAAGATGATAGAAAGTACAAATGTAAAGGTTGATGAGGGAATAGAGAAACCCTCAAGGTTTTATGAGTATGATGAAAATGATCAAAATGGTGTTCTGGTTCAAGGAGCTCAATCCTCTCCTGAAAGTTAGATTCAGACTGATCCGGTAAATCAGGAAGAAGAGATAAGTCTGAATGAGCCTGATCAAGAAGCAGAAGTGCAAGAAACTCTAAAAGTTCCAAGGTATGTAAGACTGAACCACTCTGAAGATCAGATCATAGGTGACAAAAGCAAAGGTGTGCAAACTGGAAGGAAAATTACTCAAAATTTAGATGAATATTGTCTGATTTCAAAGATTGAACCTAAGACAATAAATGAAGCCTACAATGATGAAAACTGGACTAAAGCAATGGAGGAAGAGTTGATGCAAATTGAGAAAAATCACACTTGGGATCTTGTTCCTAGACCTAGAAACAAGAATGTGATTGGAACCAAATGGGTCTTCCGGAACAAACTAAATGAAGTTGGTGAAGTAATCAAAAATAAAGCTAGATTAGTCTGCAAAGGCTACTCTCAAATAGAAGGGATTGATTTTGAAGAAACCTTTGCTCCGGTCGTAAGAATTGAAGCAGTTAGACTATTTCTTGCATTTGCTGCCTTCAAGGATTTCAAGGTGTATCAGATGGATGTCAAGTCTGCCTTCTTGAATGGTGACTTAGAAGAAGTGTACATTGAACAACCGGATGGTTTTCAATTATCTGAGCATGGTGATATGGTCTGCAAATTGAAGAAGGCACTGTATGGACTAAAGCAAGCCCCTAGAGCTTGGTATGAAAGACTGGACAAACATCTTTTGAAGATTGGTTTCAACAAAGGTATTGCTGACAGTAACCTATATTTCAAAATTGATCATGAAAACATCTTGATTGTTGAAGTATTTGTTGATGATATCATATTTGGAGGAAGAGACAGTATGTGTAAAACCTTTGCAAATCAAATGAAAAGTGAGTTTGAGATGTCAATGCTCGGTGAAATGAATTTCTTCTTGGGTCTGCAAATTACTCAGACAAAGAAAGGAATCTTTATTTCTCAGACCAAATATGTGAAAGAATTGTTGAGGAAATTTGGAATGGAAGATTCAAAGCCAATGAACATTCCCATGGCAACCGGATGTAAGTTGAGCAAAGATGATGACTCTCCTAAGACAGATCAGACAAAGTATAGATCAATGATTGGAGGATTATTGTATCTCACTCAAACTAGACCAGATATAATGTAGGCTGTTGGTCTTGTGGCGAGATTCCAAGCTGATCCCAGAGAATCTCATGTCATGGCAATCAAAAGAATTTTTAGGTACTTAAAAAGAACAGTTGAGTATGGTCTGTGGTATCCTAGAGATCATAATTTTTCTCTTCATGCATATACAGATGCAGATTGGGCAAGAGATGTGGATGATAGGAAGAGTACAAGTGGAGGAGCATTCTTTTTAGGAAAAAGATTAGTTTCTTGGCTAAGCAAGAAATAAGAGGCAATATCCCTGTCTACAACTGAAGCAGAATACATTGCAGCAGTAGGTAGTTGCACTCAAGTTCTGTGGATGAAGCAGATGCTAAGAGATATTCAAGTAGAATATGAGGAGCATATCAGAATTTTCTGTGATAATTCAAGTGCAATAAGTATTTCTAAGAATCCAGTGTTGCATTCTAAGACTAAGCATATATCTATCAAGTTTCAGTTTCTGAGAGAGCAAGTGAACAAGGATGAAGTCAGATTGGAGTATGTGCCCTCCAAGGATCAGATTGCAGATATCTTTACTAAACCTCTACCTAAGGACTCTGTTGAGTATCTCAGGGAGAAGTTAGGGGTTATTGCCCCTCCGGTGATGAACTAAGGTGCACTAATGTGCATCAGTCCAGTGAGTATCACAGTCACATCTTGTGATCCGGATTGATGTTGGGGAGCTGCTACTCAGGGGGAGTAGCAGGTATGAGTCTGAGGTGGTGAAATTGTAAGTATGAGCCCTTTGCCATTGATGTCAAAGGGGGAGAGAAGACATGTGAAAAACAAGTGGTTGATGATCAAAGGGGGAGCAGTAAAGGGAGAGAAGACATGTGAATGGTTGTTGTTGACAGGGGGAGTTGTGACAGTAAGGAGAAGTTCTTGTCTTGATGGTTTTTCACATCGTATGTTGCCATCAATGACAAAGGGGGAGATTGTTGCAAGTATGGGTTTAACCGGTGTTGTCATTGATGTCAACATGCTCATGTTGCATTAATAAGAAGGATTGGATGAGCTGTGTGCTGAGGATATTGAGAAAATTAGTCTCAATCAGGAACAGTGAAGAATAGTGATGCAAACAAGGTAAAAGTCCAAGATAGGTTGAGGATCAGAGGATGCGGTTTAAAGGGTTTATAGATATGTCTTGAGATGCTCTAGTCAAGTTTTTAGAGGTCTGCATGAAGATCTGAAGAAGTTATGGTCATTCAAGTAGAACCAGCTCCGGCAGGTGTCCAGAGGTGACAGACTGACACAGATAGGTCCGGTGAGGTTTGGTAATGCATTATCCCATTCTATGGATCTAAGGGAGTGTTGAGGACATCCCTGTGAAGTATCAAACAGATTGGTTCGTGGTTTGAAGGTCCAAAAGAGCCTATTCATTTATGACAGTGATGACAGACTGTGTTCTTGAAGCTCCAGATGAAGGAGAGAAGAATTCCAGTAGGATGATGAAGTGCAGATGTTCTTGGTGATTCAAGGAAGGTTATGATGATCGTTGGATCATGTCCAGTTCATGTTGGTGGTCCGCATTAAAGTTAGAGTTTGCATTTGAAGAATAACCACTGGATATTGGTGTTCTTGAGACTGGTCAACCGGATATATTACACGTCTTGCGAATGTTCTTGTAGGTGTTTGCTGACTTAGATGATTGTTCCTAAGTTGATGCCTTGTATAAATAAGGGATTGTGAAGTCATTTTGAAGTGTGTCTTGTGGTGATGAGTGTGTGGTAGCGAGGAGAAGTACGAAAGGCAGAGCAGAAGTTTTTGGGCTTTAATGAAACTGATTCAAGCATGGTGAAGATGTTATTTTCCAGTTCATAAAGGTGATACTTATTTCTTTGTAGACAGTGTGTCTCTTGTAGGCAGTGAGCCTCTTGTGAGCAGTGTGCTCGGGCAGTAAGCCCTAATTGGCATGTGCCATTTGTTCTTTTCTATTCTTCTAATAGAGAATACATTCTTGGGTTAATCACCCCATGGTTTTTCCCTTAACCAGGTTTTCCACGTCAAAATCTTGGTGTCTTATGTGTTGATATGTTTCTGCTTTTGATTTGAATGCATTATGGTTCATGATTAATATTTTGCTAATCACTAAAGGAGATTCAAGTGTTTAATTTGAGAAAGTTTCGCACAACTGATTCACCCCCCCTCTCAGTTGTGTGCCCTAAGTCTAACAAAGCAAGGCTTAGGATTTGAGAAAGGAGAAAGTTTAAGATCAAGTCAAGATAACTTTCAGATGAAGCAAAACAAAGGGAACCAATTCAAGAGTCAAATAAGAAGACCTAGAAGAACTCCAGTTAGACAATCAAATGCTCAAAGGTACCCATCTTTCAATGGCCATTGTTTTAATTTCAAAACGTTTGGTCATAAAGCTACTCAATGTAGGAGTAGAATAAATTAGAATGTTCCATCATTCTTTGGTCAATGTTTCAATTGCAAGAAAATTGGTCATAGATCAAATGAATGCAAAAGTCTGGTAAGAAATGGATTTCATAATTCAAGGAATACTCAATCATTCAATGGAAGATGTTTTGCTTGCAATAGATTTGGACACATGGCTAATCAATGCAAATCAAGGATGAATTCATTCAGAGGAAGGAATCAAGGACAAGGAAACATTGTGTGCTACAATTGTAACAAGTTTGGACATGTTGCAAGATTTTGCAGAAGCAAGAATGTGAAAAGAAACTACTATGCTGAAGAAAGGAAAACATAACAGAGGAATGATAAGCAAAAAGAAAAAGTTGATCTGGTTGAAACTAAGAAAGAAATGGACAAGATCTGGATCAAGAAAGAAGTAATTGAAGTCAAGGACTGATCCGCACCAACATCTGGTGCAGATACTTCCTTCAGGAAATGAATTTGTGAGCTCTGGCTCAGGGGGAGCTGCAATGAAAATCTTAATCCCCAACCAGACTATCAGTGTTGAGATCCAGCATGAAGAGATGTTGAAATAATTCATATGACAGATCTTTTCAAGGAAATTTTTGAAGAATAGGATCAAACGCGGAACACTGCGGAGCAATCCTAATGAGACTACATTATGCAGAGATGTGTTTAATAGCTTTATAATAGGAGCATTTATGGTGATTAGGTCAAAACATATAAAGGATTAAAAGAGGGGATCATTCAATAGAAAATTCATCCACCATTCAAACTATCAAGTGTCTAAGGCAAATTGAAGAAAAATTCCAAGTGACTTAGAGATCTCCAAAGCAATTCAAGCCAAAGCAATCTTAGGCAAAGGAAACCCCAATCCAGATAAAGAGGTATTTTTTGTTTGAAACTTTACCACAAATTTGTTCAATTATTCGTGGAAATGGCAACACCACATGTAATCGATATAACTGAAAGACTGACTTGCCAAAATTCAAGAAACATCCTTTCAAGTCAACAGAAGTAGATCAAATAGGTGCATTTTTTGATATACCATATGAAGATGGCAGATTCACAGACCTATATCTGAAGCATCTAAGCGGTGATCATTTTGAGCTAAAAGAAGAATACAAAGATCTGGAGGAGAAGAAATTCATTCAATATAAAGACTTCCCTACATTTGCAGAAGATGAATGGGTCTGGCATGTCTTGAACAGAATCCACAA
This sequence comes from Cunninghamia lanceolata, assembly GCA_027924645.1. Lineage (NCBI taxonomy): Eukaryota > Viridiplantae > Streptophyta > Pinopsida > Cupressales > Cupressaceae > Cunninghamia > Cunninghamia lanceolata. The sequence goes on from BSBN01001310.1 coordinate 3,346,801, forward strand.
TGAATTCATGTGGTTGGAACAACCCTTCAACATCACCAAGGATGCAATTAGGGGGGTCATCCCACAATAATGGGTTACACTTTTTGGCCAAATTTAACATTGAAATCAACATTTTGAACTAGATCTTCACTTTCTAACACCTATAGCCCTAAACCGTTATGAATTTGAAGATGATGTGAACTAGTGATTTGTGAGATTTTGTTTGTAGATTCTAAATATATTTTTTTTAAAAAAATTGGAGTTAAATTGTAAAAAAATTTGCGTCTCCTTTGATAACTAGTTTTTAATAGTAAACAACATTTTTTTAAAGTGATGTGTATTCTGTAGCACACAACTTATTTTCTACAAAGGATAAAATTTTGATTCTTTTGAATTTATATTGGTAACACCAATATATAGGGCATGCATTTGGTTTCATAATGTTTTGTTGAATATTTTTTTAATTAAGTTTTGAAGTCAAACCAATTGTAATTTAGACATAGGCATATTTCGTAAAACATAACTTTCTTGGTATGTATCGAAATTCAATTTATTTATTTTTGTTGAAACAAGGACATCAATACCTAGGGCATAGATATTTTTTAGAATTTTTTTTCACTAATTTACTAATTTTCCATGTGTGTAGAACAGAGAACTTGATGTTCGGTGAAAAACCTACATTCACAAGAAATAAAAAATAAATATAATAATCAAATTAAATATATTTAAAATTATACTTTTTGGGAAGCTTATAATAAGAACTACATACTTACAAAACATAAATTTTAAATGAATTTATGTGATCCCCCAAAAGGTAAATCAAAAATAGTTTTTTATCAGCATTTTGATAGGTGTAGAGGAGATTCCATTATAGGTATGGTTTAAAACTAGCGGGGTTCTATCCAAGGGGGTTTGAATCTAAGGGAGTTTGATCAAACCCTCTTCAATTAAAATCCTTTAAATGGAACCTTTCAAGGCTTAAATTATTATATTTTCTAAAAATATGTGATTTCAGAAAAATCAGGATGTCCTAGAAAGTGTAACCCATTATTGTGGCAACACCTAGGGTTGTGACTGGACTAAGCTATAAAGAATGACATAGTAATGGTGGCCATTGGAGTGAAATTTGATAAAAGGTCTTTAACAATCAATGATATTGAAGATCACGGTGTAAGATTTGCATCCATGGTGTTGGGATACAAAGTCTATTTCACCAACCGAGAGAACTCTGTCTCCGGTGCTGCGATATACACTGCCTATCAGATGATCAAGGAGAATGTAGACTATGATATTTGTGAATTTCTCCAACAACAAGTGATGGAGAACCTGAAAAAGACAAAAGAAAATAAATATCCCTTCAAATTTGGTACATTAATCATCTGTTTATTTTTCTACTTCATGCATGAGTTGCCAAATATGAAGAATTTGTTTTGGTTAAATAGTCAGTCAGTTGCTGTACAAATTAGGGATCATTTAAATAGCATTGGAAACTATGATGAACAAAATATGGCCCTATGGGGCTATTTCAAGAACTTCCAGAGAATTATGCAATCAAGAGAAAGAATTCCAAAAGTAATTGTGGAAAAATACAAGGATGACATATGCTTTATTATAACCAAAGACCAATGCATGATGGAGGTTGTTGAGCTTATAATTGTTTGGGTTATGCCAATGGGCTATGAAGTAGATGGAGCTATTCTGGATAACTATGCACAACACATACTAAGCAAGCCCCGGGATCCCAAAGAGGAAAGATTTGGAACGTATGAAGAGTTGTCTACTAAAATTCATGTTGAAGTAAGAAAACCTAAAATCTCCAAGAAAATGCGGAGAGTGGCAGAGGACTTCACTCTGAGACAAGGCTTCACAAAAGAACAAGAGAAAGAAGCAAGGAAAAAAGCACAAGATGAAAAGGTAGGAAAATAAAAGAGAGAAAGTGAACCAATTAAAGCTCCAGAAGAACCCAAGAGAAAACTTGAAAAACTAGAGGTGTCAAGAAGGAGAACTAGAGGATCTACCTCTGTAGAAGTTGCATCTATTCCCTCTGATCCCACACCATCTGCAAGTGTGGAAACTCTTGTCACTAGTCAAAAAAGGAAGAAAACAAAGGCTAAAAGAATGCGTGTAAGCATTGCAATCGATGAGGAAGAGATAGAAATAGATGAAGAAGTCAAAAGAATGAAAACTAAGGCTCCCAAAGTCTCTGTAAGAAGTAAAGGGACAACCTCTGGAAAGGACACAACAAAGAAAAGGGCAAGGTAAAATGTATCATAGCTGATGAGTGCCAAGTAGCACCCATGAAATACATCTTTTTACCTCTCTTTTTCCTCCCTTCTTATTCCATTGTCCTGATGACTGCACCAAAATAGGCTAACAAGATTGTTCTAATGATGATTATAAGAGATGAATTACTTAAGATCATGATTTCTGATTGAAGGACTAATGTGCATTGAATTGATGGAAATATGCAGAAATCTTCTCTTTTTGAATCAATAGGTGCAGGTGCTCGAGTAGACAATTTTGTACATCTCCGGAGGTAGTCCTAATGATCTCCAAAGCTGACATTAGACTGCCACGACTGGTCTCCAATGTTTCAAATTTGATTGGAGAGGTTTTTGGGATAAGAATGTGAAGCATCTCCAAAGCTGGACTGAAGTCTTGAGCATCTCCAGAGCTGAACGAGGTCACAAACATATCTCCGAAGCTACAGACAAAAACATACATCTCCGATGCCTCTTTAGAACAGTGCAGATTTCCAGCATAGCTGTCAGTCATACACTTCCAATGGTGATCAGGATGCTCCCGATGTTACTCAAATCATCACCTAAGTAATTAAGGGCAGTTATAGTAAACTGTTAGAAGTTTTTATCTCTTTTTGATTTTGCATGAGTTATTGATAAACTGATTTAAATATCTATATTTCAGGGCATCGCTGCCCAACTGTATTTAAAAACTAAGACTCAGATTTAGTATGGACTGTTGTTCCACTAAATCTATTTTAATTGCATGGATATTCATTCTGAAGTTAGACTGTTAGTAGAATAAAGAGATTGATGTTATCTCTTAGATGAACTAGTAGAATAGGGTGAGTGATCTCTCATCACAGATTTAGATATAAACTTACAGAAGTAGCAGCAGAAGAGGACAGTGATTATTTTTCTAATTTTTGTAACCTTATTTGATATAGACATTTTCTGAATACAAAGTGGATGGAAGTGGACTGAATTGAGTTGTGATATTATTCTCTTGTACTGATTCTTTACTTTAGTCTTTAGCCCTAAGGGTGTGGAGCAAGGGTCCACTCTCACCACCAAGGTAGAAGGTTGGTACTGTTGTTTTGTTGTTTTAGATTCTATTTAAAGATAGTTATTGTTTTCATAAGTAAATGCATGTTTCAATTGAAAGGAATAATCTAGATTTACTTTAAAGCAATTCATTGTTTAGTTTTGTTTTCAGCATTCTTGGAATTCATTTTATAGCAGACTAATCCGTATTGTTAGTTTCTTTAAAGCAGTAAAGGTCATTAGAGTTAGTTAGATAAAATTGGCAACTATAGGATTCCTAATTGCAGATAGTCAAGGACACGGCCCTAGATTTGACAAAAGAAATATGATTAAATGATGAGGTACGACCCTTGTCATTTTTGGCGCCATTGTCAGGGATATTGCGTTAATTAGGAAAACTTAGCTAAATAGTTTTAGGATAGATCTGTATGGTTAGAGATAGAGATTCAAAAGGAAGATACATAAAACAAACACCCCATCAACAAACTATAGGAGAAAGCAGTGGGATGGCACAAGATCTTATTGAAGAGAGACAACTAGAACCTACCTTGGAAGCTGCATCTGAAATTAATAATCCTTTCAATCCTCCAAATCTTCACTCGCTGACTATATCTAAGAATTTCAACAAAAATTCCAAGCAGATCCTTTGATAGAACCTAATTTCCTAGAACCTCAAGGAGAAGAACCAGAACTAGACATGGATGATAATCATGATAATCATGAAGATGAGGAAAATCAAGCTCCAAGAACCTTCTCATATCCAATTGTTCTGGCTGCTAGAGATAATGCCCCTATGAAATATATTTCACCTGCACACTTGCCAAATTTTAGGGGTCTTGCTTCTAAGGATCCAAATCAGTTTTTGTTTGAATTCAAAGTGGTATGCCAGACTTATGATTATGGATCAAATAATCAAAAACTCAAACTGTTTTCCTCAACCCTAAAGGATTCTGCAATGAGATGGTTTATGAGCCTGCCCCAAAATTCCATCCATTCCTGGGATCAGATGGAGATAGAATTCTTGGGAAAATACCAGGACTATTGTAGAATTAGTGATAAGAATGAGGAATTATTCAAAATTAAATAGAGAGAGGAAGAGACATTAGAGGATTATGTGGATAGGTTCAACTTTGCTTTGAGAAGATATGGTAACCCTGTAAATCATTCTTTGGCCAGAACCCTGGTTGTAAAAGGATTAGACAAAGAATCAAAATAGGCACTGGATCTGATGGGAAAAGAGAATATCAACAAAATGGATATGCCTGTTATAGAAGAACTCTGTAGGAACTATTCCAAAACCCAAGATGGGGTGAGAACGCTCAAATCTTTCAAAGGGAAGAATGAAATAGGATAGCTAATGGAAGAGATTACAAGTCTGAAAACAGATATTCTGGTCCAACTAAATACCACGTTGGATGGGATTCAAGCAAAAATTAGAACAACTGATCAAGGTAGAATAACTGAACCACTCTCCATTTATTGTCCTAGGTGTAGAAACAAGCATCTCTTGAGAGAATGCCCTTTACACGAGTCAGAGATCTTTCAGATCTGTGACAAGGAACATCCTACTAGTCAATGTAGTCAACTTCCAACCCTAAAAAGGTTGAGTAAGAAGAATACCATCATAGAAGAAGAGTTGAACTATGTAGGACAAAAACAAGCTAGGAATTTCCCTTATAATCAGTATCCAAACCAGCCTTCTTACAGAGGTCCTTCTAATTGGGGAAATAATCAATGGGATCCAACTTGGCATGGGCCTCAAAATAATCTTCCTTGGGGACAACAGGATTGACCAAATCAACAATGGCAAAACCAACATTGGCAAAATTAGCCCTGGGGAAATCAATAGTGGCCACCACAATTCGGATCACAAAACATGCAGCCTCAATGGGGTCCTCAATAGGGATATAATTAACAATACCAGGGACAACCTAGACATTTCCAACCTCAACAAAAAGCATTACTAACTGGACCCCCCAACACACAAGGTCAGTCACAAAATGAACTAGTTAGAAAACCACCCTTACCAACTCAACCTATACCAAATCCACGAAATAAACAGGGAGAAGCTATTTACATGACAGAACAAGAAAACATGGCTGATATTAACACTATATATCCTAATAATCTCCAGCTGCATTCTGGGAAAGCATTCTCAAGACCATATCCTCTAACTATAGTTGAAGTAACCAATGATGTGGAACCTAAAACTTCATCCACTCAACTTCCAGAGGAGATTACTACTAAAACAGTGCAAAAAGAATAATCCTTGGATAACTCTAGAATTCCTCCTAAAAGGATGACTCTGAAGAACATTTCTAGAAACATTTCTGGTAAGAGCTCCGGAGATGCTCCAGAGATGGAAAAATTAGCACCATACCCAGAACGGCTCAAACAGCATGTTCCCTAGAAAAAGATCTTACAAAAAAAAGTCCAATCTACCCTGGAATCAAAACTATTACAAGAAATTAGACAACTGAACCTTGAAAGTCTACTCCTCCAAGCAATCAGAGATGTGCCAGAACTGAACCAATTCATCAAACAACATTGTGTCAAAACACAGGGCAGGAAGAAAAACTTTCCTTATACCATACAGGTGGAAGGGAAAGTAGTAGATCTACTGATGGGAGAAATGCTCCTCCCAAAATATGGAGACCCTAGAAATTCTGTCATAACTATTTACATCTCAGGGGTAGAAATTTCAAATGTTTTGGTTGATTTGGGAGCAGCAATAAATGTGATGACAGTTCATACAATAGATAAATTAGCCCTAACAGGTATCCAATCCACATCTACAATCCTTCAACTTGCTGACCAGTTAGTAGCTATTCCAAAAGGGGTGATTACTGATGTTCCAGTTGTGATAGAATCATGGGAATTCCTAGTAGACTTCCTGATATTAGAACCAAGAAACCAGAGAAATGCTTATCTAGTGATATTAGGAAGACCATGGCTGGCTATAGCAGCAACATCTATTGATTGTCAAACTGGGGATATGGTCATTTCTAATGGGATAGATTTGAAGAAAATATCTTTGTATCCTCCAGCTAAACTATCAATACATTATACAAGAAGAGTATGGGTAGATGAGCCAGATAACCTGGAAAACAGTGCCTCAGTATCTATGGTTACCATCAAGGAACATTTGGGTGAGTTGGAAGAAGAAATCTACTATGATACAATAGAAGATATTACCCACATTCTAATCAATGGGGATGTAATAGAGCTTGCCCAAGATTCTAGAAGAGAACTTCTCACTTCTGCTCATTGTACCCTAGAAAATATCATTCCTTGTGGAGAGACCTTTTACAGAGACTTAGCCACATTCCACATGTTGCTTCCACATTCTTGTCCCCTCAATACCATGACTCCAGTATATGGATTGACTACATCCATGGATCAAATCACAAAACAGGTCATGATTTTACTAGGAAAAACACTTAATATCAACACTCAGTTAGCAGTTAGGAAGAAAAACTTATCCAACTCATGATTACCCATTCAACAGCTTTTGCTTGGGAATACCAAGATATGAAGGGCATCCCTCCTGAGATCTATACCCATCATATATACACTAAAGATGTCAAACCTGTCAGACAACCCTAGAGAAGATTCAATCCTACTTTAAAAGAGATTGTTAAGACTGAAATAAGCACGGTTTATATATCCAATCTCAGACAGTCAATGGGTCTCACCCCTAGTCATAGTGCCTAAAAAGAATGGGAAATAGAGAGTGTGTATTGACTATAGAGAGTTAAACAAAGCTACAAAAAAGGACTACTTTCCCTTACCATTCATTGACCAAGTACTAGACAACCTTGCTAGGAGAAAGTATTTTTCCTTCCTAGATGGGTTCAATGGGTATAACCAAATTTAAGTAGTGTTGCAAGTATGAGGTGAACAAGTGTTGTCATTGATGTCAACATACTCATATTACATCAACAAGAAGGATTGGATGAGCTGTGTGTTGAGGATATTGAGAAAATTACCCTCAGTCAGGAACAGTAAAGAACAGTGATGAGAATAAGGCAAATATAGTGGATAGGTTGAGAACCGGAGGATGCGGATTAAAGGGTTTGCAGATATGAGTCTTGAGATGCTTCAGTCAAGTTTTCAGAGGTCCGCATGAAGACCTGAAGAAGATATGGCTGTCTGTGTGGAACCGGTTCCGGCAAGTGCTTAGAGGTGACAGAGGATCACAGAAAGGTCTGGTGAGGTCCGGAATTGTACAATCCTAATCTGCGGATTGGAAAGAGTATTTGTGATGTCCTTGTGATGTGCCATCTCGAGTTGTGTATGATTTGGAGGTCCGGAAGTACCTCTTGCATTATGACAGTGGCGACAGACTGTGTTCTTGAAGTTCCGGATGAGGAAGACAAGAGATTCCAACAAGTAAAGGAAGTGCGGATGTATCCGGACATTCAGGCAGGCTTGTTAAGTTTTCTGGATCGTGTTGAGGTTGTGTTGTTAATCCGCATTGATAGTAGAGCCCGGAATTGAAGTTATTCTTCCGGATGAAGTTCTTGCTCTGTTTAGCCGACCGGATGAGTTGTTCATCCTGCGAATGTTCTTGTGGTGGCCGACCGGATGTGTTATTCATCTTGCGGATACTCTTATGATTGTTTGCCGACTTAGATGTTTGATCCTAAGTCAATGTCTTGTATAAATAACGGTCTGTGAGTTCATTTCGGTGTGTGGTGTGTGGATGAGTGTGGCATAGCGAAGAGAAGTGCGAAAGGTAGAACAGAGGTTCTTGGGCTTAATTGGAACTGATCCAGACATGGTAGAGATGTCATTCTCCAGTTCAAGACTGTGATTTTTATCACTTTGTAGACAGTGTGTCTCCTTGTAGGCAGTGGGCCTCTTTGTGAGCAGTGTGCTCGGGCAGTGAGCCCTAATTGGCATGTGCCATACATTTTTCTTTATTCTTCTAACAGAGAATAATTCTTGGGTTAATCACCCCGTGGTTTTTCCCTTAACCGGGTTTTCCACGTCAAAATCTTGGTGTTCAATGTGTTGATGCTTATCTGCTCTTGTGTTTATGTATTATGCTTCCATGGATGATTAATTGATATGCTACTAACTAACAACAAAGAATCAAGTGTTTGAAAGAGCAAGAAGTTTTATACAACTGATTCACCCCCCCCTCTCAGTTGTATCCCCTAGATCCAACAATTGGTATCAGAGCCAAGTTCCTCTGATAGGAGCTTAACCGCTTGAGGAGATCCAGGATGTCGTCATACAAGAAGGATAGTCCGAAGTTCGATGGAACCAACTTCACTCTCTGGAAAGGTCGCATGAAGTGTCACTTGGAATGTATGGGAAAAGCATACTTGGCTATGGTTTCAAAACCATATGTACCTCCACAAGGTGGTCCGACAACTCTGAATGAAATCACAGAAGCTGAAAACAATCTGCGAACCAAGGAAGCTCTTCTAAGTGCATTGAATGACTCAGATCTCTCGAATGTTATTGACCTACCAACTGCATATGAGATCCTGACTAAACTGGAACTTCTGTATGAAGGAGATGAGTTTGTCAAAAGTGCAAGGTTGCAAAGTCTGAAAGGGAAATTTGAAAGATTGAAAATGAGAGATGATGAAAACATCACTACCTTTATGCCAAGAGTAAATGAGCTGGTATGTGGAATCAGAAATGCTGGTGGAACTTTAGATGAAAATGAGATTGTCTGCAAAATCCTAAGATCTCTTCCTGCTGCCTACAAAATCAAGGTTGCTGCCATTGATGAATTCAGAGCCCACACAACTGTCACAAGAGAACAACTGGCTGGCAAACTAGCTGCATTTGAAATGACCGAGTTTGGAGATGATCCTCCCAAGACTGAATCTACTTTCAAAGCCAGTGCCTATGTGAAAGGCAAACAGAGATTTGATCCGGGAGAAAACTCATCAAGGAAAATGTCATGGTACGATCAAGCAAGAAGAGACATGGAAGAAGAAGAAGCAGAAACAACTCAACTTGAAGCCCTCATTGCAAAGAGACTGCCAAGAGGATCCGGTAAGTATGAAGGAAAACTACCCTTTAAGTGTTTCAACTGCAATAAGATTGGTCATTTTGCTTCAAGATGTCCGGAAAGATCTGCAAGGTCTAATACTAACAGACAAAGGTTTCAAAAGAATTGCTATTATGTTCATGAAGAAGATGACAATGAAGGAGTAACAGATGATGAATCAGAACTAGGAAGCAAATTCAGAAATGAGTGGGTGTTTATTGCCATCAAGGAAGAAGATTCAATACTCTCTGAATCTGTCAATCACAAAGTTGTTGAAAAAGCTTTGGCTGCTCAGGTGGAAGAAAAGGATGATTGGGTTATTGACAGTGGATGTTCTCACCATATGACTGGTGACAAGAATAAGTTCTTGAATTTGGAAAGGTATGAAGGAGGAATGGTAAAGTTTGGTGACAATTCTGCTGGTAGAATCAGAGGCAGGGGAACTATTTCCTTCGATGGAAAGAGCAAAACAGGTAACGTACTGTATGTTGAAGGATTGAAGCACAATCTTCTTAGTGTTGGTCAGTTGGTGGACAAAGGCTATGATCTCCGGTTCAAAAATGGAAAATGCAGAATCTTGACAAACTCCGGAACTGAGATTGCATCCGGTACTCAGACAAAAGGTAATATCTTTCATCTGGTTGGTTCAAATAAAAGTTGTTTGTTTGCTCAAATTGATCAGAGTTGGTTATGGCATAGAAGAATGTGCCATGTAAATTTTGATAACATCATCAAGATAAGCAATACTCAGGCCGTAAGAGATCTTCCAAAATTGATGAAACCTACAAATAGTTTGTGCAAAGAATGTCAGCTAGGTAAACAAAGCAGAGTCTCTTTCAAAAGCAAAGATCAGTCTTCTACCGAACTATTGGAATTAGTACATACTGATCTCTGTGGTCCGACAAGAATCAAGAGTCTGCAAGGTGATAGATATTTCATGTTGTTAATTGATGATCATTCCCAGATGATGTGGGTTACCTTTCTAAAAGAAAAATCAGAAGCATTTGAGAAGTTCAAAATCTTCAAAGCTATGGTAGAGAATCAAACCGGATTGAAACTAAAGTGTCTAAGGTCTGATAGAGGTGGTGAATTTACATCTGGTGAATTCATTGATTTTTGTGAGAAGCAGGGTATAAGGAGACAGTTGTCTGCTCCTAGGACTCCACAGCAGAATGGAGTGGTTGAGAGAAAGAACCGGACCATTCAGGAAGCTGCCAGGACAATGATGTTGGAAGCAAATGTTCCTCAAATATTTTGGAAGGAAGCTATCAGCACTGCAGTCTACACTCTCAATCGAGTTCAAATCAGAAACAACACCGGTAAGACCCCCTATGAACTCTGGTTTGGCATCACTCCTACTGTGAAATATTTCAGAGTATTTGGTAGCAAGTGTTATATTAAAAGAGATGAAGATCTAGGAAAGTTTGATGCTAGAAGTGATGAAGGAATTTTCTTGGGTTACTCCACTCAAAGCAAAGCATACCGATGTTACAATAAGAGATTGAGGAAGATAATAGAAAGCACCAATGTGAAAGTCGATGAAGGAATTGAGAAGCCTTCAAGATTTTATGAGTTTGATGAAGATGACCAAGACAGTGTTCAAGGACCTCAATCCTCTCCGGTGAGACAGAGTCAGCCTGATCCGGTAAATCAGGAAGAAGAGATAGGTTTGAATGAGCCTGATCAAGAAGCAGCAGTGCAGGATACTCCCAAAATTCCAAGGTATGTAAGACTGAACCACTCTGAAGACCAGATCATAGGTGACAAAAGCAAAGGTGTACAAACTAGAAGGAATGTTGCTCAAAATCAGGATGAATGTTGTCTGATTTCAAAGATTGAACCTAAAACAATAAATGAAGCCTGCAATGATGAAAACTGGACCAAAGCAATGAAAGATGAATTGATGCAAATTGAGAAAAATCACACTTGGGATCTTGTTCCCAGACCTAGAGACAGGAATGTAATTGGAACCAAGTGGGTCTTCCGGAACAAACTAAATGAAGCTGGTGAAGTAATCAGAAACAAAGCTAGATTGGTCTGCAAAGGCTACTCTCAAATAGAAGGAATTGACTTTGAAGAGACTTTTGCTCCGGTGGCAAGAATTGAAGCAGTCAGATTACTTCTTGCAATTGCTGCCTTCAAAGACTTCAAGGTATATCAGATGGATGTCAAGTCTGCCTTCCTAAATGGTGATCTGGAAGAAGAAGTCTACATTGAACAACCGGATGGATTTCAATTGTCTGATAATGATGATATGGTCTGCAAGTTGAAGAAAGCTTTGTATGGATTGAAGCAAGCCCCAAGAGCATGGTATGAAAGGTTGGATAAGCATCTTGTGCAGATTGGATTCAACAAAGGTACTGCTGACAGTAACTTATATTTCAAAATTGATCATGAAAACATATTGATTGTTGAAGTGTTTGTGGATGATATCATTTTTGGAGGAAGAGATAGTATGTGCAAAACTTTTGCAAATCAGATGAAAAGTGAGTTTGAAATGTCTATGCTTGGTGAAATGAATTTCTTCTTGGGTCTGCAAATTACTCAAACAAAAGAAGGGATCTTCATTTCTCAGACCAAATATGTGAAAGAATTGTTAAGAAAATTTGGTATGGAAGACTCAAAACCTATGAACACTCCTATGGCAACCGGATGTAAGTTAAGCAAAGATGATGACTCTCCAAAGGCAGATCAGACAAAATATAGATCAATGATTGGTGGATTGTTGTATCTCACTCAAACTAGACCAGATATAATGCAGGCTGTTGGTCTTGTGGCAAGATTCCAGGCTGATCCTAGAGAATCTCATGTTATGGCAATCAAAAGAATTTTTAGGTACTTGAAAGGAACAGTTGAGTATGGTCTGTGGTACCCTAGAGATCCGGATTTCTCTCTTCATGCTTACACAGATGCAGATTGGGCAGGAGATGTGGATGACCGGAAGAGCACTAGTGGTGGAGCATTCTTTTTGGGGAAGAGATTGGTTTCTTGGCTAAGCAAGAAACAAGATGCAATATCTCTGTCTACAACTGAAGCAGAATACATTGCAGCAGCAGGTAGTTGCACTCAAATCTTATGGATGAAGCAGATGCTAAGAGACATCAAAGTTGAATATGAGGAGCCTATCACAATTTTCTGTGATAATTCAAGTGCAATTAATATTTCTAAGAATCCGGTATTGCACTCTAAGACTAAGCACATATCTATCAAATTTCACTTTTTGAGAGAACTAGTAAACAAGGAAGAAGTCAGATTGGAGTATGTTCCCTCCAAGGATCAGATTGCAGATATCTTTACAAAACCTCTTCCCAAGGACTCTTTTGAATATCTCTGGGAGAAGTTAGGGGTCATGGCCCCTCCGGTGATAAACTAAGATGCACTGATGTGCATCAGTCCGGTGGATATCACAGTCATATCTTGTGATCCGGATTGATGATGGGGAGCTGCTACTAAGGGGGAGCAGCTGGTATGATTCTGATGTATTAGAATTGCAAGTATGAGCCCTTTGCCATTGATGTCAAAGGGGGAGAGAAGACATGTGAAAAATAAGTGGTTAATGATCAAAGGGGGAGAGAAGACATGTAAAAAGTTGTTGTTGATAGGGAGAGCTGTGACAGAAAGGAGAAGTTCTTGTCTTGATGGTTTTTCACATCACATGTTGCCATCAATGACAAAGGGGGAGATTGTTGCAAGTATGAGGTGAACAAGTGTTGTCATTGATGTCAACATACTCATATTACATCGACAAGAAGGATTGGATGAGCTGTGTGTTGAGGATATTGAGAAAATTACCCTCAGTCAGGAACAGTAAAGAACAGTGATGAGAATAAGGCAAATATATTGGATAGGTTGAGAACCGGAGGATGCGGATTAAAGGGTTTGCAGATATGAGTCTTGAGATGCTTCAGTCAAGTTTTCAGAGGTCCGCATGAAGACCTGAAGAAGTTATGGCTGTCTGTGTGGAACCGGTTCCGGCAAGTGCTTAGAGGTGACAGAGGATCACAGAAAGGTCCGGTGAGGTCTGGAATTGTACAATCCTAATCTGCGGATTGGAAAGAGTATTTGTGATGTCCTTGTGATGTGCCATCTCGAGTTGTGTATGATTTGGAGGTCCGAAAGTACCTCTTGCATTATGACAGTGGCGACAGACTGTGTTCTTGAAGTTCCGGATGAGGAAGACAAGAGATTCCAGCAAGTAAAGGAAGTGCGGATGTATCCGGACATTCAGGCAGGCTTGTTAAGTTTTCTGGATCGTGTTGAGGTTGTGTTGTTAATCCGCATTGATAGTAGAGCCCGGAATTGAAGTTATTCTTCTAGATGAAGTTCTTGCTCTGTTTAGCCGACCGGATGAGTTGTTCATCCTGCGAATGTTCTTGTGGTGGCCGACCGGATGTGTTATTCATCTTGCGGATACTCTTATGATTGTTTGCCGACTTAGATGTTTGATCCTAAGTCGATGTCTTGTATAAATAACGGTCTGTGAGTTCATTTCGGTGTGTGGTGTGTGGATGAGTGTGGCATAGCGAAGAGAAGTGCGAAAGGCAGAACAGAGGTTCTTGGGCTTAATTGGAACTGATCCGGACATGGTAGAGATGTCATTCTCTAGTTCAAGACTGTGATTTTTATCACTTTGTAGACAGTGTGTCTCCTTGTAGGCAGTGGGCCTCTTTGTGAGCAGTGTGCTCGGGCAGTGAGCCCTAATTGGCATGTGCCATACATTTTTCTTTATTCTTCTAACAGAGAATAATTCTTGGGTTAATCACCCCGTGGTTTTTCCCTTAACCGGGTTTTCCACATCAAAATCTTGGTGTTCAATGTGTTGATGCTTATCTGCTCTTGTGTTTATGTATTATACTTCCGTGGATGATTAATTGATATGCTACTAACTAACAACAAAGAATCAAGTGTTTGAAAGAGCAAGAAGTTTTATACAACTGATTCACCCCCCCCCCTTCTCAGTTGTATCCCCTAGATCCAACAAGTAGCACCTGAAGATCAGGAAAAAACCACTTTCACCTATTCTTGGGGAACATTTGCCTACAAAGTTCTTCCATTTGGACTATGTAATGCTCCAACCACATTTCAGAGGCTTGTTTTAGCCATTTTTGCTAAATTAGCTAATGAGTACATGGAGGACTATATGGATGACTTTACTGTGTATGGGGACAAATTTGAAGAAGCTCTCATAAACCTTGAGAAAGTACTAAAATGTTGTGAGAAGAATCAATTATCCCTGAGCCATGAAAAGTGCTTCATGATGGTGGAGGAAGGAATTCTATTGGGACACCACATTTCAGCAAACGGGATCAAAGTAGACCAAAACAAAATAGAAGTGATCAAACAATTACCTTCACCCAAAAATCAGACAGATGTTAGAAGCTTTCTGGGTCATGCAGGCTACTATAGGAGATTTATAGAAAATTTCAGCAGAATAGCTAACCCCCTGTTTACCCTGCTTAACAAAGACACAAAATTCTTATGGACAGAAGACTGTCAATCAGCATTAGAAACCCTAAAAGAGAAGCTTACTGTCACCCCTATTTTGAGAGGACCTAATTGGACTTTACCATTCCACATACAAACTAGTGATTCAAATGAGTCCATTGGGGTGGTCTTAGGATAGAAGGAGGAAGGAGAAAATATGCATGCCATCTATTACATCAACAAAAACCTTACCTCTACAGAAAGAAATTACACCACAACTAAAGAAGAATTCTTGGCAGTCGTCTATGCTATAAACAAATTTAGGCATTATATCACTGGATATAAAATATTTGTACATACTGATCATGCAGCCATCAGGTACTTAATGAATAAGCTAGTAGTGGGTGCAAGGATCATTAGGTGGTTGTCGTTGTTGCAAGAATTTGACATTACCATAGTTGATAATTCAAGCAAATTTAATTTGGTTGTTGACTTTCTGTCAAGATTGTATACAGGAGGAGAGAACCAGCCAGTGGAGGACAGGTTTCCAGATGAACATCTTTTTGCTATCTCCTCTACTATACCTTGGTTTGCTGACATAGCTAATCTCTTAGCTACAATATTGTATCCATGCCATTTTACCTCAAAACAAAGGAAACACTTAATTAAGGAAAGCTCATCTTATAAATGGTTAAATGGTTTGCTATTTAAATGTGGTCCTGATTTCATTTTACGCAGGTGTTTAAAAGTTGATGAAATTTTTGATGTGTTGAGAGCGTGTCATGATGAACCATCTGGTAGGCATTATTCTTCCCACAGAACCATCCACAAGATCCTAGGAGCTGATTACTACTGGCCCTCTATTCATAAGGATACTAAGAAGTATGTGCAACAGTGTGATCAGTGCTAAAGGATGGGATAGCCAACCTTCACCCAGGAGATGTTACTGCATCCTCAAGTAATGATAGAACCATTTGAACAGTGGGGTCTAGACTTTGTGGGACCAATTTCCCCACCTTCATCAGGCAAAGAGTATATTCTGGTATGCATAGACTATGTGACCAAATGGGCTGAGGTTCAAGCTTTGCAATTTGCAAGAGAAGAGAAAGTTGTTGATTTCCTTTATAATAAGATTTTCTTGAGGTTTGGAGCCCCAAGATCCATAGTTTCAGATAGAGGACCTCAGTTTACTTCATAGGTAATCAGAGCATTCACAGATTTATATCAAGTTAAGCACAGGAAATCTTCACCTTACCATCCTCAAGCCAATGGGCAGGTAGAGGTGACTAATAAGGAACTTGAGAACATTCTGTTGGTTTTTCTTCTGAATCAGCATTAGGGTTTTCCAGTTCTAATGCACAGGCAGATTCAGCCAACTGAATACAGGAGGTTGCGTGAGCTCCTCCCCTTCACTTCTGGTTCTGCCGCACCAAGGGGGGTTTCCCTACTTGATAAAAGTATAACCTTGACTAGCTCAATGACAGAAGGATTTAACT
The DNA here is from genome assembly GCA_027924645.1 of Cunninghamia lanceolata. Classification (NCBI taxonomy): domain Eukaryota; kingdom Viridiplantae; phylum Streptophyta; class Pinopsida; order Cupressales; family Cupressaceae; genus Cunninghamia; species Cunninghamia lanceolata. Next base: position 3,362,997 of record BSBN01001310.1, read on the forward strand.
TGACATCAATAGGCAGAATACTCTCATGTATGGACCAAGATTTGTGTAACAGATCACAAGGTTGGCAACATTCTTGGAAATGATGTCTGGTTGGGTATGAGAGCATGCAGAGGTTCCTAATCCTAATCCTACAACTAACAGATGGAAGGATGAGATGGTTTGAAATGGTGTTTGGAGTTATGGGACTTTCCTAGACCCATTGAACAGACAAATTCCCAAACCAGTGCCTTATGTGGGCAGTAGAGTCATATCTAAAACTGTAAATGTCTCCCCATGACAACATAAATTCATATCCAGAGGACCTAAGAATAATGCTACTGCCTAACAGCAACATGTCCAAGAAAGAGTATCATTAATGATCATACTTAACAGATCCTATGATGCAATCTATTTCCCTTTGTATCTGATCAAAAGCCTATTTAACCACTCCTTGAGCAGACGCAATAAATCAAACACACAGTATGCATATACTGAAAAACTTGGAAGCCTTTGACAACCTTGTTTGAAAGGAAAACAAATGACATACAGGAGACAATCAGAAACAATACACACACAGGTGTTTTTCATTTAAAATCAATCTGCATAGAAGGTCATCACAGAGAAAATCATCATTTACAATCCAAAATAGATTAGTACACTAGACTAAGGACCGAGTCTGTAGCAAAAAATGCCTTTCAAAATGTGAACACCTTATGTTCAGAGTCAGAGCAGAAAGCCCAAAAACATCCAACCCAAAATGTAACACAGCTAGACCATTTATACAGAATCGTGTACATTCAGCAATTAATTACATGGTTAGAAGTCAAAAATTCGCCAGATACATTCACTCTGAGGAAAATGGCCTGCAAAGAATAAGTGCAGCAGGGGACAAAACATGGAGAAGCAGGAAAAGGACAAGGGGCAGATGAGCTCGAGCCTTGTGCCACTGTCAGAGAATTTTCTTGCCATAAATTAGATACATGGCCGTTCAACCATTCGCCCATGCCTCTGCAAATCACCATTGATGGCTCAACCACCCATATCTTCTCCTGGAAACAGTCGCACAACTTAAATGGAAATTTCCCGCTCAAAACGTGCCTGAAGCCACAAAGGAAACTCATACTCTATCTTTAAAACATGGCCGTCGACCCTTCCATCGCTTGAAAATCGATGGCACCAAATCCACGTTGAAAAGTCACTATCCTACGAAAATGTGCCACGTAGGCACCCTGAAAATGCATGTTTTGCCTTGCATATCATGCCATCGGCGTGACCAAGACCATCGGGAAGACCTTCACATCTACATAAATCAATATCCCACATTCGTCCTGCAGAGACCATTTTATCATTTTAAAAACATGGCCGCATGGATACTAAGTGTCGAGCGTTTTGCCGCGCTTGACACACGACCCTTTGCCCACAGCCCATCGCCATGACATATACCATCGGCCTTCCTCAAAAATCTCCTGCCGATCACAGCGGTCTCGCCGATGCCTATCGTAATCCCCTGTCGGCCAGACTCCTCGCTCCCATCGGCAAGATCAACACTATCGGAGCAACTGAACACTTCTTTGCCGACCTCAAGAGTCTTACCGATAACACCCAGGCCTCCCACCTCCGTCGGTGTGACTTACACCGTCGGAGCAACACCTCAAACCTACGCTGACTCCAAAAGTCACGCCGACGCCCATAGGCTAATTACCGCCTATCGACCAGACCCATGCCATCGGCTCAATCAAAAACTCCCTCGCCGACATCACATGTTACGCCAATACAGCTCCATCGGCCAGAGTACCCCTGTCGGCCCAACTCTCCACACTCGCCGATGGCAACTCCATCGGCCAGACTTGTGCCATCAGCCAACAATCTGCCCGTTCACCTGATAGCCAAAGTCTTGGCGATAGCACCCCAAAACCCTCGTCGGTGAGACCCAGTCCGTCGGCAAGCCACAAAACACCTTCGCCGATAGGTAAAGTCTCAGCGATAGAAGATAACACGCCATTGGTACCAAAAAGATCACCAAGACACATGCAAACTCATGCCGATGGAGAAAACAAGAAGACCACCTCCTTCAAGAAAGATGATGTGGATGTTACAAAACACTGAAGGGGTGCCAAAACTGGAAAAAATTTTGGATTTTTTGGGATGGTGCCTGCATAAAAATTGCTCAAGAACTGACAGTCAATTCAGGCACCAACAGTGGCTCTGATTGGGGACGTGCAGGTGCAAGACTGCAGCGAGAACCCCAGATCTCTGGGATGCAGACCAGTACCTTATCCATTGGGCACAGAGTCATGAAGTTACAATGATCTGCATCACCAATCAAACTTGATGGCCTAAGGCCACCAAGAAAAGGAGAACCAATATTTCCCCTTATCAAACACCTTATTCTCATCTGCATACACTGGGTCAAGCCTGAGAGTGCTACCATGATCTGACCATAAACAAACCTGGTCATCTGCACATTCAACCTTCTGATTTAGCTTGTCACTGTCATCCCTGTGCAGATAACCTTTAGCATCCGGCAACAAGTGGATGCAGAATGTATCAGGCAATGCATACTCACATGGCATAGAACACAGGTTATCATTTGTATCAGCATTATGCATTGCAAAATGATTTCCTAGCTGGACTGAAAACTGAAAACACTCAAAGTCCACCATGCAGCTAGGAAGATCAGAGCTCATCTCATATGCTGGCCTCTCAAAAGAAAAGCTTTCAAATTCACAATTGTATACATTATGCACACAACCAACAACAGCCTCAAACTGGAAAAGATCAGGCTCTAGCACCTCTTTCAAATCAGGCACATTTTCATAGTCAATTACCTAATGTATGTTGTTTCCTCTTTCATCAGGATGAGAAACAGAATCCAAACCAAAAACAATGTCTAGATCCTCACCATACTCAAATAGATCCTCATCACCATATGTGTCAAAGATGGGTGACCCAGGTACATAAGCTTGATCATAATATGCCATTTGTTCATGGGCAGCAGAGCACACATCTTCATCACCAATGGATTCACTCTGTGGAGGAGTATCAGCCTATGTGTCATAAGCAAAACAGCCATCAAATGAAAAACAATCATGCTCTGAACTAGCACTTGTTTCAATCCCTGACTACTCTTCATGATCTCCATGTGTTTGAAAGGTAGGCAATGGGTCACACATAGAACTACTTCTCTGTTTGCTTATATCTTCTCTGTCTTGAGTACAATACTCACAACTGTCTCCACAGGTCCATTCCAAAAATTGCTCATTGCTGTCCACAACCTTGTTATTGTTTTCATGGTCATATGCCTCATCATTGCAATGGGAATCCTCACTAGTCCTTTCACTGGCATCCTCAACTGGTGAACAATCCAGTTGAGCAGTATTGTTAGCATTATGTTCAAATACAGCAGTCTCAACCTCTATGCTTTCATTTTCATTTTTATCTGCACATGATGCCATAATCATTTGGTCATTTGCAGCTTCACAACCCATTCTCACACCAAGGCCTGGGGACAGGGATATCAACAGGCGCCCATTTCTAAAATTTTCTATATTTTCAGCAAATTTGTATGCCATCTGCATACCTGTTACCTTGAAATCCCTCAGTATTGCACTAGAGCCCTCCTCAAAAGCCTCAAAGAATATGCCAACACAGGCTGAAATATCAGGTCTGAAGACTTCTGGGATCTGTGAAAGGGCTACTACAAACCTATGACTGAAATCAACACATGGCTCTTCATCTTGTTTTCTGATGTTCATCAATTCTGCAACAAGATCAGCAGGTTCTCTTGCAAATTCTTCTTTGAAACAGTCAGCAAGCTCATCCCAATAGGCAAAAAATCTCTTTGGATGGCTCAAATACCAGTCTTTTGCTTTTGCATCAAAGGACCTAACAAAAAACCTCATCCACATATCCTCATCTCTGAATGAATGTTTTCCCATAAAACTGTGAAAATTTTGGATATGTGCATTCCCATCACATACATTGTGACCACTAAATCTAGGCATCTGACAGTATATCCTAGCAGGCATAGTTTCTACTTTATAATCCACCCATGACAAATCCAGTTGGTCATACAAAGGATCAAAAGGGCTGAGAAGAGGTTTAGCCTTCTGACTGGCAGACACAACAGGGTTACTACTTTTTAAGTGGGCCTGCTCAGCCTCTAAGAATATCAACCTATTTCTTATCTCTTCTATTCTTTTATCCAACATTTCACCGCTGAGTATGGGATAATTCATACTTGGATTCATGAAATTTCTATTTTCAGACATCCCTTGCATTCCTAAGACCTGTAACCTCCCCTGGCATCTAACCTATGCAGCAAAATAGCAAATATAAAGGGGAAGGAACAAGGTACCTTTCTTATACAGATGCTGAAGTCTAAACAGCACATTTTCTGTCACAACACACACATCAACTTTTCATGTGCACTTGAATTTTTTGCAGAGTCGCCACCTCTCCAAAGAGGACAAAATTTACAGCAGCTGAAAGCTCATCAAATATGTTTCTGAGTTCATTCCACCAGCAGAGCAAAACTTCACCAGAGACTGTAGAATATCACTTTACATCAACATCCCCAGCGGAGTCGCCATTTTGTTGGTTTTTCTTCTGAATCAGCATTAGGGTTTGCCAGTTCTAATGCACAGGTAGATTCAGCCAACTGAATACAGGAGGTTGCGTGAGCTCCTCCCCTTCACTTCTAGTTCTGCCGCACCAAGGGGGGTTTCCCTACTTTATAAAAGTATAACCTTGACTAGCTCAATGACAGAAGGATTTAACTTGACATCAATAGGCAGAATACTCTCATGTATGGACCAAGATTTGTGTAACAGATCACAAGGTTGGCAACATTCTTGGACATGATGTCTGGTTGGGTATGAGAGCATGCAGAGGTTCCTAATCCTAATCCTACAACTAACAGATGGAAGGATGAGATGGTTTGAAATGGTGTTTGGAGTTATGGGACTTTCCTAGACCCATTGAACAGACAGATTCCCAAACCAGTGCCTTATCTGGGCAGCAGAGTCATATCTAAAACTATAAATGTCTCCCCATGACAACATAAATTCATATCCAGAGGACCTAAGAATAATGCTACTGCCTAACAGCAACATGTCCAAGAAAGAGTATCATTAATGATCATACTTAACAGATCCTATGATGCAATCTATTTCCCTTTGTATCTGATCAAAAGCCTATTTAACCACTCCTTGAGCAGACACAATAAATCAAACACACAGTATGCATATACTAAAAAACTTGGAAGCCTTTGACAACCTTGTTTGAAAGGAAAACAAATGACATACAGGAGACAATCAGAAACAATACACACACAGGTGTTTTTCATTTAAAATCAATCTGCATAGAAGGTCATCACAGAGAAAATCATCATTTACAATCCAAAATAGATTAGTACACCAGACTAAGGACCGAGTCTGTAGCAAAAAATGCCTTTCAAAATGTGAACACCTTATGTTCAGAGTCAGAGCAGAAAGCCCAAAAACATCCAACCCAAAATGTAACACAGCCAGACCATTTATACAGAACCGTGTACATTCAACAATTAATTACATGGCCAGAAGTCAAAAATTCGCCAGATACATTCACTCTGAGGAAAATGGCCTGCAAAGAATAAGCGCAGCAGGGGACAAAACATGGAGAAGCAGGAAAAGGACAAGGGGCAGATGAGCTCGAGCCTTGTGCTACTGTCGGAGAATTTTCTTGCCATAAATTAGATACATGGCCGTTCAACCATTCGCCCATGCCTCTGCAAATCACCATTGATGGCTCAACCACCCATATCTTCTCCTGGAAACAGTCGCACAACTTAAATGGAAATTTCCCGCTTAAAACGTGCCTGAAGCCACAAAGGAAACTCATACTCCATCTTTAAAACATGGCCGTCGACCCTTCCATCGCTTGAAAATCGATGGCACCAAATCCACGTTGAAAAGTCACTATCCTACGAAAATGTGCCACGTAGGCACCCTGAAAATGCATGTTTTGCCTTGCATATCATGCCATCGGCGTGACCAAGACCATTGGGAAGACCTTCACATCTGCATAAATCAATATCCCACATTCGTCCTGCAGAGACCATTTTATTATTTTAAAAACTTGGCCGCATGGATACTAAGTGTCGAGCGTTTTGCCGCGCTCGACACACGACCCTTCGCCCACAGCCCATCGCCATGACATATACCATCGGCCTTCCTCAAAAATCTCCTGCCGATCACAGCGGTCTCGCCGATGCCTATCGTAATCCCCTGTCGGCTAGACTCCTCGCTCCCATCGGCGAGATCAACACTATCGGAGCAACTGAACACTTCTTTGCCAACCTCAAGAGTCTTACCGATAACACCCAGGCCTCCCACCTCCGTCGGTGTGACTTACACCGTCGGAGCAACACCTCAAACCTACGCTGACTCCAAAAGTCACGCCGACGCCCATAGGCTAATTACCGCCTATCGGCCAGACCCATGCCATCGGCTCAATCAAAAACTCCCTCGCCGACATCACATGTTATGCCGATACAGCTCCATTGGCCAGAGTACCCCTGTCAGCCCAACTCTCCACACTCGCCGATGGCAACTCCATCGGCCAGACCTGCGCCATCGGCCAACAATCTGCCTGTTCACCCGATAGCCAAAGTCTTGGCGATAGCACCCCAAAACCCTCGTCGGCGAGACCCAGTCCGTCGGCAAGCCACAAAACACCTTCGCCGATAGGTAAAGTCTCAGCGATAGAAGATAACACGCCATTGGTACCAAAAAGATCGCCAAGACACATGCAAACTCATGCCGATGGAGAAAACAAGAAGACCACCTCCTTCAAGAAAGATGATGTGGATGTTACAAAACACTGAAGGGGTGCCAAAACTGGAAAAATTTTTGGATTTTTTGGGATGGTGCCTGCATAAAAATTGCTCAAGAACTGACAGTTAATTCAGGCACCAACACATTCTAACAAGGACAATGACAATGAATAGAACAGATTGGGCTAACAGATTACCTGAAGCAGTTTGGGCTTACAATACCACTTGGAAGTCCACAATGAAATTCTCACCATATGAATTAGTTTATGGAAAAAAAACCTATTCTGTCTATAGAATTTGAACTCCAGATACTTAAAACTGCATTAGATATTGGTCTACCATTGTCCATAGCCCAACAAAACAAAATTCTTCAACTCAATGAGTTAGATAAAATCTGGATAGAAGCCATTAGCAAACAGAACTGGTTCAGTATCAAAGGAAGCAATGGCATGACCAACACATCAAGAGGAGGACATTTCAACAAGGTGATTGGCTTATTCTTTATGATTCTAAATTCAAGGAGTCCAAAGGGAAGCTACAAACTCATTAGATGGGTCCTTATCAGATAAAGGAAGTTTTTGAGAATGGAATAGTGTTGTTGGAACCTATTGATGGAAGTACAGACACATTTTTAGTGAATGGCAACCAAATTAGACTCTATAAAAGGCCATCCACTAAGGAAGAATTCATCAAAGATTTGTGCTTGGTCATAGGGGACACATCCTCTGTCATAGTTTTGGACTAAAAAAAAAAGAGAAAGAAGGTTGAAAACCAGCAAATGGCAGCCTTCTTAAAAGAGAGAGAGAGAGAGAGAAGGTTGAAAACTAGCAAATGGCGGCCTTCTTACCAAAAAAAAAGAGGAAGATAGAAAAGCAATAAATGGCTGTCTTTCTCGACCAAGGGGATTGAAAACCAGTGAATGGCAATTCCCTTCTTCACGCCAGATGAGAATAATCAAGCTACGGAGGTGATCAGGTGCCATAAGTTACCCAAACACACATCTGGCGATCACAAATAAGGAGCACCTCCGGTGCTTCACGAACTTGGAGCACCTCTGACACTTGCAAACTAGGAGCACCTCTGGCGCTCCACCAATAAAGAGTCATTCATGAATATAATAAATTGGGAGGGGACCCACCTCTCTAGGCAATAAAGTACAGATGTCATTTGATGAGGTCATCATGACTCATCCTCCACTTTATGACAAGGGCAAAGATGAAGTTAGCACACATTTTGGGAGAAATCATTACTCTCGTATGCACGAGTACTTACAAAGGAATACGTTGACATCACCTAGATACATGGATTCTCGAACCACTATGCGGGAATGATTGCAAGATGCATAACAATAAAGATGCTGACGCCATTTCAAAACCACGAAGAAGTTACTCAAGTGCCACATCGCGTCAAGTCTCATCAACGTCGCAGCAGTTCAGCCAAATACATCGGGCCCTCATTATTAAGATTGGTTCAGGTACTTTCTCTTAACTAAACATTAATTAGCAATTGTCTTGTCATTTCTATTTTTGGGTTCTATCATTATGACACGTCCTCCTGCCATTATTTTCCTTTTTAAATTCATTCATGCTTGCATCTTTGCTACACTATCACCATGTCTACTGAGTGTCCTATCACTCTGATGCAATTATGACTGCATAGGAACTCTAACCAATTTTAAGTTCTTTTTCCATAGTCCAAGCCATTAAACGAATTGACATAATAATCCTCATTCAAAACTACAAAATACCCTGAACAATAGAGTCAGCTGATACAGTCCTTTGGAGCCTATGGAGTTAAAGGAGGAAGAACAAATTGCATAGAAAGGTGAGGGAGAATTTTAGCACAGAGGGTGGAAAAAGGACTTAGAAATTGGGGTTAAGAAGAAATCAGAGCCAAAAAATGTTACATGTCTTTTGAAAGATGATGTTGTAGTAGACATTCTAAGGAATGCAGGATGGCTGGAGTTTTTGGAAAAGTTTGAAAGGTTTCAAGAGGATATTGTTGATGACTTCTTAAGAAACCTGAGGGACAATCAGACAGTTGTAAGGGGAGTTCAAGTCAATCTCTCTGCAACCACTATCAGTCATATTTCTGGATTACCTGAACAAGGTGAGAGGTTCTACCATCTAAAAACTCTATATGCTGATTTGATTAGAAATTTCTCTATAGAAGGTGAACCTACAATACGGTTGCATTTGAGCAAGAATGAGGTTAAAGGGATTCTTAGGTCCTCACTTCCAAACCCTTGACAATCTATAGCTATATGGTTGATGAAATATTTCACATGTGATGGTCAATTTTCCTTAGTTCTAGGACCAATAATGAAAATGTTGATTTTTCTGAGGCATGGGAATGCACACCCAGAATTCAGCATAAATATTCCCAACTTTCTGTACTCTGCCATTAGGGCAACTATAGAAAAGTACTAATAGAACAAAGGTCCTATGAAACATCATGGCCTCATTTTTCTAATAGTGAAACATCACGTTTTGTCTCAAGCTGATGGGGAAGCATTATGGAAGACATTTCTAGATAACAAACCCCAGGACAGAGAACCACAGAGGGCATAGGAAGTGGGTGAGGTTTCCTCTACCTAGCAAGAAGAGGAGATAGAACCTTCAACTTCCTCTCCAGCAATTAGAAAAGGTAAAAAGTCCTCACTGGAGGCAACTTCATCTACTACCCCTATTTCTGATAGAAAGAGAAAGGGAAAAGAAGTTAGGGAGCATGTTCTTGAACAAACTCCATACATGACTCACTCAACCAAGAGAAAGATGACTTTGGCTGAGGAGTCTTTTCTAAAGGAACCAACAGGGGAGAGATCAGGTCAGAAGACAAAAAGAACTCCAAAGAAGACTGACTCTACTATACACTATTGGGCTAAAGAAGCATCTCATGACTCTAATGAAATCCCTCTAGTGAGAAAGAAGAAACAAAGAGAAGTTTCCCCAGAACCATCTGTTCATCTGGGTTCTCATAGTCTAACTTCACAACAATCCCCTGCCCCAAAGACATAACACAGACAAACTTTTACTATTTCCTCTGATTCTGAGGATGATATACCTGCTCCAAAGGCACCTGCTCCACCTATGCTATGGAGAAGCAAAAGGAAAAGGCAGCTCTCCCAAGCTGAAAAAGATACTCCTCTCCTAGATGAAGTTCTTTTGGGTTTCAGAACTTCTGAGGAGAAAGTTGGGCCTTCATCAGTGCCAGTAGTTGCAAAGAAGACCCAAGAAGAAATTCAGGACAGGGAGGCTGTAGGGGAAGTTGAAGCAGAGAAAATGGATGCAACTAGCAATGAAGAGCCAATGGTTGTGGGAGATCGTGATGTACAGCAAACAGAAGAAGAAACAGGAACTTACTCTAACCCCTCTGATCAAGAGGATATTGAAATTTCAAAAGAGAAGCAGACGTTAGAAGAGATTGATAATCTAAAAGATTAATATGGGGGAAAAATATGATTATCACTAACCTCAAGAAGTTCATGAAGGAGAAAGAGATGGAACAAAAATAGGTAATTGAAAAACTGCAAGTAGAGCTTCAGAGTAAACAACAAATAATTTAGGAGAAGGAAGCAGAATTGGAAGCCCAGGAGACTGAGACAACTAAAATCCTTAAGGAAAAGGAGGCAGAGGTAGTCAGAACATTCTTGAAAAGTTACAGAGCTAAGATAAACAATTGACTTGGGCCAACAATAAAATAGACGATCAAGAGGAATATATTCATGAACTAGTTGGCCTAGGGGCAACCATTGAACAGGAGGTACAAACAGATCCATATGTGGGCCCCATTCCAATTGATATTCCTAAGGCCCTATTCCATTGGGAAAGGAGATGTAGAGAATATGAGGCTTCTAAGCCTATGCTATAATTACAGAGGGCAGTTACTACCATGTCAAAAAGAGTAGATACCCTAGAGGAAAAAGTCATTCAGATAGCCTCCATTTCATCCAAAATTCTATCTTGCAGGCCTCCAAGTGCTAGTTATGCTATGTTCTTACAAGAGAGAGTCCTGCAGAGGAAGCTATCTTTGGTCCTGTCTGATCTGACTGAGAACACAGAAACAACAGAGGGGTTCATGGAAGCATATACAAGGAGTTCTGATGAAGAAAAAAAAAATTGTGTGAGTTATATTTGCATGGTTTCTGTGTTGATGATATGACCTTCATTATTAATTATTTTGTAGGGGAATGTCAGCTCAAAGTATTCATGTCACTGATGAGAAATCATTAGATTTGAAATGAGTGAATGGAGGCTCATCTCAAGAAGGATACAGAAACAAGTCTTTTCATCAGAAAGGAGTGTCCAAACCCTCACGCTTTTAAGGTCCAATTTAGAGCATATGTCTATCACCCTAAAAGTTAGACCAAGATTTTGCCATTGTATCTAAAAAATTTGTAGGAGTGTTCCATTGATTTTGGTCTTTTTATGAACAGTTCAGCTAATCTAGTGCTTGTAGTAGCAAAGAAAAGGTGGAACATTCTAACTTCAGAACAGAAAATTAGAGAAGTGGTGACTCCTGCTAACTTAAGATTATTTATGAGGAAGGCTAGGTTAATATCCAAAATGATGGATAAATACCAACAGGAGTGGATAGGTGGCCGTTTCAGACCCCCTCTCATCATTGAGCCACTACCTGTCTGGGCTGAACAAATGGAAGATGATAAGTTGCAGGAGTGGATGAAGCAGACTGATTAGTACAGGGGAAATGGTAATACAAACTGCACCACTTGGACTACCTATGCACAAGACTACAGCTTGACTGACAGGATATTCCACCAGAATAAGTCCAGATTGTGAGAAGCAGGGGGACCTGCTAATCCTTAAGTATAGGGGGATGATGAGTGCCAGGTAGCACCCATGAAATACATCTTTTTACCTCTCTTTTTCCTCCCTTCTTATTCCATTGTCCTAATGACTACACCAAAATAGGCTAACAAGATTGTTCTAATGATGATTAATAAGAGATGAATTACTTAGATCATGATTTTTGATTGAAGGACTAATGTGCATTGAATTGATGGAAATATGCAGAAATCTTCTCTTTTTGAATCAACAGGTGCAGGTGCTTGGGTAGACAATTTTGTACATCTCTGGAGGTAATCCTAATGATCTCTAGAGCTGACATCAGACTGCCACAACTAGTCTCCAATGTTTCAAATTTGATTGGAGAGGTTTTTGGGATAAGAAGGTGAAGCATCTCCGGAGCTGGATTGAAGTCTTGAGCATCTCCGAAGCTAAATGAGAAGGTCACAAACATATCTCTGGAGCTACAGATAGAAACATACATCTCTGGTGCCTCTTTAGAATAGTGCATATTTCTAGCATAGCTGTCAATCAAACACTTCCAGTGGTGATCGGGATGCTCCTGATGTTACTCAAATCATCACCTGAGTAATTAAGGGCAGTTATAGTTAACTGATGGAAGTTTTTATCTCTTTTTGATTTTGCATGAGTTATTGATAAACTGATTTAAATATCTCTATTTCAGGGCCTCACTGCCCAAGTGTATTTAAAAACTAAGACTCAGATTTAGTATGGACTGTTGTTCCACTAAATCTATTTTAATTGCATGGATATTCATTATGAAGTTAGACTGTTAGTAGAATAAAGAGATTGATGTTATCTCTTAGATGAACTAGTAGAATAGGGTGAGTGATCTCTCATCACAGATTTAGATATAAACTTATAGAAGTAGCAGCAGAAGAGAACAACGATTATTTTTCTAAAAACTGTAACCTTATTTGATATAGACATTTTCTGAATACAAAGCGGATGGAATTGGACTGAATTGAGTTGTGATATTATTCTCTTGTGTTGATTCTTTACTTTTAGTCTTCAGCCCTAAGGGTGTGGAGCAAGGGCCCACTCTCACCACCAAGGTAGAAAGCTAGTACTGTTGTTTTGTTGTTTCAAATTCTGTTTAAAGATAGTTACTGTTTTCATAGGTAAATACATGTTTCAGTTGAAAGGAATAATCTAGATTTACTTTAAAGCAATTCATTGTTCAGTTTTGTTTTCATCATTCTTGGAATTCATTTCATAGTAGACTAATCAGTAATGTTAGTTTCTTTAAAGCAGTAAAGGTCATTAGAGTTAGATAAAATTGGCAACTATAGGATTCCTAATTGCAGATAGCCAAGGACACAGCCCTGGATTTGACAAAATAAATATGATTAAATGATGAGGTACAATGACCCTTGTCAATAGCCAGATGAAGCTACATTAAGCCTAGGAGATGTTCTTAAGGCTGTCACAAGGGATGGAAATCTGAAACCAATAGCCCAATTCTATGATGATTATAATGATGCAGATAAAAGGGTTTTGGAAGATGCCACTGTAGAATATCTGAACATATACAATAAGGCTCTTATTGAAATCATTGGTGATCTTCCTAATAGCTTGAACAACATTATGTATTCAAGGAAAGAAACTACCATGGCCAAGGATATTAAAATAAGAGAGCACACACTTGTTAGGTTATTTATGAAGATCACCCTAGAAGAAAAGACCATGATCTCCAAAGCTCTTAATAATGAATTCAGGACAGAGAATGAACACTCTTATGGAAGGCAACATTGAGAAAGTAGTAAAGGAGACTGAAGAAATCACCTTGAGAGTGCTAAGACAATTTCATCTCCTAACAATCTATGACAATAATGAAACAAATGTTGGAGATGATACATCTTTTTCAAAAGCAAATTTGGACCAAGGGTTACCTAACAAAGTGGTAAAGAGAAGGAAGAACCTACTACAGTTATTGAACATCCAACAAGTGAAAAGACAGGAATGGAGAAGACTGAGAAGATAGTTAAGGCCGATGATCAAGAAGAGAAATAGGATAAGGAAATCCAACAACCAGAACAAAAGAATGGTGTAAATGAAGCTATGGATTTAGATCCTCCAGAACTAATCCAAGAAGAAGAAGTCTCTGGTATAGCAAGAGACACTGCGAAGTTAGTTAAAGAATTTTTAGAGAAAGAGAAACAAGTCTTGGCTGAGCCTGAAATCTTGCAAGGACCAATAAATCTCAAGTCAATGTCCCCTATACAAAAATTCAAACTGGTATCAATTGTGCATGCAAAGGCACAGGAAGAAATTTTGAAGTCTCACATATAGGATAGTGAATTGATTGGTGAGGCATCCAGCATTCTAGAGAAGTTGATGCCATCATATCAAAAGGACACCTCTTTGTCTTCTACAAGTCCACTAAAAGGACTCATAAATTCTGTAAGTGAGCATTTTGAATCTTTTGAAAAATCTGCTGAGACAAAAGTGAGACAAGAATTTGATGAGAAAAGATTAAATGAGTTGAAGACTATGATAGTAAATGACAAAGCTCTGCCAGAAAATAAAATAAAAGGCATACAAAGCGCTATCAAGGAAGCAAGTGACATGTACAGATTTTGTCTATCTTGGCCGATAGCCACAAAAGAGCTAGAAGAAAAGATAAAGGATCTGAAACTACAACTGATAAATATCTCTAAATCATTTGATCCAATAGTTGAGTCGGTGAACAGCAAAGAAATACAAGTAATTAATATTCATAATGAGTTAAGTAATCTTGTAAATAAGAGGGATCATATGAAAAATAAAATGTGTCAGTTGAGAGGACTAATTAGTCCCAAGTTAGACTCAATGTTCTGTATTGCAGTAGAAGCACAGGCAGCTTCACAAATTGACACAAACTCTGATGTGCAAAAGGCAAAAAAATCAGTCTTTTTAATAAATGGTCACATCCAAATTTTGGAAAGAGCCAAGAAATGATGGGATGAAGAGATTACATAATTAAAGATTGTGTATAAGGATATCCTCTCACCTACAACTAATTAAATTGAAGATTGTATGTGTACATATGCGGCAGAGTATGAAAATTTTTATAGTTTTGACATAATTTTGACTTTCGTACATATACCCTTTGCCATTGATGTCAAAGGGGGAGAAGAAGACCATTGAAAAATGGGAAAACACCATAGGGGGAGAAGAATTACAGAGTAAGGGGGAGCAAATACACATTTTTCACTAAGTGTTGCCATCAATGCCAAAAGGGGAGATTGTTGGCAACATAGTCAAGAGACACTGCTAATTGGGTAATGTTGTCATTGATGCCAACAAGGAAAATAGTGCATGATGGAGCTAAGGATTATTGGGAGCTCAACTTGGAATAGCCTACATACAAGGTTCTGATCCGGACACAAAAGACTAAGGCAGAATGGCTAACACAGAGTTAGTAGCAAAGACTCAAGTGGTAATCCTCCGCAGTTGATGGTCAAGGTATGAGGTTTAGGTATGTTATTCAGGATTGTTTGAAGATACTATGTTCAAGATTACAAGTCTTGATGACTTCCGGAAGACAAGTTGTGATTGGCTTAAGTCTGGGTGAACACAGTTAAGTCAAGAACAATGTAGAATGCATGAGTATTTTGGTCCGCATTTCTCCGCAAGTGATTGTATTAGTATGCAGTTTTGAGGTAGTATGGATAGGTGTCATAAGCATACAATTGATGAGTTACAAAGTCTGAAGTGATTCGGAAGAGTGTCTACAAAACTCCAAGTTCCGACAGTTGGTTTGCCAGTACTTCACCAAGGTAGAAGAGTCAGTTCTGAGTTCCACATTTCACCACATAAGGACATCATGATCTGCGGTTGGTAAGATATGATCTGTGAGGTATGAGGAATGGTTGATGTGACTCTTTGAGTCTCATTTGGTCCGCAATAATATTTTTGGTGTGACAGTTGATTAGGTCAAGCATGTTCTAAAGAGACAAGTCGACAGGCAATTAGATCTTTATGCAGAGAAGGTATATTTCTTGAATAATAAATCTAAGTAGTTATATGTGTGGTGCGTCATTGAATGAAGATTCGTTAATGATTGTTTGGATCCACGTTACTATTTGTACACATGATCAAGCCGACAAGGTAGAATACATTGCATACACGCTTCATGTCTGACTTGCCGACCTGATTATGAAATGAATCTTGTTACGGATATAAATACTTGATGGATTGCAATGTAGAAGTGTGTTGCTGTGTGAATTTGAAGAGTGAAGGATTATGAGTAGAGTGTAGAGCAGAAAAAGTTGAACAAGGATAGAAAACAGAGTATATATAGTAAAATTGAGAAGCAGGGCAGAATAAATGAAGACCTTTGAATCTGTGCATTGAACCTTCAATGGAACTGTGATCTAGCATGTGGTAGATGCATTTACAACAATTCATCTTCTAGCAGTGAGCCAATCCTTCTTCTTTCTCATTTTCTCTTGGCAATGAGCCCTTGTGCAGTGAGCACTTCTTCATAGGGCAATGAGCCTTCTTGTAATTTGTTATTGAGCTATCATAATATATTGTGAGCTAACACTCACCGTGGTTTTTCCCTCTTTTGGTTTTCCAAGTAAAAATCCTAGTGTCTATGTGTTATATCTTTATGGTTGTTGTTCTTATGCTTGTTCTTCTTTCATGTCATTAATTTTGGAAATTGGATTAATAAACAAGTTAACAAGTGGTTTTGTGAAATACTGATTCACCCCCCCTCTTAGTATTCCTTACTTTCAATAGTCACAACTTCAACCTGTCCAACTACGGGCAAAGAAGCTCAAGACAAGATGATGGAGAGTGATTGTATTAACAGGTGGATGGCAGTAAGTGATACAATCAAACAAGTTAATAGTGATTGTATTAACTTGTTTGATTGTATTAATAGGTGGAGCTAGATGAACTTCTGTCGAAGAGGTCTACTCAATAGCAAAGAGAGGATGAGTCGTGAATTGGCTCTCCATCTTCATGGTCAAGCAAGGGCCGTCGATTATTTCATAAAAGTCCATAGGAAACTAGTTTTTTAGACATTTTTTGTATGCCTAGATGGCTTTCTATACATACTTTTGTATGTTACTGATGTATATTTTTGTATATATGCATGTATGGCTTTGTTTGGACATGCTTATATGGCTTTGTAAATAAACTAGATGTTATGTTCTTGACATTATGTATATGACAGTTTATATTAAATATTTAATATGATGATCAATTATCGTTACAAGAATTTGGTTTTACACATGCCAATTGCATTTACTTGAAAGTTTATAAATCATTTTCAAATAATCCATTTTGTGCATATCTTGCAATCATTGCATTCTATGGGATTGTGCATTTCTTTGAGCCATCATTTCAAACAATTCATGCGTCTTGTCTATCCTTCCACACTTTCCATACATGTCTACAAGGGCAGCTACAAATACAATACATGTGACAAAATTCCTATATCATATATGCTTTGATGGTTGTCCACACCATGTTCCCAAGATCCCATTCTAGCATAGGCAAGGAGGAAGTTGGATAAGGTTGTGCAATTTGGTTTTAGACGTACCAAAATTTGTGTTTGGTTGAAATTTACTTTTGTGCATTTGCTTGAGAGTTTTTAAATCCTTATGAAAAATGCATTTCGTGCATATCTTGCAATCATTGCATTCCATGAGACAACATTTCTTTGAGGCATCATGTCAAATAGTTCACGTTCGCTGTATATGCTTCCACAATTTACATACATGTCTTGCAGGGTACTTACAACTACAACATTTGACAAAACTCCTATATTCTTGTTAGCCTCATTTTCAACTTCCCAAAATTTAAACTTTTTGCATATCAAAACCCTTTGCCAAGTCATCTTTTCGGTTACAATTTGTCGATATCGTGCATATCAATCATGTCGGTAACTTGTTATCAAGATGTTATACTTTATCTTGTTCATTCAATATTATCCCAAGTCAAAATTTATGTTACGTCTACTTAGTAATATTATTCTTTGCGTCCACTTTCATTTCATACTAAGCACACGTCAACTTTTGTTTTTCGCAAAGTTCACGTCAGTTTTTCTGCAAACTATGCATCACCTTTCATTTTTTGCCAACCTTGCATCAACTTTTGGTTTCCGTTAAGTTTGTGTTAACTTTCAAGTATGGCTAAGTTCGCGCATAAACTTCTTTGTCTTTAAAGGTTGTTTTTTATTTCTTAAAGTCTTGCAATACACAATGCAAAAAAAGACGTGGTTTCTACAACAAATGTAAAACTTCATTTAACGTGCTCTCACTCCCATCAATATGGACACTTGGCTTGCATCAGAAAGAAACGCGGTCTTCCATTATGTTGATTTGCTTGTGGTAAAAATTGTGCTCAAGTCTTCACTAAGTCAAATTGCAATTCATATCAAAGTTATCTCATGTAAATTGCATACACAACAAAGGAATAAATTTGTTGACAAGGTTTATAAATACCCCACCGAAATCTCTGACAATCCAGGAAATTACCTCAAGTCAATTTCTTTCTCTCATATACAAGATGAAGATGTAAATATTGGCAGTTAAAAAGATTGCTTCTATTGTTGAAAAAAGCAGTTTTCTTCTCCTAAATTCATGCCATTCCCATGGGAAGAATCAACGTGTGCTCTAAACAATAAAAGTAAGTTATCATTATCCATGCAACAATTGTTAAGAGTTAGTTTTGATAGAAGCCATACACCAACTCGTGGAAGAGTCACATGCCAAGAAAAATGGTTGTGTAAAGAGTGTAACAGTAGTATTTCCTCAAATCAATTCCTTCAAAAGAAAAAAAAAGAGCACTGGAAACTTTAGTAGCCAATACAACTCCAGGTACTGTAGATGATAACTTCCACTATTTGCAGATTGCCTCAAAGAAACGTGGTCTCGCAGACTACAATTGTTGCAAGATATATATAAAATAGATTTATTGAAAAAAAATTTCAAGATTTCAAGCATATGTAAACTGTAGGTGCAAAGTTAACTTCCAAAACTTCTCTGGAAGACTTGTGTATATATTTTGGAAGTATACAGAAGGCACGTAAACTGTTTGGTAAAATGTTTCAAAGAAATACGATTTCATGAAAATCAATGATTGTTGTTTTGGTACAGCATATACACAAAATGTGGAAGCATAGCCAAAGTCCATGAACTATTTGATATAATGCCTCAAAGAAATGTTGTATCATGGAGTACAATGACTGCGGGATAGATACAAAATGGATTTGTGGAAAAGACTTTATAAACTTTCCAACAAATGTTTGGTAGAAATGACACCATATTCCACAACCTCTGCCATTATCTTCTTAGCGCACACCTTGCATAACCTTTGACAAAAGAACAACGTATTAATGGATTTGTTAAAAAGGTTTTAAAATCTATCAAACAAGTGGTATTGGCAGGTGTAAAGTTGAACCTATCTATCCCTAGATGCAACACTCAATGGCTGTAACATATACACAAAAAGGTTTCATTGACAATGGCACGGGAATTTTCAAGAAAATGTATTTGCATGTAACTGTCCTTACAAATAATGCATGTAAAATGTAGAAGCCATAAAATGAGGTCAAATGGATTGCAGAGATTGCAGGATGTGAACAATGAGGATTCATTGAAAAGTGTTTCAAAAATTTTAAGTAAATGTGCTCGACAAGTGTAAAAGCCAGATCTACAACCTTTACCGTTATCTCTTCTCGGTCTGCTACAGTCAAAATGTTCTATTAGATATGCATGCCAAATCTAAAAGCACATACAAGGCACATGAACCGCTTGAAAGATGCTACAATATAGATGGAAGTCAAAGAATGAAGGATTTTTGTCAAAAACTATAGTTCGAAATACCCTGGGCGACATACATGCAAATAGTGGAAACTTAGGCAGTGCGTAAGAGTTGTTTGACATAGTGCCATCAGAAGTGAAACCTTACATCATGCAAGGGTTGCAAAACCATATACAATGGACATGAATTGTTTAACAAAATCCCTCAAAGAAATGTTGTCTCATGGAGTGCACTATGTGCAAGATACACACAAGATAAATTTTGCAATCTTTACTCGTATCATTCATACCTGCAAGATGTGAGAGTTTTAGATCATGTTATGGACATTCATCATAACATAAGGTGAAGTAGTTTTTCATGGAATGTTGAAGTTCAGAAATACTTTGGCTGAAGTATCAAAAGGTTACAAAATCTGACTAGTTTGCAAAATAAGGAAGAATCGACGAGCATTTGACAAAATGCCTCAAAGAGATGCAATCTAATGAATTGTCGTGATCACTAAATTGCTGAAACACCATGTATATAAAGCCTGGGAGCATGGCACAAGGCATTGGAAGTATTTAACAACATGATTCATAGAAATGTGATCTCAGGAACTACCACAACAAAGGATATATCCGTAAGATATTTGTTGAAAAGACTTTAGGAACTTTCAAGCAAACAAACTTTGAGAGCCTACTTGTGACCTGTTATAAATGACAGTACTGGAGAAGGGAGGATATTACGACAAATGAGACAATGTGAAATTTAGGCTACCAGTGGTGTTCACCACCACCATGCTATTGTGAAGTGTTGTGGAAGATGGATGGGCAATGTTATCCAACATACGAGGAATGCTATTCATTGGGCTATACATTACTTGGTCAAAGCCACCGCTCTTCCTCTTTTCACATATGCAAAGTACTTAAGAATTTCTAAACAAGTGGTCTGGTGTGAGAAAATTGTAGCAGCTCATATTAGAATGAGAATTTTTGCAAGAGGACAAGAAACTATGGTTCTTCTTAATGGTTTATAGCTTGGGAGTGAAAGAACATATAATTCTCCATGTGCAATACTTTCACTTAGGTCCTATGGGAGAAAGCTATTGGTATAAGTTGAAATTGTCTTGAGAATTTAAACCTTGATTATTCCCTTTTCAAGAATGTGGATAAAACTATCTTGGAGGATTCTTTTGAATTGGACTCCACCTTAATGTCTTCTGATGAAATACTGGCAACATTTGGTAAGCATACCCATATTTCCCCACATCATTGTGAATTTACAAGTTTGGAGGGTTGTACAACACATGTGTGATATCGCTTTATGGGAACTTTGGCAATTTCACACATCTCTAGATCATGTGAGTACTAAAGGATACATTTCGAGTTTCGTGAGAAGACCGATGTATTATGTGCCAAACCATGATGTGTTGGATCCATTTGTTGGGTTTGTCTTCATACTCTGATAATTTTGAGTTTAGGGAAAAGAAAACACAAAGCACAATGGTTCAATCTTATGGTTCAATTGAGAATACTATTTCACAAGGTGAATGTTTTGTTTATGGGAATCAATCTAGATATCTCTCACTTCCTAAAGAAAGAAATTCAATGCCCTAATCAAACTCTTCAACATTCCTATATAATTTTGAAAGAAATGTCGGAAAGCATGAGTCTTGTGTAGAAGCTTATTGTAATAATAGATCCAATAGTGGAAGTTTTTACAACATTTCATGAATAACAATCAAGATAAATTTTCTGAAGTTGATGAATTTGGACACCGTGATGGACCTTGAATGATGCAGAAAGGACACTCAAAGTTATGTAAAGGAGGATTAAAAAGATTCTTGGATATGATTGTAATCAGAGGCAGAAAAATGTGCAATGTTATACAGTCTTCATCTATCGTGTTGATGTTGTCAATGGAAGACAC
Organism: Cunninghamia lanceolata; assembly: GCA_027924645.1. Lineage (NCBI taxonomy): Eukaryota > Viridiplantae > Streptophyta > Pinopsida > Cupressales > Cupressaceae > Cunninghamia > Cunninghamia lanceolata. Next base: position 3,384,285 of record BSBN01001310.1, read on the forward strand.
GTTATTTTCACAGTTCATATTTTGCATATGCGGTCAGAGGAGTCTAAGATTCAGGCATACAGAGGAGTCATCAACATCTAACGAAGTGTGACTACAAAAATGGAACAAATAGAGGAAAAGGGTAACTTAGCAGCTCCAAGCTTAATGTTACCTTTTGAAAAAGTGACTTATGTCACTTATTGTAACTAAAATTTAGAAAATGAACTTTATTTCGGGAAAGTGATAAAACATAACCAAAAATAAAGTTTATTATCCTATTGTATTTCAAAAAGGTAGTTATTAGGTAGTTGTGAGGCAGTTACAAAGTGGTTACTAGGTGGTTATGGGAAAAAGTCTATAAATATGAGGCTATTTCAAATGTAAAGGGGAGGACTTTTGAGACAGAACTTTTGCAGGGGGAACTTATGAAGAAACTTCTTGGAACATTTTTGGTCTTACACATTGTATAGTTTACTTTTGGAATTGTATAATTTCGAAAAGCTAATGAAGAATGCATTTCAGTTTGTATGTTCTTGATGTATTTCTGAGTAATGATTACTAGTTTCTCGTATGTCAAATTGGTGATCTTTCTATGTATTTGTGTAAATCAAAGTTATCCATTGAAGCATGCAATTGGGGTGATGCAGCACAATCATGTCTCGGTATCTTGATTTGAAAGTGTTAAGATAAATTATCTCTTCGTATGTTGAGATTTGCCATCTTTCTTCATCATTGTTGCACACATGTCATGAAATTCATCATGGAGTTTAGGAAAGTGGTTTCTAGCTTTGTGGTGAAACCCCCTCGTACTTTTCAATAAGATTGTGAAACTCCTGTTGGTTTTCGTACGTCTACCACGAGGGTTTCTACATGCCCATTTCTCTTGTTATTTTCCTTTTATTTCTTTTTGTACTTTTAGGATAAAAGTACACAAAAACAGCAAATACCCCCATGATAAGAGGGAGCTGCCCCTCTCAAACGCAGAGGAAAGTTGTTAGTCCAATAACAACTTCTCCAACTGTTGGGACAATTTAGTCACCGCTCTAAGGGCAACAGGTCATTTTCAAAGGTTATTTTGCGGTGACAAATCTGTTTACCAACAGATTTTTGGCGACTCTGCTGGGGAAACAAGCTGAAGCATTGGTGCCTTTTGATTCCTCAAGAATATACAAGTATCTCCCCAGAAAAGAAGTTGGCGACTCTATCTGAAAGAAGAATCCTAAAAAATGGTTTGGTATCGAAGAACCCCAATGCATTACTTGTAGTTTCCTAAATCAGACAGTGATAGTGATGATGAAGATTATCCATTTTTAGCATCCTCTTCTCAACAAAATCAAGTTCTTGATAACCTGAATCAAGTAGATTTTTTGAAAAGTTTCTATGGCGACATGCAATTTGCGTCTAACCAAGTTCATCCTTCCTTGCTTCAAACATTGTAGAAGATTGAAGAAAAAGATGGGGAGGAGAGTCATTTTCTTGCTCATGATCATAAGCCCCTATCAAAGGAGATTCATGTACTAGAAGATAAAAGAAACTATGCTGATGAGGACAACAATGAAGAGACAAAGATTTTTCCTACAAATGAACCTGTATTGAAGAAAGTGTTTTAAAGAGACTCATCATAACATGCAGAAGTTATTACATTTTTTCATAATAGGACATCTCCACTAAAGAAAGAAGAAAAAGAAGAAGTGACAGAGATGGAAAAAGAAGATTGTATGGAAGCGTGCAATGATGAAGAAGAGATCTGTCAAGACAATGACACGTTCTCAATTTCTTTGAAGAATGTCACTCCTCTTGTGACAACTTGCTTTGGTTCCACAACTACAACCTCTGAGAAAGATTTCTATGTCATGGTTAATGATCAAGGGAGTCAAGAAGAAATTTTTGACCAAAGTGTGAACAAAGAACATGAAGATGAGTCACAAAGCATCGTCCTGACATGCATGCGACGTAAACAAGAGGAGAATGGTAATGAAATAGCATTGCAAGAACTCTCTCATGAGGTTCCCGTCACAAATTAGCATCTCAACACTTCGGATGATGATTCTCTTTGTGAAGAAGACGTCATCCTTTCTCCTTTATCATTTATTGAAGAAGAGTACTCAGCGATTGAAACCAAAGGTACTAATCAAGACCAAGCATTAAGTACTTTCACTCCAAATGTACATAAAGACCATAAGGATATTGGGTGTGAATCTGCACAAAGGGAGGACATGAATGAAATTGGAAGTGTTCAAAAGATTGATGGAAAGCTACGTGTTATTTGTTCTTCATCAACTATAGAAGAAACTTTTCAAGGTGGAAAGATGCATAATGCATATTCATTGTTTTCTCTTCCTCATATGCAATCCTCTGATAAAGCATATCCTAAGTTGGTGATGGTAAAGAAGGAGAAATTTTCTTTTGCATGTGATGATTCAATGATAAAGGAGGATATTCTTCATAAGAAATATCAGTCACAGGATATCAAGTTTTCTTCACTCCTTACTTCACATGAAGGATGTTTGGTTCATGGTTCAATTTTCTTTGATTCAAGCTATCTAAAGAATCTTCAGATAGAGAAGATTGGTATGCTCGATGTGATGCCAGAAGTGATGATCAACACTACATGGGTCAATACCAATATGAATCAAAAGGACTCAGAAATTTATGATGAGAAATGGTTGTTCGGTGCACTATTCAAGGAGTCTTCACATTTCATGTATTTCATCTTTCTCATCATCCTAAAGTGTCTACTGAGCCAGTAGGCACCTCAACCGTGCACCTATCTTTTTCGTACATGTGCCTATTTTTCTCAACCTGTTAATGGCTTCACTTGATCATCTGGAAGCAGTTTGAGGTAGGAGTCACCTACCATGTACATAGGTTAAGTAGAAATTTTTGTTGTGTCTCTCTTGTTTCAGTTCCTGTGTGTCTTTTGTCAGTTGCCTTGTCACTTTGTTGTCTCTCGCTTGAGTCTTCCTATTCCCCTTTTACATCATATTATCTTTTGACTCTACCCACCCAATGCATAAGGCACCGTTCATTACCTGAGATTCTAGGTTCATCCGGTGTCCACAAGGTCCTTGTCCCCAGTTAGAGCCAGCTGTTAGCCTCATTTTCAACTTCCCAAAATTTAAACTTTTTGCATATCAAAACCCTTTGCCAAGTCATCTTTTCGGTTACAATTTGTCGATATCGTGCGTGTCAATCATGTTGGTAACTTGTTATCAAGACGTTATACTTTGTCTTGTTCATTCAATATTATCCCAAGTCAAAATTTATGTTACATCTACTTAGTAATATTATTCTTTGCGTCCACTTTCATTTCATACTAAGCTCGCGTCAACTTTTGTTTTTCGTAAAGTTCACGTCAATTTTTCTGCAAACTATGTGTCGGTTTTCATTTTCTGCCAACCTTGTGTCAACTTTTGCTTTCCGCTAAGTTTGTGTTAACTTTCAAGTTTGGCCAAGTTCACATATAAACTTTTTTGTCTTTAAAGGTTGTTTTTTATTTCCTAAAGTCTTGCAATACACAATGCGAAAAAAGACGTGGTTTCTACAACAAATGTGAAACTTCATTTTAACGTGCTCTCACTCCCATCAATATGGAAACTTGGCTTGCATCAGAAAGAAATGCGGTCTTCTGTTATGTTGATTTGCTTGTGGTAAAAATTGTGCTCAAATCTTCACTAAGTCAAATTGCAATTCATATCAAAGTTATCTCATGCAAATTGCATACGCAACAAAGGAATAAATTTGTTGACAAGGTTTATAAATACCCCACCGAAATCTCTGACAATCCAGGAAATTACCTCAAGTCAATTTCTTTCTCTCATATGCAAGATGAAGATGTAAATATTGGTAGTTAAAAAGATTACTCCTATTGTTGAAAAAAGTAGTTTTCTTCTCCTAAATTCATGTCATTCCCATGGGAAGAATCAACGTGTGCTCTAAACAATAAAAGGAAGTTATCATTATCCATGCAACAAGTGTTAAGAGTTAGTTTTAATAGAAGCCAGACACCAACTCGTGGAAGAGTCACATGCCGAGAAAAATGGTTGTGTAAAGAGTGTAACGGTAGTATTTCCTCAGATCAATTCCTTCAGAAACAAAAAACAAAAAAGAGCACTGGAAACTTTAGTAGCTGATACAACTCTAGGTTCTGTAGATGATAACTTCAACTATTTGCAGATTACCTCAAAGAAACGTGGTCTCGCAGACTACAATTGTTGCAAGATATATATAGAATAGATTTATTGAAAATAATTTTCAAGATTTCAAGCATATGTAAACTGCACGTGCAAAGTTAACTTCCAAAACTTCTCTGGAAGACTTGTGTATATATTTTGGAAGTATACAGAAGGCATGTAAACTGTTTGGTAAAATGTTTCAAAGAAATACAATTTCATGAAAATCAATGATTGTCATTTTGGTGCAGCATATACACAAAATGTAGAAGCATAGCCAAAGTCCATGAACTGTTTGATATAATGCCTCAAAGAAATGTTGTATCATGGAATACAATGACTGCGGGATAGATACAAAATGGATTTGTGGAAAAGAATTTATAAACTTTCCAGCAAATGTTTGGCAGAAATGACACCATATTCCACAGCCTCCGTCATTATCTTCTTAGCGTACACCTTGCATAACCTTTAACAAAAGAACAACATATTAATGGAGCTGTTAAAAAGGTTTTAAAATCTATCAAACAAGTGGTATTGGCAGGTGTAAAGTCAAACCTATCTACCCCTAGATGCAACACTCAATGGTTGTAAGATATACACAAAATGGTTCCATTGATAATGGCACGGGAATTTTCAAGAAAATGTATTTGCATGTAATCGTCCTTACAAATAATGCATGTAAAATGTAGAAGCAATAAAATGAGGTCAAATGGATTGCAAAGATTGTAGGATGTGAACAACGTGGATTCATCCAAAAATGTTTCAGAAATTTTAAGTAAATGTGCTTGACAAGTGTAAAAGCCAGATCTACGACCTTTACCATTATCTCTTCTCGGTCTGCTACAGTCAAAATGTTCTATTAGAGATGCATGCCAAATCTAAAAGCACATACAACGCAAATGAACCGCTTGAAAGATGCTACAATATAGATGGAAGTCAAAGAATGAAGGATTTTTGTCAAAAACTATAGTTCAAAATACCCTGGGCGACATACATGCAAATAGTGGAAACTTAGGCAGTGCGTAAGAGTTGTTTGACATAGTGCCATCAAAAGTGAAACCTTACGTCATGCAAGGGTTGCAGAACCATATACAATGGACACGAACCGTTTAACAGAATCCCTCAAAGAAATGTTGTCTCATGGAGCACACTATGTGCAAGATACACACAAGATCAATTCCACAATCTTTACTCGTATCATTCATACCTGCAAGATGTGAGAGTTTTATATCATGTTATGGACATTCATCATAACATAAGGTGAAGTAGTTTTTCATAGAATGTTGAAGTTCAGAAATACTTTGGCTGAAGTATCAAAAGGTTACGAAATCTGACTAGTTTGCAAAATAAGGAAGAATCGACAAGCATTTGACAAAATGCCTCAAAGAGATACAGTCTAAGGAATTGTCGTGATCACTAGATTGTTGAAACACCATGTATATAAAGCTTGGGAGCATGGCATGAGGCATTGGAAGTATTTAACAACATGATTCATAGAAATGTGATCTCAAGAACTACCACAACAACATGATATACCCGTAAGATATTTGTTAAAAAGACTTTAGGAACTTTCAAGAAAACAAACTTTGAGAGCCTACTTGCGACCTGTTATAAATGACAGTACTGGAGAAGGGAGGATATTACGATAGATGAGACAATGTGAAATTCAGGCTACCAATGGCGTTCACCACCACCATGCTATTGTGAAGTGTTTGTGGAAGATGGATGGGCAATGTTATCCAACATACGAGGAATGCTATTCATTGGGCTATACATTACTTGGTCAAAGCCACCGCTCTTCCTCTTTTCACATATGTAAAGTACTTAAGAATTTCTAAACAAGTGGTCTAGTATGAGAACATTGTAGCAGCTCGTATCAGAATGAGAATTGTTGCAAGAGGACAAGAAACTATGGTTCTTCTTAATGGTTTATTAGCTTGGGAGTGAAAGAACATATAATTCTCCATGTGCAATACTTTCACTTAGGTCCTATGGGAACAAGCTATTGGTATAAGTTGAAATTGTCTTGAGAATTTAAACCTTGATTATTCCCTTTTCAAGAATGTGGATACAACTATCTTGGAGGATTCTTTTGAATTGGACTCCACCTTAATGTCTTCTGATGAAATACTGGCAACATTTGGTAAGCATACCCATATTTCCCCACATCATTGTGAATTTACAAGTTTGGATGGTTGTACAACACATGTGTGATGTTGCTTTATGGGAACTTTGGCAATTACATGCATCTCTAGATCATGTGAGTACTAAAGGATACATTTCAAGTTTCGTGAGAAGACCGATGTGTTATGTGCCAAACCATGATGTGTTGGATCCATTTGTTGGGTTTATCTTCATGCTCTGACAATTTTGAGTTTAGGGAAAAGAAAACACAAAGCAAAATGGTTCAATCTTATGGTTCAATTGAGAATACTATTTTGCAAGGTGAATGTTTTGTTTATGGGAATCAATATAGATATCTCTCACTTCCTAAAGAAAGAAATTCAGTGCCCTAATCAAACTTTTCAACATTCCTATATAATTTTGAAAGAAATGTCGGAAAGCATGAGTCTTGTGTAGAAGCTTCTTGCAATAATAGATCCAATAGTGGAAGTTTTTACAACATTTCATGAATAACAATCAAGATAAATTTTCTGAAGCTGATGAATTTGGACACCGTGATGGACCTTGAATGATGCAGAAAGGACACTCAAAGTTATGTAAAGGAGGATTAAAAAGATTCTTGGTTATGATAGTAATCAGAGGCAGAAAAATGTGCAATGTTATACAGTCTTCATCTATCGTGCTGATGTTGTCAATGGAAGACACGTTATTTTCACAGTTCATATTTTGCATATGTGGTCACAGAAGTCTAAGATTCAAGCATATAAAGGAGTCATCAACATCTAACAAAATGTGACTACGGAAATGGAACAAATAGAGGAAAAGGGTAACTTAGCAGCTCCAAGCTTAATGTTACCTTTTGAAAAAGTGACTTATGTCACTTATTGTAACTAAAAGTTAGAAAATGAACTTTATTTTGGGAAAGTGATAAAATATAACCAAAAATAAAGTTCATTATCCTATTGTATTTCAAAAAGGTAGTTATTAGGTAGTTGTGAGGTAGTTACAAAGTGGTTACTAGGTGGTTATGGGAAAAAGCCTATAAATATGAGGCTATTTCAAATGTAAAGGGGAGGACTTTTGAGATAGAACTTTTGCAGGGGGAACTTATGAAGAAACTTCTTGGAACATTTTTGGTCTTACACATTGTATAGTTTACTTTTGGAATTGTATAATTTTGAAAAGATAATGAAGAATGCATTTTAGTTCGTATGTTCTTGATGTATTTCTAAGTTATGATTACTAGTTTCTCGTATGTCAAATTGGTGATCTTTCTATGTATTTGTGTAAATCAAAGTTATCCATTAAAGCATGCAATTGGGGTGATGAAGCACAATCATGTCTCGGTATCTTGATCTGAAAGTGTTAAGATAAATTATCTCTTCGTATGTTGAGATTTGCCATCTTTCTTCATCATTGTTGGACACATGTCATGAAATTCATCATGGAGTTTAGGAAAGTGGTTTCTAGCTTTGTGGTGAAACCCCCTCGTACTTTTCAATAAGATTGTGAAACTCCTGTTGGTTTTCATACGTCTACCACGAGGGTTTCTACATGCCCATTTCTCCTATTATTTTCCTTTTCTTTCTTTTTGTACTTTTAGGATAAAAGACACAAAAATTGCAAATACCCCCATCATAAGAAGGAGCTGCCCCTCTCAAACGCAGAGGAAAGTTGTTAGTCCAGTAACAACTTCTCCAACTGTTAGGACAATTTAGTCACCGCTCTAAGGGCAACAGGTCATTTTCAAAGGTTATTTTGTGGTGACAAATCTGTTTACCAACAATCCTTTACGCTTTGATGGATGTCTATACCGTGTTCCAAAGATACCATTTCTAAGGTTTTGGAATTTGGCTTTACACTCACCAATTGCATTTTCTTGAAACTTTCTAAAGGCTAATCAAAAAATCCATTTTGTTCATATCTTGCAATCATTGCATTCCATGAGGTGACATTTCTTTGAGGCATCATGCCAAACAGTTCACATGCCTTGTCTATGCTTCCACACTTTGCATGCATGTCTCTAAGGGCAATTGCAACTACAACATCTAACAAAGTTCCCATATCTTTTATCCTTTGATGGATGTCCATTTTGGCATAGGCAAGGAGGATACTAGCTAAGGTTGTGGAATTTTCCTTTACACCCGCCAATCGTATTTTCTTGAAAGTTTATAAAGCTTTGTCAAAAAAATCCTTTTTTTGTTCATATCTTGCAATCATTGCATTTGATGAGGCGACATTTCTTTGGGGCATCATGCCAAACAATTCATGTGCCTCGTCTATGCTTCCACACTTTGTATACATGTCTACAAGGGCAGCTATAATTACAACATGTGACAAATTTCTTATATCCTTTATGCTTTGATGGCTATCCATACATTGTTCCAAACATCCTATTTTGGTGTATAGATAGGGAGTATGTTGGCAAAGGTTGTGGAATTTGGCTTTACACGTGCCAATTACATTTACTTGAATGTTTCTAAAATCTTTTCAACAAATCCACTTTTTGCATATCTTGCAATCATTGCATCCCATGAGAGGACATCTCTTTGTGGTGTCAAGTATCAAACAGTCCACGTCCCTTGTCTATGCTTCTACACTTTGCATACATGTCTCGCAGAGTAGTTGCAACTACAACTTTTGACAAAATTGGTATATCCTTTATGCTTTGATGGATGTCTATATTGTGTTTCAAAGATACCATTTCGAAGGTTTTGGAATTTGGATTTACACCTGCCAATTGCATTTGCTTGAAAGTTTCTAAAGCCTTATCAAAAAATCAATTTTGTTCATATCTTGCAATCATTGCATTCCATGAGGTGACATTTCTTTGGGGCATCATGCCAAACAATTCACATGCCTTGTCTATGCTTCAACACTTTGCATACATGTCTACAAGGGCAGCTGCAATTATAGCATGTGACAAATTTTCTATATCCTTTATGCTTTGATGGCTATCCATACGTTGTTCCAAACATCATATTTTGGTGTACAGATAGGGAGGATACTGGCAAATGTTGTGAAATTTGGCTTTACATGTGCCAATTGCATTTATTTGAAAGTTTCTAAAATCTTTTCAACAAATCCATTTTTTTCATATCTTGCAATCATTGCATCCCATGAGAGGACATCTCTTTGTGGCGTCAAGTATCAAACAGTCCACTGCCTTGTCTATGCTTCCACACTTTGCATACATGTCTCGCAGCCTGGTAGTTGCAACTACAACTTTTGACAAAATTGGTATATCCTTTATGCTTTGATGGATGTCTATACTGTGTTTCAAAGATACCATTTCGAACGTTTTGGAATTTGGCTTTACACCTGCCAATTACATTTGCTTGAAAGTTTCTAAAGCCTTATCAAAAATTCCATTTTTTTAATATCTTGCAATAATTGTATTCCATGAGGCAACATTTCTTTGGGGCATCATGCCAAACAATTCACATACCTTGTCTATGCTTCCACACTTTGGATACATGTCTACAAGGGTAGCTGCAATTACACCATGTGACAAATTTCATATATCCTGTATTCTTTAATGTCTATCCATATGTTGTTCCAAACATCCTTTTTCGTGTATAGATAGGGAGGATGATGGCAAAGGTTGTGGAATTTTGGTATTTTGACCTCTAATCATGGTTGTCACAGTCAAGACAACAATGGATCAATCCATTATCTCTTTGTATTTTGCCTAGAAAACCTTATGAAATATAGGCTCTAGTTAGGTAGAATGAATAACATACATCTCTGAATGTTGTTCACACATGTGCAGGCATAGATTAAGGTTTTAGGCAGTGAAACGTGTCCTCCACTGGTGGCAATATGTAGTCATATTGTTCTAGAGTCATTTATAGAATTTTATGATATTGATGGAAACACATTGAAGATAGAAGCATTAAATGATCATTTATGTTTATTCTCTAACTTTAAGGAGTTTCTTATTATGTTTCCTTCTTTGTTAGACAGTTTTACTTCACTTCTTCATGATTATCATAGCTTTCATCCTTCATCTATGAAGAGTGATTGTGTTGTGCATGTCTCTAATGAACTATTACCTCTGAGCACACCTTCTTTGCATGATATACCTATAGATGATGAAATAGTTCATTGTGATTTGATATTATTTATTCTTTTTCATATTTCATTTTTCATAGTAAGCCTAATGACGATCATATGGATAGTGGTGAGTACATACATACTAATGATCTAGACCTTGTGATGCACCTTGTAGGACATGCATTGATGACATCATCTTACCTCCTACTAATGACATTCTTGTATTTTATAATGATACCCCTCTCACATACCATGATGATATTATTCATTATGTACCATCTTCCAAGATTAGAGATATGCATGTTTTTTTGGTACTACATATTTATGATTATTTCCCTAGTGTTGAAAATTGTGTTTATTACCTTTTTCATATTCTTCCTATATATCATGATGATTCTCTATATATCATGATGATTCTCTAAATGTGTCGTACCTCACGTTATACATGATGATGATGAGCCTCATCATGATTATTCTATTGCTTCACATGATTGTTTATGCTTTTATGATGATACATTAGCAACTTATCATATTAGAAGGCTTAGTGAGGAGTTATTATGCAATGCTTATGATGGTTTTAGGGATGGCTTACATTTTGATCTCATGATCTTTGTCTTTCATATTTCATCTTTACATTGTCTTATCTTGTCTTGTCTACTTAATTTCTTGTCTACTTAATTATGTTTTTTCTTTGGTCCTTTCTCTCAATCCTTTACATCTTATATTTTGATCCTTGGTTTTGTATCCAATCATACTAATGGCTCTTTTCTTTACATATGTTCTTACACTATTTGATCTAACTTCTTAAAGTATTATCCAATATACTCACATTGAGTGAGGTTCTAGCTTCTTAGAACATTCATGGTCTATCATTATATTGAGCATCTTGTCTATGGTCCATCTCTTATCATTGATTCTACCCAGCTATTATAAGCATTTACGATCAAATATTGACATATTTTTCTATTTTAGAGAATTTACATCATTGATCCTACATTTTTATATCTTATATACCATGCCTTATGATATTACATTGGTATATCTTAAATATCATGATCTCATATTACTATATCTTGTCTCATAATCTCATCTTTTAATATGTACTTTATGGAGAATAGATGTTAATCACACAAATAGGTTAATCACCATGTAAATAGCATTAAATTATGTAAATGCAATGTATTTTGACCTCTAATCATGGTTGTCACAGTAAATACAACAATGGATCAGTCCATTATCTCTTTGTATTTTGCATAGAAAACCTTATGAAATATGGGCTCTAGTTAGGTAGAATGAATAACATACATCTCTGAATGTTGTTCACACATGTGCAGGCATAGATTAAGGTTTTAGGCATTGAAACGTGTCCTCCAACGATGGCAATTTATCCATAAACTAGTCGTGAACTTGGTGATATTATAGGAGATGCTTAGAGGTACTACAAGTAGCTAGAATTAATTTGTCATACAAAGATAAAAGGCAGCCCTAGGTTGACTATCATGTATCAAAGGAATTATTGTCTTCCTAGAGGATACTTATACTCTGGCGTTACGAATACGAAGTCTACAAGTAGGGAGTATAGAAGAGAGAAAGAAGAGGACTGTCATAATGAAGAGATAGTTGTGTTGGTAATCAGAGAGTAGAAATCCTAAATTAAGAAGGGAAGACAGCCCCATCAAGTTAATCATGTCATTCCCACATAAAGACAACCCTACCAAGGCCAATAGACCAACTATAACAGAGTACACTTATGGACAAGCATGCAATCATGAATTAGCATGCAATATATGGACAACCATATATCTGTTTGACGAGCAAAGCTTCCATTTGGGGGGGTCTAGTAATTAAACAACTAGTCATATGATTGCTAGGACAGTCATCAAGGTCCTAAGAGTATTTACTAATCATCATACCATTATTCACATTTTAGCACTGCCAACACATATTAGGATAGTGTTGTCCTAGAAAAATAGAGAAGGTTGTTATAAAGATCTTAGAACACTCATTTTATAAATGTACAGTTATATGCAAATGGTAGCAGTCATATGTCAAGCTTAGAATGGTCATATCAACCTAAGGACCACTTGATTGAATCCTTAGGGCTAGGAGTGACATTTTGCATTTCATAGGTCATGGGGCCGAATGGACTTTACCAACGCATCGGGGTGGGTGGGTAAATCTTAGGGGAGGTCTCATTTTGTGTGTCAAGTGCCCCAATCGTGCGGGGCAGCAGGCTACCAGCAAAGTCCCTTAAGATGCCTAAGACGCAAAAACTGCCAAACTTTGACAGAGCAGTTCTTGGAATTCATGGAAGCTGGGAATATTTTGTTTGGACCTACAAGTGCATGTGGGGTCCATACACAATAACCTCTCTCAATTTTGGTCAACTCTAGTCTATTTGACTGTGCTGAAATCAAACACATTATTGCAAAATGCTTCAGTTTCATGCAATGGAAAGGTGCTAGGAGTGACATTTTGCATTTTATAAGTCATGGGGCCAAATGGACTTCTCCAACGTGGCGGGGTGGGTGGGTAAATTCTATGGGAGGTCTTGTTTCATGTGCCAAGCGCCCCAGTTGTTCAGGGCAGCAGACTAAGGGCAGCAGACGAACAACAAAGTCACTTAAGATCCTAAGAGCAAAAACTACCAAACTTTGACAGAGTAGTTCTCAGAATTCATGGTAACTAGGAATGTTCCATTTGGATCGTCCATAATAACCTCTCTCAGTTTTTGTCAACTCCAGTCTGTTTGACTGTGCCAAAATCAAATGCATTTTTGCAAAATACTTTGGTTTCATGCAGTGGAAAGGTACTAGGAGTGAGATTTTGCATTCCATAGGTTGTGGGTCTGAACGGACTTCTCTAATGCATCAGGGTGGGTGGGTAAATGCCAAGGGAGGTCTCATTTTGTGTGCCAAGTGCCCCAATCGTTCAGGGTAGCAGGCTACCAGCAAAGTCCCTTAAGATCCCTAAGATGCAAAAACTGCCAAACTTTGATGGAGCAGTTCTTAAAATTTGTGGCAGCTGGGAATATTTTATTTGGACCTACAGGTGCATGTGGGGTCCATCTACAATAAACTCTCTCAGTTTCGGTCAACTCCAGTCCATTTGACCATGCTGAAATTAAACACATTTTTGCAAAATGCTTCAATTTCATGTAGTAGAAAGGTGTTAGGAGTGACATTTTGCATTCCATAGGTCGTGGGGTTGAACGGACTTCACCAACGCATCGGGGTGGATGGGTAAATTCCAAGGGAGGTCTTTTTTTGTGTGCCAAGCACCCCAGTCGTTCAGGGTAGCAGGCTATTGACAAAGTCCCTTAAGATCCTAAGAGCAAAAACTACCAAACTTTGACAGAGCAGTTCTCAAAATTCGTGGCAGTTGGGAATGTTTCATTTAGACCTATAGGTGTACGTGGGGTCCATCCATATTAACCTCTCTCAGTTTCGATCAACTCTAGTCCATTTGACCATGCCGAAATCAAACACATTTTTACAAAATGCTTCAGTTTCATGCAGTGGAAAGGTGCTAGGAGTAAGATTTTGCATTCCATAGGTCGTGGGGCTAAATGGACTTCACTAATGCATCAAGGTGGGCTGGTAAATGTCAGGGGAGGTCTCATTCCATGTGCCAAGCACCCCAATCATTCGAGACAGCAGGCTACTGACAAAGTCACTTAAGATCCTAAGAGCAAAAACTGACAAACTTTGACAGAGCAATTCTCAGAATTTGTGGCAGCTAGGAATGTTCCATTTAGACCTACAAGTGCACATGGGGTCCATCCACAATAACCTCTCTCGGTTTCGTTCAACTCCAGGTTGTTTGATCATGCTGAAATCAAACGCATTCTTGCAAAATGCTTCAGTTTCATGCGTGGAAAGGTGCTAGGAGTGACATTTTGCATTCCATAGGTCATGGGGCTGAAAAAACTTCACCAACGCATCAAGGTGGGTGGATAAATTCCAGGGGAGGTCTCATTTTGTGTGCCAAGTGTCCTAATCATTTAGGGCAGTAGGCTACCAGCAAAGTCCCTTAAGATCCCTAAGACGCAAAAACTACTAAACTTTGACTGAGTAGTTCTTAGAATTTGTGGCAGCTGGAAATATTTTGTTTGGACCTATAGGTGCATGTGGGATCCATCCATAATAACCTCTCTCAGTTTTGGTCAACTCCAGTCCGTTTGATTGTGTCAAAATCAAACGCATTCTTGCAAAATGCTTTAGTTTCATACAGTGGAAGGGTGCTAGGAGTCACATTTTACATTCCATAAGTCGTGGGAATGAACAAACTTTGCCAACGCATCGGGTGGGTGGGTAAATGTCAAAGGTGGTCTCATTTTGTGTGCCAAACACCCCAGTCATTCAGGGCAGCAGGCTATTAGCAAAGTCACTTAAGATCATGAGAGCAAAAACTACCAAACTTTGACAGAGCAATTCTCAGAATTTGTGGCACCTGGGAATGTTTCATTTGGACCTACAGGTGCATGTGGGGTCCACCACAATAACCTCTCTCAATTTCGGTCAACTCTAGTTCGTTTGACCATGTCAAAATCAAATGCATTCTTACAAAATGCTTCAGTTTCATGCAGCACAATGTTGCCAGGTGCCGTATTTTTTGTTTTGATCATTGGGGGGCTGAACCAACTACGCCAAGACATTAGGGTGGGTGGTTAAATGTTAAGGGAGTTCTCGTTTCGTGTGTCAAGCATCCAAGTTGTTCCATGCTACAACCTACCTACAAACTTGAAAGGTGCTAGGAGTGACATTTTGCATTTCATAGCTAGTAGGGCCGAACTGACTTCACCAACGCGTCGGAGTGGGTGGTTAAATGCTAGGTGAGGTCTTGTTTTGTGTGCCAAGGGTCCCATTCGTTTTGGGTTGTAAGCTACCGACATAGTCACTTTACTAGTAGCTTGCAGGCCAAAATGACTAGGATGCTTGGCACATGAAACGAGACCTTCCCTTACATTTTCCTACCCACCTCGACACATTGGTGCAATCAGTTCAGCCTCATGATGAGCACATCAAAAAATAAGGCACCTAGAAAGGTTGTGCTGCATAAAACTAAAGCATTTTGCAAGAATACATTTGATTTTGGCACAGTCAAACAGACTGGAGTTGACCAAAATTGAGAGAGGTTATTTTGGATGGATCCCACATGCACCTGTAGGTCCAAATGGAATGTTCCTAGCTACCACGAATTCTGAGAACTGTTCCGTCAAAGTTTGGCAATTTTTGCTCTTAGGATCTTAAGTGACTTTGTCGGTAACCTGCTGCCCCGAATGACTGGGGTGCTTGGCACACGATACGAGACCTCCCCTGGCTTTATCCACCCACCCTGATGCATTAATGAAGTCAATTCAACTCCATGACATATGGAATGCAAAATGCCACTCCTAACACCTTACCATTGCATGAAACTGAAGCATTTTGCAAGAATGCATTTGATTTTGGCACGGTCAAACAGATAGGAGTTGATCGAAACCAAGAGAGGTTATTGTGGATGGACCCCACATGCACCTGTAGGTCTAAACAAAACATTCCTAGCTGCCATGAATTTTGAGAACTACTCTATCAAATTTTGGCAGTTTTTACGTCTTAGGGATCTTAAGGGACTTTGCTGGTAGCTTGTTATCCTGAATGATTGGGGCACTTGGCACATGAAATGAGACCTCCCCTAGCATTTACCCACCCACCCCGATGTGTTGGCAAAGTCCGTTTGGCCCCACGACCTATGGAATGTAAAATGTCACTCCTAGCACCTTTCTGGTGCATGAAATTAAAGCATTCACAAGAATGCTTTTGATTTTAGCATGTCAAACAGACTGGAGTTGACCGAAACTGAGAGAGGTTATTGTGGATGGACCCCACATACACCTATAGGTCTAAATAGAATGTTCCCAATTGCCACAAATTTTGATAATTGCTCCGTCAAAGTTTGGCATTTTTTATCTTTGGACTTTGCCGGTAGCCTACTGCCTCAAACGACTGGGGCGCTTGGCACATAAAATGAGACCTCCCTTGGCATTTAACCACCCACCCTGACATGTTGGTGAAGTTCATTCAACCCCATGACCTATGGAATGTAAAATGTCACTCCTAGCACCTTTCCACTGCATGAAACTGAAGCATTTTGCAAGAATGCATTCCTTGCCACCATAGGCAAATGAAATTGAATTAGAAAAAATCAAGTTACGTGTTTGTAGGTGGACATGACATCCACTTATACATGCAAACAAGATATTCCTAGGTGTCACAGTTTGATGGAACAGTTGATCCAAAGTTTGTCACATTTGTTTTTCTTAGGGCCCTTGAGAAATTATCTGCATTCGATATAGCCAAGAATGACCATGAGGCTTTGCCACCGAAAATACATCCCCCCTAGCATTTACCCATCTACTTAGATGCATTAGCGCCATCTGTTTGGCCCTAGGCGATGCCTATACTAAAAATTCAGTCATAATACCTTTCTGGTAGTTAGAAATTTAGTACTATAAAGGTGTTCTCACTTGATCCAATGTCTTGAAGGGCATCAATTGAGGCTGCCCTTACCGCTGCTATCAATTGGTTGTCATTAAAACTCATTAACACTCATTATGAAATAGTAACATCATTAAAATGAATTAGAACTCATAGTAACATTATTAAAACTCATTATGAAATAGAAAGTAAAGGACATATCATCGTGAAATAATCATGAAAACCTACCTTACTTTCCTTCCAAAGGCAACTTCATAAGGATTATGCCTACCTCCATCATACTAAAATCCTGAATACAAATGCAATTACACTATTTAGCTAAAATAAGTAAAATATACAAGGTGAAATGAGGATAGCAAAGAAAACTAACATACCTTTTTGTCATTCCACTAATTCAATCCAATGAACCATCAAGGTCTGCTCTACTTTGTATTGTGTCAAGTATTGCTTCGTGATCAGACTCACGAACCTTCCACAAGGTCATGTTCAATGGTCTACCCCATATTTGATCAAATGAGCGTTTGAAGCCACAACAATGTTAGAATAATGAAGAATCTTCCTATGTGGCTCAAAGTCCTCAAACACCCACACATCAAACTTCTTTAGTGGGTACCTTCTAAGCCATGTTCCAATAACAACCACTGATCCTGTAGAGTACTTGTTGTTTTCTCCATCTATAATAGGGGAATTTAATTTCTTTCTTGCCTCAACACAATGACACAAATAATAATCTGTTCCTTCTTTGTTGTCTTCAACTGTAATAACTGCATAAACATGCCCTGCATTGATACATGCATTTAATTTGATGAATATAACTTCAACAATACAAGAAAAAATACAAAAGAATATGACGTATTAAATTTTATTAAATTTGAATGTTGATAATACCTGGTTGAACTAGATCTGAAATATTGTCAAAATCAACCAATGATTCAATCTCTGTTATTTTTAGTGTTGTCGGTAGTCGATACATGTCAACCGGGCTTAGGCCTCTTGTACACCAATCCTCAACCCACTACTTTGACTCACAATCATACCAAGCTTCATATGTACATGAAGAACAAAAGCATGCCATATGTCATGTATGAATACTCCATGAACCTGGATTAGAGCTTCTAAAAGAGTGTAGCTCACTCGATCCTGCAATGTACAATAGTCCTCATATTTTACAATGTTAGTATCATCAACCAAGAAAAAATATCTTTGAACTATAGACTTACCTTCATTACCTAGACCCATTGTAGTGTTACACCATTGGACAATAGATCTCACATCTGTCAACTTTGCATTGTCTTTGTACTTCAACTTTTCTCATGTCAATACTCTTTTGATACATGCTTCTGCACCATCATGCTCTCCCTTTCCATGCCCGGCCTCACAAAAATTCCACATATGTTGAACACCAATCTTTATATGCATCCTTCTCATCTAATAGAACATCTGTGCGTTCTGAAATTCTAATGCACAATTATCTGACCATATGATATGCTGACGAAATAATACTCATGCTGGCCAAATAACAGTAGAACATCTAAAAGCAACCTTGCACAAACTCCATAGAATGTGTGCAATAATCACTAATATAAAAATGATATTCCCTCAAGATCTTCCTGCCATCCTCTATACTATCTTCTACATGAATGAATGCTATTTGCACGAATATAGCAACCTGCATAGAGTTGTAATACTGTGTTTACACCTCATTTTGTGGCTACAGTGTGTAGTTCTCTACAAAGTCAACAATTGAAACGATGGTACCAAGTGGAAATGTGTCCTTGCATAACTTGAATTGCATGTCCAACCATCAAGCTCTATGGGTATGCCTTGCATACTCATACACTATACTATCACAAAATGTAGACATAAACTAATACACTGGAATCTTTCGAATAACCAAATCACACCTCTTTGCTTCTTTACCATCTTTTGTATTGTAGTCCACTATTTTATACTTGCCGAACTCTACTAGTTTGTTTCCAATTGCATGTGTGCTTTCCATATGTTCACATATTAGCATATGTTGCAAGCCACCGTAATGTTGACATGTACCATCCAAGCATAATTTCTTGTAGAATAATTGACCTTCCTCTCTTTCACATAAAATTATTGATATGAAGTCTCTTGAAGATGTTGATGGGGCACGTATGCCACAATCTTGCAAAACATTGTTAGTATGCAAATCTAAACATATAGACCGATAAACATCAAAATGTTTAGAAAATTCAATATGTAATCTACAACAATAAGTAGTGCGTGTGTGATTTATTTTGACATAGAAAGGTTTTAGTATTTCAAAATATCTTTGACAAATTGTAACTTGAGGATACATCTCTTGAAATTTATTGAAAATATGTGTTTGAGTCACATCCAAAAAATTCTTTGGATGTGGCTCACGGTTTCAACAACCAATTCTCCTTCTCACAACATCTCTTGCATTAGGAGATACCCTTGTGTTGTTTTTCCAAAAAAATTTGATGAGGGATCTCAAGGCTTCAACAACAACTTTGTCTTTTCGTGGGAGTCTCCCAGAGAATGCCCACAGTTCATTAGTGTTTGGGTCCTTAACTCTTTCACGTCTTCCAATAGCTCTCATTAGAGTTTTTCTACTTATTTTCAATGCTTGACTTGTCTTTCTAATGAGGCAAGCTTTCTTTGTTTGTTGTCTTACTATTGTCGATGTAATAACACGCCGTGTGACATTACTATCCTTGGTGCGTGAGGTGGAACCCACACTCTCATATGCACTCATTAGATTTTTGACAATTGATTTTTCACTTGAGGCATCTGATGTTCTTAGGCCAAGAATCTTCATAGTGGACCTAAATTTTAGATTTCTCATCAATTCAACAAATAGTTGGCATCTTCCGGTTTCATTTAAATTCTCAAAGAATAATTTCCATATCTTATTTGCATATCATTGGCAAGTGTACTTGAGAATCTTATCCTGCATGGGCTTCAACACATTCTCATTGATATCAATTAGAAACTTAGGCTTCCTATGCAAAATTCTAGGAGGTGTTTTAATTGGTAAAGTTGACTCAACATTAGAATTTCTTCAATATTTACTTGAGATGGGATAGATGACGTACCTTTAATTGGAGATGGAAAAGACGAAAAGGCTTGATGTTGAGATGGAGAAGATGGTATACCTTCAATTTGACATGTGAATGATGGTGTACCACCAAGTTGAGAAGAAAATGAAGATGTACCTTCTACTTCACCTATGAAAGATGGAGTGTCTCCAATTCAAGAAGATAAAGATGGTGTTCCTTCAACTTGACCTGTGGACGATGGAGTGCCTCCAACTTGGAGATTCACTTTCCTCATTGAACGGAGGTTTTCCATTCGTTCACTTTGTGCCGCCAATTCCATATCTCTCTTAGCTTCATTAGATGTGTCATGTTCCTCTTCAATTGGTAATGGTGGAATGTCTTTTTGTATGGTTGACAATTTCCTACTTTCCTAAATTTGCCTCATTCTTTCTCTTTTCCTCTCATTCTCAGCTTCATGCTCTTTTGGTGTTAGAGTCTTTGCTTGTTTCCTCGGCATGATGATGATTTATACGAGCATGATGAATAAGACAATGATAATTAGAACCTTTATAATGACAATGAATAATGGTCACAATGAAAAATACAAAATAAGTTATCATGTTTGGTGATTTGCATCACTTTAGGAGCTCCAATTTCATGAAATTCATCATTGTCCTTGTTTATTAAGATATGATAGACCATAATCAAAGTCAGGGATAACTTTAAGAACCCCCCCCCCCCCCCCCGAAGAAGGTGTAAAAGCCTAGAGAATCATGTATACTTCCCAAGAAAAATATTAATTTTATTGGCAAATTTTTTTATTTTTCGGGGAAATAAAATAATCTCAATTGGAGAATCTTTTGTAATCACTAGAAGTTTATGGAAA
This sequence comes from Cunninghamia lanceolata, assembly GCA_027924645.1. Classification (NCBI taxonomy): domain Eukaryota; kingdom Viridiplantae; phylum Streptophyta; class Pinopsida; order Cupressales; family Cupressaceae; genus Cunninghamia; species Cunninghamia lanceolata. Next base: position 3,405,013 of record BSBN01001310.1, read on the forward strand.
ATCCTGGCGAATTGTAATTTTTTATAAACCAATAAAATATTTTCATTGGCAATTAAACCCTATTTTCAAACCAATAAAATATTTTCATTGGTGAATTAAAACCAATTTTCAAACTAGTAAAATATTCCCATTGGTGAATTAAACATGTTTTCAAACCAATAAAATATTTCTATGGGCGAATTAAACCTGTTTTCTAACTAAAAAATTATTTTTGTTGGTGATTAAAACCTACTTTCAAACCAAAAAAATATTTTAATTGGTGAATTAAACCTATTTTCAAACCAATAATAAAATTATTGACTAATTATATATAGTTTCAAACCAATAAATTAATTGGTGAAATACACTGTAATGCCAATCAAAAACCATACTGTGGGTGGCGAAAATATCAAATGCTACATATTGTTCTATTCTGGGATAAATTTTCCACACATCCAAATTCCTTCATAAAGTGTCTGGAATGGGGACAAGTGTCAATATATTTATTATGTCTAAAGCAAGATGTCAATGCAAATTAATATAACTGACGACCATTCGATGAATTTTTGATGGATGGCTGTAGTTGCATTCCAGAAGAAAATGTTTGAAACACTAGACCTACAACTTCAAACATCAGGAATAACACTAGAACTGTTAGATTTCCAACTATCAATGGTTGACATTTCATATGAGAAACCTACCTTTTAACCCTCTGCATAATCTTATGTTGACTTGCTACCTCTGGTTGCCAATTGTTTAAGTTGAAACCTGAGCCATCAAAACTATGCTGTTTACCAGCCCCTTATACCTAGTCTTGTCGGTCACCGCTTGGTGGGGAAGATTATGCGTTAAGCATTAAAAGCCCAGTCAAAATATTTCATTTATTGTCTAAGTCTCGACCCCCATGTTTTATGTCCCCATGTCCCATTAACCTTCATGACAGATGATTCATTTGTCCAGACCATAAAGGATTTCGATAAGGATAAAGATGTTGTAACATCATTAATGGATACATGGATCCCTAGAGCCCAAGAATTAAGAGACATGGCAATTGCAACCAAGCATGTCAAGGATACACCTCCTAACATTGCCCCAACTCTCAAGCTTATAAATTCAATTAAGGATTTTCAAGGGGTGGTAGGTCCTTTGGAAATAAATATTAGGGAGCTTGTCAAAAAGTTTGATGAATGGAATTTCAATTTGCTTCCTATTATTTTGAGTAAAAATGGTGGGGTTAAACCTCTACAATTGTGGAAGGAGGAGACAAAACAAATAATATCTGCTCAAGTTAAGCTCATCTATGACAATGTTGATTTAGATATGTTGAGAAGTGGCATGGATAAACTGATTCACACTAGCATTTTCTTAGAGGAATTTGGCAAGGAAGCTAATCGAGGTTATCAAGTACACACCCTACAGGACCAAAGTAGACAAACTTGTCAATTTAATTTGGCCAACAGAGGAGGAGTGTCAGCTATGGAGATCCAAGTATATTGACACTTTAGATTTCTAAATTGTTGAAGTTATAAAAGGAGATACAATACATGGTTGAGTATAATGCAAGTTTGGCCTTTGATATTACAATTTACAAATATTGTGCTCCTTTTAATTCAAAATTGGTGACATGGATTGCATACGTGGAACATAGTTTGGAATATTCAGTGTCTATGACTCTATTAAGTATTATCTATATACTTAAGTCAAATCATTTTTTTCCTTTAAGAAATTAAGTATAAATATTTGCATGCAGATTAAATTCACTTGAACAGATATATCATATCACTTAAATATTGGCACGCTTGGAAAGATATCCTAAAGCTTGGAAGTCGAGCCCTCTCTAGTGCCATTAATGAAGCCGAGGTGGATGCGGAGGAAATGGCTCTATTTAATGGAGCCCAACAAGGCTTTCTCATACCAAAGATTGAAGCTGGCCAACAACGAAAATGGATACGCCAATTTGCCTTCGAGCGCTGTGAAGGCAAATGGCTTTCTTGGATTCATCGTGCAGACTCAAGGCTTAAGGCGATAACGAAGCCTCACAGAATTGCTCGTTTGCACTTTCTAGAGATGGAGGCGGTGAAAATGGTGCTTGGGAGGGATTTCTTAACAGATAAGAATAGATACAGAGTTAATTCAGATATAGCTTCTTGCTTCTTGGCATCATTGTTTGATCTTGGAGGTGTGAAGGTGGATATTCTCCTTCTATTGCGAGAAATTTTCAAGCCAGAGTTTCTGGGTAATGATTTGGAGGTGGTTCTTGGGGCAGAGATGGGTGTGGGGATTCCACAGTCTTCTGACCTATCATTGTTGATTCTCCCAAATGTTATGGTTCTACGGTTTCCATTTCTTCTCAACATAACAGATGGGGCTCTCACCCGCCACCGTCATTGGGCCACCATTGGTCAAAATTTTCTAAGGTGCTCTCAAGCTCTCGACATGGAGTTGAATCTGGAATGGGTGTTGCGCTTCGCAGAGCTGGTGGAAATAGGTGATTTCTATGGTTTCCCTTAGCTAGTGTTTTGATTTTTGCTATGTAATTTTGATGTAATATTATCATATCGAGAAAAACTCTTGGGAAAGAATATGTAATACATGGGAATTTTTTGTAACAAAATGATATGCCAGGGGCGTAGCTATCCCCCAACTGTAAGAAGTTTTTGAATTAATATCAATTGAATACCCACTTTGCGGTTTATCGATAAAAAAAAATAAAAAGTATTTGCATGCAGATTTAAAACATAAATCAATACAAATGAAAAAAGAAAGGTGCCATCAAATCGACAAATTACATTATAAATACTAAAAGTAGATCTATATAAACAAACTATATATGTTTATTGTTTATATCATGATTACTCGACCGTTCGATGAACATTTGATGGATGGTTGTAGTTGCATTCCGGAATGAAATGCATAGAGCACTAGGCTTGTGAACTTAAATCTTCAGAATCACCCTATAACTGTTAGATTTACAAAGATCAATAGTTTATAAATTGATGTGAGCTATCAATGCAGGACAACTGTCATCCATGTACTAATTGTGTACTCCGGAAGCGACACGTTGACTTGACGTTTCACTCACTTTAATGTTCATAAAAAAGCAAACTTTCTACTGCTAAGTGATTTTATTGTCAAGTGAGAGGGTCAGCACACGGGGAGATTTTAGATTTCTCATTGCAGTGCACTAGGGAGATTCTAGGTGGCACTTCCAACAAAGCCAGTCCACACCTGTCGGTATTAATCTTTTCAAGAATCAAAATTTGGGTAAGTCAAAGACAAAATTCCTAGGCCACATTTAATCGTTTCTTAAAATATTATTTTGTCAAACTTTTTTCTTAAAATCTTATTTTGTAAAAATTTGGGTTTAGGGTTGAGAAACTTAAGAAAAATTAAGGAGGAGTTAAGAGGGACTTCACAATTTCGCACTGTATAAACATGTCTACCACCACTAGCAGACCAAACAAAGTTTTTGGGAAAGGCAAAGCATGTTCGAATAGAAAAATAGATTATTCTGGATTGCTTAAAACCTCAAGTTTGATAGATGAATACCATGATATTTATGATCCTAAAATATATGGTAAATATACCTTAGAACTTAGATTTTCATGTGAGAATAAGGCTGCAAACCAAATGCAAGTTAATAGTATCATTGCACCGTGGGTAACTGGATTAGGGTGCATGATGTTACATGAGGTTTTCCCTTGTGTAAAATTTATCATGGTGTGTACCCACAATTATGATGATAATAAAAGAGCAATTGTAAATAAAGGTACCAAAGAAGAAATTTTATCCATTAATGTAGAAGAATTTAGAACAATGTTGGGGTTTACAACTGAAGAATTTGGAGACGTCCACATTGACCTAGCAAAGCTTGCTAGTGATTATGAAGCAGCAGATGAAAGGGACAAAAATGTTTTCCAAAATAAAATAGTTCAAGAATGAAACAAGTTGAAAGGTAACCATAAGCCTCCTTATCATTTGGAAATTTTTAGATCATGGGCTCAGGATACCATTTCCATGCTAGCATTTTGCCTTGGACTAGATAGCAATTGGGAAGTGGATGCAAGCCTCCTTAAAATGGTATATAATATCCATTATGGTATTGGTGTACATGTCAAATATAACTTTATTGAGCACATTGTAGAATCCATGCATAAACAATTTTTAATGATTAAAGGAGGTTCCACCAAGACATTTAGGTTCACAACCTACATGTGCTATTTTTTTCTATTCAAATTTAGTGGAATGTTTCAGACCAACAAGCTTCAGATTCAGCCCTATAGTAATGCTGAGGAAAAGAAAATAGCTCTAGTATATGATTGGACCACTAAGATAAGAATCCATGATTATCGAAGGAACTACAATCATTTTGTAGACTACTTTTTGGCCCCATTGCATCAAGCAATTACAAATAGTCTAATGCCTAGATTGCCTATATCATGTAGAGATTGCATTCAACTAGGAAAATAAATACAATTGGTTGAAAGGAATATAATGTGCTAAGATTTAATGGATCAGGAGTAGAGCCATACAAACTTCCAATACATGTGACAGGAAGGGTTTTTGCATTGGAATATGTAAGGCAGATGCAGAGTACTAATGAACTACACTTTGCGGGTCAACAAAAGAAGACCTTATTTCCTTCTTTACCTATTTCATGTGGAGGATTCACATTGGAGAGAAAAGCATTTGAGGTGGTACATGATCTTTTGAAAATTTTAAATTTTGGTGTTGTTTTTCACTGGCAGTATGATCCATGTGACACCATTAAAACAATGATTGTGGCCAACAAGAATGCTGCAAGTAGAATTCCACATCAAAGTAAACCCTTGCTTGAAAACTTGAGAAACAAGGATTCTTAGGATGAGGTCAAAATAGCAATGGAGAATACTGCTTCTGAGAAAGGTATTTCTTTTGAACAATTGTCAGTAGAAATTACGGCATTGCACCAAAATACAGGAGCACTAGCAGAGAATCAAATCAGGAGGTACAACAATTTTTATGCAAAAAGTGATAAACCATCTATTAGAGTAAAAATGCCAGATTGTCTAGATAAGTCTGTTACAAGCAAAAATTGGTCACAATCAAAAATTACTGCCTTTTGGTCTATGAGGAAGGAGCTAGGTGAACCAAGAATTGTTGCAGAGTATGGATAAATCAATGAAGATGATGAGTTTAGCAAATTGTGGAATATAGAGCATCCCAAGATGAAGAAACTGATGATGAACCTGATGATGATAGGGATGAACAAAGCAAGTTCAAACCTGGTTTAAGTCAAGCCACAAAAGAAGCATATACTTCAGGAGCATCCATAGCTGAAAATATGGGTTATCAAGGTGGTGGTTTGGGGTCCCAAGGACAAGGCATTTGGAATCCAATAGATGTAGTCACCAGAAAACCAGTTGATAAATGAGGCCTTAGAGCTAATAAAATAGACCAAGGGCATACAAGTACAACTGAAAGAATTCATTTTGTTATAGCTTCAAATCCTAATCCTCATGGTCATATGCAATCACAACTTGGACATACGCATGGGGTAAGTGCACAAAGATGAGGGACCAAAAGGGGGTCTTAAGATGCCACTTTTTTTTTGAAATCAGGAAAGATTGATGTTCAATGAGAAACTGAGATAGTTACACTCAAAATTGGAAGATACAACAAAAATAAGAGTCGTAGTGCTCTGAATCTAGTTTCTAAACTACTAGTGTTTTTCAAAAATGGTTGCAATTAAGGGGTTCAAAAAGGGGGAGCACACAAATTGGTCTTGTTTTTCTCAAAAAAACATAACATAGTGTCTGGTGTGCTCCCCCTAAAATGATAACTTTTTTTTAGTATTTCAAAAATCACTTTGGTGAGAAATTAGGTAACACCATGTAGTTTATCCCTGATTTTTCTAATAATTTTTTCATGAATAATTGATTTTACTAATTTTCAAAGTAGACACATCCTAAAAAAAAAGAAAATTGAGCATGCTCCCCCCTAAAAACTTTGAAAATTATTTGAAAATTAAAAAAAAAAAAAAAATTGAATACGTGTAGAATGGAGTCTAGTTTTAAAAATGTAACTTATTTGAAATTTCAATGAACGGTTAAAAAAAAGTCAAAAATACTAGACACTGGTTTTTGATAAAAAATAGATACACTAAAAAAAGAAATTAAAGATGAAACCCTTAACGTACTCAAAATATGAAAAAAATTATATGGTTAGATAGCTAACAGAGAGATTAAGATTATGGTGGTATTGTTTTTGACTTTTCATTGAAAAATGCAATCCTGATGGGAAGCACGCTCCAAATTATCTAAATTTTGTTAGAGTTTGTAAAAACATGTCCTTGGACAACCTAAACACAGTCCAATCCTTTGGGTTGGAAGCCCAAGGCAAGTCCAAGCCTTTGGGTTGGAAGCCTAAGGCAAATCCAAGCCTTAGGCTTGGTAATTTACAAGCCTAAGCATAACACGAGTGCATTATAATGTGCCTACATTATAACATGCCTACGTTATAATGCGTCTGCGTTATAACATGCCTGCATTATAATGTGCCTGCATTATGGTGAACTAAAACATCTCTCCCTCCCTCCCTCCCTCCCTCTCTCTTGCTCTCTCTGTACCTCCCTCTCCCTCACCTCTTTACCTACTACTAATGTGCTTGTGTTATAATGCGCTCACATTATGGTGAACTAAAACATCTCTCCCTCCCTCCCTCCCTCCCTCCCTCTCTCTCTCACTCTCTCTACCTCCCTCTCCCTCACCTCTTTACCTACTACCCTCTCTCTCTCACCTATCTACCTCCTAGTTTTCTTTTTCCTTTCCAATTTCCCTTTAGATCCCACCAATTTTTCCCTATTTTACTATTTTCCACCTCTCCTCTCATCATTCTTCCCATCCAATCAACTTTCATTTTATCTTGTTTCCATTTCATCCTCGCAATTTGTATCCTCATCCCTTTGTGCATGTCCTAGTTTTCTTATTTCCATTTTCTTTGTTGATAAGGGAGAGGGAGATGGAGTGGAGGGAGAGAGGGGAGAGATAGGGAGTTAGAGAGATAGAGAGAGATTCCTAGTTTTATTGTTTCCATTTACTTCATTAATAAGGGAGAGGGAGAAATAAAGGGGAGAGATAGAGGAATGATAGGAGAGAGAGAAGCAAGAGATACGGAGATAGGGAGAGATAGGTAGAGAGAGGATACAAATAGGGAGAGATAAAGGAGATAGAGGGGATAAATAGGGAGATAGAAAGTGAGCAAGATGTCCAGAGAGATTGAGAGGTAGAGGGACGATAGAGAGAGGGAGATAAGGGAGAGATAGGGAGATAGAGGTTTAGGGTTGCTCAGGTTTAGGGTTTAGGGGTTAGGGGTTAGGGATTAGGGGAATTATTTAGGGTTTAGGGTTTTTGAGAGACAGAGGGAGTGTGTGCTTTTGACATGCAACCCTAAACCCCTAAACCTTAACCCCTAACCCCTAACCCCTAAACACTAAAATCAATAAACCCTAAACCTCTATCTCCCTATCTCTATCATCCCTCAACCTCTGAATCTCTCTCCCTAACTCTTTGGACATCTCACTCGCTTGCTATCTCCCTATCTCTCCCCTCTATCTCCTCTATCTCTCCATATATATCTCCTCTCTCTCTACCTATCCATCTCTCCCTATCTCTTGTCTCTCTCTGCCCTATCATTCCTCTATCTCCCAATCTCTCCCCTCTATCTCTCCCTCTCCCTTATCGATGAAGGAAATGGAAACAAGAAAACTAGAGGGGAGAGGGAGAGATAATGGGGAGAGAGAGGAAAGAGATAGGGAGAGGTAGATAGGTAGAGACGGAGAGGGGAGATAGATTGGGAGAGATAGAGGAGATAGAGATGAGAGATAGGGAGATAGAGAGTGAGTGAGATGTTCAGAGAGATTGAGAGCTAGAGGGACGATAGAGAGAGGGAGATAAGGGAGAGATAGAGAGATAGAGGTTTAGGGGTTATAGGTTAGGGATTAGGGGCACTATTTAGGATTTAGGGGTTTAGAGAGAGAGAGATTACTTTTGGCCTGCAACCCTAAACCCTAAATAATGCCCCTAAGTTCTAAGCCCTAATCCCTAATCCCTAAACCCCAAACCCCTAAACCCTGAACATTAAACCTGAGCAACACTAAATAATGCCCCTAACCCCTAAACCATAAACCCTAAACCATAAATAATGCCCCTAAACCCCAAACCCCTAAACCCTAAACACTAAACCCAAGCAAACCTAAACCTCTATCTCCCTATCTCTATCATCCCTTTACCTCTCAATCTCTCTCCCTATGTCTCTGGCCATGTTCCTCACTCTCTATATCCCTATCTCTCCCCTAGGTCTCCTCTATATCTCCCTATCAGTCCTCTATCTCTAAACCCTAAACCTTAAACCTCTAAAACTTAACCCCTAACCTCTAAACCCTAAACCCTAACCCCTAAACCCTAAACCTAAGCAATCCTAGAAGAGAGAGAGAGAGAGAGAGAGGAGACGAGGTAAAGAGGGGAGGGGGAGAGATAAAGATAGAGAGATTGTTTTTGACATGCAAACCTAAACCCTAAATAATTCCCCTAAACCCCAACCCCTAACCCATAAACCCTAAACCCTAAACTTGAGCAACCCTAAACTCATAAACCCTAAATAATTCCCCTAAACCCTAAACCTCTCTCTCTCTACCCATAAATCCCTAAACCCTAAATAATGCCTCTAAACCCTAAACCTCTATCTCCCTATCTCTCACTAATCTCCCTATCTCTATCATCCCTCTACCTATCAATCTCTCTCCCTGTGTCTCTGGCCATGTCCCTCACTCTCTATCTCTACATCTCTCCCCTTGGTCTCCTCTATATCTCCCTATCAATCCTCTCTCTCTATCCCCTAAACCCTAAACCTCTAAACCTTAACATCTAACCCCTAAACCATAAAGCCTAAATAATGCCCCTAAACCCTAACCCCTAACCCTAAACCCAAGAAACCCTAAACCCCTATATCCATATCTCTCCCCTATCTTCCTAACTCTATCATCCCTCTACCTCTCAGTCTCTCTCCCTATGTCTCTGGAAATGTCCCTCACTCTATATCTCCTATCTCTCCACTTTGTCTCCTCTATCTCTTCCAATCTCTATTGGTCCCCTCTCTCTATCTCTTTCTAAACCCTAACCCCTAACCCCTAAACCTGAGCAACCCTAAACCCATAAACCCTAAATAATTCCCCTAAACCATAAACTTGAGCAACCATAAATTCATAAACCCTAAATAATGCCCCGAAACTCTCTCTCTCTCTACCTGCTACCCTCTCTCTCTCACCTATCTACCTCCTAGTTTTCCTTTTCCTTTCTAATTTCCCTTTAGATCCCACCAATTTCCCCTATTTTACTATTTTCCACCTCTCCTCTCATCATTCTTCCCATCTAATCAACTTTCGTTTTATCTTGTTTCCATTTTCTTTGTTGATAAGGGGGAAAGAGAGAGATTTGCTTTTGCAAAACGCGCTCGCGTTATGACTTGTATGGGATAAAAAATTCATGTGGCAGCTTTTTGGTCCCTCATCTTTGTGCATATACCCCATGGTAGAGAACCTAGTGCGACTGGCGCTACCACTGGTGGAGAACTTAGTCAACATGTGCTACAACAATAGGTCCAACAAAAAATTGCACATAAGAGGACACTAATACAAGATACCAGACAAATACTCAGTGATCAAGGGATACAGAAGAGGCAAAGGATTATGACAGGTCCAAGTCCAACTACCAGTTCCAACACAAAGGAGTTATTTCCAAGCACTCCCCCAGTTAGTGTACCTGCAACAAAAATTGCAAGTACTCCTATTCCTTCACCATTCAAGCATTCTATTATTCATGTGTCCCCAAGTTTTGATTACATTCAAGAGTTCAAAAAGAAATTAGAATTGTATAAAAAAAAAAGCACTTGATGGAGAGTGTGTTTGTTATAACTTCAGAACCTGCAACAACCATGATATTACCCAAATTTGATACAAATTCAGAAATCATGGAGTACATAATTGTTGTTCTCACAGTTCAAAATAAACTAGAAAATCAGATGGATCAATCTGAATTTCAGGTGAGCTGTTTGCAATTTGATTTTTCTGGATTAAAAAATACTGACAAAATTAATATATCAAAGAAGAACAATGAATTGGTGTACACATCATTGCTAAAGCATGATAGAGAAAAAAAAAGGTTGCAGAATCAAATAGAAAAATTACAGGTAGACTTAGCAAATGAGAAAGCAAAGAGGAAAGCAGCAGATAACAAGAGCAATGAATTAGAAAAAAGAATAAAAAAATCTGCCTGTACATCAACAAGCAAAGAGGATAAACAAACAGAGGTGGAATTGAATGGACTGAAGAAAATGTTAGATAAGAGAAAAAAGAAATATGATAAGGAAAAATCTACTTTAGAAAAATTAAGACAAAGCATTAGGAAAGCAAATGAACAGTGGGAACAAAAATTGGAGAAAGAGAGGAAAGAAATGAAAAATTGGCCGTAAAGCTTATGGAAGCAAAAAATGAAATAAAATCTTGTCAAAATAAGTTAACTGAATTTTGTAGACAAACAATGAGGCATATGAAACAAAAGATCTGGGAGGAAATAATGCAGAGGATTGATCATTTGTGTGAATTGTTTCAATTGATTGATGCCATGAGACTACATCATAAGATGCTGAGCAAATATTTTATGGACAACAAAAATGTGCAACTGTAGGTAGAAGAGAAATCTGCAAATCAAGTTTTAGAAATAGTCTACAAAGCCAGTGACAATGAGTTGATTTCAAAAGGCATTACTAATCGGATTGAATCCTCAATGAAGGTGACATCTATCGTTCAAAAGTGTTCAAGAATGCATGAAACAACAGAATTTGTGATTGAGGCTACAACAAAGATTAAGGAGGATGAAAAGGTAAGGAACTTGACAAAGCTTGGTTTGCCATGGGCTTTTGACACAAATGAGCAATTCATTGGAAAGGATAATTTTAGAAAGAAGATGGAGGATGCAAGGAAGATTGATTTGGACCAGTTTCCTTAGAACCTAGATGAGGTGAACTTTTTGGATTCCATCAAACCACTGATAATCTTGAATGTATCTTTGGCTGAAACATTCAAGTCAAGATCCAAATTGAAGTTCGATCATACATTGTTAACAAAAATTCAAGTCAGACAACATCAACTAGAAGAAATGACAATTTCACCGCTTGAACAGTGGAATTTGCTAAAAAAGCTGTTAGAATGATTTGATATTGATAATATGAGTTTCCAAGTTCTAACTCAGGTCTGTACAGAGTTATCTTTGAGCAATATTTTACATTGCCTGTATGTATTCCTTCATTTGAAAATCAATAGAAAACTCAAATTCAGTAATGTGTTGATGTTCAATTATCTGTATTATTTATTTTATCAATTGAAGAAAAAATCTGGTTTCAACTACTAGATACAAATTCACCAATTGCTTATGTTCATTGTTGTATATTCTATTGTTGTTAATATGTTATTAAGAATTACCATTGAGTTGAGAGATGAATTATTGTGGTGGCACCTGCTTAAGTTTAGGCTTTTAAGCATGTTCTTCATGTATTTTTCCCCATTTTCCCTTAAACCCTAAGTCCCACGGTCCCCTTTGCTTTATGTTATAATTTGTCATTGACTGTTTATCTTAAGTTCCCAGTCACCTAAGTTACAACTTAATGCCTTCAACATCGTGTAATGACTGGCCCTGAGTCCTAGCCCCTACCTTTTATAGCCCGTGAATGTCATATCTTTTATAAAATTTTAGTCATAAGTCTTGTAGGGCCTAGGAATGCCACATGGCAAGTTATCGCAAGCCCACACTGCATCAAAGGTGACATCATCTTCCTTCCATGGGCCTGTGATATGGAGACAACTATTGAAGAAGTTAGGCTTACAGCCACTAGATTGATGATTCAGAATCAACAGAGGAAATGCTGCCAAGTGTCAAGTTGAGAGATGATTTACAGTAGAAGCATAATCTAACAATAGTGCAAGCGTGCATAAGGATCTTTTTAGAGGTGAAGATTCACCACGTGGCTACAAAATAGCGACACATGGCCATCTTTCAAAGGGAAAGTAAAAGGTATGTATGAGGAGGCTTACGTGGAAGCTTTGATACGCTCACACAGAGCAAAAAGGTGGTGGCCCATTTCTCACTGCGCTACTGTGAAATGGCACCATGTGTCCACATAAGACAAAAGGTGAAGGAGTCAGCAAGGAAAGTGCATCCAACATGGCATAATACTATTGGCTAATGACCTTTTTGATGAAGGAGCTTAGATTTTCAAATCTGGAGGGCAATCCGTGACCGTAGATTTCACAAGAAGAAGATTGAATCGACGACCTAAGTTTAAACTTCTTGTGGTGATGTTGAAAGTGCCTAGTAAGGTGACGCATGTTAATGCTTCAGAACTCGAGATTGCAAGCCTCTTAAACAGGTAAAAATAAGGTTTTTTGCATCATTTTCACGAAAGAGAAAAGAGCTTCTGCGCGTGACAAACATTCGGGAGAACGAGATGAAGAATTTCAGGCTTCTAAAGGTTAAAACCAATAAGTTAATTATGTGCCAGCTATATCCATTTGAATTCAGCATTGCTGCTTGTTTGAGAGGGTAAAACACTGTCGAAAGAAGAAGCCCTAGTTTAGTGAGAACCGTTTGAAACAATGAGTCAATCAAGTCACCCTTCCACATCAAAACGAAGAGTGGATGAGGACCTTATGTCCGAACTCCCTGGGTCATCAAGACAACCTGTGAATGTTCATGGCCCCGATGGGCCAAATGATAAAATCTTGGACCTCTATTACAATTGTCGAGATGCTAAATTGCCCGTGCCTGCATGGATTATTTTCAAGCATTGGTATGATAGAAGAGATTTTAAGACCCCAGTTTTCAATGCTTAAAGGTTAGACCTAGCCAAGTTGATATGCCCCAATGTGTTCCCAAATCTAGATTTTGTGAGGGTAGTTGCACAAAGATATGACCCTAGGTCGAGGTCAGTTCTGGCAAGGAATAATACTATGATAATAAAAACCACAAAGGACTACATTTCAAGTGTGTTTGACTTAAACCCAGTTGCTAACAAGAAAAATGACCTTAATGCCTTGAAGGAGGGATACAAGATTGTTAGGCGTGGGTATATAGCCTTTAACTTGCCAAAGCATAGGCCAAGGGGATTAGATAGAAAATTAGTGAAGATATCAAATAGGGAGGATGAGCCATTTGACCGCTCACAATTTATGCATTATTTTGTAAAAACATATCATAGTTTGTGTCAGGTGCTTATAAGGGATGCCTTGGACAAAATGCCAATTTCTTTGATGATGCTAGCTGTAAATATCTAGCATCCTTCAACAATATACCCCTATGATTATGCCACATATATAGTAGAGAAAATGCACAAGCAGCTAATTGACATTAAGATTAAATTATACACTATAGATGCCAAAGTGGAATTCACATGGTACTCAATGATGTGCCATATGTTTTTATTTTCTACATTAAGCTTGTGGCATAAGGATTTGCATGTTAGGTAGACAGATAAGGAGGGTAATATGCTACCTGTTCAGATGTGGATTTGCATGTTGGATATGCATTGTACTGATGTAGACTATGTTATTTTTTGAGGAACATTTTGTCAGAAGAGTAATTAGTTTTCTAGAGCCAGAGGGAGAGAGGATACATGCAGATGTATTGAGGCCTCTGGACAGAACCCCTAAATTGGGGATAGATCATAACTGGGGTGATTGGTTTTTGCACACCCACACTACATGCATCAGGGTATATGGGAGCAAATTTGCCCCATATATTTTACCAAAATATGTGCCTAAAAGAATAGCATTTCTAGAGATAATTAGATAGTTGAATGAGTCTGATAAGGAACATTTGAGGACTCACAAGAAAGGCTCTTTCTTTCCTACTTCCATTAAGTTCAATGATTTCTTGGTTGCTAACAAAGATGGCTTGGATCAGGTTGATTCAATTCTGAGAGTTTTCAGAATAGATGTGGAAAATCCTAGGGTATTTGACCCTGAGGGGTTCATAGACAGGGTGAGATTGGGTGTAAAAAGGCCACATTATGTCCACCAGGTCTTTTATGATGAAGATATAGTCATAAACTGCTTCACTATGGATGAGTTTCATTTTTTGAGGAGTAAATGGGAAGCAGTCATGGAAGAAGAAAGAGTAAGAAAGAATTTGAATTTTGCTTATCAAGGGGCATATGTAGAAATAAAGGATCCAATAGTAAGGATCCAAAAGATTTTTGATAATGCAGATGATTTGATTGAAAGTGCTCCAGCAGGGGAAGAGAGGCCTGAATATGTAAGAAAGAGAGAATCACTTAATGCACCTCCAACCAAAAAGATGAAAATATTTGATTTAGAACATGAAGAAGAAATTGAAGTGGTAGATTTGGAGGGGGAAGCCGATGAACAAGAACAAGAAATCTCCCATTAGGTGAATTCACCTGTAAGAATAAGACACTATGCATCTCCTGATAACAGGTTGGCAAGATCAATAATGGGTCAACTAGTAGACACATAGGACATCAGAGTATTGGCATGCTCACAATTTTGGGAAGATGATGCCTTTATGAACACTCCTAAATTTAGGAGTTATGTGTTGAAAGTCATAAGTGAAGAATTTCAAAAGATAATAGAAAAAACTAAGAGTGGAGCTGACCTAACAAAATATGAAGTAATAACTTAAAAAATGTTGAATGAAGTGAACCAACATATAAGTGGGATGACCCCTAAAGAAGGGAGGGCCTTGGTTGCCAAGAGTAATGTGCTATTACTTCCACATTGGACATTAGCTGATGCTATTGCATTTGATACAATAGCAAGAGATGACTCAGATGTCACTGATGACCAAGTAGAGAAAGCACTTTTTGGTGCAGCATTCAATCCTAGGTTTGAGACTATGGCAGTATGGGCACTAGCCCCTAATAATAATAAGCCAAAGATTGGATTGGGTGAGCTAACTAGGGATGTTATAATAAAGAGAGTTTTAGACACTCCAACCCCCCAAGCTACTAGTTTGAATGTACAGTGTTGTTCTCAAAATCAGCTACGCTCATTTTGTAGACAACCCCACGAAACTTGTCCGTATCGTGAATCTACACTCTAAGATCGCAAATCAAGAAAAGATTTTCTTGTTCTCGTGCGAGGTCAGTTGACATTTTAAAACTCGTTTGCGACGTTTCCTTGAATTAATTTCTCGATATTTGCGAGGAAAATCCAAGTCATAAATTGGTTAGGATGTTAATTTTAGTCGTTTTTTAAGTTTGTAAATTTTTTACTCTTGATATGCAAGAGCGGCAAAATTTGCCGCTCTTACATATTACTTAAGTTTTGTTTTTGATGCGAGAGCGGAAAAATTCACCGTCATCGCATATGTTTCTCATCGTTGGTTCATGTAACGACGGCAATTTTCGCCGACTTTGCATATTGGTTGATTCCATTGTCGTAGCGGCCGAAATTGCCGCCCGAACGAGATCTTCGGGATTCTGCCGTCGAGTGCCATTAATGGCCACTCATGCCAGGTGCTTCAACTCCAGTTTTAGCCTTTTAAAAAGCTTTTGTCCCCTTGCCACTCGTCATTCCTCATTCACAAGTCATTGCGCAACTCTCTCGACGTCCTCAAATTCTGCTTGATCGCACCATTCGAATTCGCCGACGGATCTAGCATTGAGGACTTCACTAGGATCTCCATTTTCACCACGGGTAAGTTTCTTTCTCGTTTTTCGTCTCCTTTTTCCCAGTTTTTCCAGAATTCTATGTTTTGATTCTTGTTTCGTTTTTCCTTGTGTTTTGTTTTGTTTTTCGTTTCTTAGTCGTTGTTTTGTCTACCCTGTGAAAACCCTAGGTTTTACTCCTGAAAACCCTAGGGCTTGTGTTGTATTAATACTCCGAACCCCCAAATTCTGCTTGATCGCCATCCCATGAGCGACAGATTTCACCGAGCCTGCTCGGAGACCAGGTAACCTTCGCCGAGTTTTGAAACGGCGAACATCCCGAACCTCCGCACATAAACTCAAGTGTTGATCGAATGCAACAGCGCTCGAATTCACCGATATAACCTCAATCCACTTTTCAAGTGCATTGTCAGCGAAATTCGCCGCTCGGGCATATTTAGAGCTTTCCCTCCATGCAGCGTCGGCAATTTTCACCGATGGAACATCAAAAAGCAAAACTTACAACACCTTCCTGCATCGTCGGCGAAAATTGCCACTCCAACCATCTCATTTTTTTTCTCAAACTGCAAAGGCGGCAAAATTCGCCGCCGATGCAAATATACCAAAACCCTCATTTGCAAGGGCGGCGAATTTTGCCGCCCGTGCAAAAAAATATCTCAAATTTTCCTAACACTGGAAAATTTCTAATGTCATTTTCCCAAGCCCGCTTCTCCTCTGATCCTTGGCCAGCTCGCTCTATAGCCCTTTTTCAAGCGCACTCCCATAGTCGTGATCGTCAACATGCAATTTTCCCATATTGCCCATATTTTCCCTGATTGCATGATCATGATTTCTGTTGCAGTTTCTTCTGCGGAGCTCCTTTTGACGTCAAACTTCTTCACGGTAAAAGTTCGTCCAAATGACTGACTTGTCCCCGAAGAAGGCAAAAGCTATGAAGTACAAATATCAAGGTGTTTTCCCAATCACCTCAGTCCACTCTAATGTTGAAGATATTAGAGATATAGAGATTGGCCATGTTGATATGGCTGAGTTTGTAGAGAGAACCAAGTCGAGCAACCCCAGTGCTATGACGAGGAAAATAGTGGAAAGTAATATTCATCTGGTATCCTCCTTCCCAGTGGCGGCTCACAATACAGAATTTGTTCTTCAGTGCGCCCATTTCTACAACAAAGATATCAGAGCTGTGGTGGACGCCAGTGGTAATGTAATAATCAGGTTGGATCCTGAGTTCATTGACAAGGTGTTCATGTGTCCTCCTGCAACAGAGGTGTTGAAGCTTGATTTCATCGAAGCTCAAAAGGAATATGACAAGAATCCAGAGAAGGCGAAGAAAGTAATCAACAACAAATGGTTGAAGATTGCAAGGTCAAGTTTGTCTAGATGGCCACGCAGCTTCCCTCGAAGTGATTTCGTGGAAGAAGTTGGTGACTTGATTACCCTCCTCAGCAGGATAAGAGGTTTGTCTTCCTCTTCACAATTTCAGGAATGGATGTATCCCTTCATTAAGGTCATACTCCAAGGCAAGCAGGTTATTTTCTGGGGAGAGCAAATCAGTAATGCTTTGCATGATCAGCTGACGAAGGTATCCACTACCTCCAAGTTCTTCATGACTTCCTACCTGGTATACATTGCAGCCTCCATGAGGATTTTTCCAGGATTGTCGTCAGAAGGGGATAGAAGAGTAGTCCCAGTATACCAGTACTATTCTCAGCTAACATTGAAAGGCTCAATTCACCATTTCAGGAGAGTGAATGATGCATTCTTTGCTGTATTCTTGTGTCTTTTCAATCCCCAACTGGAGCAGAGAAGAATCTCAGATGAGGCATGGACAGTGGTTAATGGTTTTGGTTGCATGTTTTTGCAATTTCCATCTTTCTCCTACTTGAGGGTTGGCTTTTTTCAAGGCTACCCTTATATGCTTCCAAGGTTTCCTTCAGATAGATTGGTCCTGATGGAGTTGTGCAGGCAAATGATTGTCGTGCATAACAAACAGATGGAACTCAAGAAGCCCGGATTCAGATTTCCCGTAGAAATTAGCAGATACTCAGTATTGACTGCCGCAAAGGCAAGAGCTATGGAGACAGAGATGCAGTTGGTCACCATGAAGCAATTCAAGAGGAGACCAAAGTTTGATTACCGGGGTGTAAAGGATAAAATCAAGAGGAAAACACAGTTCCATGAACCCATGGTGGAAGATGTCTGGATAGATTTGAGAACAGAGGAAGACATCAGGAAACTGGACTATAGCAGGCTGTCTCTAGAGCAAATTGAATACCTAGGACTTGCTGATATCCCAGAGGACCTTGTGGATGATGGCGAATTGGTTGATGCCAAGTATGAAGTAGAACAGATAGCTGGTACTCCTCTACCGCCAATCCAATGGTCCCAAAAGGAGCTGACTTCCCTAAGGAAGAGATTTGAACCCATATTGGCCAACACCAATAAGTGGCTGGAAGATAAAAGAATTACGCTGAAGGAATTCCTCACTGGTTCAGAAACTGAAGTGCAAGAGCAGATTGGTAAGAGGGTTGAAAACAAAACGAAGAATAAGAGTGATGCTCCATCATCCTCTAAAACACATAAACCTAAAATCAGATTTGTGACAAAGAAAGCAAAAGTTGTTGAGAAGGAACCTGAAGTGAAAGATATGGAAGTTGAGGAGCCAGCAGCCGAGGATCCAACAACTGAAGAGCCAGCTACAGAAGAGATGGATGTCGAAGACAAGGGGTCAGAGCAACAAGATAAAGAGGCTTTGTCTCCACAAGACAATACACCTGTTGCACCCCCTGTGCCTGCTTCCCCCATTATCATTCCTTCCTCTGAATCCCCCTCTCCTTCTAAAATAATTTTTGATAATCCCCGGGGCACTTATGAAAATATTCTCCATTCTTCTGATTCAATTCCTAGTTTGTCTTCTTCGTCATTTGATATAGGAGATACTTCTATGTTTGATCATTTTGTGATGAATACTGAGCAAGTTTCAAGTGCCAACGTAACAGGTGTTGTTTTTACCAACACCCCGCCTATTGTTTCTACCACTAGCACAAGTACAGTTCCAGTAACACCAGTGTTAGGAATGGACTCCAATGTGAATATTTCTCTGCTGCCACCTTGGTTGTCAGCTTACACGCCAAAGAGAAAAAAGCAAGTCATCTCTCCAGATGATTTTGATTTCACTAAGCTGGCACCTGCAAAACCTAAGGCTCTGAAGAAACCAAAGATCCTTTCAAGGGTACTTGAAGAAAAGGGGCAGAAAGTTTTGGAGATAGCAAAACCCCCACAGGATGCAACTGTTAAAAATTTTGACATGAATGACTATTCTATTTCGAGGGTTGAATTGGGCAAAATCACCCATGAAAGCGCTAAAAATGATATGCAGTCAGCCATGGACATCCTGATCCAGAAATTCGACAGGGAAAAAGAAATGAAAGACTACTACAAGGCAAAAGCAGAACAGCTGACTGCAGTGGTAAGAAAGATCACGTTGAATTCAGAAGCAGTTACTCCAGAGGCCGTATCTGTAGAAGACCCCGTCATCCTGAAAGAGGAAAAGACTCACCTCCGAGGGAAAGTACTTGAAGAATACTTGGACAGGATGCGAGCCCAGGGAATCTCTTTGCTCAAGGAGGTATTTGAGAAAACGGATAAGATGAGGAAAGTAAGAGCAGAACTCAACGATCTCATTGATGCCATCTCTCATGATATTGAGCACACAGAGGATACTCATGATAAATGGGTTGAAATGAGGAAGCTGAAAATGAGCATTTTAATATCCATTGGCGCCATTTCCAACAGGGATTCATATATAGAGACAAAGGAAGCTCTAATGTACAGGAGCAATGTGCTAAGAAATTTGATCAAGGATCTCGAAGCTGCAAAGGAAACCAGTGAAGAAAATGATGTTAACATTTTGCATAAGCTGGAGGAGTTGCCTTGTAGATTGGTATCACAGGATAACCAGTTTCTTTCTGCAGAAGAAATGGTTAAGGAATTTGAGGACATGTTTCAGAAGGAATTTGAAGACAAGGTATTTTTAATAACTTCTGTGGACAGCATATTAGACAACTAGTTAACCTTGGACAATTTGAAAACCAGGTTAACCAATCATGCCAAGTCAATCACTACAGTAAGGGATGCCATAGTGAGGGCCAGGATGATCTTCAAAAACACATTCAAACCAGATAGCATTGAAATGCAGGCGACCTTCACTATGTATGATGACCACGTGAGAAAAGGTGGTGACACAAGTTGAAGCAGCTAGTTTTTCCCTTAG
This sequence comes from Cunninghamia lanceolata, assembly GCA_027924645.1. Taxonomy (NCBI): domain Eukaryota; kingdom Viridiplantae; phylum Streptophyta; class Pinopsida; order Cupressales; family Cupressaceae; genus Cunninghamia; species Cunninghamia lanceolata. The sequence goes on from BSBN01001310.1 coordinate 3,424,982, forward strand.
TTTATTTTCTGATTTCCATATGTACTTTCAAAACAGTTTTGGACATTTTTACATGTACATTTTTGATATGCAATTACATGTAAAAAAATAGGAAGTCCCAAGTCAATAAGGACTCCTATTTTTGAATAAGTCAAAGTAGTTGTAGATTTCCTAGATTTTCTCAAGGTCTTTCCCTATAAATAAAGGGGACCTCTTTTGTAAATATTATCTTTTATCTATTGCAAGAAAACTCTGGCGAATTGAAAAGCAAATCAAGACTTTGTGCTTATTGTGAAAATCAATATTCAAATATTCATCAATACAAGAAAGCAAGTTCAATTCCAATCTTTGTCTTGGGATTATTTGTGTTGTGATAGTTTTGTTCTTATGTCTTGCTATCATAATCTTAATTGATAATAATTGAACGGTGGAGTTTGTTTCAAGTGATTGAAGAGCGCTCTAAATTTGATTCTGATAAACTTTGTGTTATCAAATCGGTTGTGGGTTATATGTTCATGTTTGTGAAAATACAACAGTTTGGGGACTTAGTGCTGCAAGTTGTTATATTTGAATTACTTTTATCATATTGAAGAAGAGTGAAGACTTTGGGCTGCATTCTGCTTCAAAGAGTTTTGGTTACAAGTAGTGAGTGAGGTAACGGAAAACTTTGTGTTTCTGTGATATTGTGATAATTTGTAAGTTTTATATCAAGAGTTTGAAGTATAAACATCTATTCTGAAAAAAGAGAATGAGATGAGATGGAACCACCACCAATATAGTTTTTAGTGTATATACATTTGATAAGTTGTTTGATTTGTACAAGTTAAGTAATCAGAGGGAACCTCCCCTTGCTGAGAGGAGAGACTTTGTCTCATCATAGCTGTGGTTGATATACCCATTTTGCCGTTAGCGAGTTAACGACAAAATATTCACCCAACATACAGACAACTCAATTTGCAGAGGCTATGACAAATAGGTTGCAAAAGGATTATGATGATCTTTTGATGAAGTATGGGCAAGCTACTGCATAATTGAATAGATATAAGGAGCATCTATTATTGGGGCCTAGCACTTCAACTCAAAGTATTCCATCGCTGGTTCAAACTGCAAGTGCAGAATCATTTCCAATTGATAAAGAGCCATTGTTATAAGAGATAAGAGAGCTGAAGGAAGAGGTGGGAAATTTTAAAAATGAAAAGAAAGTTGTTGTCAAGGAATCGATTACAATTCTAATAAGTCATAGATTGTCTAAGATCATAGCCAAGGCCGAGGATGAAAGGAAGCTAGGTGTCCGGAATTGCTTCCTACACTAATCTAATGAGGGGAGAGCTATGTAAATTCAATTTAATCTTTACAATTACAACAACATGAAACATATAACAGAGATATTGCAACAATACACATAGAACCAGAAAGAAGACAGAAGAAGAGAAACAAGATATATCGTGGGGAAAACCCTTATCAGGTGAAAAACCCCACACTCAGAAACCTGCACAATGTATTATCAAAACTGAATATGGTTTACAATACATTTGCAATGCAAGCTTCAATAGTCTTCGACACTCGTGTCTGGAGTCAATCCGGTAGCATAATAGTACCTATCAATCACATACTACATCTCCTCCTCAAAGCACCTGTTTATATAGAATATACAAGGCAAAATTGGCTCTATCTTGGAATGGGCGTCCAACTTGGCCTAATGGCCCAAAACCCACACCTATGGACACTTGGTCAACATTTTAAGATGCATATGACACTTGTCCACAGCTCCCATCCTAAAGAGGTCGCCTATTTCTAAAATGGGCTATGACAGATGCTCTTACGACTCTTACGACCGTCATAGAATCTGTCATAGCTGTCATAACTTACAGCTGTAAAAGAATCTGTCATACACAGTTTATAAATAGCATATTCTCTTCCAACATGTCATAGTCCACCTTGGGGCACCCAAAGATGCCTTTTTCAAAGATGCTTCTTGATACATGTCTTCACCTATCCTACAAGCTTCTATTTCCAACTCTTACATGTCATAACTTCGTCATAGGAATCCGTCATAACCGTTTCAGTTAACATTCCCTTATACAAAATCCAAGATGCTGACACGTGGCAAAATATTCCTACCACAAAGTGGGATGCCTATCTCCTCATGTGAGGACAAAATTACAAGTTGTCATCTTCCATGTAGGATGACAAATCACCGTGCCACATCCCACAAAATGACAATATGGAATTTACAATTAATTTACATCATAGGCAATGAATAAATAAATACAATCAAAATAATGCAAGGAATTACCAAGGTTGAGACACCTTAATTCCCAACAAAGGATACATGGAAATCATACTCAAGCATAAGAGCAGCCCAAGATCAGCATGAGAAAGACAAGGAGAGCTCAGACAAGATAATCAAAGTTTGGCAACCAAGGATAGGGGAAATGAAGAGTTTACATAAGTGTTTAAGGTTTACCTCAGATTGCCCACCTGAAATAAAAATGACACTAGATATGTTACTAATTTTGGACGAGGTGGTGGCATTCCAATCAAAATTGGAAAAGGTTTTGAAAGAGACAAGACAAATGATTGAGGAGATGGACAAAAAGATAGTGCCAAGCATTTTGAGAAATGATGGACAGATAAAGGGCATAGACAGTTGGAGAAAGGATATTGAAGATCAACTAGCCAATTGGTGTCCTCAAGTTGTGCAGAAGGAGATTCTAATCTAAGTATTTTGAATTCTACGTTGGAAAAGCTTTATGCCTTGGAATTAAGTCTAGATACATTTTGTAGGGAGTCAAAAATTCTACTAGATGCAAGATATACAAGACATAATGACAAGATAGCAACATTAATTCCTTTCCAGTGGCCCACAGAGCGGTTGTATATAGCTTGGATGGAGAAATATGTTCTAGATGAATGATGATTCAATCATTTAATGAATTTCCAGCTGTTTGTATCTCCATAAATAAAATGTACTTGGAAATTTTGAATAGTGGAATGCAATACAATTTTGACAGGTTGCCCTAATCTATCGTGTTGTAAGTTTCAGTTTTACATGTCGAATGTGTTTTCCATGAGCAATTTATCAGTTTCAAATTGAATTATATGAATAATGCCATGAGCATGTGTTTCTATTGACTGTCTCCAATGTTATCTGCATTTCTCTTTTGAATGAAGTTGCTAAGGGTTTCTGAGTTCTTGGATGCACACTTATTGTATTGCATATTTGATTTCTTGCTTCTGTTTAAGAAATAGACTAATACTCTAGGTCAAAATATGGATAGATGTGTTTGATAACAGGGATATCTATAAGAAGAGTTAATAGAAATAAACCCTAAACCCTAACCAGCGGATCAAATGGTCTATTGTAGGAGTATATTTCATTTTTTGACCCAGTTGCGGATAAGGCACTGATCAAAATAATTCATAAACTGTGAAAAATGATGCAGAATCACATATCAAATCAAAAACCAAAATTCTACTTTACTGCAAATTTTGTGTTTTATGCACAAATTAATGCTAGCAAGGAAATATTAAGCATTGAGTTGAATGATGAATCATTGAGTACATGTAAAACTTATTAGTATGACATAATTAAAATATTAAATAATTAATAATATGTTAATGTAATCAATCTTATTCACAATTTCAAGGAATACAATATAAAATATCATCAACTACAGTTTTGGAATATGATTCATGAAATGCAATATAAATACCTAAAAACTGCTAATTCACTTCCATTTGCCAAATCAAGTCAGGGTCCTCAAACTGATGTTCAGATAAAGTAAAAGAGTCGCCTTGATTCTAAGTCTGGTCTTCATTTTCTTCGTCTTGATTCTGAGTCTCAAATTCATCAGTCATTGTGTCACTGTCATTTGTCCCACCACCACCAGCGTTTGAAGTGTTGCACAACCCTCTTCTTTCACATATGGACTTCCAGATTATGAGTGCCCTTTCATAAGGAAAATTTTTTACGTTGTATGCACTTCCTAACACCCTCAAGCAATTTTCTAAATTCCTGTCTAGTTTGTTTCTTATCTTTGATTTCAAAAACCCCAATGCACTAAAAACTCTCTCATCTTCCACCGAACCCAATATCATTGTTTGACATAAATCAGTAAGTTTGAAATATTTTGATATCGAATCACATAATATTTCACTGACCTAAGTTTTTCCAAGCCTTTGTTATTAATCCCGCTTTGAAGGGATTCTCCATGGCTTTAAACTAGTCTATCATACTTCTTGCAAACTGACTACATTATCCTCTAAACTTATTTCCATCTATAATTCCTTCTATTGTCTATCCATTGCATTTTGCACTTTTTGAAAAGTATGCGGTCAAGGTAGTTACTTTTTGATGAAAAAAGTTTGGGTTATCTTGGTGGCCTTGAACCCAAAATTGAGGATACATAATAGCCATGGCTTCAAGTATTTCTTCTCGAGGGAATCGATTATAAATCTATGTTGAAAGATTGGTTACAATTTCCTTCAAATTATTACTAAAAGATTCAACAATGCCATCAAAATCTTCCTTTCTAATAGGTACTTCTCTGATAGAGTGCCTGACCATCTTACAATGGTGCATTGGTATCTCAAATCCACGTACAAAGGCACATAACTCCCCGCTTGCATTAAACTATAAATAATTTTCACGATGATTCAAATCTATAATTATCTGCCACCTATAAAAATTTGGGCTTTGAGAAGTTAGATCTAGATATAGATTATCGAGGGCCATGCATGTCATTCTATGTAGTTTGGTATACTCATAGATATACATAGTTTTGTCTTGGGCTTTCTTCACAAGATTGTTCATTTCATCCAACATGGGGAGAAGACTAGCTAAAGTTAAGAGTGTCTCTATATCGCTTAACCTATGTAAGAGGTCAGGAGCTTTGTCTACTACATTGTGATGCTCGTACATTATTCCAATCAAGGATGGATATTCTAAAAGAACTCATTGCTTTGGTCCATGCAAGGAGATCCATCTGGTATCAACATCCTTAAGAAGCTTGTTTCCTACTGTTATTCCCTCAGCAAAATTTTGAAATTCTGCAAAACATTTGGGACTTCGATAGAAGTATTTGTAGAGCTCGTGGACTAGATTTTCAACTTTTGATATTGTAGGAAACTTGCTTACAATTTTAAATGCTAAATTCATTTTGTGGGCCATGCAGTGAATGCCAAACATGTATGGTGCACAAGTAGTTTGTAATTTTGTGCAAAGACCGGTCCTCTGACCTTGCATTACTGCAGCTCTATCAGCTCCTACACACACCAACTTTTTGGCAACTGTCAAGTCATCCATACCTACAATTTCATTCAAAGACTTCTTAACTAGTTCAAAAAGATTTTGCGATGTTGAACTATCCTTCATTTTATGAACACAGAGTAGATGAGCTTGCCGGACATGTTCTTTTACAGTATACACATGCATACAGACCTCAGAAGTATTATCTACCGCAGTAACTTCATTTAAAGATAATGCAATGAAGTTTGACTTTTTACATTCTCCTTTAAATCTTGTTTTTCCGCTGCAGGGAGATAGTTTGCCCATTCCCATTCAACATTTACTGACCAATGTGTGCTAGGATAGTGAGGAACATTCAAAAAAGATAATAAATTACTATATTCTGGGTAGTCTATCATAGGACGCCCTCTGGACAAAATATGAAAAAAAACACTCATCTGAATAGTTTTTGTCAGTTGTGCTCCTTCCATTGCTTGTCCAAATTGAGCCTTGATTGTACCTCCACTTGCAGCAAGCTTCATCATTCTTTTCGTATGCTCATCATATTCCACGACATACTTAACATGAAGACATTCTTCCTTTGATTTCCATCTTACTACTAATGTTTCATTTCCGTCTATGATTTGTTTTTCATAAACTTTACTAATATGCTTTTCTATAGTGTCAAGCTTTAGCTGCAATTTCTTGTCTCTTTTACATTTCCAACTACAAATCACACACTTGCATTCGGTTGGTTGTTCATCTTTGTTTTCTTTCTCCATTGGTTCAATGAATGGGTACTTTGACACCCAATCAAGCTGAAAATTCCTTGACATTTCCCACTCGTGCCCCATTTTTTATTTGCCTTTTATTTTCTTCCTACCAACATCATCTACAACGCCAACATTTTCATCCAAGTCAATTATCTCATTCTGGCTAACCAGGGTATCCCTTGGAACATCTTCTACGGTATTGCCATCCTCATTCTGGCTAACCAGGGTATCCCTTGGAACATCTTCTGCGGTATTGCCATCCTCATTTTGGCTAACCAGGGTATCCCTTGGAACATCTACGGTATTGCCATCCTTATTTTGGCTAACCAGAGTATCCCTTGGAACATCTTCTGTGGTATTGCCATCCTCATTCTGGCTAACCAAGGTATCCCTCGGAACATCTTCTGCGATATTGCCATCCTCATTCTGGTGAACCAGGGTATCCCTTGGAACATCTTCTGCGATATGGCCATCCTCATTCTGGCTAACCAGGGTATCCCTTGGAACATCTTCTGCAGTATTGCCATCCTCATTGGACTCAATGGCAATCCCACCTTCTAGTGGTGGTGAGGTATTGCGAATAGCTTCTTCATTAATATTTGGCGCAAGAGTTGATGATGTAGCTCCATCTTGATTTGATGGATTAGAAACATTGCCAATTCCAAAGTAAGACTGTATACTAACTCCACATTTTCAGCATTTTGATGGCCTCCTAGTCCCTTCACCACCCTGAGGATTCTTACCCTTGTCGCACTTGTGGCTCAACATCTCTCTCACTTCAAATAAAATCTGGAAAAAAATGTCTTCTTGTTTAAGAAGGACATACTTATAGAATATAGATCCCATTCCCTACTAAATATCTTCTTTAAGATTGAAGCAAGAATGGAAAGAGATAAAGAAATATTATAATACTAATACTATGAAGAAATGATTACTCACCTTTAAGTTTAGGTTTTCACTGACTTGCTATTCGTTAATGCAGGAATGCATGTGTTGTAAGTTTGTGACTTTGCCTATGATCAACTTCAAGGTTCCAACTCCAACTTCCAAAACCCGAATCGAGAGCTCACAAGTTCAGAACTGAACAAAATGTGTAAGAATAAATTAGAGTTTCAATTGTATTTATATTCAATCCATATTTGGCAAATTCCGCGGGAATTTTAAATGGTATATTAAAAAATTTGGTGAATCCTGCATGATTATATAAGGAATATGTTTAAGTGTCAGCGAATCAAACCTCGATGGAGTACATACTTTGTAATTTCGAAGGCGAATATGGCCCTACGATTAGCAAGAGGTGCCATGGCAATTGGTGAAATGGGCCCTCATAATCAACTACTTGTAAATTTTAATTGGCAAAATGGGTCCTCACGCGCAGTGACCATTTAATGGCGTTGACAAAATGTGTCCCGATACACAATGTTGTTTTAATAGTATTAGCGAATATATAGGTGATTTAGTACTTGCTTCCGAGATTCCAAGCGAAAATATTAGTCGACCCATTTGAAACGTGTAGTTTGTTATGGTGAAGATATTACTTCATTGATTATCATAAAATAAATCGATGGCGAATGGATATGCATTCGACTGATAATACGTAAAATTCAGGCGATTTAACCACCCTGTTTGATGCGATTTATTCGCCAATTTCAACAAAGCCGATCTATGATATTCGCCACTAAAAAAATATCTGATCAAAATCATCATAAATAGGACAAAAATCATTAAGATATGATAGACGAAAAAATTGTCCCAAAAAGCACTCAAATTCCTTGAATTGACAACACCAAGATCATGAGAAAACTCCCCTAATTATTGCTTTTGTTCATGTGTGAGAACCTCCTGGGCTAGGGCAGTATCATGGAGGTCTCTAAAATAGTTTTGAACTCATCCAAATGCACAAATCTCATGCACCTCCCCTTGTGGTGAAATACTAGCTTGATTTATACCCATTTTTCTCAACCAATTCAGCAACTTGTTCTTCATGTTCATGGCTGTTGTAGGTTTGATAAAACTCATTTTTATGACGCCCAGGTTGTCCTAGACATGCATAAGGTTCATAAATTTTGAAAAATCAATCTATAGTTCATTTTCTTGACCCATGGAAAAAGTTATAACCGATATCCCAAAGTCTAGAGGAAGACATGTGAAGACAAAAATCATGACTTGAATGAAGCCCTTTGTGAGTAGTTTCAAATTGGGCATGGAGTTTACCTTCTTGGACCATGGTAGATGTTGTGATGACTATTTTTAAGATTCAAACCACCTTCACATACCTTATAACATCCCAAAAATGTGCATAACTCTTCATGTTCAATGGTTGTCCATGACTAGTTGTGCATGGCAGTCTTCCTAGGACAACAAGGTGACATTTTGGCACAAGATCATACATTATCCCAGTAATGCATCACCAAAGGACTTATTCATCATAATATGGGATCTAGGACAACATTAATGAAGGTTTCAAGATGGAAATGATGCCATGGATGCCTCTAAAGTTATGATAGTCCTATTGTTGATTTATTTGTGATAATCTTCTAGGCAGTCTACATGGTATTTTGCATACTAATTCGGCTATCAAGACTATTCTTGTGATGAGAGGACCATGAGTTAGGTGTATGAACAATCCCCAAACAATAAATGATAATCATCTAGAAAAACATGAGGTCAAACAAATGCATAACCATTTTTATGATAGTCCTATCTATGACAGTCTTATGCAACATTTGCATGGAAGCACCTTTAAAGTTTGCACAAGGATAGCTGCTTCAACTCAATGATAGGGCCTTGGATCATTTTCTATGCTATGTTTGCTATAACTAATTAGTAACATGACTGTCACAAGGTGGTTGGGTAACTCTTTTGTATAATTTAGTCCTTTTGTAAAATTAATGATGTGTGTTCTTGCTGAGTGGCAAACCCTCTTCCATTATCATAGAAAGAAACATGCACATTAGGTCTTATTGGGAAAATTCTGAAGCATTGCATCAATAATCAATCCCATGAAGATGCTAAAACCCCCATTATGACAATCCCCTAGATCTATAGCATATGATTTTCAATTTCAAAACATGACTGTGCTATTTATAACAATCATAAATGACCGATCAGCATTGAGAAATGACCATAAACAAAGGCTTATAACCACGTTTGCACTGATGACCACACTTTGTAACTTTAATAACATCAAGACAACCCTTCAAAAATTGCCTAGATACCTAAAATATGACCCTAGCATAATATGGACAGTCACTAATGATTGTACTGTTGGGCATAACAGTCATATGGTAACTAATTTTTAAATATCATATCAGTCATAAGAACAATTGGGTCTATCTTTATGCTATAAGGTTATCATGAACAACATTGAAATGGTGTCACATGAGATGCAAGAACAATCATGAGTACTATGATTGCTATAGCAACCCTAAGGCTATCCTTTACCAAAAGATTTTATAACATGACCTATGAATATGATTGCCATGTTGTCGAAAGGAGAAACAATGCTAGTATAGAGAATAAAACCCTCATCATTGAATATGGAAGGTATTGTTAATAAGAGGGTAATCATGGTCTTTGCTTACAATGGGTATTTTAATAGTTGGAGAAGACTATTATAACAATTAGATGCTTACCAACCCATGCACAAAAGGATTGTTGTTCATCACAACACTCTATTCTCACATGATAGAGCAATCAACTGGGACTAAAGAGTATCCAAATGATTGATATTGGTGGATGAAGGTCATCAGAGAATTGTTAAGACATCAAGAGGAATATTAAGACAACTAGGACTATGATGACAACCAATAGGAACATCAAACTAGGTATGAAGATAATTTGATAACTTGTCAAGGTGTAAAGGAGGGGTTTTCTAGGAATCATAAATGTATAGGATAGTTATGGTAAAGTAGAGGCTGCTTGCAACAACTTGAGGTGTACCCATGGACTGATGGGCACTTGCAACAAAAGGAGTGAGGTGCTTGGGGTAGGCACACTTGCTAAAATAGGGAGATTGCTGAGGTTTGAGGGTAGCATAAGAGGTAATGTTGCAAGGTGGCCAAGGGATCATGAAGAGGATTGATGGTGTTGCACACACACATGCAACCAAGGTAGCATAATGAGAGTTCTCATGTGGAGAAAGAGAGGTTGCAAGATCAACAATGACGAGTTTGGTATTTTATGCTTGAAGAGTACATGGTTGCTAGTAGAGTAGAAGCAACCAAATAAGAACGGGTCATGAAGATGAAGAAGTGGTAGTGGAAGTGTTGGTTGCTGATGTAGGAGGAATATGTAGGTGTTGCATTAGTTGTGTACTGAAGGTACAAGTTGGTTTCATGGTTGTGAGGTGCACAGAAGATCTAAGAAGCAGATCAAGAAGCTACATGAAGTCAACAAAATAGTAGAAAGGGTGGCAATAAAAAGAACTGATTATGGAAGGACATTGCAAGTGGTGTGATTTATGACAAAGATATTTGAAGGGCTATTTGGAGGCCATGATTGGGTGGCAAAAGGAAGTTGCAACAACATTGAAGGAATCCATTGAAGGAATTTAATGCAAAGGATGAAGGTAGCAAAACAATCAGCTGCAAAGGATGAAGGTAGGAATTTAATGCCTATTATGAGTGGTAGGTAGTGGTGGCTTCAACAAGGTTGTAGAATGCATATACTATATCAAATGCAAAGGTATTGACACTTTGGGAGAAGACAATCATAGTTTGTAAGTTGAACAAATGCACACTATTAATAATAGTCATGTTTCAAGTTCTGCTCATTTCATATTGTTTGTTATGTATCATGAAAAGAAAACCCTATGAATAAATCCCTCATAGATTATATCAAATCCTAAGATTTGTGGATTGTTCACTTGATCTTGTTGAAGAGTTTGATTTTCAGCAGAGTTAGGGTTATGGCAGAATAACAAGGTGCAAAAATTCAGGGCAGAGTTCTATTTCATGATGACAAGTTGTCCTAAACTATAATATTTTGAGTATATCCCATATGTGAACATTATCATATACAATGATAGACAAATTGCTAAGTATGGAGGTGATGTTGAGGGAAAAGACTATCAAATTGCTCTATGACTATTACAAACAACCACATAGATTGTCACATCATAAACATAGAAGACTATGATGAAACTCGTGATCACTATTAAGGTCAGATATTCAAAAAATGCAATAGACTCTCACTACCCTATTCACAAGGTAAGAGATGACATCATGATGAAAAGGACTGATCTTATATACAAATTAGAATTGTCAAGCACCTTAAATGGACTATCAACACAACTAGGACTATCATGACAATCAATAGGAACTGTTGGCAAGAGACACTGTGTGGATTCATTAATGTTGTCATTGATGGCAACAAAGTCCATCCCACACATCCGTAGGACATGGTGTGTCTTTACCGGAAGTCAGATTGAAGAAGTGTTGTGGTCCGGTAAGCAAGAATAGAGCAGACAGCAAGGTCCGACAGTCAGGTCCAGATCTCTCTGAGGAAGTATCTCAATAAAGTACAAATTTGGGAAAGTCAAGAGGAGTACCTTGACTAATATATTCCAAAGACTTAGCCTTCGATGATAGAAGAGTGAACAGATATGAGCACTTAAGTGTTGAGTTCCTGATTGGCAGAGCAGACAGAGGAAGACATAACCGGCAGAGCATCAAACCTAAATCCAGATGTGATATTGATGGTGATTAAGTTTCCTAAGGTATCATTCATGATTGGCCAACATAATTGATGACTTCTATAAGCATCTCTTTGATCCACATTACTTTTATGCAAAGATTCAACCGACAGATCAGAGTTTGGGAAAATATTGAGTATTCCGGATGCTGACTAGAAAGTGGATGAAATCTTTGGTGTGGATATATATACCAGATGGATTTAGATATGAATGCATGTTGTGAGTGGTGTGAAGAAAAGTAGAACAGCTGTGTGAAGGCAGTAAGACAGGTCCGGAATGTAACAGGACAGCAGCACCTAAGGAGAGTAAGAATGAAGTGCAGCAAATCAATATATTGGGCTTAACCGGAACTGAACTTCAGCATGTGTGGATGCTTCTCATCAGTTCAAGTATTTTGTTACCTTCTTTTCTTATAGACAATGAGTCTCTTATAGGCAGTGAGCCTCTTGTGAGCAGTGTGCTTGGGCAGTGAGCCCTAATTGGCAAGTGCCATTTTGTACTATTCTATTCTTCTAACAAAGAATACAATCTTGGGTTAATCACCCCGTGGTTTTTCCCCTAACAGGGTTTTCCATGTCAAAATCATTGTGTCATGTGTATTGATGTTATTTCCATTTCATGGTTATGTTTGCTTATTTGATTTGATGTTGCATTAATTGATAAGGAAATTCAGAAAGATGAAATAATTAAGATAACTAATTCACCCCCCCTCTCAGTTATCAACAGGAACATCAAACCAGGTATGAAGATAATTTGATATCTTGTCAAGGTGTAAAGGAGGGGTTTTCTAAGAATCATAAATGTATAGGACAGTCATTGTAACCTTAGGAATATCACATGACATTGTCCGAACAGTAGTCCAAAATAAGAATGATCAAACCCTAGGAGTTTCAAAAGTAAATTGGTGCATTACAACCTGGAAATCACAAGATCATTGAAGGATAAATGGTGAGATAGGTTATTAAAGAAAAATATAATGATATGAGAAGATAAGAAGATGAGAAGGAAGAAGAATATAATGATGAGATAGGTTGGACATTGTGCTATGGCATGGAGATTTATTACAACCAATAGTTGCTATGGTAGCAATTGCAAGACACTTGGTGAAGAACTTGCTATTGCATCATGAGCTAAGTGAGTTGCTAAAGCATGTATGGTAGTGCAAGGGCACTTGTGGCAGTGTTGGAGTGCATGTAATGACAATTGAGAACATGTATATATTTTCTAGAGAATGTTTCGAGGTATCAAAGTGACAAGAAGCAATTGCTCGAGTTTCTCTTTGTTATCGCAAGCCATAGTTTGATTTTGGTTGCAATGTATGAAGACATACATACACAGTTCATGTGTTTTGGTCAACAACTTTTGACTAAGTATGAAAACATATTTAAAGAACATATCTTAGAACATAAAGAACATAAGAACATATATAAATGAATTAAAATGGACATAACTTGAACATACCTTAGAATTCGATATTGGAGTTGACCAGTTCTCCAAAATATGGCTTCAAAATCCTCAAATTCTTCTTTTTCGCAAGTTTGATTATGAATTCTATATAACTCTAGAATAGGATTAGTGAAATTTATGGAAAAAACAAACATATATCATCAAATTCAATCTATATATCAATGGTAATTAGCTTTGAAACAATATCACACATGAAACATGAAAATTTAGGTTTAAATGATCAAATTTTCTCCAAAAACATGCAAAATCAGTTCTTCTACGTTGAAAAAACAAAAATGATGGTGGATTGATCTAAAAATGATTCTTAATATGTCAAACAACATGAAAAAGCATTTTCTTGTCTGATATATTGCATGAAAAGCAGGAATAACAGTCATGCGGGGTCTGAATCATGGATCCCACATGCTTTTTGGCCACTTTTTTTTTGTTTCCCATAATGCTAGTGCATTCTGGGAAGCATGAAAACATTAAGCTTCATGCATGCAAAAATATAACCTTCTCAATGTTGGTGCCAAAATCATGGTCTAGGATGTCATGCTCTCACATAAAATATATTGTAACTATGCATGTAGTGCATCAAACAGGTAATCAAGTGATGGTCCAAGACCATCCCCAAACTCAAATATCCATGTGGTTCATGAAATAGAAATTGTCTATACTAGGAGGGACAAATGTAACCTTGTATCTACATGGGAGAGTCTCTCTCTCTTTATTTCTCTATACTCCCTCTCTACAACTCTATCTGCCTCTCTTTCTCTATATCTCTCCCCCTCTCTCTGTCAACCCCTTGGAATGTGAGGGAGAGAGATATAGAGATAGAGAGGTACATATATTTAGATAGGGGGAGGATAGATAAATAAAGAGATAAAGGGAGAAATAGACAGATAGAAAGGGATGTATATAGAGAAGGAGAGAGACGTAGAAAGGGGGAGGGGGAGAGGGATAAATAGAGAGAGATATAGAGAGGGAGACATGGAGAGATAGAGAGGGACATGGACATGGATAGGGAGAGAGCTCAAGGACATGGAAATAGATGGAGAGATAGAGATCGAGTTAGAGAAAGTAAAAAATAGGGGCAGATAGAGAGATAGAGAGGGATAGGTGGACATAGAGACAGGGAGAGGGATAGAGGGGGATTGAGATAGACAAAGGGGTCTATAGAGGGAGAAAGATAGATAAAGAGGGAGATAGAGATAGATATATAGATAGAGGGGAGATATAGGGAGATAGATCTAGCGAGGGAGAGATAGATAGGGAAATACAAAGAGAGGGGTAGAGAGGGATATATTAAGAGATAGGGTTATGGGGAAAGATAGAGATAGGGAAAGAGATGGAGAGATGTCCAGAGACATAGGGAGAGATATTTCAAGAGGTAGAGGGATGGGGAGAGAGATAGAGAGGAGGAGAGAGATACAGAGGGAGGGAGAGAGGGGTAGAAAGGGATAGATTAAGAGATAGGTATATGTGGACAGATAGAGATAGGGAAAGAGACCAAGAGATGTCCAGAGACATAGGGAGATAGATTTGAGGTACAGGGATTGTGAGAGTGATAAAGAGGGGGAGTGAGATAGTGAGGGAGGGAGAGATAGAAAGGTAGAGTTAGAGAGAGGGAATGGATAGAGAGAGCAAGATATAGAGAGATGTCTCTCCCAGGCTCAATCTCCTCTATATCTCCCTTTCAGTCCTCTCTCTCTAAACCCTAACCTAAACCTCTAAACCTTAACCCCTAACCCCTAAACCATAAACCCTAAATAATGCCCCTAAACCCTAACCCCTAATTCCTAAACCCTAAAAATGAGCAACCCTAAACCCCTAAACCATAAACCCTGGAAGCAACCCTAAACCTCTATCTCCCTATCTCTCCCAATCTCTATCGGTCCCCTCACTTTATCTCTCTCTAGAACCTAAACCCTAACCCCTAAACTCAAGCAAACCTAAACCCCTAAACCCTAAACCTGAGCAACCCTAAACCCCTAAACCCTAAACCCTAAACTCGAGCATCCCTAAACCCTAAAGCCTAAATAATTCCCCTAAACCCTAAACTTGAGCAACCCTAAACTCATAAACCTCAAATAATGCCCCTAAACCCTAAACCCTAAACTCGAGCAACCAGGCTAAACCCCTAAACATATAGTTCAATAGGAGATGATGGAGGATCAATGGGAAATGGATGTAGAATTCTTGGATCTTGATTATCATTATCCTCATTGGGATGTGATTTGATAGGATCTGAGTTATTTGTTTGATTATCTGTGTTTTCTTGGGGACCAAGTGTCTCATCATGGGATATTGATGGATAATGAATATGACTAGTGGGATGATGGATAGGAGTGATGTGGGTTACTTGCTCATGGATAAGATCTTGATCATAGATAATATCTTGATCACAAGGAGGATAAGCATGGATAGCATGATATTAGATATGGATAGGGTAAGTGGGGATGCATTGATATTCATTGGATTGGGGAGTAAGAGGTGGTGATGCGGGTTCACTTGGAGATGTTGGACGATCAATGATGGGATCAATGTAGATGGGTTGACCATGAGATGGTAAGGGATCCAGGATGGGATTAGATGGGATGTTTTGATTTTGATTAGGATGGGTGGTTGGTGTTTCCACATGCTTTGGACTAGGCTCTTAACATAGCTATTGGGTTTCTTAGATGGATGTGATGGGTTCTTGGATGGGATCAATAATCTTTGGATGTTTGACAACATGGCTTCATGATGGGGTTTGACTTGGACTTATGGTAGGAGACTCTTCAATGAAATGGAGAGACGTAAGAGTGGATGATGGTGTTGGAGTGGTAGACATGTTATTAGGAGGTTCTTTGTTAGGCTCAAGGGTAGGAATTTGAGTACATGATGTTCTTAGATTCCTTGCTAATAGTCCTTGGGTCACATCCTTCATGGATTCATGGGTTAATGGACTAGGATATGCATATAGTCGATGGGTTGTGGGGTTAGGATTAGGATCGAGTGAATGGATATAGGAGGGGATGGATTAGGATTGGGAGTGTTAGAGGGGGATGAAATTGGATCGGTGGATTTGGATGGCTCCTTATCTTTGCTTTTATTTTTGGATTTTGTAAAGAGTCTTTGGAGAAAATTTTTCAAGGGTTCATGGGTTGATGGATTAGAGCTTAGAATGTTTGATGGTGGATTAGATGGTGAGTTATATGGTGGATAGATGATAGGGATTGATGGATTATGAGATGGGTGGACTAATGCGTTAGGATTAGGAGGATTGGAGGGAAATTATAAAATAATTCCCCTTTAACCCTGACCCCTAAATGCTAAACTTGAGCAACCCTAGAAACTCATAAACCCTAAATAATTCCCCTAAAGGTCTGAGAAACCCTAAACTCATAAACCCTACATAATGCCCCTAAACCCGAGCAACCCTAAATCTCTCTCTCTCCCAAAACCCTAAATAATGCCCCTAGACCTCTCTCTCTCTCTCTCTCTCTCTCTCTCTCTCTCTCTCTCCCAAAACCCTAAATAATGTCCCTAAAACCTAACTCCTAAACCATAAACCTGAGCAACCCTAAACCCCTAAACCCTAAATAATTCCACTAAACCCTAAACTTAAGCAACCCTAAACTCATAAACTTGAACAACCCTCTCTCTCTCTCCAAAACAAGAAAACTAGGACACACACACTCTCTCTATCACCCTATCTCTCCCCCCTCTCTCTCTCCCCTCCATCTCCATCCTCTATCCCTCTTCCTCCTCCTCTCCCATGTCAGCAAAGAACATGGAAATAAGAAAAGTAGGACATGCAAAGAGGGACGAGGATAAAAATTGGGATGATGAAATGGAAACAAGATAATTTATGAAATTTCATTGGATGGGAAGAATGATGAGGAGAGGTAGAGAGGGGAGGGAAGTAGAGAGTGAGAGACAGAGAGGGTAGGAGTCAGACATGGGAGGGAAGTAGAGAGTGAGAGACAGAGAGGGTAGGAGTTAGACATGGGAGGGAAGTAGAGAGTGAGAGAGGGTAGGAGGTAGACAGGGGAAGGAAGTAGAGAGAGAGAGGGTAGGAGTTAGATAGGGGAGGGAAGCAGAGACTGAGAGAGGGTAGGAGGTAGAGAGGGGAGGGAAGTAGAGAGTGAGAGAGAGGGTAGGAGGTAGAGAGGGGGGAGAATAGAGTGAGAGAAAAGGTAGGAGGTAGAGAGGCGAGGGAAGTAGAGACTCAGAAAGAGGGTAGAAGGTAGACAAGGGAGGGAAGTAGAAAGTGAGAGAGAGGGTAGAAGGTAGAGAGGTGAGGGAAGAAGAGAGTGAGAGAAGATAGGAGGTAGAGAGGGGAGGGAAACAGAGACTCAGAGAGAGGGTAGGATGTAGAGAGGGGAGGGAAGTAGAGAGTGAGAGAGATGATAGGAAGTGCAGCTACCCTTGTAGACATGTATGTAAAGTGTGGAAGAATAGACAAGGCATGTTAATTGTATGACGTAACACCTCAAAGAGATGTTCTGTAATGGAATGCAATGATTGCAAGATATGCAAAAAATAGATTTGTTGAAAAGGCTTTAGAAACTTTCAAGCAAATGCAATTGACATGTGTATAGCCAAACATGCTCAGCATAACACGAGCACGTTATAATGTGCTCACATTATGCTGAGCTTTGTTTGACATGTTTTTACCATTTTTTAGTAAAATTTGGAGATAATCTGGAGCATGCTCCCCATCAAGATGGCACTTTTTTCAATGAAAACAAAAAAAAATACCACCATAATCTTAAGCTCTCTGTTAGCTATCTAACCATATATTTTTTTTCATATTTTGAGTGCGTTAAGGGTTTCATCTTTAATTTCTTTTGTTAGTGTGTCCATTTTTGTCAAAAACCAATGTCTAGTATTTTTGACTTTTTTTAACCGTTCATCAAAATTTGAAATAAGTTACATTTTTAGAAACTAGACTCCATTATACACGTATTCAAAAAAAATTTTGATTTTCGATTAGTTTTCAAAAAAATTAGGGGGGAGCACGCTCAAATTTCTATTTTTTAGGATGTGTCCACTTTGAAAATTACTAAAAAATCAATTATTCATGAAAAATTATTAGAAAAATCAAGGATAAACTACATGGTGTTAGCTAATTTCTCACCGGAGCGATTATTGAAATACTAAAAAAAGTTAACATTTTAGGGGGAGCACACTAGATGCTATGTTATGTTTTTTTGAGAAAAACAAGACTAATTTGTGTGCTCCCCCTTTTTGAACCCCTTAATCTCAACCATTTTTGGAAAAAAATTAGTAGTTTAGAAACTAAATTCGGAGCACTACGACTCTTGTTTTTTTTCCATCTTCAAATTTTGAGTGTATCTATCTTCAATTTCTCATCCAACATCAATGTTTCCTGATTTTAGAAAAAAAAAAAAAGTGGCATCTTAAGACCCCATTTGGTCCCTCATCTTTGTGCACTTACCCCAAGGTATCATTTATTTTTATCATTCCAAACATACAGTTTTAATCCCAAGTCATGATTATGGTTGCATTCATAGTTGACAATTGATAATGCATTCTCTATTCAATAAATTTCTTTGTTCTCATTTTATCAAAATCCATATACACATGTGATAGAGGGTACACTTAAAATGAGTGTGGACAGCTCATGATCTTATTATAAAATCTCGGTATACATGTAGATTCGAGGGATTATGAGAAGAGGATGCATACTAAGAGCCTTGTTTGCTTATACAATTGCTAAACTTTTTAAACACTTCACAATTTGTAGCTCATCAACACTAGGAGATTTACTTGAAGATATTTAATCATTACATTTTCATGGTAATGTATGCTCATTTTAGTTGAGCTGACATGAATTTATCTCTTAAGATTCTTGCATTACCTCTTTTTAGTTTTTTTCTCTTCTTGAAGGTGAGCCTTGTAGACTACAAGCATAGCGATGATGAGGCATCTCCTCCAGTGACATGTATTACAAATGAAAGAAACATCCTAAATAACATTTCCAGTGAGGTGAGTTTAATATTTGTTTCACATTATTCTCTTAGCAATGTCTATGCTTTATGGATTGCACAAATTTTGCATGTAAATAAGTACAAGTAGAAACAATGAATGTCTATGCTTTATGGAAGTAGAGAGTGAGAGAGGGTAGGAGGTAGACAGGGGAAGGAAGTAGAGAGAGAGAGAGGTAGGAGTTAGATAGGGGAGGGAAGCAGAGACTGAGAGAGGGTAGGAGGTAGAGAGGGGAGGGAAGTAGAGAGTGAGAGAGAGGGTAGGAGGTAGAGAGGGGGGAGAATAGAGTGAGAGAAAAGGTAGGAGGTAGAGAGGCGAGGGAAGCAGAGACTCAGAAAGAGGGTAGGGGGTAGACAAGGGAGGGAAGTAGAAAGTGAGAGAGAGGGTAGAAGGTAGAGAGGTGAGGGAAGAAGAGAGTGAGAGAAGATAGGAGGTAGAGAGGGGAGGGAAACAGAGACTCAGAGAGAGGGTAGGATGCAGAGAGGGGAGGGAAGTAGAGAGTGAGAGAGATGATAGGAAGTGCAGCTGCCCTTGTAGACATGTATGTAAAGTGTGGAAGCATAGACAAGGCATGTTAATTGTATGACGTAACACCTCAAAGAGATGTTCTGTAATGGAATGCAATGATTGCAAGATATGCAAAAAATAGATTTGTTGAAAAGGCTTTAGAAACTTTCAAGCAAATGCAATTGACATGTGTATAGCCAAACATGCTCAGCATAACGCGAGCACGTTATAATGTGCTCACATTATGCTGAGCTTTGTTTGACATGTTTTTACCATTTTTTAGTAAAAATTGGAGATAATATGGAGCGTGCTCCCCATCAAGATGGCACTTTTTTCAATGAGAACAAAAAAAAATACCACCATAATCTTAAGCTCTCTGTTAGCTATCTAACCATATATTTTTTTTCACATTTTGAGTGCGTTAAGGGTTTCATCTTTAATTTCTTTTGTTAGTGTGTCCATTTTTGTCAAAAACCAATGTCTAGTATTTTTGACTTTTTTTAACCGTTCATCAAAATTTGAAATAAGTTACATTTTTAGAAACTAGACTCCATTATACACGTATTCAAAAAAAAATTTGATTTTCGATTAGTTTTCAAAAAAATTAGGGGGGAGCACGCTCAAATTTCTATTTTTTAGGATGTGTCCACTTTGAAAATTACTAAAAAACCAATTATTCATGAAAAATTATTAGAAAAATCAAGGATAAACTACATGGTGTTAGCTAATTTCTCACCGGAGCGATTATTGAAATACTAAAAAAAGTTAACATTTTAGGGGGAGCACACTAGATGCTATGTTATGTTTTTTTTGAGAAAAACAAGACTAATTTGTGTGCTCCCCCTTTTTGAACCCCTTAATCTCAACCATTTTTGGAAAAAAATTAGTAGTTTAGAAACTAAATTCGGAGCACTACGACTCTTGTTTTTTTTCCATCTTCAAATTTTGAGTGTATCTATCTTCAATTTCTCATCCAACATCAATGTTTCCTGATTTCAGAAAAAAAAAGTGGCATCTTAAGACCCCATTTGGTCCCTCATCTTTGTGCACTTACCCCAAGGTATCATTTATTTTTATCATTCCAAACATACAGTTTTAATCCCAAGTCATGATTATGGTTGCATTCATAGTTGACAATTGATAATGCATTCTCTATTCAATAAATTTCTTTGTTCTCATTTTATCAAAATCCATATACACATGTGATAGAGGGTACACTTAAAATGAGTGTGGATAGCTCATGATCTTATTATAAAATCTCGGTATACATGTAGATTCGAGGGATTATGAGAAGAGGATGCATACTAAGAGCCTTGTTTGCTTATACAACTGCTAAACTTTTTAAACACTTCACAATTTGTAGCTCATCAACACTAGGAGATTTACTTGAAGATATTTAATCATTACATTTTCATGGTAATGTATGCTCATTTTAGTTGAGCTGACATGAATTTATCTCTTAAGATTCTTGCATTACCTCTTTTTAGTTTTTTTCTCTTCTTGAAGGTGAGCCTTGTAGACTACAAGCATAGCGATGATGAGGCATCTCCTCCAGTGACATGTATTACAAATGAAAGAAACATCCTAAATAACATTTCCAGTGAGGTGAGTTTAATATTTGTTTCACATTATTCTCTTAGCAATGTCTATGCTTTATGGATTGCACAAATTTTGCATGTAAATAAGTACAAGTAGAAACAATGAATGTCTATGCTTTATGGAAGTAGAGAGTGAGAGAGGGGAGGAGGTAGACAGGGGAAGGAAGTAGAGAGAGAGAGGTAGGAGTTAGATAGGGGAGGGAAGCAGAGACTGAGAGAGGGTAGGAGGTAGAGAGGGGAGGGAAGTAGAGAGTGAGAGAGAGGGTAGGAGGTAGAGAGGGGGGAGAATAGAGTGAGAGAAAAGGTAGGAGGTAGAGAGGCGAGGGAAGCAGAGACTCAGAAAGAGGGTAGGGGGTAGACAAGGGAGGGAAGTAGAAAGTGAGAGAGAGGGTAGAAGGTAGAGAGGTGAGGGAAGAAGAGAGTGAGAGAAGATAGGAGGTAGAGAGGGGAGGGAAACAGAGACTCAGAGAGAGGGTAGAATGCAGAGAGGGGAGGGAAGTAGAGAGTGAGAGAGATGATAGGAAGTGTAGCTGCCCTTGTAGACATGTATGTAAAGTGTGGAAGCATAGACAAGGCATGTTAATTGTATGACGTAACACCTCAAAGAGATGTTCTGTAATGGAATGCAATGATTGCAATATATGCAAAAAATAGATTTGTTGAAAAGGCTTTAGAAACTTTCAAGCAAATGCAATTGACATGTGTATAGCCAAACATGCTCAGCATAACGCGAGCACGTTATAATGTGCTCACATTATGCTGAGCTTTGTTTGACATGTTTTTACCATTTTTTAGTAAAATTTGGAGATAATCTGGAGCGTGCTCCCCATCAAGATGGCACTTTTTTCAATGAGAACAAAAAAAATACCACCATAATCTTAAGCTCTCTGTTAGCTATCTAACTATATATTTTTTTTTCACATTTTGAGTGCGTTAAGGGTTTCATCTTTAATTTCTTTTGTTAGTGTGTCCATTTTTGTCAAAAACCAATGTCTAGTATTTTTGACTTTTTTTAACCGTTCATCAAAATTTGAAATGAGTTACATTTTTAGAAACTAGACTCCATTATAGACGTATTCAAAAAAATTTGATTTTCGATTAGTTTTCAAAAAAAATAGGGGGGAGCACGCTCAAATTTCTATTTTTTAGGATGTGTCCACTTTGAAAATTACTAAAAAATCAATTATTCATGAAAAATTATTAGAAAAATCAAGGATAAACTACATGGTGTTAGCTAATTTCTCACCGGAGTGATTATTGAAATACTAAAAAAAGTTAACATTTTAGGGGGAGCACACTAGACGCTATGTTATGTTTTTTTGAGAAAAACAAGACTAATTTGTGTGCTCCCCCTTTTTGAACCCCTTAATCTCAACCATTTTTGGAAAAAAAATTAGTAGTTTAGAAACTAAATTCGGAGCACTACGACTCTTGTTTTTTTTCCATCTTCAAATTTTGAGTGTATCTATCTTCAATTTCTCATCCAACATCAATGTTTCCTGATTTCAGAAAAAAAAAGTGGCATCTTAAGACCCCATTTGGTCCCTCATCTTTGTGCACTTACCCCAAGGTATCATTTATTTTTATCATTCCAAACATATAGTTTTAATCCCCATGATTATGGTTGCATTCATAGTTGACAATTGATAATGCATTCTCTATTCAATAAATTTCTTTGTTCTCATTTTATCAAAATCCATATACACATGTGATAGAGGGTACACTTAAAATGAGTGTGGACAACTCATGATCTTATTATAAAATCTCGGTATACATGTAGATTCGAGGGATTATGAGAAGAGGATGCATACTAAGAGCCTTGTTTGCTTATACAACTGCTAAACTTTTTATACACTTCACAATTTGTAGCTCATCAACACTAGGAGATTTACTTGAAGATATTTAATCATTACATTTTCATGGTAATGTATGCTCATTTTAGTTGAGCTGACATGAATTTATCTCTTAAGATTCTTGCATTACCTCTTTTTAGTTTTTTTCTCTTCTTGAAGGTGAGCCTTGTAGACTACAAGCATAGCGATGATGAGGCATCTCCTCCAGTGACATGCATTACAAATGAAAGAAACATCCTAAATAACATTTCCAATGAGGTGAGTTTAATATTTGTTTCACATTATTCTCTTAGCAATGTCTATGCTTTATGGATTGCACAAATTTTGCATTTAAATAAGTACAAGTAGAAACAATGAATGTCTAGTGAATTTTACACATGAAAAGAAGCTATGAAATGAATTAAAATCCATGTATCAAAACCATTTTTAGTTGAATAACACCTCTAAACTGTAGATTTTAAGCAAATAAATATCAAAGGTAATGTAAATACATAACAAATAGGTCACATGATGTCTTTATACTATGTGTGATCATCAATTTTACTATCACAACAACCCTTTATTTCATTATAATCTCACTAAAAATCAATGGCTTGACAAAACTATGAGATTGAATGGATAGGGCAACATCGCACAAGATAAGTTGTAGGTAGTTTAACAAGAGCATTTGTGTTTAGTGTTGAGATGTAGCATGCAAATAGTGCATCCCTCAATTATACCTAAATAATGACGTGTACCTCTTGGCTTCAAATAATATTTTATTTAATGCTTTGTTTCACTAGCTAAACCTTTTTATTATTCCACAATTGTGAGATGATTCCAAAGTTTACGTTGCAACCACTGCACTTTATTTAGTAGGCCATTAACAAGGCAAATAGGCATAGGATGGTCTCTCATCATTGGGCTGAGGTAAATCGAAAAAATGACATGTGGCCCTAAGTAATAATTTGTTCAATGTTTATATTATAATGACTCAACCAAATGATTTTATTATTCTACAACAATGCATTTAAACAACTCATTACATGTAATAGTGTATCACTTTTGACTTGGTTAAACCTTGGGCATGTTTAACGATCAAGATCTATTATGTTTTACATCTATGACATTGAGGTATCAAACATGAGCCAAAGTAGAGGGTAGCTCACCCACACATTGGGTCAAGGAGAACCATATTATGTCCAACTCACATAGGACTACATATGCTAGGCTATTGGGCCAATAAGAAGGGCATATGAAAACCAATGAAGGCTATGCTCACAAACCTACTATTAGGTTTCCAATCAACCTTACAATATAAGGAATATTGCTTATGAGCTTATAAACTGGCGATAATAGGTCACACAACAACATAATGAAAAGTGCACATGGTTGTTAAGCTATATTGTTTGACATTGACATCAAACACCAAGGGCATGGGGTTTTTACACTAGAGTGTGTGCCAAAATAAAGAAGAAACCTACAACATTAAACCAAAACAAAGTGAATGTAAAACCTTAAGTCATAAAGACTTCGATTGCAAAACTTATAAACATAAACAGGGGCTCTAGACTAGAGCAAACCCAAAATTCCTCAAAAACACCATCGACATATATAATGAACATCCTTAACTATACTTAGAATACAAAAGGGCCACAGATAGAAAGAGAAAATCAAAGCACAAATCATGTGAATTTAGAAAAAGGGGGTTCCTAGCTTGATAGAATCGAGGCATATTGTGCAAACAATAACAATTCATTTTTCTTTCCAAGTTTGATTTGTATACAAGACATAAGTAAACACATTACAAAAAGTTGCTTGGATAACAAACCACATCGCACGATGCAGTCTATTCCAACATTAGAGTGCATTTTTCAAAGGTAGGTATCTATGAATGCTTTGCTCTAAAACTCATTTTTCCAAGTGTACACGTATTAACAATCACTCAAATTCTTACAAGTTTGACAACAACTCTGTTTATAACTAAACCCAACTATTAACACATAACTAAACTATATACTAATTAATAGACTCAGATTTCCACAATCCATGATATTGAATCGAGAGTTTCAGGATTTAATTGTGTAAATGTTTTTCCTTCAATGTTTTGGATCACACTCTGTGATCCATCATCAGGAAGAAGAGAACCAAAGAAGAGAATTAGAAATTTAGATTCAAATCTTGAAGGAAAAAACATTTACACAGTTAAATCATGAAACTCTCAATACACTACATACTAATTTTTAAACATATTACAATAACAAAAATTAATCGCTATGCAGCCTTTCCTAAAACTAACATAAATTCATTTAATATTCCTTTTTATTACTCTTCACGTATAGTTACTTTGAACATAAATATTGTACTCTATAATTACCTTCTACTTAGGACATGCCTTACTTAATGATACATTCACGTACGAGGTGGCAACATAATATATACACGTCTCTTAGTATCAAGAGAAAGTGGCGAGTCTCTTCGACCACCACATCGAGGGTCCCACCTCCCACAAAAACAATATATTAATTTAAAAAAAATCTTACACAAGGTGGGACCGTAGGTAGTACGGAGTCTGTGAGAATCCAATTCCACCATGGTGAATATTAAGTCCATTTTGATTTTGTATTATTCCAACCAATACAATAGTCCTAGAAGACTATTAAAATGTTGGCAAACGTCACTTTATAAGATCATCTTTTATAGAGGAGATTGAAGTGGCCGTCACTTTTGTGGACAGTGTGTTTTCATCATCAAGGAAATCTACCCGCATAAAATGCAGAGTAAATGTCTCGGTCACCCAAGCATCTATCGAACATTCTATATTCCAAGGTACTTTGAATAAAAACATATACTTGTATAAAGGCCTAGAGAGATAAGAAAACTACTGCCAAATTAAAAATTCAGAGGCATAGATTATTATGGGTCCTTGTATTAGTCAAACCTATAAAAATTTAAAAAATTGTAGTTATAAGCTAAAAAATTGTGGGTATAAGCTGAAAAGATAATGGAAGAGATTTAGATGGGACCGTAAAGTGACCATGCATTGTTTTCAACGAGAAAGACCCCAAAAATGGGACAACGAAATTAAAAAAATTGTTTTAAAAAACAAATAGAAACAATTAAAAGAAGTTGACAGGGCCAATGAGATTTCCATTTAGTCAGAAAAGGTATGTTTGTTACTTAAGATACCTTTATGTGTAGGGGTGAAAACCGACTTTTTTTCTAAATTTATGCATAGACTTATATAAGTCATGGTGGTGAACCCCTAGATGTTATACTTCATTATTAGGCCTGCGCCCTCCCTGTCATAGATCTGGTGTCAAAAAAACATCATTAATTTTCTTATTGTCAGCCGTTATTCTTCTATTCCAGCCTTCAGGTGGAGTATTCTGTTCCACATTTTTTATTATTTTGAATGCCATAGTTCTACCTAGTTGTAGTTTACTAGCATAGAAGAGTCAGTGCACACTAGCATACAATTGGAGGTGAGCTGCTTGTAGCTTTGTAGGGGTAAATTTGCTTTCCCATTTTTGTTTCAGTTGTTTTCATACACATGCTTGTAGACAAAATTTGTTTCAGTTGTTTTTGACCCACTTGGGGATTCACATGCTTGTAGACAAATTTACCCTTGTGGATTGTCTTGCTTCTTTTTTCTTGCTAAAGACCAAAGTTTGACTTTCCTAGAAGTGGGTCAATGCTGAATTCAATCCAGAGGCTTCTTCTCTATGTTTTTTATTAGTTCAATTTTCTGGTTTTGCTGTTTTATTCATGTGGGTTTGCATTCAACCATGGGAGAAGATGTGGGTTGTTATAATTTCATTGAATACTGGATGTTTGTCACTTGTTTTTCTAGTTATTGCATTGGAAAATGGATGTAAATTATTTGGGTGGTTTGACATTGCATTGAATCATGGATGCAAATTACTTATTTTGTTGTTGCACTGAATGATCAATTAAGAGCACCTGGGTTTTTTATTCCAATTTTGTCCAGTAATATCCAGGAGGTTGTTTTAAATTTTGTTTTCTAATTCTAAATGTGTATCTTTTCTCCTCCCCAGCGTGCATCTTTGAGTCCTGATACAGTTTAAAAGTTTGAATAGATATGCACTTGATCTGAGCTTATTTGATTACTATTCTCAAGCTACTCATATTGACTGGGAGTGTTTGAATACTTTTCCAATCACAATTGAATTACTTTATATGATCACTTCACAGAGAAAATAGTTGTTGGAAGTGGGGATTTATGGAATATCACTGAAACTTTAGCAGGCAAGTGTGAGATTGAGTTAGCAGGTGAAAAAGGTGTGTCTTTTTTAATCTTTTTGATACAGTAAACAATAGAGCTTTTTCATTCTGATTTGCAGGTCAATTTTTCAATGATGCTCAATTTTGAACTGTAAACTCAAAATTGGGACTACTGAGAGATGTTTTTATGCTTTTAGTGATGTGTAGGTTTAGGGCACTGCCAATTCCTTGTATCCAACACAAAATTTAAGAAACTCATATCCCTGATGTAGGGCTCCCTTGGGGGAAGCATTTTGACAGTGCAGAAGGCATGGAAACTAGCAGCTTAAAAATGGTGTACTCCAAGAGGTAATGGATATTAAAAGTATTTTCCTTTCCATATTTTCAGTCCTGACAATCGACTTTGTACTTCCTTGCAAGTACCATAATGTACAATGATGAAATACATTTTGTTTAATGTATTTGGCTGTGAATTCTTAATTAAAGTTCAAAAGCTATGAAGTTGGTTGAATTGCATGGATGTTCTTCATACACTGCTATGTGCTTTAAAGTTTGACGCACATGCTAGGTTGCAACTGTGATGTATTTATTTGAACTTAACCTGACAAACGACAAGCATAAGCAAAGTGGCCCTAATTTTTCCTGGAGTGCAGTTGAAGAAGGTTTAAATTTAAGTGATCCTAACAATATCTTCTTACATTTGAACTTTCAGGAATCACACTAATGGTGATTTATCAACTACATCACATAACCAGGAATTCTCTGAGGACAGGAACACTAGTGGTGAGGGTCCTATGGATGGTGAAGTGTCCCCATCCAATGGAGCTTCCAATGTTAAGAATGCAAAGGAAAATCATGGAACTCCACATCCTAGACCAAAGTCTGGCAAAAAGAAGTTAAAAGAAAATGGATCTGAACCAAAAAATAGAAGAGGCCGTGGAAAATCTGCAGCAGATGCTACAGATGTAGGAGGGAGAATGCAGAAGCGCAAGCAACAGAAAGGAAAGGAAAATCATGGATCTAATTTGAGACATCAGGAAGAGGTAGCGTCAGAGCATAATCACAAGGAAACAAGATTGGATCAACCAACAAAAAAACGAAGACAAAAACAAGCTTCTAAAGCTGCTTCGGAGAGGGGGAAGGATCAGTGTCCAGGGGTCATGAAAAGGTATTGCTTAGATTCTTCCCATGCAGACATTCTTATTAACAATTTGCCTTGAGATGAGACATTGCTGCAAACTTGGAAAATGTTACATTAGGTAAATGGTAATAGGAGTTGTTATATTGCTCGGCCATAAAGTGTCTACACCATTTAATAATTTTTCTTTGATAGTTCATTGCTGAGGATGCCATGAAATGCTAAAGCACTGAGTAGGAAATACATGTCAGCAGGATAGAAACTAAACTTCTTTAATAGACTGATCTGCTTGACAGAAGAATTTCCTGATATTAGTTGGCTCATTAAAAGTTTTTTTTCACTTTGTTATTGGTTGAAAAGGTTTTATATATATATTTTATATGAAATTAACTTTATTTCCAAAACCCTTTCCACAAAGTAATTATCTATTGTGTCACGGTGGCCCTAGCAGTGCCTTAAATTATCTGGCACTGTATGAGGAAAGTCTATGCAATCCAGCTAAATTTATAGCTTTTAAACATATGTAGAGACTCAGCCAAATTGATCAAACAAAAAGTTCTGTCATCATTGCAAACGAGTACACACTACAAAGTGAATTCTCAAGTTTGAGTTTGTGCAAGAAGTCTATTCCCTCTTGGAATACGACATTTCCATGTTTCTAGCATCCATGCCTTATGGTCATTAAAAGCTTCCTGATCTCCAAGGGAGCCCTTTTGGATGCATGTGAGATGTCTAAATATTGTATGGAAAATCAGGAATTCCCAATGAACCAAACCTGCTATGCTACTAAAAACAAAAAATATCGACTAGCAGTCAAAATTTTAACTTTACAGTTCAAAATTAACACCAAGGAAATATAGGTATATACTAGAACAACTATAAACCTGAATTGTAAACCTCTACTGATTTCTGCATCAAAATAGAAAAAATGCATATTCACCCACATAACTGAAACTCACATGCACCTGCTTAAGTTACACTGCTGTCCCATTAAATTCCCACATCAGGGCTTCCTGTGTAAAGTAACTGGATAAAATGATTGGATTGTAATTGAAACAGAAACTCTCTTAATCAGTATGGAAAGCTTGTGAATGGTAATGAAATAAGCTCAGATCATGTATAATACCATGCATTAGAGTAGCGTGACTCAAGATGTGCATTTTAGTTACAAAACAAATGATAAAAACAATTTCGTGGATATTATTGGATAGATTTGGTAAAAACACTCTTAGTGGTTTCATCAATATTCTATGGAATAACGAAGAAAGAAAGCAATTTGCATTAACGATTTAATAGCACAACAAAAACCCAAGTGATTTACATACATTGTTATAAACACAAGTAATATACAACAACTGCCCATTGGAATTATAAGAACCTGTAACCTCTTCCATGGCTGACTGCAAAACTCCATTTAAAACAAAAAGAGAGAGAGACTAAATTGAACTAATGACTGTCACAAGAAGAGATATATCTTTGGATTGTATTAGGATTGACCCACCAAAGCAATCTTCCAAGAAATTCAAATCTGTGTCTATAACAGGAAAAAATAACAAAGAAATTAAGCTTGGACAATCAAGTGAGCCTAAATTTGTATGCAACCATATGAATCCAAAGTGGGTAACCCACTCAAATTCAATTAAAACAAACTGAGAAGCAAGACATATTTATGCATGAAAAACAGGAAACGGCTCCTTTAAGGTGCCTCCAATTATATGCTACTGTGGAATGATTTTGTTGTACAGTAATGCTAGATTTACACAATGACTTTTGTGTACTAAATAAAAATGTGGAAAAACCTTCACCTGGGAATTGGATAACAATAGCTGACAATGAGGAGACTAATGCTGTTTGAGGCAGCAGATCTAAGAAAGGGAGCAGGGGTCTAATAATGATTGATAGGAACATGAATGTTACCATAATTTATAAATTTATAATAAAAGATAAAAATATAATTATTCATCCGCATACAAATAAATACGAAGGCAACAAACATAGCACTCCTCAGTCAGTGGGAAATCTGATCTGTTCTTGTCACCTTCTTTTTAATTTTTGTTATATTTTCTTTTGATTTTTTCTGTTGGTTACAGGCTTTCTTTTTTGAGGTCTTCCTTGTTGTAAGTATGCATTTTCTGAATGCAGTCCCACACAATATTTCTTCTATATCTTTTCATGTTTGACTAATCCAATGACTAGAATTGACAGGGTTCTTTTTCCCCCTTAAAATATGGCCGCTTGAAAATTTCTCTTAAGTGTAATTGTTCAGCTTATTGTGATATTTGTTCTGAGCCTTCTCAGAGTCTGTTTAGTCCAATTAGCTGCAACTGACAAAAGTATATTCACATTATCGTGGGTTAGTTTGTTTCAGAATCTTGAATCTTGATTTTCATGCCACTGTAAGCCTGTAAGGAAAGCTTATACTTTTGGACGCATCAATCTAAAACTTTTTGTTAAAAAAAGAAAGTCATGGAATTGTCTAATAACTAGAGTAGGTTCCCTCTATAGTTGAGGATTCTATTACCTTTGTTCAAGACTTGATACCTTGTTACATTTGATATGGGCTTAAGAGGAGACTTTTCTTAGTAGTCAAAGCAGTTTTTTGGGTATGAAGAGCATCTTTGGACGTTTAAGTAATCTTTGGCGCATCTGAAGCACTAACCCTGTTTTCCATTTAAGTCTTCCTTGGGGAAGACAATAGTGTTTTTGAAGCTTATGGTTTTGAAATTTGGAATATGCTTTGTATCATTTTGCAAGCAGCCAAACTCAATTTTGATGTAGCATTTTTGTAAATAGATGATCTCATTTAAAAGGTACTGAAGGTCAATAAGTGGTTGTCAGTTTAGGCTTTTAGCATAGAAATTTGAATCCAAGTATGCAAAATAAATAATACATCATTACCAACATAAGCTTCTGTGTTTCATATCCAGTATTTGGAACAGAGACACATATAACCATGATATTACAACCATTTGCTAAAATATAACTAGAAGCTTAAACCTTAAATATTTACCTCCTGTATGGACCACTACTTCAGCATTTTGGGATAATAGAACCTCAGAATATTATGTTTTTGTTAGTGAAATTTCAAATTTGATGGTTTTGCACACAAATGTGCTTGGAATCAAGAGTTTACTATTTTCTCAATGCGCTTGCCATTACAAATACAATGGAATTTGATTCACAGAATATTCACTTCAAAAACAACCTCAAGTGGATTCGTCTGCAGCATAAGAACGATGAAGTGGTTGTTTCAGGTTTTCCCACTCTATAAATGCCAAATCCAATGGCAGGCAAAAAAATTAATCACGTAAGGGAGAAGAGCATAAACAGGAAGATAGGATTAAACATCTTGAAAGTGAGCTGCAAACCATAAGGGATGATCTTAAGAAGGTGATTAATATGAGCAGGACTACCATAAAAGATTGTGCTATGAGCCTACAAGTATTCACATGCTTCAGATGGGAATGAAAAAGAAGGTGAGCCCTAGGAAATATGGCCCTAGTAAGAGAACTTGAAACCAAATGAAGAATAATATCATTGTGATATATGAGATTGAGGAGATGTTTGTGGTAAACCATCTTCAGTTTCTCAAAGAGGAATGGGAGGTAGTTGTGGCTCTCAACTCCATGCCTTCCTCTCAATAGGTTTCCTTTCATGTGCTCTTGGTCTTGTCTAACTGCAAGTTCTTTGTTATCTTTTAGCTTTGTTTCAGTGTTGTTTTGTTTCTCGCCCAGTGCTGTTTTCTTGTTGTGTTTATTGTGAGATCTGTATCTTCTAGTTGTACAAGGGTTTGGGCCCTTTCAAAAACCCACTTTTCCCTACTAATCAAAAAATCTAAAATAATAATAATCACATAAACTACATTTTCCTTATGCTTCAGGTTTAATATTAAATCTTATATGGAAATAACCTTTTATATAATCATTATGAACAATCCACACTAATGATACATAAGTTGACGTCAATGGGATTATTAGCTTTGAAAGAACCCATTGTCTGTGATTGGAAATTCAAGAATTTCTTGGTTTCACACCAAAACTTACTACTGCAAGATTTTATACAGATCTTTATCTGAAGCTCTCCTATAAAACAAATTCTTTGGAAAGATATCATGGAATAACAATTCTTAATGTTTAGTTTCTTCTACAGATCATTAAATTGCAAATTTGAAATCTTGGATCATCTTGTAAATGTCCAATCCATAGCACCGGATTGTAGTTCCATAATTTTCGTTTGGTGTAAGTTACTGTATTGGAAGATAGTCTGCTTGCTTAGAGTGATTTGGAAAGAAAGCACTAACAACCTAGCAAGTGTTTTTCCTTGGTAGTTCTCAAATACATTAGTGTAGAATCAGAAATTGCCTACTTTGCAATGTCCCATCTGTGTAATGCACTCATTTTAGTGTCCATTCCCATAGCATGTTTAGGTTTCATTTTGGCCATTTCTTCAGCCTTTATGCCAATAATACAGATGCCAAGTAGTCCAATTTTTGTTTTTGTTTATCCTTCTATATTTTTGTGAGCATGTCCCAGTTAAGACACTAACTCATTTGCATTGGTGTTCCAGATAACAATGCGTTTGCAATAGCGTCCCAGAGGTTTGAACCATACAAGAACGTTTGAAAAGCTGGCTCCAGCGGTGTTTTGCTTTTCTAAGTGGCTTCTATTTGTGCCACCTTTTGATTCCAACGTATTTTACCCTCTATTAATGATCCACTTGTACCCTTTGAAATCATCATGATCATTTCTTATCATCTCTTAGCTTTTGTATCCTCGCATCTTCTTGTAACTTCTACTCCTGCATTTTTCTGCTTACAATTGAATTCTCTAGAAGCGTGAAGCAGCATGCTATTGGAAGCCATTTTGGAGACTTGAAGCTCCACAGTCTAGCTCTATGAGTCCCTCTTCTTAGTGTCATCTTTTTTCTGCCAATATCTTTCCTATAGCTTTGTTTATTCTGTTGTCTCTTTAAGTCTATAACTTCTTCCTGTACTACAATGATAACTTCTTCTTAAAACTAAATCTATAGTCTCACCCTATAGCCCCTTGGAATCTCTATTACTTTCACTACCTTTATTTCCATTCTGTACACTCAAGTGCTGCACACACTCTAGAAACCCCATAGGTTTTATTGCTTGTGCAATTTTATTTACTCACATGGCACAGAGTACACTAGGCTAAGTTCACACACCCCAACTTCTTCCATTAACTACAATAGGTTGGAAATATACCAAATAGGGGCCTGACTGAGGCAAGCTCCAAAGCAATCCCAACAATTTTCTTTGTCCCAAGCTATAGGTTCGAGCTTATTTTTCCTACATAGAAACGTTAGATTCTACATTTGCAAGTACAATGAATGCCTACAAGCCATCATGCAGCTCTCTTGAGAATTTGGTAGTCACCTGATAAAAGGATGCAACTACGTTGTTGATGTTGATACCACAAACCAAATGTTATTGCAATCATTTGGAAATTTAGCCATTTTTTGTTTCTCTACACTCTGAACATCTTTCATTTTCTGCACCTGGATAGTATTGTAACTATGACACAGTGAACTCAAAACTTGTCTGCACACTTCCAACAAGCATCTTCTTCAACATTCGAAGGGAACTTCTTTCACCGCCTTCTTGTCTTTTCAGTAGTATCTTTTCTGTAAAGCTAAGATTTAGAAAGAAAAAACATAGTAATCTTTAGGGGAAATACATTGTAGAAGTAGTTTTTGAATCTTTATTTATTGCTATATTACAAACGTTAAACTTTATCTTCCACATCTCTTTTATAACACTTAAATAATTAAAAATCACCTTACATTTTAGTGAACCTAACATGGAACAATATACAACCTTCCTTTCAAACATAAACAATACCTTACACTTAACACACATTTCTTTCTTCAAAACATTCAAACAAAAACCTTTTGATCTTTCTTTCGGTGTCTTCTTATTCATGAGCCCTACTTCTTGTAATTCTCACCTTGCTAACCCTAGTACCCTTCCCCTTCATTGTAGTGCCTGCCTCAATCCCAACATGCCTCTTCCTCCTCTTCTAACACACATTTCTTTCTTCAAACATTCAAACAAAAACCTTTTGATCTTTCTTTCCATGTCTTCTTATTCATGAGCCCTACTTCTTGTAATTCTCACCTTGCTAACCCTAGTACCCTTTCCCTTCATCGTAGTGCCTGCCTCAATCCCAACATGTCTCTTCCTCCTCTTCCTACCAAGCCTTAGGATGTTCCTCCTTTCACCTCCGCTTCAATTGATGACTTTGATCATAAGGTCTTCCTAGCCCAAGCTGAATTTGCCAAACATCACAAACTTGCTAACCACTTGCAGATTCTCAAAGGCCAAGTTAGCACCCTTGAGGATGGCAATGATCCCTTTCCCTTGTTGATGCGTTGTGTACTATTCTCCTTTTTGACTCTAAGAGCTTGGACATTGTGCAATACATTATCCATATTGTCCATGTCAATGCTTATGTTTCCCTACCCATATCTCAACCTATTGATGCTTCCAACTCTTCTTTTGTTGGCCCTTCCGCCTCCACTTGTGCCCTTCTTACCCCTCCACCACCCCCTCCTTCCTAGTCTCAACTCTCCATTGCCATGCCTAATGACACCACCCACATGAATAATTCCCACTCTGCCACTGAGACTATCCTCCAACCATCCCATTTTCCAAACCCTCACTCTATCATTTCCTTTTATAGCCCTTTGGAGACCTTTGTTGCTGTGACTTACACCTCTCAACCTATTTCCCAGTACACCTTTGTGCCACCCTCTCATTCTCTCCCCTGCACTTATCCTATGTCCCAACCCATTTTTTCTCAGCCCCCTCCCCAATCTACCTATTCCTACATTCTTGCCTCTATTCCTCATACTTAACCCCCTGATGTCCTAGACTTATATTGTCCCTACCATTGCTTTTGGCCACCTTTGTTCACCCTTCTATCAACTTTGCTCCTCTCCACTCTTCTCACTTACCTTCTTCACAACATGGGAATCATGCAGCTCTAGCTTGCTGCTCTTCCCTCTTCTTCTTGATAGGAGGCAACTGTGAACCTTTGTCACAATTGTCTCTCAGTTGATATTCATTCTGATCCTTTGCCACCTACCTTCATGGCTTCCTAGTTTGGGATGTATAACAGAAAGGGGGGCCCCACAACACGTGCAATCATTTAGGGCCACTTGCATTGACTTAATCTATGATGATTGCCTTTTAGCTAAACTTTTTCCTCACACTCTAAAAGATTATTCTTTAGAGTGGTTTTACTCCCTTTCGCACAATTATATTGGTTCATTTGATGAGCTTGCCCATGCCTTAATGCAACAATTTTAGGTCAAAAATGGCTTGCAAATAAGTTTTACAAACCTTGTTCATTGGAAACAAGGTGATCACAAATTTTGTGCTTCTCTATGAATCCATTCTTTCTCAAATTTTTTACCCTCACCCTGATAGCCACATCCAATGTGTCTTCATAGGGAACGTCCTAGCCAATATCTGGGATAAGATTCTCCTCATGAAGTATACTTCTTTTTTGGACCTTTGTGCAACCTTGTAGGATTATGAGAACATTGTTGACTAAATCCAATCATTTTCTCCTAATCTCCCAGCTTCTTCTTCCACTCATAGCTCTTCTTCAGCCCCTCCTCATCGTTCCAAATATCTCAATAAGCCTTTTAAGAAGAACTTTTTCCCTTCTAAACCTAATGTAAACTAGGCAAATGTTGTGCCTTATCATACTTCTCTTGCAGTGTTTATTAAACCTTAGAATTCTCATCATTTCACCCAACTAGTGAACTCTCTCCTCTCTATCCTCAAATAACTTCTGGCCAACAACCTTCTTCAGCTTCCTCCCACACATCCCTTGGATACTTCTCTCCCGCTTCCAAGGGGGTATGATGCCAAGGCCTACTGCCAATACCATCGTGTCCCAAGCCAC
Organism: Cunninghamia lanceolata; assembly: GCA_027924645.1. Classification (NCBI taxonomy): domain Eukaryota; kingdom Viridiplantae; phylum Streptophyta; class Pinopsida; order Cupressales; family Cupressaceae; genus Cunninghamia; species Cunninghamia lanceolata. Next base: position 3,461,365 of record BSBN01001310.1, read on the forward strand.
AAAACTAAAAAATGTATGTGCCTCAGAGACCAAGTATAGGATCTTATCAATTACAATGTTATACATGTTGAGGGTCACAGTGACAAAGGAAACAAGTCGGTTGCTTCTCCCAACCAAAACTTGTAGATCTTCGCTAACCCTTTTCCTCAACATAACACTGCTAAACACGTTGATCTGGTAGTAGCCTCTTCTTACTCTTTTGTTGTTCCTTTTACCACTTCTACTTCGTCTCCTAATCTTTTCACCTTTTTGGAAATGATTGGTGCCATTGACATGGGGATCCTCTTCTACTTGTACTTCTACTCTAATTACTTTTTCTCCTAATGAGATCCCTAATAATGGGTACAAGGGACCTTTGTATATTGAAGAGTTAGTCTTAAACATTTATATTAATGGGATTCTAATAGATCCAAACTGCACTTTCAATATGGTAACTAAAGAGCACTTACATAATTGCCATTGCCACCAGGACCCCTATGCCACATCTGCAATACCTTTGAAATGCCATGATGGCATTTTTATTGATACACTGTACTACATAATTCTTCCTATTATAGATGATCATAAATGTATAGAAGTGCTCTATTGCATTATCCCTACTTCTAACCGGTTTAGCATCCTCTTGGGCCATACTTGGTTTGACACTATGCAGGTCGTTCCTTCTGTACTCCACTAGTGCCTCAAATTTGTTCATGAAAATGAGGTGGTCACTATCGCACGTCATGAATACTAACCCATCTCTAAACTTGGCCATTTTTGCATTGGTTCTTTCATTACCAAGCCTTCAGGTCCTCTGTATAATCGGCATAATACATTGTTTGGTCTTTACAAGTGCTACATTGATTAGAAGGCCCGTATTCTAGTCAATGACTCTTCCCATGCGATTCGTCCTTCTAAGACTAAGATTCTTGGATTGCATGCTACTCAAGGCCTTGACATCTATCTATTTGTGCCTAGCATGCCTAACCCTATTGTACCACCTCCCTCTAGACCTAGACCTAACAACCGTCCCCCTGGACCTACTACCCATCCTCCTAGACCTCCTAAGCCTCAACATCCTCCCAATCCTACACCTCAACCCCAACTTCAACCTCTTCTCAAGCCACATCCTAAATGCAAACCCCAACCAAACCCACCTTAGCTTAAAAACAAAAACAAAAACAAGAATAAATAACCCCAACCTAGGCCTAGCCCTCCTCCTTCCACCTTATCTTTGCTTCCTACCCCTAGCATTGCCCCTATTCTAAAACCTCTTGCCCATTTCTGTCTTACTCCTCCCAAAACTTTGCCTCCTAAAAAATTTTCTTCCCAACTTCCTTTTCAGCAATTGAAACCCAAACTTCTTACCCCATCTAACTTCTGAGCTCCTCCCACAACATCCCTCATCGTCCTTGATGATGCTGTGGACCCCTTGTAGCCTTCTATGAATGCTCCTAAGCCTACCACATCTACCAAGGACTCTGTCATTACCATTTCTATCCTATCCATTGTTGTTACTACTACATCCCTCCCTTTAGTGCCCAACTCTCTCTCTCTCTCTCTCTCTCTCCCTCTCTCTCCTGGTGACACACTATTCAATTCTATTATGGATGTTCCTCCTCTTTGTTCCATTTTCACTCCTATACCTTGTTCTTCTAAGACTCATCTTGATCTTTCTCCAAATGCTCTTGCTCTCTTGTCTGATTTTACACTAAGCAAATGGGATAATGTTGTTTGCTTAGATCCAACTCCTTACACTTCTATGCCTGACTGATGGTCCTTTCCATTTCTTGTTATGTACTATTGTTAGTTCGGCCTGGATGACTTATGATACCCTTGTAGGTACTTGAATACAAGAATAACACTATGTTTTTTGATTGGTACCTTGGGAATTGTTAGTTTGACTCATGCTAGTGTGGCCACTATTGGGAGGGCTCATTCCCAAACAAAATCACTTCGTCCATTAAGGACCAACTCAACCAACTAATCCACTTAATCAACATATTCAACTTTATTCAACTTAGATATATTTAAGTCCATGATGGAAATCCAAGAGTCACCACTAAGAATTCCACCTTAGATGTCACTTTGGGGACTTGAACTTGGGTCTCCACAATAAGAACCCAAAGCTTTCACCAATTGAGCTCAAATCCTTTGACAAGAACATTGTGTTTGTTATTTCATTATTTCTACTCCTTTTTCCTTGATATCTTGGTTATATGGGGATGACGCAAAGCATTAAGGTGTTAGTACCTTTCTCATGCTAACCCAAACCATACCCAAATATTCATTTGTTTACAATTTTCTCTCTTTGTTAGTCATCTCTCTTGGCATATCTTCTATATGTTGTTACCTCTTTTGTGTTTTCCTCCTCTTGGTTCCTTGGGGACGATGCAAATTGCAAAGTATTCTAGTATTATTTACCAATTTCATGTCTACCCAACCATAACCGTGCCCAATCACCCTATTTGTTTTGTCCTACCTCTTCAACTTACTTCCTTTGTGTTTGTTGTCTATATGCATGGGGGATGATGACAATTCATGAGATATCTCTTCCTAACTCCATACATAAAGATCCCTCTGTGCTTTGTTTAACCTTACACATCTACTATTTACATCTCTCTATCTACTTCTCTACTATACTTATGTTTCTTCTCTTGTGGCATTCATATTTTTTGGTCTCCTATGTTATATGTCATTTTTTTGGGCACACCTCTAGGTTCCTTGTATTCCTTTTATTGTATTCTTTTCCTTTGACCTAAGTTACCAGGTTCTACAATTCTGGGTACCAGTCCTGTACCGAACTGGTCCGGGTCAGTTCGGTGATAGGGAATTTTTCAAAAGCAAAACTATAAATTTTAAAACAAAAAACTATATGACATTTATAACAAATTCATTTTCTCTACACAGTTGCAACTACATGGTTTTTGACGTGTGTACTCTCTGTTGAAAATTCGAGCTTCATCAACGATTTTATGGCTTTGTTGTATTATTTAAAACAAAAGAAATCGTATGATTTTGACGCTATAAATATTTGTTTATTTGACAATATGTCGGCTTTTGCCGTCTAACTTTTATTTTTCTTTTTATTTATTATATATATAATATTATTTTATATTGTATATATTCTATATTAATATATTATATATATATAATAATATCTAATAAATAATATATTATATATATAAAATAATAATAACTATATATATAATTATAAATATAATAATTTTATATTTTTTTATAGCCACACCCAGCCATACCGTACCCAAGGAAAAAAAATTGTCGTACCGGCATACCAAGGCCCTGTACCCGACCGCAACAGCGTCCTGATTTTATTTTTGCCATTATTATGGGGACAAAGCGTTTTTATCTGCAATTCTTAGGGCAACCACTCCTCTTGCAACCTCCACTCTTCTCTATCTATTGGCACATTTTCCTTTCTATATTTCTTCTTCCCTTAAATTGATTGCATCCTTTAACGTACAATCATTTTAAGAGGGGGCATACACTCTACTCTTATCTTGATCATACCTTTTATCATCTAGCTTTTGGTCCGTGGACCATTTTTTATGGTCTCTACACTAGTTATATAGTATTCTTTGCACCTGACTTCTTGTGGTCCTTGCACCATGTTTGTTCATTTTATATTTGGCTTATCCTAGCCCTATATTTTTCCCTACCTCTTTTGCCATGTACCAACTCCTCTTTCAAATATTCTTTTTCCAACCTATCCCAACATTGTGCCAAATTCTTTTCCTTATTTCACCTCACTAGTTTCACTTATAATGTAGATAATAGATATAAATGCTATTTATTTTCTATATGCTTTACTTTTCCATGATGAACATTGAGCATTTTTCCTTATATGTTTGTCTTGTAGATAAGCAATGCGTATTGGAAATAGAGCAAAGACTAGGGCAAGACACTCACATTTATATACATCATTTTTTCAATATCCACTATAATTTCCAATTCAAGCAATTTTAGTTTATGCCATTTACTTTAGCATATTATATCACTCTGTGCAATGAACTGCTAAAGTTGGGGCAAAATTTAACATAAAAAATTTCATACTTTGCAATTACCACTCTACGTAATACACTCATTTTAGTGTCCATTTCCTTAACATGTTTAGGTTTCATTTTAGTTGTCTTCTTAATTTTAATTCCAGTAATATGTAATAACCCAACTAATTTCTTTGCAATCTTCAGAATATATGAATGATGCAAATGCAAGCCCTCGCACTTTCTGATCACCCAGATCCCGATGTGGGCAAAGTGATAGTATACAGTGTTCAAAAACACTAACTAAATGATTACAATGTTGGAAAGATAAATAGGCAGCATAGCCGACCCACATCAACGCCTCTTCAGTGAACAAGTATGCGTATATACTCAAGCCACTAGTAAATTACAAAGCAAGTCCGATCAAGTCAAATTGGCTGATGACAATGTAGACTTGATCAATGCCAAATGGGCTGGAAAATAAAATGCAATGCATTGACTAACTGGCGGTTGAACCATCCAGATTTGCAATCTATTCAAGGTGCAAATTAATATTTGACGGAAGACCATTGAAGCATGAACTACTAATAAATTATTTATGAAAACACCAACAGTTGCACCACTGGAAATTATTTCAAATGATCAAAATAATATTGTTGCAGCAAAGATTAGTTCAGAAATAGTCAACATAATAAAATATAGTCAAGACCATTTGATATGGTCAACCTAGAATAGGCTTAACTTCATTATAAATTCAAATTTTTGGAGCTGAGACTGAAAATTGAATCACGGTCCAAGCTGAACTGATTCTGAACTCTGCCCAAACTGCTAATACAGAACTGGAGCACTGAAAATTCTGCTTTCCCAGGGTTGTACGACACCTCCTAAGGTGGTATAACGCACCAAAAACTCTTCCAAATGATGTGACCCCCTTTTAAACGTCACACCCTCTTCAAAAAGTAATAATGAAGACTCAAAAAATTGTACGGCTCTCCAAAACAAGTGATTAGGCAGAAAAAATACAAAATATTACCTTTCCAAAAAGGTACGCCTGCATAAACTTTCACAAATTCCTTCATATTGTACGGTTGGACATAATTTGTCTTTTTCTGCATAACGGGAGGTGGTACAACAGAGATATGTCAAATTTGTCCCCCTTTTGGTATGACAAACTCAGAAATCTCAATCACTTAGAATATGATACAATTGCTAATATTAATAATATTTGAACTTGTACGGCTAGGCAGGGGTAAGGTATGGCCAGGCAGGGGTAAGGTACGGCCAGCTTAGAAATAAAATGGCACGTCCTGCATTAGCATTGTAGTCTCTTTTAAGTAGATGAAAAATGGTTAGACTTACAAGCCAAAGATATTAGTTTTTCAAATATGAAACAAACCAAAAAAATTCGACCAAAAACTCAAAAAGGCTTCACACCACAAACCATTGAAAACTTCATAACTAATCAGCACCAAGGTAATCCCAAAGTGGAATTACTCAGATGGCTAGAAGGGTTTTTGTCCTCAAGACCATCTTGCCAAAGGGTTTTTGCTCTCAACAGTGGTCCACGGGGACGCGTCCCCGCTAGTTTTTGGCTGCTCCTAGGTACTGGCACGTCTCGGGGACACGGGGACGGGGACAGAATGCCCCCCTGTCATCCCGTTTTCTTCCTCTAAAAGAGAGACGTCCCAGGGATGCCACCTCTGCAAGGGTAACGTTCCCCTGGAATGTCCCTTCATTCACAACGCCCAGACGTCTCAAAAGAAAATTTAAAACACGCGATTTCTGTCTACTCTTGGGAAACTTTGGAAATTTATGCAATGTTGCTGCAGAATTTTTAATTTATAATCTCAATACTTATATTAATTAGCCGATAGGCTTTTATATGTGAGCATTATAGTGCTCGGAATTGTCTCACACCGTAAAAAAAATTCACATCGGAAAATTTTCTAAACTCATCTGTTGTTTCTATCGGCGTATTCCTTGAACCTCCTATGGGTGCAAGTGCTAGTATTTATAATATTAATAGTTATAACGTTAGTTTATTAATAAATATTAATATTTATAATATCAATAGTTATAACGTCAATTTATTAATAATAATATAATATTATAAATAGTTAGAATAATATAATATATTTATTATTATTTATATTAATATATTATTATATTACAACACCAAATATTAAATATTATATATATCTGTGTAATATATTTTTATTTATATTTGTAATAGTATAATTATTAATATTATTTATTATTATTATTTATATTAATATTATAATATATATATATATATATATAGTCGTCCCCTTGCCGTCCCCAAAAATTTTGAAAAACATTGCCGTCCCTGGAAACCTGTCCCCACATCGCCGCATTCCCCCGTCCCGAAAACCTGGAGAAACACCGGTTCTCAAGCAAAATAAGAACTCAAGTTCATTCTCCAGAACATAGAAATGAATAATAAGCAGGAAGATCTTCTATGTACAAACTCTCCTTGTATAGACCTTTTTGAGGGAATATAATTTAATTTTTAATTCTTTTCCCTTTTCTCTCCAATTTAAGTGTTTAAAAGTCACACCACCTTCTAGATCCCATTCCTAAAGACACTTTTTAGACCCATTTTTTAAAAAACAACCTTTTTAATAATAAATCAGAAGTTGCCTTTTAAAATATAACACATAAAGTTACTTTTTGGACAACTTAAGTTAAATTATTAAAACATTTCCCTTTTTCCATCCCATTAGCCTACGGTAAAGAATTAAGAAAATAGGCTAAGGGTCTTCGTCAAACTTACGCTTGAGATGGGAACATGACAGTCCTTCCTCCCCAAAATTGCTTGCCCTCAAGCAATTGCAAATTTGGATGCTCAAAAATTTGCTCTCCTTCCCATGTGGCTTCCTCTGGTCGAAGATCCTTCGAACAAATCAAGTATTCTGAAATGATTTTGTTTCTCAACTTCCTTTCTCACACATTCATGATATTTAGGAATCAAAACCAACTTGCTTTCGTCATCAAGTGAAGGCAACTCGGCTGAGGGTGTGATATGCTACCCAAGTGCCTTTTTGAGGCACGAAACATGAAACACATTATGAATTTTGCTTTGTTCTGGAAGCTCCAATTCATAATCAACCTCACCGATCCTTTGCAAGACCTTGTACGGGCCATAGAAACGTGATTTGAGCTTTTCAGCTCCACTCTTTTTGAGGGAAGAGTGAAGAAAATTCCAATCTAGATGACTAATTTTCTAGTTTTAGAAAACATTGAATCTATCACACAACAATTAAAATTCCAAACAGCAGAAACGAGAACAACAAACACAAATAATTTACACCTTCAAATTAGCTTTGCATTCCTTCGAAAGTTTACAAGGAAACCTCCACCACTGTTCCTTATTGTTGCATGGAATTATATCATTGTGTTCACTGAGTTAATAATATTATATCTTACATCGATCTTTATACTATTCAACTAATAATCAAATCTTCCAAAAATAACGTTCTTATCTCACACAGGAGATGACTTGGAAGATAAGTCTAAATCATTAATGCTTATCTGCACTTTATTAGACTTAACTAAATAAATAAAAGAATTTCACTTTATCACTTAAGTGACACGTTCACACTGAACTTGTGCAAAAGTTCCAAACTGAGCTAAAAACTCAACAAAGATTGCCTATAAGGCTGCAATCTCAAATAAACCATGTCACCAATTTCAAAATTCCTCTCCAATCTATGCCAATTAGCATACATCTTTTGCTGATTTTGTGCTTGTTGAAGATTTTCCTTGAGTGCTTTCAAAATCTCTTGACTTTGCTAAACCATGTACTTTGCTTCTGACACTCTACTGTCAGTGATTATCAAATCCACAAAAGATAAAACATCGTATCTATATGATACTTTAAAAGGAGTCATACCAATGGACATATGATAAGTGGTGTTGTAACAATGCTCGCCAAGATAGTCATCTGATCCAAGCCTTCTGCTGTCCTACCAAGTAGTTTCTCAAATAAAGCTCAACCCACTTGTCAACAATTTTTGTCTGCCCATCTGTTTGAGGATGATAACCTATGCTAGGAGTTAATTCTGTACCAGTAAATCGAAAGAGCTCCTACCAAAACAAACTAAGGAACTTGCTGTCACTATCACTCATAATGTTCCTTGGCAACCCATGAAGTCTAAATATCTCCTTAAAGAACAAATCAAAAACTTGTGGTGCCTTAAACTCTATAGATATAGCAAAGAAACGAGCATATTTTGTGAGTCTGTCAATTACAACAAATATACAATTCTTACCCTGAACTTGTGGGAGTCCAGTGACGAAATCCATAGAGATACTCTCCCATTTTTGCTCTGGTATTAGTAAGGGCTGCAAGAGGCCTGCTGGAAATGTTTGCTCCAATTTATTCTGTTGGCAAGCCAGGCACTCTCTGACATGCTTAAGAAAATCATCTTTAAGTCCTTTCCACGTAAACCTCTCCCTAATCTGCTTGTAAGTTTTGAAATACCTCGGATGACCAGCCAAAGGGGTGTCATGAACTGCTCTCAAAATCTTATCTTTCATCTTTGATTCAAGAACAAGGTATACCCTATTCTTGTGTAAGATCCCTAATCAGATCTGCCCTAATTTTCTGATTTTTATTTCTATCAAACCCTAGGTATGAGGTCTGATTTTTCTATTTCTGAATTACAAATTGTTTGGACAGCCAATATAGATATGCCAATTGCTCAAATAAACATGTCATTCATGAACCATTATGAAGATAACATCAACCATTTATTTCACCACATAATATGATCATTCCAATGCGAACCAAATGACATAAAGTTCTGATTTCTGAATATGAATTTCTACTGCTACAAATCAGACTTCTCAAATATGAAATTACAACAAGTTTCAAGGCCCAAACATGCCTAAACACAACTCAGATCTCTGCTGTTCCAAAACAGTCCATTGCATTGACAAACAATTGCTTATGCATACCAAAATAGTGGAGAATGATGTCTTCTTTCAAACCCTAGATGAGCGAACAGGTTTGGCACTTGATGCTGCTCCAAAAACTCCACAATTCCTTCACAATGAGCTAGGGTTTCTTTCCACAATGATGGCGCTCCATGGTGAATGACATTGGCATGCTAGATGAGGGTGGTGACTAGGTTTTAGGCCTTCAATACTCCCTCAAAGTCTGAATTTCTGCTCCCCCATGATTGGCGCTCTCCTAGGGTACAAACCCTAATGATATTATTCAAAATAAACTTCCAAAATGAAGCTGAAACCTGCAATTAAATCTGCTTATGAATCTCCCTTGGCGGCGGCTAGGGTTTGGACTTTAATGCTCCACCAAAATGCAAGTCGCCTCCCTAAGTGATGGTGCTCACCCTAGGATAAACCCTCATATCAATCTCCAACCAAAACCCTCAATATATGGCGCTGAAAATGCCTCTTCAATCTGATCTGAAATTTGAATATAGCTTCCAATCCTCAAATTGTATTTGGCCACAAATCTCACAATTTGGCCCTAGGTCTTCTTCTCCAAATCTGCAGAAATAAATAGGTCTTTGAAGCTCAATCTTCTTCTCCAAAACTCCAAGGAAGCGCAAATGTGATCTCCGTATGAATCCACCTCCAAGATGGAATTGGGTTTTCGTCCAATCCACCAATATTCCTAAGGGTTTTCGTCCTTGGATTATGCTGAACCTAAGTTGCAGCCACAAGAGAAAAATCTCCAATGAAAAGATATGAATGTGAATGATGAAATGACTTGTTTCTCCCTTCTTTTATAGCGATCAAATAAGACCTCATCAAGTCCGACCTCCCTCTAGCAATTTCTTTTTATTTTTATTTTCTTTTCTCTTCCCTCTTGACCGACCTCCCTTGGGCAATTAATTTATTATTTTTTATTTCTTTTTTTTCCTTCCCAAGAGGCTTATTTTATGAAAAGGCACTACAATTAGGTCCAGCCTAATTAACTAAATATAAATAATCCAAAGTGGCTTAAGATTACTTAGTATTTAATTAATTAGATTATTCCCTTGCACTCTCGACTTAGCCTACGGGAATAAAATAGGCTAGCCGACTCCACTGGGTGATCTCTCGGTAAAGGGGACATTACATCTTGTAGAGTATGAAATCATTTGCTACTTGATATCTATCATCCTGCAACTTGCCTTTCATAATATCAGTAGGAAAAGCATTTTTAGAGTATTCTACTAAAATGGGAACCTTCCAATCAGCTAAAATTTCAGTCATAGAACATAGTGTAGGTTTCCTTGACAAAGCATCAACAACTATGTTCATCTTCCCTTTGACATACTCAATGTCAAAGTCATAGGCTTGAAGTTTGCTTACCCACTTCTACTGCCTTTCATTGAGATCCTTCTGATTTAAAAAATATTTCAAATTGTTGTGGTCTATTTTAACCAAAAATCTACCATCCACCAAATATTGTTTGAGCTTGGCCAATGCATGCATGATGGCCAACATCTCTTTGTCATAAATTGAAAACCCCTTTTTTGAGTCTTTGAGCTTGCGGCTCTCAAAAGCAATCGGATGTTTATTCTGCATCAAGACTACTCCAATCCCTTCTCTCGAAGCATCACATTCCAGCACAAAAGGGAGATAAAAATTAGGAATGGCTAAAATAGGACATGAACTCATCACTTCCTTCAACTTATCAAAAGTTTTCTGCGTTGCACAACTCCATGAGAATGCTCCCTTTTTAGTCAAATTAGTCAAGAGGGCAGCCAACTGTGAAATCCTTTGACAAACCTTCTGTAGCTACAAAGGCCAAAGAAACCTCTCAGCTGAGTCAAAGTCTTTGGAGGACGCCAATCCAAGATAGCACGAATCTTTTCTTGATTAACTTGAACACCTTGGGCATTTATGACATGTCCAAGATACAAAATCTCTGTCATTCCGAATTCACACATGGATTCTTTAGCAAACAATGTTTGAGCCTCAAGAATGCTCAACACCTCATCTATGTGCCTCAGATGATCTCCCCGCGTCTTGTTGTAAATGAGAATGTCATCGAAGAAAACCAACACAAATCTTCTCAGCTGTTTGTTGAACACTTGGTTCGTGCAAGATTGAAAGGTAGTTGGTGCATTGGTCAGCCGAAATGGCATGACCAAGAACTCATAGTGCCCATAATGGCACTTGAAAGTTGTTTTGTGGATTTTTTCACGAACTCTGATTTGATGATATCCTGATCTAAGGTCTATTTTTGAGAAATAGATAGATCTATGAAGTTCATCAATTAGTTCATCGATCCTGGGTATAGGATATCTATTCTTGATTATCCTTTTGTTCAGAGCTCTATAGTCTATGCACATCCTCATGGTTCCATCTTTTTTCTTAACCAAGACTACATATGAAGCAAAAGGGATTGAATTAGGCCTGATGTACCCCATGTCCAAAATTTTTTTGACAGCTTTCTCAATCTCTTCCTTACGTCTTCTTGGATGGCGATAAGGAGTAGTGATCACTAGTTTTGCTCCTCTTAATTCTATTGCATGCTCAAAGCCTCTATCAGGTGGCCCTCTCTGGAGGTATATCATCAAATACCTTATTGTGCTCATCTAGAAGAGACTGGATGTCAACATGATATGATCTCTTTCCATCTGAAGAAGTGTTTGTATAAATGAAGCATTGGGCTGCCCATGCAACCTCACCATGACAAAAAGGTTGGTTGAAACAATTCTTGGTGTCCCACTAGACATCCCACTGAGGACAACCTTCTTTCCATTTGCATGAAATTTCAGCTTCATAGTCTGAAAATTTCAAGAATATTTATTATTTTCGAAGGGAATGCAGCCACTGAACTCCCAACACCATATCAGTGTCTCTTATGCCAACAACATAGACGTCATCCGTCACCTTGTGGTTTTCCAATGTGATGCTCAACTAGAAAATTTTCTGTGCAAGACATAGTAAAGCCATCAACTACCATCACACTGAAACCTTCGAAGTCTTCAACCTCAAGACCTCTTTTAGCCACTAGACGTTCATCAATAAAGTTGTGGGTTGCCCCACTATCAATTAGCATTGTTATTCTTTTTCCATGGAGAACTCCTCAAACTCTAAAAGGGTTGTATTAATGTGGCAAAAGTATCCTCAGCAACCGCTTCATCATCTTGTATCTCAGGTTTAGGTTCAACCTCTTCTTTCTCACCTTCTGTTACACCCTCTCTAATTTAACAGAATAGTAATTTGTCTAATAACAGAATTTCAGCAGAAAGAATAACTAACCAATATGAAATAGTATCGAATGCAATAAAGTTCTGAATCACAACTAACTTTCTTTTCAGCTGAAATAAACTTTCTAACAGATTACTTGTAACAAAATAATTTAACTAACTTTTTTCAATGAAATTCAAATATTAAAGAAGAAAAGAGATTAAGAAAAGTACAACTTGAATAGTTTCCTGCTGATTTGTTTGCAGATCCTCCTCTGGATTGTTTTTGGGAAAAAATAGATATCAACAAGGGTTTTAACCACCCAACCAAGACCAACTGGTCTCCCGTGCTTCTTCAACTGAAGAAACCCAACCCTTCACGAGGGTGATTAACAAGGAATCAATTAACAACAATATGCCTCTGAGCCTGGTGTCAAGACCTATACCTCCTGATCGATCTTATCCCTATAGGTACCTCCTAACTGGAAAGATCACTCTAACCAGTGGTATATCTGGTACTTGATAGCTGACAGATGCCCATTCTGCATCGTAACCTTGGCCAAGGATTTCTAGTAAATAATTGACACTACTGTGTCGTTAGCACTCACCCTTGCTCGACATTGTTATTAATTCAAATGTTTTATTTTTCTATGATTGCAGGTTTTTGAAAGAATATCATGCATGACTCACTTGACAAACTTACAGATTCATGATAATTACAGAACAGAAGTATATAGGCAGAAAATACTCTTTCTTCTAGTGACTGCAGTCCTGTATCTCAGTGCAACTATAACATAAGAGCAGATGTAATAGCTTTGTGTATATATATATATATGTATATGTTTATATATAAGCTCATTAAGTATCAAAAGAAATCAAAGCTTCGGCAGATTCGAAGACCTGTTGAAAGAAATACATATACAGTTTCCTGAAGACTGATCAAGAAATACAAAACTATGATCAAAGAAAGATAGTATGATTCGATAGCTTAGATCATCAAATACTGTCTTTCCCTTAGCATGATAAATCGGACTATGAAAAAGGGACTATGATCTTGCTTGAACAAATCTTTTTGTGATCGAGGTTGAGGTAGACGCAGCTGCACGACCAACTGAAATATGCGACTATTTCCTACGGCCGCTTGGCAGAGTAAGCACAATGTAGAGTCGAGAAATATTTCAAAAGAATGCAAAACAATGATCAAGACTTGTGCGATTCAAGTTACAATAATGCAGAGACAGAGTTACTTCAGCTGAATGCCATTATCCAAAACCACCTTCCTTATGCTTCCTACGAAAATGCTTAATGGAATATATGCGAATGCTTCTTTCTATCACGGATAACGTAGCGAATGCATGCCAAGAAAGAATGAACGCCAATATGTATATCCGCTCCTCCACTACGACCGCGTGCAAGGAGCATTCCTTCTTGCATTCGGGCGGAGTGGGGGGTTACTATCAAGACTCCAGCTCACACACTCCAAGCGCCCCACAAAAGGTAAAAAAAAATACAATTTAATAATTATTTAATAAACATAAGGGATAAATAATTCTCACTAACTATAATTATATTTATACTTATCCACATGTGCCTTGGCCAAGGCTACGGTGATTTAGGCTTAGACATAATTATTGTTTTTCGATTCCTGTAATCACCCTCTCCCTGTTGATATCCCTTTTTCCTTATCACCTGATTTGTCCTACAACCACTTTGACAAATAATGAAGGTTAAATCGTTTCCTTGATACGAACAATAATTTATACTATTTCCATAAATCCATTGTCACATATAATTAAGAAAATATTCGCATAGAAAAGAAAACCATTATACACATTATCCAACGAATAATTTTCACATTCACATGAAAGCAGTTGTATTCAACTAACAACATAGCTTGCATTTCATTGTTCAAAAAGAAGGGGACGTGACATATTCTTCCCCTCAAGAATCATCGTCCTCGATGATTATTTATCAATAAATATATAAGCTTAACAACATAGTTTCACATCACTCTCAATTGTTTGGAAATAAATAAGGAAACTTTTGATGAATCTCGTCATAATCTTCCCAGGGGGCATTCTCTTCTGAATACTGGTCCCACTGGACCTTACATTGTACCACCTCGCGATTACGTAAGTGCAGCTTATGTATCTCGAGTACCCAGAGTGGCTCTATTGTGACCACCCCAGGGTCCCGTACCTGCAATGATTTCCAATCAATCATATGTTCAAAGTCTCAATAATATTTCTTAAGATAAGAAACATGAAATACATTGTGAATTCTGGCGAGAGTTGAGGGTAGAGCAATTCTGTATGCCACAGGATTGATGATTTCTAGAACTTCAAAAGGTCCCACGTATCTTGGGGCTAACTCAGAGGCTTTCCCAAATTTTATAGAGCTTTTATGTGGTTTTACCTGCAAAAGAACTTTTTCTCCCACTACAAATTGTCTTGGAATACGTTTTGCATCAGCATAACTCTTTTGCCTGTCATTGGCCACTTTCAGTCTCTGCTTGATTATTCTTACTTGCTCTTCCATTTCTTGGAGCATTTCAGGTCCTAGAATGATCCTGTCTTCCCACCTATTCCAACTTATAGGGGTTCTACATTTCCTGCCATATAGTGCTTCAAAAGGTGCCATTTTTATTGCTGATTGATATGAATTGTTATAGGCAAATTCTACTAAAGGTAAATATTTCTCCCATCTGTATTGCTGATCCATACAATACATTCTAAGTAGATCTTCTAAAATTTGGTTTACCCTTTCCGTCTGACCATCGGTCTCGGGATGATATGCTGTACTAATATTCAACTGAGCCCCCAAGGCTGAAAATAAGGTCTGCCAAAATCTGGATGTCATCCTGGCATCTCTATCTGATATGATCTTTTCTGGTATCCCATGGAGACGAAAAATTTCCTGCACAAATTTTCGTGCGATCACCAGTACCCCATCTGTTAAATTACCTGGTATGAAATGTGCCACTTTTGTGAGCTTGTCCACTACCACCAATATGGCATTATACCTGTTCTTAGTCAAAGGTAGACCTTGTACAAAATCCATACTGATAATCTGCCATTTCCAATCAGGTACGCTATTAGGCTGAAGCAATCCTGCTGGATGCTGATGCTCTACCTTGACCTTCTGACATTCGAAGCATCCTGCCACAAATCTCGCTACGTCTTTTTTCATTCCTTTCTAGAAATATAACGGTTTGACATCGGCCAACATCTTGGTTTCTCCGGGGTGTCCTGAATATGGTGCGGTGTGTACTTCTTTCCATATTGCTTTCCTTAACTCAGAAGACTTTGGAATATACATTCTACCACTAAATCTCAAAAGTCCATCTGCTTCAATGTGAAAACCTTCATATTTAGGCTCCTATGGATTTGACTGAAGAGCTTCTCGAACTCGCAAATAATATTCATCTTCATTCAATTTTTGAATCACCTGGTTTCTAAAATCAGTATTGATTCACACCATCGCCATTATATGCTTCCGTCGACTCAAGGCATCAGCTACTCTGTTTTCCTTGCCCCTAATGTAACTGATCTCAAAATCATAATCGGCAATTAACTCCATCGATCTTCTCTGGCGAGCATTTAGATTGGGCTGTGTAAATATATACTTCAAACCTTGATGATCTGACTTAAGTTCAAAAGTTTTTCCTAACAAATAATGTCGCCACATTTGCAGGGCATAAACAATAGTTGCCAACTCTAAATCATGGGGTGCATAATTTTGCTCATATTGTTTCAATTTTCGGGATTCATAAGCCACTACTTTTCCTTCTTGCATTAATACTCCGTCCAATCCTTCTCCCGATGCATCTGTTATAACCACAAAACGACCATTAGAGTCCGGTACTGTCAATATTGGAGCGGTTGTTAGTTTTTCCTTTAATAGGTCAAACGCCTCTTGACATTTTTCAGTCCATTCAAATCTTTTTCCTTTTCTTTGAAGAGAGGTAATGGGATGAGCAATTCTAGAAAAATCTCTGACAAACCTTCTGTAGTACCCAGCTAATCCCATGAAGCTTCTAACCTCAGGCACATTTTTTGGTACTGGCCAATCTACTATGGCTTTGATCTTAGCAGGGTCCACTGCAATTCCTTTAGCTGATATAATATGCCCTAGATATTGTATCTCTTTCTGAAAGAAAGTACATTTGGACAATTTTCCATATAGTTTGTGTTCCCTTAACCGCTGAAGAACTGTTTGAAGGTGTTGAAGGTGTTCTTCATCATTTCTGGAGTAAATGAGAATGTCATCTAAAAATACCAATACAAACTTATCTAGGCAATCGCTGAAAACACTGTTCATTAAATTCATGAATGCGGCTGGGGCATTGGTGAGCCCAAAGGGTAGAACTGTGAACTCATAGTGTCCATATCTAGTTCTGAAAGCCGTCTTATGAATGTCTTCCTCTTTTAATCTGAGTTGATGATATCCCGATCTCAAATCTATTTTTGAAAACACTGCAGCCCCTTTCATTTGATCAAACAGATCATCTATTCAAGGTAAGGGATATTTGTTCTTGATGGTGAGCTTATTTAACATTTGGTAGTCTATACATAGATGAAGAGTCCCATCCTTCTTTTTGACAAATATCACTGGGGCACCCCATGGTGAAACACTTGGTCGCATCAAGCCTTTATCTAGTAATTCCTGTAATTGTGCCTTTAACTCTACCAGCTCTAAGGTGGTCATACGGTAAGGTACTTTTGAAATAAGTTCGGCCCCTAGTACAAGGTCAATAGCAAAATAAAAAATTCTTCTAGGTGGTAACCCAGGTAGTTCCTCGGGAAATACATCTTGATATTCCCGAATATAGGGGTATTTTTCAGTAAAGGTCTCTTTCTTATCTTCAATTCTCATTTTCCTCTTTCCAAACTGGAAATGCTCTGTGCCTTCTTCGACTATTTCCATCTTGACCACAAACAATTTACATCCTTTTCTTTTATGTCTTTTCAGTTGCATAGCCGAAATTTGTCACACCTTAACCTCTCGTTGCTTTCCTTGAATCCTCACCGGATTCCCTAAATCATCCATGCATTCTACTATCTTAGCATAACAGTCGACCTTAGCCCTATGTTCTTTTAACCAATTTATTCCAATGATCACATCGTAGGAACCCAAAGGTGCTACATAAAGGTTGACCTTTGTAGTGAAGTCTAGAAATTCAATCTTTGCTTCAAACAGACACTGCTCTACCCAAGCTCTCGTCTGATTAGCATATTCTACCATCCATGATTTAGCCATAAATCCAGTTCTTTTAGGGAACCTTCCCAGTAACTTAGGTGATATAAAACATTCAGTGGCTCCAGTATCTATTAAAATAGTTATTGGGTTTCCATAAAGCATACCTGGAGTTTCTATATGGGCAACCTGGTACTCTGCTTGTCTATTGTCAACTGCTGCATGAATTCTTTGCTGAAATACAGTCTGCTGAGGTGGTAGAGACTTCCGTTGTTGCTGTCCTTGCTGGTTCTTAGAGGGACACTGATTTGCGTAGTGCTCTCCTCCACAATTAAAACATCCTCCGGGTGGTCCTTTCTTTTCAGCGCTTTTATTAGAGAAGTTTTCATCCTTCCGTGGGTTGTTATTGTTCTTTTTGAACTGATTATTCTTGTACCCTTTCTTTTTGAAATTCTGTTGAGACTGGTCCCACTTACCCTTGTTGTGCTTTCTATCCCTGAAAGAATCATCTTTCTTTAATCTCTGTTTCTGCCGAACAGCTTTCTCATAAGCCTCATCCATAGTTTGAGGCGCCAAAACATCTACTGGTCCTCCAACACAATTGTTTAGCCCCATTATGAACTTTTGTACTCGAAAGTTTTCATCCTGCTGGTACTGAGGAACATATTTGAGTAATCGGGTATATTTCTTCCAGTACTCATTGACAGTTAGTGGCCCCTGCCTGAGATTTTCAAAATCTAACAATTTTTGGTCATAAAATAACTGAGGAAGCCATCTTTGGTGGAATATCTTCACAAATTGATCCCATGACACATCAGCCACTGCCAATCCCATTTCAGCCCTTTTGTTTTCCCACCATGTGGCAGCTTCTCCTGCCAATTGGTAGGCTGCCCGTGCTGCCTTAGAGTTATCAGAATAATCTCGAAGATCAAAATACTTCTACATTTCTGTTAGCCATGCCTCCGCGGCATCTCCTGAAGTAGAGCCTTTGAATTTAGGAGGTTTTATCTTTTTCATATCCTTGGCTAACGCATCGGCCAATCTGCTCCTCTTGTGTCCTAAACTTAATGTTTTCGAATCATCTTCATGCCGGTCACTTTGGTTTTCAAATCCTTCTTCTCTAGTTTCAGATTGCCCTTCTACCTTTCTCTCTAGGTGGGCTAATCTGGCTTGAGTGGTTTTCATCATATTCAAAATTTGATCCATTTTATCCATGGAGCCATTATTCTAATCTTCTCTGAACTCATTTCCAGAATAATCCATTCCAATGAAGTTCCTGAAGAAATTTAAGAGTTTTAATTAATTTTTGGGTTATGGGTTATTGTCATTTAATAGTTTTCCAATGAATTTAAGGAATCTTCCTTTGCATAAAAACATTTGAAACTTATATCAAATACAAATGGTACACAAAATTTTTCAATTTATTTATAGAAAAGGACTATCACTCCCTGTGATAGATTTATTAATGATTACAAAATTTCTATCACTTCCTGTGATAGATTTATTGCAATACAAAATGATCATCACTTTCTGTGATCAGTTCCTTGAATCATCTTCATTATCAGTGATAGGTTCCTCCTGATCACTAAACTCTGAAAATGGGATAAGTCTATATCCAGGAGTCGGAACTCGATCTCCTTCAGATGTTTCTAGTTTCGTTTGATCTTGGTTTTGGTCTTATTAATTTCTACAATTATGGCGGACTTCACCTTCTCTTTTCCAGAGACTGTCCATTTTCTTCTTTCCTTCCGAAGTCTCTTCAGAACTTCGGCTAACGTCTTCGAATCTGTTGGAGGAGAGCAACTTGAGTAATCATAAGAAAGTCTGATCTTCCATAGTCGAATGGATACAGGGTCTCGAATCTTTTTCCGAGGTGTTTTTCTTATCAATACCATCCTGAAGAGACATTAATAACTGTTTTCAATGTTCTAAGCATGATGAGCCCCAAGGTTCAGTGTGGAACCTGGTGGCTCTGATACCATATGTAACACCCTCTCTAATTTAACATAATAATAATTTGTCTAATAACAGAATTTCAGCAGAAAGAATAATTAACCAATATGAAATAGTATCGAATGCAATAAAGTTCTGAATCACAACTAACTCTCTTTTCAGCGGAAATAAACTTTCTAACAAAATACTTGTAACAAAATAATTTAACTTTCTTCAATGAAATTCAAATATTAAAGAAGAAAAGAGATTAAGAAAAGTACAACTTGAATAGTTTCCTGCTGATTTGTTTGCAGATCCTCCTCTGGATTGTTTTTGGAAAAAAACAGATATCAACAAGGGTTTTAACCACTCAACCAAGACCAACTGGTCTCCCGTGCTTCTTCAACTGAAGAACCCAACCCTTCACGAGGGTGATTAACAAGGAATCAATTAACAACAATATGCCTCTGAGCCTGGTGTCAAGACCTATACCTCCTGATCGATCTTATCCCTATAGGTACCTCCTAACTGGAAAGATCACTCTAACCAGTGGTATATCTGGTACTTGATAGCTGACAGATGCCCATTCTGCATCGTAACCTTGGCCAAGGATTTCTAGTAAATAATTGACACTATTGTGTCGTCAGCACTCACCCTTACTCGGCATTGTTATTAATTCAAATGTTTTTCTTTTTCTATGATTGCAGGTTTTTGAAAGAATATCATGCATGACTCACTTGACAAACTTACAGATTCATGATAATTACAGAATAGAAGTATATAGGCAGAAAATACTCTTTCTTCTAGTGACCGCAGTCCTATATCTTAGTGCAACTATAACATCAGAGTAGATGTAATAACTTTGTATATATATATATATGTTTATATATAAGCTCATTAAGTATCAAAAGAAATCAAAGCTTCGGCAGATTCGAAGACTTGTTGAAAGAAATACATATACAGTTTCCTGAAGACTGATCAAGAAATACAAAACTACGATCAAAGAAAGATAGTATGATTCGATAACTTAGATCATCAAATATTGTCTTTCCCTTAGCATGATAAATCGGACTATGAAAAAGGGACTATGATCTTGCCTGAACAAATCTTTTTGTGATCGAGGTTGAGGTAGACGCAGTTGCACGACCAACTGAAATATGCGACTATTTCCTACGGCCGCTTGACAGAGTAAGCACAATGCAGAGTCGAGAAATATCTCAGAAGAATGCAAAACAATGATCAAGACTTGTGTGATTCAAGTTACAATAATGCAGAGACAGAGTTACTTCAACTGAATGCCACTATCCAAAACCACCTTCCTTATGCTTCCTGCGAAAATGCTTAATGGAATATATGCGAATGCTTCTTTCTATCAGGGATAATGTAGCGAATGCATGCCAAGAAAGAATGAATGCCAATATGTATATCCGCTCCTCCACTACGATTGCGTGCAAGGAGCATTCCTTCTTGCATTCGGGCGAAGTGGGGGGTTACTATCAAGACTCCAACTCACACACTCCAAGCGCTCCACAAAAGGTAAAAAAAATACAATTTAATAATTATTTAATAAACATAAGGGATAAATAATTCTCACTAACTATAATTATATTTATACTTACCCACATGTGCCTTGGCCAAGGCTACGATGATTTAGGCTTAGACATAATTATTGTTTTTTGATTCCTGTAATCACCCTCTCCCTGTTGATATCCCTTTTTCCTTGTCACCTGATTTGTCCTGCAACCACTTCGACAAATAATGAAGGTTAAATCGTTTCCTTGATACGAACAATAATTTATATTATTTCCATAAATCCATTTTCACATATAATTAAGAAAATATTCGCATATAAAAGAAAACCATTATACACATTATCCAACGAATAATTTTCACATTCACATGAAAGCAGTTGCAACGCCTATAAGAAGTTGAAAATATGATATTGTGGATGAAAGTTATGCCCCATTGAAGAAAAGATACTGAGGGCTAAAAATAATCCCATGGGGGACATGTTTGTACAATGACATCAATGTTTGTACAATGACATCATCATTGATGACAACACTACATTCAACTAACAACATAGCTTACATTTCATTGTTCAAAAAGAAGGGGATATGACACCTTCAGGCTCAAGTTCTCCCTGTACGAACTCCTCATTTGAAACAACTTTGATGTAATGAACTTGTCATATTCCCAAGCACCTATAGCTTGGCTCCCATAGTTCCTTGCAGGCAAAACACAACTTCTTCCTTTGAAGCTCGTTTCTAGCTTCTTCTTCTTTGTTGATTCTCTTTGGCTACTCTTTCTGAAATGGCTTCTTCTGTTGCTTGGCTTGAGGAGCCTTTGAGAAAAATTTGTTCTTTGAAACAGAAAGTTCCATGTTCAATGCTCTCTTGATGGCGTCTTGCAAAGAACGTGGTTCAAAGGCCTTAACCCAACCCTTGAGGGGCTCAGTCAAACCTTCAATGAAGAGAACAATAAGTCTCCTTTCAGAGGCATTAGGAACCATAATAGATAGCCTTTGGAACTCTGTCACATAACTATCTACTGAACCATTTTGCTTCAATTGGGCCAACTCTCTAAAATGGACCTCAGGATCCTTTCTATCGAATCTATCAATGATTCGCTAACTGAAATCAGCATATGAATCAATCAAACTGTGCCCTTGTGTGATCAACCCATGGTACCACCATTCATGCATTGTTGCTTCCAAGTGGAGGGTGGCATATTTGATAGTTTTTCCTTCAAACATTGGATTAAGAGAGAAGTGTCCAACTTTTGAATCCATGAACGGGCCATGCACTTGCTTGAACCATCAAAAATGGGTATTGATAGTTTACCCAATCTCCGCCACAAATCTTGATGATTGTAGTATGTGTTTCTTTTCCTCCTAGGTTGATTCTCATTTGTAAATTGTAGAAATTAGGAAAAGACATGGCAACATGAAATCCTTCCCCCAAAGCTACATACTCACATTGGTAAGCTAAATAATTATCCCCTCGACCCTGATATTGATATTCTTCTTCTCTCCCAAGTTCTTGTCTTGACAAGAATTGAGGCATAAAGTGTTTGGTTGCAAAACCAATAACAGTTTTGTTATGGTTATTGACATTATTGGCGGAGGTGCCTACTTCATCATTTTCATTTTGCACTAACTTGGAGGCACTCAAATTCCAATTCAACTCTCGCAAAGCTCGAGCTATTTCAGGCATAGATTCTCTCATTTCTTTGGTCAACTCCTTATGGCTTTGATTGATATCTTCATGCACATTCATTTCTTCTCTCTTGTCACAGTCACCCATGACTTCTTCTAACTCAAATTCTGTTTTTGCCTTCTGACTTTCTGAATGCTGAACTTTCTTCTTTTCCCTTTGATGGTATTTGAACTCTCTATCACTACTGTGCATGTGGATTGTGCTACATCAAAGGGTTAACTCATTGAACAGGTTGGAAAGATCCCCAACTCTAATACCACTGTAATAACCCAACTATTTTTTTTGAATTTTTCACAATATATGAATGATGCAAATGCAAGCCCTCACACTTTCTAATCACCTAGAGCCTGAAGGTGGGCAAGGTGAGAGCATACAGTGTTCTGAAACACTAACTAAATGATTACAATGTTGGAAAGGTAAATAGCCGACATAGCCAACCAGAGCATACAAGCGGCATAGTCGACTCAAATCAACACCTCTTCAGCGGACAAATATGCGTATATGCTCAAGCCACTAGTAGATTACAAAGTAGGTCCGATCAAGCCAAATTGGCTGATGACAATGCAGACTTGATGAATGCCAAACGAGCTGGAAAATACAATGCAATGCATTGACTAACTGGCGGTTGAACCATCCAGGTTTACAATCTATTCAAGGTGCAAATTACTATCTGGCAGAAAACCATCCAAATTTACAATAAGCCTGAAGCATGAACTATTGATAAATTATTTCTGAAAACACCAACAGTTACACTACTAGAAATTATTTCAAATCATCAAAACAACATTGTTGCAACAAAGATTAGTTCAGAAATAATCAACATAATAAAATATAGTCGACCCCATATGATATGATCAACCCAGAATAGGCTGAACTTCATTATAAATTCTAATTTTTGGAGCTGAGACTGAAAATTGAATGCTGGTCCAAGCTGAACTGATTCTGAACTCTGCCCAAACTGCTGATAAAGGACTGAAGCACTGAAAATTCTGCTTTCCAGGGCTATATGACACCTCCTAAGGTCGTATGACACACCAAAAACTCTTCCAAAAGATGTGACCTCTTTTTAAACCTCACGCCCTCTTCAAAAAGTAATAATGAAGACTCCAAAAACTGTATGGCTCTCCAAGACTAGTGACTAGGCAGGGAAAAAAAAAATATTACCTTTCCAAAAAGGTACGACTGCATAAAATTTCACAAATTCCTTTATATTGTACGGATGGAAATAATTTGTCTTTTTCTGGACAAAGGGAGGTGGTACAACAAAAATATGTCAATTTTTTCCCCCTTTTGGTATGGAAAACTCAGAAATCTCAATCACTTAGAATATGGTACAACTACCAATATTAATAATATTTGAACTTGTACGGCTAGGCAGGGGGAAGGCATGGCCTGCATTAGCATTGTAGTCCCTTTTTAGTAGATGAAAAATGGTTAGACTTACAAGCCAAAGATATTAGTTCTTCAAATCTGAAACAAACCAAAAAAACTCCACCAAAAACATGAAAAGGCTTCACACCACAAACAACTAAAAACTTCACAACTAATCAACACCAAGGTAATCCCAGAATGAAATTACTCAGATGGCTAGGAGGGTTTTCATCCTTAAAACCATCTTGCTAAAGGGTTTCCGTCCTTGGGCAAAATAAGAACTCACGTTCATTCTCCAAAACATAGAAATGAATAATAAGTAGGAAGAAGATCTTCTGTGTACAAACTCTCCTTATATAGACCTTTTTGAGGGAATATAATTTAATATTTAATTATTTTCCCTTTTCCCTCCAATTTCAATGTCTAAAAAGTCACACCACCTTCTGGACCCCATTCCTAACAACACTTTTTATACCCACTTTTTAAAAAATCACCTTTTTAATAATAAAACAGAAGTTGCCTTTTAAAATATAATATAAAGTTACTTTTTGGACAACTTAACTTAAATTATTAAAGCATTTTCTTTTTCCACCTCATTAACCTATGGGAAAGAATTAAAAAAATAGGCTAAGGGTCTTTGTCAGACTTACACTTGAGAAAGGGACATGACATAATGTAGATGCCAAGCAATCCTATTTATATTTTTTATTATCCTTATGCATTTTTGCAAGCCTATCTCCGCTAAGACACTAATGCAATTGCATTGGTGTCCCAGATGACAACGCATTTGCGGTGGCGTCGCTGAGATTTGAACTATACAAGAACATTTGAAAAGTTGACTCTAATGCCGTTTTGCTTTTCTAAATGGCTCCTATACATTATTACCCAAATTCTGATGAATTTTACCCTCTATTAATGGTTCCCTTCTATCCTTTGAGATCATCATGATCATTTCTTATCATCTCTTAGCTTTTGCATTCTCGCACCTTCTTGCTACCTCTACATGTTTCTACATTTTTTTGCTCACGGTTGGATTCTCTGGAAGCTTGAAGCAACATGCTATTGGAATCCATTTTGGAGACTTGAAGCCCCATGGTCCAGCTCTATGAGTGCCTCTTCTTAGTGTTATCTTTTTCTTGCCAATGTCTTTCTTGTAGCTTCATTGATTCTATTGTCTTTGTAGTTCTCACAAATTTATTTAAGTGTATAACTTCTTCACCTGCCACCATGAGAACTTAAAACTAAATGTGCAGTTGCACCCTATAGCCCCTTGGCATCTCTAATTTCCACTACGCTTATTTCCATTACATACACTGAAGCAACTCACACATTGTAGAAATCCCATAGGTTTTATAGCTTTTGCAATTTTATTTACTCACCTAGCATAGAGCACACTAGGCTAAGTTCACACGCCCCAACTTCTTCCATTGACTACCAAACAAAGGCCTAACTAAGCCCCACACTCCCAAGCAATCCCAACAATTTTCTCTGTCCCAAGCTATAGTTCAAGTTAATTTTCTCTACATAGAAACATTAGATTTCAAATATGCAAAATCAATGGACTCTTGCAAGCCATTGTGCAACTTTCTTCAGAATTTGGCAGTCCTTGATGAAAGGATGCAACCGTGCTACTAATGTCGGTACCACAAACTGGATGCCACCACAATCTTAATGAAATTTGGCCATTCACCATTTCTCCGCTCTGTAAGCATCTTTCATTTTCTGCCCTTGGATAGTACTACAACCAAGCATCTTCTTCAACCTTCAAATCAAGGGCACTTCTTTCACCTTCTTCTTGTCTTTTCAGAAGTTTCTTTTCTGTAAAGTTAATTTTTAGTATTTTGCTAAGTAGCCAAATTGACTATTTTCCCTACCGATTTCAGGTACGGGTACGTCCTGGAATCGGGTATTGCCTGGAAACCGTTTAGAATTGTCCAGGGTTCAAGATTTGTTAAGCTGAAATGTTTCTGCCCAATTCCAACTACTTCCAATGTTGACATGGCATTTTTTGGAGGATTTTGACGTTGATGTGGTGTTTTTTTGAGGATTTCGACGCTGATGTGGCATTTTTTGAGGGTTTCGACACAGGCACGGTTTTCATGATTTTTTTTTCTTTTTTAAAGCAAAAACCCTAGCCGACGTGTTGTATACCTAAAAGCCTCACATTTCAATGATTTCATTTGGTTTTTTTACCTCTATGCTTGTCGTCATCATGAAAATGAAGAGAAGTGAGAACTAAAACCCTTGGCTATGACAAAAAGTAAAGTACTGTTGTTCCTATTCACCTCCGCCCGCTTTGCACAATAATAGCTTCAACTGTTCACCTTTGCCCACGTTGGATAACAAACTTCAACTGCTTGATCTAGGAGGATGAAAACCAGGTAAGAGTCAACTGCCATTTTGGCATTTTGTTTTTAAATTTTAAAAATATTTCAAAGGTAAATCATTTTAACTGAAATCATTTGTCTAGACTGTATTTAAATTTTTTAATTAAGAGTAAATCTGAATCATTTAAACTGTTTTATTATTATATATAGACTGTATTTAAAATTTTAATATTAAGTTATTAACTATATTTCAAAGTTCCAAATGATTTAATTACTATTTTTAAATTTAATTTTAAAATTTATCAGCATACTATATTAAAATTTTAAAACCAGAACCTTTATGGAGTAAAATTTATTAATTTAATTATATTAGTATTTAATATTTATAATTTATAAATTTAGAAAACAGAAACCTGTAACTTGTAAGTGCTTAGTGTATCATCAATATTATAATATACTTATTTTTTAATTTATATACTCCAAACTTAAATTAAAATTAAAAATATTTAATATTTATTACTAAACTAATTTGTTATAATAATTAATAATTTAATAAATATTAATTTTAAGTTCTAAATTTAAAAACAGTATACGAATTTAAAATAAATTTACATTTGTTGTTCTATATTTGTTTTTTGAACTTGTTGTAGACAGGGCATTGGTACAATGGCAATTGGTACTAGCTCCATTGGTCAACCCACCTTCAAAACTGACACAAGTTCTTCTTTGTGGAGACATGTACAAATGATACAGCATATTCGAGGTGGCGGGACATTTGTTTGGATATGTAGTCTCTATAAAGTGAAGTATACTAGCTCGTATAGCCAAGTGAAAGTCCATCTATATGCCATTTCCAACATGGGAATCAAAGCATGTCCCGGAAAGGATGGTTAAGGTTTGCCACCTCATCAAATAGCAGAATATATTAAAGAGCAGGAGGACGCAGAGACAAGAGTTGTCCGTAGCGTAGACCATCCTTTGAGGAGAGGAAGGGGATCATAGAGCCCCCCTGCTTCTCCATCTCCTAGTGCCTTCCTTGATGTTGTAGTAGAGTGTCATGTCCCGATATTTAAGGCAATGTTTAAATTAAAGACTTAAACATCATGATAAGATCAGGTATATGATAATATTTAGCAAATATATAATATTATTAATATATAATGATATTAAATCAATTTCAATATTATTATAGTTATAATAATATTATTAAAATATGATATATATCATATACAAATATAAATATATTATTATCAATATAAATACAAGTATTATATTGTTATTAATATAATTACCAATATTAATAATAAATACTAGATATTATTATGAATACATGTAATATTATAATAATATAATATATATTACATAAATATAAATATGAATATAATATAAATTCAAATATTATAACTATGAATATCTATAAATAAATATATTTATATTCTATAAAATAGTTAAGATAAGACAGCGGTGATCATGTTTCTCTTATTTAATAAAAAAGTAATGGACCTAGAGACATCAATCAACAAAAGAGAATAAGACAAACATGTTACACAAAAGCAACCAATGTAATAAGGGTAATGCTCAATTAGCAAGGAGCTGCGATCATGAAGAGATACGTCACCCTTCATAAGACAATTTATGGTATTTAAATGAATTCATTTCCTTTTCAAAAGGCATCGGGGGGGAAAAAAGGAAGAAATCTAATTCTAATATCATCGAATAGAAGGATCGTCTGACTGACGGAACCGTATCATGCACAGCCGTAGAGTCAAAAGAAGAATGAAAGAATGCTGAAGAAGTCTTTTTTTTGCATTGGGTGAGATTTGCATCTTATTAGTCCTATCTAGAAGCCATCTTCTGAGCATTTTCCAGAGGTTTATGTGAAGTATTCTGCCCCATATAAGCAGTCCGTACAGTTCCACCTGGGGGTGTCGTACCAGTTAGAAGATTGGGGGTTTGTGAATGCACTGTTGTCTTGCAAATTGGGTCTGTCATTGCCCTAAGGCTGGGCGATTCTGTTAGAAGAAAGGTCTGCAGATTGTTAAGATCAATTGAGATGTTAAAAGAAAATAGTATGAGAATACAGCAGACATCAATCATAAGTAAGAGATCAGCAGACCCACAATCAGGAGAAAGGAACAAGAAGTAGGTCAGAGGGAAGTTAAGAGCAGTCAGCAGCAAAAGGTAAGTATATTTAACTTGTTCAATTTATATAAAAATGCTAATATGAAATGTATATGGAATAGAATGAATGTACATATGTATCAGCAAATCTTAGCATAGAATAAGAATGCTATAAAGTAAATATGCACATCATAGAATAAATGATCATTATTGAATAAGAATGTTATCATAAAGATGCATACAATGCAAGAATGATGGAAATGATATGATGCATATGAATGGCAATCAATGAGATAGTAAAGATGACTTAACAAGAACAATACTTAATCATGAAAGGAATGAAAATTCTCATAATGATGATATAATGTCAGTGAATATATGAAAAGATATATTACTTGTTGAATCATGTGAGCAATTAGAATGATGGGATTAATCCATTGACTCCACATGAGAGGTGTGAGTATGAGATGTCCATTTAGCCAACCATGGGTAATTAGTGGCCCTTGTCTCAGCTGGTACAAAAGGTACCCCTCGAGGCAAGTGAATAGTGGCCTTTGTCACAATTGGTACAAAAGGTACCCCTTGTGCAAAGGATTATCATATAGTGGCCTTTGTCACAGTTGGTACAAAAGGTACCTCTTGTGCAAAGGATTATGATATAGAGGCCTTGGCTACAGCTGGTGCAAAAGGCATCCCTCGTACCAAGGATTATCATAGTGGCCTTGACTCAACGGGTACAAAAGGTACTCGAGTCAAAGGATAAAAATAGTGGACCCATAATGGTAAATGGCAAAGACATCATATCACTCCTCTCATATGAAATTAATGATTAATGCATGGATAATGATAGAGACTGTGAAATGTAAATTGATAGTGATCATGACATTTAATGATAGAGAATATGAAATATATATTGACAGTGAACTTAAGATTATTGAGGGAACATGTGAAATATATAATGATAATGATTATAAGATTAGTAATAGAAATGTGTAGTGATCATAAGATTATTGATAAAAGATGTGAAATGTATATTTGTTGTTAATCACAAGATTATAAGAGCAATGTTACTATATGATTTGAATACTTCTTACATCTATTACAAATAGTTGAAAATTAAAGAGGGTTTAGTGTACTAATGTTCTCTTTTTGCAAGTTGAAATTTGTGAACAAGGTTGAGAAATTTTTATTTGTGACAAAGGGACATTACATAGAGAGCCACCCATTTTTGGGTAGGAATGAAGAAGAGCCCGCTAATGTGAAGAGAACGAGTGGGCCATTAGAGAGGGCATTTCAGAATGACACTAGAGAGATTGTAGATCAAACTGTTGCAACATGCCTCTATGCCAACGGTTTGTCCTTCAATGTTGTTCAATCACTATATTGGCAAGATATGTTGAGAAAAGTAAATGAGGCTCCAAAACAAACCCAAGTTATGAGAAGGTGTGTAGCACGTTACTAGCAAAGGAGGTAAAAAATATAGACACTTCATTGGCTCCCATTAGGAATTCATGGAAACAAACAAGGATGTCCATTGTTTTCGATGGATCGAAGGATACGAGAAATCGACCGCTAATCAATGTGATTGTAATGTCCCCTTTTAGGATATTCCTAATTTCTTTACTTGCATACAATCAGATCACTAGAAAGGGACATTAGAGATATTAAAGATCAATAAATTAAGACAATATTCAGTTCATAGCATCATTCATATTGAATTCATCTATCATTCATATTAAGCTCATCTATAATAGCATTATTAATAATGAGAACAATACTACATAACATAAATAATGAGATTAGATCATCATAGCATAATCCATATTCAGTTCAATTCATAACACAATTCAGTATCGACTATGTTCAAATTTTAATCCTTACTTCCTTTCTAATCCTTAACCCTGGAGGGGGAATTACTTGTCTAGGGCGCGATGAAACCAACTCGATGGCTGGAATTATTTCACCTCTCCCTAACAAAATCATGCCACTCACTCACAAGTTGGAGGCAATAGAAATATCTAAGTATGAAACTTGAACATACTTCGATATATTTCAATATGTTTCTTAAACCAATGATCATATTTATTCATAGCACATTCTATATTGGCTACGTCCAAATCTCAATCCTTATTTCTCGTCTAATCCTCAACCATGGATTGGGAATTACTTGTCTAGGGCGCGCTAAACCATCTCCAATCTCATTGGGATGGAATTACTCCTCCTGTCCTTAACAAAACCACGCCACTCACTCACAGGTTGGAGGCAATAGAAGTAAATAGGCATTGAGTTTGAACATACCATTACTTAATGTGTTGTGAATATAATCTATTGATGTTTTCCTATATATATTTCATAGCAAGTTTCACAATGATACTAATGATAATCTTTCAATTATATATATTTGTCATTATTTACTACCTGGCATTCATCATAATAAATATAGGGTTAGATACATCATACCAGTATATAATTCTTGCCTTTGTCTCCTTGGAGATCTAAGGACTGTATTCCTTCCTTTAGTGTTGACTAAGTATTCATCATCTGTTAATTATATTTCTGATTTCAGATTTGTACACTTCATCTATTTCACTATCATATAAAGATTTGTTCTGCTAATCTACTATGTTCAGCTATTGATATAATGTGAGTCTGCCATCTATTGGATCTGTTGTTGATGTTGGATAAACTTGCTATTTATTCTTATACTCTCCAATGCCTCCCTTCGAATAACAATCCGAATCCCCTTTAATTCCTTTTATAAGGTTTGCAAGGGTCTTACCATTGGTAAAAGGTCACACCTTTCCCAGCAGTCGTTTCTTTTATGGGATTCACTGCTTTAATTAAATCGTAGCTTTTGACAATTTCCTTAGTCTTATTCCAAGTCAGCGATCCTTAACTGATCGCTCCTTAATTTAGTCGCTGCTTGTCTATTATAAACGCATCATTAGTTTTTTTTCAAATCAGCGCATATAACATGCTCTCTTTAATCGCTTATTTTGCTAATATATTTATATTAGCCTAAATACTTATAATTATAATATTAATATTATTTTTTTTATTCGTTATAATATTAATATTATTAATATTTATATATTATATTTATATTTGCCATTTATAAATATAAATATAATAATATATTCTTGTTAATAAATATATTATATATTTATTAAATATTACTATATACACAATTATCATCCAAATTGACGATGGAAAGCAATCTCATCGTTTATCATGATGTTTAAATCTTTAATTTAAACAATGCCTTAACATCGGGACATCATAGTGATTGCATTGCCCCCTAAAGGGGCAATGTTTTTGAAAGCCGTGGATTGTGAGGGGCAGATGAAGAATGCACAATTTATTGCTAACATCCTTATACAATGCATTCAGGAAGTCGATCCTCAAAATGTTGTCCAAGTCATAATGGACAACACAAAGAATTGTAGAGCAGCTTGTATGTTGGTTGAGACATGGTTTTCACATATGTTTTGGACACCATGTGCTATCCACTCGCTTAACCTCATGCTACAAAAGTTGGGTAGGAAAATAAATTGGATCAAACAAGTCTATGTTGAGGCTGAAGAGATCCAAATGTTCATCACAAACCATCACATGTCTCAGGCCATTTTTAGATCATTCTTGCAATTGGAGCTGCTGAAGGTAATTGAAACGCTACAATTTTTAAATTTTACGTTTCACTTTGGTAATTTGTAATTAGTAATTTATTTTTTAAAATTTATTATTTAGGTATGATTTCTTCTTTATTTTATTTTTGTTTTTTTTTAATAGGTTGTTAAGACCTGATTCGCATCCAACACAATTGTCTTGAGACGACTTGTGAAGGTGCGGGCGCCACTTTCTAGCATGGTCATCAGCCAAAGTTGGTCCCTATGGAGGCAATCCAATAGTGATAGGGCAACAATGTAAAGCGGATGATCCTAGATGACACTTGGTGGGACCGCGTGGAATATCTTCTTAGTTTCATCGAGCCCATCATGAGTATGAATTGTTTTACTGACATGGATAAGCCATGTTTGGGAGAGGTATATGCTGGCATTGACTTAGTGATTGAGAAGATGAAATCCATCATAAATGAAAAAGAGCAAGATCCTCAAGAAACTTTCTTCAGAGAGGTGCAAACAATTTGTGTTGAGCGGTGCAACTAAATGGCCACCACACTACATCTTATTGCTTTTGCATTGACTCCCAAGTTTTACAACGATGAGATTCTTGCTATGCTGTCAAGGGTGCCACCATACAGAGATCCAAAAGTCAGCGAAGGGTATAGGAAAGCACTTACTAAACTCTTCTCCGATCCTAAAATGGAAGATATAGTTACAAATGAGTTTGCTAAGTTCATAGCCTCCAATGGTCAAAGTGTTTCCGCTCTCTGTGACAAGTATAGGAAGAATCTCACACTTGGTGGTACCTTAATGGCCATACATCACCACACCTCCAAACTCTTGCTATCAAAATTTTATCGCTAGTAAGTTTCTTAATTTTTATTTCACTCTCTAAATTTGAATTGTTTTTCATTTTTGAAATAATAAAATTATTAGTTTCAAATTTGAAGTTTGAGTTACAATTTTATAATTGTAACTCTCTCACTTTGCCTCAATAGGTTGCTAGTTCCTCTTCATCTGAGTGGAATTGAAGTACATACTCCATCCATTCAATGAAATGCAACCGA
The DNA here is from genome assembly GCA_027924645.1 of Cunninghamia lanceolata. Lineage (NCBI taxonomy): Eukaryota > Viridiplantae > Streptophyta > Pinopsida > Cupressales > Cupressaceae > Cunninghamia > Cunninghamia lanceolata. The sequence continues at coordinate 3,494,377 of BSBN01001310.1, forward strand.
TTGGCAGCAAGGCAGAGGAGCTAGTTTATGTGCATTCCAACTTGCATTTTTTACTTAGACAAAATGAGTACAAGGAAGGGGGCACGAAGTTGTGGGATGTAGATCCAGAGCGAGCTAACTTGAATTTTTCAGCTGCCACACAATCTTCACTTTTTGTGGAATCGGATAACCAGCATGCTTTTAGTGATAGTGTCAACGCTGCATGTGGTTCTTCTCATCTACCTAGATCATCTAATGACAATATCAATGATGTTGATGCTGGTCTTCATGATGACCCATATGATGTCGATTACTAATTGTATTATTTTAATATTGAACCAATGAACAATGAATACCTATCATGACATTCAAGTTTTAACAAATTGATATCGAATTTGGAATTAGTATATTGTATTTCAAATTTGTAACATTTATGGTAGTTTTGTTTAGCATATGCATGATATGTCATATTCTGAATTTAATTCTTGTTTTTAGGCTGCCAATATGTATATGATTTTTTAATTTAATTTTTTGTAAGGACATACCCAAACGTACCCAACCCCCCAAAAAAACTCTGCCGTAACGGTATATCGTACCCCTACCTGATTCGGCAACTTAGGTATTTTGTTTAAAGAAACCATAGTAATCTTTAGGAAAAATACATTTTTGTAGTAGTTTTGAATCTTTATTTATTGCTGTATTAGAAAGGTAAAATTTTATCTTCCACATCTCTTTTATTTCACTTAAATAATTCAAAAACCACCTTAGAATTAGCAACATTATACTTGCTTTGCCATTTAAAAGATAAAACTAACCTCTATAGGTAAGAGCTTTTTCAAGAGGATCATTTTTACATAATTGTGTATATAAATTAAACTTATAGCCAATTTGTATTGACAATCTGTTTGACAGTGTTTGTTTAGAAAATTGAAAATAATGCTTTGACCATGTCCTAAAGATGACTTGCTTCTTATTGCTTCATATTACCACTGGATGCTTGAAGTACAAAGCCATTCGTTCCAATAAAGTAATTCAAAACATGTCCTTAACAGAAATGAAGGATGTGGAATGATGAAGGCAGATGTGACTGATTTAAAATTTTAAAGTAATCAGACTCTTTTAGCTTGTTTGATGTATATGAGAATTAGGTTTATCAGTATGTAGGTGATCTACATTAGTACAATTAGTGATACTTTATTTGCATAGTACTTTTGAAGATAGGTCAATATCGATTAAGCCAAAATTTTCACAACATATTATGAGACATATCTCAAACATGTTTGACTGGAATTGGTTTTTAAAAATGGCATGATATCAGCTTAAATACCAATTTTATGAGAAGATTGCTTGATAGAAATCTAATGCTGCCACAAGTTAGAGAGGGTATGCTTTATGTTCTAACTTTCACAATACACCTCAATAATTTGAGGTTGAGTTTAAATGCAAAGTTATAAAACTAGAATGGCGGTCTATATTATTATAATCACAATATGTGAAATGATATTTTCTAATAAATGAGATATCTGCAAGGAGTATGAGTTATTATTGTCATTTAAATGCATAGCTTGGAGAAGAACATAGGTCTTATATTGTTTCATCCGATGTTTGTCTATGTCAGTAGGAACACTGAATTGGAGACATTGCCACCAACAAATCAACCAAATGGAAAGGGTATGAAGAGGTCAAGAAGAGTAGCACAAAGGCTGGCTCCAGAGGAGCCTCCAGCTCCACCACTGAAGCTCCCAAGACTAAATGTCGTTCTTACTCGGAAGGAAATCCAGGAAGACTGGTTACAAATGACAGGCCACAAGTACACAGGAAAACCAAAGAAATCAACTCTTATTCAGAAGGTTCGCTGCCTGGCTGTTTAAACATTTTGTTTATATATTAATAGACCATGAGGGACAAATCTTCGTTGATACAAAAATTTCTAGAAGGTCCACTCATAATGAAATTGTTGATGCAGGGACTGGGACTTTGTACAGCTTTGACTTGTCCATCATCTATTGAATACCTCAACGAACCTCATTGTAAGAATAGTAATCTATATTTGGGGAACTTGTTTTCATGGATTTGACATAATGTACACAAATTCAATCATTTTTGTAACTAACCTGAAAGTGCCTTTATTTTTTCTTTTGCTTTGGTTCAGCCACATCTCTGCAATACTGAGACAACCTTCTAGAGAGAAATGCAAATAAAATAAGAAATATATGTAGCCAAGATAGGGTTCCTAAGATACTTAAAAGTTTGTAAGTCTCAGGCTAGTTCTCCCTCAAGGAGTGGATGAGCATGACATCTTCAGTAGTAAATCAAAATTATATGGCAAAAATGTAAAACCACTTTGGAAGATGAAAGTATCCTATCAAAGGAAATAGCATGCACTAGTTGCAGATGCCATGGCTGCTATTTATATTCTCTTGTTCATGAGGACATAATTGTGACTGAGGTTGCTAGAACATGTTTAGGATTCTGTCCTGTTCTTATGGTTGAGGTAGATGTAAGGCTAATTCTCATAATACATAAATATATACATGTATGCCAGTGTGTATATTACACATACACATGCACATGCACGCATACACACACATACACCCAGATGTGCTTTACTTAGTTTTAAAGAACTGCTTGCATGTGCTTCTTCTTGGGTTCATATATATACACACACAGACATATGTCTATGAACCCAAGATGAAGCACATGCAAGCAGTTCCTTAAAACTATGTAATCTGGCTTGAGATGTTATACTATAACCCTTTATTTGGTTGCTTAGAATAACATTATCAATAAAGTCTATAATACGTATGAAGTGAACTTGAAACATAATCTTTATACCATTGATATTAAAAATGACAATCTACATCTTTAGATACACCAGCAATTGCCAATAGCAACACTTTTTGTGAATGAGCAGGGTAGATTTATAACTGACAGGACATAATTGTGAGAGCTTGGTAATGTGTTAAAATAAAATTCAGAAATACTTGTTATTATTAAGGTGTAGGTATAACCTAATTTTGTACTAGCAAGTTATCGTTAAAATGCACATTGATTGATTGGTATGTAACAAAACAACAACAAAAAGCCAAATAGAAACAACAGACCTGATAGGAAGAACTAAATGAATGAACACACTTATACTAGTTTGCTTGATTTTAAACCATATGAAATGAATCCACAACGATGGAATTTATGTTAAAGATTTTAAGCTTCCACAATCCATAAAATTGAGAAACAAATTTTTTGGGAAAATTGTGTATTATTTAAATCAACCTGTTGGGCCATGCTTTGTGACCCGTCATCATAATGATTGATTTGGAGCATGCTATATATAGCTATCTCAAACATCTCTTGTAGCCACTTCCCCAACGTACATGGTAAGTATGATCATATAATATATTGCCTTGAATCCAAGTAGATATTAACTGATATAGAAATAATGAAAAACTCCTCAAAAGCCTTGTTTGTAGCATGCGTCAATCATAGCTAGACGAGACTGATGTATCACAATTATTTAATCAGCTAACTAAGGCTATGATACGAGGCTTTGGTGCATAACAATGTCATGATATTGGTCATAGGACATTACCTTCAATCCAAGTAGACACGAGTGCCTCACACATGGCCTTGTCCCTTAACTATATAGCTCTCAATGTCAGAACTTGTGACAAGTAACTATAGTTACCAAGAGATGGGGATGGGTATTGGTACTGGTACGGGAGATGAGGATGGGTCCAATACACCATTTTAAAAAAAAGATGGATATGGGTACTTGGAGACAGCAATATAAATAAAATTTAAATTTAGAAAAATAATAATCATACAATGGATATGCAACTTTAAAGAATGTAAAATACTAAAATGCCTTAAAAGAAAAATCAACATTTTATAGTATTGAAATAAGTATTAACAAAAGCAAAGATTAATTATATAGATATTTGATAATCATCATGATATAAAAAATTATTTTAAACCATAATCACCTAGAGATGGAAAACAAGCTAGGAGGGGAATGCCATTATTTTAAAAAAGATGGCATGGGTGTCTTTGGGGATGACTATAGTTTACGATGAATTGATAAAACTTCAATGCATGTACACATCTTAAGCCTTATTATTGTATCTCTTTGTATTCTTACCTCATTGGGATTTAATAAGGAAATATTCTACTACCCAAAAAACTTGTAAATTTTTATGTAAAAAAATAGAAATTATGTATATTAGTGTATTTCTTTAGTTCTTTTAGCTTGTGTCAACCACATATCAGCACTTGAAGAAAATCCAATGTAATTTGTATGATATATATGAGAAACTTCTATAGGAAGTTTCCCAATTTTCAAGGGATGCTTATAGGAGATGTATAGAGATGCAACAAAACTTCAGTTGAAGTCTCGTAATGTCTGGAGATGTTCCCATATGAGTCTCCAAGACAGGGATGCGTTACCGGTACAACAGACAAGTACCTACGAGTCTCTTGGTAACTATGCAATTAACCAATCATCTAGCTAATGGATGTTGAGAGAAATCACACATCAACAATCAAGGTTTTTATTTGCATGATTATAATTTATCATCATGATATTGGAGTCTAGGCCTCTTCAACTTGTACTTTTGCACTATGGCTCTTTTCTACTTCATTTTATTATTTTGAGGCATGCCATGTGCAACAAATTATATGATGAGCCCCTATTCCTCATCCAAATAGCACTTGATGTGAGAACCATTTATAGCTTAAAGGCCTTGCTTTTAGCATGACTCCAATTGTAGCAGTTGAATCCACTTCCCTAGTTAACCACTCAGCTAACTTGTACCTCTGCACTAGAGCCGTTGTCTACTCGATTAGACCATTTCAAGGAATTCCATTTGGAAAACAGTCCTATAAAGAGATACTAGGGTTGGCATTATCATACATAAATGGACTTAAAATTATCCATAAAGAAATCAAGTCTTCCTATGGGACAATTCATGTCTTGTCAATATTATATTAGTGGACACTTTACCTCAGGGATTTCATAGTGGTGCTCATGATGTTTATGTGCATGTATGAATAAATATTCAAACCCACATGTTGATTATCATAATATATGTGGATCATATTTCTCATCTACTTGTTATACATCACTTCAGCGTGCTTAGATTGAACAAACGTAATTCAATTAGTTCCTCTGAAGTTATGACATGTACATGTATGGGAAAACTTCGAAAAATTATCCTACATTTCAATCATTATTAACATGCATACTTTATGCACTACCTGTATTTATTCATTATCAATGTGCACTTAAGTGTAGTTGATAAGACCATCCTTCTAGAACCACATATGCTTCAAATGACATCAATTATTCCTTATAATTGTTGATGTCATCATTTTAACACAAAATTCAATCAATAATATGTTTTTGGCAATGGGTGTACTCTCGCACTCAAGCCAATGTAAGTTACCTAAAAGTTGCTACACGTCCAATTTGGATATAGAACAAGGAAACCCCAGGACACGTCTGCTACCCTTTTTTAGGTGTTCCCATACCAGGGACATGGGGACACCTTGGAAATGTCCCCGCGTCACCCCCTAACCCTCACTACATGCACAAAACATTTATGAAATGACTGGGAAATTGGTAGGAAATGTTGGGGATGCCAAATGATATCCCCAAACCATCTATGGGATGACCGACCCTCACCCCTCAAAAAAAGTCAAAAAAAAAAATTGCCCTTGTCTGATTAAAAAATTAAAAATAATGACTGCATCTCTTTTCTTCGAGTGGAAACAAGAAGAAATCGCCTACAACAGACTCAAGGTGAAAGCCATTGTTGATGAGGTAGAAGAAATGCCACTCTCTACAAAGGTCTTTTCCACCTCCTCTACAAAGCTCTTTTCCAAGCCTATAATGGGGATTTCGCATTATCATGAGAAGTGGAGAAATGCTTGGGAGGATGCTTTTCGCTCTAAACAACACTCACTTCTAACTTCATACCTTGTTTTCTCTCATTCTATATAAAAATGGCGGGAATAGTTGTGTATGTTTTACATACATTGAACTTAGACAAGGTATGTATACATCCAATGGGAGCATATCCTCATGGGTTATGACGTAATAGGTGACATCCAATCATTTTTCAATTGCGTTGGAGTTGCACCATTGATTCCTTGGACAAGTAATTCAATTAAGAGTGTCTTTCATTTCATGGCCTTGCCAAATTGATAGGTTGTCAACATGTTAAATTTTAAATTTAAATATTGCTACATTATTTAATTTACAATACAGTTTTGTTCTTCTAAACTTATTAATCAGATTTAGTTGTCTACACTTTGTTATTTTGTACTTATAGTCTTTTGGCCTTTTCATTTTGTTGAGAACTCAAATGAATAGACATTGAAATTTTGTTAATTTGAATTTTGTATGTCAACTAATGTGAATTCTCAATTCAGCTCTAATGTTTCATAATTTGGTCATATAATGAATATGGTGAATGCCTTATCATATGAATAATGAATATGGTGAACACCTTATCATATGAATATTTGAAATTGCCATCCCATTAAAAAGGGCCTCCCATCCCCTGCCGTTCCAGAAACACATCCCTCCATTTCCTGCCATTCCCATCCCAGAAACTTGGTGGAACATAGATACAGAAAGAACATCCCTTAGAAAATTGTATTGATATCGCCTTAGATTAAATGCAGGGTAAAATCATTTCCTTGCCACGTGCACTCTAAGGACACATTTCATGATTTGGTTCTTGTGTTTTGTCTGCTACTCTAGCAGCTGCCTCAACAGTAGAGTTTAATTATGCGGCCACAGCTTTAAATAAGTCCTTCCTGAAATATCATTAACTTAGCATTCTTGCCACTGCCATTATTTTTCAAGTCTGCCATACTTAGAGAATACTTCAACAATCAAAATGTTCAATCTTCTTCTTTATGGCTCATTTTGACATGGATTGTCATTCTCTGCTAGTGTTGGATTGTTAATTTTTTAGGAATCTTATATTACAATACACGATAGGTCTAATATGTTTAAGGATAATCTTTATTGTAATTGTCAGTATAACTAAATAAGCCCACGAAGATGCATAACGGGATTGCAAGAATTCAAGAAATGAGAAACTGGGGAGGCATGATTGCTCCTTGTGGGATGTCTATTTTTTCTACCTTCTTGTACAGAATACTTTTTCATTCAATAAAATGTCTCATTTATTTCCTCAAAATTCTGGGACTATATGCATATTTTACTCTTGATTTTCCTACATGGTACCAGAATACCACTTACAATGCAAAATATATAGTGGATTTCTATCCAGTTTCAGTGAGTCAGTTACTTATAGGGAAAATGAGTTAGTGTTGGTGACATGAAACTGGCTGGGAAGAAAACACATTGTTTGTCCATATTGATCAACGTTTTGATGTCAGATATTTTCTGTGAAGTTGTGTATTGCAGAGAGGTTTGATATCTACAGGATTAGTGTTTGTTGCACGTTGAAAGAGTAACAATGATATGTAACATTTCAAGTCGTAATTTCAGACCCAAAGTTCTAATTCTTTTTAGAGGAATTTGGGAGTCTGAATTCATAAAAATTCAAAAAGATCAAAAACAATTTGATTTGATGCCTTTTGGAGTGAGAACCATAACTTTGAATGTCAGACCCTATATTTTAAAATGAGCAGTTTTGAAACACCGAATTCTAGCATGACAATAATTTTGAATGTGAAGGACCACCTCTCTACAAATAGCTTTGGTCATTGGTCGCTGGTTCATGCTCTTCCTACTGGGTTTAAAGCGAGACCCAATAATTTATTTTACATGAGTCTAGAGGGATACCTTTAAGTCTTTCATATTGATCACGGGAGAGATCCTATAATTCTTCTGAAGCTTTGTGCTTGTTCTTGTTACCTATATTGTGGGAAGTGGTTTGTAACTGTTGGAAAATTAAGGTTTACATTTTGTAATAGTCACCTTAGTGACTTAGTTTAGTTTTAATGTTTAATTAGTTGAGAGTTATTTCCTAAGGGAGTTTGGGGAAGTTATGAAAATGCAATGCTTTATAAGCATTTGTATTATATTGTAAAACCCCGAATGAGTATTAATATATTTATATATTTTGGTGTAACCAATATGGTTTAGTTTTTACAAAATTTGTCCTTGCAAATTTCCTATACTTGTAAGTAGGGAAGCCCATCTCTTGTCTCTATCATCTTCTGTTGCCACTTGTGGAGATATGGATAGCCACTACAATGGTAGGCATTACCCTTGAATCCCTGCTATTCATAGGGAAATAAATTGCCATTGTTTGAATGGAGCGTGAGGGACTATAAGATATCTTGCAGCCATTTTACTGGCACACGTCTGTTTGGAAACTTTCACTGGCATGTTTGAGAAGCTATAAGTAGCAACAAAGGTTTGAACATTGCAGAGAAGATTGTACACAAGCCATGAATATATGAAACATCACTCAACACAATTAGATTGGTAATTCGCTGCTGTAGAAGTTGGTGATTCACTGCTGTAGAAGATAGAGCTTGGAAGGGAGTTTTTTTTTTATGCTTGTTTACAATTTTTATTGAGAGAATGAACAAAGTTGCAAAAAGGGCAATCTAGATACATTGACCCAGTGTGAGGAGCCTTGTGTTTTGTTTCATGATAATTAGATAATGAGAAGTGGCGGCATCTCAAAGACATTGAAGAAGACTGCATTGTGTCCTCCTTTATTGCAGTCCATAGTCTAAAAACCTAATGTGCTGTGCTTGTTTTCTCAACTTCTTGTTGCTGATTTGCGTCATACATTGATTTAAATTATTGCATGAAGATTAATACAAGAGGTGGCAAACTTAGTTTGATACATTTGTGGCAACCTGTATCGGTTTATCTTATTGCAATGGGATTATCCTGTGATTTAACTTCTTTGTTGAGTTAGTTTTATTTAATCTGTGATAGTTAGCAACAAGAAGATAAGGTGAGTACTTGGTGGCATTTATTTTGGAAGAAAATAACCGTGGTAAGATTTGATTAATGCAAAAGTCCACTAAAATTCTAAAGTACTTATCTTGTTTTGGGCATTAAAAATATGAGAGATAAGTGAATCAATATTGTGTAAAAACAATTGGTTTAATTGGTTTGAAATCAGTTATAAGGTCACTTGTTCTAGATTGAAAGTGTTGTATGATAAGTTAGAGAAGCGTATGTTTAAGGAACATTTACTTTGGAAGTGCAAAGTTTACGGAGATATTTAATTTTGAGTTACAAGTATTGCAAGGATGTATTATCGGTAGAAACCGATACTTAAATTTTCACTTTTGCATATGACCACATAATACATGGTTACTTAACGTAATGTTTGTGTTCTCCAAGCCATCCATGTTAAGCCTGACAAAGATTTTAAATTCACATGCTTGTGCTATCAGAGAGTCTAATGTGACATCAAATGGATAAAGTGTAACAAGGTCAAATTGGAGGTTAGAGGCACCAGAGGCTGAAGGAATATTATCATCTCGAGCTAGCTTCTTGCTTAAAGATAATACTTTGCATGAGAAGCACCGGTTCTTTTTTGTGTCCCTTCATGGAGCAAGGGGGGCTTGGCAGTTTTATTGTTTGTGGATAGTTGAGTATACCTCGATCCACAAACTTGGTAATTTGTATCTATGGATAGTTGAGAATGTCTCGATCCATCGACTTGCATGTGTGTATTTGTAGATAGTTGAGTATGTCTCGATCCACAAAGGGAGGAGTGTTACTGTGGATAGTTGAGTAAGTCTTGATTTGTAGCTGGTTGGTGTTTTTTCTTGTGGATAGTTGAATATGCCAAGATTCACAAGAAGGGTGGTGTACTTGTGAATAGTTGAGTATGTCTCGATTCACAGGTATTGTTGGACAATCAGAACATTTGTCTGGACACAAGTAGTTTGGGGTGTTCTAAGGAGATTTGGTGTTCAGCTAGGACATTTGTCTAGACATGAGCAGTTGGAGGTGTTCTAAGGAGATTTGGTGGTCAACTAGGACATTTGCGTGGACACAAGCAGTTTGAGGTGTTCTATGGAGATGTGATGGTCAACTAGGACATTTGCCTAGACATGAGCAGTGTGGGGTGTTCTAGCTAAGCAAGGAGATTTGGAGATGCTTCCGCAGATTTCCAAATGGGTTGTTGCAATCAATCCATGTTGCAGTTTTTTTCATTCTTTATGTTTGGGTTTTTTTGTAATGTAAACCTTAAGGGGGGGTGTTAGAAAATTAAAGTTTAGATTTTGTAATAAAGTCACCTTAGTGACTTAGTGTTAGTTTTAATGTTTAATTAGTTGGGAGTTAGTTTCTTGTAAGGTAGTTTGGGGAAGTTATGGGAATGCAATGCTTTATAAGCATTTGCATCATACATTGTAAAACCCCAAATGAGTATTAATATATTTATATATTTCGGTGTAACCAATATGGTTTAGTTTTTACAAAATTTGCCCCTGCAAATTTCATCGTAACACCTTAGGCCAAGCAAATGGTATGGAATGGAAATGGTGAACCCCTTTATCTTGCAACTCAATGTGTTAAATATGGAACCGTTGCCATAAGTGTCTCTTAACTTGATTTCCAAGAAGGATTGTTGGCCTTAAACCTGTTCTTGCTGATTATGGAACCATGCTATTTATAGCAACCTGCTAATTATGGAATCATGTTAAGTGGAAAAACTTCCAATTCAAATACGTTTCCAATTATAGATACTTGAAAATTGTATCACCTTGCTAAATGTAGAAACATGTCAAACTATAGCATCCTGCTAAGTAAAGCAAGCTGCCAGCTATAACACCTTGATAATTATGGAAACCTTCCTATTAAATATAGCATTTTTTAATTATAAAAATGGACTTTAAAATGGGTGAACACATAATTCTCAAGAGCTGTCCTCATCTTAGTACTGGTAATCTCAATACTAGTCCTAGTGTCCAGTTTTATCTTTTCCAACTTGAACTCCATTCCAATCATCACATGCAATACTGCATTTGAAATTGTTGAATCAAAGAGGCTCCATAAATACTATTTATGTAATCTTCTTTCAATGCTGCTTAGCCAGATTTTGGCTTTGGTGTCTGCTCATTTTGTAAGATACATGGAAAATGTCAAGAATAAAATTTCCAATTTTGTGGAAAATCGGAAGAGCCAAGCATGTGCATGGTTACCCTACATAGTAATTTTGGTCATTGTTTGTTTTCCACTCTTTTGAAACATTGTATCCTTCAATATAGGATGGATATTTCAGTCTTTTCAAGAAAAGATTTAACAATTTCCTCAACCTACATTTTGTATTTGTGTGTTATGTTTCAGGATGATGGATGATTCCAAGGAGCTCTAATATCAAGAAAAATTGACCAAGTTCTCAGTCCCATTGTAACTGAATATACTTTGAAGTCCCATTGACCTACTTTGGTCACTTGGAAATTGATATAATGTCTTTCTTTATTTCTTCCAGTCACTGGAATTTGTAATCTATATATGCTTTGCAGCTTAAGGAATACTAACAATGGATTCAACTAATTTGCCAAGATTTACACAGTCCATGAATACAATTAATTAACCTAAGCATTCCAAAAACACAGGTCATTGTCATGCACTCATAAGTTTTGAGTGCAGAGTTGAGCATTCTAATGCTATTTAATCCTGACAATCATCTGGCCGTACTTTGAGTCCCACCGACAGGCTTTGGTCACTTCTGGACATTAGCATAACTTCTTTCTTTCTCTCAGTAACTGAAATTTCTATTATGCTTGGATCTTCAGGGGTATTGATGATGAGTGCAAAATATATGACATGAATATAACTGGTTGAACTAAACATCATAAGCACATATCAAGTCATTGCCATGCACTCATTAAAGTTTTGAGTCCAAAATTGGAACATTTCAAAGCTATTTAATCTTGGGGAGTTACCAAGTGTACTTTTGAGTCCTATTGACCAACTTTGGTCACTTGTGAAAATTAATATAATTTCATTCAGGAAAAGTGGTTTTTTTAATCTTTATGCATTGAGATTCAGGAAATTCTGACAACCGATAAAAGGATGTAATGAATACAACTATTGAACTAAACATCATTAATGAACTTGGATTTAATGCCTCGCACATATGTGAAGAGCTGAACATTTCAAGGCTATTTAGTAATTAAAATGGAGGTACTTCGTTAATCGTGGGGATTAAAATGGAGGTATCCAAATCACAAGTCTCCCAATCATCATAGAAAGGGAATGGTGATAAATTAATATAACAAATGTGTAATAGCTTCATCTTTCCAACATCGAAAGAACTTTGGTATGGAAAGCTTAAAAATCGGTGTAATTACATTGAGTCATGGAGTTCCAGAGAAGTGATGTAAATGTGAATTAATAGCAAGAACCTAGCCATTGTATACTTGCAAATTTAGAGAATAGCAATCAGTGTAAATATAGGTTGGGAATTTATATTTGTGTAACTATAGCAATTGGAATTTGAACCTTGTAAATTTAGTAGCTAGTAAAATGATTTGAATAGCCAAGAAAGCTATGCATGCTTGAATAGTATGTGTTGCACTGGTTTGATTTAGTATGTGTTTTGCTATTCCTTGTGTTTTCTGGTCCTAGAAATGTTTGCATTCTTTGTTCTCTGCTACAACTCCATGAATATTTTAGTTGCATGTTAAATAGTACCTGCCCATATCTGAAAAGATGTATTGCTTATTAATATAAATTGTTGGCTAAATCATATACGGATGATATGAAATTGAGTGGCATGGACAGGCCTAGTTTTCACTACAGCAATCTCAAGGAAAGTAAAGATTTCTATGGAACTTGTAAGTTTTAGTTTGGAATCTTGGATGTTATCATTGTACTATCAAAGTTTTGCATTTCTGGAGTCTACAGCATAGTTATTCTATAGCTTAGTCACCAATCCCAATCACAATAGTAGGTGGTGGCACCAATATCAATCAATAAGTGGGTGATGGGCTTGTGTGTTATCCAATGGTCAAGAAGGCCCTGGCTCAGCTGATGGATACCTTGCCCAATTTGCTTTTCTGCGCCATTACTAATGAGATTTACATCATATGGTTTCTGGTAGATACGGTTACAAGCAGAGAACTGGGATTCTCATGCCTAAACCCAAATTTTGTGTAGACTTTATTTTGTAGCATGTGCCATACAAGAGCTATATTGCTTCTTACTTGATAGCTCAAAACAGTTTTTTTAAAGTATCATTTTGAGTGCTCATTGAAAATGAAGTTTTGAAAAAATGAGAAAGTTTGTTAAGTTAATAGGGGAGAGGACCTAGTAGTTGTGCACCCTAACTTCACGCCTCGCAAAATCATACGTGGCAATTTCGAATCACTCCAAAATTTTTACAGTAGCTTACTTGACAATGCCCCTGCTTAGACCTAAGGTTTCAGGGCCACATCATCAAATATGATGCCACATCAACATGCTTTTTGTTGAGGTGTCAAATAGTTCCCCCCAAAAAAAGGTGGACCAATAGGTGTGAATTAAGACCCCCTTTGATGGTGCGCTGATTTGGCATCACATTATTGGTTGCTTTTTAAATCTAAAGGGCACATTTCATTCAATTATTAGTACTTATAGTAACACTAACAACCTTAAAGTCACAACTACTAGTACTAAACTTCAAAAAATATTGGGCCTTAAGGTCACAGCTACCATCTCAACCATTGGAACTATCTCACCTATTGGGTCTTTTCCCCTATCTTGCTTCGCTTAATTTTTGAAATTCCTAATTGTATATGTAAATATTATTTGCAATTTGCAAAAGTAGTAGTTTCCAACATGTTTTACAATTTAACTTATTTTTGTAACTTTGGCATTGTATGGCATATTGTGCTTAGCTTTGAAGAAAGAAAAACCCAAAAACTTGTTAAATTATTTCCTTTTATTTATAAAATTAAAAATAGAAAAAATAAAAAAATATTATATTTGATTTTTCTTTTTTGATTTATAATAAAACTAAATAAGAGAATGAATCACTTAATAATAATTATTAAAAAAAATTATTTCTAGTTGCCAATAAAAGATGAAAAAGGGTAAGGGTCACTCAATCTATAAATGAGTACTAAAATCTTGGATCAAATTCTAAAATTATATATTTACTATTGATTATTCAAAACACAAAATACAAAAATTTATATTACATGGTGAAAAATAAATTTAAATTTGTAAAAGCAATTGATGTGAGTGAAAATAATATTCAACGTATCATGTTATTAATGATGCCCACAAATTGTTAATTGATTCTTGGCAATAGCTTGAACTTATAAACTAGACATAAATTATTGACCCCAATATAGGAGGCTTATGACACTCCTTATAATACCCAAATTGAAATTATAACCAAACCAATATCAAACTCCTTATTAATACCCAAATTTTATTATTTGATGAAGATTTAATAAAATGTACTATCACCAAACCAATATCACTTCTGGTAATGATCTTTGTTTCCCCTTATCATAAATTGAATTGTAATGATCTTTGTTTCTCGGGATCATAAATTGAATTGGAATATTAACACTGAAAAGGAATATTTACAAAGAATTTTTACTATAATTCACAAAATTATTGTTAAAATTAAAATGAAATCTTTATCATTGACAAAATTTTAAATAAATAAAAAATAAGACTAATATTCGTAACTTAAAAATTAAAAGCAATACATTTTACAATGTTTTTAAAGTGAAAGTTGGCATGTTGCTTCAATAAAATTGAAGCCTTAAAATGACATGCCATACAAATACAAGTTGACAAAGCTAAGATCAAGATAAACTTTCCATCATCGCATGTCTTAACACGTCATTGTTTAAAAAGAGATGAAAAAATATTTTGGTAAAATGATTGAAATTTCAGCACATTATCAATAATGCAACTCTTTTACGTAAAGTATACCTAGTAATAACTAGTAGTTGCATGGAGTTTTCGCGCAACAGATTTGCGGATAGGCTTTTAGTAATGGAAGCAATAAATTGTGGAATAAAATGGAAGCAATAAATTGTGGAATAAAATATAGAAATAAAATTCATACTTATATTGCAAGTTGAGACAATGACAATGGTGTTTTGTTTTTTGCAATGTATAATAAGCATTTTTAATTTACATTTAAAATATATAGTATTTACAGTAAACGTTCCTTATATGAATAGGAGTAATACAAGGTTTATAGAATTTGGGTTTTCATCACTAACATAGGTGTTCTCTTGTATTAGAGTATTTAGGGTAGTATCAAATGCATGTGTATTAAAGGATAAAACATTAGTATGATGTTGTAGATGATTACATAAGGTAGAGATATTTTCATATTTTTAATGCAATAAAAGCCATTTGAAGTTGTAGTGAGTTCTCCATGGTGGTGTGACAAAGTATGTAGATTATATCAGTAAAAGAAACACAATGCTTGGTGTTAGTAACCACATCAAGCATGAAGGATGCAAAGAATATGGATCATTTAGTTTTTTTCCTCAAAAAGACATTCTTAATATTACCAATTGTTTAACTGCTAACATTACATATTGACCATCGTACAATACTAAATGCTATAGCCAATACAATCTCCTAGAGCTCATCTTAAGCCAAGCAATTGTAATTGCATAAATAATAATAAATAAGAGATTGACAACACAATCGTGCTAAAAAATTACTATACAAGAATAAATACAATTATATTAGATACTATATATTATATATAAAATAAATATTATTAAGTTATAAATACTAAATATTAGCAGTATCAATTACGATAGAAATTAACCAAATTTCAACATAATTGTTGGTTTTTCACTATGGTTTCTTAGTATTTATGTGTTTATTTTGTTTAATTTTTTGTTACTATTATTCTTTTGTACCTATAACTTTAAGAGGAGGGCATTTGTACATTTCCTTTGGATTCATATGTTTTGGAGTAGATTCTTAGCCCCATGTTTGTCAAAGAGTGGAAAGCATTATTGAAACTTTAATTGTATAGTGAAATCATTATTCTTCTCTAAATAGTGTCATTTTGAAAAGTGTCAGGAAGGTGGAGACCACATTGCATTATATAGCTAACCATGCTTGTTTTCTAGTGTATTTGTCTAGTTGCCTCCATTGTTTTGAGAGTGTCTTAAAATGTAATTGATAGCCTCTAAGTACTTTTAGCATGTAGGAAAAACATTTATGCAAACAATATTGACTCATTTTTATTCTAAATGATGAAATGCATCCAATTAGTTAGCATGACTAATCTCTCTCTCTCTCCCTCTCTCCCTCTCTCTTCCTTTACCTCTCTTTCTCTTTTCCTCTTTCTTTCATTCTCTCTATCTCTGTCTCTCTTTCTATATCTCTCTTCCTCTATCCTCCATGTCTTTATCTCACTTCCTCTCTCCCTCCCTCTTTCTATATCTCTCTTTCTCTAGCCTCCTCTATGTCTCTCTATCTCACTTTTACATAATTTACATTATATAAAATATGCTATATAATAACAAATATAACTATATTAGATATTATATATTATATATAAAATAAATATTTAATATAAATAAACGATTTTATAATATAATAGTATTTTTAAAATATATTAAATAATTTACATTATATAAAATATACTATACAATAATAAATGCAATTATATTAGAGAAAATATATTATATATAAAATAAATATAATTAAGTTATAAATATTAAATATATCTCTCTATTCGTCTATCTCTCTGTATTATGTCTCTTTCTGTATTCGTCTATCTCTGTCTCTCCCCTTCTCTCTTCCTCTACCTCTCTTTCTCTCTTCCTCTCTCTTTCATTCTCTCTATCTCTCTTCACTTCTCTTTTCCTCTCTCTTTGCTTATCCCTTTATCTCTCTATCTCTCCCCTTCTCTCTTCCTCTCTCTTTTATTCTCTCTCTATCTCCCTCTCTTTCTCTATCCTCCTCTATGTCTCTCTATCTCATTTCTAAATAATTTACATTATATAAAATATGCTAAATAATAACAAATATAACTATATTAAATATTAAATACTATATATAAAATAAATATGATTATATTATAAATAAATATTAAATATAAATAAACGATTTTATTATATAATATTATTTTTAAAATATATTAAATAATTTACATTATATAAAATATACTAAACAAGAATAAGTACAATTATATTAGAGACTATATATTATATATAAAATAAAAACAATTAAATAACAAATATTAAATATGTTTAGTTTATCCTTCTCAAGATAGAAGTCATCTGAGTGATGAAAACATAAAATAAAGGGATATTTAATGTGGATATGTACTTTTGCAGCTGTCAAGTCACCACCTTATTCCCAAAATAATTTCTCTCACAAAGTCGCACAATCTAAGCCCACCATCCATTGACAAAGACCAAGTACACAAACTTGTAACCTCCAATTTGCCATGATGGTGGGTAGCCAGCAAGTGCTTGCCCTCCATCCTCAAGTCCAAGCACAAATATTTTAAGCTCCAACAACTGATTGTAAACAGCTAAGAGCTCCTTGCTCAAAACACCCAAGTCATCCCAAATCACCACCTATTTTGGGGCACGCCGCCACCTTTGAATTCTCCATAGACATAGCTGTCGTGAGGCCATAGGAAACGAGATAATATAGGAAGGAGCACAAGTAACCTAGTTCCTAACCTTAGACAAAGGCACTTTATCCTCTAACTTTGCCAAGAAAGCTACCAAAATGGAAGCCCTTGACCAAGCCATGCCAGTGTGGCCATATTCGTATGTACCCAAAATGCACTTACCTTGTATTTATACTTTAATAACATCTAAAACATCATTAATATAAGTTGTAAGCCACTATTTTTAAACTAGCAATTGCACGGAGTTTACGTGAGATGATTTTGCTATTTTTTACTTACATTTAAATATCAATCTTCAAAAAGGAGGGACTTTCATAAAGATTGGTAGTTGGTAAAGATCGAGTAGAAGAATAATAATATGAAAAGAGGTGGTGTTGGATAACAAATGCATGAGATAAATCTAAACTTCAAAAGTTTGACAAACAATGTAGTTATTCAATAATTTTGTGCTCCCATTGTATCCTAGGTGTTAGTAGTCTAGAATGGTCGCTATGTTAATTTTCTAGGAGATATTTCTTGTCAACGAAATATTTGGAGACTTAATACTATAGAGCTAATTCAACTTTGAAGAGACCAGTTTAACAACGAGAAAGGTTAAGCAAAAAACAAATGCAAGTACAAATGGGAAGCAACGGCAGTTGGTTCCCAGTTGTCGCTGCTCTTAAAAAAAAAAAAGAAAACCATGCCTTTATAGTCAATTAAAGAAGAATGCCTTCTGTAGAAAGTGTGTTCATCTGTGAAATAATATTCACTTGGCCAGAGAATCAAGTATTCTCCACATAATGTGTAAGCAAAGCAGGTGTTTGAGTTTGTATTTTAAAATCTAAGAAAAATAAAATTTAAAAACTCTAAAACAAAAAAAATAAGAACATTTTGATTGACTACACAACTGAAATAAATTATACACTTCGAATAGCTTTCCATTGGAATACTTGCATAAAAGAGGATACCATATAATTGGTAACACCAACAACATTATATTTCTTAATATATATTATATTCATTATTTTATATAGTAAACTTAACCAAGTCAATAAATTTAAACATAATCCGCTTGATAATGGGCGAGAACCTTACCTAGGTGAGTGACGATGCATGATAAAGAGTCAAGGTGAAGTTTTGTAAGGAAGATGGGACAGGTGGCAAGGAGTAATTATTGCCGATCATGTTCAGTTCCTTGGTCATTATGGTTGGAGGCGGTGGGCAAGTTTTGGAGGGCGCATTTCTCATAAGTGAGTTGGAGATCCGTGCAAAAGATTATTTCTATGCTAGGCAACACTCCCAAGGAGGTAAGAAGGTTTGACACGGCAGTTCTCGTCGTTTCTTCTCTCTGCATTTGGTTGGTTTCAGTAGGGTGAGGTTTAGGTGGCAGTTTCATGGCGGGGGAGGTTGAAGAATGCTCTAAGGCTGAAGGGATGAAGCCAAGGAAAAGACAAGTGCCTCAGAAAGGGAAGGACAAAATGGTGGGTGGTCTGATGCTTAAGGAAAAGGGGAAGAAAAGGAGGAGACCAAAGGTCTCTGGGCAGAACATGCTTGCAGACACCGTGGAGCTCTTGGATGCTAAAATTAAAAACCCATTGTTGAGGGGCTAGGTTGGTAGGATAATTGAAATGGCAAAGGAGGTGGAGTCGATGGAGAATGTAGGGCTTTGTGAGGTGTTATCCACCTTTCTGATGGATCCCAACACTTCCCGGGGGAGATGGAATGTATTTAGAGCTGCACAATCCTTAACACTGGCCATGATGACGTCTGTGGCAGCTTCTTCAGCATTCATTCATGAGGATTTGGAGGTGATGTCAAAGGAATCACAATTGAATCAGAAGTTCATTCTAGATCATGTGCACGACTTGATGGAAGGCCAGATTAAGTTGTGAAAGATGGTGGAAGGCATGGCGGAGAAGATGCAGATGAAGGTGGCGGCCGAGGACAAAGCTAAATACTGCTGCCCTTGTGATGAGGATTTTGATTTAGTTGATCTCACAGGTGATGAGGAGGCACCGGGTAACCTGTCTCTCCTTGTCTGTGTTTCAGTGTCTCTTTAGGTGTTCATAGGTCCTCGTATAAGGTAGTTAAGATATGGAGCGGCCTGTGTAATTTGCCCTCCTTTTTGTTTTTTCAGTTCAAATCAAGACTATTTCAGACTTTAAGGGTTATGGCCCTATTTTTGCTATGGGTCCCTGGTCCCTTACCAGGGTATACATAATCAAAAAAAAAATCAAACATAATCAAAATAACATTTACATTTAAAAAATTTATCATCAAGGCTTCCTCAATATGGATACATGCAATACATCCTAGCTTAGTTACATCCTAAACACAACCAATACAAAAAATGTAAATTAATTAAAGAAAACATAAAGGTGAAAATGAATGGGGGAAAAGAAAAAGAAATAATGGGCTTGCCCCAAAATGATGCATGTCAAGCTAACAACATTTCCCTTTGTAATCTGATATATATCATTGCCTACTAAGAACCTATCCCCTTAATTCAATTGGAAATAATTAAAAAACTATGAGCATAACTAAAAAACAAATTCAGCTTACATAGTATTTCTGCATATGTTTGGCCCATTGAAAGTCCATTTGGAATCAATTATAGCCGAATCCACAAATCAAGACCTAGCATCAATGGACACTTTTCTGGGTTTGCTCAATACAGTTCTATGCTATCATTTTGCATCAAGTTCACTTCTCTAATTAAAAACTACAAAACATAAAACGTGGTGATGCGAGTTATGAGGAGTTTTAAAATTTTACCTTTTCCAATTGCTCTTGAAGTGGATTATATTTAAAAATAATTTCTAGAATAAAATATTCACTAAACAAGGATCTTCATATTGGGGTCACTTCCTAGGATATCAATCGCTTAATATTTTTGCCTTTGTATATAATTTGTAATGTTTATACAAATTTTGTTTCTCATATTTAGCCATGAAATATTTTCTATGTATAAAAACAATATTTCAACGAAATATTCACTGTCCCACACTGGAACCGCATTAAAAACAATGATTGATGAGATAATACATTTTTATTTGAACAAAATCCTACCGTAAAAGAAATTTTTAAATGATTGGATTTTTATACAAATTTTTAGATGATTTTTCAAGTCAATTTGCTATCACATATTTCAAACCATTTTAATTAATGGCACATATAATTAAGACACAGCCAACATGAATTTATTATTCTTCACCCCAATAATATAGAGCTTACAACCATAAGAGAGGTTATCCTAAGTTATCCTAACTCTAACACCTTATTACTTATCCTTTCAATCCATTTCATTAACAATTATCATTCTATTATATTGTTTCTAATCATACACTTTACAAATTCTAATATTACATTTTATTAACTATAAATAAACCATTATAATGATAATAACATGTTATTACCAATTATATTTACCCCTTTATTAATAAATTGTTCTCATAATTATTAATAACTTTAATTTTATATTATTTATTTAATCTATGTTTTACCCCTTTATTAATAAATTGTTCTCATTATCAATAACTTCAATTTTATATTATTTATTAAATCTATTTTTTAATCTATCAATGATTCCTCATACATTATTAATATTACACAATGTTTGATAAATAAAATCTCCCTCATGAAGGAACAATTAAATATAGTTAAAGAGATAAAATATGAAGGAAGCTTAAGGAATAAAAAGTTTACTTTCCTAAATATTATTAGGGCTATGCAAATCATGTATGATGTATTAATATTATTACTGCTTCGTTGGCTAATGGCTAGTGACGGGACCATTATAGTTTTGGCCATGGAGGGTAAATTGAAGTCACTCATTAAACCAAAAAATTATTTTATCACGTTTGAATATTAAATCAACACTTCTTTCTCATTAATGTTGTCTTGTATGAACACATGGCTGTTCTATGTGAAATAGTATGTAGAAGATCCAAAATCAATGAAGTTTGATTACATGACGGAAAACAAAAATTGTCGAAGAGCACAATATTCACCTTATATTAATGGCGAAAACAAATGAACCACGAAAACAAAAAACGAATGGCGAAAACGAAAATACAAGTGACGGAAAAGAAAAATTGTGGCGATTTTCCGGGGCTTCCGACAATTTTTTGGGAGGAAAACCTCCTACATATCAGCCTCATGAAATGACACTTTTACACACACAGAGAGAGAGAGAGAGAGAGAGAGAGAGAGAGAGAGAGAGAGAGACACCAGAGATAGAAAAAGAGATATAGAGAGACGAATTTAAAATAGATTTGTACCTATAGTAGACCTTAATGGACCTCCAACAAATATGCAATGCATCCAGTTATCCCCAAATGAGGATATGACATCCAAATACCTCTATAAAATATTATCTCAAAACCACAAGACCAAACTACAAACTACGGTAAAGTGTGGTGACTTCTTCTACAACTCACTAGTAAATAAAAACTTGCAAATAAACAAAGTGAAAGAAAATATTTTAGGGTGATGCAAGATTGCTCTTGTCTCTGAAGGATTCTCCTACATCAAACTCACTATAAATTGGAAAAGACAATTCCTATTTGTTATTGCTATCAAAAGTCATCAACAAAGATTGGTTATTAATATAAGCATTGAAATACAACTAGTACCGAATTTTACTGTAACATGCCATCTCATATTACTCAGAATTACACAACAATTTACTAAGGAAAATAAATAATCATGGTAAACATGAAAAAAAAATCTTTATCATTTGCATAATTACAAGGAAATAAATACATATCTTTTTTGAATATTTTTCAACCTTGAAATTCAATATATTCAAAGATAAATTATCATAGTGAGAAACATTTCACTTTACAATTTAAAAATATTTTGCACATAGCAAAAATAACAAGTTTACATAATTTTGACAATCAGAAGTCAATCATAAAGTACACTGCATCTAGAATCTTGATATCTGTCGCTCAAGTCTCGACGAGTCTTCTACTATAGAGGGAGAGCATCATCCAAGTGCTTTGCCTCCAACCACAGACCGGCGGTCCCCCGCACACCTTATTTCCTTGAAGTGGCCCTACCCTTCACGAAGAGTATAGAAATAAGGAACCAACAGGTTTTCCATCTGAGTCCTAGTGTTGTGTCCTACGTAACACAATCGACCATACAACTCTAGACAATCTTCTAGCTAAGTATGATCCTACTAACAGGTTACGCCATCTAAACACTGTGAACCGACTAATGCATGTAGAGACAAATGCATTACTTTGGCCAAAGTTTCTGTATAGATAAACATTTGTAATAAGCGTAGTCATGAGTTCACACACCTCTAACTCGACTTGGAAACTATCTCATCCTACGGTTTGACTTATTTGGCTAGTATCTCTCGACATAATTTGCCTTGACTAATTCAAATCCTAGTCAATTTGACTTAGAATTTAATTCTTAAGCTAGGATATACATCCAATATATATGTTTAGGTAATTAACCTTTTAGAGAGTCCCTTTTGTATACTTGAAAATTCTAGGGTCTATGACCTCCTGTCAATCTACTCACTGACTCAAAACAATTTAAACATTCTAGTGTTATAAACAAGTTTTGACACTTAACAAGAAAATCGTTTAAATTTATCGAAGTACTATTTAATCTCTTTTCTAATTTGTACTATCTAGATCAATGGTTCTCGACTATTTACTATTGACCATAAAAATACAATGAACTTATTAATGTCATAACCGTCTAGAAAGTTTAAGCATTCTAAACCTTCCTAGCAAAATTATAGGGTTTAACTTCCCATTCCACACTCATATCTCAATACTCTTGCTTTCCCAAAAGTAAAAGTTTATAATAATATAACTTGATAACAAACCTCTAGTCTTCTCTCAACTATTTAGGCATTGTTAGAATTCATATAACTTATAACATGTAAGAATATAGCATGCGAGGTGTAACCTCTTGATATAAAATACTATAATTCCCATACTATCTCTTTGACTAAATTAAATTCTCCAATTGAGATAATTTGATTCTAAAAACATAACATGATTGATCTCTTGGTCTTCTCAATTCTACCAACTCTAAAAAAAAAGTTAATTTTGAATGTGTGCAAATCATCTTCAATGATCACAGTAAGGTTTGTCTACATAGAGTTATATCTTGACATGATATACACAAACAACTAGAAGTTGCTAAAGGATTGCATTCCTATATAACTCAGCCTTATTCGGCCTTATGTAGAGATAACATCCCATGCATTTACTTGGCCTTCACACTACCATGTCAGACTTCTAGAGTTTAGAACTACTCTGGACTGTCAATTTCCAAAGTATAATTCCTTTATAAATAGTCAGCCTTACAAGATATAATTCTTACCATACTTTCGGCCTTACATGATAAACAAAGATAGCTCTGGTTTCTTTATATAAATAAATAAATGAAAAAGGTGTGACTTATACAGATGCCACGAGGATTCTCTGAATACAGGAGACTATTTTACCTCAAATCAAACTCAAAAGTTTACAAAACTTATCAACTACTTAACAAACACAAAAGCTTGTAAAACATATTGATCTTATAACAAACATAAAGGTTTGTAATACTTATCGACCACATGATAAACACAGAGTTTTATATTGCATATCAGCCACATAACGATCACAGAGATTTGTATTACATAATGGCTGCATAATAATCATAGAGGTTTATATTTCAATTCGGCCACATAATGATCATAGCAGTTTGTATTACATATCGGCCACATGATAACACAAAGGTTTATATTACATAACAATTGCATAATAAACATAGAGTTTATAACATATATCGGTCACATAGTAACCACAAAGGTGTATAAGACATATCAGCCTCAAGGAAAACTAATGCCAAGTTGTAATAAAGAATATCAAACTGGTATGATCAAAGATGAAGATAAATATACCACTAATCATGTTCAATGATAATATCTGAGCATACAAATATGGTCGGCTCATGCATTCAGTTTTAATAAAACATAAAAAATAAAAAAATAAAAAATCTAATATGATACAACACTACGACCATAGCTCTCGTACCTGATAACTCTCCTATGTCTGGTAGAACTTCTTGTTCTCCAATTCCCTTCCTGAGCAATACGTCCTCACTCCCCCGATCTATGTGTTTCTTCAAGAAGTTTTTTTAAGGAACTACAGATGCAAAACATTCAAAGGGCACATAGACTTATGTCTCCCATCCACTATTGTGTCTTTTTCAGTGAACATCCTTCTTGATTAATAGAGTCCACTCTCTCTATAATCACCTGACTTTCTCCACAAACACAGCCTATTAAACATCCATCAAAGACATGCAGATCTAGTGGAGATAATGGTCATAAAGACCACTCCACAACTAACTTTAAAGCTCCTCCAAAATCTTTGAATTAGCTAAGGAGTTAAAGGAGTCGATCCAGCACAACTATGAAAGTGGTTTACAATAAATTGAAATCTTTACCATGTATTCCTTTAAACCGAATACATAGTGTTTAGTATGAAAAAGGAGAATGATAACCACTAGAATGCAAACTAGATCAAACCCTTTTCCATATAAAATTCAAGGACAAGGCTGAGCCAAATCACTACCAAATGAAGGACTCAGTTGTTGACCTTGTGCTCATGTATGCTATAGATGGATCAAATTTAACTTAGTCTTTTCCTCAAAACCTAGGTTAACAATGCATGAAACCCTAGTTCTACAATGATTTGCTTATAACAGAGACAATACGACAAAAACCCACAAACTAATTGCACAGGGATAATCAGGGGAATGATAGAACCTATCTCCCAAAAGTAGAGGTGTCGACGGACCTCGGTGGGACCACCCAAGTCCCAACTAAAGGAATCTACCAAAGGTGTAAACTGAAAGGTTATTCTAGATGTTGTCTTGATGCCATATCTAAACTTAGAAAAGGTAGAAGGACATGGGCGATACCACCCAAGTCCTTGGTGAGGGAATACTCTGCAACTATCTGATGAGTGTCAAGTAGCACTCAGAATAATACACCCTTTGTACCTCTCTTTTCCACCCCTTTTATCCTGTTGTCCTGGTAATTGCACCATAGTAGATTGATAAGATTCATTTTAATTACATTAATGAGAGATGAATTGCCAAAGGTCATGATTTTTTATTGAAGGACTAATGTGCAGCAAACTAATGAAAATGTGCATATAAGTCTCTCTTTTGCGTCTACAGGTGCAGTTGTATGGGCAAAGGCAATTTTGAGCATCTTCAGAGATGGTTTTAGCAATCTCCAGAGCTGACATGAAGGATACTCCACCAGACTCCAACATTTTCCTAATATGTTGGAGGTATTTTGAAGTAGGGGAGCCAAGGGTGGATCATCTCAAGAGCCATACAAGAGTCAGGGGTGCATCTCCAGAGCTCCTAGTGATAGCACATGTCTCTAAAGCCCCTTAGCGACAGTATAGAGTCTCCGGTACCACTATCAGTTTGCACCTTCGAAGGCAACTGGAGTGCTCCAGAGGTTACTCAACTAGCATCGGAATGATTGGGCGAAGACTCTAGTTGACTGCTAGGGGTCTAATTCCTCTTTTATTAATTTTGCATGAGTTCCTAAAGACTTATTAAATACCTATATTTCAGGGCCTCGCTGCCCAGTTGTTATTCAAGTTAAGACTCCAGATTTAGTGGGATTGTTGTACCACTAAAATCTATTTCAGTTGCATGATTTTACTCTACAATAAAATAGTTGTTAAAATAAGAGATTGATGATATCTCATAGAAAAACTGATAGTTAGAATAGATTGATATCTCATTGCTTGATTTGATATATATAAAAGGTAGAAGCAGAAAAGAAACAGAGATGATTGATATTAGATTATTGTAATCTTCAATTTGTTCCAGATTAGACATACTTTTTGAATACAAGCATATTGATGGAATTGGACAAAAGAAAGATTGTGTTATTATATTTATGTACTGCGTTTTTGCCTTAGTCTTCAGTCCTGAGGGCGAGGAGCAAGGGCCCACTCCCACCATCAAGACAGGAGGCTAGTATTTATTTATTTCATTGTCCAGTTTTAGATTCTATTAGGAAGATAGTTTGCTACTTCCATAAAGATAGATTTATTTTTGTTTCTATAGTTGTTTCCAGTAAATGTATAATTTCAGTTGTATGGATTAGAATAGGTCAATTTTAGCAATTTACTATTTTAGCTTTGTTTTCAGTATTTTTAGAACTTCCTTTCACAGCAAACAAATTAGCAGTGCTAATCTTTGAAGTAGTCAGATCAGTAGAAGTAGTTAGTGGACTAGTAGCCATGGAACCCCTTATTGCAGATAGCCTGGGACACAGCCCTGGATTTGACACATGAAAACATGATTAAATGCCAAGGTACAATGACCCTTGTCACTATCTTTAGATCCTGAAACCCTAATCTGCACTCTATCTTCCTGTAGCTCTATATTTTCTAAATCTCGCTCCTGTAACCTACACACAAGAAGATAAGAAGGGGTTTGGGGGTTATGGTACTTAGAGACTTCACTCAATCAAATCCCAGGATAGCATTCAACCTTCCCAACACTGTTGATTGATAAAGAGTGAGTGCACTCATGGGGGCAGAGGCTAAAAACAATGATAATATGATGATTCAAATGATGATAAACAAACAATGATATCACCTATGTAATGAACCCTTAGAATGATGATCCTTCAACTCCTAAGGAACAATAGATGATAGCTCCACATCTGCAACAACACACAATAACAATACACAAATCTGCTCTAGAATCACAATGAATGCTCTTACTTACTTCGCTTCAAGATCTCAAGTTAGCTATTTCCATCCTAGTAAATAATGAACTCAAAAACACACTTATATATGCTTTCCTGCTCATAATTGTCAATTCAAACCAAAAGAGTTGACAAGGAGAAGCCTCTAGAGAGGTGTAAGGTCGACAAACACTTAAATTAGCCCTGACCTAAAAGGAGGGACATGGGTGGTACCATCCAGGTCCTTTATCCCTATTTAAGTCTGGGGTAAGTTAAATCAAGGGGCCTATATTCCAATTGCATCTCGATGTCAGGCAATTTTGCAACGGGAGAAATATTTTGATGATATAATGCAATTAAGGGGACATAGGAGCTAAACAAGGAGGTAAAAAGATATGTGGACAGTTTTTACTCCATAACATTTAGCCCCCACTTTAATGTGTTTATGATCTTACAATCAGTGCACGCATTAAAGTACAGTCGAAAACACATCAAGCACGTCAGACACTAGAGCCAACAACACGCCCAAAGTTTGGAAGACCATCTCTAGCCCCCAAGCTTAGGCACACATAAGAAAACACTTGACAATCATGCAAAACATGAAGAAGACAATAAAGAAGCACGCAATACACGGAGAAGACATGAACATAGTCACACAAAACACGAAGAAGACAATAAAGAAGCACACAATACACAGAGAAGACATGAACACAGTCACGCAAAACATGAAGAAGACAATAAAGAAGCACGCAATACATGGAGAAGACATGAACACAATCACACAAAACACGAAGCATACACGAAGAGAAGACATGATTAAACAATACTAACAGGCAATGGGGGAGCTCATTGCTACGTGCCACCATCAAAGCACGCAAAACACACAGTGTGGGGAGAGCTCATCGCTACGCGCTACCACAAAACATGAAAGAAACATGGCGTGGGGGAACTGATCGTTGCGTGCCACCACAAAACATGCAAAACACATGGAAAACACACGGAAAACACACAATACATGAGTGCCTTAGAGTGTGTTGTCGACCCACTATACATCTTATACATAGCAAACATGGGTAATGTGGAGGAGCTCATCGCTGCGCTCTGCCATCTAAGACACGCCAAACACACCTGACCATCGAGCTATGCTACAATGACCACCAAAAACACGCTTAAGGGTGAGTAACTCAAGACCCAACACCACCTCCCATGAGAGGAATTTTTCAAAAAGGATGTGCAACCACTCAAGGGAATACACAATCCCTCCTTCCATAGAAGGGCTTTCTACCTGCATTATGGAGATGCCTTACAGTGAACAAAAGCATACAACCCCACCTGCATCATGGAGATGCCTTACAATGAAAAGGAAGCATGCACACAAAGTATACAAACCCACCTGCATCACAGAGACACCTTACAACGAACAAAAGCATACAACCCCACTTGCATCATGGAGATGCCTTACAGTGAAAAGGAAGTAGGCGCACAAAGCATACAACCCCACTTGCATCACAGAGACACCTTATAGTGAAAAGGAAGTATGTGCACAAAGTATACAACCCCACCTGCATCACGGAGACTTTTGTACCAGTTGCCAAGATGACTTCCATCTGACTTGTCCTTGCCATTGTTGCATCCCATCATTGGTAAGTTCATTAGATGGATGTGAAGAGTGCCTTTCTTCATGGAGACCCTCAAGAGGAGATATACATGGATTAGTCATAGAGGTTCATTCAAGATCCTTCACTTGTTTGTCGTCTTCAAAAGTCTCTCTATGGCCTCAAACAGGTCCCTCGAGCTTGGTATGCCAAGATGGACTTCTTCCTTTTGTTAGTTGGGTTTTCACGATGCCATTCTAATCTGAATGTGTATATTCTATAATAGGATGATACTCTCACGTTCCTTGTTCTCTATGTTGATGACTTGTTGATTACAGGGAGTGCCTCATCCACCATCAAGGCAATGAAAACTACCCTTCATGATCAGTTTCTGATGTCAGACTTGGGCCTTTTGCACTACTTCTTGGGGATTGAGACCACCCAGTCTTTGTCCAATATCTTCCTTGCACAACCCAAGTATGTACTTCACATGCTCTCTAGATTTCACATGGCTGACTGTAAGCTTGCGTCAACTCTAGTTCTGTCGAGAGTCAAACTTGAGGCTAAGTGTTCTTCACCTTTGGTGGATGGCACTTTATACCAACATCTTGTTAGGGGTCTTATCTATTTGACTCATACAAGGCCTGGCATTTCATATTTCATGGGCATGGTCTCTCAGTTTATGCAGGAGCCACATGAGATACACTAGAAGGAAGCTAAGCAGATTCTTCACTATGTACAGGGCACTCACAGTTATGGGATTCACTATGCAGTGAGCACGGATATTGACTTGGTGGGACACAGATTCAGCTTAGGCAAGCAATTCTCAGGATCGTAAGTCTACTTCAGGGTATTGTTTCTCTCTTGGTTTCGGTCCAGTTTCTTGGTCGAACAAGAAGTTGTCTTCTATTTCTCTTTCATCTACAAAGGTTGAGTATTGAGGAGCAGTTAATGCTACTACTAAGGCTGTTTGGTTTCAAAATATTCTCACTGAGTTTGACCTATTCCCTTCCAGAAGCCTACAATCATCTTTTGTGACAACCATAGTGCGATTCAGATCTCTTGCAATCTGGTCCATCATCAACGGACCAAACACATTAAGATTCACATGCACTTCATTCAGGAGTTGATTCATGAGCAGATCATTGATCTCAAGTATTATTTGACATCATAGTAGATCATTGACATCTTCACCAAACCCTTCACTGAGAGCAAGTTTCTTCATTTGTGAGCTTTGCTGGGGGTGTGATAAGTGTCCACTTCAGGGGGGTCTTTTAGTCCTTCTCTTTACTCTCTCTATTCTGGGGGGTGTTTTTTTCTCTCTTTTGGGGAGGAGTTTTGTCCCGCTGGGTTTTCTCCTTTTCTCCATTTGTGAGAGACTTTTTGTACATGGGTAGCTAACATGGCCTTGTTGTCGGGACCCATTCTTTCTTTTTTGCATCCTTGCATTAATCAACTTGTTAGTGTGAATAGGGGTATTTCCTATCTAGTTTGGTATTTCCTATCGAGTTTCCCTTTGTAGTGTGAATAAGGCACATTATCTAACTATTTATTAGTTGGAACTTATTCACACATATTCACATGTTAAGTTGACTTAGAGAGCTTTCTAGTTGTTTCTAGAGGTTGATAGTTGTCTTATAGTTGTCTTATCCTACACATGTGATCTTATCAACTAGTTGGCATCTTATCCTCTAG
Organism: Cunninghamia lanceolata; assembly: GCA_027924645.1. NCBI lineage: Eukaryota > Viridiplantae > Streptophyta > Pinopsida > Cupressales > Cupressaceae > Cunninghamia > Cunninghamia lanceolata. The sequence continues at coordinate 3,524,955 of BSBN01001310.1, forward strand.
TTGTCTCATGTAATAGGAATAAGAAACTTGTCACATGACTACAACTTTTTATCTCTCAACCTTGCCTTTATAATCAAGGCATCTCTTGTACATTGATCATCCAGAATTGAGAATTCAGTGTGTGATTTATTGTTACACCAGTTCAGCATCATGCTCTTGCAATTCTCTTATGGAAGATAATTTGTCTTGCAAGTTTTCCTGAGGTTTGAGAGTCATTTGAAGACTCTTACATAGACAACAATTCTAAAAAAAAGCCTTCAAGCACAACTCTACTATGTCTACTACTTCCATGTAAGACCAACAATGTTCATGACTATTAAAATATGAACTCCTCTTATATCATTTGACTCCAAATGTGACCTAATAAAGCTATTTTCCCTTCCAAATCTAAGACTCACTCCAAAGTTCTAGAAATGATCCATTTCATTCCTTCCAAATTCACTATAGCCTCACAACTCTACTCATAACCAACAATTCCTCCTAAGATGCAACTCTCTAGACTCTTCAACTTATGTCATCTACTCAAAAAAAATCATGACTCTACCTAGACTCCACTCCTTTTGACTCCTAGGAGTTTGATTTTTCCACACTTGTGCCTCAAAGAGCCTTTTGTGCTCAGAATATATAGTAAACAATTTTAGCTCAAACATTATGAGGGTGATAACCACCGTGTTAGATATATGTTGAGCCAAAATAAGAAAAATTAATGCCAACCTAGGGCTGCTAGCGATCACCTCACTCCATCCTAAAATAAGAAAGGTCACCGGTATTAGTAAGGAGCCTACCATGAAAGTCGTTGATTCCATATTTTGCCTATCACCCACAAACTTGTATTTATTTCCCACTAAGCCACCACCAAGAGATATTTTTAAATTCTTCATTAGTCACAAAACTTGTTGCCTCAAAGTAAAAGCTTACATGATTTCAACCTTAATAAGGTTCTAATGTGCCAATAGGATGAGAAGAATCTTTAGGAGGGTTCCACAGTTATATAAATATATTTTTTAAATGTTTATCTCAACAAGGATAATCATCGAAATAGAGTACTGGTGGGTCCCTCCAACAAGAAATACAACTGTTATATTTGTCACTGTACGCTCAAAATCATGACTCCGGTTGCCTAGGGCTGTCGGGTTGAATTTCGACACGCACACGGACCCTTCCCTCCTTGCCACGGGGTGATCCGCCACGTCACTCTCGCTCATGTGGAAGTAGCTAGTCGAGAGGAGGCGAGACACGGCAGGGATCTGGCTCGTTGAGAGATGGACTTCGTGGAGAGGGGTCGGCAAGTACTGTGGCCCTTGTTGTTGTGTGTTAAGTTGAATGTTTCGCTCAATTATAGTTGTAGTTGAAATAACCCTTTGACCCGAAGGGTCACTTGTTTCTCTTCTTCTGTTGGGATTTCTTATATTCCACCTCTGTGTGGGTAAACGGTTTTGTGTGTTTATGTCCTCTTGTCTTTCTATGCTTTGAATGAGTTCTTGTTGTATCTAGTGTTGTCTAGTTTCTTCTAACAATAAGAGGACGAATGGGTCTCCTTGTGGTAGAACAAATGTTTCTTGTTGTGGTCTTGGATTGATCTCCTCAATCTCATCACGGATAGCCCTCACCCACTCTCCTCTCACTCCTAAGCACATTCGTGATCCAAGATGGAGGTAGTTGTGTGATTGCTAACCTTAACTAGATTTAGGGTTTTGACCTAGGGTTTTATTGACCTAGGGTTTGACTTTGTTTTGACTTGTTTTTACCTCGTGATGGTATCGAGGGTTTGATTGGATCGTTTAACTGTGGTTACCTCGTGATGGTATCAAAGGTTTGCTATTTTGTCTATTCTAGGGTTTCTATATGCATGCAAGCTAAATGATATGCAAAACATTTTTTTGTGCTTTTTTAGTGTTTTAGAAATGAAAAGGTGCTTTTAATCTCTGAAAGGGAAATATGTATGCAATCTAATATGATTTTCATGATGCAAAGTTAATCTATGTTTTTTGGGTTTTCGATGATTTAGAAGTAATCTAATCTAAAGAAAAGGAAAAATACTTCTTCTAATAATCTAGATCTAGAAATATGAAAACAGCTAATCTAACATGCAAGATCTAATTATCAAGGAAAAAGCAATGTTTTACTATTCCCAAGAGCAAATTTAGTTTTCTAATTACTATTAATTGAATAAAACAATGAAGGAACCTGAGAGAAATGAAGATTTGTGTGACTCCACTAACCTCAGAAATCCTTGATAATGGCAACCTCGAGTCCTTTTGTGGCAGCGGGAGATCCTCTTGATGACAAAACAACACAAAGAAGTAAAAAGAAGCTTTGATGAAGCTTGAATGAGCTCAATTAGAGCTTTGGTTGAGCACAATGGCATAGAATGAAGCAGCGTAACGTTGCTTGATTGAACAAATAAAGCAAAAGGCACCTTGGGTGTGTGCAAGAAGTTGAGTCCACTTTTTGGCCAAAAAGTGGAAGTGTTTTCCCTGATTTTTAGAATTTGTGACATTTGACCTAAAAATTTGAAGCACTTAAAGGTGGAATCTTGAAAAAAGTCATTAAATATGAAATGTAGTACTCAGAGTCTAGTTTCCAAATATGTAATTTTTTTAATACCCAGATGATACAAATTGATTTTTAATAGGCATTTCTAAAAACCACTGTTTAAAAGTCACTTTTTTTTTACTATACCATGCACATGTACGTCATCCATATTTTGACCTAAATAATCATATTTTTCTAAATCCTTTTGGGAAAAGATTTGTAACTCACTGAAGCACATTTTCCATATTTTTTTGTAATTTTTAATTGAATATTTTTTTTGTTAATTTTTTATTGGCCATTTTTTGTGTTTTAAAAAATCGTCGTGTACGTCATGCATAAGATGACATAAACTTATCATTTTTTGAATTTTTTTTAAATTGAAAAGAATTGTCTGAAGTACATTTTCGTACAATTTTTTTTACAAAAATTATTTTGATAAAAAGTTATTAAAATATTAAAAAACCCTGATAATTCAAGTTTATGGACCTGTTTCATCAGAAATTAATTAAAAAATAGAAAAATAATCCAATTGTAAAAAAAAAATGCATATTTGGAATCTACACTATCTCATCTATAATGGGTTTTAATTTTGTCAAAAAATCTGCAAAAAAGGCCTTCAGACATATGCCCAAAGTCATTATTTTGTTGTGACATTGACATGACCTTCAACTTGCAGGTCAAACTAGGTCCAAAGCTAAGGGTCGGGTTCCCAATCCTTTTTTCCAACCCATAACCCATAGTAAAAATTGGGTCAGAAATTCAAATTTTATGAAATGGGATCTCATTCTAGTCCAAAGCTAAGGGTCGGGTTCCCAATCTTTTTTTCTGACCCAAAACCCATAGCAAAAATTGGGTCAGAAATTCAAATTTTATGAAACGGGATCCTGTTCTCGAAACGGGATCCCATTTCATAAAAGGTTAATATTTTAACCTTTTATGAAATGGGATTAGATCCCGTTTCAAAACGGGATCTTGTTTCTAGAAAACAAGATCCCGCTTTTGGCTCAGGATCTTGAAGCATAACGGGATCCTATTTCATAAAAAGTGGGATCCCGTTTTGGTTTACCCGATTTCAGGTTTTTTTCTAAGTCTGAAACTTACACCTTAAGTGGACTCATCTTTGTGCATTTACCCCCTTCATCCTGTAAGAGCATTTGAATGGTAAGTTGGAGAGAAAAAATAGGCAAGAGTTGTGTCCACAATGAATTTGCCTCCCTTTGTGCTTGAGGGAGGGGTGTATTTATAGGCTTGAAGAATGGGATTGATTGAGAAGTTAACTCATTTGACTGATGAGTTAACAAGGATGATTGGGGAGTTAACAAGGTTGATTACCCAGTGAACTTAGCTAACTATGGAGTGATAAATCAATTATAGCTTATCACTGAAGAGGAAATGGAGGTGAGGGAATGCATGAGATTGATTGGAGAGTTAATTTGAGATCAAATAGGGCTAATTATGCATGTGTGGGTGCATGAAATAGTTAACTCTATATTAGGCATCAAAAATCATGCAAACTAGAAGAAAAACGGGCAAAAACAGAGCAAAAACAAGTGAGAAACTTAAGTTTTTCCATGGCTGGAAAAATGGCAGAGTCACCTCTTTTGCCAATAGGGTCACCCCTCGGCGACTATGGGTCGCCCGAGGGAGATTCGAGCTAGACAGGGTATTTTGCAAACAAATAGGTTGGGAGATAAAAGAAGAGAATAAAAGGAGGGGTCCTACCTTTGGAAATAGGTCAGTCATGTGCAAGAATCCAAATCTCCACTTGCACCTGTAGGATCTCCCGGGGGAGATCTGGAAATAATAGGGGAAGATTTGGATTGGTCGAGTGGAACTAAAAATCAAAAGTGGGAGATGGATAGGGAGACCTCTAGAAGGCTTCTAGGAGGTGCATAGGATGAAAAACATAGGGGAAAGGTGAAAACTCACCTACAAGACACTCACAAGGCTTAGAAGCAAAGTCGAAAGCTCAGAAAATGCAAGTCGACAAGTTTCGCAACAAGTGTCGAAAAGCGTCGCAAACGGGGAAAGAGAGAAATCGACAAAGAGTAAACAAACAAGACAAGAAAGAGGACATGTCATCAAGAGGTTCGTTGCTTAAAGGACATTATTTCATGCTTACTTGTACGTGACAAGGATTTGAATCATCATAGGGGTCCTCGTGGAGGCTGTGCGTGATTTTTGTGCTTAAAGTCACCTACATGTTAGTTGAATGCCCTTGCATCAATTCCCCAATCCTTTACCCATCTCCATTTACATATATTTCCATACATTCCATCTTAGCCTATTCTTATTTCCACGTATCTTTATATATTCACCATTTTGGTTATTTATTATACTTATCCTTACACTCATTTTCATATACTTATTCCCCATCTTAGTATTTGCACCTCCATGTTCCAAATCAATCTTGTGGCATGTGGTTTTCCCCCTATACCATGTATAATTGACCTCTAAAATTTAAAAAATTTAATTTAAATATTTTCAACTCTTGCCTATATTACTAGTCATTATGAGAGGCATATATTTTGATTCCACCCTTTCCTCCTAGTGGTTATGAGCTAATTAAATTCAATGATTTATTCCAAATTACACGTTAGGGTAATGTATTTAAGGATATTTTGTAATCCATTTACAAATCATCTAGGACTATCATTAGAAAATAATTCACATGAGAAAATAACCATCCATAATCATAAAGTATCAAAATTGTATTGTCCCTTGCATCATCATCCTAGGCATACTACATGCTTGTCTATTATCTTTAGCCTTGGTTCATCGTCATTGAGTTGAGATTTTCTTAGGGGCTTGACTAAGGAGAACATGACCCTCACTTAGCAAGTTTTCAAATAGTGTTTGTAGATACCACCCCACTTCAAACACAAGTACAACAAATTGAGGTGAATCTATTATAGTTGTTTATTCCCTGTTAGTTCACTTTTTCACATCTCCATCTTTATTTTCACATGCTAGATTAGTTCTATAGGCGTGGATCAATCAATTTATTGATTCTAAGACATTCGTTTAATCAAAGCCTCAAAATTTTCAACACAATGGCAAATTGATTTCTAACATCTATCACGATGATTTCTTCAACAAATCTAAAGCTAAAAACTACATTTATTTTTTTCATTTAATTATCAAATTAATTTCTATATTTATTGCAATATCAATTTTTAGTCTCAACTCTTTAAATCTAGGCTAATTATTTACTTAATTGTTTTATTTATCTAATTAGTCTAAATATTTATGTGAGTGTGATGTATTCCCTTATAATGTTATTCAAGTTCAACAATTATTCTAAATTATATCTATAAATTAAATATGTTTGACACTTTTATTAACATTTGAGCTTTTTTAATAGTAATTTTAAAAAATATATATAAATAAATAAAAATAAAAAATTATTAAATTTATTACTTATAACTTGATAAATATATAATTATATATTCTAGTTCAAGTTAATATTGTTTATAGAGAAAATTCTGAAATGGTCCTGATTTATTAGTGAAGTTGAATGATTCACAAAGAGTTCATTAAGGATCAAATCTTGTTGAGTGCAAGACCCATGATGTTTTAAAAGGATGAGGCTATGATGGTGTCCAAGGGCCACTTTGGTGGAATGGATACCCCTTAGTTCTTGGCTCTTAGCCACTTTTGACAGAATGGATGCCCCTTAGTCCTTGACTATTAATCGAAAAATGTCAATTATTCATGTAGCTTTGATTTGTGCTCCTCAATGCAACTTTGGTGGAATGGATACCCCTTAGTTCTTGGCTCTTAGTCACTTTTGGCAGAATGGATGCCCCCTAGTCTTTGACTATTAATCGAAAAATGTCAATTATTCATGTAGCTTTGATTTGTGCTCCTCAATGCAAGACCCATAACACGTTAAAGAGATGAGGCCGAGATCATGCCCCAAGGCGACTTTGATAGAATGGATACCTGTGAGTTCTTGACTCTTAACCACTTTAGCAAAATAGATACCCATTAACCACTTTAGCAAAATAGATACCCATTACCCTTTACTCTTAAAGGAAGAAAATGGATTATTCCTACAACTTCGACTCAAATTTACCAAACCAATCAAATTTCAGGATCACCCATAAATATTAAATGTAAACTACACTCTAACAACATAAAAACAGGCCACATACGATATATAATCAGAAGAGTTTTGGTGAAAAAGCGCGTGCTTCACATATATCATATGCCAAAAGTATACAGAAGTCATTTTCTGATGCAGGTGGTAGACACCCATGTGATTTTTTCTAATTTACATGTATTTTCATATGACCGATTCTGTTGAGAAAATGGCCTAGCAAGTTTGAATTTCCTTTCCCAAATCAACACATGGCAGGCCAAGCCGAAAAAGAAGACAAAAGATTTTTAAAACCAGTTGCTGTGTTTTTTATTTTATTTTTCTGTTATGGAGGTGTTCTGGAAGTTTTGTGTTTTGATGGTGTTGCAGGATGAGGAAGAAGATTATGTTGTGGCGTCTTTATATGGAGGAGAATTTGTTATCGCTAGTATTTTTAGTGTCTTTCTTTTAATTGTGGAAAGCTTGTGAGCCCACCAGGTCGAAGGCAATGAATACGGAGGAAATAAATGTGTTCATGAGGGACAACAACGCAACTGATAAAGCTGTGCATGCCGTTTGTTTGCACAGGATCCCTTCCGCCTTTACTCTGCTCATCGCCAGCCTGGACTATGATAACTTAATCATGCACTGTTTAGGGTTGCACGCAATATGCAGGTAAAAAGCATAGATTTGGTTGCACAGGGAATAAGGTTGATAACGATTGCAGACCGCCATGGCCAATAAATGACAAAAGATATGTGCATGCATGAATGAATGCATGCTTTTAATAAACAGAGATTTAGTAGTTTATGGGATTACAACTACAAGTCTACAAGGTTTGAAATTTTGTAGAAGGTTTGAAAATTTGTACTTTACTGGAATATTGTACTCTTTCACAGTCAAATATTTTATAGTAATTTTATATTTCATCTTTATTAAAAAGGAGTAAATAGTTGTCCCATTCTTGTTAAAAAATAGTAAATAGTTGTCCTATTTTTATTGCCCAAATTCACCTTTGACCCTTGGACTATGAATGAATGAATGAATAGCTTTTAACATCCACTGGACTAAAAATAGCCTATGGGACCACCAGCGTTGCAGTTTTAGTCTTCTGAACTGTCAAGTTATTGACATACTTGTCCTTGATGTCCTTGAAAGCCCACATTCCATAATAAAGTGTTTTTCAGATTCCACTACCCCAGTAGTGCAGAAAATGCACACCTGTTCTTCCCATGTTTCTTTAAACCTTTTCCACTGTGTGGTTTAAGAATAACCCAAAATTTATCTCAGGAAAAATGAGGCCAAAGAATAGAAAAGGGGAGAAAGACTCTGGGCATGCACACATACTAATATCTTTTATTGAACTATGTTTGGTTTAAGAATAACCCAAAATTTATCTCAAAAGAATATTAATTTCACTTTTAACTTCTAAAAATGAAAAGGGAAGAGAGACTTTGGTCTTGCATAGAGTATAATATCTTTTATTTTTTAATTATTGAAATTGTGAAGATCACAATGTGTTCATGGGGCTCTCAATATATAAAGTCAATATTAAATTTTAATAAAGGTTATTATAGATAAAATAAAAAAATAGCAAAATAATTATAAAATTTTAAATTAAAGTTTATTTGGAGGGAAATAAAATGCACGTTATAATTAATTGTGATTTTGAGTGTATTTTTTTATTTGGGTTGTAATTAAAAAATTTAGAAGATATTTATAGTTGATAGGTTTTTTATGTGGGCTTTTGAATGCCTCGAATCTAGATCAAGGAATATGTCTCACACTAATTAAAAAATTAGTATCGAAAAGATAAATGTATTTGCTATCGGATTATTATTTTTGTATTGGTAGAGACAATGACCATCAATTTGAATCCATTGCTTGTTATTGATCATCCAATTTTTGAAAGGTAACCAAGCTCAACGATAAATATCAAAAAACCTTAATCTCTAATTTTTAGGTGTATAGTTTCACAAAAGGTGACATTCTTTGCAAATTTGAGTGGGTGAAGTGAAGATGAATTTTGGCTTTTGAAGTATGTTGTAGATTGATTGGAAACTCCCTCAATGATGCCTACCATGTTGGGTTGATGGAGCACATGGCTTGAATCTAATATTAGTCGTGCAAAGAAACCATTTGCAATGCAGTTTTCCTCATTTGCTTCTGTTTTAGGTAACAGAGAAGATTTTGTGGCATACAGGGTAAGGGTGAGGCATTTTAATCCTCTTCCTCCTTTTAGCTAGAGGAGGCAATTCTTATTCTTCTTCTTATGGTTGATTAGAATCGATCTCCAACACTATTGTTGGTTAAAGGTGTTTAGATCACACTCACCAAAAGAAATTTAATGCCAAAAAAATAAACGTAGATAAAATATCTTTTTTATTGGGTTGGGTTTGCTATCAAAATTAATATTTGTTTGTGATTTTTAGCATTGTTGTGGGGTTTTGCTATGCTATGGCTAGCTCAATTTTTAAGGATTTTTCTTTTTCTAAAAGATCCCAAATGTTTTTTTTTCACTGAAGCTTAGCAATTCCCATAGCGCCATAGGTTTATCTTTGGTCTTTTTTTTAGTTGTAGAATACTCTACTGTGCCTTTAGCATCCACTTACAGATACCATGGTTTTGGAAAGAGATATTCAAAGATAAATTATGCGAGGTGGTGGGCTTTATCTTAATTTTGAAGGAAATACCAAAAGATCAACATCAATGATGTGGAGTGGATACATTTAAACATTCAAGAGACATTATAAACAGTTAAGGAACTTGAGTAGTTTGCCTACTAGAAGCTACAGATCTTTATTAAATCTTGAGTTGGATTTGTTTGTAATAAGTATTGCATTTATTTTTGCAAGGGATTATATAAAAAAAAAGAGTTTGGATTCTAGATTTACATATTAAATAATGGGCTCTATTTTCCTACTTATTTAATTATAACCACCCACCAATTCAAACCAACTTGTCTGGTGGCCATGCCTACTTGTTCATGCTACTTATAACCTACTTTGGTGGTCATTTGTTGACATGGATGGGGATTTGTGTGTTTGTTGATTAATGCAAATTTTCCCAAGTCTTTGACCTTCAAATGTTAGAAAAATTATGACGAAGCTTTTTTCTTACATGAAATGAATGTCTATCTATCCATCCATTTGGGGGTGATAGCTTGTACTAGGGTTGAGTTTGGTCCCAGTCAAATGAAATAACTCCAACCAAAAGGAGTTGAGGAAATAGCTATCCCTATCACTAACAATAGTCTTGGGCAAGCCATGTAGCCTAAATACCTCTATGCAAAATAGATCAACCACAACATACTTATCATCCTTCACACTTCCATCCAAAACATTAGTAGCAAAACTATCATTCACATATTCAACCATGATAAAAAAACTTTCAATCGACAACAATAGAAAAATGAAGTAGAAAGTAGGCATACGAGAAAGAGCATCAACAACTACATTCTTCTTACCCTTCACGTATTCAATGTCAATTAGAAACTTGAAGGTACTTACCAAATTTGTTGTCAATCATTCAAATCATATTAGTCAAGGAAGAATTTCAAGTTGGCATGATCTAAAATTTGGTCACCAACTTCATATGTCATTAATACTTGAAGTGTTATCAAGTAAATCTTGTCATAATAGGCATTGACACTAGATATAGATCATGTTTCATGTTTTTGAATTTAAAAACATTCATTTTCCATCATCCCATCTTTGTCTCTGTCAAATTGGTCTATACAAGTCCTTGCACTGTAAATGGAAAGGATTTATCACTAGCTGCAACCACATCCCTATAAATTTCAAACCTAAAATTGTCAAGTACAAGATCATGTGGTATTGCACCTAGGGCCTTTCTAATACCCAAAATTTTATGTTTTTACATCATGTGTCAAAATAGTAATAACAAAATCCCTTTGAATGTTGAGCTCAAGTTTTGGAAATACAAAGGATGCATCATAAGTATTCCACATATAGTACTCCATTTTATTTGATAAAGATATGCCTACGACCTTTTTAATATCTTGGAGTGGAGGTCAATCATTGGTCTAAAGAGTACCTCCTAAAATTAAATCCTAAAATCTAAGTTGAGTTGGATGCAAAAGTAATTATCTTTTCACGAGGTGGAACCAGTATAGAAGGTGAAACTATACCTTTAATTGACAATCTTGGTTTTGAAATAGGAAAATTTCTAGGGCAATTTGTATGGTCTTTCATTTCAAATCACACGTCTCTAACCAAGAAATCCACATTATTTCCATAAAGTGAAGAGTAGGGGCATGATTATACATTACCATCACTTACCTACTAAGTTTCCATAATAAATATTTCTAATGTCTCTAGAGGATCACTTTTTGTTGTTTCAATAACCTTCAAGTATGTCTTCTATTTTGTGTTCTTGGGATATAGCACACATAGCACAACTAGGATCCCAAACCACTATATAAGAGAAATCATTTTGAACTTGAAACAAAGGAGTTATGTGTCATTTTCCACAAATTATACCCTTCACTTTTCACCATAGTGATTGAATGATGTCTGTTGGCACCTGCAAAATTCTATTCCCGTTTTTCCCTTTTTTCCCCAAAAAATCCAAAGGTCCTATGCAAATTCCATAGCAAATGTTGTCATGTCCCCATATTAAGGCATTGTTTAAATTAAAGATTTAAACCCCGTGTTAAAAGACGATGAAGTTGCTTTTGTAAAATATCAATTCAAATGATAGAAACCATTATATATATATATATATATAATTTAATAAATAATATTAAATAATATTATTATATGAATATTTTAATATAATTAAAATATAATATATTTATATTATTATATTTATAAGTATGGATATGAATATAATAATTGAGTATAAGTATGATCATATAAAATGAATATATTCTATATAATATATATATATAATGATATACAACAGCTGTAGCAAATCAGCGATTATATTCATATATAGCCAAGTATTAAAAGACGTAACTCTCATCAATAGCCAATTTCCATAAGATCATCTAAATAAACGAGTGGAGGAGAAATAATATTAAAAAGAGCTTAGGTGGCGATCAGATAAGACAAACTAAAAGATAAGACAAAGCGGATATAAAGTAAGCGCTTAAACAATGCTAAGAAAGGGCGTCGATTTCCCATAATCGGCCAACAATGATTATTTCCAAATTGACGAGCCTAAGCAATCCGTTGATGAATGATAATTAAAAGTAGAGATTAGTAAAGATAATGAACAATGTCCAAGCCAGCGATTAGTCACGTCCCTTGTAGAAGGTTATGATCGATTGGTAGAAAATAGACAAGGATAGATCATCCAAAGGCATCCAGCATAAAATCCTTACAAAGATCACAGCATAGAAAGCAATTAAGATAAAGGACACCACAACATCAAAGCATAGAATACATCATCCATGAACAGTACTGCTGCTAATAAGTTAGAATACAACAATATATTTACTTCAGCGAATTTGCCATATTCAGTCTTGGACAGCGATCAACAACAAAGGTGAGTTTATTACTTATGATAATGATGCATGTTTAATATGAATCTTACCATGATTAAATGATAGCAGCAAAGGGATCACTTAGATGCATTACAAAGTTATATTATTCAATAATATCATTTATGTATGCATGGAATAAATAGAAATATAATGCTATGATCCTAATCATGATTAAGGCATGAGAATGCCTATATGAGGAATATTATTTCTTAAAAGAAGCATGATAAATATTGCTAAAGGACATTGTCAATAGTATAGAGATCACATATAATCGTGGTAAATAAGAAAGAATAGCATAAAATATGTTCAAATGATAAATTAGCATATAGATGCATATAACATAGAATAAGAATAGGAATCGAATGAAATATAGAGTTAGATACTATTGTAAATGAATGCATAGAATATATTGTAATTACTATCACAAATTGGATAAGCAACATAAAGAATAAGTGTGTATTAGCATAGGATGCATAAGTATATAAATGTATGGAAAGACCATCATAGAATGAGTAAACTGGTAATTAGGGACATAGAATCAAAATGTTCATGGTAAGTAAAAGAAGGAATAGCCTAAGAAACACTAAGTCATAAACATTGCTTATACAACGAATGTTATTCTTACAAGGTAGCAAGTTAGACAATTGTATCATTAATGAGTAAGAACAAGTTCTTAAAAGATAATCATGAAAGATAGGGGATGAAAATTAGGGTTTATGGTTAATCTACCAACACCCATAAGAGTGAGACCAAGCGTAAAGGTGAGCAAATTGGCTTAATCATGGTTAACGCTCGAGTTGGTCAAAAGCACCTTCCGGGCTAAAACAAATAGACCCTTATCTCAAGTTGGTCTAGATACCCCTTTGAGATAAGTGGATAGCCCATTGTCTCATGTTGGTCAAAGGACCCCTCCAGGACAAATGGATAGGCCCTTGTCTCGTGTTGGTCAAGAAGACCCCTCTGGGACAAGTGAATAGGCCTTTGATTCGTGTTGGTCAAGAGTACCCCTCCGGATCAAAGAAATGGAACATTAGGATTCATGACAATATTGATCCCTTATAAGCCCTCTCTCGTTGGGTAAGTGGTTTGATGAACATGTAGACCCAGTATGTCTCTCCCAAGGAAAATCATGAAAAATGTATAATGGACATAGTGAAAAGTATAATGGATATAGATTACGATTATAAGGCTTGATTTAAGATATCTTTGTGGTTAATATAGTGAATAAGAAGAATTGAAATCTAATGTACTCTTTTACAAGTTGAAATTGTTTGCAAGGTTGCGAAAATTTTGGCTTGCTAGAAGGGGACATTACAAATGTCACCATTGGATAGAGAATTGAATTCTAAGCAACTTTTCCTTTTGAACCATGTCAAAATTCCTTAAAATGAAGAAGTTGTCCTTGGTCAAAGTTTGGTCTTTATGTGTTTTGCCTTGGTCAAAGTGGTTAAGTCTTGTTCCCTTTTGTCCCTTGGAAAATTTTTCAAATTTTGCCTTATTGTCGGCAAATCGGCAAAATCCCTAACCTATGAACTTGTTCGTAAGTTCCTTTTTCTGTCAGTTCACTGATAATGGTATTTGTCAATAGAGAAGAAAGAGGAAACAACATAAGGCTTTGTCAGCGAAAGTGGAGGTTCCCGAAGCTCCAAGTTCGCCGACTGGAGGTTTTCCTGACAAGGAATTCACTGACACAGGGGGAAAGTGGTGAAAAGGTGTCAAGTTCAAAGGGGTGCATTTTTGCCAATAAAGCAAATAGGAGAGACCAAAATGAGAGTTAAGAAAAACTCATTTTTGTCGACAAGGAAGAAAGTGAGAAAATGGTTAAGGCGGGGAGCTTTGTCGAGGAATTGGCAAAATCCCTAATTTTGTAAAGTTTGCCTTTTGAGACTTTTGCCGATAGGCCGATAAAGAGGGATGAGTTTGGCAAATGGTTGATTTGCTGATAAGGCCGGCCAAGTTTGAAAATGCTGACTTTTGTCGATAAGGCAAATAATGAAGGTGAAAAGATGGAGTTCAGCAAAATGGGTTTTTGCCAATAAACAGAAAAGGTCGGTAAAGGAGTAGGTTCGACAAAAGTGAGTATTGTCGATAAAGGCAGAAACAGGTGCAAAGGGCAGCAGGTTTAGAAAGGCCAACTTTTTCCAACTAAGTAGTGGCAAAGGAAAAAATAGAGTTTGGCAAATTGAAGATTTACCGACAAAAAGGGGAAAATGCCAAGTTCGTGAAAGGTGAGTATTGTCGATAGAGGCAAGAGAAAGAACATGTAGAGGTAAGTCCCCTCTGGAAGACTTTTGCTGATAAATCAAAAATGAAATGTAGAACCAAACGTAAAGCATGGATTTGTAAAGTATAAAGGCTTTAAAATTTTTAAGTGTTGCAAAAGCTTTACAAACACTATTGGCGGGCTTTTATTTAAAAATACTTTTCTTCCCCCTTTGTCGTCATGAAAGCGTGAGGTTGTAGAAATACAAATGTCAGGTGATCGCTGAAATAGTGTTTGCCATCAATGCATGGGTACAAAATTTAATATGGAGATGGTGTGTTTCAGCATCCATACTTTTTGCAGATCCTCTCAAGGACGCAAGATCAGTTTGCATAGCATGGGCACCCAAGAAGTCTGTTGAGTCTTCTGACTGTGGTCGTGGACCTACATTCAATGCAGCGTGGGCTGCTTGTTGACCAGTCTTTCCAACATCCATGACCAGGTGGCTATATATACATGAAATGATGACATTCTTAGGGTTGTTCTCTAAGCCAATTGTCTAGTCTGGGATTGCCTAAAGAGTTTCTCTGGCATCAACACATGATCCGTCTGGTTTGTTAGTGAAGGGATTTATTCAGCATAGAGTAGGAAAATTATGTAATGTAGATTTGAATGTAATGGTATGTCTCCATGAGAGTTTGTGTTGATTTTGGTAAATATATAATCGTAGTTGTATATTTCCCCTTGCCACATTTGCTGGTATGATTGTAACAGAGGTTTGGAGATGTTTGACAGCATCTAAGTTAATACAAGGCTTTGTATTTGCCATTTCTATGTTGTATATAAATCATTGTAGTTCTCTTTTGAATCATTAAGTATGTCCATTGTATGAATATCTATCTAAAAGTCATATATGTAAATGTATACCTAGTTATGTTGATCCTTTGTTGCGTCTTTCCTTTCCTCCTTGCAGTCTATGACTCTGTTGCTGAATAAAGTAGGCACCGGTCCATATTGGAGAGGGATCCAACATTTATATAAATCAAACAAATCTTTCACCTATGGTTTAGGGAAAAAACCATCTTTCCTGTGCATGTACATTCGCACAGTTTAATCAGCTTAATGAGAGGCCTTTGCAGCCAATTGTCTTGATCTAGTGAGAGCTTTGGGATCAAGTGTACAATTGGGTATGGTTGTGTATGTTTATTAGTATTTCATTTCATGCCTCTAGGAATATCCCTCCTAGATCTAGTTGAGCCTGAAGTGCAGAGGATTTTACCCACTCCTGTAGTTGGCCAAAATTCCCCTTTACTTGTTGATAAACCTCTTCCTTTCACCTTGACGAAAATCTCTAGCCTGGGTGTTTTTGGAATTTTTTAGAGTTTTGGGTTGCAAATATTTTGAGAACCAACAATGTCTATGTGAGCTTACCTTTTTGTGACTTGCATGGGCTAGTGTACCTAGTTGATCAGAGCTCTAAATCTCTATCAACTAGCACTTGCCTTCTTTCTAGAGCGCAAGTTTGGATTTTATTTTATCCCTTTTTGTAGTATGTTCCCATCTTGAATGGTTGCTTTGTAATGACATGGTGTTAGACTGGTGCAACAAATTTTTACTACTATCTTCCTTAGTTTTTGAAGTGTAATCCAATGAGTGATCAAAGTGTTTACCTTCGATTATTGAGTTAGAAATTTTTGAAAGATTTGTAGTTGTTGTCTCTCAGATTTGCACCCTTGCTAAGTAGTAAAACTTGGCAATCTGGAGAAACATGGGATCTTTCCAGGTTTGTGGGTCACCTATGATGGAAAGAACCTCCGGAGAAGGCCGGCTTCCTAGCTGGTAATCACCTAAAATCTACTGGATTGCAGAGGAAAAAGGAGAAGGAGCACCTTTTTTAAAAATGAAAGATAAAACTGGAAAACTTAAAAATAAGGGTGATGCACCAGGTTGAATAAAAGAACCCTCACAAAACTGAGAAAATGCATGAAATGACTAGATAAAACCAATAAACATACACAGATCAAGTTGATTTTAACAGAGGCAAGGAGCAAGAGATGATTAGAAGGAATTAAACATTCACAAACACATCATTCTTAGATCACATAGAGTCAAAATAGCATGAAGAGGTAAAATAACCAGCATGTATTTAATTAGAAGGCAAGGTTATAGTAGAGGAAATCTCTGTTTGGAATCAGAAGCATAGATTACTAAATCTTCCAACCCTTTTTTACATCTCATGTTTATGCATATATAGCATTTTGCATTTGACGTAAGTCGGTTACAATCAATTTTCCCATGGGCTATGTCAGAAAATATCATCGCTAGAAGGGACGTCCACTTGCAAGAAGTTATGGCGTGGAAAACAGGAACAGAGCAGATGAGAGATATTTCTGGTCATCAATGCGAAAAGCTAAGTTGCTTGATTTGCAACAATGAATGCTACAAATATCTGGAAAGGGTAGGTGAGGAATCAGATTTGTATTACACACAAGCAGGATGTAAACCCTTGAACAAAGTTTTACGGCATTATAGATTCCTGCGTCCTCTAAATCCGGCATCTAATCACTTGAATTTGCTGAATGATCAGGCCCTGCATCTGATACAATCAGCCCCTGAATTCCTTGTTTGAAACTACAAATTTTGAAAGCATGCCGTCAAATTTATCTTTACCACCGCTGGAAACCGTCGCTTGTATGCATACAAACATACAAAATGGATGCAATTTGAAATTTTATGATGACATCATCATCATACAGGACTTGGGCGAAGAAAAGGCCTGGATGACATCAGCATGCTATCGGGTCCTGTCAAAGTCCATATTATGCACTTATGCGACTTCTTCACTTTTTGCATTTTGCATATCAAATTGCTTTACACGTCTTTGAATCTCCCTTTGTATATGCTTTTGTATGTGCAATTGTATATACACTACAATGGCCAACATACAAAAGCAGGCCTTTACTTTTGTATCACCTTTTGCATATATCCCCTTGAATCGGCCTTGACATGTGGCACTATCTGATTGGCCGATGAGCTAAACCTGGGACCCATCGCCAAACATTTACATCATTACCATCCATCGGAGAGACCTCAAACTGAGCCACCAATAAGGCCTGTCTCGCCAAAAATCCTTTGTATGTGACTTTGTATATGTGATTGTATATGAGATACAATCGCATGTGCATACAATTGCGAAACTCAAAGGATTATCAACCAGAATGGAACTTTAGAACAGGTCTAGCCTTGTATCCTTATTTTTTTGCATATTGGCATATACATGCACTTCAACATACAACTGCGGACCCCACCACTGAGTTAGCCAAATTTAATTTCCCAGTCGGGTCCGCATTGTATATCCCTATTGTATCTAACCTTTGTATATGCAATTGTATATAGGATTGTATATGGGATGATACAATCGCATATACATACAATAGGTGGACCCCAACTCGAAATCTACCACATTTCATTCTTCATTCGCATCCGGATTGTATGTATTCCCCTTTGCATCACCTTTTGTATATCGCATATACAATGCGAATATACAAACAAAACTACATACAATCGCTTGTACATACAAACAATGCATCTGACCTTTGCATGTGACTCTATATATGACCTTGTATATGCTTTTGTATATGTAATTGTATATGAGATACAATTGCCCGATATACAAAAGCGGACCTTTACCTTTTGTATAACCTCCTGTATATTGCATTGTATATGCAATTGTATGTGCAATATACAAACAGAGATACATACAACATAACCTCAAAATGAACCCGATATAAGTAACATTGTACATGACCAAGATACAAGGAAAAAATGTATCTAAGATGCAATTCGACCAAATGATAGAAAACCCCAAAACAAGGATGACGTCATCATCATATACATGAAAAATGGCTAAGTATAAAACTAAGAAATCTCTGCGATAGAAAACAATTGGAGACAAAAGATTTCTGGGTTTTCTTCAAGGACTCTCCAAGCGAGATTTTGGGATTTTTGGCAAGGTAGAGCATGGTTAATTGAAGGATCTACACTTTGTAGGGTCATTTTCTAAAGAATATTCAAGGAATATACAAGGTGAAACTATTTAACTCTGGACAAAGGAAAATAGGTCAATAGTAGCAACACCCAAATTCTTAAAATGAAGATTATTAATGGAACGAGAGTCAATTGAACCATCCTTCACAAATTTGTGCCCATCAACATTGCTACTTTGTAAACTAATCTCACATGGCAATTGTTCCACCTTTTCAAGGTTTAAAATCTTGAAAAATGTTTCTTAGACATTTCTAGACATCACTGCAGTATCTCTTTTGAATATTTGATATTATCATGCAACATGCAATGCTAATTTTTTATTGTGTTCATTGAGAAAAACACCTCCTTGGCATGGGAGCTCATTGATATCATTGCTAGCATCAAGAGTAGGAGCATTAAGCTTCTTCAGTTCATGTTGTAAATCTCACATATCATCCTTTTGATTATTATCACATAACTCTTTCACCCTAATACTTCTTCCCAAGTATTTCCAAGAAACTATCAAAAGTTATCATAGCTCTAAAATATTTTGATTTTCCTTGATACTTCATAAGGAGTGTGCCTAACTCCTTTGCAATCACTATCTTAGAATATGATTTTTCACTCTTTTGTAAAAACATGGGCCTAATAGATTTTTGAATTGGACCTATTTAACTAATAATTTGTCAGTATGCGAAGTTGAGCTTCCCTCTCTATGATGTTCTAATTAGATCTAAATTTTGCATGTTACTATGAAGTTGCAACATTTGTGCCAATAGCTTGGTCATTCAATCTTGGCCTCTCTGAATCCCCTTCAACTTATCTTAAAAAAGGCATTCCCTTTCCTCTTTTGTTAGAGTTCTCCCTTTTCTTTTCATGATTTAGGTTGGCAAGAAATTAGCTCTAATACCATTGTATTGAACTTCTTCAATTTTATATAAATTATACACCACTTTTTTATCACCAAGATCCCATAAAGGCAAGGTGAGAGCATACGATGAGTGAATAATAATTTTTTTATATATTTTATTTCTCAAATAATGATGCTAGAAAGAGTAATAAATTACATAACAATGTAAATCCTTCATAATCACGCTGGAGTTGAATCTTATTATTTAAATTATGTTGGAATACATCATTTAAATATAAACAACATATAAATATGTTGGTATAAGATAAATCTGATCTAATGTTGTATGTTTTTGCTCCACTCCACAAATTACTTGTTGATAAAGAAAAGAAAATACATTCAACACAAATGTAATCCCTAAATAAGATTTCCCATAAGAAACCGAAAGGGGTTTTGTCCTTTGATCTTTGATTCCAAGGATTTTTGTCTTTGAATCAATAGATGAGTATAGTGCCTAGCTAATATGAAAAATATGAGAAAATTAAGCAATAAGAATAGGCATCCCAGCATCCAATTTATAGCTAACTTGGGCGTCCAAATCCATGAAAGATTCCAATGCCCCAAAACAAGCTAAGTTAATTTATCTAGAAAAATAGAAAATGCTTTCTTCATGCATGCATGGCCTTTTCATTCATACATGGATCCATTTATTTTCTTGCATGCATTACTTTTCATGAATTCATTGATTTTCCAACAATGCTTTTGCGATTTTCTCCATGTCCACAACTAACTTCCTCTCATCATGATTTTTCTATAATGGAAACTCTTTACACACCTTATAAGTTGTCATAGTTGCATTTAGGAACTTTCATGACACTAAGTGGGTCTTATAATTGCCAAAATTCAAACAACAAGTGACATATAGTACCACTTCAATAAATCCAACCCCCTTCAAGAGATGCAAATTGATTAATTATATTTATTTTCTTATAGTCCACCAAATTCACCCAAATAATAAATTATGATCCCCTTAACAAGATATTTGGAGAACATGAGAAACGATAATATGATGGAGAGCTCAGGTGCCGAGAGGGTTTCCACACTTAGGGCTTGGCCCTAAGGTGTTGGTCTGCCTGCGTCTAAGATTTTTTAAGCTGGTTTTAGCTGCGTGGGGGATTGTCTTTGGTTAGTAAGATGGGCATTTGGAGTTTTTTGTGTTGGGTTTTCCTTTGGGGGCTTTTGTTGCGGGTTGTGCCAAGGGCTGGCTATGTATTGTATGGCACTATGTTAGTGGTATTTGCTTAGTTTTTTCTATTTTTTTTTCCCTTAGATTGTTGTGTGGAGGGGTTTTTGGCGGTGGAAGTTCCCTAATATTCTTGGATCAATTTTGCTTTAGTGTTCGGGGGGTTTTGGGATTGAGGATCCCTTTTTTGAGCCTTTGCTTTTTTCTTCTCTCGGATAGGGTTTTGAGATGGAGAAAGGCGGTGTCATCCCATCTTTGGAGATCTCCAAAGACATGGTTATGACGGATTTGTCTCCCTCTTTACATGCAAGGTCTTTGGAGTACCTAGAGAAGTTGTCAGTTGGTGCAGGCTCTACATCTGGGAGTGGATTACCTAGACTCAAAAAAGTTAATGGTTGTCTGGAGAGAAGTCAAGAGCGCCCTGTCTTGATGATCCAACTGGACTTGGTCTCGGAGGATGTGGGGTACCTAAGTAATCATGCCCTTATTTGTAAGTTTGTGGGTCTTTGCCTTTCATTGCCAGCTCTGGAATCTTGGACTCGGAGGGTTTGGAACCCCGAAGGAGATATGGAGTTAATGATGGCTGTGAACAATTACTTTTTGGTTGTGTTTTCATGCGTGGCGGACAGAAATAAGGCGTTTGAAGGTGGTCCTTATTTCTTCAATCAGGTTGGGATTTTCATCAAACCATGGCATGTGGGGTTCAACTCAGTTGAAGAGCTCCCTACAAAGGTCCCCGTTTGGGTTCATCTTCCTAGGCTTCCACTCGAGTTTTGGAGGACCAACATTCTCATATGATTGCTCTTGTGCTTGGCAAGTCGTTCGGCTCAGCTCAGCAAACTCTAGACCAAAAGGTAATTTCTTATGCCCATATTTGCATGGAAATTGATTTAAATAACCCTTTTCCAAACTCTATGGAAATTTGTCTTGGATCCTCTTCTTTGATCCAATAGCTCGACTACGAAACTCTTCCTTTTCGATGTCAATTTTTTCATGAGTATAGGCATCTGCAAAGGAAATGCCCTCGGCTTTCTTAGGCATCGACTATAGCTAATGTCTCCTCTGATTCTGGCCCTAAGAAGGATAAAGGGAAGCCTCCTCTAGTTGATGGGGCTATCGATAAAGAAGGATTTATTCCGGTTAAGCCCCGTAATAGGGGGAGAGGTCTGAAGAGAACCCTCAAGGATAGGCAAAATGAAGAGGTCTTTAATCAATTTGATGCTCTTGGGGACTTAGTTCAGGAGGTGGGAGTCCTAGTGGAGCTGTCGTATGAGGTTCTGTGGGAGCAGCCTTGCTAGAAGACAATGAAATGTATACTTAGGATTTGCCTATGGTGATTATGCAGGAGCGTCCACTAGCTATAGAATCTTCCCCTCGACTACTGATTGGTCCAGATTCAGAAGGGACTTTACTTATAAAAGATGTGGGTGATTCAACTGTTCCAATTCCTTCATAGGTGAAGGAGGCTTTAGACTTGGGTAAAGGCAGTGGATTCGTGCGTACCTTTGGTCTTCAGCCAAAGACCCTTAAAAAGGGGCCCTCGAAGAAATTGACCAAGGTGGGCTGCAAGAACGACCACAAGAAGGTTAAACTACTTGGGGAGAATCTTGTGGATGCTGGGTTCGTGAAGACCATTGACTCTCATTTCTCCCAGCCTCATAAATGATAGTTATTTCATGGAATGTAAGGGGTATGAATAGCATCCCTAGACAAAAGGCTATTTGTGAGATGATTGATACTCATTCTCCTAATATTATCTTTCTTCAGGAAACTAAGTTGATTGTGGATGGGTTGTTGAACAGAGCTCCTAGTATCTAGACGTGTGGTTTGTGTTAGTGTGTAGGGGCTCATGGAAGTTCTGGTGGTGTAGCCTATTTTGGAATCTGAGGAAGGTTGTTCCTCTTTGGTGGATCGCGAGCCACTCTTCTATTTCTGTGGCTGCCTGTAGCTTAGACTCTGGTGAAATATGTATTTTCACTAATGTTTATGCTCCTTCTGATCTCCTGGGTAAATCGCATCTTTGGTCTCATGTTCAGTATATTCGGTCACTTACTCCCCTGCTTCCCTAGATTGTCGCAGGTGACTTCAACGTTGTTACTTGCTTGGAAGAAAAAAGAGGTGGCACTGCTAGGCTTGACCCTTCTACTTATCTCCTAAAGGATAACATGGAGCATTTACATTTGATTGATGTGAAGCCAAGTAATGGTATCTTCACTTGGAGCAACAGAAGATGTGGTGAAGGTACTATTTCTAAGCGCCTGGATAGATTCTTAGCCTCATGTTATTGGATTGGGGATAGGTGGAATACCACCTTAGAGATTTTAGACTAGAAGGGCTCAGACCACTGGCTAATTAAATTTTTAGCAGTTCCCTTCAGTGCTTTGAGGAACCCTTCTTTTAAGTTTCAACTCATGTGGTTGAGAGACCCATCTCTCTAAGACTTAATGAGTGATTGGTGGCACAAGGGGAGGCCTGCTCATGGCGGGGCTATGTATTCTTTTGCCAAAAGACTTCAGTATGTGAAATACAGGCTCAAGAAGTGGAATAGGCAGTGCTGTGGCAATCTGCACCACAATAAAATGATAGCTCAGGCTCGTTTGGACATCATCACTCGCCAAATCTGGGATCAAGGTCTTACTGAAGATTTGAGTCGGGAGGAGACTATAGTTGCTAAGGCCTTGCAGGAATGGCAGTTGCGGGAGGAGATTTTCTAGAAGCAAAAATCATGTATTGACTAGCTTCAAGAAGGATATAAAAATATTGCATTTCTTCACAACTCAGTTAAAGCTAGAAGGAATGGTAATCTTATTACCTCTCTTGTTTCTCTAGAGGGAACTCATCTCTCTTCACTGGGTGAGATTTATGGTGAGGCATCCTGGTTGTTTTCAGCTCTATTTATGGAAGACTCTCCTCCTGTTAGAGAAGATGAAATGTGTATTCTTGATTGTATTCCCTTGTTGGTTTCTAATGAGATGAATGCAAACCTCATGCTTCCCATCTCACTACGGGAATTGGAGATGGTGGTGTCCCAAATGAAGAAAGGTAAATCTCAGGGCCCTGATGGGTTTCCTATAGAATTCTTTCAAGAGTTTTGGGAAGTTACCAAGTTGGATCTCTAAGAGGCGGTGTAGGAGTCGCAAGGAAATAAGCAAATGTTAAGGGCCTTGAATTCTACTTTTTTGGCTCCTATCCCTAAAAAGGAAGGTGCTAATTATCTGGACCAATTTAGGCCCATCACTCTCTGCAATGTGATCTACAAAATTATTACCAAATTGATTGCAGAAAGGCTTAAGCCTTGGCTTAGCTCGTTGATTTAAAAAGAACAAGGGGGATTTGTTGTTGGTAGAAAAATTCTATATGGGGTTGTGATAGCTACTGAGGTCATTCATTCCATGGCGAATTCTAAGGAAAAAGCCATGTTCATCAAGCTTGATATGGCAAAAGCTTATGATAGGGTCAAATGGCTCTTCTTATAGAAAGTTCTTCTGGCTTTTGGGTTTGGTAGGGAGTGGGTGGATTGGGTGATGAGTTGTGTGACCTCTACTTCCTTTTCAATTCTTATCAATGGGGAGCCTTCTGAGTTATTCAGAGCATCCAGAGGCCTCTGTCAAGGGGATCCCTTATCTCCTTATCTGTTCATTATTATGGCAGAAGGACTAGGTAGATTTCTCAAGTCTCGAGTTAGTCAAGGGTTGATTCAGGGATGGAATTTGGGTAATAATCTGCCTCCTCACTCTCATCTTCAGTTTGTGGATGATACTGCCTTGATGGGCTTGGCCAGAATTAATGAAGCTGTGAGTTTAAGGAAAGCTTTGGATACCTATTTGACTGTCTGTGGACAAAAGATTAATGAAAAGAAGTCTTCTATCTTCTTCATCAATACCCCTCGACTTATTCAAAGCAGGATTGCTCAGATTCTTCGCTTTCAGATTGGTTCTCTTCCTTTGAAGTATCTCAGGATTCCCATTGTTATGGGGTCCAAATCCAAGGAGATATGGTAGGAGATTCTGGATAAGTTCCATAGGAGGGTTAGTCATTGGACTTATAGATGGCTCTCGTCGGCTGAGCGGGTGACACTGTTGAAGTCAGTGGTTCAAGCCCTCCCTATTCACAGGTGCTTTGTGCAAGTTGCTCCCTCAAGTTTTATTAAGGAGTTTGATGCCCTTGCCTACAAATTTATTTGGACAGGCAATTTATCTTTTTCAAGTGGAGTTTGGTCAAGTGGGAATCTGTTTGTAGGCTGAAGCAGGAGGGAGGCCTTGGGATGAAGCCTGTAGGATTGAATGGTCAAGTCTTAGCTACCAAATTGTATTGGAGATGGTGCACTTGCCAGGATCAAGTTTCGGCTCGAATTCTCACTCACAAGTATCTTCGGGGGGTGGATCCCTCTGATGTGCCCTAATATAGCCTTTTGGGGAAGGGATCTATGATTTGGGATACCCTCAAAAGAGGGGCAAATATTATCAAGGATGGCCCTTTTTGGATTTGTAATGGTGGCTCTGAGGCTCTTTTCTGGTATGATTCTTGGGATGGTCATCCCCCTATGGTCACTGTGTTCCCTCATTTGCTTACCCTCTGCAATAGTTTTCTTGAAGCTAGGTGGAGCAGGGTGGCGGACTTTAAGACTATTCAGGTGATAGGTCAGGTGGAGCTAATGCGGTGGAAGGAACCTCATGAGTGGCCACCGTGTGGTAGTGAGGAGGATCGTCAAGATCTTGCTAGCATTTTGGCTGGGAGAATGTGTAACTCTCTCAAAGGGAGGGATGTCCTAGCGTGGGGCCCTGATCTGAAAGGAAAATTCTCAGTTGCCTCAGGTTACTTGGAGTTGGACAAAAAGTTGTATGGGCAGGTTGGTGTTCCTTGGTGGAAAAAGTTTTGGAATACATTCTCTTGGCCCAAGTGTAATTTCTTTGATTGGCTAGTTGTTCAAAAGAGGTGCCTTACTTGGGAGAATTTGAGGAAGAGAGGCTTCCAGGGCCCTTCCACCTGTGTGCTTTGCCACAACAGCGAAGAATGTGTCTCTCATATCTTCTTCCAGTGCCCTTTCTCTCGGGACCTTTGGCACCTTTGGTGGAGGGTGTGGAATCATGCTTGCGTTCATGCCACTTCCTTGGTTGACTTCTGGGAAAGTTTGGGTAGGCCTCCAGCTTAGACCTCTTTTCTCTAGATTGTTTGGTCTATTGGGCCTACTTTTATTATATGGCACCTTTGGTTAGAAAGGAATAGGAGGATTTTTCAGGATGTGAGGCTGGGGGTGGTTCAGTTATGGCAAAAGATTTGTAGTAGAATCCATGAGACTACTTCAGCAAAATGTGATGTCTCAGTCAATGTGGATCCTAATGACTTGGCTATTATTAGGAACCTGAATTTGGTTGACAGTGGTATGGGTTTCTTTGCTGGCAGATGGCCTCAGCAGGCCAAGCAGCAGCTTTAGCGGGAATGTTAGTGGACCCTCCTCCTCAAGGAATTTTGAAGGTTAATACTGATGGGTCTTGTTAGTGTAAGTTTTTTATTCCTTTTCATAAGGTTTTTCCTACCCATATTATTAAGCTTGCTTAGGTTAATAAAGTGAGTTTAATTAGGTGAGTAGGTTATGAGGTGTCACCTTCCTACAAGTGAGCATCCATTAGCTATCTTGGGAAGATGTTTTTGCTATCTTTAGTCTGATAGATGGTTGTTGTTTATTGGTTGGTGTTGCCACCTCCACCCCTCTCTCTAGTCTATTTAAGCTCACTACCTAGCTTGTATTTTGTAATTTTTTTACTATTGTTTTCTATTTTTTGAGCAATCTATTGAGACTATTTTGATATGATCTCTTTTGCAATCTTCTCTTTGTGCTTGCCTTTAGCTTTCTAGATTTTGGGTTGTGATTTCATAACAAAATCTAACAGGTCTTTTAGAGCGAATCTTGGTCATGCGGGGATTGGGGGGTTGGCAGAGATAGTGTGGGGGACGTTGTGTTTTTCTTCTCCACTTATAAAGGGTTCCATACTAATAATTTTATGTCCAAGCCCTTTCTATTCTTAGTGCTGTTGAGAGGCCCTGCACCCTTTATTGGAAAAAAATCATCTGTGAATCTAATTCATAGATTGTGGTAGATATGCTACTAGAGCAGAGGGTGGATGGAGCTAATTGGTAGTTGGCCATTGTGGTTAAGCATATATTGGAGTTGTGTTGCTCTTTGGAGTATGTTTCCTTTCACCATATTCCTCGTAAGTGGAATAGAGTGGCGGATTGTTTAGCCAAGTGGGCTTCAGAGCACCTGGGGAGATGGGATGTTGGGGATTGGGATCTTCTGTCACTAGAGTATTATTGAAGACAGAGATAGATAGGTGGCTTTCCTAGGGTTCTTCGTGGATCTCTTGTTGTTTCTTTATGGGCCTGTGGCCTTTTGCTTTGTATTCTTTCTTTGCTGATTAATAAATTTTTAGCCCCTCTTTAAAAAAAATATGATATTTGGAGAACATGGTTTTAAACACTATATGTGAGTTTTGAACACCTAATACATATGAAATAACCCTTCTTATTATAGAATATTTCCCTTGCACATTGGGAAACATTGAAATAGGCCCATGGGTTCTCATGTGATGAATTAATAAAAAGGGGACAAGAAAACATTAATTGGATACAAGGAATTGTCAAAAGAGGGGGAAATAGTACATAAAAAGAAAATTTAATCTAAGCATGTAAGCATATAAGTATCTAATCATGTAATCATATGAGCAAGTATAACAATGACTGAATTTAAGAATGCATTATGGAAGCGCATGGGCTAGAGATGGTATCAATGAATAATAATTTTGCTCCTAACATTGGTAAAGGATGGTGGTGTGACCCTCACTGGATAGAAACACCCACGTAGGGATGATGACATTATGCATAATGCCATTGAATGTGATAAAGAGGGAAGTGGTTAGTGCAATGCCCCCAAATGTGATAGAAAGGGGAGCACTTAGTGCAGTGAACTCTCAAATGTAATAGAAAAAGGGAGTACCTAGCATAATGCCCCCAAATGTAGTATAAAGGGGAACACCTAGCACAATGCCCCCAAATGTAAGTTATAAAGGGGAACACCTAGCACAATGCCCCCAAATGTACTAGAAAGGGAAGCACTTAGCGTAATGTCCTCAAATGTAATAGAAAGGGGAGCTCCTAGAGCAATGCCCTTTGATGTAATATAAAGGGAAGAGCTTAGTATAGTGTCTCCATATTTGATTAAATGGATCAAGTGAGCACAATAGCGTATATATGTAAATGTGAAATCTTGTATCAAATAAGAGGCCCCCATGTGGGCAAGGTAATGTGATAAGGTGCAATAATGTGTAAAAGAGGGAGGCTCGATATCCCTTATGTCAAAAGATATGGTAATTATAGAATGAACATAAAGGGGGATGCATGATGTTCCCATGTGTAAAGATATGGCAACAATGACCCAAATCTAAAGGAGCGATGCATGATATCCCCAATGAGTAACTCAAAAAATGTATCAATGTAACTCATGGTATAGTATTTTAATAAACTAGTATAGGTCTAAATAGCCTAATAAAATATGTGATAACTAATAATGTGAATCACATTGATAGATAAGCATGAAAATATAAATAATTGATATGTAATGACATGATTGTCAAAGCACATGTATAGCTAAATAACCCTAGATGGGAAGAATAGCTCAATGAAGCTCATGAAATAGAGGAGTATGAAAAGATGATAATCAATGAATAACAACCCCATCACCTATAATGGTCAACAACAATATCGTTTCAAGTGCATAATGTTAATTGAGTCTTTCACTGATTTTCTATTAAGAATGGAAAGGCCAAATGTATTGATGCCATACCGGGAAGTAATGATGAACACATTGATCCAATTAGGTTGAATCTTGCCTTTTAATTCCTTCTTATTGTTTAGATTATTTAGATTCACGTGAAGGACCAAGTCTCCAATTTGAAAGTCCCATTGAATAATTCCTTTGTTATGTCTTTCTTAATTGTCTCTAATATAAATGTAGTGTAAGTTATATAATGCATTCACTCATCTCTCATCAAGGGTTTTGAGCTCTTGTAAATGGTGTTCTCAATATGTATAGTCATTAATAATATCATGAAGGGAAACGCATAATGATGGAATCTCAAGCTCAAGAGGCATTATGTCCTCCATACCATAAGCTGAAGAATAAAGTGTAAACCCAATAGGAGTGTGTGTACTTGTATGATATGCCTATATTGCAGTAACAAGTTGTGTATGCAAACTAGTACCATGTTTGTTGACCATCTTTCTCAAGATTTATTTAATTATTTTATTAGTGGTCTCAACTTGTCCATTATTGTGTGGTAAATATGGCATTAAAATTTTCTGTTGTATATGAAAGTGTTACAATGATGTACTATTAATTGCCACACTAGCGGATGACAAATTGAATTTAGAAATAAGATTATCCATTATGAAATTATAGATATCGGTAGTCATAGTGGATTTCAATGGTGTTACTTCAACCCATTTCATGAAATAGTCTATTGCAATAATAATAAATGTATGCCCTTTATAAGAAATCACAACAATCTTACCTACCAAATTGAGCCCCCATGTAGCGAATGGTCATGGTGATGTGTAGGGGCAAAACTCATGGCAGACACATGTAAATTGCTATTTTTTGCATATAGTACATTTTTTGACAAAAATCATGTGAATCATTTTTTGTTTTACTCCAATAATAGCCCATCCATAAGATCTTTTACACTAACATGCCCCCTCATATGCCCCCATGGGCCTCCTTAAAGGAAATGTCCTTTTTCACATCATTAAGGCATCAAAGAAATAAACCATTAAATAACCATCAACAACGTATCCCTGCACTCAAAAGATATTTAGATGTCAAATTTTTAATGCAAATCCAAGTATTCTTACAACATTGGGGTGGAAATGACTTTGAATCTAGATAAACATAAATATCATGGAACAAGTCTTTAGTTGAGAGTGAAAGAACCATGCAAGAAATATCGTGAATAGTGGATTTATTTGATCTATGTATAACCAAAGTGAATTGATTTCTATCATCTTCCATGTTCATCAAGGAAGCATCACTAACCAAAGCATCAACACATCAATTGTCTTTTTGTGAGATAACATCAATAGTGTGTGAATCAAAAGGGTAAAAGTTCAAACCTGTGTCACATTTTCAACCAACTAAATAGTTTCTATAGAAACGGTTTCGCTCTAAACAGTTCTGCTTGGAACCATGTAGCACCTATGGGGCATTGTGTGGCATAAAGAGTTTCGCCCGGAACCTTTTCACCTAAATTTTTTAAATCTTTAAAATATGATTTTGAATTTAAATATAGTATTTATTTGCATAGAAGGTTCTGGGTGAGAGAGTTTTGCTCAAAATTATTTCAGGCAATACTGTCTCGCCCGAAACTGTCTATGTGGCATCCCATGTGGCAGGCAAGCCCCCCATTTTTAAAAAATGAATAAAACTTCATGTTTACTCTAAATTTCTTCTGTCAAAACATATTTTTACAAAAAATGACCGAATACCCATTGTAGTGCTTGGAGTGCAGATTCTAGAAATATTTTTTTGTCAAATTTTGATTATTTTGATTATATATTTTTTTAATTTATTGTAAGTAGGTTATTATAACAAACATGAAGCAAAATAGAAATTACAAATAAATTGGTAAAATATATTTTAAAAATTTGAAAAATATGCGACACACTGGAGGAGAGAGTCTTCTCCAAGAGGGTATTTTTTGTTTACGAAAAAAAAAGTACAAAAGTTGACGTCCCATGAAAACTATAACGTTCTGATTAAATTTGACTTTAAAAAATTATTAAAAAAAAAAATTATTAATTTTTTTTCATGCACTAGATATTTGAGTTGTCTAATTAGGAAAAAAATTAAATAAAAAAATTAGTTTTGCTATATTTTTCTTGATGTCCCATCAACATCACTTTTTAAAAAAATCAGCAATTAAAATTCATCAATTAAATTCAAAAAAAATCTGACTAATTATTAATTTTTTTTTTTAATTACAAACATAAACTACACTAAAATTGCTACATTTCATTAGTTTATGTCATTTTAAAATTCTAAACTTTAATATGACTTTTTTGTCGTTTAAGTTTAAAAATTATTTGTGCTGGTTGTTTCCTTTATAAAAGTGTGACACAGTACTGAACTTTTACCCAAAAGACACGAGTAGTTGCAAGGATAGCTCATGATAATGTGTTGATTTTGCTTCCTTACTTTTTAATCTCCTATTATTTTTCTATGTGAGGCCCACTTTTGAGCGACAGGGTTAGTTGTACTATTAGACCTAATTGTATTGCTACACTCACACTTAGGTCATAATATATGATATTGTGACCATATTCATTAGATGATATTATATTGTTGTGGATCTAATTATAAGGTAGTTGTGTATGATTTGAGTAGGCATAGAAGATGGCCACCTTATTTCAGATTGATTGGATATCACTCAAATGTGCTCGGAAATGATCCTTAGAGAATTCTTGAGAGGCCACCTTTGTTAGACTTCTTAATTCAATTTGATAGACTTATTATATTTGGTTTTCTATGTTGACATTGGATATTATTTGCAATCCAATTCATTAGACATTTGATAGATGTTATGATGTGTTAAGAGTAGAGAGATATATTTGTTATGTTGATGATGATTTATTTATACTGGCTTAGATTTTATTCTGCACTATAAAAGAAGTGAATGTCTTGAATTACATGATGCAATTGAATTAAAAAATGAGCTATTTTGAGTAAATGGATTAGCATATTGAATTATGATTTGCATGATCAGGACTATGTTGATTTGAAAGAGAATTGATTTGAAAATATAGTAAATTATACCATGTCTTATGGAATTGATCTAATTGAATTATATGTACTTGTGCGACTTCATGTGTGTGTAATTTAAGTTGCTTCGACTATGTTATACATTGGCCCTATTGATGTGTGTGTAAGTGTGGAAGTTAATTCCATGGCCAATGAAAATCAAAGGTCTCACAAGTAACCCTAGTTAATAATCCCCGTCATGCCTACCTAGTCCTTAAGGTGGACTAAGGTTATATGTTGTTTGAGAATGAATGCTATTGTGTTAATAATTTGTTTTGTTTTGTTTGAGTCTCTTAAGGTTGACTTAGGATGAGGTGGATGATGAGTGTCATCCATGTGTCCATTTTCATTCATGGGTTTTAGGGGCTACTTAAATATTGATTTTTGAGCTTTATTATGTTTATTCCATGTGTTTTAGGGCCCTAGATCAAGTACCTATGGTTTAGGTACCATTTAGACCCCAAATCATGAGTTTTAACTCACATTTGACCACTCTATTTGACCATGGGAATTAAGTGACGAATTAGGGTTTTGAGATGAGGGATGGGTGACTTGTCACATCCCAATCCCACTACCCTAGGTTTATGTAAGGGCTTGGGGGAATCCCAAAGGCATCACATGTGTGAGCACATATTATAAGAGCCTTTTGGGGAGAGAACCCCAAGTACTCCCCTTTCCCCAATGTCTCACACATGTGTGAGGACAATTGTAGGGAGGTGTGCTCTTGAGGAGGAATGAGAGAATGACAAGTGTCACCTCCCTACTCCTCAATATTTCACGTGTTAGAGAACATGTGGGGAGATGTGCTTGAGAGAGTGAATGAGAAGGTGACAAGTGTCACCTCCTCATTCATTGGGATGTTTTTTGAGACCTATTTATCTCCCTCTTGTTGAGGTGAGAAGGATTCTTCTTTTATTTTTGGGAGTTGGATTTTGGAAGGGATTTTTGGGCTTGGAAAGGATATTTGAGCTAAGGAGATCTTGGATTAGGCTCTTGGGAGGCTTCTTCAACCATCTTCATTTACTTGAAATCTTGAGAGGTAGGTTGTCAAGGCTTCAAGACTCTTGTTTATTGTATTTTACTTCATGTACATGTATTAAAGACATGTTTATGTGTTTTTGTGTTTTGTGAAGGGTTTATGGGTTGTTGGTATGAGCTCTCCATGTGAGAGAGTTTACCTTGTGTGTGGGGTGAGAGAGGAGTGAACCTCCTCGAGAAAAGTCACTCCTTGATACGGAGATATGGTAGGCATTGGCCTTGTTTGGGTGGTCTTGGTATAAGTTTGGATGACATGAGTTCCTTGGGCTTTTGGAGCTATAAGTATGGTTATTTTAATAGCAATAATCTATGTGTTCTTGAGAAATGAGTTTTGGCTACTATGGTTATTTGATGTTCTTTCCTATTAAGTGAGTGATGTCCACTCTCTCCACCTTTAGAAGCCATATTTATGGATTTAGTTATGTTAAGATCCCTTGGGTTGGATGTTGTTGTGTTTCTTTTTGTGAGTGTGTTTGAATCCCCTTGTGTTTAAGCATGAAACTGGGTTGCTTATAGGCCTCCTAGCTTGGGGGTGGCTTGCAAGCAAGCCTAAGGTTGGGAGGTGAGCTTCCCTTGGCCATGGGAAGAGTTTTATTGTCTTTGCAGGATGTCATGGCACTATAAAGGAAGGAGAGGAGAATGGTATCCTTGAGGTGGTTTTGTGGTTTTGTACAAGTTATAGTTTGTGTGGCTATGTATATGCCTTGGCTCATTGAGCTTGTAAATGGGTTTGGTTATATGAGAGAGCAAATCTCTCTCTTGGGGATTCCCTTGTATTATATTGTTTTCCTTGTAAGAATGTATTACTTGCAATAGAAATTAATGGAAAGAAAGTTTCTATGTTTTATAGTTGTTTGAAATTTTGGAATGATGTTGAGAAAAGTGTTAGTTTAAATGCTCTCTTTCTCTCTCCCCCCTTACTTGACATTTGATATCTAGTATTTACAAGCAACAAAGGAAAGAAAAAAAAAGATTAGTGATGATTTTACTTGTATAACAAAAGAAAATGCTCTCCCTACCTCTCCTTGGATGTTAAATAGATAAAAAAAATGTATATTAGGATGTGTCTTTTTAAGTTATTTGAAAAACATAATATACTTCCTTACCTCCTCTTTTCATTGTTGTAAAAGAAAAAATATATATTTATTTAAAGAAGTGGTGAGAGTTTCTTTTGATATATATATATATATATATATATATATATATATATATATATATATATATATATATATATATATATATATATATACCATAAATGAAATTATATGTAATAATCTGGTTTTATATATATTTGTTTTATTTTATTTTTAAAAAAATAGAGAAGTAAATATGCATATATATACTATAGTTTTAAAGTAGTTATATTTTAAAGAAAAAACGGAATGAAACTTATTTCTTTGTTGTTGGTTTTAAGTTCAAAAAAATTTAGGGCTCGGCCCACAAGGGTACAAGGACCCTGTCCCCATAGAGCCCCGCCCTCGGCTGATTAGCCGACCCCAACCTGCACAGGCCACAGGCCACCGACCATTCCTTAACCCCTTCAAAAAAAATGCAACGTTTGAAATCTTTTGTTTATTTATTTCTTTTTGGTGTTGTGTGATATATATATATATATATATAATCCACATCCTCTATATATACATAGAACTATGTATATATAGAGTTTTGTGTATAAGGGGTCCTATTTATTTATCAAAAGAATATATAAATTGAAGGGGTACAAGGACCCTGTCCCCATAGAGCCTCGCCCTCGGCTGATTAGCCGACTCCAACCTGCACAGGCCATAGGCCACCGACCATTCCTTAACCCCTTCAAAAAAAATGCAACGTTTGAAATCTTTTATTTATTTATTTCTTTTTGGTGTTGTGTGATATATATATATATAATCCACATCCTCTATATATACATAGAACTATGTACATATAGAGTTTTGTGTATAAGGGGTCCTATTTATTTATCAAAAGAATATATTTTATTTGTTAAACTATATATATATTGTTACTAATTTTTTGTTCACACTTAAAATTAGTTGGACCTAAGTGTAGTTGTTTAGAAGGAATAATAGAAAACTTCAAAGTTATGCATTCTTTGAATGGTTGATGCCTTGACAGAGTAGAAGAGAATATCCAGTTGTCGGGAAAACCCATCAGTCCAATCGGGACTGGTAAGTTATCATGACAAAAGAATTGATTATCAAGAAATCAAACATTCAAGGAGATACTGTTGTTCTACATAGTTTGATCTTTCAGGAGTTATAAGTTAAATTGATTATTCGGTTAATCAATTTTGAATGAAAGAAAGAAAGGTATTTTGTATTACACTATTATTTCATGTCATGTTTTGAACACACATTTAGGTATCTGTTACTTTATCTCATGCATTGATTGAAAAAGGAAATACATATACATCATATGCATAAGAGAAATTAATTGATCATGTTTAAAAGAAGTGTTCAAATGTGTCCCACACAAGCCATGGGAGTAACTAGACTGAGCAATTGCAGACATGCAAGCTATGTATCTGTTTGATAAAAGAAAAGAGAAAAAAGAACATATGATAAATCTAAACATCCATCATTGCCTGATGACAGAGATTGCTGTTGAAGCTAGCCTTCAAGTCTTCAGTCTTCAGTCTTCACTCCAAGCCATCATCAGTTGAACCTGCAAAATTTTGGGGGCAGCCCTATTAGTGCTCCGGATGTTTACAGTTCACATGCTTTTATCCAACAGAGACATGTACTTATCACATCATGCATTTAGATGGGAAATCAGATCAGATAATGACATGAATCAAGAAGAAATCATGAAGAAGATCAATCAATGCTATCAGGTACTTTTTTATGCTAACTTGTTTGTTCACTGTACAGGTATAGGACAAGTTTTGTTGCTAATCTGAAGACAAATAAGCATGTGGATTAAATGTGCTCCCACAAGGGTTAAGCCCAGCATGCTTCTTTCTTACTTAATCAAGAAAGATATCAAGAGTAATGGACAAATGACATCATATGTTGCTTCCTCATGTTATGTTATCAAGAGCTTATGTTCATATGAGATACATCAAAAGCAGAGATACCATTCAATGCCTTGCTATGCAATAAAGAATACAAGTATAATTTCAAAGATGAGACAACATTCACCATCAGGTATTCTTCATATCGTCCTCATATTGCTAAAGATGATCAAAGTTTAACAGTTATATCACATTTGAGTTGCAAATGTCTCATAGAGATAGTCAAGTAAAATGCCACATGGAACATCATATGAGATAGCCTCCAAGATGAGACAATCATATATACACTATGCCAACTTGACTGTCATAAAAGAAGACCTCGTCATGATATATGAGTGTAACAGTCACATGCTAAAGGCTAAAGATGCAAATAACAGATACATACAACATGATCACATTTCATCAAATGATAAAGACTGTTACTTACTATCAGTGATCTTGAAGGAAGAACAAGCTATGGAGTAGCTACATATGTCATCACTAACATGACAGTCAAGTACATATTCAAAAGCAAGAGACTGTCATGTATAGAGCACACAAATATTCAAATACATAGGGCACAGTGGAATGTAAAGAATGCAATAGTCCAAGGATAAACAAGGTGGATTCCATGCATTTCATCATTGTTTTGTTTTGACAAACTTTATTCCCCATACCTAAAGCTACAGTGATGCCATGGTGCAGTCAAGAAGGTGCCATGCCTTAATGAGAAATACAATACAAGATCAAGGAGAAATACAGTCACTTTCACAAGATACCGTCAGAATATGTCAGGACATATCATAAGTTGTCATATCCACCTACAGAGGTGCATCCATGATGAAGGAGTCAACAAGCAGCCTGCAATGACAAGAGGCATAGGATAGTCAAAATAACTATTGTAGCAGCAAGAAGCAGTCATATATATGACTGATTTAGTCAAAGAGAAGTCATTTAATGACTGTCATAAAACTAAAAGCAGTCATGATATATAACAAAAAGGACAATACAGTGGGAGACTGGAGCGTGCAAACAAAAGTGAACAGTGGCTATTCCCCAGCCATCGGTTCCACCACTTTTATTAGGGTCTCCAGTGTCATACAAATAAAAATGGAGGAAACAGTCATGCATGACTGTACTAGAACAACCATCAGCAAATGCATAGGACAGTCATGTACCAGAAGGATAATGGAAGCAGCTTGAAGATCACAACCATCTAGAGGCTTTTGTAATAGCAAAGAAGAAGGTATAAATTGAAAACCAAATGCCATTGTCAAAATGTCACATATGGTTTATCTTTTTCAGGAGCAATAAAAGAAGAACTGAAATAGTCTTTATGCTCAAGCCATTATGATACAGTTATCAAAGATCAAAAGACTAGTCATATCATCGTCTATATAGCAGAATCATAAATAGGAATTAAACAGTCAAAGGAGTTACTAAAACATTGTAGGACAGTGGTCTTTGGATCAGTGGCATTTTGAAGAGGTGTGCGATGATAAGTGAAATATCATGAATACGAAAGCATCATATAACCTCAATGATAGTCATGAAGCAAGTCCATCAGAAGCATGAGTACAGCAGCCATGAAGGTTGAGGGCAGATTACAAATAGAATAAATATTTACCACTTTTTGTTGTGAATGAGGAGTAAAAGTTGTTGATAAGGTTGTAACAAGCAAACTAATTAGCTGTAATAGTAAATCATTTTATTATATCAATGGTTTTATATGAAAGAGGTATGGCAAGATTCACAGTCTCTGAAGGAGCAAACATTGAGGTTGGTAACACAATTATATCTGTCAAGAAGCACTCATCTCTATTTATAGGGCAGTCACAAAGCATGACAGAGCTGTTAGCAAACAATAGAGGAGCAACAATCATTATGGGCAAGGTTAATAATAAAGAAGTACATCAAGGTCATTTACCAACAAGAATGTACAAATGTACTCGATATTACAACAGGACATCCTGGCCTGACTTACAAATTTTACACAAGAGAGATTGTACATAGGTTCAGATATGGACTGAGTTATAACACTTCTAGGCTTTCTCTCATATTTGCACCAATAGTTCTCATAGTATATCTAGACAAATTGCCACTTTTATCATGCTCCCAAACTAGCACTAACACCAATGTTCTTGATGCCAATTTTAATGAGCCCTTTGCCATGAGGAAATTGAGGTTGGTGACATAGTTTGTGAAGGCTTAAATTCTGATTTCGTTGTGCAAGTAACAAATAGAGGCAACACAACTGGAAGTCACGTGGGTTTGCTTTTCTCCAAATAGCCTTTCAATCTCTATAAAACTGGCTATGCGAAAAGGCAACCACAGTCAAGAAAGTGCTACAAGACTACTTACAATGACCATGGCCATAACAGAGGAAAAAGTATTTTCTTAAAACATGGATACCCATTTCATTTTTTGCAAAAGAAACCCTTATCTTCTTTCAGGTTACAATGACAAGAATATACAGGAAAGATAGTACGAAACTCACCATTTATTTGCAGAGGAAGAAGCTGCCATGACCACAACCTCTTTTGAGGGTTTGTATTTTTTTTTGTCATAATTGCAAGTCCAACACAGAGAAACCAAAGAGCAAGAAGCAGATATGCAAAGAAGATATAGTAAAAGGATGGAGTATAAGAATAAAAGGCAGAGTAGATTATTACATAAACCATGAGTGTAGGCCCCTTTTTTGCAAAAGAAATTCAAACAAAGATCTTCAAAATTGTTACACAAGGCTTACCTCTTCTTCTTGCCAGGGAGGTTGAAGAAAATCCATCAGAAAAGCTTTAAAAGTTTCATAACACCATGAAATCTTGCTTCAGACCTAAACCCTCATGGCGGCGCGAGAGGCAGAGTAACCTAAGAAGTGCGAAAAGTGAAAATGAAAGTTTTTTAGGGTTGTCAAAGTTTTGTTGTTGATGTTCTAGCGAAGCCTGATGCTTTTCTCTTGCATTTTTTTTTTTACTTTTGTTAAGACAAATAAATTATTACAGCTAAATACTCTAATGGTCAACACTTTCAAGTGTTAAAGACCTAATAATTGCCACAGGAAGGGATGAGACCAAGCAACATCATGTCTTGTGCATATGAATCTTGTTAAAAGTCAAGGATCGATCATTGTAAGATAAGGCTTTGGTGTCTTCTTTTTTTTTCCCTTTTGTCATGGAGGTCGACTTATGATATGGTTGAAATATGCCTCATATGATATGCAAACCAGATCATGGTCCAAGTTTCCTTATATTACATTCTAAACCAAACCAAGTGGGGTCTACTCCTTGTGCCTAATACATTTGCATGACTTTTAGGAGTATTTTTAGGGTCCTTGGTCAACTTTTTTGGTCAAACACATGGAGAGGCCCAAATTGAAGCTATTTTTGCTCAATTTGTGGCAGTTTTAGGCCCTAATTTTGAGGATTTTGAAGGTTGTTCGGGAATGACTATTTTTAGAGGCAGTTATCTGCAAGTCCATATTTTTTGCATGCCTCTTGGAGAGAGAAAACCTATATATTGAAAAGCAAAAGTTTGTTTTTGCTAGTTCTTGATTCTCATTCTGATTCAGACAGATTGGAGAATTCTTATAGCTCACTTTTACAGTTTTATTGAGAGATTGGCAGGTTACAGGTTATTTTTTTGTTTTCCTTGCAGAGTTTCCTTTGTTTATTTGAGATCAATTTAGTTACCTTTCCATTTAGTGCTGATTACTGAAGTGATGTTGATGAAATTTTGTTGTGTTTAACCATTAAACCTTTAAAATTATTGTCTCACCTCCTTGTTTGTGTGATGCCCCGTCATGCAACCCTAGAGCGTTAGACTAACAAGTGCAAAATTACAGAAATAATTTTTTTTTTAAGCAAGAAATTGCAATATCAGTAGCCAAAGATATCATTATACACAACATAAAGAAAAGTGCACTTATAACTCCTCTAGGGAAACATAACTGCATCAGTTGAACATAAAGTCTCAAAATTGCCTAAAAGCAATGGAAAACTATCAACTGACACAAGCCAAAATTAAGGGGCATTACATCCTCCCCCCTAGGATCAGGCTTACTCCTGGAAGCCTGCAACAAGATAAAGATAGGGATCTCGCATGTCGACCTAGGCATCTTCATATACAAACATACCTCCGAGGGACAACTTCAAAACAAGAACTACTTAAAAGATAAAGAATTTTAATCTACAGAGTTTAAGCACTAGGTTACATAATGGGCTCAATATTAACCAGAGTACCTAGTGTTCAAACTTGGCTCTGATACCAAATGTGATGCCTGTCATGCAACCCTAGAGTGTTAGACTAACAAGTGCAAAATTACAGAAATAATTTATTTATTTTTTTAAGCAAGAAATTGCAATATCAGTAGCCAAAGATATCATTATACATAACATAAAGAAAAGTGCACTTCTAACTCCTCTAGGGAAACATAACTGCATCAGTTGAACATAAAGTCTCAAAATTGCCTAAAAGCAATGGAAAACTATCAACTGACACAAGCCAAAATTGAGGGGCATTACAGTTTGTAGCATTAAAGCATATATTCATCATAGGTCTTAGGTTGTGTTAACCAAAAATAGTCTTTTTATGCTATGAAAAAACCATTTCCTTCATAAAAACCTATTTTCAAACCTTCCTTAGAATCACTTTTGTGATATTTATGCCAAGTCTGGATTGTGTAAAAGTCAAATTTCTAGGTAAACATTGTGGATCAGATTGTATTATTTTTATCCATATCAGGTGCATCACCATTTTACCTTTAGCATTCACTTAGTTTCTTTCTTCCCTTTTCCCAAAACGTAAAGAACATACGTCTCAATATAACATTTGAAGGGAACCAGCCCATAATCTAGAGGTCTAATCTCGTCATAAGGCAGCCCACAACCTGAGATTAGTCCCATGTTACAAGGAATTGCAGTGCTTTAACCAGCCTTGCATGCGGGTGCAATTCCCAGTGATAATATATATATAATGGGTATATATATGCTTTTTATGTATTTAGGCACCTATTTTAACATATTTATATATATGGTATATATATTGCAAATATATACCTATATATAAATAAATATAAATAAATTTATGAAAACTTCTAGATAATTATTTTAATATCATTTATTCAAAACAATCTTGGAGGGAAACTAAACTTGCATTTTAGAAAACTCCTTGAACATTAAAAAACATTATGTTTTGGAAAGTGGAAACTAAATTAAATATTAGTAAACTAAACAAAACTTGTTGAGAAATAATCTTCCCATGTGGGAAGAAATTTCCCTCTTTTCCTCTCCAATTCAACCTGCAAAATCAAACATCAACTTGTGAGAGAAATGTGGAAACTATGTTCTTTTATAAACCTTTTTAAATTTAAGGAGTGTCGCCCTAATGATTAGGGACTATTAAACCACTTTTAATACCTTTTTAACCTCTCAACCCCACTTAAGTGAAAATTAGATTATTTTGCAAGGTCCTATAGTTAGTTGATTAATTTATTGTATGTTTGTTTTAATTAAACCTCTAGTTTGCTTTTGTAATGTTATGTTGTCAAAATTTCTGGGAAATTAGATGCTTGGGTAATGTTATGCTGCCCAATTTTTTGGGAGACTGGTTATTTGAATTAGGGATTTCGTTGGGCAAATGAGATGGTTATTTTAATGGAAAATTATTTAACGGGTTAAATTATTTTTGTTGTATAGTTTTGATTTAAATTTTCTCTGTTAAATTTATTGTTGTTAGACTTTTAAAAGGCATTTAATTTAATTTAATTCATTATGTTAGATTAATGATGGTAAATTGGTTTAAATTATAGTTTTATTTTTGCTTCCGCATTATAGTTTGAATTAATTGGTTATTAATTTTTAGGGATTGGGTTTCGACTTAGGTCAAAACCAACTTCTCATTTTCATCTAGAAAACCCTAGGGCCGATTTCTTAATGGAGACCTTCCCTCTTGGCGACGCAAGATGTGACGCTTTCCCTCTTAATTCACTTCTATTTTCAAAGAGGTGTGAAAGGGGTTTCGCATTTCCCGCATCACGATTGACTTCCCCGTCTTAGTGCGGCATGCCTAATGTGTGTTGCACATACAACAACGTTAAGTGTGTATGTTATTTAAGCATGCATTTGATGTGTGATTGTGTTTAGTGACTTGTTTTATAAAAAAAATTGTTAGTTCATTTTTCATGTCCACATTTAAAATGTGGGCATGACAGTCTATCAATGAGTTGGGAGTTACCATGTATATTGTATTAATGTTCATTGTTCCCTAGAAACATTGTAGCTACCATAAGACATTCACCCACATACATAAAAATATTAGAATAAATCAACTAAAGCTAAATTAATTACAAAAAACAAATTTGGAATCATAGGTAGCATGACTATCACTTTTTATTAAAAAGCTTTGACTTCAAATTTGTTAGAATTATAATAACTCTCTTCCTTAGTAATGCCTCAACCACTAGCTCTCTATGCTCATATATAGATAAGGTAGAGACTAGGGATAAGATTTGAAGAGTAGTTATCTAAAAGAATGAGTCTACTTAAGAGATAGTTAACTAGTAGAACACAACTCTTTAAGAGTAGTTAACTAACAAAACACATCTATTTAAGATAGAACTTTACTATTAATACAAATAGCATGCAAATAAGTGAGCACCAGTTAATGCATTATCCACGAATTATTACAAAGAATATCCATGAATTATTACAAATAATATACAAGTGCATCTTAGAACCATACAATAGTGTATGTGTAATTAAATGCAGTAACATCCCACCTTAAGATGTGCTTTGATGAAGGGAAGGATGGAGAAATTAGTGAACTATCCGTCCTTCACTCCTAAAAGTTACCTGAGCTGAACGAAGTGAAGCTTTTATAGCTCTGGTACCATATTAATGTTTGTTGTTCCCTAGAACTGTTGTAGCCACCATAATACATTCACCAACATACATAAAAGCAATACAATAAATCAATGAAAGAAATTAATAACATAACACATATTTATAACACAAATTGCATGACTACCACTTTTTATTAAAAATCTTTGGCTTCAAATTCACTAGAATTTTGATAACTCTCTTGCATAGTGATACCTCAACCACTACCTCTCTATGTTATTATATAGA
The DNA here is from genome assembly GCA_027924645.1 of Cunninghamia lanceolata. Taxonomy (NCBI): domain Eukaryota; kingdom Viridiplantae; phylum Streptophyta; class Pinopsida; order Cupressales; family Cupressaceae; genus Cunninghamia; species Cunninghamia lanceolata. The sequence goes on from BSBN01001310.1 coordinate 3,567,402, forward strand.
TGAGGTAATGGCTAGAGATAAGATTTTGAGTATAGTTATCTAAAAGGACGAGTCTACTTAAGAGATAATTAATTAGTAGAACACAACTCGTTAAGAGTAGTTAAATAATAAAACATGTCTAATTAAGATAGAACTCTACTATTAATACAAATAGCATGCAAATAAGTAAGCACCAATTAATGCATTATGGATGAATTATTACAAAAAATATCCATATAATATTACAATGAATATACAAGTGCATCTTAAAACCATACAATAGTGTACGAGTAATTAAATATGCTAACATATTGATATACTTAACTTTGAGTGATATGATGACTCACAACCTGACAGTCAATGCCTCATACTTGGCCACATTATTAGTGCATTGAAAATCAAATTGAAATGATAATGATATGAGTCCACCTAAAGGAGGTGATGAGTGCCAGGTAGCACCCATGAAATACACCTTTTTACCCCTCTTTTTCTCCCTTCTTATTCCATTGTCCTTGTTGGTTATTTTTCTCAGACTGGATGCTTGTTCCCAGTTATCCCTACAAAGTAGCCATCATTGATCAACAGGATTCCCGAGCCAGGGGCCAACAGTATAGGAGATAGACTCTATAAATATCTCCTCTTCTTCTTTAGGCTCTGCAAAACCAAGGGGGGTATTCCCTATTCAACATCTATGAAATGCATCCACAAGTTAGCTGGGATGTTGACACAAAGCAGATAAATCCTCTCTTATGCAGACCAAAACTATGATATAAGTGCAAAGGGGCTAGCTTTAGGCCTATGTTCAGTTTTAGACAGAGGATTTCAGTCCTAAACTACTCCTAATATCCTAAAGGTTTGTATTTGAAGTTTTAATTTGATTTTTGGTATTTGGATGCAAAACTAGGACCTTGGGCTGTAACCTCAATACAAGACTAGATCGATGCCTATCCAGGGCTCAGAGTCAATAGACATACACATGTGAATGATCAGCACAAACATATACCAAAGACTAGATTTCAAGGGGATTTGTTTAGCACCTGCCTTTCAGATACTTCCCAAAAACTAGGTGTTTAGTCATTCATTCTTAATGGTATCCCTACTGCAACATGCCTTCTCAATGATTAACCTGAAACATTTAATTTGTTGCTTGAACAAAGGTAGGAGATTAAACATTCAATACAGAAAAACTATATTCTTGAATCTTGAATAACCCTTAGCTATCTTGATTCAAAAGAAAACATGCCCACAGCTTGGAGACAAATGATTAAACACATGCACAAAGCATTTCTCATATAAAACAGCATGAAACCAGTGAATTTATGCATGAAACATACAACATGAGACTCATAAACTCACAAGACATCAAGGACAGGGCCACCAATGAAGTTGTATTGTGTCATAGCACCAGAATTTGTCCATCTTTCAACCACCACAAATGAGTAACACCATCTGCTATATACAACAAGAAGGTATACTCAGCATTAATTACACATGGCAAAATTCAAAAATCTACCAGATACAGTACATCATGAGAAAATGGTGCTCAACATTGAATGTGGCAAGTGGGAGAGGAGGCAGGGAGTGGTTGGACTCAAGCCCTACGCCGCCACCTGGGGATTCACATCTTCAATTGGGTGGTTGATCCGTATACGCCTTCGCCCATACCCTGTAACATCCGCCATTAATGGCATACCAACCTGCAGCCCTCGGAAATGCAGCAACAGATGCATCAGAAGTTTTCTCGCTCAAAAAACATGGCCGCATACAAAGAAACCCTTCACTGTTGCGAAAATTGAAACATAGCCGTCGATCCTCCTTCCATCGCTTGAGATTCACGGCCTCAAAATATGCTAAAAAGTCAAGAATCAATGAGAATGTGCCATGCAGGCACCCCGTGCATCCATCGCTGACTTTTCTTTTTCTTATTTTGCCATTTTCACCCATGTATATGCAAAAGAACATGCATATACAATCACCTTATATACAAGCTGGACCTCAAATTTTATAGAATAATTTGAAATCGACTTCCGTTCTGGCTTATATCTCCCCTTTTTGCATATCGCATTGCACATACGAGTGCAATGTACATTCACCTCATACATACAAGGCACAGACTTCACTGCATTTATCAGTCAGACTTGAAAACCCTTTCAAATCCGGCTTGTATCCCTTTCTTTGCATATTAACCCTTTGTATATCGCACATATACAAGCATACTTACATGCAAGCTGTGGACGCCAGGTACTTATAGAACAAATTTGAAATGTTATTGGGTCTGACTTGCACATTGTGAATGTATATTCACCTTGTATATCGCGAATGTATATTTCATATACATTCGCCTTTGTATGTCCACGGGCCCCACCAAATGTATATCCTGCTGTCTTGCATGTTGTCGAATATACAAGGCCCCTTGTATATTATACTGTAGCGAATGCATGTTCGCTCCTCCTTGTATATTTTTTATTGCATAAACCTGATGTATATTAGATATACATACATTCTTGCTTGCATATATCTGCGGACCCGACCATTATTTTAGCCCTAATTAAATCCCTTTTGAGATCCGCAATGTACCCTCGCGTTGTATATCCGGACATACAACAAAACATGTACAAGCAAACCCGATATACATTTGGGGAATATACCCAGAATCTGCAACAGATTCCCCCCATGTATATGCAACCCAATATGCATTAAAATATGCATATAACTCAAATTTTTACCATTTTTCAAAAGCCGACTGAGATTTCACAAGCCCGCTAACATACATGACCACTTGCACATACAAAAACTTAACACTTTGCTCATGTGTGATGGGAAAAGGCGGTGAAACATTGTATGGTGGCCGGTGAACCTATGAACACTAAAGCATGAGGATGAAACTTAATAACCAAGAACCACCACAGAAGGTCACCACCCGAATAGAAAAAACAATGCAAGGCCCCATGACTCAAAAGTTTCAGGGTTTGAATGAGAAAACCTGTAAATACTCAAGCTTAAAACCCTAGACATAAATAGGTACCAACACAGGCTTCGATTGGGGACGTGCAGGCATAAGACTGCAGCGAGGACCAGACTACTCTGGGGCAGACCAGACAAAACGCAAAACTCAAAACACAATCGACTATATAAGGCATGTACAAAATATTTACACATAATTTACAATGTGCACAGAAGACATTCATCTATGAGAAATAAGCTTTAAGGAATTCACCGTGCATAGGCAATTTCAGTATTTCACCATTGAGGGCTTGGAGAAAGTAGGAATCATCTTCATGGATGTTACCAATTTGATATGGGCCAATCCATAAGGGCTCAAATTTACCATGCTTGCCCTTATCCTGGCTCCTTGCATTCCACATAAGGACCAGGTCACCTATCTGAAACCTTCTTTCTGTAGCCCTTTTATCAAACAGATACTTCACTTTTTGTTGTTTCTTGATGTTTGTTTTATGTGCTTCCCTTCTGATTTCATCTAGTGCAACCAGCTGATTTATTCTTTCAGTCATTAAGTCCCCAATCTCCTCATCATTGCCTTGGATGAACTTATAAACTGGCAAGAGGTTGTTCACAGGCAATTTAGCTGTTGTACCATATACTAATTCAAAAGGTGACCTTCCAATTGCTCTTTTCACTGTCACCCTATCAGCCCATAATGCCAACTTCAGCTTTGAATCCCAAGCCCTCTTGTTTTCATCTATCACCCTCTTGATGATTTTCATGAGACTTCTGTTGCTTGACTCTGTTTGACCATTTCCTTGTGGATGGTATGGTGATGTATGAGACAAATCAATCCCATAAGTATTGCAAAAATCAATAAATTCACCAGACCTGAAACACATTGCATTATATGTGACCACTTTGGCTGGTACTCCAAATCTAATAATAATATTTTCTAGAATGAAATCCATCACCACTTTGCTTGTAGCTTTTTTAGTTGGAATGGCTTCAATCCATTTAGTGAAGTAATTAGTAGCAACCAAAATCCAACTGTGTCCTCCACTTGATTTTTCTGAGATTTCCCCTATAAAATCAATTCCCCATTGTTGAAATGGAGCTTCTACAATTATAGTCCTAAGGCGTAATGCACCTTCATATTTTAGCTTTCCTGAGAACCTTTGGCAAGGATCACATTTTCTTATCATTCTTTGTGCATCTGAGAAGAGAGTTGGCCACCAGTAGCCTGCTCTAAGAATTTTGTGGGCTGTAGTTTAGGCAACATAGTGTCCACCACACACTCCCTTGTGCATGTCACTTAGAATATTCCTAGCCTAATTTTCATCTATACACCTGAGTAATACACCATCAGGATTTTTCCAATATAGCTCTCCTTGAACAATGATGTACTTAATAGCATGTAACTTCAAGGTCCTCTTTTGATTATCACTGAGATGGGAAGGACAGTTCAAATTCTACAAATAATGTACTATGTCCTTATACCATTCAGATTCTAACATATTTACAACTCCATTATGCACTACATTCACTTGGCATGCCTCTAGATTTGACTGTGTCATCAATTTCGCCAAACCTTGTCCTCTTACCAATTTTGTGATCTATATTTCAATGTTGAACTCTTGCAATTTATTTATCCATCTGCATCTTCTTCCAGTTACCTCCTGCTGAGTGAAAATATCTTTAACTGTTGCATGGGGCACATATGCAATTATCCGAGAGCCTACCAAATATGGCCTGAAGCTCCTGACTGCTCTAACTAGTGCATATGGTTGCTTCTCCATGATGTCATACTTCAACTCAATAGCTTGCAATGACCTGCTAAAGAAAGCTATAGGTTGTTCAAAACCTTCTGAATTTTTCTGCAATAAACATGCAGCAATAGTATGGAAAGAAGCAAATGAGAATAGCTGAAATGGCTTAGAAAAATTAGAAGATTTCAGCACAGGAGCCATCTTTATAGCCTCTTTTATGTTCTGAAATGATTTAGTTGCTTCATCTTCCCAATTGACAGTTGCACCTTTCTTCAACATTTTAGAAATATCTTTGGTGGTCTCTGCAAAGTTAGGAACAAATATTCTAACAAAATTAATTTTCCCAAAGAAGGACTGAATACCTTTCACTATCCTAGGGATCTGAATTTTGTCAATTGCAGCCACCCTTTCAGGATCAATCCTGACTCCATCCTTGGAAACAATGTGACCAAGCAATTTTCCTTCCACTACCCCAAAAGCACATTTCTTTGGGTTGAGTGAGATACCATATTCCAATGCCCTAATAAAGATTTGTTCTAAGTGCATACAGCGTTGCTCCTTCTTTCTTGAATAGGCTGTCAAATCATTCTGATATACAGCTAGGATTGAATCAATTAATCCTGCAAAAGCAACATCCATAGCCCTCTGAAATGTGGCACCTGCATTTGTCAGTCCAAATGGCATTCTCACATATACATAGGTTCCCCATGGAGTGGTGAAGGCAGTCTTGAATTGTTCTGATTCTTTTACTTTCACTTGATTGTACCCTGAAAATCCATCCATCATGGATAAAAGTTCACAGCCAGTCACCTTCTGCAACATGGCTTCCATGTTTGGCAATGGATAATTGTCCTTCAAAGAAGATACATTTAGATTTCTAAAGTCCACACAAAGTCTTATGTCACCATTTTTATTTCTAACTGGGACAAGGTTGGACACCCAAGTTGAGTGTCTGATGGGCATAATTATTCCAGCCTTCCTAAGCTTGATAAGCTCTTGTTGCATTTTTGGGGCTAAAGTTGGGTTGATACGTCTTTGTTTCTATCTAAATGGTTTAGCTCCAGGCTTCAAAGGGATTTCATGCTAGAATAAATCCTTCCTATAAGCTTTTAAGTCCTCATATGACCAGGCAAAAACATGCTTATACTTTCTCAGTAGTGCAATCAGCATAGTTCTGATATGTGGCTTGAGTTGTTTGCCAATGTATACCTTCTTGGGGGCATGAGACATCCCCAAGTTTATCTCCTCCAATCATTCTTATTTGTTGGAGACTCCTTTGTAACAAATTGGTCCTTATGGTCAAAAGCTCTCTCTAAAGCAACCAGCCCTCTAGGGATTTTATTTGTCTTGAGTTGAATTACCTCCTTCCCTAAGAGATTTTCTTTCCCATCTACAACTTCTATAAAGTTCTGAAAATCCATCTCATGGTTCTCATATTCATCAATGCAATGTAGAAATCTCAGCAAATCCTTGTCATCATCAAACACTTGCCAGCTGCATACGTTATCTGGTACTGCAGGTCTAAGTTTGACTTCAACATTTGTAACATCTAACAGAGTGATGTCATCTGGCCTTATGGCTACATTAGCTAGAAATTTTTTGATCTCTATCCAGTTTATTGAAAATGCATCAAACAATTCAATTGTGTCCCAAACAGCATGCTTATACTGTTTTAATCTCTTATTCTTTGATGCATACTTATCTCTAACTTGGGAAACAACTAACTCTGAATCCCCAAATACTTTGAGCATCTTGATCCCATGCTTCAAAGCAACATTCAATCCTAATAACAGAGCTTCGTACTCTGCAATATTATTTGTACAAGCGAACTTTAGCAAGAAAGAGAATTTTAGAAGCTTACTAGCTGGAGACAGAAACACAACTCCAGCACCAGAGCCTTCCTTTGCACAAGCTCCATCAAAATACATGGTCCATAGACCCTGTTGGTCAAGCACTTGAATGCAAACATCTCTCCCTTTACCCCCTTGATCATCTAAGACAACTCTAAAATTATCACAGTCAGTATCCACAAAACATATATGCTCCTCTGATTCTTGATCCTCAACTGTGTCTAGTGACCTTTCTTCTCTAATCAATTTGACATCCCTACCATTCATCGGGATCATGGCATATGATAGATCTAGTTGCATACTTCCACCAATCAACGCTGCCCATCTCCTTGACAACAACATGCCATATTGTGGCTTGATATCAACAACTGTTATGTTCATTTTGTAGGTCTTTTCAGGATATGCTGCCAGTTTGAAGTCCACATCTTTCATAATTCTGATGACTGGCATCCATGGCATAGCATTTCCCACATGCCTTATCTATCTTTAACCCAACCTACTGCATAATGGCCAAAGGCATGATATTCGTTGATGCTCCCGAGTCAAGCATACAATTCTTAATCACTTTTCCATTTATGACAAGAGAGACATAAAATGGTTCAACCTGTGAAGGGCATTTTGTCATGGTCACCCCCAGATATACTTCAGGAGCCTCATCCTCATCAATACACATAACTTGTTTCTTACCCTGAGTCTCAATATTTTGATTAGCTTGATAGGGCACTCCTGAAATCAGGGACAATGTTTTATTTCTGAATTCTTCAACTTTCATCAGCTCCATCAATGGAACATAAACCTTTACCTGGGACAAGACCTGAGTTATGTCAAACAGAGCATAATTTTGAATAACAGTTGTAGCCTGATCTACAGTTTTATTTTTATCTTGGTATGATCTAGCTTTAATTTTTGTGGCTCTCCGATTGTCATCTTTGATCTAAAATTTTTTGTTTTGATCCTCAACCTGGGGAATTCTATTTTCTGACCCTTAAGAATCATGACCTATTTTTTGCTTAAAATTTTGCTTATTATTGCTCCGTTGCTTCTTTTGTGTTTTAGTCCCTTTATGACTATGCACTGGTTGGTTCACAAAAGTATTCTCTAGTTGGTGTGAGTTACTTACCTGGGCTTTGCCCCTGAGGTTGTAATTGCTTTTGACTTGAGCCACTGCTACAGCTATGAGGGCTCTAATCTCTTCATCAGAAGGTCTCCTCAAGTTATTCAAGAAGATGTATGAGTCCTAAGCATAAGCATAATTATTCTCATCATCTTCATCACAGGGAAACTGCTGGCAGTCCTGAATCATTATTTGTGCTTGCATTAACATCACAAGAGGGATACTCCCTATTTGTAGACAGCATATTGACATTGTCATCCTCCATGCAATGCGGCTCATTGCACTCATCACAGGCAACAACATTATTATATAGAGACTGAGCATCATACATTGTGACTGTGAGTGAGGCATCTGACATATTATGCACCATGGGGTGTCATCAACAATATTAACAGCCTTCTTCAAAGGATTGGGTGTTTCCTTAACACCTCGATTCCTTGGATTTGGGTTGTTGTTTGGGAGAATGGGTTTACCATTATGCCAATTGGTATTATATGGCATATCATGTAATGATGGTCTTCTTTCTGGCCTTTGGTAAACCTATCTGTCAGGACCTATCCCCTTTTCATTTTTAGCCATTCTATAACTTAGGTCCTTGACAATAGTTGTCAATTTATCTAATTTATCCTCAAAAGTAGATGCATTGCCTTGAACACTTTGAGATTTAGTATTTGGATTTTGCAAAAATTTTACATCATCTCTTATGTTTGTCTTACCAGACGCTTTTCTATTATTTTCAATATTTGTTGCTATTTTGAAAGCATCTCTGAGGCTAGCAGGACCCTTATCTCTTAATCCATAAGTTGTTTTGGCATCAAAAGCATTTATGTACAACACTATGCACATAGGTTCATTAGGCCTCAGGTGATGTGGCAATTTGTTTAGCACCTTAGTGAATCTAGCGTTGAAATCAGCAACCTGTTCATTTGATCCTTTGGTAATGCCAGTGAATTCATTAATGAAGAAACTAGGATCAGTTTTGTCACCATATTGTTCTTTAAAAATTCTTCTAAAATCCTCCCATGATGGAATACTCCTGTCAGGCAGACCCTTGTACCATTCTCTAGCCTCATCAACTAAGGATTGCATAAATAATTTCATAAAAATATCCTCATGCTGAACCTCAAAGTTATCCATGATATTCTGAAAAGCCTTTAAGTGGTCCTCTCCTGACACAGTATTATTTCCTGAAAACTTTGGCACTTGCGGCCTCACATGTTTGTCAATAGGATTGGGGTAACCAGGAATGCCATCAAAAACTAGTTGTCTGAATCTATCCAGTTGCATAGGCTGTCTATCAAACTGATTTGCATTTACATTTCTATTTGCATTCTGATTTCTTACATTATTTAATGGTATTCTATCATTATTTGCATTCTGCCTTTGATTATTATGTTGATCCTGAACTTCATTTCTGTGTTGGTTCCTCAACACATTTACATTCTCAAGGGTGGGAACTGAATCATTCTGAGCAGTTCTCAGAGCTTGCACTTTCTGTCTCATGTCATCTATAATTTTTACTGCCTGCAAATATTCTAATTCTGCTCTCGGGCTCTTGATTTCTTCGGCTAATTCCTCCTCTCTAGGCATAGAGGAGGATGGTTTCATTACATTCTGATCATCATTATCATCCCTTAGGGATTTAGCTTCTTCAAATCTATCAGGGGAATCAAGGAAAGGGCATTCTTGAAAGACCTCTAACCTCATTCTCAATCCACTACCCTGTTGTCTTTCATATACATTCTAGATTTCAGTCTAAGTGTTTGAGAAATAAGGTATTGTCCGCTCTGAAGATCCTGGATTGTCTTGAATATTATCATTACTTCTGGGGGAACCCTCTCGACTAGCTTGAACAATCCCTTTTCTTCTATACATCATTTTTATGGATAACTCTTCAAACAGAGGATTACGTAGGGATCTCCTCCCTTGCATACAAATTTTACTTTATCTGTTGGAAGATTGGTTCGGAGTCGCCACCTATAACTAGGAAATATTTTCTTTTAAAAAATTAGGGTTCTTTCACAAAGCACTCCCCAGTAGAGTTGCCAGATCTGTTAGTTATTTTTCCCAGACTGGATGCTTGTTCCCAGTTATCCCTACAAAGTAGCCATCATTGATCAACAGGATTCCTGGACTAGGGGCCAACAGTATAGGAGATAGACTCTATAAATATCTCCTATTCTTCTTTAGGCTCTGTAGAACCAAGGGGGTATTCCCTATTCAACATCTATGAAATGCATCCACAAGTTAGCTGGGATGTTGACACAAAGCAGATAAATCCTCTCTTATGCAGACCAAAATTGTTATATAAGTGCAAAGGGGCTAACTTTGGGCCTATGTTTAGTTGTAGACAGAGGATTTCAGTCCTAAACTACTCCTAATATCATAAAGGTTTGTATTTGAAGTTTTAATTTGATTTTTGGTATTTGAATGCAAAACTAGGACCTTGGGCTGTAACCTCAATACAAGACTGGATCGGTGCCTATCCAGGGCTTGAAGTCAATAGACATACACATGTGAATGATCAGCACAAACATATACCAAAGACTAGATTTCAAGGGGATTTGTTTAGCACCTGCCTTACAGATACTTCCCAAAAACTAGGTGTTTAGTCATTCATTCTTAATGGTATCCCTACTGCAACATGCCTTCTCAATGATTAACCTGAAACATTTAATTTGTTGCTTGAACAAAGGTAGGAGATTAAACATTCAATACAGAAAAACTATATTCCTGAATCTTGAACAACCCTTAGCTATCTTGATTCAAAAGAAAACATGCCCACAACTTGGAGAAAAATGATTAAACACATGCATAGAGCATTTCTCATATAAAACAACATGAAACCAATGAATTTATGCATGAAACATACAACATGAGACTCATAAACTCACAAGACATCAAGGACAGGGCCACCAATGAAGTTGTATTGTGTCACAACACCAGAATTTGTCTAGCTTTCAACCACCACAAATGAGTAACACCATCTGCTATATACAACAAGAAGGTATACTCAGCATTAATTACACATGGTAAAATTTAAAAATCTGCCAGATACAGTACATCACGAGAAAATGGCGCTCAACATTGAATGCGGCAGGTGGGAGAGGAGGCAGGGAGTGGTTGGACTCAAGCCCTGCGCCGCCACCTGGGGATTCACATCTTCAATCAGGTGGTTGATCTGTGCACACCTTCGCCCATACCCTGTAACATCCGCCATTAATGGCATACCAACATGCGGCCCTCAGAAATGCAACAACGGATGCATCTGAAGTTTTCCCGCTCAAAAAATGTGGCTGCTTACAAAGAAACCCTTCACTGCTGCAAAATTGAAACATAGCCGTCAATCCTCCTTCCATCGCTTGAGATTCACGGCCTCAAAATACGCTAAAAAGTCAAGAATCGATGAGAATGTGCCACGCAAGCACCCCGTGCATCCATCGTTGACTTTTATTTTTCTTATTTTGCCATTTTCGCCCATGTATATGCAAAAGAACATGCATATAAAATCACCTTATATACAAGTCAAACCTCAAATTTTATAGAATAATTTGAAATCGACTTCCGTTCCGACTTGTATCTCCCCTTTTTGCATATCGCATTGCACATACAAGTGCAATGTACATTCACCTCATACATACAAGGCACGAACTTCACTACATTTATCAGTCGGACTTGAAAACCCTTTGAAATCCGGTTTGTATCCCTTTCTTTGCACATTAACCCTTTGTATATCGCACATATACAAGCATACTTACATGCAAACTGCAGACACTAGGTACTTATAGAACAAATTTGAAATGTTATCGGGTCCGGCTTGCACATTGTGAATGTATATTCGCCTTGTATATCGCGAATGTATATTTCATATACATTCGCCTTTGTATGTCCGCGGGCCCCACCAAATGTATATCCTGTTGCCTTGCATGTTGTGGAATATACAAGGCCCCTTGTATATTATACTGTAGCGAATGCATGTTCACTCCTTGTATATTTTTCATTGCATAAACCCGATTTATATTAGATATACATACATTCTTGCTTGCATATATATGTGGACCCGACCATTATTTTAGCCTTGATTAAATCCCTTTTGAGATCTGCAATGTACCCTCGCGTTGTATATCCGGACATACAACAAAACATGTACAAGCAAACCCGATATACATTTGGGGAATATACCCAGAATCTGCAACAGATTCCCCCATGTATATGCAACCTGATATGCATTAAAATATGCATATAACTCAATTTTTTACCATTTTTCAAAAGCCAACTGAGATTTCACAAGCCCGCCAACATACATGACCACTTGCACATACAAAAACTTAACACTTTGCTCATGTGTGATGGGAAAAGGCGGTGAAACATTATATGGTGGCCGGTGAACCTATGAACACTAAAGCATGAGGATGAAACTTAATAACCAAGAACCCACCACAGAAGGTCACCACCCGAATAGAAAAAACAATGCAAGGCCTCATGACTCAAAAGTTTCAGGGTTTGAATGAGAAAACCTGCAAACACTCAAGCTTAAAACCCTAGACATAAATGGGTACCAATAGTCCTGATGACTGCACCAAAATAAGTTAACAAGATTGTTCCAATGATGATTAATAAGAGATGAATTACTTAGAATCATGATTTCTGATTGAAGGACTAATGTGCATTGAATTGATGGAAATATGCAGAAATCTTCTCTTTTTGAATCAATAGGTGCAGGTATTCAGGTAGACAATTTTTCGCATCTCTGGAGGTAGTCCTAATGATCTCTGGAGCGGACATCAGAATGCCACGACTGGTCTCCAATGTTTTCCAATTTGATTGGAGAGATTTTGGGATAAGGAGGTGAACCATCTCCGAAGCTGGATTGAAGTCACAAGCATCTCCAGAGCTAAACGAGAAGGTCACAATCATATCTCCAGAGCTACAGACAGAAACATACATCTCCGGCACCTCTTTAGAATAGTGCAGATTTCCAACACAACTATCGGTCAAACACCTCCAGTAGTGATCGGGATGCTCCTGATGTTACTCAAATCATCACCTAAGTGATTGAGGGCAGACCATAGTTAACTGTTGGGAGTTTTATCTCTTTTTGATTTTGCATGAGTTATTGATAAACTGATTTAAATACCTATATTTCAGGGCCTCACTACCCAAGGGTATTTAAAACTAAGACTCAGATTTAGTGTGGACTGTTGTTCCACTAAATCTATTTTAATTCCATGGATATTCATTCTATAGTTAGACTGTTAGTAGAATAAAGAGATTGATGTTATCTCTTAGATGAACTAGTAGATAGGGTAAGTGATATCTCATTACAGATTTAGATATAAACTTACAGAAGTAGCAACAGAATATACAGCGATTAATTTCTAATTTTTATAACCTTATTTGATATAAACATTTTCTGAATACAAAGCTGATGGAATTGGATTGGAATTGAGTTGTGATATTATCTTCTTGTGTTGATTCTTTACTTTGGTCTTCAGCCCCAAGGGTGTGGAGCAAGGGCCCACTCTCACCACTAAGGGAGAAGGCTAGTACTGTTGTTTTTGTTATTTCAGATTCTGTTTAAGGAAATAGTTACCATTTTCATAGATAAATGCATGTTTCCCTTGGAAGGAGTAATATAGATTTACGTTAAGCAATTCATTGTTCAGTTTTATTTTCAATATTCTTGGAATTCATTTTACAGCAGATAGATCAGTAATATTATGTTTCTTTAATCAGTAAAGATCATTAGAATTAGTTAGATAAAACTGGCAACTTTAGGATTCCTAATTGTAGATAGCCATGGACACAACCCTAGATTTGACACTTGAAATATGATTAAATGATAAGGTACAACGACCCTTGTCATTTTTGGTGCCGTTGTCGGGGACTATTGTGTTAATTAGGAAAACTTAGCTAAATAATTTTAGGATAGATCTGTATGGTTAGAGCTAGGGATTTAAAAGGAAGATACATAAAACAGACACCCCATCAAACTATAGGAGAAAGCAGTAGGGTGGCACTAGATCTCGTTGAATAGAGACATCTAGAACCTACCTTGGAAGTTGCACCTAAAATTAACAATCCTTTCAATCCTCCAAATCTTCCACTCGTTGACTATATCCAGGAATTACAACATAAATTCCAAGCAAACCCTTTGCCAGAACGTATTTCCCCAGAACCTCAAGAAGAAGAACCAATACTAAACATGGATGTTAATCATGATAATAATGAAGATGAGGAAAATCAGGCTCCAAGAACCTTCTCATATCCCATTGTAATAATCATGATAATAATGGATGATAATCATTATAATAATGAAGATGGAGATAATGCCCCTATGAAAAATATTTCACCTGCACACTTGCCAAATTTTAGGGGTCTTGCTTCTGAGGATCCAGATCAGTTTTTGTTTGAATTCAAAGTGGTATGCCAGACTTATGATTATGGATCAGATAATCAAAAACTCAAACTGTTTCTCTCAACCCTAAAGGATTGTGCAATGAGATGGTTTATGGGCCTACCCCAAAACTCTATCCATTCCTAAGATCAGATGGAGACAAAATTCTTGGGAAAATACCAGGACTACTGTAGAGTCAGTGATAAGAATGAGGAATTATTCAAAATTAAACAAAGGGAGGAAGAGACCTTAGAGGATTATGTGGATAGGTTCAACTTTTCTTTGAGAATATATGGCAACCCTGTAAATCATTCTTTGGCTAGAACCCTGTTTGTAAAAGGATTAGACAAAGAATCAAAATAGGTACTGGATCTGATGGGAAAAGGGAATATCAACAAAATGGATATGCCTGCTATAGAAGAACTCTGCAAGAACTATTCCAGAACCCAAGATGGAGTGAGAACGCCCAAATATTTCAAAGGGAAGAATGAAATATGATAGTTAATGGAAGAAATTGCAAATTTTAAAATAGATATTCCAGTCCAACTGAATACCACATTAGATGGAATTTAGGCAAAAACTAGAATAAATGATCAGGACCGAACAACTGAACCACTCTCCATCTATTGTCCTAGGTGTAGAAACAAACATCCGTTGAGAGAATGCCCTTTAGATAAAGCAGAGATCTGTCAGATCTGTGACAGGGAACATCCTACCAGTCAATGCAGTCAACTTCCAAGCTTAAAAAGGCTAAGTAAAAAGAATGCCATTATAGAGGAGGAGTTGAACTATGTAGGACAAAAATAAGCTAGAAATTTCTCTTATAATCAATATCCAAACCAGACTTCTTACAAGGGTCTTTCTAATTGGGGAAATAATCAATGGAATCCAACTTGGCATGGGCCTCAGAATAATCCTCCTTGGGGACCACAAGATTGGCCAAACCAACAATGGCGGAACCAACATTGGCAAAATCAGCTCTAGGGGAATCAACAATGGCCACCACAGTTTGGATCACAAAACATGTAGCCTCATTGGGGTCCTTAACAGGGGTATAATCAATAGTACCAGGGACAACCTAGACGTTTCCAACCTTAACAACAAGCATTACTAACTGGACCCCCCAACACACAAGGTCAGTCATAAAACGAACTAGTTAGCCAACCACCCTTACTAGCTCAACCTATACCAAACCCACGAAATAAGCAGGGAGTAGCTATTTACATGACAGAACAAGAAAACATGGCTAGAATTAATGCTATATATTCCAATAATCTCTAGCTGCGTTATGGGAAAGCACTTCCAAGACCATCTCCTCTAAATATAGTTGAAGTAACCAATGATGAGGAACCTGAAAATCCATCCACTCAGCTTCCAAAGGAGATTACTACCAAAACGGTGCTAAAAGAATCATCCTTGGATAACTCCAAAGATCCTCCTAAAAGAATGACTCCAGAGAACATCCCTGGAAACATTTCTGATAAGAGCTCCGGAGATGAAAAAACTAGCACCATACCCAGAATGACTCAAACAACATGTTCCCCAAAAAAAGGTCTTACAAAAACAAGTCCAATCTACCCTGGAATCAGAACTTTTACAAGAAATTAGGCAACTGAACATTGAAATTCCACACCTACAAGCAATTAGAGATGTACCTTAACTTAACCAATTCATCAAACAACATTGTGTTAAGACCCAGTGAAGGAAGAAGAACTTTCCCTCAACCATCCAGGTGGAAGAAAAGGTATTAGACCTCCTAATGGGAGACACGCTCCTCCCAAAATATGGAGACCCTAGAAATCCTGTCATGACTATTTACATCTCAAGGGTAGAAATTTCAAATGTTTTGGTTGATTTGGGAGAAGCAATAAATGTAATGATAGTTCATACAATGGACAAATTAGCCTTAACTGGGTATCCAATCCACATCTACAATCCTTCAACTTGCTGGCCAGTCAGTAGTTATTCCAAAAGGGGTGATTACTGATGTTGCAGTTGTGATAAATCATGGGAATTCCTAGTAGACTCCTTGATATTAGAGCCAAGAAATTAGAGAAATGCTTATCCATTGATATTAGGAAGACCATGGCTGGCTACAGCAGCAACACCTATTGATTGTTGAACTGGGGATATGGTCATTTCTAATGGGATAGACTTGAAGAAAATATCTTTGTATCCTCCAGCTAAACCATCAATACATTATACAGGAAGGGTATGGGTAGATGAACTGGATAACATGGAAAATAGTGCCTCAGTAGCTATGGTTACCATCAAAAAACATTTGGGTGAGTTGGAAGAAGAAATTCACTATGATACAACTGAAGATATCACCCACATTCTTATTAATGAGGATATAATGGAGCTAGCCCAAGATTCAAGGAGAGAACTTCTCACTTCTGCTCATTGTACCTTTGCAAATATCATTCCTTGTGGAGAAACCTTTTACAGAGACTTAGCCACATTCTACATGTTGCTTCCACATTCTTGCCCCCTCAATACCATGACTCTAGTATATGGATTGACTACATCTATGGATTAGATCACAAAACAGGTTATGATTCTACCTGGGAAAACACTAAATATCAACACCCAGTTAGAAGAAAAATAGGAGGAAGAACTTATCAAACTCCTAATTTCTCATTCAACAGTTTTTGCTTGGGAATACCAAGATATGAAGGGCATCCCTCTTGAGATCTGTAATCATCATATATACACTGAAGATGTCAAACCTGTCAGAAAACCCCAGAGAAGATTGAATCCTACTTTAAAAGACATTGTCAAGATTGAAATAGAAAAATTGTTGCAAGTAGGGTTTATATATCCAATCTCAGACAGTCAATGGGTCTCACCCCTAGTCATAGTGCCTAAAAAGAATGGGAAGTGGAGAGTGTGTATTGACTATAGAGAGCTAAACAAAGCCACAAAGAAGGACTACTTTCCCCTACCATTCATTGACCAAGTGTTGGACAACCTTACAGGGAGAAAGTATTTTTCTTTCCTAGATGGGTTCAGTGGATACAATCAAATCCAAGTAGCACCTGAAGATCAGGATAAAACCACTTTCACTTGTTCTTGGGGAACTGTTGCCTACAAAGTTCTTGCATTTGGACTATGTAATGCTCCAACTACATTTCAGAGGCTTATTTAGCCATCTTTGTTGAACTAGATAATGAGTGCATGGAGGTCTATATGGATGACTTTAATGTGTATGGGGACAACTTTGAAGAAGCTCTCATAAACTTGGAAAAGGTATTAAAATGCTGTCAAAAAAATCAACTATCCTTGAGCCATGAAAAGTGCTTCATGATGGTAGAGGAATGAATTGTATTGGGACACCACATTTCAGCAAATGGAATCAAAGTGGATCAAAACAAAATAGAAATGATCCAACAGTTGCCTTCACCTAAAAATTAGACAGATGTTAGAAGTTTTCTGAGTCATGTAGGCTACTATAGAAGATTCATAGAAAATTTCAGTAGGATAGCTGCTCCTCTATTTACCCTGCTTAACAAAGTCATGAAATTCTTATGGACAGAGGATTGTCAATCAGCATTTGAAACACTTTAGGAGAAACTTATTGTCACACCTATTTTAAGAGGACCCAATTGGACTCTACCATTTCACATACAAACTGATGCTTCCAATGAGTCCATTGGGGCAGTCTTAGGACAAAAGGAGGAAGGAGGAAGTATGCATGCCATCTATTACATAGGCAAAAACCTTACCTCTGCAGAAAGAAACTATACCACAACTGAAAAAGAATTCTTGGTAGTCATCTATGCTATAAACAAATTCAGGCATTATATCACTGGGTACAAAATATTTGTACATACTGATCATGTAGCTATCAAATATTTAATGAATAAGCCAGTAGTGGGTGCAAGGATAATTAGGTGGTTATTGTTGTTCTAGGAATTTGACATTACCATAGTTGATAATCTAGGCAAAATTAATTTGGTTGTTGACTTTTTGTCAAGATTGCATACAGGTGGAGAGAACCAACCAGTGGAGGATAGATTTCTAGATGAACATCTTTTTGCTATCTCCTCTACTGCACCTTGGTTTGCTAACATAGCTAATCTCTTAGCTACAAGCTTATATCCATCCCATTTTACCTCAAAACAAAAGCAATACTTACTTAAGGAAAGCTTATCTTACAAATGGTTAAATGGTTTGCTATTTAAATGTGGTCCTGATTTCATTTTGCGCATGTGTTTAAAAGCTGATGAAATTTTTGATGTCTTAAGGGCATGTCATGATGAACCATCTGGTGGGCACTATTCCTCACATAGAACCATCCACAAGATTCTGGGAGCTGGTTACTACTGGCCCTCTATTCATAAGGATACCAAGAAGTATGTGCAGCAGTGTGACTAATGCCAAAGGATGGGACAACCAACCTTCACCCATGAGATGTTACTACATCCTCAAGTAATGATGTAGCCATTTGAACAATGGGGTCTAGACTTTGTGGGACCAATTTCTCCATCATTAGGGAAAGAGTACATCCTTGTATGCACGAACTATGTCACTAAATGGGCTGAAGCGTAGGCATTGCAATTTGCAAGAGAAGAGAAAGTTGTTGATTTTCTTTAAAATAAGAATTTCTTGAGGTTTGGAGCCCCAAGATCCATAGTTTCAGACAGAGGACCTCAGTTTACTTCACAGGTAATTAGAGCATTCACAGATTTATATCAAGTTAAGCACAGGAAATCTTCACCATACCATCCTGAAGCCAATGGGCAGGTAGAGGTGACTAATAGGGAAATTGAGAACATTTTGACAAGGACAGTGGCAATGAATAGGAAAGATTGGGCTAACAGATTACCTGAAGCAGTTTGGGCTTACAATACCACTTGGAAGTCCACAACAAAATTCTCACCATATGAGTTAGTCTATGGAAAGAAGCCCATTCTGTCTATAGAATTTGAGCTCGAGATACTTAAAGCTACATTAGATATTGGTTTACCATTGTCTATAGCCCAACATAATAGAATTCTTCAGCTCAATGAGTTAGATGAAATCTAGACATAAGCCATTCAACAAACAGAACTAGTTCAGTATCAAAGGAACAAATGGCATGACCAACACATCAAGAGGAGGACATTTCAGCAAGGTGATTAGGTTCTTCTATATGATTCTAAGTTTG
Organism: Cunninghamia lanceolata; assembly: GCA_027924645.1. Classification (NCBI taxonomy): domain Eukaryota; kingdom Viridiplantae; phylum Streptophyta; class Pinopsida; order Cupressales; family Cupressaceae; genus Cunninghamia; species Cunninghamia lanceolata. The sequence continues at coordinate 3,586,603 of BSBN01001310.1, forward strand.
AGGAGTTCAAGGGAAAGCTACAAACTCATTGGATGTGTCCTTACCAGATAAAGGAAGCTTTTGAGAATGGAACAGTGCTGCTGAAACCCATTGATGGAAGCACAGACACATTCTTAGTGAATGGCCACATAATTAGACTCTATAAAAGGCCATCCACCAAGGAAGAATTCATCAAAGTTTTGTGCTTGGTTACAGGGGACACATCCTCTGTCATAGATTTGGACTGAAATAAAAAAAAAAGAAAAAATAAAAAGAAAAAAGAAAAAAGAAAAAAGAAGGTTGAAAACTAGCAAATGGCGGCCTTCTCAAGAAAAAAAAGAAAAAAAAAGAGGAAGATGGAAAACCAATAAATGGCTGTCTTTCTCGTACAAGGGGATTGAAAACCAGTAAATGGCGGTTCCCTTCTTTATGCCAGATAAGAATAATCAAGCTACGGAGGTGATCAGGTGCCAGAAGTTACTCAAACACGCCTCCAGCGCTCGCAAATAAGGAGCACCTCTGGCACTCACAAACTAGGGGCACCTCCGGTGCTCCACCAATAAAGAGCCATTCCTGAAATGAATAAATTGGGAGGGGACCCACCTCTCCAGGCAATAAAGTAGAGATGTCATTTGATGAGGTCAGCATGGCTCATCCTCCACTTTATGATAAGGACAAGCATGATGTCAGCATGCATATCACCAGCGATTGAGAAAAGGTCATTACTCTCGCATGTGCAGGTCCTCACAAATGATTGCGTTGACATCACCTGAAAACATGGCATTCTCGAACCACTCAGTAGAAATGATTGCAAGGTACGTGACAACAAGGATGTTGACGCCATTTTAGAGCCACGCAGAAGCTGCTCACGTGCCAAGTCACATCCAATCTCATCAAAGTCGCGGCATTGCAGCCAAGTGCATCAGGTCGTCATCATTAAGATTGGTTTAGGTACTTCTCTTTATTAAGCATTAGTTAGTAACTATCTCGTTATTTCTATTTTTGGGTGTTGTTATTATGACATGTTCCCCTGTCATTATTTCTCCTTTCTCCTCATGCATGCCGCCATCTTTGCTACACTATCACCATGTCTACGGAGTGTCCCATCACTCTATATTAATTATGAATGCATAAGCACGCTAACCAATTTCAAGCTCCTTCCCCATAATCTAAGCAGTGAAACAAACCAACATAACAACCCTCATTCAAGATTGCAAAATTCTCTAAGGATCCAAGTTTGTTAATACAGTCCTCCGGAGCCTACGGAGTTAAAAGCAGAAAGACAAACCACAGAGAAAAGCAGACAGAATTCTAGTTACAGAGGGTGGAATAGGACTAAGAAATGGGGATTAAAAAGAAATCAGAGCCAAAAAGTATAATAGGTCTTTTGCAAGATGATACTGTGGCAGACATTATGAGGAATGCAGGGTGGTTGGAGTTCTTGGAAAAATTTGAAGGTTTTCAAGAGGATATTGTTGATGAATTCCTATGAAACCTGAGAGATAATCAAACAACTGTCAGAGGGGTTCAAGTCAATCTCACTGCTACCACCATCAGTCATATCTCTGGATTGTGAGAACAAGGTGAGAGGTTTTACCATTTGAAAACCCTATATGTTGATTTAATTAGAAATTTCTCTGTAGAAGGTGAACCTGCAATATAGTTGCATTTAAGTAAAAATGAGGTTAAGGGATTTGTTAGGTCTTCACTTCCAAACCCATGGCAATCTGTAGCATTATGGTTGATGAAGTACTTTACATGTGATGGCCAATTTTTCTTAGTTCTAGGACCAATAATGAAAATGTTGATTTTTTTGAGGCATGGAAATGCCCACCCAGAATTTAACATAAACATTCCAAACTTTTTGTACTCTGCCATTAGAGCAACTGCAAACAAGTACCAACAGGGAAAAGGTCCTATGAAACACCATGGCCTCATTTTTCTGGTAGTAAAACATCACTTTCTGTCCTAAGCTGATGGGGAAGCATTATGGCAGACATTTTTAGATAACAAACCCCAGGACAGAGAACCAGAGAGGGCTCAAGAAGTGGGTGAGGCTTCCTCTACCCAGCAAGAAGAGGAGGCAGAGCCTTCAACTTCCTTTGCAGCTATTGAGAAAGGTAAAAAGTCCTCACTGGAGGCAACTTCATCTGCTACCCTTGTTTCTAACAGAAAGAGAAAAGGGAAGTTAGAGAACCTGCTCTTGAACAAATTCCATATATGACTTGCTCAGCCAGGAGGAAGATGACTTTGGTTGAGGAGTCTATTCCAACAGAACCAATAAGGGATAGGCTAGGTCAGAAGACAAAAAGAACTCCAAAGAAAATTGACTCTAGCATACACTACTAGACTGAGGAAGCATCTCATGACTCAGATGAAATCCCTCTAGCGAGAAAGAAGAAATAGAGAGAAGCTTCCCCTGAACCATCTGTTCATCTAAGTCCAATTTCACAACATTCTCCTACTCCGGAGACAGAACAAAAAGAAACTTTTAATATTTCCTCTGATTTTAAGGATGATATACTTGCTCTGGAGATGCTTGCTCCACCGGTGCTACGGAGAAGCAAAAGGAAAAGGTAGCTTAGCCAAGCTGAAAAAGATATTGCTCTCCTAGCTGAAGTTCTTTTGGGTTTCAGAACTTTTGAGGAAAAAGCTGGGCCTTCATCAGTACCAGCAACTGCAGAAAAGACTCAAGAAGCAACTTAGGACAGGGAGGTTGCAGGGGAAGTTGAAGCAGAGCAAATAGATGCAGCTAGCAATGAAGAGCCAATAGCCATGGAAAATCCTGATGTAGAGAAAACAAAAGAAGAAACATGAACTTATTCTCACCCTTCTGATTAAGAGGATATTGAAATTTCAAAAGAACAGCAGATGTTAGAAGAGATTGATAATCTGAAAAGATTATTATGGGGGAAGAACCAGATTATTACTGACCTTAAGAAGGTCATGAAAGGAAAAGAAATGGAGCAAAATTAGGTGATTGAAGGGCTCCAAGTAGAGCTCCAGAATAAATATCAAATAATTCAGGAGAAAGATGCAGAACTAAGAAACCAAGAAACAAAGGCAGCCCAAATCATTAAGGACAAGGAGGTAGAGGCAGTAGAGGACATTTCTAATCTTACCAAGGCCAGAGATAATAGTCTCACAATAATTGCAGCACTGGTTGAGAAAGTACAGAGTCAAGATAAACAATTAACCTAGGCCAACAATAAAATAGATGATCAAGAAGAGTATATTCATGAGTTAATTGGCCTAGGGGCAACCATGGAATAGGGAGTACAAACAGATCCATATGTGGGCCCAATTCCAATAGATATTCCCAAAGCCTTGTTCCATTGGGAAAGGAGATGTAAAGAATATGAGGCTTCTAAACCCATTCTGCAATTACAGAGGGTAGTTACTGCCATGTCAAAAAGAGTAGAAACCCTGGAAGAAAAATTCATTCAAGTGGCTTCCATTTCATCTGAAATCCTATGTTGCAGGCCCCCAAGTGGAACTTATGCTCTGTTCTTACAAGAGAGAGTTCTGCAGAGAAAATTGTCTTTGGTCCTATATGATCTTACCGAGAACACAGAAATAGGGGAGGGGTTCATGGAAGCATGCATGAAAAGTTCTGATGAAGACAAAAAATTTATGTGTGAGTTGTATTTGCATGGTTTCTTTGTAGATGATATGACCTTCATTATCAACTATTTTGTAGGGGAATGTCAACTTAAGGCATTTATGTCACTGATGAGAAATCATGAGATTTGGAATGAGAGAATGGAGGCTTATCTCAAGAAGGATACATAAACAAGTCTTTTCATCAGAAAAGAATGTACAAACCCTCATGCTTTTAAGGTCCAATTTAGGGCATATGTCTACCGCCCAGAAAGTAAAACCAAGATTTTGCCATTGTATCTGAAACATCTTCAGGAGTGTTCCATTGATTTTGGTCTTTTCATGAATAGTTCAACTAATCAAGTGCTTGCAATGGCAAAGAAAAGGTGGAACATTTTAACTTCAGAGCAGAAAATGAGAGAAGTTGTGACTCTGCTAACTTGAGACTATTTATGAGGAAGGCTAGGTTAATATCCAAAATGATGGATAAATAACAACATGAATGGATAGATGGCCGTTTCAGACCCCCTCTCATCATTGAGCCACTACCTGTCTGGACTGAGCAAATGGAAGATGATAAATTGCAGGAGTGGATGAAGCAGGTTGATCAGTACAGGGGAAATGGTAATACATACCACACCACTTGGACAACTTATGCATAGGACTACAACTTGACCAACATGGTATTCCACCAGAATAAGTCCAGATTATGAGAAGTAGGAGGACCTGCTAATCCTTAAGTATGGGGGGATGATGAGTGTTAGGTAGCACCCATGAAATACACCTTTTTACCCCTCTTTTTCTCCCTTCTTATTCCATTATCATGATGATTGCACCAAAATAAGTTAACAAGATTGTTCTAATGATGATTAATAAGAGATGAATCACTTAGAATCATGATTTCTGATTGAAGGACTAATGTGCATTGAATTGATGGAAATATGCAGAAATCTTCTCTTTTTGAATCAACAGGTGTAGGTATTCAGGTAGACAATTTTGTGCATCTTCGGAGGTAGTCCTAATGATCTTCAGAGTTAACATCAGAATGCCACGACTGGTCTCCAATATTTTCTAATTTGATTAGAGAGATTTTGGGATAAGGAGGTGAACCATCTCTGAATCTAGATTGAAGTCACAAGCATCTACGGAGCTGAATGAGAAGGTCACAATCATATCTCCGGAGCTACAGACAGAAATATACATCCTCGACGCCTCTTTAGAATATTGTAGATTTCCAGCACAGCTGTCGGTCAAACACCTCCAGCAGTGATCGGGATGCTCCTGATGTTACTCAAATCATCACCTAAGTGATTGAGGGTAAACCATAGTTAACTGTTGGAAGTTTTATCTCTTTTTGATTTTGCATGAGTTATTGATAAACTGATTTAAATACCTATATTTCAGGGCCTCATTGCCCAAGTGTATTTAAAACTAAGACTTAGATTTAGTGTGGACTGTTGTTCCACTAAATCTATTTTAATTGCATGGATATTCATTCTGTAGTTAGACTGTTAGTAGAATAAAGAGATTGATGTTATCTCTTAGATGAACTAGTAGATAGGGTAAGTGATATCTCATCACAGATTTAGATATAAACTTATAGAAGTAGCAGCAGAATATATAGCGATTAATTTCTGATTTCTATAACCTTATTTGATATAAACATTTTTTGAATACAAAGCTTATGGAATTGGACTGGAATTGAGTTGTGATATTATCTTCTCGTGCTGATTCTTTACTTTGGTCTTCAGCCCCAAGGGTGTGGAGCAAGTGCCCACTCTCACCACTAAGGCAGAAGGCTAGTACTGTTGTTTTTGTTATTTCAGATTTTGTTTAAGGAAATAGTTACTATTTTCATAGATAAATGCATGTTTCCATTGGAAGGAGTAATATAGATTTACGTTAAAAAATTCATTGTTCAATTTTGTTTTCAATATTCTTGGAATTCATTTTACAACAGATAGATCAGTAATATTAAGTTTCTTTAATCAATAAAGATCATTAGCGTTAGTTAGATAAAACTGGCAACTTTAGGATTCCTAATTGTAGATAGTCATGGACACAGCCTTGGATTTGACACTTGAAATATGATTAAATGATAAGGTACAACGACCCTTGTCAAGAGGGATCAACATCACTCCCACCCCTAAACTACTAACATAACACATATTTATAACACAAATTGCATGACTACCACTTTTTATTAAAAATCTCTGGCTTCAAATTCACCAGAATTTTGATAACTCTCTTGTATAGTGATATGTCAACCACTACCTCTCTATGTTATTATATAGATGAGGTAAAGGCTAGGGATAAGATTTGGAGTATAGTTATCTAAAAGGATGAGTCTACTTAAGGGATAATTAATTAGTAGAACACAACTCGTTAAGAGTAGTTAAATAATAAAACATGTCTAATTAAGATAGAACTCTACTATTAATATAAATAGCATGCAAATAAGTAAGGACCAATTAATGCATTATGGATGAATTATTACAAAGAATATCCATATAATATTACAATGAATATACAAGTGTATCTTAAAACCATACAATAGTGTATGAGTAATTAAATATGCTAACATATTGATATACTTCACTTTGAGTGATACGATGACTCACAATCTGACAGTTAATGCCTCATACTTGGCCACATTATTAGTGCATTGAAAATTAAATTGAAATGATAACAGTATGAGGCCACCTAAAGGAGGGATCAACATCACTCCCACCCCTAAACTACTCATGTATCTAGATCCATAAAAAAATATGGTCCAAGGAGAGGAGGTATCAACATGTAAAATATCCTCATAAGGGAATGCAAAATCTAGCAGTGTGGGAGTTGGGGAAGGTGTTGCAACTAACTGATCAACAATGACATATCCTTTATCAAACTTTGGGAGATGAATTTACTATCAAACTCAAAAAGTAACATCACCCAATGTGCAACCCTACCTAAAAGATTAGTTTTCAACAACATAGATTTAGGAGGATCTTCTTTAGATGGCATGTGTCTCAACATAAATCATGTAATATCAACTTTTGCAATGAAAATACAATTAATAAGCATAATTTTTCCATAGGTGTTTGCATCTCATACTCCAAAAAAGCACAACTAATGTAATAAACCACATGTACCTTGTCATTTTCATCATTTTGAGTCAACAAACCTCCAATAGTGGATTTTGTGGTTGAAACATATAACAATAAAGGTTTTCCATGGATGATAGACATGAGGACTATAGGATTCAACAAGTAGTGTTTCATGTCCTCGAATGCCCTTAGCCAATTTTTGTTCTATTTAAACTTAACATCTTTCTTTAATAGCATTGTAAATGGTAATGTCTTATTCACTAATTTTGCAATAAAGCATCTAATAGCTTGTATTTTCCCTTGAAGACTACAAAGTTGAAACAAATTCTTCAAAGGAGGCATGTTAACAATAGCATCGATATTCTTAACATCTACACCAGTGCCCCTAGGGTACAATGAATCCCAATAAACAACCCCTATCAACTCCATTTACACACTTTTTAGGATTTAACCTCACTTTGTATTGTTGCAAATGTTAAAATACTGTCCTCAATTCTAATCTCTTCATTATTTAGATTTTGCTAATATATCATTGACATAAATCTGTAACACCTTATGCACAACTCATGGAAGATTAATGTCATAGCCCTTTGATATGTAGATCCAATATTTTCTAACCTAAAAAGCATGACAACATAGCCAAATGTTCCCCAAGGTGTGGTAAAAGCAATCTTATGTTGATCTTGAGATTAATCATGATTTGATCGTAGCTAGAAGATTCATCCATGTAAATGATAACAACTCATGTCCAATGGTGGAGTCTACAATCATATAATATTAGGAAGAGGAAAGTCATCATTAAGAGATGTTTTGTTATGATGTGTAAAGATAATACACATGTGACTACGACCATTAGGTTTTATAATAGGTACAATATTAGAGATCCAAGGTGAGTAATCAATTGGTCTAATAATTTGACCTTAAGCATCTTTTCTAATTTTTCTTTAACCATTAAAGTAACCTTGGGACACATCGTCCCAATCTTTTGTTTTACAGGTTTGGCATCATTTTCTAAGGCAATTTTATGCATCACAATATTAGGATCAAAACCTCACATGTCCTTATATGACCATACAGAGATATCTCTAAACTCCTTATGTAATATGGTCATGTTATATTGTTCATATTGACATAGACACTCACCAAGTTTCAAAGTCTTTTCTTTATTGTTTGGATCCATCTCTATGTTATATGTACCACTAAGGGTTATGATCCTTGATAAATGATCAAGTGGGTAAAACACCAAGATCGCTATAGAGATGAGTCACTTTTCCCAAAGTATGAACAAACCTCCAGTACATGTAGGAAGCCTCTATCATGATGATATCTAGGTAGACCCTCTTAGACACCCAAATATTCAACTAAAGCTTCATCATTTGCAAATATGTCTAAAGGAGGATAAGTATCCATAAAACCTTCATAGATTATATTTAGATAGACTAAGGGAAAATTAATGTTATCACTAATAGTGCTTGTATAAGAAATTCCCTTAGCACCCTTTTTTCGAGGATTTTAATAAGTTTCTGAATACCTTGTTGATTCAAACCTAATCCTTTTCCCTTGTAACCAAGCTTTTGTAAATATTGAATCTTTTGACATAATGACTAGCCAACTTAGAAGATAATAAATATTCCTCATAATAGTGGCTAGATGTGGATCCATGAGAGGTATCACCTTCTTTAGAATGAGTATCTATATGAGAACTCAAAGGTGATTTAGTATGTAAATCAAGATCAGTAAGCAAGGGGGAAGTTTGGTCTTAAATTATTTTGCTCTTGACTTGATGTGTCAAAATCTAATGAGATCCAATCATCCTTAGGACCAACATGAGAAATAGGAGAATTAGGGAAAATCAGTGGAGACATCATAGGCCTAATTAATTTTGTTTGAGATATGAATACTTTATCTTTTTCAACTACTTGAAATTTTTTTAATGGATTATCAACTATTGCCACATGTTATTTATTTTGATGAAAGAAGTTGATTTTCCAATAAAGTGTGGATGAGACAACACCTATTGCATAAATCCATGGATGCTTCAAAAGTATGTTATACACTAAAACTTTGGGCATCACATGTAAAGTAGTCTCAAGAGTAACAAGACCTAAAGTGATAGGTAAAGTGACATAACTAAGGGACTCCCTATAACATTATCAAACCCTTTTATGGTTACCTCAGATTTTGGAAGGTTGGAGTAACTAACTTGGATCACATCTAGAAATTTTTTACTAAATGTATATTCAATCCTAATCCATTGTGTACTAATGCACATCTTACTCTAATATCTTCATATCTAACCACAATATATAATGGTCTATACTTGTGAATTACATGTGAAGGTGGTAAATCACAGGGTGTGAAAGAAATAGCATGATCATGTAAATCATACCCCAAAGGTTCATGCCTAGATGCAAGATTAGTCTATGGTATTGTTAGCCTATTTTTGGCCCATGCCAAAATAGTCTAAGAGTCCCTCAAAATCCCACTCTTCTTCCATCAAATATATTTGATCTGAGAAATTCTAAATGGAAGAAGTCTCCCTTCAAAAATCCCAAAATTTTTCTAACTATTTTGCCTTGTTGGCAATTTTTAAGTTTGGCAAACCTTTGGTTCACCGATTAGCTGACTAAGGGACCAGTAGGCAGGAAAAAGTCTAAGGTAGAAAAAAAGATAAAGGAGCGCTTTATCGGAAAGGTTGAAGGTTTGTGAACCTCTTGGTTTGTCGATCGGTGAATTCACTGATAAAGCAAATAATGCAGCTAAGTCAATGACAAAGAGTTTGCCTTTGTCGGCAAACTTAAGGTTTGACGAACCTTAAGTTTGTCGATCAGCGAGTTTGCCGATCGACAAATTTACCACCAAAGGGACAAGGGCAAAGACAAAAGACAAAGGCAAGCCTTAGTCAGTGAATTTTAGAGTTTGCGAACTAAAAAGTTCACCGACTGACAAGTTCACTGATTGGCAAAATCACCGACTAAGCAGAAAGAAGCCAAAGACATTGGTTCGAAAAAGGGGAAATTCACTGATAAGGCAAAAAAGTGATGAAGAGCAACAAGGGGAATCGACAAAAAATGCAAACCCGCCAACCAGTTTGTGATTTTAGAAATTTGCTGATAGGGCGATTCACCGACTAATTAACCTGAAAGGAAGAAAGAAGAGAGCCCGATGGTTCGTGAAATGCAGATTTGGCGACCAAAAGGAAATTAATGTGAGGGAGATAAAAAGGCAAGGTTGAAGAGTTCAGCATGAGATAAATTTGCCGACAATGAAGAAAGTAAAGGTGCCGAAGAGTAGATTAAAATATGAAATATTTTAGAGTGTTGTAAAAGCTTGGAGGACACAATTCTTTGCATCACGCCATTATTACATGGTTAATTTAATGCTTGAAGTATAAATGCTACAGAAAAGGTCGGATTTAGGTGGTTGAAATAGTTAAAATCTTCAATGTGATTGTGCAAAGAAGGGACAAAATGAATTTGCAGGTACATAACAGGATTTTAGACCTTCCTTCTTCAATGCGTCAGGTACCCATGCGTGCAAGTGATCTTCTTTTGCCATTTCACAGACCTGACAGGGTATGGCTGCCGTACCATTATGCAGGTCTTCTAACAGGTTTCTGGGCCAAATTCAATGCAGCATGGGCGACTGGGCATAACTTGTTGACTAATTTTCAACGCCCAGGTTTGCACAATGATTTGTAAAAGCTATATATGCATATGTAAGATATGTATTTGAAGTTGGTTGGTCGCTAAGTCATTATACAGACTGAAACAATTGATACTTGATCTTGACCTCATGATATTTCCCATAACCAAATGAATTTGATTGACTGTGTTCACTCCTGGGCCTCTCTGTCTTCATTTCTAGTTCAACCATGAGGGGAAAATTATCATTTTGTGTCTTTCCAATTTGTATTTAGCTTTTCTATCTTTGTAATGGCTATTTAGCCTCTATGATTAATATAAGCAATTGATTCTGCCTCTCTCATTTCTTTTTCACTATGTCTGCTTGAATGCTTTTCACTTATCTTGTGGATAAAGCGGTCCCTTTATAAGTTTTAGTATTCTATTTTGACCTTTGTTAGAGAATGAATGAGTTTGTGTTGGTTTATTCAACCTTTGAAATCATCACTGTGTTATGTCAGCTTCGGTAGAACATACTAAATCTTGGTGCATCACCCCCCTTTTAATTTTTGTTCCTCCTTCCCCTTTTCCCTAGTGATCATTAGCATAGGTTTAGTCAAATTCTCTAGACCTTAAGTCCAAAAAGAGGAACCAACCTTCTCTGGAGGTCTGATCTCATCTGCAAGGTCCCACACCTTGAGATCATTCCCATGTTACACTAAATTTGTTGGAATTGCTAAAAGCTTCAACAACAGTGTGCAAATTTAGGTGATAACAGGTATAACCAAGGCATGTAAATTAGGAATAGAACTAGGCTTAGTATGAGATGAGAAACATGAAGAATCATAAGCCATATGACATGTATCTTCAACATAAGACACACCATCCATAGTAATAGAAGGTACACACACATAATGTGTATCCATCACAATAGATGTGTCATAATATGGAGTATATGAAGGAGAGGTGCTCAAAGGTATAATGCAATTAGAATCAAGCACACTACTATCACTGCCCATATAAGAAGTATGTAATATCTGATGATCATGAAGGAATGAAGTATGAGTATCATCTCTAATGTGTGTATCATGTATAAGTATATATCGCTAGTGATGGAAGAAAGATAATCAATATAAAAACTTATCACTAGGGTAGCCATCATAGATAGGCAAATCCCAAATCAATAAATGTGTCATTAGGTATAGTAACATGTGTTCCCTCATCACTAGGTAAAGATGAATCTAGAGATTCACATGGAGGAGGGTTTATGGATGTAGAAAAAAAGTTGTTAAATGCATACATGGATGAAGTAACTAGGTCACTGTTATAGGTCACAAAAGATATATCATCATAGAGTGTAGTGACACAAGAAGTGACTTTGGTAAGAAGAGATGAAAGAACATCCATGATGAAATAATGTATATGGCAAGGGAGGACTCTCAAATTAAAAAAAATAGAAAATAATGTATACTAGATTTGACAAGAAGCACAAAATGTAAACCCTAGCACCAATCTAACAGTGGGCGTAAGATAAACCATGTAAATATTCTTATGAAACCCTAGGAGAAAGATAAATTAGTGAAGCAATTGAGTACAAAAGGAGGCTCTGATCTAGAAATAATATATAAATCAACAAATTATAGATATCTATACGAGCCCCCTATCTATGGGGTATATATATATATAGATAGGGCGCCGACCCCATATATTGTCATGAGGAGATTGACTTGATAGATAGTCTAAGCTAAAATACTTGGTATTTATAAAAGAATCTTTGCTAGAAGGATGGCTAGAGATTCATCATAAATACACTAGATATGAAAACCCTAGTGTTGGTCTAAATACCCTAAAGAAAAGATAGGTTGAGTAGGGTTGATTGAGTTCACCAAAATGTAAAGGAAAATAAACTTTCCTAAAGCTCGATCTAGGCAAATCCAATAAAATGCATACACATAAGCACAATTAACCTAGACTAATTAATTATGATACAAATATTTGAATATTGAGCTAGTAATTGAAATGCAACAAATGTAAATAGAAAATGTGTACTTAGCTTGATAATTGATGAATGGATAAAGACTAATAAAAATATGAATTTGATAAGCCTTGGGGTCAAGAAAAATAGATGATAGACTAGTAATCACCTTGGGATCAAAATTTCTATCGACTTTGTGTAAGGACGAGTTTGGTGGTCTGAGACTAATTCATGATTGTGAATTTGCCATGCACCCTATCAATTCATACTATGTGTTCTACAAACTTCTGTTATTGAATTTGCTTGATGTATGATAGTGTACTATGCTCTTCTTGAATATTTGGGGGCTTGATGGTATTAAGAAATACCTTAAGGGCTATTGATTTATCACTAGGAGTCAAGTTCTCCCAGATCAACCCCCCAAAATTGAACAATAATTGAAAACAACAATCTTTAGTCATGCAAATGCTTCTACAAATGCTTATGCAAAACTAGATTCCTTTTAGTGCACTAAGTGAAGTGTGTAATGCGGATGATATGTGGATATAGTTCCCAAGTCATCAGATGATTAGAATGAATGCATTGAATGCCTTTTACAAGGACATATCAACACATTGCACAAACTTTTGTTTAGTCGGCCTTAGGTAGGAAGAGTAATGGTAGGAAGTCGATCATATTTGAATTTAAAAATTTAAATTCAGGTACGACAAGGACAACCTTGTGACTGCAAACTAGTTTAAAGACATAAAAAGTGCTAGATATTAGTGGATAATGTGTGCATGGAAATGAATGCGAGCATAGCTATGATAATGTATAAAGGTGCGTGAACATGCAACTGGGAAAGAATGGTAGGTGCATTAAAATATGTGTAATGAGGTAGTTGGACAATATTAATCAAGGGATATGAATTTACACAAAATTACTTTATCAATATATCTAATGTCAAAATACTCCCCTTAAACACAAAACTAAATGAAAAAAATGAGTAAGTTTCACCTGGGAAAAAGTGAACTGCATAGTACCCAAATGCCCTTTGCCTTAACTTTTCACCTAAAAACAAGGCCCTTTACCTCTCTACCTTTCAAACTTTAATTGTGGTTGATTGGCATGATGGAATTGGTGACAGCCTATTCCCTGTTCCATGGGGAACTTATTTTTAAAAATAGTTGTCCTCGTCAGAGTAGTCAGCTTGGTGACACGTCATCGGCCGGACACATTCCTCAAAGTGCGTCATCAATAGATTAAGCACGTCTAAACAGCATAAAAACGCATACTCCTCCTTTACTCATTTGCTGCCCCACTATTGCTACCACTCATAACTCTCAACCAAAGTTTAACTCAAATTAATTAGTAATTCAAATCCATTCAAACAATCACCTTTGCTGAAAACAATGCTGTACTCCGCAATGAAGAAGAATGAAATTTGTGTGCAACAGGGCTGTAGGGTTTCAAGGCCCAAATGTAGCATGGTATATGACCTTTTTCGGCTCTTTCAGTTCGATCTGCTAGTGAGACCTCCACTGTAGCAGAGTAATTATCATCCTGTGTTTTTTTAAAGAATTTGGTCAAGTGTAGAGTTTTGTCGGAGAAAAAATGGCTCTGATCGATTCTTCTGCGCGTTTGTAAGGTTCAAAGTTGTAAATTAGTGTTTCTGCAGACTTAATGTTGGGAAATCTCGGAATGTAAATGATTTGAGTTGCAAATAGCATGAAAAAGCTTTCGTTTGATCTGTTTTCTTTTCTCTCTTTTTATTTCATCCCGTGTTTGGAGAGTTTTAAGAGCTTAAATGTACGTTTGTGCGTGTGCTTTGTAGGATTTTGTTGTTTATGTCGTAAAAGATGAAAATGTGGCTGGAGTTGAGGTGAAAAGAGCTCCGAAAAAAGGTTCTTTTGTACTTTTAGAACTTTCTGCGTTGTGCATTGGTTGTTTACCGAGTGGAAACAATGAAGACAGACACGCAGCTCGATTATGCAGTTTTTCAGCTCTCGCCGAGGCGTACCAGGTAAATATTTATGCAACTTTTCGACGAAGTTTAAGTAAAACGAAGAGGATTTTCTTTTTTCTTCAGAGCGCACTTATTATTCATGCGGGTTAATGTTTTTGTAAGCTTTGTATTTTAAATTTTAAGAAGGGGGGCAAAATGGCATCTTTGTTTTGAGTTTTCGTCGCTTAAATCCAGAAAATAAAAAGACCGACCGTAACGCATGTAAAATGTTAATAGTAATACTGTGTGAGGCTATGTCGATATGGCCGATGTTATTTTTTTCTGTAAATATCTATTTGGAAAAGAAGAACGATTAAATTTATTTGCTTTAGAGAAGGATTAAATTTATTTGCTTTAGAGTAACAAAGTGAAATCTAGCAAAATCTGGAAATGCCAGAAGTGCACTGTTAATACTATGATTATGTTCTGACAATATTATATGGCGGGCGTTAATTTTTTTAGGTTAATATTTATGCAATTTTCAAGACACAAGGATGACGAGCTGACAGTATTTATTTGCTCGAGCAAGAGCTTTGGATGCCCCTGGCCTTGATATTTATCTCCAAGCTTTACAGTAGATTTTAAGACATAAGGGGGAAAAAATCCTTATCTTGAGTTTTCCTGATTAAAATCCAACCAAATCTTGAAATGACAGATTGCCTTCTGCTCAAATGGAATGCTAACACTATATTCTGACAACATTGATATGAGCAATGTAATTTTTTTTTGGTTAATATCCATGCAAATTTCAGGCAATGAAGAAAAGAAATGAAAGCGAAGATGATATGAGTTTTATTCACATCCACGTAACCTAAATAGTTTATGGGATTCCAAAGCAGAAACTGTGTTGCGAAGTAGGATTTAAGTGCACAAAGAGTTAAACACTAGCAGCAAGTTAAAATTCGCTTAACTGGAACATCCTAATGGAGGGTGGATCTTATGTTGCTAATTTTGATTAAAATTCCCCCATTTCTGCCAAGTGGGCAGGCATAGAAGCCACCCTGAAGATGGCAACGTGGCAGGCTTGTCACTATAGACAGTGTTATAGAGCAATCCATGATGGAGTGCCATTATATTTCTACCACCCCTGAAGTAAGAGCTTTGGATGTATGAAGATTTCACATTTTTCTCCAAGCTTTACGTTAAATTTAATAAAAAAACCAGAAATAAAATCTTTCTTTTCAATTTTCCTAGCTGAAATCCAGAAAATTCTTGAAAATGCCAAACTTCATGTTGCTCAAGTGTAACACTAATGCTATATTCTGATGATATTGAGAAGCTTGATTTTAAATTGTTCGTTAAGCTGTACAATGCAGGTGTTTTAAATAAGAAATTGTGGATTATGACTGTTTTTGTACTGTGATACTGTCAGATGTGAGTTGTTTGCTTCGGCAGGAGGTGTAACAGAGAAACTTGCATCAGGTCTTCTAAAGCCTTTTCTTACGCATTTAAAGACGGCACAAGAGCAGGCTGTGCAAAGTGGAGGGCATTTGATCAAACTAGAAGCTTGTTCTGATAGCCATCAGAATGTTGCTCCCTGGTTCACCAAAGGCACTTTAGAGAGGTAAACTACACTTTCCTGAAATAGGAAGCTTGAAAATCTCTTGATGCAGTGCAATAAATCTACATGTGTTTGCTAGGCATCATATTACCATTAATGAATTGAATAAAGAGTATACAGGGATGCCATTTACAATAAAACAGCCCCTGATATAAGGGCATGCCCCAAAATCACAGGGTAGAAATCCCAGACAAAATAGCTACATTGAAGCTCCTTGAAACGACAAATTATTTACTTTCTACGTCAATGGTTATGACCTGCTGTCCATGCAAAAGAATGGGGTAAAGAATGCTCACTTTAGTTGCCAAACTGCAAATTAATTAAAAAATATGTATCCACCTTATAAACAACTAAAGTTAGTTCAGGATGAAGGACAAAGTGAATTGTGTTTTAGTTCACAAAATGTCTTCAAAATTAAAATCCATTTGTAAAAAGCTATTGCCAAAGTGACTTTTAAAAGCCCATTTATGTAAAATTTGGAACATTTTTTAGATTTTTGCAGAGGATGCCTGTTAGATAGTTTTCATAACAGAAAAAGGGTCTATATTATATAATAAGAGAAAAACCACCTTTCTTTGAATCAGCTTCATTTTTAAAGAATATAATATATATGGAGTCCTAGGATGTACATAGATTAGCAATGGCTCCATTTGCTCCCAAGATTGGTGTACAAAAATTGAACAATATGTATGAAGTGTAAAGTTCCAATACTCTCACATGAGGGATCTCAAAGGTTGTTGTGTGGCAAGAAAATATGGCTTGGTGGAGAATTTTGAACTTGAAATTTGGAATTAATGCCTATATATGATCTTAAGAACATGAGTTTTAATTTGGAGGCCAGCACAATTTTGTGAATGTACCTTTTTGGGGAGGAAAGAGGGTGTAGTGAGCTTTCTTTTGTTATTTTCAACTCTTATTTGAAAAATTTGTTTAATTGAAACTCAAGCTACCTGGATGCTTGACTGAGGCTATCTCCAGTCCTTCACGATCATTCTCCTTTCAAAATTAATAACTGTGTTTATATAGGCATTCTAATTGCAGGTGACTTGTTTGATATTTATAAAATTCAAAAAGCAAACTTTAGAAAGGAAATGACAAAACATTAGCATATTCTCATAATTTTTGATTGTAGTATTAAAGCTACCTTATTTAACTATTTACCAAAAAATGGGACTTCATTAATTTGAGTTATTTCATTATTAGGTTTGTTCGCTTTGTCAGCACTCCCGAAGTGCTGGAGCACGTTTACACAGTTGATGCAGAGAGGTTGCAATTGGATCAGGCCAGAAAATTTCAGCTTGCTATGTATTCAAAGGCGAGTATTCTATTCTTAGGTAATTGATTCATATCAATTTTGTTCAGTGAAATTTCCTATTAGCTAAAGTTGAGAATTATTGGGAACTTCTGCAGGGAGGCAATGATCAAGTTTCTAATATGGGTTTGGTAAGAGGTGCGTTGATCTTTAATGATATCAGCTTCCATATCGAAATAGAAGTAAATAGAAGGCAGACAACTCTATCTGGCATTTTTTTCTCAATTTTTCTTTCTGGATTTCTCTTAATGATACTAGTGTTCTCATTTTTATGCCGATAGGCATTCCCCTCTGAGAAAGAGTGAGCTCCTCTACTGCTGCAGTAAAAAATCAATGGCTTGAATGTTCCAAAGTGCATTGATCGACCGTGGAATTAATCTTAGCCATTAACATCAAAATCACAAACAGCTTATAGATTTAGACCTGTGGTGGTGAAACAATTAATTCTACTTACTTCCTGGCTGGTGCCCATTTTGATTTACTCCCACTTAAATGCGCCTGTCTCTTCCACGGTGAAATAATTTTACTATAAATCCATGTCTGTGTGTCAATTCTTCCAAAGCAGACTTCCATCTTGGATAAAAGAGCTTGCAGATAGAGACCTGGGGTTGATTTTGAGTGTCTTTCTTATGCATGTCTGTGCATGTTGTGTATCTGTTCTCTTTATTTTTCAATCCAGAGGATGTCAAATCATTGTTTGGAGCAGCACATCTCCAAAAGCTGCAGCAGTGCAGGCTCCCAGTTTTCACGGGCAAATTTATCATTTAAATAAGATCTGTCACTCCTTTTTTAATTTTCAGTACCTATGATCTTCAGTGAGAGCTTTGTGCATTTATGTTTAAATAAATTACTGTCTTCCTAAATATATTTAAGCCTCTACATCTGGGTTGGCAATATAAATTAAAAAAAGGGGTTTAATTTACACTCACAAATTGTTGTTCTCAACAAATTTCATTCAGTTGGTTCTCTTCAATTTATGCATCCACCGTCTTTCCTTTTTTTCTCTGTAACATGGTATGTTGTAGCAGCTTCCATCCATACAACTTTTATTCATCCTCTATTTAGGTATTGGCAGATATTGTTCTCAAATTTTAGGGTTATGGCTCTAATCTGCATGGGATGGCCCCTACTGACTAGGATACACTCCATCTCCCAACTAGCATTAAACTTATGGCAGATATATGCTCTCACCTCGTTTGGAAAGTATTTTCTTTATTTTTGAGAATGGGGCCAACATATTTGTGGCCCGTCTCTACTCTGTGTGCCTAACAATGCAAACATACTTATCCAAAATATAACTAAAATATGCTGCAAGCAGATGTTATCCCACAAATCATTGCAAACACAATTTATATCTTGAGGAGATACTCTTACATCAGTAATTCAAAATCTAACTGTACTGTTAACACAGGCAACTTGTTCTCCATGAAATTTTCTATGATTAAAAACAAATTTCCTATTATAAGTTTTACATTGTAGAAAACACGCTAAACATCTAAATGGTGCTGGGTTGAGTGCCAATAAGATTCATTTGAAGTTCAACCAAGTTTATCAGAGTTGCTGTTGTTTGCCTAATATTGAGCATGAAATCTCTCATATATAAAAAGTTTTGCATTGTTTCTTTTGCTTATAAACTTATTACAATGCTGATAATTTCTGAATGGTGAATGCCTTTACAAGCTGGGTAATGGATAGAATATTCACATCAAAAAAATATTAATCAGAGCAAGAGCTCCTATAGGATAATGCCACATTTTTTTCTAAATAAATGTCTATTCTAAATCAAGCTTTCTATTTCAATTAGGCTAATTTCTGTTGACTCTCATGAGCTCCGACATAATGAAACCCATTTGGACTAATGAGTATATGGTTATACAAATGATGGCATCTGCAGCAAAAAAACCCACGTACAAAAAATCATCATCAGTTATAAATATCAATCTCAAAATCCAAGAGTAGAGAAAATTCTTATGCCAAAGACATAAAGAACTAAATATAGACAGTCCTCATAAGGCAAACATAATTTAGGGCTTGCAGGCAATGTCCAAATAAAATGCATCAACAAACATATGCACTTCACAGGGTAATCAATGAAAGAACCAGGAAGACAAGACTTCTCCATATTTTTCTAATATAGATTCTAGAATCCTAACTCTGAGTGAATCGTAGTATTTGATTTGTAGTAGCAAGCCTCACAAACAATTTCCACAAGCTGATTCATCTTTTCTTCCTAGCCTCCAAATTATTTCTTGCAGTTATCTTCATTTTCAAAAAAACTAGGTAACAGTCAAAACACCAAGTAAAAAAGCTATAGCACTGAATATAACATTTGCAAGGAGGCTTAAACAGTTTTTCCTTCTGATAACTACAGGGTTGAGATTTGGTCCTAAACTTATTCACATAGCTGATGAATAAAAACATAATATCCCAAAAACACACAACAAATATCCTCGTATACCTGTGCTCTATAAACAGGAATTATGTAGGCCTGACAAAAACCAGTGACAGGAAAAATTAAAACCAAAAATCATTCATCTCTAATCACCCCTTTTTTCTAGCCCACCCAGGCAACAAGCAACACAAAACAGCCTTTGAATACCGGTTCTTCACATATCAGAACTGATAGATCAGTTAGGCAGTGCTTCTCTCAGCACATCATTACTACTCAGATTACTCAGATTCCCCAGCCTGCTCTCCCTCAGCATCATGGCTCTGCTCATTCCTGTCAGCATGACTCGGCTCCATTTTAGCGACATGGATCTACTGCTAACCAGCTGCCCCCCAAATTGCAGGGGCAGACTCACTTTACGAGCTTCTTTTCCACTATGGGAGCTACACCGGCCTTGGATGTTAGGGGAGCTTGTAGAGGAAGCTCAGACGACTCTTCCATTTCAGATGCAGACAGGGATATTCAATGAGATTTCCTTCCAGTCTTCGCCAGCACATGCTTTTGGGGCTCTTGTTCACCCTTCGTTGCTATTCGTTAGCGGCATAGTGCTTTATTTTGTCGTGTATTTTTATTGTTTTGATTCTAGGGTTCTCTCTTCGTATAGCTTTCTATTGTTAACTGCTGTAACCTCTAGTCCCATTGACCTACTTTTGGTCATCTGTGGACATTAATATAATTTCTTTCTTTCTTTCTAATCCAGCTTCTACCAGAACATTGATTAGGAAAAATTTAAACCCAAAATCATTCTTCTCTTATCCAGTTTCCATCTGAACATTGTTTAGCACTTTCAAGTTTCCCATCATCCACTTGAAGCTGCACAGCTACTGTCAATTAACATAGGACATGCAATTACTAGCCAAATGCGAATGTGAGGGCAGCTATCAGGTGAGTAGGTTTTGCATGCAATGAACACAAAGCACACAGAACGCGTGGGCTGCTTTATTGTCGTCACACCTTCTGTTGATTTTTTCCGACCGCATAAAACTGTCCCTGAAGATCTACTATGATTCCTTTAAACCATAATGTTGTATTTAACTTACGCGGTTATACCAAACAGACATATTAAATGTCTATCTTTATAACTTATTTTGGATGGCAAGTGGGGTGCTGTAGCAGCATATACAGATTTGTCCATGCTGTTCATTAACGTGTAATAGAAAATTCCACAGCAATCCTCAGGAAATTCATGAGGCACTTGTTTTACACTTGGCTTAAGTTAAAAAAGTGTCTTATTTTTTATTCTTGTATGTTTGACTTACCGTGATTCACTCTTAATCATTTTATTTCATTTTTACCCTTGCTTTTCTTTCACTTTTATTTTGTTTTCATTCATTTGGCTTTTTTCTTTTTATGATTTTTTTAATGATTTTTTATTTTTACTTATTTGATTTATTTAGTGTTTTCATTTATTTATTTATCAAAAAAACTTACAATCTGCCAGTATTCAAAACAGTATATTTCTGACTGTAAAAGCAAACTTGCAGGTTTGAGTCAAACCGACAGTAGTTGGAACAATACACTACTCGCCAACCTGAGAGAATGGGCAAAAATTGACACATGTTCTGATAGACTTTGAATTACAAATCAGGCAACCAATTGTTGACTCTCAAGAGCTCCCACATAACCAGACCCATTTGTGCTATTCCACTGTATAGGGAATTGGCAAAAAGGCCCAATGACAATGACTTACTTGTTGGAGGAAGCTTAAACACTGAGCACCTAATCACTTCTGTTATTTCTTAGAGTTTCATTTTTCCTAATCTATTGATAAAGTGGGAAAGAGTGACTTTGAAAAATTCCATTGCCTAGTGTTTTAAATGTTGATTAATACGAAGCATCCAATTAATACGAAGCATCCAATAGCTATAAGCCTATAACTATGAAACCTTGAAAGGTGTGAAAATCCAAAAAATTTTCTGAATTTATCGATTGTTAGAGTATGATTATGAGAGATTGATGGCGGGTTTATAATAGTTGGAAGGTTGCAGCTCGCAGATATTGCTCTATTGAACACTGGATGGAATTTTTTAATTTAATAACTCAATTGAAGTCAAAGGAAATTGAGCTGCTGTGTAAGGGGAGCCCAGATTCAACTCTTACTCCATAGTATTAAATCCTCCCCATTGGAAGGCTATTCCAGATGCTTTTTTCTAAGGCATTCCACTACTATTTGTGCAAGCCCTCTAAAGAGTTTGCCTTGTGGACACACAAAATTGTATTAGACCCATGATAGTAATATTATAACCTTGTGCAGATTGTTCTGGTTACTCATGGTAGTCACTGCAAACTCGTGATCAAAATGGCGTAGGCTTTGACTATCCATAAATCTCAAGTTTTAACACTTGAAAGAGCATCAATTAACATCGGAGACATTGATCGTTAGGGTCTCACATTCAATGCGATCTCGTGGGGGTGGTGTTTAGCAGATCTATGTACGTCCCCAAGCTTCAGCTACCAGTGATATGTCTGCATGCAAGATGGTGCATATGTCTCCCCATGGGGAAGGAGGAAGATCATCTACACACAATATCAACCTCAAATTACTAGACAATTCAATTAATTATCCCCTCACACTATACACTGTGTAGAATGGCTTCCTTTACCACACAAAAAAATACATTTCTTTGTGATATTGCAGTTAATTAAGAATTACACTCATTACAAATGCCTATTGGTGTGCCCATTACACATTGGTGTGATTGCTAGCGTTTAGTATGAATACATTTCTTTATGCCATATCTTTTACTTTCAAATTGCCTGTTTGGATCTAGTTTGTTTATCTTGCATAACTGAGTCACCAGGCATAACTTAAAGCTTGAAGTTGAGCAAGAAGTCTTTTTTCTCTCATACTAATAAACCTATGGGCTGTTTCATTTGTCCTGCTTTTTCTTGGTATGTTTTTTTTTGGTTGGAGAAATGCATCTTATAATAACTCGAAGAAAATGATAGCTACATCACCTTAGCAATCATATTAAAGAAAGTCTCATCATATAAAGCTAAAAAGATTAACTTCTGATCCATCTTGCAACTGCTCTTCAGGCCAAACTTAAAGTTTGAAGTTGAGCAAGACGTATTTGTAATTTTGTATTTCTCTCATACTAATAAAGTATATGATGTTTTATTTGTCCTTGTTTTTCTTGTTATATATTTTTGGTTGGAGAAATGCGGCTTATAATACCTCAAAGATGATACCTACATCAGCTTAACAACTGTATTAATGAAAGTCCTGTCATATAAAGCTAAAAAGGTTAAGATTTTGGCCATCTTGCATAACTGAGTCATCAGGCTTAAATTTTTTTAAGTTGAGCAAGACCTATTCTTATTTCTTTCATGCTATTAAACCTATGAGCTGTTTCATTTGCCCTGCTCTTTTTTTGGTTGGAGAAATGCATCTTATAATACCTCAAAGACATGACAGCTACATCATCTGAACAACTGTATTAAAGAAAGTCTTGCCTTATAAAGCCAAAAAGGCTAACATCAGCTTAACAGCTGTTCAAAGAATGTCTTGCCGTATAAAGCTAGAAAGGCTAACATCTAAGCTCTCTCATCTCAAGATGTATTGACTCAATGTCTTTACAAAAAAAGATATCATAGCTTTAACAAGCATAGCCCAATCACAGATTTTAAGAGGTGGTATTTGCAAGCAGTTTTCATGTAGGACAATTGTTGGGTTGGATTATTTTTCTTTACAGCTACCATAACATCTTATCCTAATCTCTGAAAATACTATCTTATACCAAACTTTGAAAATGTCTTGTGACACTTAAGTTGTGACTTAAGTCACGCATTCAGCTGAGCCTGAAACTACAGTAAAAAAGGTAAACAGTCCTATAACAACTTGAACTGGTTCAGAGAAATGTTATAGACTGACAAATATTGTATTAGGTTTGATTTTTGTGTGTTATAGATAGAGATACCATTCAATACACAATTTTTTCAGCTAATGTTTGAGTCTATAAGTGTAATGTTGTAACTTAGACTAAACATAATGATTTGTATAGGTCCATGTGGAAGGGATTAGGCACATAAGAAATAATATTCCTCTAAGAGTCAATGTTCTACTTGGAAAGAATACGAAAGGACAATTACAATGCTAGTTCTGTTTTAGTATTTACATCCTGAAGCAGAAGTAAAGATTTGAAATTTTATTGGTGTCCACCTAAGTTGCCGATCCTGGTGCGGGTTCGGGTACGGGTGCGAGAACCCGATCGGTTTTTTTTTTTTGGCTTGGTACGGTACGACAACTTACATATATATATATTTTAATAATTTATATATAACTCTATATATAATATATAGTTATATATATTTAAATTAAATTATATATATATATATATATTTTGATCGGTAAATGCAACCATGGGGGTCGCTCCCTGCTATATTGATAAACAAAAAAGAAACAATACAGATTTTAATTACAAAAACTCCATTAAAATGGAGCATTCAAGCCAGGAAAGAAACAAAACCCTGATAGCTATCTACCCCTAGAGTCTACTATATGCAGTTAAACATAAATGAAAGAAAGCCATTAAACTTCAAACTGGAATCCAGTTACCAGTCGCCACCTCCTCTTCAGCCTCAATAGAGCTTTGCAGCCATTCTGCCCCATCCGGTTCCTTCTTCTCGAGCACCTGTTTTAGGAATTCCACACCCTTTGCCACCTTTTACCTCCTCTGAAAAGCCATACCCGACCAGTTGGACAATAAGAAAAGATGCTAGTCAACTAAGTCACCACCCTGATTGAGTCTGAAGAAGTCGCCAAGAAGAGGGACACCGTTACCTTAACGAACCGTATTCAACACATCTTCCAAACTCCCTAGGAGATTCTTCTTGATCAACGCCTTCAAAATGGACCTCACATCCTCTTTTAGTTCTCCCAAATCAAGAAAGGAGGCCACAAACATTGATGAGATGTCAGTGTTCACCCTATAACGATGATTTGCAACCAGAAATTTGTCCCCCAAGACCTAGTGGATGGCAAGAAGGAGAATGCCATTCTTCGTCTTAAATACACTATGTAATCGCTTCTTAGAAGCCTCCCCAAGGAAGGCCATTTGGCGCAGCGAGCAAGTTAATCTAATCGGAGTGTCCATTCCTCGACCGTCACACACAGAACAAAACCAAAGATAAAATGAATGCCAAAAAGCCGGCCTTGATTTCAATCCCATCGGAATTAACCATGGAAGGCGGTGAAGAACTTTCTCGGGTGGCTGAAACATAATTAGCAACCGCTTCACTTGTCAATGTTGCCAGAGAGGAGTAATGCGAAGTGAATGTGGAGTAAGGCGAAGTGAAGTGAATGTTTCATAAATGCCCTTATTTTGGCTCATCACGAAAGGAGCCTCGAGTGATCTGAAGCAACTGTCCCTTCCAGCTCAATCTCCACCATCCAACTCATCGCAGAATTTGCCAGCTCATTGGCCTCCCAAAACACATGATTAATACTATAATCCTCCAATTGCCCAATCAATTCTAAGGCCGCATCAAGCAAAGGTTTTAACTTCCAACAAAGAGTTTTTTTAGTCCTAACTGCATTGATCACCAACATAGAATCACCTTTAATAGCGACTTTTTCCAAACCTGAGATAATGCACAAGTGCAAACCTGGGATTAAAGCCTGAAATTTGGTGTCAGGGCATAGCCTCTTGGAAGCCTTGCAAATCACCTTTCCTTCCTAGTTTCTCACAATGCAACCTGTACTCGATTGCCTCGGATTCCCTTAGAGGCACCGTCAAAATTCAATTTGAACCATCCAACAGATGGGGGAAGCCATTTAGCCTCCTTGCGTAGTCTCCGGGACTCATCTCCCCCAACCCCATTAATGGGGGGAATCTTGATCCCAATCCACGTTTTCCTCATCAAGCTATCCCAAACAGTAAAAACACTTCCTTTGGAGGGTAGCGATTCATTCTGACTATTCACCACCTCAACAATAGCTACTTCCACCTTACTCTTGAACGATGATAACAAGAGCTCCTTATCATGGAAAATCCTTCTATTGCATTCTTTCCATTGCTCCCATATTAAAATGGAAGGGCTAATGATCCAGAGACTAGAGAAGGTTGCATTATTCATCAAAACCGGCCAGGCCTTAAAAAGGCTAAGGATATCATTTCGGAGGGCGCTCTGTCAACCAAGTTTAGCAGACAGCCAAATCCAACACTCCTGAGCAAACTGACATCTAAGCAATAAATGATCCACAAACTCCTTCGAGGTTTTGCAGAGAGGGCAACGAGAGGGGCCTGCAAAACCCAATTACTTAAATCTATCAGTTGTTAAGATTTTCTTTTGTAGGGCAGCCCACGCAAACACTCCAGCCTTTGGAAGGTAGAGTTTATTGCAACACAGATGAATAGGAATATCAGTTTTTTTCAAAATCCTCCCCATTCACCAAATACCCAATCTTTGCTGAATATTCCCGACTTTGAATAATTCCACCTAAGGCAATCCTCACCATTAAAAAGACAAATCCTTCTTTCTGAAATAGTCTCACCCAATCTCGCAGCTTCATTCCTAGGTATATCCACAAACTCTAGGCTTCTCCATTCCCATAAAGGAATCCTTGAGGTCTCTTTTCGAACCACGTAGTTAGCAACATATCTTCCCCATAGAGCGGAGAGGATTTGTTTGGAAGTCTCAAAATCCTCACTCTTCTCAATGATTGGAAATCCTCCCCATGACTCCTAGAACAAAGCAGACCTATTGTTCCTCACATCCCAAGTCATGATTTGTGATAATGGATCTACATGAGAGCATAAAATTCAATAAACTCGACCCCTTGGGCGGGTTAAGAGTTGTCAAGACTTTGGAATGTTCGCTGCTATCCAAATATTTGTTCTGAAGGATCCTGACCCACTTCAACTCTGGCTTCGTGTGCATGCTCCACACTAATTTTGCTCAAAGGGCTTTATTTTGAGAAATCTGATCTCTTAAGCCAACACCCCCTTCCCACTTGAGTTTACAAACCGAATCCCAAGCAATCAATGGGATCTTTTTTTTTTCTTCTGAAGAGCCTTGCTAAAAGAACTTCCTCATCTTTTGATTCAATTTCCGACTAACCAGGATTGGAAGCTTTAAACAAGACAGAAGGAAGATAGGAATGGCTGAAATAACAACTTTCAACATTACAATCTTGCCAGCCCAGGACAACCACCTGCCCTTCCAAGAGGACATTTTATTTGAACACTGTTCCAGGAGAGGATTCCACAACTTAGTCGGACAACAACCCTGATAAAGTGGAAATCCTAAGTACTTATTAGGAAGAACCCCCTTTTTGAATTCCAAAATCTTAAGAATTTTCATTTGCCTTTTGAGGTCCGTGAAGAAGTATACTTCAAATTTGTCCGCATTGACCTCTTGACCTGATGCAGATGCATAGGAGTCCAAAGTTCTTTTAATCAAAGCCGCTTCCCTTTTTTTAGTCATCCCATACAACATAGTGTCGTTAGCAAATTGCTGATGTGTCAAGGCAGGGACATTCCTAGTAACCACAATGCCCTCCCAAGCACCTCTGCAAGCTTCAAACTAGATAGATCTCCCCAGAGCCTCTGCCATGATGATAAAGAGGAAAGGGGAGATCGGATCGCCCTGCCTTAATCCTCTAGACGCTTCAAAAAAACCATGGGGACTGCCATTGATGGTGATCGAATATCTTGGGCTAGAGATAAGGCTGAAGATCCAGTTCAGCCATTGGTCTTTAAACCCGAAAGCCTCCAACACTTTCACCAGGAAATGCCAATCCACCCTATCATAAGCCTTTCTAATATCAAGTTTTATCAACATGCTGCTTCTTTTGAAAGACACAACATAATGAATGGCCTCTTAAGCCACCATCGCCCCATCCAAAATAGAACGCCTCGACACAAACCTGCTCTGTTCCTCGGCTATAATCTCTGGCAAAATGGCTTTCAATCTGTTCACTATTGCTTTTGATATGATTTTGTAAACTGTATTGCAATGAGAAATAGGCCTATAATCTTCAAAGGAAAGGGCAAGATTCTTATTAGGAATTAATACAATGAAGGCGTTATTCAAGTCCCTTTCTTTTTGGATTCCTCTGCAGCCTCAAAAACATCTCTTCCCACTATATGCCAACATTTTTGAAAAAAGCTCGCAGGGAAACTGTCAGGTCTAGGAGCTTTGTCCGGGTTTAGTTGCATAACAACCACCTTGATATCTTCCTCTTTGAAGTCACTAGTCAGCATGGAATTGTGATCATCATCGACCAATCTTGGAATGAACTTGAGAATTAGTTTCTAATTGTTCAATTCAGATACCTCCCAGTTGTTTAAGAGCTGTCTGAAGTAATTAATTGCTTTCGATTTGATTTCATTCTCATCATCCACAGAAGATCCATTTGCCTTTTTTCACATTTGAAATACGGTTCTGTATCCTTCTAACCTTGGTGGAGTTGTGAAAGAACTTCGAATTTCTGTCCCCATCCTTCAACCAAACCTCCCGTGACTTCTACCTCCAGAAAATTTCTTCCTTGGAGAGAATCTGTGTAATTGCTCATCAGATCTTTTTCTTTCAAAAATCTCTCTTGGTCCATACCAAACACAAAAACTTCTTCATTCAACTCTTCCAATTCTCTTTTAATCCTTTTCTTTTCCGCAAAAATATCCTTGAAGGACTCTCTATTCCAAGCCTTGAGTCTTTCCTTAATTAACTTCAATTTAGAGAATAGAGAAAACATCTTGGATCCCTTTTGCACCTCAATCGCCCACTATTCCTCAATTTTTGAAAGGAATAAAGGATCTCTAAACCACATATTTTCGAACTTGAAAGGACACCTCTCAGGCTTTTGATCCTCCAAAATGTCTAGCTGGATGGGAAAATGGTCAGAACCAGAGCAAGGAACCATGCTGCATTCACAAGTTTTTTGGAAGACTCCCAAATCCCCACACCACGAGAATCTATCCAGCCTCTTCGAGATATTGCTAAAGCCAAGACGTCGATTAGTCCATGTATATTTGCCATTCTCGAGGGGAATGTCAAACAGGTTGGACCTTGAAACAAAGGCAGAGAAATCTATTTGAGATTGGCTTCTTTTTTGCACACCCCCTAACTTGTCCTCATCATGCAAGATAGCATTGAAATTGCCCCCGAGAATGAAAGGAGAGTCGGGAGAGGATGATAAAATTTTATCTAATTCCATCCAAACATGCTTCTTTAAAGAACAAACAATAGGACCATAGACATTAATCAACACAAGTTGACACTTGGACTGAAGACATGTTACCTTACAAACCAACCAGTACCTCGAGCTACCAATCAAATCCAGTGAGACCACCTCAGGGCGCCAAAAAGTAGCTATGTCGCTAGATGCCCCTTCTGCATAGACAAACAAACCATCCCAGCACCTAAGTTTTCTTTTCATGGTTTCTGAATCTTTGCTATCCAATTTTGTTTCTTGTAACAGGAAAATGTCAGCCTTTGACAAATCCATTTGGCACTTCACCAAGTGCTTTTTGTTAGGGGTGTTTAGGCCCCTAACATTCCACGAAGTGATCCTCATTGCTCGCTAGGAAGAGTTATGCCCTTCCTAGATCTCAGCATCATACTTATCTTCAACTGTCTTTCACATCCACTTCATGCTGTAATTTTTCCTTATTAGTTTTCCTTCCCTTGCGCTTCTGCTCACCAACATCAAGTTTCTCCTTTGTGGATACTGACTGACAAATCCCCAACTGTTCAAAGGAAAGAATATCTTCCTCTTCCTGGCCATCCTCTTTAGGGATAGTTTCAGGGCCCAGTGTAAAGCAATCAGCAACTTCCGCATCCTCTAATGGAGGAAGGTCATCATTTTGAGCTATCATCTCTTCTAACTCCCTTCCCTCCCTGACAACCCTGTTACATCCCCTTCTTCTGAACAATGAAATGTTGGTTATGTTGTTAGTTGTGTATAACTGCTTTCATGTGAACATGAAATTTATTCGTTGGATAATGTGTATAATTATGTGAGAATGATTTTCTTTTATATGCGAATATTTTTCAATTATATGTGAGAATGGATGTATGGATATAATATATATTAATGTTCGTATCATGATTTAACCTCCATTAATTGTTGAAGTGTTTGCAGGATAAATTAATTGACAAGGAAAAAGGGATATCAACAGGGAGAGGTGTGGTTACGAGAATCGAAAAACAACAATATTGCCTAAGTCTATGTCTAGACAACTATATCATCGTAGCCTTGGCCAAGGCACATACATATACGTATATATTTCAAGTTGGTAAGAATTATTTTCCATATGTATATTAAATAAAATATATTTTGCTCACCTCATGAGGAGCGCTTGGTGGTGTGCGAGCTAGAGTCTTGTGTGTAACTCCTCCAGTCCACCCGCACGCAAGAAGGAAACGTTCCTTCTTGCATGTGGACGGGGGAAGGAGGGGGATGCCTTTATTTGTTGGCGTTCATCCTTTTTCATCGTCATTTTTTACTCAATCTTTGGAGGCAACATTTGCACCCTCTTTCCAGAAAGCATTCGCAGAATTTGTAAGCTGTGCTATGAACATTGTTTTGCATTCTTTTGAGTGTCCTTGTCACTACAACTCAGAAATCCGAACCATATAATCTTTGTGCGTGAGCTTCATATATTTTCTTACTCTGTCAAATCAATATCATAAGAGCGGTAGTAAGAACCAGTCCGGCAATCAAGATTTGTCTTTGCAATCGCATATTCCTCTGCCTCGACTTGTAAAAGCTTATTCAGGCAAGACAATGGTTCCTTTCAATATACTATAGTTCATCATGTGATGGATAGAAATACATTATTTTGAATTGCCGTAGCTGACCCAAATTGCAATTCTTTCTATTACTCTGTGTTTTCTATTCTACGATTCATGAACGATCTCCTGAATCCGTATGTGTCTTTCAATTCCAAATCTTTTGAATCTGTAGAAGTATTTGTTTTCATACCTATATATATACTTACATCCACTTATATATTCACATCGAGAAATTTGACTTCGGTCACTGAGTTAAAGGATACCTTTATGGTTAAATATTCTTATGCCGTATCTCTTATGAATCTGTAAGTATGTCAAGTGGATTATACATGATTTTCATCCAAACTTGTAACCAAAAAGAAACATATGAAATAATGTCAATGCTGAGCAAGGGTGAATGCTGACGACACAGTAGTGTCAGATAATTATTAGAAATCCTTGGCCAGGGTTACGATGCAATATAGGCATCTGTCAGCTATCAAGTACCAGATATACCACTGGTCAGAGTGATCTTTCCAGTTAGGAGGTACCTTTAGGGAAAAGATCGATCAGGAGGTATAGGTTCTTGACACCAGGCTCAGAGACATATTGTTGTTATTAGATTCCTCGCTAATCACCCTCGTGAAGGGTCGGGTTTCTTCAGTTGAAGAAGCACGGGAGACCAGTTGGTCTTGGTTGGGTGGATAAAGCCCTTGTTGATATTCCTTTTTCTAGAATCTAGAGGAGGATCTTACAAACAAATCAGCAGGAAACTATTCAAGTTGTACTTTTCTTAATCTCTCTTCCTATCTTAATATTTGAATTTTATTGGAGAAATATAGTTAATCAAAAGTTAGTTTATTCTTGGTTATATGTATTCTATTAGAAAAGATTATCTCAGCTGAAAACGAAAGTTAGTTGAAATTTGAATTCTATTGCATTCGATACTATTTTCATAATAGTTAGTGAATCTTTCCACTGAAATTCTGTTGTTAGATGTAGTTTATAATTCTGTTAGATTAGAGTGGATGTTACAAACCCGTGGGGATAAAGCATTTTCAGCCTTCTTTCTAAATGAATATAATTCCTTTGCTCATTGGTGATGCCAAACAGATCCAAAGCCAAATCAAATGAATTAAAGTCATTGTTTGTCTCCTTTTCCTTCAAAATACGGGGATCCATAGACGCTCCCTCCTCGAACCAGCCATCTTCTATCTCACCCTCTTGATCCTTCAAAACGGGGCCATTGTTTGTAGTCCTTACCTTAGGGTTGGGAGAGGAGTGTGTTTCCTCCATTGTCCTTGGAGCTGCCCTTGCCCCCTCTTGGTTCTCTATAGGGTGTGGGGAAGAAGGGCCTTTTATCTTGATTTTTTGATACCATGATCCATTCTCAGAAATAACTTCTAGTTTGTTAGGGATTTTGTCAGCCAAGTTAAGATTCAAATTTCACGCAGATTCTAGCGTATATGCCAAATTCACATTTCGCTTTAGGGCCATCCAACATCACAAAAGACCGGAGGCAATTTCCAATCTCCTTCAAGATGTCTTCCACCTAGTATTCAGCTAGGAGATTATAAAGCCTCACCCACATTGGTGTTATTTGGATTTTGTGATTCAGAGGGTCGAAGTTTGGCTCCCAGTCCTTAATATAGAGACCCACTCCATCCATGATCCAAGGACCCCTATTCATGATCTCTACTTTCTTCTCCTTAGAATCACATATGATTAGAAAGAAACCCATTGGCATATTTCTAATGGTCACCGATTCTCCCCAATTGGTCTTGCACCACTTGCTAATCCTCTCCCATGCAGGCCATAAATTCGCCCATTTAATAATGAAAGCTTTATCCTTCAGAGTCTGAACTGAGGAAACTAGGGCTTGGGAATTTGAGAGCCGTAGTGCCTTCGGTTTTGCCCTAACACCTAATGGAACCCTATTGGCTCCTGACACAAAGCTGGGGATAGACGCGGATATTCGTTCGTATCAGAATCATGGAAATTTGTCCGCCCTTCTGTATACTGACTCTCCCTTGGGGACTCCTCTTGACAATGCGACTCCATCTGAGTCTGACTCTTGAGCTTCCAACTGGGGCCTTTACCGATCCTTGAGAAAAAATTCTTCTTGTTATTTGAGCCAAACCCTCCATAGCTTTTCCTCCCACGGTCATGGAAGGGATGATCAATTGCCTTGTCCTTCCTTTTGCAATCCTCTCTGGCTTCCCTCACAGTCCTGGCCTCAAACTCCTCCCTAGAAACTCCTTCGTGTTCCTTGAACGGAAAACGGTGGCAATTTCGGTAGCGAGCCATATTTTATGGAAAAAACTTGTCTAAAAATTTAGACAAAACTTGGGGAAACACTCCTCTCAACTTCCACAGACCTTTCCTCCTTTTTTGTGCAAATTCTAAATTTTTATATTCTTCTCCTCACACTATATATAACTATATATTATATATATATATACAACTATATATAAATTATTAAAATATATATAATTTAAATAAATAAATATATATCTATATATATTTAATAATTATATAGTTATACCCTCATTAATGGGGCCGAGGGAGATGAGTCCCAGAGATTGTGTTTGGAGGCTAAATGGCTTCCCCCTTCTGTAGGATGGTACAAACTGAACTTCGATGGCCCTTCTAAGGGGAACCCGAGGCAATCAGGCATTGGCTGCATTGTGAGAAACTGAGAAGGGAAGGTAGTTTGCAAGGCTTCCAAGAGGCTATGCCCTGGAACCATCAATGAAGTAGAATTGCAAGCTTTTATCTTGGGTCTACAATTGTGCACCTACTCTGGTCTAGTTAAGGTTGTTATTGAAGGCGATTCCTCTTTGGTGGTTAATGTAGTTAGGACAAAAAGAACTCTTTGTTGGAAGGTAAATCCCTTGCTTGCTGCGGTTCTAGAATTGATTGGGTTATTGGAGGATTTCACAATCAACCACATGTTTCAGGAGGCCAACGTGGAGGCTGATGAGCTGGCTAATTCAACAGTTAGTCAGATGGAGGAGCTTGTGCTAGAGGGGTCGTGACACTTGAGGTTCTTTCTATGACG
Source organism: Cunninghamia lanceolata (assembly GCA_027924645.1). Lineage (NCBI taxonomy): Eukaryota > Viridiplantae > Streptophyta > Pinopsida > Cupressales > Cupressaceae > Cunninghamia > Cunninghamia lanceolata. Next base: position 3,619,958 of record BSBN01001310.1, read on the forward strand.
AGCCGGACAATACTGACATTTATGAAGACTTTTGTTTGCCTCACTTCATACTGGCGATAGCGACTACTGAAGTCGTTGCTAATTATGATTCAACCATCCTCGCAGTTTCATCTTCAACACCATCCGTGCCCAGTTTCGAAGTCATTAAATTCTTGGATGGTTTTTGCCTTTATGTTCTGTCTGGCTTTGTTCTCTGTGTCGTGGCCGAGCTATGGATACTCTGATAAGATTGACATGTTCACAACGACAGATGGCCTTCCTTGGGGAAGTCTTCGAGAAGAGATTGTAGAGCGTATTCAAGACTAAGAATGGCATTCTCCTCCTCGTTGTTCAATGGATCTTGGGGGAGGAATTTTTGGTTGTAGACAACCGTTATAGGGTGAACACTGACATCTCATTGATGTTCATGGCCTCTCTTCTTGATTTGGGCGAACTCAAGGAGGATGTGATGTTTATTTCAAAGGCGTTGATAAAGAAGCAATTGTTGTGGGGCTTGGACGATGTGTTGATCACGACTCGTTATGGTAATGGAGTCCCTCTTCCAGGCGGCTTCTACAGGCTCAATCATGGTGGTGACTTAGTTGACTGGCATCCATTTTTACTGTCCAATTGGCGAGGAATGACAGCTTGGAGGAGGCAAAAAGTGGCAAAGGGGGCATAATTCCTCAAACAAGTGCTCGGGTTGAAGGACTCGGACGGGGCAGACTGGCTGCAGAATTTCATCAATGTTGAAGAGGAGGTGGCGACTGGTGACTGAATTCCAGTATGAAGTTTTTGGGTTTCTTCTGTTTTTTGTTTAGATGTTTGTAGTAGAATGTAGGCGTAGATAGCTGCCAGGGTTTTGTTTTTACCTGGCCTTTATGCTCCATGTTTAAGGAGTCTTTGTAATTAAAACATATACTGTTCCTTTTTGTTTATCTTTAATATAGCAGGGAGCAACTGATGCAGGAGCATCTCGGGCGAACAGGGAATCGACATCAACAAAAAAATATTTCAGTTTGTTTTCTTCAATTTTGGTGTGTGTGTGTGTGGTCTATTTTGGCATCTCGACTTTAGGAACGTTTGGCAGCATCTCTTATTGGTTTTCTTCAGAACCCCTCACTTGTTCAGGAGCTTCGTTCTGTCAAGCAGTACAATCTCCAGATGCTCAATGATCGCTATCAGATTGAACCTGATCAAATAGAGGCATTATCTCAATATGCTAAGTTTCGGTTTGAATGGGGATATGCACAAAATGGATTTGTCAAAAAAGGCCTTGGAAACTTATCACCAAATGGATTTGGCAGCTGTGGAAGTATGGCGGTGAAGTGGGGACAATGACAGTAGGTTGATTGGGCAGATCGTAAAGAGAGCTAGCATAGGAAACCTACGCCGTGGGGCTAACGTTAGAGGCTATATCTGTAGGTTTCCTTGGGAGAAGAGTGTGCCAAAAGTGTTTTGGGGAGTGGTGAAGATCAACAAGGAGGGCAAGTCGTCGAGAAACAAGAAACTCTTGCTTCTTGTGACAGAGAGGACAATGGTAATCCCTGTGGATGGAGGGTCATGAGATAGTGAAAATCGGAGCCTTTGATGGAGAGATTTTCATTCATCATCAAACGATTGGTTCATAGGGCAAGATTTGTGGAGGTGAGGAGGCCGGGGAAGATGTAAAGTGTGGGGACAAGACTCAAGGGCAACATCCCAAAGGGCTTGACGAAGGAAGTCATGCATGGAGTTGGTGGGAAGAGGGAGAGAGTAGAAATTGGTCAAGAGAAGGGAGAGACGAGCTGAATAATCAAGGGTACAGTCATCGATAAAGTGGATAGTAGGATGCCTAGTGATAGAGGATGTGGTGGGAGAGGGAGTGTGTAAGGAGTGAGAATTAGCAAGAAGGATTAAGGACATTGCGGCATGATCAACAAGTGGGAGTCGAGGAGAAATAATGAAACCATGGATATGGGGTGTGAGGGACCTGCAAGTGAGAACATAATCCTCGAGACTCACACCACCACCATGAGGAAAGCAGGTAAATCTATCAGACTCAAGGAAGCAAGGAAGCCCGTTGAGAATGTGGAGGCTCTGAGATTCCCGTAATCAGAGAAGATGTCTCCCATAGGCCGTGACAATAATATTTCCATCAGTAGAAGCTCTCTATAAACCAAACCCCTCAAGGTCTATCTCATGAAGACATAGCTCATCATCTGGAAGATCATGAATGGGTGTCTGGAGGGTCCCAGTGCGGGCATTGAAGTTGCTCAAAAGAATGATAGCACCAGCTGTGGAGTATTTGGAGATCTCTGGATAGAGGTCTAGGTAGGGATCCCAATCAGTGTGAATGACAAGGGGGAAGGAACAAACTGCAATGAAGACATCCTGAATGGGAAGAAGACCCTCGTGAATTTAGAGCCACATGTTATCTGGAGTAGACATCAGAAGAATGGAAACCTTCCTGGCTTTTCTACTGTCTTTCAAAAGGCTTCCGCATGTAGCAAAGAGAATGAAGAAATTTAGGAACTGTAACCACTTATGCATAATGTGTATATCTGTTTGTAAACTTGTGTACCCTGGAGATTATCTAAAAGAAAACAAAATAGGCTAAGCTTCATTATCAGATTTTGAAGTAATCAACACATTTTCCTATAATAAAGTTTCAAAACTCAAATAAAATTTACGAGAACTGTTATATTTTGAACTTTGAAGCATATAACACTACAAAAGCTGAAGATTTCCAATAATTAATTATTTCTTATGTGGTTTCAAATTTGAAATTCTTTATTTCTGCTTTCTTATGTAGATGAGAACTGTAGAAACTCAGGCTGAGTCATTTTTAGGAAGAAAGAAAATAAGCAAACTTGGCACGGAATTCATTTTTTGATTTTTCTTACAACAATTCAAGTAAAGAATATGGCATCATTTCAAAATGCTTGCAGAAGGGAAACAATAAGAAGGGAGGATAGCTAACATCTATTTTGCAATTTCTTTTGGAAGAAATGCTTCTTATATCACACCAAAAAACATTGGAATTCTTTGTTTCTTTTCCATGTAACTTTATAATCCTATTGTTACATTTCCAACAATGGTAGGAAGTATTTTTTCTGGAGCATTTCTTGGTTGTGGCTTAAAATGACTCTCTTAATGTGTGTACTTTATAATGCAATTACTTTTCTTGTAGTTGATTCAAGACAATAATCTGTGTTGTAGTTGCTTTTCTCTTTGATAAACCTTTTGATTATTGTAACTGTTATCATTAATAGTAACTCCGCATTCTCTATCAGAGCCCGCTTCAGCAAATTCACAATTTTTATTTACCAAGACAGACATCTGTGTTGCCTATTTGTTTGTGGTTTGCTTGGAAACCAGTCAGTTTGAGTCCATGAACATGGGAGAGTTTTCCTGCATAGGAGTATTTTGTCTTAAGGGAAATTGTTTCAACCCTGGAATTTATAGTAGCACAATCAGTATAATTTCATTAGATTTCTAAGTGATACTTGTTATGGTACAAGCAAAATTTATAGAACACAGACAAAATGCCATGTAAATGAGATTTGGTAAAATGAGAAGCAGCAATGTTTTTGTATATTTGTGAATTGCCAACAGTGTTTTTTAGATTCTTCAAGTTTGACATGTTTAATAGAAAGGAAATATATCAAACTCATCATCTGTTTCTGGAGTTCTCTGAGATCTTATAGCATGCTTGTTACTTTCAATTGCAATCTTCTGAATACTGAGACATTTCCATGTACTTTTGGGGTAGATATCAGCAGGCAAGGAGAAATCTTAAAGGTAATTTTATATTTTATTATTTATTGGTTATCTGTTTTTGTATTATGCATTATTTATTTAAAATATTATGATCAGTATTTGCTTTCAAATGTTGATATGTAAAACTTTTACTCTACTGACTAACATCTTTGTTTGGAGAACAAATTTTCTATCTTTTGCTAAAAGTCAAGTTGTTTGAAATATCTTGTTTGGTTGGTGTACAGTCAAGGAGTGGAAGAGAAGCAACTGACACTTCAAAGTAAGTACTGCAATCTGAAGGAAGCAAATGAAGTCTTGGAAGATGCTCTCAATTAGGGCTTATCCTTTTTTTTTTTCTAATATTTAAGCTCATTCGGGCCTGAAATTTCTTCATGTTTAACCAGGAGGGAACTTCTACGAGCAATAGATGCGAGACTCATGGCATTAGAGAAAGAATTAAGGATGGCTTTTGCTCGTGCTGCTGCTGCTGGTTTTGAGATTGAACAAATGGGCAATCTCATGATATTTGCAGAGAGATTTGGTGCAACTCGTATGAGGTAAGTTCTTCTCTTTCATTTCACATGGTTATTATTCAAAATTATAACAGGCATATTCTAATATTCTCAATATTGTTGGATGTACTTTATCTTCACACAATTTTTGAGACCAAGCACTACATGCATGTAGTCCAGTGGTTTTGTCTGCTTTTTTCAGATCCCAAGTTGCAAGGTCAAAAGCTAAATGATAAAACTGGGCTTAAAATAATGGTTAAAGTCTGTTGCAGCACCCATTGGGTGCTGAGATTGTCTTCTGCAATGAAAAGTACAATTTATCCCTTACCATATGTACCATTAATTTTGTATTTTTTGGTCAATCATCATGGATTCTAACCAAGAAGATTCACAGGGATGCTTGTGCCAAGTTTATGGCATTATGTCAGAAATGGCAAGAAGTTTATTCCACGGTCAATGAGTCAGATGCCATCTCTCCAAGTTCTGATGTATCCAGAAATAGATTACATGGTAACTTTCTACCATTTTTCTTCCCAAAAAACAACAAAGAACCTGATGCTCAAGGGGAAATTAGAGACATGGTAGGAAGAGATGAAGATTTGGATTCTGTAAACAATGGTATCACATCCCAAAGATCTTCAGATTTGAATCTAACACATTATGCAGAAGCAGCGAATTACAGGTCATTGGAATCTGCTGTTTCAGTTTCAGACTCAAAGCAAATTGGCAAAATCTTGAAAGAAAATCAAGTTTCTAGTACCCCTGTACCTTCACAGAAGGATCAATCTACATTGAAGTTCTCTAACTTTCTCCCAGTCTTTGGTGGTAATCAAGAAGGAAGTAATTCCTCTTTATCAATTGGGGTTTCTAACATCAACTCCAACCATAGCAGTGCTTCGGAAGACTCCGCAGTTACTGACAATTCCCTTGTAAAGCCTGATGTGTATTCTAGATTTGGCAATCTCACTGCTGATGCAAGTTCTGAGTCCATAAATATAGCTTCCATTGAATTTGAACAGCTTGGCCCAGACATAGCTAATCAATCTTATGCTGAAAGAGATAGGCATTCGATTAGGTCTCCCCAAAGAGGACGGTCATCTTCTCCAGTGAGACAAGTTCAGAATGGGAGAGCAGGATCACGCCGATCTAATTCTGTAGTGATTAAGAGCATAAACTACTTTCAGGAAATTCCTAAGACAGTTACAGGTTCAAATAAGGAATTGAGTAGTGACAGTGATGATGCTCAGAGTAATTGTGGTAGCGGTAATGTACCAGAGCCTGCTCAAAAGCCTGAGTCTATCAGAAGACTGAGTGTCCAAGATGCCATACATCTCTTTGAAAGAAAGCAAAAGGAGGTCAGAGGATCTGAAAATGAGGGTATGAGAAAAATTGGAAAGACAGACAGCCAAAGGACGATGTTATCTGAGAGTGGCAATTCTACCACAGCTGAAAAAATGGTCTTGAGAAGATGGAGTGGAGTGAGTGATATAAGTATGGAGGAGCTGGCACCGCAGCAAGCGAAGAATGAAAATCAATTTCAAAATCAAAATGTCACTGTGCCATTGTCCAGAATCAAGCCATACACACAAACCTCATTATCTGACCACGGAATGCAGTTGTCAGGTGATATAATAGACACTCAAAATATGGTTGAAGAGTCTCCTCAGAGTGAATTTAGACCACTATCTAGCAAAGACCAAGCTGTAGAAAAGAGGAAAGATACAGGTTCATCTTACCTTGCTCGTCAAAATGATAAAAAATATTGCCTATCTCGTAGCTCATCACCCAACAAACCAACCTTGAAAACAGAGCAAGATATGATGCCAACAGCTATGCAAATGAATAATACAAATGCAAGCATAAAAGAGGTAATGCAAACACCTTTCCAAATGACTGCTTATCCTGTCAGGCAGGGATCAGAGACTGCTAATGGTTTCTCACATATAAGGAGTAAGTCTAGTGGATGTGAAGCCATGACATCGATGCACCTTAAAGATAAAAAGGCAAAGGGCAATCGGGATTGGAAAGAGGAACTTGGAGAGAAAGCTGATGAATTGGAGGCCTTATTTGCTGCACACAAACTCAGGAGCCAGTCACAAAGATCCAGCAGCCAAGATAAGCTGCGTATGATTTCCAAGGAAACAAGTGTAGGAGTTGAATCTAACAATCTCTTCACAAAGGATATGCAGAATACAGGGAGGGAATCACTTGGTAGCTCATGGAACAACGAAGTGGATTCTGACCCACAAGTCTTGTTTAATATGGCTGATAGCAATCATGTCAACCACCATAGTCAACGGGAATTGTTGGGGTTTGCTAATGATGAGGCTAGAGGCAAACTCTATTCTCATTACAAGGAAAAACGGGATGCAAAGTTGAGGGATGAGCAAACAACAAAACAGGCAGAGAAAGAAGCCCAACTAAAAGCTATGCACTTAGTCTTAGAAAAAACAAAAGCTGAAATGGAAGTAAGGAATGCAACCAAAAAAGATCCTTCAGTTCAAGATGGGAAGAAAACATTCAGTACTCCAGATGATATGCTAAGGGACCTGCCAAAGCCGAGTGGAACAAAGAAACACTCTTCAAAAATTACATCAGCAAGCAGTTCCTTGTCCTTGGAATCATCATCACCAAGGACATCTTTACCTGCTAAAATTCAAAATTCCAGTAATATTTCTTCAGGACGACGCAGGAGCCTGCATGAAAATCCTCTGGTTCGATCAGTTCCCAGCTTTACTGATATTAGGAAAGAGAATACAAAGCCTTCACATGGAAGAATTAATTCCAATTCATTAGTTCAAGGAAAAGGACCCATGTCTCGTGGGGAGCTCAAAAGCAACAGCAAAAGTTTTGGTAGTCGAGAACACTCTCATCTTGAACATATTGGATCTGGTTCTGTTCCACAGTTAGCTAACAATAAGGAAGAGAAGAAACACCGAAGTCAAGCAGCAGCGAGAAAAAGTATTTCTGGTCCTATTACTGGAGAGGTAAGTGGGAAAGTACCTAAAGGAGCAGCATGTGAACCAAGCTTCTACAACAAAGTGACTAAAAGAGGAACTGCTGCATCCTTGGAGTCTAAACCTTTTCTCCGTAAAGGCAGAGCAATAGGCCCAGGTACTGGATCAGAAGTTGCCAAGTTGAAACAGTTTTCTGCAGCTACTGATGACATGAAGAATGCAAGTGGAGGTCAAAGTGATAATCCAAATGGAGAAGAAACAGTGGATGAATTGGGTGACATTTTACAATCATCAAATACTCACAAAGTAACTGAAGCAGGAGCAGGTGAAGAGAAAGAAAATGAAGTTGTCAAGAGCACAAGTGATGATGTTGAAACATCAGACAATCAGGGTGATTCAGACATAATACAAAATGACATGCAAGCTGATGATGTCAGTGCTTGTATCTCTCCTTCTGAGACGCCATCTTCTCCTACACATACAAATTATTCATATCCTGAAAAGTTTGATAAAATGACTCTCTGCACAGAAGCTTCAATTACAGCTGCTTCATTATCATGCCGCACCACATCCCTGCCACGCGAACATACAGCAACTTCATTCTCACCCATATCAAAGTCACCAACTTTGCACAGATCTACTGCATCAGATCACCTTAGTTCATTGGAATCAGCGACAATGATAGGAGACTCTCCCCATGGAAGCCCTGCATGGATCTCACATATACAACAGCCCCCTCAGTTGTTGGAGACCTCTGATATGGAAATAGCTCGAACTCGTAAAAAATGGGGAAAAGCACAGAAGATTGTTCTTGCCACTGCTCCTCAGCAGCCTCACCACAAAGATGCTCCAAAGGGGCTGAAGAGGCTTCTGAAATTCGGTAGGAAAAATAGCGGTTATGAAAGTATATCAACAGACTGGGTTTCTGTATCTACGACCTCTGAAGGTGGTGATGATACAGAAGAAACAAAGGACCTGGCTAGCAGATCTGCAGATGTTCTGAGACGGACCAGAACACAAGCTAAGACCCTTTTACCAGGGCAATCCTCATTGGATTTTGGTAGTTTAAATGGGCATGAAGAGATTGGCAGTTTCCCAGAGCAAAGCTCGAGTATGTGATGTTTCCAGTAGTTCTAAATATTTTTCAAATTGATGCTTATTGACCCAAAAATATTCAGACCTAATCCCGAAACTAACACAATTTGATTTTGCAGCACAATCAATTGAAAGTTCCATTCCAGTTCCTTCTGTGAACTTTAAATTACGTGAAGATCACTTATCTGGAGCCAACATGTTAAAAGGTGAGTTTCCTTCTGCAAGCTTTCTATGTACTTCAAGTTCACTTGCATTTAGGCACCAAAACTTATTCCTTAAAGCTAAATCTCTAAGCTTGTCCATTCTTGATTTAAATTTTTTTTGATCTTGAAATGGTACATCTATATTGACTTTGATATTGATGAGCAAATATCAATTTTGTGCAGCACCTCGTTCTTTCTTTTCTCTCTCATCTTTCAGAAGTAAAGCAAGTGACTCCAAGCCTAGGTGATGATCCTCAGTTGGCTACAGCAGTTCTCGGATGGATGAAAATCACAAATCTTTGTAGATGTTCCTTGTGCTGGACATCCTCATCTAAAGTTGTCAGTACTCAGCATTTTACTACCATATTCCATTGGAAGAAACATTTATGAAAAGAAAAGAGCTTTTCATGCTTGAAAACCATGTTATATGTCCATAGGTTTTTTGATAGGTTTTTTACAGCTAGTTATATGCCTTTATGCAGTGTATGAAGAGAAATCTATGGTCTTTTGTAAACATTATAATTAGTTCTATGCTCTAGAGGAGTTGAGAGAGGAGATCATCTTTATCTGTTGCTTTTATGATGTAAACTTGAAGATGATGTGCATGAGTTGTTGTGGCAATAATATTAAGTCCCAGTTTTGCTAGTCATTGGTCTATCCTATCTATGGGGTTAACAAATAATTAATAAATTTGCCTAGCCAGGGACTCCAGTTTGGTCTTTTAGTGCGAATCCTGCTCTCCAAACGTGAGATTTTTGCTTATGGCAGAACCTATTTAATTGAATTTTTTCAAATTCGGCGTGCTCTTTGCCTTTTACAATTAAAATTGCAAATAAAAAATGGATGGAGTTTCTGCAAAATTTTAACCTGTTCATCAATGCCACCAAGTTTCATAATTGAAAAATCACAATTAAGGGAATTTCAAATATTAGAAAAAACGAAAATCTTGGCATTTGAAAGAAGAGATGGAAGAAAGATCTTGTCGTTTGGTTAAAAGAAATTGAGAGAAGCACAAAGATTTAACTCTTTTTAATGATTGTAACAAGCTTTGATTTATTGGTACCAGATTTATCGGGGATGACTTGAACCTGTGATCTAAGTTGCTCCTACGGGGTATGCCGGTAGGGTACGGGTATATATATATATATATATATCAGCAAACTCTACCATACGGGTAGCTCCCGTTTCATTTAAAGCTTAACATTGAAAATACATAGAAAATGCATCAGCTCAAACGAGCGTGCAAGTTTGAACATTAATCAAGCATTAGGCCTCCTAAGGTGCCACAAATATCGGACACCAGAGGACAGTTTGAGTGCTCTATCGATTTGTGACAGGGACAACAAATCTCTCTCTCTCTCTCTCTCTCTCTCTATATATATATATATATATATATATATATATATATATTTGATCAACAAGCTCTACCATACGGCTGGTTCCCATTTCATTTAAAGCTTAAAATTGAAAATACATAGAAAATGTATCAGCTCAAACGAGCCTGCAAGTTTGAACATTAATCAAGCATTAGGCCTCCTAAGGTGCCACAAATATCGGAGACCAGAGGACAGCTCGAAAGCTCTATTGATTTGTGACGGGGACAACAAATCTCCATATAGTCTTAAAAAGAAGTAAAAAACTTCCATGTTATCATGGTTTATTCCATCACAAAAGAGACGCAAAGCCTTTGCAGTCACTTGGCTTTTCCTTATGACAGTCGTATCAAACACACCACCAATCGACCCGTATGCAGGACTCTTGTTGAAATATGCGATTGCCGAGTTCGCCATTCCCTTATGCTCACCTGGAAGGAAGTTATGCGCGATGAGTTTCTCTGACTGCTTCCTCCTCATCACCAAAGTAACGTTCATTAAAAATTGCTCATACAGTGTGCCATCACAAACATGCTTCTTGTTGGCACTTGAAAAAACCAAGTTCCCAAACATGCATTATTTTATCCCAAATCCATCAAAAAACCTAACTTGTGCCTTTGTTCCTTAAACCCATAATTTATATCTGATCTGAGACTATTTTCCATGGGTTCCTTTCAGAAAAATTCTAAGAAAAAATCCCCCCAAATCATTATGTTTTTTTTCCTTTGAAAAATTTGTCTACGTGTGAGTCTTTGTCGGTGAATTGGTTGGTTCGCGAACTGCTGATTTCGTCGACAATGGTTCACCAATTCATGGTTTCGCCGATTGGCCGATAGAGAAGAAGATGAAGAGAAATGAGGCCTTGTCGGCAAAGTTGGGAGTTCGCGAACCGTAATGTTCACCAATGTCCCATTTTGTCGATAAAGGAAGTGAGATTTCTAAGGCAAGAAGAAAAATAAAGCAAGTCTTGTCGGCAAAGTTTTTGGTTCACGAATCATGTGGTTCGCCGACAGAGGTTTTTGTCGACAAAAGGAAGAAAGGCGAAAAAAAAGATAGGCAAGAAGAGGAAAGAAAGAAAACAAAGCCTTTATCGGTAAAGTTGGAAGTTCATGAGTTTCCAACTTCGCTAATAGAGAGAAGATGACAAGGCACAAAGAGAAAGAGAAAATGAAGTCTTTTGTCGGCGAATTTTGGTTCCAGAGCTTAATAGTTCGTCGACTAGAGTATTTGCCGCTGGAGAGAAATAGAAAAGATGGAGAAAGCTAAGGAAAAATGAGCGGCTTCATCGGCAAAAGTGTGAGTTCGTGAACTGTTAGGTTCACCGATGATAAAGTTCGCCGATGGGGTGATCCGTTGACAAAGGGAGAGAAAAGAATGAAGCGGCAAAAGAAGAAGAAAGAAGAGATGAAATGGATGGTTCGCCAATTTCATAGTTTGCCGATAAGGCAAAGAAGGTCAACAAGCAAAGATAAAGTGCAAATGATGGATAGGCAAAGAGAGAAAGAAAGATGGTGCAAAGGTTCGCAATAGATGAAATTCACCAATAAAAGGCGAAGTGAATATCAAAAGTAAAAATCAAATGAAAATCAAATGTTATGTAAAGCAAGATATAAATGAACATTTTAAAATATTTTAAACTTGCTTTGAAATATTTTAAGGTGATTGTAAAGGCTTTACACGGGCATTTTGGCGGGATTGTATTTCAAATGCCCATCTACTCCCGGCCTCCATGATTGCAGGATAAGGCAGGCAGATAGGTACCCAACAATTAATGTTGCAGGCCAAAGTCATACATATGGTTGAAATAGTGAGGGTCTTCAATGCGCCAGTACATAAGGAGGACAAAGTGGATGAAACATGTGTTGCAGGTGCCAGGAAAATGATTCAAGCCTTCCCTCATTAATGCTCTAGGTACCTAAAGCGTGTGGGTAATATTCCTCTGCAAGTTTTCAGACACGCTAGGGTACAGTCATTCTTCCAATCATACAGATTTTCTAACAGGGCCATGGGCCAGATTTAATACAGCATGGGCATACGTGTTGGAGGAGTTTCAGCGCTCGAAGCTACATAGTGATGGAAATGCTATATATGCATGTTCCAGAGGCATTTGAAAGGGTTGGTTCTTGGTTGATGGCTGGAGGTTGTGCAGATTCAGAAATACTTCTAGGGCTCCAAATCACTCTATGTCCAGTCGCAGAAAAGTAACGGGTTGGTGAAACAGATGAAAGATAGTGTGTAGTAGGGGTTGTGTAGAGAATGTCTCCATGATTGTTTGTATGTATTTAGGGTTTTCCTCTTATCACATTTGCTGATAAGTTTGTATTGGGCATTTGAAAATGTGACAACATTTTAAATATATTACAAGCCTTGTAATTGTCATATGTTCTTTACATTTGAATGTATTCAGTTCTTTTTTGGATTACTAAGTATGTTTGAAGCACAAAACCTGCAATCTGATACAATGTATGCTTAGATCAACTTTTCTTTGTTTCCTTTCTATTGTTTTATTTTCTGTCACTTGTGACTCTGTAGCCCAGTTGGATTGGCACTGGTTTTGGCTCCATCAGACCAATCTCATATCATTTAAATCAAACATCTACTAGTGGTTTAGGGGAAGAACCATCTTTCCCGTGCATGCATACTTGCACAATTTGTATCAGCTATATCGGGGTTTTGTGACAGCTAGTTGTTCTTGGTTCAGTGATAGTCTTTGAGGCCAAGACAACGATTTGGGTTTGGTTGTTCCTTTGTTTTTAGTTGTTCATCTGGTTTTGAAATTAATACTTGTTAAGGTATGCCCATTGGAATATCCCTCCAAAGTCTAAGTTGAGCTCGAAGTCTAGAGGAGCCTACCTACTCCTGTCAGTTGACCAAAACCGCCCTTAACCTGTTGATAAACCTTTTTCAATCACCTTGACAACACCCCTGGCCTGGGTGATTGTGAAATGTTTTAGAGTTTTGGGTTGCAGTTATTTTGGGAACCAACATTCTAGCGCCGTTGCCGCGGAAGAAGTGCGTTAGTCGTTGTTGGGTGTAGGCAGCTGGAAATATTTTAATGCCCCAATAACAGAGTTCTGAAGTTGTGCATTTTGTTTGAGTAAGTTTGGCCTCTTGTCAACTTATGCCAACATTCTGGCACCATTGCCGATGAAGGATTGTTGCTGGGTTGGAAAGAATTTGAAGACTTTGCTGGTTGGAAAACCCAGAATTATTTTGCAGCCTTGAAGATTGCCATGCTTCAAGGAATTCTTCTTTTTTTGGAAGAGGTGGCAACTCTGCTGTCAAAGAGAACAAAGTATTGCTGCTGTGTGCACGTTTCAAAGAGACTACAACTGGTTAAGGTGCATGTTTTTTCTTCCAGCTTTGAACCATGGTTTCTTTCTCAGTAAAGAAATATGTTTTATTTGATCTCATTTTCTCCCTGCACAAGTGACTTGTAATTAGTTATGGCTGAACTGAATGGGTAAGTTTACCCTAGGGAATTTTTTTTAAATGTATCATATGATGAAATCCCTAGATACTATGATAGAGAGTGTCCATTAGTATAATGAGGACAAAGGTCCCTACTGTTCATATAGTCCAACACCAAATAGAAACTCACATTCAGGCATGCAGACTTCAATACATAAAAACATGTTAAGGATAGATGCCCTCAATGAGATTGAAAGACAATGTGAAGAAAGGCTTAGGGCCCTACAATCAAGTAAACACCCTGTTGTTACAAACAAACAGATATCTCTACCCCCAGTAGTTCCACTTGATCCCATATACAAGCAACTTGACCTTTCTTGGGTCAACTATGATAGGCAAACAATGAAACCTGAGATTTTCAGGTTGATGCCGAGATATGATGGGTATTGCCTTCAAGCAGGGGATGCACATGTTGGAATATTTTCTAGTTTCATGGAAAAACATCAATTTAATGAAGACATGTGGATGAGGTTCTTTGTTAGGTCACTTTGTGGAAAGGCAAGAGACTGGTACCAAAATTTTCTTGAACATTTCTTTGCTTCGTGGAATGCACTTTTTGCTGCATTTGAAGATGTATTTGTATTACATCTGGACCCTGCTGACCTCATCCAAGAATTAGAATCCATCAGATGGTAGGAGAAAGAGTCCAACATGGAGCTTAGCCACAGATTTGCAGTTGCCCTATCCCACATCCCAGATGATTTCAGACCTGATTCATCTACTTGTATCAACATGTATCTGAGAGATTATGATGTTACCTTAGGCCCAGGTTCTATACGGGAGGAGTTCAATATTTTGAGCATGCAGCAGGCGTACTTGTTCATTGATTATGTTGAGAGAACTAAAGGGGTTTGGGTTGCAAAATCCTTATCCTCAGATGCAGAAGTGGTTAGTAATGAACAGATTGTTGTAGGCAACAAGGACGTGGATGCTTCACATGATTCAGGTGCAATGTCAAGTGATGATTGCATGTGTAGGAGGGTAGAGGAAGGTGCTGGTGCAAGGTGTGATAGTGATACAGATGAAAATAATAGTGATTGCACCTGCATTCAATTGGATCAGTCATCAGTGGATGATGAAGATGAGAAAATCAATGATGATTCCCAATTTAGCGAAGATGATTATTACCATGCTACTTGTTGTAGTACTATGGACCACCAGGAAGTTATGAGCATAAGGCACAATGTCCTCTACGAAGAACATGCAAGTCCATCAGGGAGAATAATTCATGATTATCATTGGTGCATGGATAATCCTCTTTTTGAAAATGACTTAGAGTTTAATGGGTTTGAAGAGCATCAACTCAGAGAGCTATCAACTTTGAAAATGGAGAATCAAATGCCTCATTATCAATATGACCCGGCTGCCTGTGAACACCAAGTGGACAAAGAGGAGTGTGAACACAATGATGAAGAGCTCACTCGGTCAGTTCTTAAGGTTGGTTTTGCAAAGTGTATACATGTAAATGATATTGAGAGTGAACAAGAGGTTGGTCTCTTGTTTGGTGTATTGCCCTCTTTTATCCCTAATAATGACATTGAGGCCATTGACACCTGTTTGCATGAGGATGATGTAGATTTTGTGGATTGTGTTGAGAGCACATTTTTTGAGTTCATTGGTTGGGCTTGATAACATTGAAGCTGTGTGTTCTCATGTGGGGCAAGTTTTTGATCTGCAGAGTGAGGAGCAGCAGATTATGAATGATTTTCTTAACAATAGTTGTTACACAATAGAGTGTGTCAAGGAATACAACATAGAGAGGCAACTTCAAGATTGCAAGTCTTCACTTGAAATACCTCAATATTTTGATCTATATGTTGATAGTGCAGAATTGGATTTGAATCAAGTCTTTGATTCAATCGTAGAGGAATACATTAGCATTTGTGGTGTAGTTGGGTCGCAAGAACTTGAATAGTCATATGAAATAACCCTACTTGAGGCCACAATTGAACATGATACATTTTAGCTTGATTTTTAGGAGCATATTTTTCTTCATGCTGATATTTATGCAGGTCTGGATATGCATCATGCTAATAAGGATCTTGAAGGTGAGTATTGTTGTGGGTCAACATGATGATGGGCCCTATTATCTATGCTTACCATGTCTTGGTGATAGTCATTTCCATTTTCAACATGATGGTATGAATAGATGTAGTTTGCATGGGCATGCATGCAAGGTGTTTTTATTGCTGATGTTGGGTGATCAATGCGGCAAAGTGTTGAGGGAGATCATCTCCTTCAATAGGCTTGTCTTCGATAGGGGCAAGTAGCTTTACCAGTCTTTTGCAGGGTTGGCCTGCAATGTTATGAAATTTTGAATACAGTCAACTTTCTTTTGTACCCTCATGTCTATGACTGTATGTTGCTTTCTAAATATGTCTTGTGTTGTTTTCCCCTTGTTTGTTTTTGCTTTTTTGGTCTGCTCAGAGATGTTTTGGATTCTCGCTGTGCCACTGTTTGGCACACGTCCCCAACTAGAGCTAGTGTTGGCACCTAAAAAAACTAAGTTCCCAAACATGCATCATTTTACCCCAAATCCATAAAAAAACCCAACTTGTGCATTTGTTTTTTAAACCCATCATTTATATCCGATCTGAGAATATTTTCCATGGGTTCCCTTTAGAAAAATTCTAAGAAAAAATCCCCCCAAATCATTATGTTTTTCTTCCTTTGAAAAATTTGACTAAGTGTGAGTCTTTGTCGGCGAATTCACTGGTTCACGAACTGCTAATTTCATTGACAATGGTTTGCCAGTTCATGGTTTCACCGATCAACCGATAGAGAAGAAGATGAAGAGAAATGAGGCCTTTGTCGGCAAAGTTGGGAGTTCACGAACCGTAAGGTTTGCCGATGTCCCATCTTGCCGATAAAGGAAGTGAAAGATTTTCTAAGGCAAGAAGAAAAAGAAAGCAAGTCTTTTCGGCAAAGTTTTTGGTTTGCGAACCATGTGGTTCGTTGACAAAGGTTTTCACCAACAAAAGGCAGGAAGAAAGGCAAAAAGGAAGATAGGCGGGAAGAGGAAAGAAAGAAAACAAAGTCTTTATCATTAAAGTTGGAAGTTCGTGAACTTCCAACTTCCCCGATAAAGAGAAGATGACAAGGCACAAAGAGAGAGAAAATGAAGTATTTTGTTAGCGAATTTTTGGTTCGAGAACTTAATAGTTCGCTGACTAGAGTATTTGCCGCCGGAGCGAAAGAGAAAAGAAGATGGAGAAAGCTAAGGAAGGAAAAAGGAGCGGCTTCATTGACAAAAGTGTGAGTTCACGAACCGTTGGGTTCGCCGATGATAAAGTTCGCCGATGGGGCGAACTAATGACAAAGGGAGAGAAAAGAATGAAGCGGTGAAAGAAGAAGAAAGAAGAGATGAAGTGGATGGTTCACCAACTTCATAGTTTGCTGATAAGGCAAAGAAGGCCGACAAGTAGAGATAAAGTGCAAAGGATGGATAAGCAAATAGAGAAAAAGAAAGATGGTGCATAGGTTCACAATAGATGAAATTCACTGATAAAAGATGAAGTGAATATGAAAAATAAAAATCAAATGTTATGCAAAACACGATATAAATGAACATTTTAAAATATTTAAGCTTATTTTGAAATATTTTAAGGTGATTGTAAAGGATTTATACGAGCATTTTGGTGGGATTGTATTTCAAATGCCCATCTACTCCCGACCTCCATGATTGCAGGATAAGGCAGGCGGATAGGTACCCACTACTACCCAACAATTAATGTTGCAGGGCAAGGTCATACATGTGGTTGAAACAGTGAGGGATTCAATGCGCCATTACAAAAGGAGGACAAAGTGGATGAAACAGGTGTTGCAGGTGCTAGGAATAAGATTCAAGCCTTCCCTCATTAATGCTCTAGGTACCTAAAACGTGTGGGTAATATTCCTCTGCATGTTTTCAGACACGCTAGGGTACGTGCATTCTTCCAATCATACATATTTTCTGACAGGGCCATGGGCTAGATTTAATGCAGTATGGGCATACGTGTTGGAGGAGTTTCAGCGCCTGGAGCTGCACAGTGATGGAAATGCTATATATGCATGTTCTAGAGGCATTTGAAAGGGTTGGTTCTTGTTGGTGGCTGGAGGTTGTGTAGATTTATAAATACTTCTAGGGCTCCAAATTACGCCATGTCCAGTTGTAAAAAAGTAATTGGGTGGTGAAACAGATGAAAGATAGTGTGCAGTAGGGGTTGTGCAAAGAATGTCTCCATGATTGTTTGTATGTGTTTAGGGTTTTCCTCTTATCACATTTGTTGATAAGTTTGTATAGGGCATTTGAAAATGTGACAACATTTTAAATATATTACAAATGTTGTAATTTTCATCTATTCTTTACATTTGAATGCATGTAGTTCTTTTCTGAATTACTAAGTATGTTTGAAGCACAAAACCTAGAATCTGATACAGTATGCTTAGATCTAATGTTCTTTGTTTCCTTTCCATTGTTTTCTTTTCCATCACATGTGACGCTGTAGCCCAGTTGGATTGGCACCGGTCTTGGCTCCATTAGACCAATCTCATATTATTTAAATCAAACATCTACCAGTGGTTTAGGGGAAGAACCATCTTTCCCATGCATGCATACTTGCACAATTTGTATCAGCTATATTGAGGTTTTGTGACAACTAGTTGTTCTTGGTTCAGTGACAGTCTTTGAGGCCAAGACAACAATTTGGGTTTGGTTGTTCATTTGTTTTAGTTGTTCATCTGGTTTTGAAATTAATACCTGTTAATGTATGCCCCTTGGAATATCCCTCCAGAGTCTAAGATGAGCTCGAAGTGTAGAGGAGCCTACCCACTTCTGTCAGTTGGCCAAAATAACCCTTAACCTTTTGATAAACCTCTTTCAATCACCTTGATGACACCCCTAGCTTGGGTGATTGTGAAATGTTTTAGGGTTTTGGGTTGTAGTTATTTTGGGAACCAACACTTCTCACCAAAAATACGATGACCAATCACCTTTTTTATGGCATTCACTATTTCCTCATGCTCAGCCCTGAAAATCCTCCTGATTTGCTCCTCGGGTGATTCCTTTGCTTCCTCTTCCTCTTCATTCTCCTCTTCTCCCTCCTCGTCCTCGTCCTCATCCTTCTCCATGTTCTCCTCCACTTCCGCGTATGAATCTACCCAGTATTTGTATCCACATAGGCATATCATTCACTTCGCCATTATGTTATGAGGTCTTCCAAACCACAGGCGAAGTTTATAGAAAAAACCAGGGACAGTAAGCTCATGACGTCCGATTATTCCACTTTCTTTTAAGTACTTCCAATCCCTATTGCCTGATCTGGAGGACAATGTCATGATTCAGGCTTACAATCTTTCTTTAGAAGGATTGCCAGACCCTACCTATCTGAATCTGAGAAGAATACTCTCGATATTTCCAACTGATCTATTCCTTGGTTTGCGAGGAAATTTGCAACCCCATTATCTTCTCTGTAGACGTGACATAATGAGAAGTTACTTAATTTATCCAATAACTCTCATATCTCCAGTACTAGGTTTTGCAATTTCCAACTCGGTATCTTCTTCTTAATGGCATTAATACATATCATAGAATCACCCTCTATGTCTATTTCTATAATACCTTTTTGAACATAGATTTTCAAACCTTCCTTGAAAGCTTCCATTTCCGCTTCATTGTTGGTACCAAATTTGAACTTTTTTGATGCTGCCCAAATGAGGACTCCTGCCTCATTACGTATGATGCACTCGACACCAGAGGCCGCAGGATTACCTCTAGAGGCCCCATCAAAATTCAACTTCAATCTTCCCCTCGGGGGGGCCATATATAATATATAAAAATATTAATATTATATTATAATATTAACATAATACAATAATATAATATTATATATAATAATATATTATTATATTGTGTTAATATTAGAAATAATAATATATGATTTATAATAATTTTTTATTATTATACTATTAATGCAATAATATATAATTATTACTATAATATATTAAAATACAATTATATATAATAATAATAGTGATGATATATACTAGTGATTATGCAGAATTTAAAATATATTTGATACTTATACTAAAAGTAAAAAGTAAAAAGTAAAAAAATAAGTTAAATAAAGACTAAAAGTCTGCAAGACATGCATTTGTATGAAGAATCTTCAGGACAAAATGCCAAGCTTCAAAATCTTATCAAACAACTTTCACATCCCAAGTTGATTCTAATGACCTCGATTTTTTTCCAAATATAAAGATTTTTGTTTTCTAACAATGCAGAAAACTAAGAGGGGTTTGCTCCACAAATATCATTCAAAATCCACAAAATTCAAATGTTTGTGAAATAATATTAGAAGATTCATTGTACATTTGACAATTTTTGAGGAAAGGATGGCTTTGGGTGTGGTTGGGTGCGGTCAGGTGTGCCCTTGCCGCCCTTGGACATACCCACAAGGTACTCGGGGTGGCAGGGGTGTATCTTGTGCATGTTGTATTCACTCCCGGGCCTGCTCTTGAAACTGCTCTAGTCCGATGCCATGCTAGGTGGGAAACTGAATGTTTCTGGTAACATAGCTTGTGAACGTATAGTTTCTCCACTTTATATATCACACAAGGCTTTAAAAAATAAGCATTTTCTCTACTCATCATTGATCTTAAATTTTTAAAAAATTGTAATGATTATTTATACTTCTCTTAGATTTATTACATAATTTTAATTGTAAAAACAAATTCTTTGTAAATTTGTTCTCTTAATTTTTCAAAATTTTTTTTAATAACATTCTCCGAGAAATGTAAGGTACTCAACATTCAAAATAATTAGTTGCGTGTGGTATATCTCCTTTGAAATTTAATGAGAAAGAAAAAGGAAAAAACAATACATAGTGAAGCCATCAAAATTGGTGTACCAAGCTTGCTACATGTTAATACGAAGCAAGTAGCTTCTTCAAACATGTCAAGATTAGTAGTATTCTTTTTAAAATTAAAGAATATATTTTACTTTCTTGGATTAAATCACATAATGGTCCAACCTGAAAGACTTAACTAGAAATTTGGACATAAATTATGTAAGAATCATTTAATGCCACATTTAGATGTGACAATACTTATTATGAATCTAATAAAATATTTAGATCAATGTTAAGCGCACTTTTCTAGTCTCTCTGATAGATTGTTTCTTATTCAAAATCAAGACCAATGATGAGTAGAGAAAATACTAGTTTTTTAAAGCCTTACCTGATATATAAAGTGGAGAGAATACTTTGACAAACAAATTCTTATAATATGCATTGAACATAAAATGCACGCCTCAAACTTGTAGAAGAAAATCTCTTCACATAAATGGGGATAGAAACATGCCAAATTTTAATCTTAAAAAATAAAAATTGTTTAAATAAATGCAATTTTACTTGTTCTTGGGAATGTAAATATATCACAAACAGATATTTATGTATACACGACATTACATTGGCAAGGATAGGTGTTGGAGAGATAAACCCTTGCAACATGTTTTGTTCCATCTCTTAAGGACACACTAGACATTCCTCTTCATTCCATTTCTTCTCATTTCATTTCATTCTTTAGTTTGACTTAAGTAGAAAATGTATTTAGATTATTTTCATTTGTGTTTAGTGATTTTGGTATATGTTGCATATGATTTTGCACCATAATCTAAATGTAAAACTTGCTTGCATCTGCAAGTTAGACAAAAGAGGAAATATTATAAAAACTATGGGAGAGATCAATTTCAATGTGAATGTTCTTGACTCAATTTATGTGTACAATTTGCAATTATAATTTTTGACAGCCCTCCATTTAATGAATCTGATTTACAGCGGATGAATCTTGGTTTCAACAGCCTATTCATGCGACAGTTACATATTTAAACTATGTTCACATTCAAAAGTTCATTTTGAACTTAAAATTCCATTGCAGGTACACAACGTCTTCTTAAAATGCTATTTGAACTCCATTTTTCATTATAAAAAGTTATAAAAATTATGAATAGAAAACTCTGAGAGGTGGTTTTTGTACAGAGCATCAACCCCATTCACTGGTACATCCCCTCTTCCAGGATAGCATAAGGTGGGATTTTATTTCAAATTGGGCATTCCATTTTCACATTCTAGTCTCTCTCACATATTATTTCTTATCTTTATTAAATTGGTAATATTCACGTGTGTTAATGGGTGTGTACTTGATTGATTCTTAAAGGAGTTGAATGTTAGTATAGTCTCTGCCTATTGTGTTTTGTTTTAAATTATTTAGTTAATAAAAAAGGTGATTTCTATTGACCTTAGCTTTTATCTTTAAACTATAATTCAAATTTTGTCCAATATATAGTTGTGATTAAGTATTAAAAACAACATTTTTAATTTTAAATAGTATATATTTACTAGTAATTGCAGTTTTAGTTGAAAGGGATTTTAAAAAAAGTTAATGTGTAGAAGAAGTTTTTATAAAAATTTGGATCATTTTGAAAAATAGCTCTGATGATTTTTTTAAAACTTTATTAGGTTAGATTATTTAATAGTCCAACCTAAATGTCAACTATAAGGTGTCTCAACCTTGTAGTCCTAATGTTCAAATTAAATACTTTTGTATGCATTCACTATTTTGTCTTTATATGGAGAGTTGGCATCCCATTTGGAGATGAGATGGATTTCACCATTTAGTGGTTTTTCATCCTCACATGAGGAGGTAGGTGTCCCACATTTGTCTTGGTGTGCTTTGCCATGTTTCGGCATCTTTGAAGGTGTGTAAGAGCATCTTGACTAGTCTTCTTGGGAGTTACATATGACATATTCTTATGACATGTAAGAGGGAGGTTACATTGGAATTTTGACTAGCCTTATGATGGAGTTGGACACTTTTCATGAAGCATTTAATGCATGGGAGAATGAAAATAAATTGGATGCCCAAGTTGGGTAGTCAAATATTACTTGTTTGTGACATATGACAAACTTGTAAGGAATATGATAATAATAGCTAGGGACATCTTATAAAACAAGGAGGGTATTGGAATTTGGGTCAAACGAATTTGGGTGTCATACCTGCTTTGGGCTTGTAAATGGTTTACCAAAACCATCCCATGGTTTCTCTTTGTAATTCTTTTATAAATTCGATCTAGGAGTAGGAGGATGGATAGGTTATTTTGTAAGATATACAGGTATTGAATGCTGCCGAAATTTAGAGAGATAAGCTGTTGTTTTGTAATATTATTTATCATTAATCTAATCTTGAGGTCTCTTTGGATGTAGAGTTTTTTCTTGCAAGGGTTTCTCCATGTATACCTTGTGTTATGGCTTGCATCTCTTTTATGGTTGTTTTCATTTCCATTATGATCTATCATTGTTATTAAATTTGTTGCATTAAGTTTCAACATATCTCACTTGTTTAGTTACACTCAGTTTTCAACATTTGGTATTAGAGCCTTGGTTGTTTTGATTAGAGGGATGCCTCTTATAGAGTGTTTGATAGAGTTTTTTTCTGCAGTGGAAGTGTTTTGTTTTCTTGCAGTTTTAGGTTATGAGTGATAGAGATCATGGTTAGTTCATCTCGGTTGAAGATTGAAAAGTTCATTGGCATAGGCTTTGATACTTCAAAGCTAAAGATGGAGGATCTCTTGGAAGAGAGGGATCAATGAATTGCCACGTAGAGTGAGAATGAACCATATAAGATATTCGATGAGGAATGGATAAAAGTAGATAATTTTTTTTGGCACTATACAGTTATGTTTATCTAATTTCATTTTATTGAATGTTTCTGGTGAAACTACTACATGCATATAAGTTGCCGAATAAAATATGAGAGATATATCAAACAAAGAGTATAATAAGTTATTTCTGAAAAGGAAATTGTGTTTTCTTAAAATGAAGGGAACTCAATTGTAAAACATTTAAACGCATTTAATCTAATCTGAGTCAAGTTAATGAAAATAGAGGAAGATGATACATGTATTTTGTTATTATGTTCATTGCCTAAATCTTGGGATAATTTGATCCTTGCAAGTAGGGATTCTTTAACAGATGATCCAGAGTTGGATGCCCTTATTGCCACGTTGTTTACAGAGGAAACAAGGAGAAAGAATTCAAATGGGTCGAAGGATGCATTGCATGTGTGAGGAAGATCTAAAGAGAGAGGTAAGGACAAGAATAAAAGTGATAACCTGACAAGTCTAAGGATAGATCTAAGTCCAAAGGAATGTCCAAGACACCTAGTAAGTGTAGGTTGAGGTGTTGGAATTGTGGCAAATGGGGGCATCTAAAAAAGGAGTGTCAAAATAAGAAAAACAATAATGATGTTTCCTCTATGGATAAATCCTCTAATGATGAAGCTATTGATGCTTTTATTATTTCTACTAATGTGACTTGTGATGTCTCTTGGTTGATGGATTTAGGTGCATCCTACCACATGACTCCTTGCAAGGAGTGGCTTTCAGTGTATTCAACTTATTATGGTGGGATGTTTTCCTCGAAGACAACAAGATAGAAGATTGTGGGCCGAGGGGAGGTAAAACTAATTTTTAGTGATGGAAGGGTTTAAACCCTCAAATATGTATTGCATATCCCTAGTCTAGATAGGAACCTATTTCTGCATCTAAAATGAATGATTAAGGGGCGCATGCTACTTTTGAGAAGAGTGATTACATGTTGACCAAAGAGAATTTGGTGTTGGCTAGGGGCACTATGTAATGCCCCACCACGAAACCCTATGAGAAAAGCTCAACTAAGCAATACAAAAGGCAATTTAAAAAAAAAAAAGTAATTATCAACGAAATGCAAATCATGTTTGTTTATACATCTCAGTTAAGATTTAACTTCTAGGGATTACATGACTGCATTACCAAATAACAAGATCTAACTAACATTATGAGTTACCTAACAACCATAGATCACTCTAAGTCTATTTGCAATAGATGAATATACACATACAAATCCTTATTATAACATTAGATAAGTATTCATTTAAGTTCTATATAAAGGATTACAATAAATTGTCATGTATAATAAAAGATACATGTTTGATAAACAAGCAAGGTTTATTTTACAACACCAAGTTGGATTATCCTATATTACTCACTTCTATAATGTGGCAACTGATAAACAAATGCTACAATTCAGTTTCTAGCTAACTAGAGTATAAATGATATAAACAGAGATACAACTTAATTTAAAAATACATAATAGAAGATCCTTTCAAGACATCTCTCATGCAATTACAAACAAGTATAACAAGAACCATATACTAGTCCTTAGCATAGTGGAAAATACATCCTTGCTCCAGTAAGCTGCTCAGTTGAGTATCTTCTTAGCTTCAGAATCCTGCATGGCTTAGAGATCTCTAATTGCACATCTAATGAAACATTAGTCCTGCATAGTTACTAATTTATATACAACAAATATCAACTACTTAAAATGACAAGCCTAAGGCCCTAAGGGGCCGACCTAATGTCTCAGGGGCTCATCCTTAATGGCCTTGCCTATGTACGCGTAGCGCAGAGACTTCGTAGTTTGGAACAAGTAGTCTTGCAACCATAGGGTCGACTAAGATACAATTTCTCATAAGGAATCTAGTTCATTATACAATATTTTCCAGAGTCAATAAACCAATTAGTAAACACATTCCTATTGTCTCAAGATAAAATACAACAATTAAATTTATATGTAATCCCTACAGGGGTAAAATGAGGAAGTTATAACAACCAAATATTCCAACCATTCTCTTGAATACAAGTTCAAAATAAAATGATTTATAGCACCATACTACAAGAACATACCTAGTATCAATTCCTAATTGACAAACAATGTTATCAATATCTTCAAAACATTAACACAAGACATTATAGTAAGCACAAATTTTAACAAACATTATGATAGTTATCTATCTTCATTAAAGGTCTAAATAACTTCTTCAAAGATGGAATTTAGTCTTCTTGTCTTCAAGATTAAATTAATCCAATCCAAGACATCCTCACATAAATCCCACAAGTTTCCTCATGATCAAAATTACCTCATTCGTTATTGGGCTCTAATCAAATCACCATCACATTATCCATAATTAATTTTGTTTTCAACACATGTGGAACTATTTAATAAAAAAATAATAATGTTCCATGTTACATAATTTCAATCAATGTAATTCAGAAATTAAACAGACACAATAACACTTGCTTAATCAATAATGTTAGCACTCCACCCAAATAAACTAATTTCCTTAACACCTATGACTTGTTAATTCCACCATTATTATCTACAAGGATTTAATTCTTAATCTAAACATTTAATCCACATTACTGGGTACAAAACCCAACAATTTAATAAATTATTTTTGAACTTCATCAATTTTAGAGTACAATTATAATTTTTCTATAACTAATGAACATTACTACCATAATCTAATATATGATATTAATTGGTGATATGTGCAAATATAAAAAGTGCAATAATCCCACATCAAACCAGAAATAAATTAGTTCAGTAGATTATCTACCCTATTAAGACTCCAACATTTGAATACTCTAACATTTTTAACCATATTTATAAACCTTTCTATAGGCCAAAGCATAATTATCTTACCAATTATCCTTTTAGGAAAAAAAACAATAACTAATACAAATATTATGTATACAAGATAAATTCATAATAAAATAAACAAGATAATTTCATATATGTATATACAAGATAATTTTTTTTTTATGTATTCACATAAGTCTTAAGATAAATTCATATTCTTTATATTTATAAATATCTTAATCTTTATATTTATATAAAATAATTTATTTTAATATATATACAAAATAATTTAATATTCTTATATATAGTATAAATTCATATTCCTACTAATTACATATGCCTTTTCTTTAGAAGATAGAAAATTAGTATTAGAATTGATTAGAACTATATAAAGAAAGATTTCTTTAAAAACTAAAGAGAAGAATATAAAGGAAAGAAACCTTATATTGGCTGTTTTATTTTCCCACACCGAAAGAAACTCCTTTTCAATAAAAGAAATCTAATCGTTTCTCTTCAGAAAGCCTTGTTTAATTATATTACCACAAATAGAATGTGCTATATATATATATATATAGTTGTAGAATAATGCAAAGGTAATGCCCATAGAAATAATCTTCAAGCTGAAAACATTTCCCGTGTGCACCAATTTCTTTTCTGAGTACTCACAACTAAACCATCATTTAACCGCTACAAATGGACCTCATTACAATGGTTGCTCATCAATAAATCACAGGTTGAGGATCATATGAGTTTGAGTTAATAGATGTATGTCTACAAACGCCTGGCCTCCATTTTACATGTAGCGACTTATTTAACCTTGATTACTTACTCATTATTCTATAATTCACCTAGCAGCTCATTATTTCTAGATCTTGTTCATAATTTTTAGCCCATTATCTATATGCATGGAAACTCAAAGTACACCAAACAAGTATTACAAATTCAATTATTCACATAGCATTTGATGCCATGACACACAAATAAACTAAAGAATCCTGTTAATAGAATATGATGTTTGTCTTTCTCAGAGGAATCTATGACCTTCAAAAAATGAGAACTATAAGGATTGCCAATAAATACGTCCAAGCAACCAATCATCATAATGGATAAAATGCTCTCTATTATATCAGATCCATCTATGAACTTGAAGAAATATGTATCATCAGAAGTAATGATAAATATATTTTTTTTAACAATATAAGATGGCACATATTAATTCAAGGGCACACCATAACTAAGGAACCGATCTTTACTCAAGCCTTCTAATGATTATTCATTGGCCTGAAGATCACATATGAATATATGCTTGGAGTATTAACCTTACAGATTTGGAATTCTAAAACAAACAGGGAGGTTTCTATTTCCATGATGCGTGATTGAGGGCGAGTAAATAAGATATAACTAAGACTATTCTACTATTGTTTTGACGACTCGCAAATAAGATGGGGGAAGATTTAGATGCCATAAATAAATGGGGCACTTACAATCACTGCATGCAAAATGTGAAAGAGAATTTAAGGCATACGACCCTTCATATTTCTAATAATAGGTAATATTCCTTGATTTTCTGTGGTTGCCAGACGTGCAGAGATTAGATTAGTTATTAAGTTTTAAATACAAGGATATGATGTCAAGATCCCACACCATCTTCTAACATCCTTTCTGCCTATATAGTATAAGATTTTTGAAATACGGAAAAGACATCTATCAAGCATATAAATCAATTCTATTGACAAACAAAATGGTGATAGCCAGATCAACCCATAAGCGAGGCATGGCATCACAAACAGAGTTCAAGAACTATTAAAACACATTCCCATAAGGAGAACTATCAATTGCCATGCATTGATCAGGTTAAACACAAAATGGATAAGGGCATTCAAAGCACGCCTATCGCAAAGGAAAAGAATATCAAATCTCACAGAGACTCCATTTTTAAGAGATTCGTTCTAAAGTTATAGCAAAGGTGTCGTGGTTGGGTTTGACCAGATTTACTAGATATAACACAAAGGGTAAAGGTATTCAAGATGCAAAAGATTAGATTAGACCCGACGCAAGACACTAATGTACAAATTGAGTAATGAGTAGATATAAATTCAATGAGATAATGAGGCATATAGATCTATGTGCAACACAAACTATTTAGAAGTGTATCAATTTAATATCAAATTGCCACAAAATATGCTTTGAAACAAAATCTCTAAAATTTCATAAAGGTTTTCAAATTCAAAAGATAAATAGCTAAGTCAAATCATACTTGAAATTCATTTTTTCAATGAGTCACAGACTCCTCCTTGCCTTAATGCTTTAATGGTGCCTTTCTCTTTATACTCATTTGGGTCACCATGGCTTATCGACAAATTGAGAGCTTGAGCTCCCTCACCTGCTGCACTATCATGAAATTTTTTTAGCACCCCGCTCTGCTCCAATAATTTCCATCAATATTGATCTCTCTTCAATTTCCCGACCCCCGTTTCTCTGTAGCACTCCCATTCCAATTCAAAATGCATGGAATATATTTACTGATTTATTATTAGCGTATGACAGGAATTAACGTGGGCTATCTCAAAATAGACCGAATGGTTATTTTAAACATAAATATTAATGCAAAGCTAACACCATAATTTGACAGTTTAATACATAGAATATTATGCAATTATGCAAAACCTAACGATTATGAATCTCTGATTCTATCATAAGTGCCCAAAAGGGAGCGTTATAGTTTATCTTAGACCTCCAGCGGGATTATCAAATATTGAAGTTAGAAATGTTTTAATAAATATTTATGCAAAATGTGGGAGTTCAGACAATGCACACAAACTGTTTGACATAATGCCTCTAAATATTGCAGTTTAAGATCACCCTAAAAGGTATATCAATTTTACAATCATAGATAATAATCCATAAATTAGTAATCAAACCAAGACTTACTTGTACAACCAAAGTGAATACGAAGGGGCACTACACACTAGGTGTGGTGCCCTATTTAGACTAGAGGCATTTATTTTCTGTAACTATGAATGTAATTGATAATTCTATATCTTGTAAACTATGACACCATAGGATGGGTCACATTGGTGAGAAGGGTCTCAAAACCCTCATTAATAAAAACATGGTTGATGGTTTGTCTGGTGACTTTGCTGACTTCGATTTCTGTGAACACTGTGTGTATAATAAAAAATAGAGTTTTTTAAAAATCTGGTAGTACTAGAGCTAAACAAGTTCTGGAGGTTATTCATAGTGATGTATTTGGCCATGTGGATGTGCCTTTGATTGGAAAATCTCGCTACTATATTTCAATTATTGATGATTTCTCTAGATATTCATGGGTTTACTTTCTAAAGCATAAGTCTACTATATTTTCTACATTTAAAGAGTTTAAAGCACTTGTTGAAAAATAAATAAATAGGCAAGTAAGGGTTTTGAGAATAGGCAATGGTGGCGAGTTGTGCTCTAGAGAATTTGATGATTATTGTAGGCATGTAGGGATTGTTAGATAGAAAAAATCTCCATATACTTTGCAACAAAATGGAGTGGTAGGACAAATGAACAAGACTTTGCTGGACAAAGCTAGAAGCATGTTAAGTAGTGCAAAGCCTGAACAATGTTTCTGGGTTGAAGTTGTACATACTGATTGTTAACTAATTAACAGGTCTCCAACTTCCGGTTTAGTTGACAAAACACCCTATGAGGTATGGATAGTTAAACCACCATTGATTTATCATTTCATAGTTTTTGGTAGTGAGACATATGTTCATGTTTTGAAAGAGAATCATTCTAAGCTTGATTTCAGGGCTAACAGGTGTGTTTTTGTGGGTTATGGTGAAAACATTAAGGGTTATAAGCTTTGGGATCTTGTAGCAATGAAAATATTATATTCTAAGTATGTTATTTTTAGGGAGCTTAGGGAATTTAATGATGGACAACTTCATGCGAAGCATAACAAAATAGGGTATTTTGATATTAATACTAATTCGCAGGAAGATGCATGTACAAAACAACAACAATATGGACAAAATGAGGAAGGAGAAGGTTTAAATTTGAGTTTCAATGAGGAATAATAGGAGCATTTTGTTACACCTCTCAAAAGGTCCACTAGATAGAGTAATCCAATTGAAAAGTATAGTCTTTTTAATTACAATTGTGTATTTGCTTTATCATGTATTGAGAACAAACCTAGATTTGTGAAGGGAGCTTTGTATTTAGATGAGCATGGGTCCTGGTTAGATGCCATGAAAGATGAAATAAAGGCTTTGGATAAATGTGACACATGGGATCTCATTGAGTTGTCTGAGGGGAGGAAAACCATTGGTTGCAAATGGGTATTTAGGAAGAAATTTTGAAGTAGATGGTAAGTTAGAGAGGTACAAGGCTTGATTAGTGGCAAAGGGTTACTCCCATATTGAGTAAGTGGATTTTGGTAAGATATTTTCTCTTGTGACTAAGTTAACCTCTATTAGATTATTTTTATCTATTATGTTGCATTTGATTTAGAGGTAGAGCAAATGGATGTAAAAACAACTTTTCTACATGGGGATCTTGATGATGAAATATTTATGAAATAATCTGACAATTTTGTAGTGAAGGTATATGAGCACTTTGTTTGTAAGTTGAAGTGATTTTTGTATGGTTTGAAGTAATCACTAAGAATGTGGTATAAAAAATTTGATGCTTTCGCATTGGATCATGACTTTATTATAAGTGAGGTAGATCATTGTGTGTATTTTAAATTAATTGATGATCGCCTACTAATCATCATCCTATATGTTGATGATATGTTATTTATTGAAAATGACAAGGGGATGATTAGAGAACCTAGGGGTTAGTTATCTGGTACATTTGACATGAAAGGTTTAGGTGGATATGGAAATCTAAAGGGATTAGGTTAACAAAAAATTAAGGTTAAATCAAAAGAAGTATGCCGACACTATTTTGTAGCATTTTGCCATGTAGGATTATAAATCAATTAGTATTCTCTTTCTAGTTGACACTAGACTGTCTCTTAAATAATTTCCTAAAACAGATGATAATATTGAAAAGATGTAGAAGATTTTGTATGCTAGTGTTGTGGGAAGTCTCATGTATGCCATGGTATGTACAAGACTTGATATTGCCGAAGCAATGGGAGTTCTGAGTAGGTTTATGTCGAACCCTAATAAAAAACACTAAACTTATGTTAGAAGGGTTTTTAGATATTTATGAAGAACATCTAATCATTGCATTTTTTATCCTTAGACAAATGATGTGGGCATGATGGTTGATTTATAGGGATTTGTTGATTTTGATTGGGTTGGTGATACAGATTGTAGGTCTAGGAGTGGCTACTCTTTACTTTGTTTGGAGTAGTTAGTTGGATGAACAAATGACAACCTACAACTGCGTTGTCCACTATAGAAGTAGAGTACATGGTTGCAACACATGCCTGTAAGGAGGTAGTGTGGTTAGAGAGATTATGTTCAAGTATTGGCTTTTAGTGTAAACAAGTTAGAATTGGATGCAACAATCAGAGTGCCATCTATTTGGATAAAAACTCAATGTATCATGCTCACATGAAGCACATTGATATACATTATCACATTGTTCAGGAAATAGTTGAGGGTGGTAGAGTCATGTTATAAAAAGTGGACCTTCAAAGAATTTTGTAGATTTCCTCACTAAGCTAGTGAGCACGAACAAGTTCTGTCACATCTCGTTTTATGAACTATATTATTATTCTAGATTAGTGAAACATTTACTATGGTTGTTTTACTTTGAGTAAGTTCCACATGTGTGAAGGTAATTATCATGAAGTTATATTGCGTAAATTGGAAAGTTGATTTAAATACTAAATATTATCGATGTGATTATAATGTTTTGCTTCGGCTATGTTTTGGGGAACTAACCTATTGACGTTGAGTTGAGTGCGAATGAATGCAGGTACTCGTCAAAGATGAGAACATGGTTGAGGTAGAGATGTTCTAGCCAATCGACACGAACTGTTTGGGATGGTTAACCCTGATGCACTCACACACTCACGTAGTCTCATATTGCATTTTTGAATGGTTTATTACGCATTAATGTATGGGTAATAAATATGATTGATGGTAGATACTTAGAAAAATATTGTGTTTTAATTGCTACAGTAAGTTCGTTTCAAATGTATGATTTAGTCATAAATATTAATGTCCTTTCGATTTATATTTTTAAAATGGTGAATACATATTAAATTGATGTATTTTATATTATTTAATAATAAATAATAAATGTTTCCTATTTATATAAATATTATTGTTTGGAAGATAATATCTAAATTAGACTTAAAACAATTATATTTAAATTACAATATATATATATATATATATTATTTTATTAATATTATAAATACTTCTTGTTTTGATTTGAAGTGATTATGTTATTAAAAATACATAAATGATATTTATAATATGTATTATATTTAGAAATCTCAATAAATAAGAATAAAAAGAAAAAATCTTCTGTCATGCAACGACAAGAATAAAATGAGTTATTCTATTTTATTTTGAAGGCTTTTGAAAAGCCAAATCTCATGCAATTTAAACAAAAACTGGAGTTATCAAAAAGAGTTCAAAAAAACCTAAATTCCAACGCCAAAGTTAGCAGAGAATTTTAATAAAACAGGATACAATAGAAGGAAGGCGGAGCATTCTTTTTCTGAGCGACCAAAGGAGAGAACAGAGCAGCGACATGAGAGAAGAATAAGTATGGCGGCAAGAGACAGATTCGACCCTTAACAACAAAGGAACCAGGTATTTCTCTTGAGTTTTCTTTGCATAAAATTATTGTGAAATCTTTTAAGTCTCAGGTCTACTATGGATTTTTGTTTATCTCATCCCTGTCGCCAATTTTTCATCATTCGTTTTCATGCCCTTTCCGCCATGGTTGATTGACATTGTCAAGTCTGGTGGTGGATTATTTTCCCACAGTTTTTTTTGGTAAAATAATTATTTCCTACTCTCCATTTTACCACGCGCTCACGGTCTGGTAAACCCTCCACAGTTTCATGATTTTGTCTAATAAAATGATGAGGCATCTCACGGGTTTGACCACATGTCTGCATAAAATAATGTATTTGACTACTTCGACCTTTATCTTTATAACCCATGTGAATTTGGGCATAAATCTGCAAAGCTGATGTTTTTCGACATATATCTAAAAACCCATGTGTTTTTCGACATATATCTAAAAACCCATGTGTTTTTCGGCATATATCTGAAAACCCATGTGTTTTTTGGCATATATCTGAAAACCCATATGTGTACTTGTTATCAATCAGATATGCACCCTATGCTAAGCTATCAACTTAGCTATCTGTTGACACATGGGAACACTCCTAGGCCTGTGGGTTGCCTAAACTTGGAGTGAACCTCCAAAGTGGGCTGGTTCCACTGGTACTTCACCTAATCTAAATGGCTTTCTGGGAAAAGGGATAGAAAGTTGACTAAAAATAAAATTCTAACTCTAACAGGTGATGCACCAGAATTCTAATCTATTCACTAACTGACTCACAATCAGCTCTTAAAAAGCATTAATTCTCATAATCTCACTGAAACAATGCAATACATAAGTGATTTGCATGAAAGTTTGAAAACTAGAGGTTTGTGTGAAGGACAAACAAAGGTTTTATCACAAATTCAACCCACTAACCAGACTTAAACATAACATGTAACCTGTATTACATGAAACTTTTGCACATAGACTTACAACAATGAAACACAACAAAGGACCTGATTTTATGATCACAATGAGATATTAAACCAATACTGTAAACTTGAGACAAAATGTGAAAGAGGAGAACACTGCTGCTTTTATTAAAACTGAAAGGAGTAGAAAAAATGAGAACCTGAGTACAAAAGTTTACAAGCTCTCTGCAGGTGGACAAGACAGAAGAAACAATAATCTCCAACTCCCTTGAGAAAGAACTAGCTTTCTCCAATACATGCCTGCAGAATGATCTCTCTAGAAAAGCTGGGAAAAAGCTCCTAAAAATAGCTATACTGATCCATTTTCAAGCTCCATAAAAAAGCCTCGAAAACTGTGCCAAACTGTCTCTCAAACTGACAAAAGAAACTACCAAAAAGCCCTCCAAGGTGGTCCCACCAGAAAAAATGCTTTATCTTCCCAATAAGACTCCATTTTTGTCCATATCTACCTAAAAGAAAGCAAACTAAAAAAAACCAAGATATTGTTTGCTTTACTTGTTTTAATTGCATAACTAATGTATATTTTAAAGCAATTTATAGACACATTGCTTTAAAACATCATTTTACAATGAATTGCAGTTTTAATTCCTAATTTATTTCGATTTGATTTTTGCAAAAAATTACAAGGCTTTAATTTTGCCAAGTATATCACATCTTCGGAATATTTGATTTTTCTATAAAAAACCATAAAAATTGTGAAGGTATCTCAAATGATTTCTGAAAAATAAAAGCCTATGGGTTTATTTTCTATGTGACCTGCAAAATATTCCTAAGGGCATATTGCATGACTCATATTTGAAATGACTTGCAAATTGCACTAAGGCATATGACCTATCTCCAAAGGGACTTAAATGAGTTTTAAAAAGGCATCAAGCCTTAGCATATGCAAAAGGACCTAAGGTGTTTGATTCTAAGTGATGAGATCTTTAGCAAAAACAAGGTGGACTTATAATACTACGATGGGTATTAGTTTGGACAAGAAAATAAATTCGATGCCACAAAAATACCTCATCGAATTAGGGTAGAAATTAGGAAAACCCTAGAGACAACATATTTTGCCCTATCATTTCACATTCATTCTACGCTTCAACTTTTGAGATGAAGCCCTCTGCTGCTGCAGCCGCCACCAAGCTAGGGTTCAAAGCACAAAACCCTCAATCTTCACTATTTTTGAGCATACTTTTAAGGATTTTGTAAGAAAAGACAAAGGTAAGTCGACATCTGTCATAAATCTGAGCATTGATTCTGTATTTTAGAGGCACTCTCAGGCTCCCAAGCCGTGGTCATTGCAAATTTTCTAATGCATTTTTGCTCTTTGTTTGTCTGTGTCGATAACTTTTGTCTATGGATGCCATGGATGTGTATCTCTGAGCTTTTCAAAGGCAAGAAAGTGGGTGAAAACCCACAGCCTCATGTAGATATCTCTGCTCAGAAATAAGGGTAAGATCTCCTTTGAGCTCTGCATCATTTCTTTGTTCCATTCTACAGAGATATCGTTTCTATCCATGTAACAAGAAGATATTTGTGCAACACTGAGCATCACTTTTGTTCAGACTCCTTCATTTTTGCATTTGTGAACTCATTTATTCCTTCACTTGTTAAGATATAATGAACATGAATCAAACCATACAACACCTCTGCAGCCGATTCCACAAGCTCATTCTGGTCCTCAGTTAGGATATCCTCATCATTGACTTCACAAATGAACTCGTTGCCTCTTAAAACACAGAACCATGAGATCTAGGATGTGTCTTCTCTGCCAGAACCATTGACATCTAACTCCTCAATGAGACCTTTCTGCCTGAGGATGCCATGAGTTCTCTATTTATGAGTACTTTTCCTTTTATTTATGTTGAGTTCGAAGCTTTCCATTTCTTTCTCTGTATCCATGTGTTGTCATCTCTATAGCTTCATTTTACAGAAAATAATGGAGATATTGTTGTTATTTCTGTAACTAGAAAATATTTATCTATTCCTGAGCATAAAATCCTCCATTCTTTGTGATAAAGCTTGACCCATGATATGGAAAAGAAACTTTGTAAGATGAAATCTGGATTATGAAGACTTCACTTGGCTGCACTTTTATCTTGTGTCTATTATTTTGTGATTCTTGCATACAAATTATCATGTGGGTTTTGAGAAGATGCAGTCTCTGGCCGTGGTTCTTGGTTTCTGGGTATTTTGTTTAAGCTTGAAGATATATTGCTTATTGTGTCTTCAACAATCATGACTATAGTCTCTTCCATTTTCATAAATTGGTTCGACACCCCTTGTATGGCATGAGGAGACTCATAAATCTGTTCAAATGCAATACTCTTGGCATTATCACTATGTTCTGTTTCTTTCATGAAAGTATACTAGGATTCATTGCTCATGTGTACAATTTGTAACTGTATTGTCTTGACTGTATCATAGCTGATCATGAATACTATGTGGCTGTCCATCTATGTGCTCATTAGTTTGCTCAAAAAGTGATACTCATATTGCTGAAACAACATGATTCCATGAGATGACTATTATTCAAGGCTAAATATAATGCCATTTATCACATACCTTTATGTGTTATCTTTTCAACAAACATTACTCAGCATGTTCTCCTGTAGATGTATAATGAAATTTCATTCTTTCCTTGCCATGATACAATGCATTTGGACTTATCCCCTATAGCTGCACCTTCGTGTTCTGTATATACTTGGTGATATCACATTTGAACTATGACATGGCATATACTTTATTATGTATTCTAGTTCACTGTGCCACATCAAATATAGATATATACACATTGTATTCAATGGTAATGGTTCCTTCATTTACTGTTTGAGGTAACATACTTCTGTTTAAAACATTTCTTCACATGCTACTTACTGTAGTCTCTTGATGACTATCTTGGCATGTTCATTCCACTTGCAACTGTACTCTTATGTACCTCCTGTAAATGAATATAGATATTGAGATTACACTATTTGCCATGATATAGTGCATTTGATATGGCTGTAAGCTTGTATATGCTCCATTTGATTGAATATGCACTTTTATTCCACTGGAATGAATATATCCGAACATGCATTCTGTGTATCACTTGCAACTGTGCTTTCATAGATGTCTTTTGTTCCTGAGCAGTGAGCTGTTGTAAGCATTTGATCATGTACTCAAACTTGTTTATAAACTGTCCCTAGCATCTTTGAATGGAGAGTAATTTTCATGACATGATTGCTCCATACTCTTTATGACTGTCACAGTCACTTGAAACTTTAATGTGCTTTATAATTGATGATTGTCTCTGCTGTTCCAGTGTAGTGGCTGCTCCATATGAACAGTACACCCTTTGTTGTTCTGTCTTTGTGGACATTTTGTTATGACTCCTTGATTCTCGATGGTTGCATGATGAGACTAGGGTACTGCTTCTGGATGCACATAAATGTAATAACAACAAAGTATGATGTTTGATAACTCCATTCCACACATTACTGAGCCATCTTGAATGAGCTCACTGCTTATGTATGATTCTCATTTCATATCACCCTGAACTGACAATCATAGGTGGCCACTGAGCTTGCAGCTCATACACTGACCTGATGTAGTATTCTTGCTTCATTCTCCTTGGGATTCAGGGGTAGCATGTTGGGCTCAACCCTTGTGGGAGCCCACTTTATACCACATGCTGAAATGGTCTTCAAAACAACAACATGATTTCACCTATACCTGCACAGGAAACAAACATGTTAGATAAAACAATAAAGCTCAATGATTATTTCTCTTTCACTCTCTCCTACCTGTGAATGATTTGTATCTGATTAGTGCACCATAGGCAATGTATAATGCCTCTGTTGATAGGCACATAGGGAACTCATATCTGGAGCTTTAACAAATCTCTTCCAATCCTGCAGGTTCTTATGAAGATTGAGAGCAAGGACAATAAGCATCCTCAGAAACCAAAAGCATTGAACATGCAATGATGGCTATGTTCTTTCCCTTTCTTATTTCCAAATGCATAGTATATTTCCTATGTTTGTGCTAGTTTAGCTATTCCCACAGCTTGTGTGGGACATTTGATCTATTATGTTTACATTCAATGCAATGCTTATTCCATTTGTGTATCTCATTTGTAAAATTGAATAATCATTGTAATGAAATGAAACAACTTATCTCTCAAGCAAAAATCTACAATGCAATGAATGATTAACTGAAACCTTTTTTCTCTGTTGTAACCATGCATCATAACTGAATCCTTCAAGCACTCCAACTTTGCAAAACAAGATAATAGGCAAATGTTAAAAACCTCCCCATTTAAAATGAACTGAATATACTCCAGCTCTACCAATTTGGGCTGTAGAGAAAAATTGGTAACAATACCATATGTCTGCAGAAAATAATGTATTTGTTTACTTGGTCTTTTTTCTTAATAATTGATGTGTATTTGTATGCATTCATATAATTTTATGCTTGGACCTATTGATTGTATGCATTCATATAATTGTATTCTTGGACCTACCGATTGTATTCATTCATATAATTGTATTCTTAATGTCTCAGGATTGTGTTGCCAGCTGAATACAAAAGAATACATCTTAATTTTGGAGGTACTTTTGATATATATATATATATATATATATATATATATATATATCTGTGTGTGTGTGTGTGTGTGTGATTAGTGAAATCCAAAATGAAGTAGAAACATAAACAAATGCATGAAAAACACAAGCTTATACCTCACAAATGGATTCACAATCCAAGATATGGTGGAGAGTGATGCACCCAAACTCACTCTAGCTTTACACAAATGATAATGGTTGTGAAATGCTCTCAAGACTATGCAACTCACAACTTAGATTAGCTCAAGATTTTAGCATAATAATATTACTCAAATTGTGGATGATGAAATGGCTTGAGGATTGTTGTATTTATAGGAATTTTTGTAGAGGATTTGATCCAAGGGTGGAGATTGATTTGGAAGATCAATGGTGGAGGATGAAAGTGATGTGGAGGGCCTAGATTCAATCTTAGAAAATGGAGGGCTAGAAATAAAGATGAATTTTAAATTCATCTTGGGAAAGGGGTGGAGTTAATGAGGTTGGGTGAGATGGATTATATGTGAATTAAAAATTCACATGGGGAAGAGTAAAATGAATTAAAAATTTATTTGGGAAAGAGTAAAATGAATTAAAAATTTATTTGGGAAAGAGTGGATTAATGAGTTATGACATGTGTAAGGGGTGTAAGAGGTATTAAATGTGATGTTGGACACATGTGTATAAAAAATTGATTTATATAGGATATATTTCAATTTTTTATTTGGAGGATGTGGGGAAGGGTGTTAAGCTAGGTTTGACCACTTTAATTAGGGTGATTAATATGGCTGAAAAAAATTAGGAAATAGATTAGTGAGGGGTTAAGATTAATTAAATAAGGTTTTATTTAATTAATCCTAGGTCTAGGGTCATATAGGTTAGGCTAGGTAATTAAATAATAGATATTTAATTAACTAGGGTAGGGATAGGTTGATTAATAGGCTGAATTAATTAGATAAACATGATTTACTTAATTAATTGGGTTTAGGAAAAGGGGGAATTAATCAAATAAATATTTGCACATTTATTTAATTAATTGGGTAATGTTAGACTATTGAACTAATAAAATTAATTCAATTTGGCAGGATGAATGGGGGAAAAATAGGTGTTGAATAGTATAATTAATTAAATACAAATTTAATTAATTATTTGGAAGGGGAATTGGTGTGTTTAGTGATGTCGAGAGTCAGTTTGATGGTGAAGACATTTTTAGGTGTCAACATTTGTCTCTCTTTGACGTGGCGTCAAGACCTAGCAGGGAAGTGGCATCAAGTCGAAGACAAATATGCCCCAGCTGTCGAGAAGGAATGAAATGAGTGAGGGATGCCTCCTCGAGAGGTTGATTGAAAAAAAAAGATTTTTTTAGGTGAGCTCTCGAAAGGATGAAATGGAGGTGACAGTCGAATAGAGGATGGAAAATAGGATGATAGGAAGAAAAATGGGTGAAAAAGGTTGTGATCTGCACCCTGGGGAGGAAAAAGTGCGTGGGAGGATGACATGGCTACCTATATATAGGAAAGTGGGCCCTAAGAATGCCACATTTGCACACATAGAGCCACTTGGATGAAGGAGAGAAGAAGAGGATGGTGAACCATAACCTGATGTTCCCACGCTTTGAGCACATTTCCGAGTGATTCTGACCGTACGGGAGATCATCGCAGGATGGACCCTAGGTAGGCCCTAACCCTAGCTTTGTCATTTTTTTTGCATTTATCACATTTATTATGTCAGGAAATTGGGTTGTTGGGTTTTGGCACCATCGACGGATCGATTGGCACCAAAATAACCGCGGATTGGCGCCATATGACAAAGGGGAAACGGGGTGAATCGATGCCAAAATAGGTCATTTTGGCGCCATCCTTTGTATTGGCGTAATATTGCACTGGGTTAGGGTTTGGCAAAGTAGCACCAAACAGGGCAATGGGTGGCGCGATCTTCTGGATCGGTGCGAAACGGGAAAATGGCACAATCTAGTGTATTGACGCCATGCTGGTTTGCAGTGCAATCTTTAGAATTGGCGCCATTGGGTAACGTGGCGCCATCTCGAGGAGTGGCGCCAAAAGGAATTATGGCACTATTTCATGAAATAGCGCATTCGGCTAGAATGGCGTAGAAGATCTGCGCAGTGGCGCTATCTTCTGTTGTGGCGCCATAAGGGAATCGAGTAGCGCCATCTATAAAGTTAGCGTAAAATATGGTTATTGGGGCACTAAAATAAATTT
The DNA here is from genome assembly GCA_027924645.1 of Cunninghamia lanceolata. Taxonomy (NCBI): domain Eukaryota; kingdom Viridiplantae; phylum Streptophyta; class Pinopsida; order Cupressales; family Cupressaceae; genus Cunninghamia; species Cunninghamia lanceolata. The sequence goes on from BSBN01001310.1 coordinate 3,660,294, forward strand.
GGCTTCCAGTGGCAGAAAATTTGATGCAAAGGGTTAGACTTTGGAAGAAGAGGTATGTTTTGACAAGCGTTTGTGGATGTAGGTGGAAATATCTTTCATTGTCAGCTTGCAGGAGCGACATGTGCCTTCGGTGATGCATCTGTTTGATGGCTTTGATGGATCGACATGAGGTCGGTTGGCGAGGTTATGACTATTGATGGTATCAGAGATGCCGGTGTTATGAGCTCACAGAGCACTGGTGACAGCTCTCTTAGAGCATTATCGTCCCGAGACGTGTTCCTTTCTCTTTCCAATAGGAGAGATCACTATCACACTTGATGATGTTTATTGCATCCTTGAGTTACCTATTCATGGCGATCGAGTGGTCTATGACACAAGGAGAGGATGGAGGGCCTTAGGGAGAGTGTTTGCCCCAAGCTGGCCAAAGCTATCAGTATATAGGTGAGAGATGAGTTATGAGGCTACCTTGGCTGCGGGTGTAGACCAGTTCACTTTATTCTTGTGTGCATTGATTAGAGGTGTGGTGATGCCAGATTGGCGGGCCAGAGGTTTTCCTGTTGGATGGGGAGAGATGATAGAGGGGATGGTTCGGGATGAGACTATGTATGCCTGGGGGCCTTGTATGCTTGCACAGTTGTATCATGAGATGCATATAGTAGTTTACCATTATGATTCAACATTATTAGCCGGGATTACACTACTACATGTATGGACGTGGGAGCATATTTCTATCACGAGGCCAAGATGTGGATACTATCAAGGTCCATTCAAGACATTTGTATTTTTGTATCGAGATGATGAGTATTCCTACACAGGGCAGGTACGATATTGGTAGAGAGTGTTGGATTATGTGATTTAGGTCACTTGGCAACCATATATTGGGGTAGAACCATGGCCAGATGATGATACCCACCTGCCATATACATTCTAGCTGTGATATCTGATGGGTCAAGGTGACCACACCATTGACATGTATTTGTCGTCACGGGTCACGTGCTAGTTTGGTTGACAACAGGATGTTCCTCAGTAGATGGCTATATTCGTATAGACACCTCAGGATCATGCGAGATGGCCCCCAGCCATACAGCCATAGGGGGCTATTGGAGACTTTGCGGCTTTACAACCACTGGTGTGGGATTGGTGGAGTACGGTGATTGATGCAGGCACCACGACAACTTATGATATCTGGTGCCAGATGTGGCGACCTTCTAGGTTTACAGATCTAGCTGAGGAGCCAGATATGATGGAGGAGGCAGAAGCAGATGAGGAGGAGATAGTGGTGCAAATTTTGGTAGCAGCAACATACGAGCAGGTGGAGGCTGCGAGAGGATGCGGGAGAGGGAGAGGTAGACAGTTGGTGATACCACCATTACAGGTGCCACCGCAGGGACAACAGCAAGCACAACAGCATGCCATGCCGCAGGTATAGGTTCCTGTACAACAGGGTGAGGGAGCACTGCAGCAACAGGTTCAGATAGGAGAGGTACCAAGGCAGAGGGCACCTCGGTAGCATGGTGGGAGGCAGAGGACACCTGTAGTTCTGGCAGTACATTAGGAAGTTGGGCTAGAGGTGAGGCATAGGTCTGCGCAACAACCTATTGCAGAGGCTGCCACTGGGTTTACAGGGGCTAGGCAGGTAGTTCAGGTGCATGTGTTGGTTCAGCTCCAAGGGAGCATTCCTCTCGTCGACGCACCTGAGGTGAGGATGAGGAGATAGAGACTCTACGAGGACAGGTCACCAGCTTACAGGAGACCTTGGAGAGGCGAGATCAGGAGTTAGTGCAGTTGTGGGGAGTGGTTGCACTATTAGATGGAGCAGATGGACAGGTGGGTGTGCTGTACAGGCACAAGCCTAGATAGTGACCCTGACTGGTGAGAGGGACATAGAGAGTGGAGTAGCAGGCTGCAGAGATGAGGGCCTAGCAGGCAGAGGGGCAGGTGGCGAGCTTGCAGGAGGTTGTGGTAGGTACAGGTATGGGTCATGTGTTGACATTGATGTAGACACAGATTGCACAGTTGCAGACATAGCTTGGATAGGTGCAGGGATAGGTGACAGAGCAGAGAGGCTGGGCTGAGTATTATCACGCAGCCTATTGTTCAGTTGTTTCGGAGGCTCAGCGGATCCCTAGTTACAGTCAACAGAGCGACTCTCAGATGTCTAGGTCATGCAGGTCTAGATCCATTCAGTTAGTTCAGTAGCCGATGGACCCCCCAGCGGAGGTACCACAACGACCACCACAACAACCCCCACAACCACCACCACAGCAGCAACAACGACAACCTGGATCTCCTACCGATTCAGGCAGGGGATCATCAGCCCATGGCTGACGTATTTGTTGTATATTTTTGAGCCCTTTGAGGCCTTTTGTATCATGACTTGTATTATTTTGAGCGATGTACATTATGTTTTTGGTGATATATTATGACACCTGATGATCTATGATGATGATGATTATGCATTTTTGATGTTTTATGGATTATGTTGATGTATGCACCTATGTTTTATGATGATGCTTATGTTTATGGATGAGCTATATGATGTGATGCAGTTATGATTCTATGCTTATTATGATGATGTGATGAGTTTATGAGATGTTATGGATGTACTAATGATGTATGTGATGGATATATGTGTGATGATGGCATATGATGATATAATGCTATGATTTGCTTATGTTTTATTAGTGGGATTGCTACATCATGTCGACCACATAGTTGCATAATATGATATGATGTTGTGTTTTATTTCTAATGATGATGTGATGGATGTTTTTATTTATGTTGTATTGTGTGATGCTATGAGAAATGATGCAAGCCCTTATTAATGGAATTCAATTCAGATATTAATTATTATAAGGATTTTCTAATGTTTCTGATATCTGATATGACCTTGTGGATTTATGGATGGATATTTTATTATGATGCTTATGATGTGTGGAGGTGGTACTTGGCGGGCTGTATCCCTCATGTCCTCATTATTGTGCTATGAGTTGATTTTATGATGTTGTGAATGTGATGCTTATGATGGTGGATTATGTATGTTATATGATGATGTTATGTTTTGCCTATATTATGTATGCATGTTTTGATTATGGATTATGATGTGGATGTGGAATGTAAATAAATGTTTAGATTAATAAATATTTATTATGGATGTAATATGTAATGAAATGGAAATATATGATTATCTTAATAAAAATATATTGTGTATGCAAATGGACTAAAATGAAAAAATGCAATGATTTATGAAGTGATCAAGTCATGATACACGTGATGTTTTTGTACAACCCTGGGCGATGGGGCTTGGTGGTAGGGGATAGGTAGGGAGGGGGAATGGTTTATGGGTCGGGTAAGGTTAGACCGAGTATAGTTAGATTGGGGAAGGGAATGAGATGGGGGAAAGGTGTTTGCTAGGTCATGATACACCATGTCATTAAGGGGGGGTTTGTTTTAGTTCGGGATGTGTTATATTGGTTGGAATGGGTTGAGGGTAGGTGAGAAAGGGGGTTAGTTAGAAGATTGGAAGGGGGGATGAATAAATAGGGGGGTCAAAAATCTAGGCCCAGATAGTATGGTTGGATGAGTGTTTTGAAGGATGAATCGAGCTAGCTATAGTAGTTGCACAGGATTAACTGAGAGCATTTCTTGATTTATTATAGAAATGTAGGATACACTTCACAAAGGTATGAGATGACCTAGGTGATGATATATATCTCACAATTGCATGGACTAGACCCACAAACAATAGGTTGATTTCATGCATGCCCAAGGTAGTATAACCTTGCCTAGCCAAGGGAAGGGGACTCATAGCCATGAGTGTTCATAGTACATATAAGGTATTAATGCCTGTATATGCAAATGAGGTGCACCATGCTAGAACCGACCCAAGCTTCAAGATATGAATACTATTCTTGGAGTAAGGAAATCCACCCACAAGCACATCATACAAAAACAAGCAAGAGAGTGAAATGATTAAGGGTACTTAGTAATTATTTCACCCATACCAACATAAGTGAATTGCATGTTATTTGCCAACCACTATGATAATAGTGCAACCTATCTAGTCAATGTTGCATATCATCATACTAGTTGAAAGAAAGTTGCTTTCTTGCATTCAAAAGATAAAAATCAAGAATCAAAAGACCACCAAAAAGAAACAAACAACCATTGTGTGCTCTTGCCAAGATAAGTGTTGATAAGATGACATATTCTTGTCCATTATAGGAATGATATATCCTAGGATGCGAACCGGTTGGATTTTGTTGGGTAGTGTTCTAAAGGTGGGCAAAAGGATAGTCGGGCCATGTGTTGTATTATAGTCTGAATGTTGATTGATTATTTTTGCGTGAGGTGCGATGTTTCGGGCGAATGCTTAGCGTGTGTATCATTTGTTGGATCTAGCAAGCTCAGTGAATAGGGACCATCCAAGCGGGTTGGATGGGTACATCTTATGTACCTGAGTACTGGATACGTCCTTCGTATTCTAGACTACCTACATACCCTATGTCCATGGGATCAAGGTACTTTGAAGATGCGGGTGAGATGAATATGTAGTTTTGGCAAGACTTGATGATGTGGGAATGGTTTAGGACGGATGTTGAAGATGAGGATTTAGATGCTTTTGGGTGATTGTGAGGATGTTGGGAATCGTGATGATGTCGTGGGAGTGCTTTTTTGCAATTTTTTGCAATTTTTGGTGTTTTTGGGATTTTGTATTATTTTTGGATTTTTCTGATTTTCTAATGTTTTTGGATTTTTTGATTTTAGCTGTACAGCAGGAAGCTTACAAGGATCTTTGTACCACGGATTAGCCTTGGGTGGGATGATGGGGGGTGGGTGATTGATGTTTCAGAATTCCAAGCCATGGAAAGTGTTTTGGTATGAAATGTCGTGATGGAGAGTAGAGATTATCAGATGGTAGGACTGACCAATACACATGGAGTCTGAGATAGGTTTTCACCATGGTACCAATCCAAGGCGTCATCGAAGTGATTTTCACCATTGGACAACTTTATTGCACTCAGGTTTTTCTTGATTTTTTGATTTTTTTGTATTTTTGCTTGGGATACTCGATGGGTTATGCATAGAATTTTTTCAAATGCAGAATATTCATGGGCTCATCCAGAGGCTTCCCCTCAGGTGTTGCAAGCTGATATGCTTCTGATCCGTAGCTGGTAGTGATGACATAGGGCCCCAACCAATTGGGTTCAAATTTTCCTTTCTTAGGGTGCTCTTGCAAATTCTTTTGGTTTTCCATGAGGACAAGGTCACCCACTTCGAACTTGCGGTTCTTGATTTTCTTATTGTAACTTCTTCTCAGGCAATTTTGGTAGGCCTGTAGATGGTTGAGTGGATCCAAGCATTTCTCATCCAATAGTTCCAGCTCGTGCAGCCTTGCAACTCGGTACTCCTCATCAGTGATTATATTTTGTAGGGATACTCTTAGGGATGGGAGATCGACCTCAATAGGTAGGATGGCTTCAGATCCGAATACTAGGGAGTATGGTGTGGCTCCTGTGGGTGTGCAGATACTAGTACGGTAGGCCCATAGGGCGGGATTGAGTTGAAGATGCCAGTTGTGGCCTGCTTCATTAACTATTTTCTTCAAAATACGGAGGATGGTTTTATTCGAAGCTTCAGCCTGACCATTACCTTGGGGGTAGTATGGAGTGGAAAAATGATGTTGAATTTGGAATTTCTCACACAGGGTGTGGACTTCTTGGTTTTTGAATGGTTTCCCATTATATGTGATAATGGAATGTGGTATGCCATAATGACATATGATGTAATGAAGGATGAACTTGGTTATTTGGATTCTAGTGGTGAAAGTGAGTGGAATTGCTTCCACCCACTTGGTGAAGTATTAGGTAGCAATGATGATGAATTTATGACCATTAGAGGATGGTGGATGGATCTTTCCTACGAGGTCGAGCCCCCATTGTGAGAATGGCCATGGAGTTGTGATTGGTTGCAGTTCTTGTGATGGTGCATGGATGAGATCCCCAAGCTGTTACACGGTAAGCACTTTTTCATGAACTGGTAGGCATCTGGCTCCATGGTTGGCCAGTAGTACCCTGTTCTCAAGATCTTTTTAGCTAAGGTAGGTCCACTCGAGTGTACCCCACAAATGCCTTCGTGTACATCTTGTAAGACCACTTTAGATTCCCTAGAGTCTAAACATCATAAAAGTGTACCATCAAGACTCCTTTTGTATAGGGTGTCACCTACGAGAGTGAAGAAGGAGGCTCGGCGGATCAATCTTTTTCATTGTGAAGCTGAAAGGTTGGGGGAATAATGTTATCATGGAGGTACATGTATGTTTCTTGATACTATGGGGAGAGGGGACCAATAATTTTGCACACCAGTTCTGATTGGGGAATGTCATAGGCCGGTATAGGGAGCTCTTTAATTAGGAACTCACACTTCTTGTTGTCCTTCTTCATGTCTATCAGGGATCCTATTGTGGCCATTGGGTCGGCTACTTTGTTATTTAGCCTTAGAATCTGCTCAAAATGGATGTCATAAAAATAACCCTTGAAGTCATCCACCATCCTTTTGTAAGGTAGGATCTTATCATCCTTAGTCTTATACTCATTGTTCACTTGTCTGATGACTAGTTGAGAATCCCCGTAGACCATTAGCTTGCCAATCCCCCACTTAATTGCCATGCGGAGTCCCATGATAAGAGCCTCATACTCTACTACATTGTTGGTGCATGGAAATGTAATCTTGTATGACTTGGGGATCGTGTCGCTTTGAGGGGTAACAAACAAAATGCCTGCCCCCGAGCCTTGGTGTGTATACGACCCATCAAAGTACATTTTCCATGGTTCTGCTGCTGGTGCTACTGTCAATATGGACTCATCAGGAAATTCTGCAAGTGTAGGATGCTTTGTGGGGATAGGTGCCTCAGCTAATTGATCAGCAATGACTTCTCCCTTAATAGATTTTCTTTCTGTGTACTCAATGTCGAATTCACTCAGGATCATTACCCATTTATCCATTCTACCTGTGAGAGCTGCTCTATTTAGCAGATACTTCAGCGGATCAATCTTGGCAATGAGATTAGTTTTATGATTAAGCATGTAGTGTCTTGAGTTTTGTGAGGTGAAGACAATGGCTAGACATTCTCGCTCAATTGGAGTATAGTTCAGCTCATAGGTCACCAAGGTGCAGCTGATGTAGCATATTGCTCTTTCTTTTGCTTGTTTGTCATGCTGTGTCAACAAGGCCCCTATAGCAGTTTCAGTTGCTGAGATGTATAAGAGGGGGGGCTCTCCTTGCTTTGGTGGAGTGAGAACAAGAGGATTATCCAAGTACTTTTTCAACTGATCAAAGGCAACTTGACACTGATTATCCCAGACAAAAGCTGTGTTCTTTCTGAGCAGATTAACTTTTGTGAGGTGAAGATAATGGCTAGACATGCTCACTCAATTGGAGTATAGTTGAGCTCATAGGTCACCAAGGTGCGACTGATGTAGTACATTGCTCTTTCTTTTCCTTGTTCGTCATGCTGTGCCAACAAGGCCCCTATAGCGGTTTTAGTTGTTGAGATGTATAAGAGGAGGGGATCTCCTTGCTTTGGTGGAGTGAGAACAAAAGGATTATCCAAGTACTTTTTCAACTAATCAAAGGCAGCTTGACACTAATTATCCCAGACAAAAGCTGTGTTCTTTCTGAGCAGATGCTGGAATGGCTAATATTTATCATCGAGTTACGCTATGAACTGGCGGATTGATTGGAGCTTACCTTGCAGACTTCATAATTGCTTCAGTGTTTTTGGAGGGGGCATCTTTGTGATGGCCTTAACTTTGGCGGGATCCACTTCAATTCCTCTTCTTGAGACTATGTACCCTAGAAGTTTTCCAGAAGTGACCCCAAAGACACATTTCTTTGGGTTTAGCCGCACGTTGTATTGCTCTAGTCTGTCGAAGATCTTAGCTAGTATGTCTAAGTGCTCTTCTCTGGTCTTTGATTTTCCCAATGGGTCATCCACATAGTCTTCCATGATTTGATGGAATAAGTCATGAAAGATAACCGTCATGGCACGTTGATATGTTGCTCTTGTGTTTTTTAGGCCAAAAGTCATCACCACCCAACAATATATTCTCCATGGGCATATGAAGGAAGTCTTATGTTGATCTTCTTGCGCAATCCTGATCTGATTATATCCTGAAAAGTCATCCATTAGGGATAACATCTCATGCCCTGCAGTGAGGTCCACTATAATGTCAATGTTGGGAAAGGAAAGTCATCTTTAGGGCATGCTTTATTAAGATCCTTGAAATCCATGCAGTATTGAATGCCCCCAGTGACTTTCGCTATAGGTACTATGTTGGACACCCACTCGGGGTAGTCTATTGGTCGGATGAATCCCACATCTAGAAGTTTGTTTAGCTCTGCCTTAACAAGGAGCGCAATTTTAGGATTCATTTTTCTTAGCTTTTGTTATACAGGTTTTGCATCGGGCCACACTGCAAGATGATGAACAACCAAGGCAGGATTTAGCCCCGGTATATCTGTATAGGTCCATGCAAAATTACGGCTTCTTTTTTTGAAGAATGCTAAGAAATTCTCCTGTTCTGCTGTGGTAAGAGACTCTGCTCTGAAGGTGATCTTTGGCGCTTCCTCTATTTCAAGGTTCATTTCTTGTGATGGCTCCACAAGGATTGGTGATTTATCTAGATATACCTTCTCTATTTCAGGAAGGCCCATGATTCCATCTTCTAGTACCCCATGGAGGTTTTCACTAGAAGACACGTCCTTTATTTTTACTTTTTCTTCACCCAAAAGTGCCACGGAGTGGTTTTCACTAGGGGGTGTTGTTTTTATTTTTATATTTTTGCGACTAGAAACATGGGTAGTTTCACCAAAATAGGCAGACGTGTCAAGTTCCATAATGTACCCATCCCTGTGATCTCCCAGGGGGAACTGATCTCTGACCCCCATCATTTCTACTATAGCTTCATCGTTCTATTCTATATTGAGGATAGGAGGTTCTTGTTGGTCCCAATCTATAAGGTCTGGGTATACAAGGGGTAAGTCATTAGATAAGGATGCTAGGGTGGTTACAGTGTAGATGGTATATATGAAGGATTCAAAGAATTCAGTGAAGTCACTAAAGGAGTTTTGATGGTCTACTTCATTAATGTTACCGACTGCGTGGGAAATTGTAGTGACCTCACCTAAGATACACTCGCCACTAGTGAGGAAATACTGTTGTTTTCCATACCCTAACCCTTGAGTATAGGGATTCCTTATTGCTTGAATCGACTCTATGATCCCTTGTTCATGAAGACCAATACCACGTTGTCCTCTATAACCCATGTACTTGACAATTTCTAGTTCTTTGCCATAGATTTTGGTTGGTATGGTAGGGGCTTCCTATTATGCTTCTTCTTCTCTATATAACTAGGAGGATACATCTTCAAGCACATCTCGATCAAGGAGATGCTTTCTTTCAAATATGGGTGATGGTTATCATTTAATGACGACTGTAGAGACATCTTCTTCTTTCGAGACATTGAATGTTTTAGGATTGGGTAAAGTCCCTACACAAAAGGTACCGTGCAAGTTATATTACTCACATCCCATGTCACTTATCTTGATTTTGATCTCGGGTGGTGAAGTTGTTTGGGTTGAAGTGGTAGCGATGTTGGCAGGGTCAACATAAGAGGTAGAGGATGTAGGGTTAGTTTGGGAGGTAGTTTTTGTGATAGCCTTGTTGTACAGACAAAAAGTATGGTCATGTCCCTCCAAGAAGCTGTAGTATTGGAAGGGGCGGGGATCAGCATAGATAGTTACTTCCGTGCCATTATGAGGGAACTTTAGACATTGATGAAGGGTGGATGGAACAGCTTGCATGGCATGGATCCATTGTCTACTGAGGAGAATGTTGTATGGGAGGTTGAGATCAAGAACTTGACATTTTTTTTCCAAGATCTGCCCTACTTGAATTGGGAGTTTGATGGTACCTTCAAATAGCCTCTCAGTGTCATCGTACCCTTTTATGGTTATACTTTCACTAGAATCTACAACCACATCGGAGTATCCCAAATGTTTTAATAATTTAAGAGTGCAAAGGTTTAGGCCAGAGCCACCATCTATTAAGACTCTTTATGGTATGTTTATGGATACAAACTTCGATGTGTAGGGCATCATTGTGTGAACCATTGGAAGTGGGAAGGTCTTTCTCAGAGAAGGTTAAATGGTGAGGCGAGGTGATATGACCCACCATGGCTTGGAATTGTTCCACATTCAGGTTAGTGGGGACCTAGGTTTCTGTTAGGGCTTTGTCAAGGATCTCCTTGTGAAGGGGAGATGTACAGAGTAGTTCAAGAATGGAGATTTGGGCGGGGGTTTTTCCTAGGTGATCTAGGAGATTGTATTTATGGGCTGATGGTGGGCGGATGGATGGACGGTTTGGTTGATGGTTCGATGTGGATGTGGATCTTTGATCGGTGGTGGGGGCCGCATGGATGGACACATGACCACGACGGGTAGTGACAGCACAATCGGGTGCTTGAGCCCGAATGGTGACTGTGTTGACATGGTTAGATGATGCTTCTATCCGACCCACGACAGAATCATAAGAAGAGAGAGGTGGAGTGATGTTGTAAGTTTGGTTAGAGGATGAGGCCTTTCCCTTATTATGATCGGGCAAAGGATCCTTGTAAGATCCAAGGTTGGCATTAGGCGATTGTTGCTGGGTTTCCTTGAGGCTAAATCTACCCTTGTCTATGAGATCTTGTACGAAATGTTTTATCTTCATGCAATCGGCTGTCTTATGGCCCACAATACGGTGGTAGTCACAAAAATAATTTTCATTATACAACGCAGGTTTGATTTGATTTTCGTTGTAGGGCTTAATGGGTGGGAGAGTTATTAAACCATCTTTTAGGATTTTGTCCAAGACATCTTCAATTGGTTCTCCTAAGGGCGTGAATTGCCTTCGAGGGGTTTTATTTTGTTTTGGGGGTCCTTTGGGAATATTTACATTGTTGGTGGTGTGTGCTCTTGGAGGCACTTGGTTTTGTACATTTTGGACGACCTTCATGTTGGTGACGCTGTCGTTGAGAGTATTCTTGTTCTTACCCCAAAAGTGAGGTTTCTCATTTGATTGTGCATTGTTATTGCTTGTATTTGGGGCGTTGATGTTGACTTTATTATTGTTGTTGTTGTAGGGTTTGTTGTCGTATAGCTTAATCAAACCCTTGGCAATAAGGGCTCTCTCGATAGTGGTGCCCTTGTCAATGACTTCTTCAAAAGTGGACGCGCATAAGATTTGTAAATGGAAACCCATCTCTTGATTAAGATTAGCCACAAACATTGTGACTAATTGTTTCTCGGGGATTGGCCAAGGGAGTTTGCTTGCTAAGCCTCTCCACCTTTGCAAGAATGAAGCGAAGGATTCTCCGCTCTTCTATTTTGTGTTGCAAAGGTCTGTCATGGATATTTTAGGTTCAAAGTTGTAGGAGAAATGGTTAACAAACTTCTCCGCAAGCTCAGGGAAATTCCTAATGCTCGGAGGAAGGCGTGCAAACCATTCGACGAGTTGACCACCGAGGCTTCTAGGAAAGAGTCTCATTAGGTATGTGTCATTGTGTGAGACTTCAAGGCAAGTGATGTAAAACTCCCTAAGGTGGTCCCTAGGGTCTCCCTTTCCTTTGTATTTGTCAAATTTGGGTGTCTCAAAGTTCTTAGGAAAGGGAGGCATGTATAGCATCCGATCAAATGGGTATTGGACAAATATCCTCAAAATAATATTGTTTGGGCTTGCCACCATGTTGCATATTGTCCACCTTTTGGATTAAGGTCTGTACAACACTTGTTAGGTCTGGTGTGGGTGGAGGTTGTGGGATGTATGTCTGTTGGTTGATGAGTTGTTGGAGGTTAGGTAGGATTTGGTATTGGTTTGTTTGGTTTTGGTGGATGAGGTTTTGATTTTGGGGTATGGTGTTTTGATTTTGGTTAAGTTGTGTGAGATCTTGTTGATAGGCATGGATTTGTTGGAGAACGTGAGGTGGTAGTTGGGGATTGGGATTATGTTGCGTAGATGATACTACGGGATTTTGTACATATGTGAAATTGGATGGATTGGTGTTGGACGGATTGGCCGTATTGTGAAAGAAATTGGCTCATGTAGGCTATGATGTTGGGATTGAGGGGAGGCACACTTGTGGAGGCACTCGCGTGCACGAGATTGCTAGGTATAGTGAGGGTGATTTGTGGTATGGATGCGGTTGCATTTGATGTGCTAGCAAGGTTGGTGGGATTGGTTATATTTGAGATGTTGGTGGGATTAGTGGGATTGGTCGGATTTGTGACGTTGGTGGGATTAGTAGGATTGGTGGGATTTGTGACGTTTTGGTGGGATTAGTAGGATTTGTTTGATATGTGTTAGGATTAGTGTGTGATGTGGAAGGTTGTGAAGATGTGGTAAGATTGATGTTGGACGTGGATGGTTGGGATGAGGTAGTGATGTTGGGTAGTTTCGCACCATTTTTGAGAAGAAAGTCAAGATATCTACTTGGATCCGATCTTAGAACTCTATCAAGCATGTCCATGTTGTCGAGTTCTTGTGTGAAGTCTAAGATGTCTTGATTTACTTGGCTAATGGTGGCGGTGTTTTGGGTAGGTGGTTGTGGTTGTAAGAAGGTGAAGGGATTTTTGTTGGGACCATACAAGGGTACTTGCAAGAATGTGGGAAGGTTATACGATTGTTGGCCGATTGGTATATTGTTTATATCAGTGGGAGGCATTTCTATGCCCATGGTGTTTCCAAAGTTGGCCATCTCTTGATTTTTCTTGTGTTGGGACCTTGTTATGGGCATGCAATGATATGGGGTGGATGAGGGTAGAGACCTTAAAGAATTTGGTTTTATTTTATTGGACCCAAAGAGGATAAGGTGATGGAATGGAACAAAGATTTAGGTGTAAGAGAGTACACTCCCTATAATCTAAATCTAAGGGTGAAAGAAATTATGGTGTGATTTATAGGTCTTGACCTTTAGGAGATAAGTCTCAAAAAGATGGCAACCTAAGGATGGTATATGTCAAGGATATTGATTTTCACAAAAATTTGGACCAAAAGGATGGAGGATAGGATTTGTTTGAGGATGATTTGATGGGAAAGATTTGATAATAATTTGAGGGATGTTTCAACTAAGGAAAACCTTAGGTGACCTAGATGTTTGATATGATAGATTTGGATGATATTTTTGGAAAGGGATTTTGAAGTCAACAAATGAGCTCAAGTAAGGTCTAGATTTTAGGTGTTGCACAATGGATGTTTTCTCTTTGCTTAAAGTAGACTTATGACCTTAAGCAAAAAGGGATGATTGTTCTACTTGAAGGTAGACTAATGACCAATCAAGCAAAATAGGGTGTGAAAGATGAAATCTAGATTCAACTTTAGCTCAAAGATTGATTTTGGATATGATGTTTGGATGTTGGTTGATGTTTTGATTGATGTTTGGACTATGAGATTTTGGATGTGTTTGGTGTGGAAGAGGCAAATGGATTTGGGGATGAAATAGAACGAGGTATTTGGTCCAAAAGAAGGTAAAAATCAATGGGGGTGAAAAGCAATGAAAAATGGATGGATTATGGTTGGATTCAATAGTATGGTGAAGGGTCCAATAGTGGAAATGATTTATTCTCTAAGGTCAAAATGGAGGTATGGATGAGAAATTTTGGATCAAAATGGATGTGGGTTTTGATAGTTGTTGGAAAGGTGAATGTGGATTGTGGATGGGCAGGTCCTAAAGATCCCAAAACATTTTTCTAAGGCCGTGGATAATGTGATCTATAAATAGTGCCAAAACCCAGGTAGATGGCCTCACAACAGACAGAAATGGTGCCAGGAATCTGTGAAATGGCACCAAAACAGATCAGTGTTGGTCACTGTTTTGGCAAAAGGTGGATTTTGGTGTCAAACTTGGATTTTATGAAGATCAAAGGTTTGGTCAAATGTTGCAATGATGTTGTTTTGGTAAGTTTTGCAAACACTTCAAATAAAGAGCACACAATAGGCAAAGGTTTGGCGTGACATTGTGATCGCGATGCGTATGTTCAAGAAGCCCCTTAAGGCCCAAATTTCCATAGGTATAACAAAATAAAAAAACACTTAAAGACAATGCTTAAACTACCTAAGGTCAAGGTGAATGGCAACTTGCCAAGCCCACAACTTGGAATCTCTGACACAAATGTCAACACACTAACAAATAGGCATGTTGCATTATATTGTTTTCTTGAGAGAGGATGGATAGGGGCCTCTTGCACTGGAAGGATGATGCAACCACCCTTTCCCCGGAAAGCTACGTGTATCTTATGCTAAGCCGAGGATTTCCATCTCATCTCAAGGGAGCCATATGGTGAGAATCTTGGGGGCAAAACCTACTATGCCCTTTTCTTGAAACAAATTGCCAAAAGGCCAAAAAAGGTAGGCTTCTAACCAAAGGTGTTTAGTGGGGGAACATTCAGGGGATCAGCACGTTATGAGCACTTGATAAACCACTTAAGGTTTTGACTAGCTCTACCAGGAGTTTCATATACACAAAGGTACTACTTCCTTTCAAGATAGCATCGAATGGTAAGCGCTAATACCGATTCAGACTTGGCTTTCACCTTATCCTATTTTCTATAGCAGACCGAATGAAAGTACCACTTGGGGTCACCAATGAGTTCTCCATGCGGATGTGTCTCAAGGGCAGGCCCACTTTCTAAAAAATGAAAAAGAAGAGTGTATAATTGTTTCTCTTCACCCAAGATCCTTATAAAAAGGTGAGGGGAGAGGATACTTCGATTCTACCCCTTGGGTTCTACTAACAAAATGTGCAAGTGCACAAGACACACCAAACAAGAGCTAATATTCTTTTTAGACCCAAATTGAAATATGCCTAAAGTTTTTGTTGCAAACACTTGTTAATTTTAATGCACCAAATTCAAATGTTGTCTATGCTAGCCACACAAAGGGTTCTTTTTAGGTACACCAAAATGAAATGTTTGTTTGTAGATTGTTTGTCAAGTAAATGTTAATTTTAGTGCACCAAATCCAAAATGTTGTCTAAACTACTAGGCAAGGGTTCTTTTTATGAGAACCAAAACAAAATGTGATTTAAGCTAATAAAAACCTTGCAAAAGAGTTAGTAGTTTCAAGATGGTGGTCTTGGACGGTCAGAAATATCCTACAAAACTGAGACCCAAACCTGCACAGATCCCAAAGTTAGCACAAAAAATAGCGTCGAAATAGATATAGAAGGCGCCATAGAGATCTAAAATCATGCCATAAAAACCAAAAATGGCACTACTGACAGTTGACCGAATAGAGACCTACTATCCTACGAATAGCGCTACAATAATTACAAATGGCGCCAAAAATACAGAAGGTGCTACAATGGTTACAATTTGCGCTGAACTATAAAATAGCACCAATACAGAAAGAAATAGTGCTAAAATTCCTGAAGGCGCCAAAAACCATGCAAATAGCGCCGCTGTGCACGAAGGTTTGGTTTGCTCGATTGGTTGCAGATGAATGCGCCGCTCTGGGTCCGGATAGCACCGATACGAGATAGTCTTGGTCAATAGGTCCAAAAGGCACAAGTTTTTTAACAAAATGTTTGTTTAGATGAGATTAGGTTGTTTTCTTAGCCTTATATTATCAGAATACACAAGATGTTGATTTGCATGAAACGTTTAACAACCCACTAAACAAAACATTAACTATAATGCAAAATGGATTAGTTTCAAAATTTTTGACATAACCTCCCCTTGTTTTTATGCCAAAACTTGCAAAACCGAGAGCAAAAGATTGCAAAAATGCTAGAAAACTCGAAGAAGACAAGCATGAAATGCCTAGAATGTGAGTGTGTGTGTCATGACAGAATAACACCAATATATCGGAGAATAGTGCCACTGCCTGCAGAAATGGTGCCAAAATACAGGAAAATGGCACCTTTGTGCAGAAGAATATATTGAAACGTACAAAAACAACTTAAAACACAAGAAAAAGTCATGAATTGTTAGTTAGGACCTTATAGGTCCCACCGGGCATGCCAATGTGATTAGTGAAATCCAAAATGAAGTAGAAACATAAACAAATGCATGAAAAACACAAGCTTATACCTCACAAATGGATTCACAATCCAAGATAGGGTGGAGAGTGATGCACCCAAACTCACTCTAGCTTTACCCAAATGATAATGGTTGTGAAATGCTCTCAAGGCTATGCAACTCACAACTTAGACTAGCTCAATATTTTAGCATAATAACATTACTCAAATTGTGGATGATGAAATGGCTTGCGGATTGTTATATTTATAGGCATTTTTGGAGAGGATTTGATCCAAGGGTGGAGATTGGTTTGGAAGATCAATGGTGGAGGATGAAAGTGATGTGGAGGGCCTAGATTCAATATTAGAAAATGGAGGGCTAGGAATAAAGATGAATTTTAAATTCATCTTGGGAAAGGGGTGGAGTTAATGAGGTTGGGTGAGATGGATTATATGCGAATTAAAAATTCACATGGGGAAGAGTAAAATGAATTAAAAATTCATTTGGGAAAGAGTGGATATTAATGAGTTATGACATGTGTAAGAGGTGTAAGAGGTATTAAATGTGATGTTGGACACGTGTATAAAAAATGATTTATATAGGATATATTTCAATTTTTTATTTGGAGGATCTGGGGAATGGTGTTAAGCTAGGTTTGACCACTTTAATTAAGGTGATTAATATGGCTGGAAAAAATTAGGAAATGGATTAGTGAGGGGTTAAGATTAATTACATAAGGTTTTATTTAATTAATCCTAGGTCTAGGGTCATGTAGGTTAGGCTAGGTAATTAAATAATAGATATTTAATTAAATAGGTAGGGATAGATTGATTAATAGGTTGAATTAATTAGATAAACATGTTTTACCTAATTAATTGGGTTTAGGAAAAGGGGGAATTAATCAAATAAATATGTGCACATTTATTTAATTAATTGGGTAATGTTAGACTATTGGACTAATAAAATTAATTCAATTTGGCAGGATGAATGGGGGAAAAATAGGTGTTGAATAGGATAATTAATTAAATACAAATTGAATTAATTATTTGGAAGGGGAATTGGTGTGTTTAGTGATGTCGAGAGTTGGTTTGATGGTGAAGACATTTTTAGGTGTCTAATATATATATATAGCTTGAATAAATTGCTTCTGTAACTTTATTAAAACTCTTTAAAACAGTTATGTCAATTTCAGAATAGAGGCAGTTTGATCTTCTGATTATTACCTATGATTATATGATGTGGAAACCCTTCTTAAACTTATATTATGTCTTATTTCAACAAATTACTTGAATTATGAAACAGTATTGGGTAAGAAGTAATTAACATTAGCGCTCTACAAACCATTAAAACCATGGAAATAAGGTTAGAAAATAAAACCCGATTATAGAAAATATATTTATCTTTGTTGAATGCATGGTGTTCTGTATTACTTGCTTGAAAGTGTGTTTTTGTGAGAGATGATTAAAAAGGAATAAGAGATGGACTATAGGTGAAATGGGTTGATATGTTCTTTTTTATTTTATTTTTGTCATTTTACTTATTTATTGGGGAAAGAAAAAATTCTTATCTAGGAATGTGTTTGGGTTACTTTTGGGCTAGGATGCCGAATGTGAATTATCATAGATGACTTTTCCTCTTTTAGGAAATTGAACCGGTTACTATTTAATTTAAATGTTTAGATCTAAATGAGCTATCATTGAAAAAGATGAATATTATTTCTAGAAAACTTTATTGATATATATCTCTGCTACATCCTGTTGTGAGACAATCTGTATTTCATTATTTAGAATTACACATTAGACATCAGATTGCATCGGGTGTTCCCACCTACCAGTTGTTTCTAGGTAGCTAGACATTTCGTGCAGGGATGGGTTTCCTTCGTGTCATGAAGGGATCCGGGGAAGTCTGATTGCTTCATGGTTGGGTGGAAAAGTGCCTGAGCCATGTTCCTGTCTCTCGGCTCACAGGAGAACCATTTGGGTTCATGGCGACTAGAGAGTGTTTTGATTTATTATACTTATTGTACATGATTATTGTATCTTGTAATTGGATGTCTTATGGCATGGAAGCCAATGGACTTTGTATATTATTTTATAGTGCTATCACCTATATTGAGCACGAGATTTTGTAAGATTTAATGACTTTTATTGATTTATAATATTTATGAGATTTATCTTTTACTTGTGATGTTGTAATTAAGTGGATTATTTACTTCATTGTACTTTTGTGATGGTTTGAGTACTTTACATTTGGTATCAGAGATCTAGGTTGAACACCAGGGCCTCTTTTTGGGACTGTTATGCTAAGTTGCAAACTTGATGCATATCATTCATCATGAATACTAGAAACACTGATCATAGTGGAGGATCAGGAAGTGGTCAAAATAGAAGAAACCATGGAGGTGCTAATAATAGGAATCATGGAGATGCTAATAATGATTGAGATGGAAGATTGGTCCGTATTCTTGCTCTCTTGACCCAATAGGATATAGGAATGAATTCTCTTGAGAAGGAGATTAGAGGAAATCCTAGAGAGCTGAATCAAAATGAAAACCCAAGGGCTGAGGTACATAATGAGAATCCGAGGATAGAAGTCCAAGTTCCTAAGGTTGGAGTTAATGCTAACAATCAAGTAAGGATTGCAGAAGAGTTGGGGAAAGACCTCAATAAGGTCTCACTGCATAAATTTGATGGAAAGACAATTGGAGATGGAGCTGCAGCACGGATCAGAGAAATGGAGAAATAATTTGGGCTCTGAAACCTTTCAGATCACACGAAGGCAATGTGGGGATCATATTAGCTGACTGGTGAACCAACAACATGGTGGGACAATGAGAAGGCATATAAGAAACTGATACCTGGTGAAATAACTTGGGAATTTTTTCTGCAACTTTTTAGGAAAAGATGGTTACCGCAACTCTTCTTCGACAAGAACATGATAGAGTTTCAGAATTTGGTTCAAGGAGGCATGTCTGTAACCAGTTAATGGGAGAGGTTCTCGCATCTACTTAAGTATGTTCCATAGTACCAGACAGATGAGAGATTCCAGATCAGGAAGTTTATATTAGGCTTAAGGCCCCAGATTGGAGCAGAGGTAGACATTCATAATCCACTCACTATGGATGCAATATTTGAGAAAGTAATTAAACAAGAACTGAAGCTACAACAAGTAGCCAGTTACCATAAGCAGAGAGATGTGAAGTTTGCCAATAAGAGACCTCAGAATAATCAACAAAATTATAATCAGAATAACAATCAAGGTAATGGCAATCGACAAATTAGGAATTTGAAGAGAGGTAATAACTCTCAGGATGGAAATGGTGGAAACCAACATGGAGGAAACAAAAGAGGTGGCTATAACAACCAAACAACAATCAAGGGGAAAGAATTAAAGGATAGAAAGCACCTAAAGGTAGATGATATATTTGTGGAGGAGAACATTATGCTAATTCATGTTCCCAGAGATCAGCGGGAAGAGGAAATAGAAATTAGCAAGGAGCACCACAACATCAGATACATGTTGCAGTGGACAATCAACAAGCTGACTTTCAGGCAGCACCTATTTAGTTTCAAGGTAAGCTCTATGGACTACTTAATTCTATTTTGATTGATATTGGTCCCACAAAATGTTTTGTAGATCCTAGAGTAGTATCTAAGTTATCTATTAGACCTGGGCAGATGGAAAACTGTTGGATGGTACAATATGGCAATAGAATAGAAAAGAGAATAGACTCATGTCTAGCATGCAGTGAGTTAGAGCTTCCACGTTTTCAGACTCGAGTTAATTTGTATGTAGCACCTTTAGGGTCTTATGATGTAATTATGGGAATCAACTGGTTAGCTGAACATAAGGGTGTATGCATAAATATGAGAGACCAAAAAGTTGCCACTTGACTTTTTGGTCCCATACAAGTCATAACGCGAGCGTGTTATAATGCGCTCATGTTATGGCTCGGTATTACTGAACCTATAATGCGATCGCATTATAACACAAGCACATTTTGGAAAAACAAAACTCTCACTCTCTCTCTCCCTCCCCCTCCCCCTCTCCCTCTCCCTCTCTCTCCCTCTTCCTCTCTCCCTCCCTCTCCCTCTCTATCTCTCCCTCTTTCTCCCTCTCTCTCCCTCCCTCTCCCTCTCCCTCTCCCTCTCCCTCTCCCACTCTCTCTCTCTCTGTCGCATTGGATTTTGAATCACCCATGTCTCTCTCTCCCACTCTCTCTTTCTCTATTGCATTGAAGTTTGAATCACCTATGTCATTTCAGAGAGAGAGAGAGAGAGAGAGAGAGAGAGAGAGAGAGAGAGAGTTGGGGGTCAGGGTTTAGGGGCATTATTTAGGGTTTATACGATTAGGGTTGCTCAAGTTTAGGGTTTAGGGGAATTATTTAGGGTTTAGGGTTGCTCAGGTTTAGGGTTTAGTGGTTAGGGTTTCTCAAGTTTAGGGTTTAGGGGTTAGGGTTTAGGGTTTAGAAAGAGATAGAGAGAGGGGACCAATAGAGATTGGGAGAGATAGAGGAGACATAGGGGAGAGATAAGGAGATAGAGAGTGAGGGACATGTCCAGAGACATAGGGAGAGAGATTGAGAGGTAGAGGGATGATATAGATAGGAAGATAGGGAGAGATATGGAGATAGAGGTTTAGGGTTTCTTGGGTTTAGGGTTAGGGGTTAGGGTTTAGTGGCATTATTTAGGGTTTATGGTTTAGGGGTTAGCTATTAAGGTTTAGAGGTTTAGGGTTTAGGGGATAGAGAGAGAGGATCGATAGGGAGATATAGAGGAGACCAAGGGGAGAGATATAGAGATAGAGAGTAAGGGACATGGCCAGATACATAGGGAGAGAGATTAAGAGGTAAAGGGATGATAGAGATAGGGAGATTAGGGAGAGATAGGGATACAAAGGTTTAGGGTTTAGGGGTTAGGGTTTAGAGGCATTATTTAGGGTTTAGGGGTAGAGAAAGAGAGAGGTTTAGGGTTTATGGGTTAGGGGTCAGGGGTCAGGGTTTAGGGGAATTATTTAGGGTTTATGAGTTTATGGTTGCTCAAGTTTAGGGTTTAGGGTTTATGGGTTAGGGGTTGGGGTTTAGGGTCCAATTATTTAGGGTTTAGGGTTGCATGTCAAAAATAATCTCTCTATATTTATCTCTCTCCCTCCCCTCTTTACCTCGTCTCCTCTATCTCTCTCTCTCCTAGGGTTGCTTAGGTTTAGGGTTTATGGTTTAGAGGTTAGGGGTTAAGGTTTAGAGGTTAAGGGTTTAGAGAGAGAGGACTGATACAGAGATAGAGAGGAGGCCGAGGGGAGGGATAGGTAGATATAGAGTGAGGGACATGGCCAGAGACATAGGGAGAGAGATTGAGAGGTAGATGGATGATAGAGATAGGGAGATAGGGGAGAGATAGGGAGATAGAGGTTTAGGGTTGGTTGGGTTTAGGGTTTAGGGTTTTGAGGTTTAGGATTACTTGAGTTTAGGGTTTAGTGGTTAGGGGCATTATTTAGGGTCTAGGGTTTATGGTTTTAGGAGTTAAGGTTTAGAGGTATAGGGTTTAGGGTTTGGAGAGAGAGGACTGATTGGGAGATATAAAGGAGACAGAGGGGAGAGATAGGGAGATAGAGAGTGAGGGACATGGCCAGAGACATAGGAAGAGAGATTGAGAGTTAGAGGAATGATAAAGTTAGAGAGATAGAGGTTTAGGGTTGCATGTCAAAAGCACACACACACACACACACACACTCTCCCCTAAACCCTAAATAATGCCCCTAAACACTAACCCCTAACCCCTAACCGCTAAAGCCTAAACCCAAGGAATGCTAAACCTCTATCTCCCTATCTCTCCCTTATCTCCCTATATCTCCCTATATCTCCCTTATCTCCCTATCTCTATCATCCCTCTACCTCTCAATCTCTCTGGACATCTCGCTCACTTTCTATCTCCCTATTTCTCCCCTCTATCTCCTCTATCTATCCCTATCTATCTCCTCTCTCTACTTATCTATCTCTCTGTATCTCCCTATCTCTTGCCTCTCTCTCTCTCTCTCCCCCTTATCTTTCCTTTATCTCCCTATCTCTCCCTTTCCCTTATCGGCGAAGGAAATGGAAACAAGAAAACTAGGACTCTCTCTCTCTCCCTATATCCCCTATCTCTCCCCTCCATCTCCCCCCTCTCTCCCTCTTCCTCCCTCTCCCTCTCTCTTATCCACAAAGAAAATGGAAACAATAAAACTAGGACATGCAAAGAGGGATGACTTGATATAAATTGGGAGGATGAAATGGAAACAAGATAAAATGAAAGTTGATTAGATGGGAAGAATGATGAGAGGAGAGGTGGAAAATAGTAAAATAGGGGAAATTGGTGGGGATCTAAAGGGAAATTAGAAAGGAAAAAGAAAACTAGGAGGTAGATAGGTGAGAGAGAGAGACATGTTTAGGGTCTCTCTCTCTGAGTCGGAGAGAGAGATAGCAAGATAGGGAGAAAGTGATATATAGGGAGAGAGAGAGAGATAGAAAGAGAGTCATGTAGTTTTCATTTTTATATTTCCTTCATTGATAAGGGAGAGGGAGAGATATGGAAATAGAGGAATGATAGGGGAGGAGGTAAGAGATATGGAGATAGCAAGAGATAGATAGGTAGAAAGAGAGATTAGACATATAGGGAGAGATAGAGGAGAAAGAGGGGAGAGATAGGGTGATAGAAAGTGAGTGAGATGTCCAGAGAGATAGGGAGATAAGGGAGAGATATGGAGATAGAGGTTTGGGGTTGATCAGGTTTAGGGTTTAGGGGTTATGATTTAGGGGCATTATTTATGGTTTAGGGGTTTAGAGAGAGAGACTGCTTTTGACGTGCAACGCTAAACCCTAAACCCCTAAATCCTAAATAATGCTCCTAAACCCTAAAACCAAACAGCCCTAAGCCTCTAAACCCTAAATAATTCCCCTAAACCCTAAGCCCAAGAAACCCTAAATCTCTATCTTTCTATCTTTATCATCCCTCTACCTCTCAATCTCTCAATAATGACCTTAAACCCTAAATACCTCTCTCTCTCAACCCCTAAACCCAAGAAACCCTAAACCTTTATCTCCCTATCTCTATTGTCCTGCTACCTCTCAATCTCTCTACCTATGTCTTTGGCCATGTCCATCACTCTCTATCTCCCTATCTCTCCCCTTGGTGTCCTCTATATCCCCCTATTGGTCCTCTCTCCCTAAACCCTAAACCTCCAAACCTTAACACCTAAATAATGCCCCTAAGCTCTAAACACTAAGCCCTAAACTTGAGCAACCCTAAACCCCCAAACACCAAACCCCAAACACCTAAACCCTAAACCCAAGAAACCATAAACCTCTATCTCCCTATCTCTCCCCTATCTCCCTATCCCTACCATCCCTCTACCTCTTAGTCTCTCTCCCTATGTATTTGGACATGTCCCTCACTCTCTATCTAGAGAGAGAGGTGTTTAGAGTTGCTCAATTTTAGGGAGAGAGATTGAGAGGTAGAGGGATGATAAATATAGAGAGATAGAGATTTAGGGTTTCTTGGGTTTAGGGTTTAGAGGCTTAGGGTTTCCTGGGTTTAGGGTTTAGGGGCATTATTTAGGGTTTAGGGTTGCTTGGGTTAAGGGTTTAGGGTTACATGTCAAAAGAAGTCTCTCTCTCCCTAAACCCTAAATAATGCCTCTAAATCATAACCACTAACCCCTAAACCCGAGCAACCCCAAACCTCTATCTCCCTTATCTCCCTATCTCTCTGGACATCTCACCCACTCTCTATCACCCTATCTCTCCCCTCTTTCTCCTCTACCTCTCCTTATCTATCTCCTCTCTCCACCTATCTATCTCTCGCTATCTCCATATCTCTTACCTCCTTCTCCACTATCATTCATCTATTTTCCTATCTCTCCCTCTCCCTTATCAATGAAGGAAATGGAAAAAAGAAAACTATGACTCTCTCTCTCTCTCTCTCCCTATATATCACTTTCTCCCTATCTCCCTATCTCTCTCTGCCTTTTAGAGAGAGAGAGAGAGAGAGAGAGAGAGAGAGAGAGAGAGAGAGAGAGAGAGAGAGAGAGAGAGAGAGAGAGAGAGAGAGAGAGAGAGAGAGAGAGAGAGAGAGAGAGAGAGAGAGATGTTTAAGTTCAACATAACGCAATCACGTTATGTGCATTATGTGAATGCACAAAATGTGATTGCATTATAATGAGATCATGTTATGCGTTGCCTTGGTTATTTCCAAGCCTAAGGCTTGGATTTGTCTTGGGCTTCCAACCCAAAGTCTTGGACTTTGTTTAGGACATCCAAAGACATGTTTTTCCAGATTGTAGCAAAAACCACATAATCTGGAGCGTGCTCCCCATCAAGTTTGCACTTATTTCGATGAAAACTCAAAAAAAATACTACCATAATCTTGATCTCTCTGTTAGCTATCTAACCATATATTTTTTTTTCACATTTTGAGTACATTAAGGGTTTCATCTTTAATTTCTTTTGTTAGTGTATCCATTTTTTTGTCAAAAACCAGTGTTTAGTATTTTTGACCTTTTTTTAACCTTTCATCAAAATTTGAAATAAGTTACATTTTTAGAAACTAGACTCCATTCTACATGTATTCAATTTTTTTTTTGATTTTCAATTGGTTTTCAAAAATTTTAGGGGGGAGCACACTCAATTTTCTATTTTTTAGGATGTGTCGACTTTGAAAATTACTAAAAAATCAATTATTCATGAAAAAATTATTAGAAAAATCGGGGATAAGCTACATGGTGTTAGCTAATTTCTCACTAAAGCGATTTTTGAAATACTAAAAAAAAGTTAACATTTTAGGGGGAGCACACTAGACGCACTACGACTCTTGTTTTTGTTCCATCTTCAAATTTTGAGTGTAGCTATCTTCAATTTCTCATCCAACATCAATGTTTCCTGATTTTAAGAAAAAGTGGCATCTTAAGACCCCCTTTTGGTCCCCCATCTTTGTGCACTTACCCATAAGTCTCTAGTAAACTGTGAAGACAAAGTTGTTAGATGTTTGGATGACCTAGGAAATCAAGTGGAAATTAATGGATCTAAGAGACCTTTAGAGCTTAGATAAATCTTGACTATGCAATTGAAGAAAGCCAAGAGGAAAGGGTGTCCCATTTTGGTTGTCCAAGTAAAGGACCTTGACAATTAAGAACTAAAATTTAATGACTACCCAATCCTTAGAGATTTCTGAGATGTATTCCCTGTGGAGTTGACAGAGTTACCACCAAAGAGAGAATTTGACTTCTCAATTGATTTGCTACTAGGGACTGAGCCTCAATCTAAGGCACCCTACATGATGACTACTACAGAATTGTATGAGCTTAAAGCACAATTGCAGGAGTTGCTAAATCAAGGGCTCATTAGACCTAGTGTGTCACCATGGGGCACACCAGTTATCTTTGTAAAGAAGAAGGATGGTACTTTGAGGTTAAGCATTGATTATAGGATGCTTAACAAAGCCACTATAAAAAATAAGTACCCACTCCCAAGAATAGATGAGCTCTTCGATCAGATGAAAGGAGCTACAGTGTTCTCAAAGATAGACCTTAGATCTGCCTATCACCAATTGCGGATTAAGGATGAGGACATCTCTAAAACAACTTTTAGGACTTGATATGGTCACTACGAGTTCATAGTGGTACCATTTGGGTTGACTAATGCTCTAGCAGCCTTCATGAATTTGATGAATAACATTTTCAATGATTGTTTAAATGATTTTGTGTTGATCTTCCTTGATGATATATTGATATACTCTAAATCAGTGGAAGAGCACGAAAGACATTTGAGGATAGTCTTGTAGTGCTTGAGAGAGAGAAAGCTTTATGGTAAACTATCTAAGTGTACATTCTTTCAAGATAAAGTGCACTATCTTGGTCATGTGATCTCGACATAAGGGATTGCAGTTGATACTGAGAAGATTAAAGCAATAATAGAATGGCTTGCACCTCAAAGTGTGATAGAAGTTAGAAGTTTAATGGGACTTGTAGGTTACTATAGAAAGTTTGTGGAAGGTTTCTCAACTATAGCAACACTGATTACCTCGCTACAAAAGAAGGGTAAGAAGTTTGAATGGACAGAAAGGTGTGAGCAAGCTTTCCAAGTGCTAAAGGAAAAGCTCACAACTGCTCCTATCTTGACCATACCAGATCCTAATGGTCACTTTACAGTTATAACTGATGCTTCAGGAGAAGAAGTAGGAGTGTTGATGCAAAATGAGCAAGTGGTTGCATATGTGTCAAGAAAGTTAAAGCAATATGAGTTAAACTATGCACTGCATGATCTTGAGTTAGCCTTCACAATTCATGCACTTCAGATGTGGAGGCATTATCTTCTAGGTAAGCCCTTTGAGTTAAAGACAAATCATTTAGGGCTCAAATATATATTTACTCAACCTAACCTTAATGCACAACATAGAAAGTGGTTAGAATTCCTTAGCGAGTATGACTTTGGAATTGAATATATAAAAGGAAAGGAGAATAGAGTAGTAGATGCTCTTAGTAGAAGAAGACATCTGGCTACTATGGTTACAACAAGATCGAATTTGAAGTAGAAAGTAATTCAAAATATTCAAGGGGATGAGCATTATGAAAGGGTAAAGCAAGCTTTAGAAGTAAACCCCTTAGATCACAGGTTTGATGGTTATGTGATTGAGTCAAATGGACTTTTGAGATTTTAGGGAAGGATGTATATTCCTAACTTAGGAGAGTTGAGGAAGTTAGTGCTTGAGGAGATCCACAACACACCTTATTCGGCGCACCCTGGAGTGACCAAGATGGTTGAAGGTTTGAGACCCTTATACTTTTGGCCTAGACTTAAGAAGGATGTGACGGAATTTGTGGCTTGATGTTTGGAGTGCTAACGAGTCAAAGCTGAGCATGTGTATTCAATAGGATTGTTGTATCTACACAGTGTTCTTGAGCATAAGTGGAAAATAATAAGTATGGATTTTATTCAGAGGATGTCTAAGAATAGGCATGATGTCATCTTAGTGGTTGTGGACAAGTTGACAAAGGTAGCACATTTTATTCCAGGGAATCTTTTAGATGGTTCTTTGGTTTTAGCTAAGAAGTTTGTTCAAGAGATTTTTCAATTGCACGGAGTGCCTGAGACGATCATTTCAGATAGAGACACTTGCATGACATCCAAATTTTGGACAACTCTTAATGTAGCTTTGGGCACAAAGTTGAATTTTAGTTCGGCATATCATCCTCAAATGGATGGTCAGATAGAAAGAGTCTATCATGTTGTAGAAGACCTTCTCAGAATGTATTGTATGGATTTGCAGTATAAATGGGAGGAGTATCTTCCATTGGTAGAGTTTGAATACAACAATTCATACCATGCATCATTGGGAATGGCACCGTTTGAAGCTCTTTATGGACGTAGGTTTCGAACACCTATCAGTTGGGATAAGGTGGAGGACATAATAGTGATTGGTCTTGATTTGTTAAGAGAAATGGATGATTAGATGAGATTGATCAAAGAGAAATTGAAGTAAGCTTCAGATCATGAGAAGAGTTATGCAGATAGAAATAGGATGCCTAGACAGTTCTCAGTTGGTGACAAAGTCTTCCTAAGGGTCAAACCTTAGAAGAGTTTAGTTTCATTTGGCAAAGTGTCCAAACTTGCTCCTTAATTTGTAGGACCGTTCAATGTCTTAGAAGTGATCAATCCTGTAGCATATAGACTTGCTCTACTGCCTGCACTTGCTAGAATCCATAATGTTTTTCATGTGTCCTTACTTAAGATTTATCATCTTGATGCATCACACATTCTTGATTGGTATGCTTTACAGGTTCAGGATCCAGGAGTGGTACTGGTGGAGCCCACTCAAATTTTGGAGAGGCGCAATGTTAAGTTGCATAGCAGAGATGTGCAATATAAGGTCCAATGGGACCAATATTAAGAGGATAGTGCCACATGGGATGGTGTGGAGGAGATTGATAGATCTTTTCCTCATTTGAGGATATAGCATAGATTTCTTATTCATGCATGGATTTTGATACTTGAGTTACTGTTATTATTTTATGATACTTGGATGCATTGGTAGTGGTAGATTGATACATTATTATTTTTGATTTGTGTAATAAGACATCGGGACGATGTCTCTTCCCAGTGGGGAAGGATGTCACATCTCATTTTATGGACTATATTATTATCCTAGATTAGTGAAACATTTACTATGGTTTTTTTACTTTGAGTAAGTTCCACGTGTGTGAAGGTAATTATCATGAAGTTATATTGCGTAAATTGGAAAGTTGATTTAAATATTAAATATTATCGATGTGATTATAATTTTTTGCTTCGACTATGTTTTGGGGAACTAACCTATTGACGTCGAGTTGAGTGCGAATGAATGCAGATACTCATTGAAGACGATAACATGGTTGAGGTAGAGATATTCTAGCCACTCAACAAGAATTGTTTGGGATGGTTAACCCTGATGCACTCACACACTCATGTAGTCTCATATTGCATTTTTGAATGGTTTATTATGCATTAATGTATGGGTAGTAAATATGATTGATGGTAGATACTTAGAAAAATATTGTGTTTTAATTGCTATAGTAAGTTTGTTTCGAATGTATGATTTAGTCATAAATATTAATGTCCCTTCAACTTATATTTTTAAAATGGTGTATTTTATTTAAAATGGTGAATATATATTAAATTGATGTATTTTATATTATTTAATAATAAATAATAAATGTTTCCTATTTATATAAATATTATTTTTTGGAAGACAATATCTAAATTAGACTTAAAACAATTATATTTAAATTACAATATATATATATATATAATTTTATTATTATTATAAATACTTCTTGTTTTGATTTAAAGTGATTATGTTTATGTTATTAAAAATAAATAAAAGATATTTATAATATGTATTATATTTAGAAATATCAGTAAATAAGAATAAAAAGAAAAAAGCTTATGTCATGCATCGACAGGAATAAAATGAGTTATTCTATTTTATTTTGAAGGCTTTTGAAAAGCCAAATCTCATGCAATTTAAACAAAAACTAGAGTTATCAAAAAAAGTTCAAAAAAATCTAAATTCCAACGCTAAAGTTAGCAGAGAATTTTAAGAAAATAGGATACAGTAGAAGGAAGGAGGAGCATTCTTTTTCTAAGTGACCAAAGGAGAGAACAAAGCAGCAACAAAAGAGAAGAATATGTATGGCGGCAGGAGACATATTCGACCCTTAACAACAAAGGAACTGGGTATTTCTCTTGAGTTTTCTTTGCATAAAATTATTGTGAAATCTTTTAAGTCTCAGGTCTACTATGGATTTTTGTTTGTCTCATCCCTGTCACCAGTTTTTTCATCATTCGTTTTCATGCCCTTATCACCATGGTTGATTGACGTTGTTGGGTCTAGTGGTGGATTATTTTCCCATGATTTTTTTGGGGTAAAATGATTATTTCCTACTCTCCATTTTACCGCGCACTCACAGTCTGGTAAACCCTCCACGGTTTCATGATTTGTCTGATAAAATGATGAGGCATCTCACGTGTTTGACCACATGTCTGCATAAAATAATGTATTTGTCTGCTTCGACCTTTATCTTAATAACCCATGTGAATTTGGGTATAAATTTGCAAAGCCAACATTTTTAGGCATATATCTGAAAACCCATGTGTTTTTCGGCATATATCTGAAAATCCATATCTGTACCATATGTCTACAAAAAATAATGAATTTGTCTGCTTGGTCTTTTTTCTTAATAACCGATGTGTATTTGTATGCATTCATATAATTGTATGCTTGGACCTACTAATTGTATGCCCAAACCTACCAATTGTATTCATTCATATAATTGTATTCTTAATGTCTCAGGATTGTCTTGCCAGCTAAATACAAAAGAATACATCTTAATTTTGGAGCTACTTTTGATATATATATATATATATATATATATATATATATATATATATATATATATATATATATATATATATGCATGTGAATTCCTGTAGCTTGAATAAATTGCTTCTGTAGCTTTATTAAAACTCTTTAAAACAGTTATGTCAATTTTAGAATAGAGACAGTTTGATCTTCTGATTATTACCTATGATTATATGATGCGAAAGCCCTTCTTAAACTCATATTATGTCTTATTTCAACAAATTACTTGAATTATAAAATGGTATTGGGTAAGAAGTAATTAACATTAGCACTCTACAAACCATTAAAACCATGGAAATAAGGTTAGAAAATAAAATCCGATTATAAAAAATATATTTATCTTGTTGAATGCATGATGTT
The DNA here is from genome assembly GCA_027924645.1 of Cunninghamia lanceolata. Lineage (NCBI taxonomy): Eukaryota > Viridiplantae > Streptophyta > Pinopsida > Cupressales > Cupressaceae > Cunninghamia > Cunninghamia lanceolata. Next base: position 3,690,632 of record BSBN01001310.1, read on the forward strand.
CTCTATTACTTGCTTGAAAGTGTCTTTTTGTGAGAGATGCTTAAAAAGGAATCAGAGATGGACTATAGGTGAAATGGGTTGATATGTTCTTTTTATTTTATTTTTATCATTTTACTTATTTATTGGGGAAAGAAAGTAAATTCTTATCTTGAAGAATGTGTTTGGGTTACTTTTGGGCTAGGATGCCGAATGTGGATTATCAGAGATGACTTTTCCTCTTTTCAGGAATTGAACCAATTACTATTTGATTTAAATGTTTAGATATAAACGAGATTTCATTGAAAAAGATGAATATTATGTCTAGAAAACTTTATTGATATATATCTCTGCCACATCCTGTTGTGAGACAATCTGCATTTCATTATTTAGAATTGCACATTAGACATTAGGTTACATCGGGTGTTCCCACCTGCTAGTTGTTTCCAAGTAGCTAGACATTTTGTGCAGGGTTGGGTACCCTTCATGTCATGAAGGGATTTAGGGAAGTGTAATTGCTTCATGGATGGGTGGAAAAGTGCTTGAGCCATGTTCCCGTCTCTCGGCTCACAGGAAAACCATTTGGGTTCGTGGAGACTGGAGAGTATTTTGATTTATTATACTTATTGTACATGATTATTATGTCTTGTAATTGGATGTATTATGACATGGAAGCCAATGGACTTTGTATATTATTTTATAGTGCTATCACCTAGATTGAGCACGAGATTTTGTAAGATTTAATGACTTTTATTGATTCATATTTATGAGATTTATCTTTTACTTGTGATGTTGTAATTAAGTGGATTATTTACTTCATTGTACTTTTGTGATGGTTTGAGTACTTTACAAGTTCAGTTGGTGCAGGGAGGTCATGGGCCTTAGATCCTCTAGTACTTAATTTGTTATTGTTGTTAGATTTTAGTGTTGAAGGTTTCCTTTATGCTCTTACAAGGTGTTTGAGAAGTGGAATAATGCTAGGATAAGGTGTCTCAACCTTGATATCCTAATGTTCAAATTAAATATTTTTGTATGCATTCACTATTTCATCTTTTATGTATTTTGTCTTCACATGACCAATTGGAGATGAGATGGATTTTGTCATTTAGTGTTTTTTGTCCTCACATGAGGAGGTAGGTGTTCCACTTTTGTCTTGCAATGTTTTACCATGTGTCACATCTTTGAAGGCATGTACGAGCATCTTGACTAGTCTTCTTGGGAGTTACATATGCCATTCTTAGGACGTGTAAGAGCATGTAAGAGGGAGGTTACATTGGAATCTTGACCAACTTTATTACAGAGTTGGACACTTGTCATGAAGCATATGCATAAGAGAATGAAGACAAATAGGACACCCAAGTTGGGTAGTCAAATGTTCCTTGTTTATGACATATGACAAACTTGTAAGGAATATACTAATAATAGCCTGACGCATCTTAGAACAAGGAGGGCATTGGAATTTGGGTCAAACCACTTTGGATGCTATACCTCTTTTGGGCTTGTAAATGGTTTATCAAAACCATCCCATGGTTTCTCTTTGTCATTCCTATTAAAATTGGAGGTTGGAGTAAGAGGATGCATATGATGTTTTGCAAGATATACAAGTACCGAAGTGCTGCCGAAATTCACAGAGATCATGTTGTAACATTATTTATCATTAATACAAGTTTGGGGTCTCTTTGAATGTGAAGTTTTTTCCTACAAGGGTTTCTTCATGTGTATCTCGTGTTATGGTTTGTATCTCTTTTATGGTTGTTTCCATTTCTATTATGATCTATCATTGTTATTGAATTTGTTGCATTAAGTTTCAACATATCTCACTTGTTTAGTTACACTCGATTTTCAACATAAATTATATAAATAACATTTAATATCTCATTTCAATGTGACAATATTATTAAGAATCTAATAAAAAATGTACATCAATGTTAAGCCTACTTTTAGGACTCTGTTGGTCTCTTTGACAGATTGTTTTAATCTATATTAAATATATAACACTCACATTTGTTAATGGCTGTGCACTTCACTAGTATGGTCCTTGCTTGTGTTTTGTTTTAAATTTTTATTTTATAAAAAAAGTGGTTACTTGTTTATCTTTAAACCATAATTCAAAATTTGGGTAGTATAATAAATATCTAAATATTTAAAATATAAATGATAATTCAAGTTATAGTTGGGGAAATTGGGGTTCCTTTACTTGTATTTGGAGATGAGATTTAATCTCTCCCGCTTTGTATTTATCACTTTATATAGTTTGTTCAAATTATTTGATTCCGACACAAATGGAATCTCTTTAACCTATTTTCCATTTTCTGTGCATAGAAGTCCAATCTTGGCATGATTATTGTTAGGAAAAAGGTGTGTTGTACACCTTGCACAAGTAATGAGATATTTTAATTATGTAAAACACATATTTATTTGTGGTGCATCTAGGAGATGTGTTTAGCCATATTAAATATTTATTTGGGTTCACTTGCAAAGTTGTATGTAACATTGGGTTAGTTATTTTATATGTGGGAGACATAGAATAATTAATTAATATTTAGAAAACTTAGTACCATAAAGTGAAAACTTAGTATCAAGAATTAAATGAGGGGGTCAATAGTTTTGTGCTCTCATGGTTTTTCCAATACCACAAGTTGTATTTGTGTGAGCTTAAGTCTATAAAAGCAAGCACATGGTTAGTGGTTTGGGTTGTATGGTTGAGTGGGTTGTCATTGTATTGAGTTTCTCTTGTGAGTGCAGATGTGAAGCATGTCATGGGATGTGTGGTTACATGCTTCAACACATGGAGGATGCATTAGAGGAGTTTGATGTTTCAAGAGTATTCATGAGACTCTATAAGTGTATTGTAATGTTTTATTGTTGAATAATACATTGAGTGTTGATGCTTTTGGAGGCTAGGTTTTTCCCTCTTGAGGGATTTCCTAGGGTATATCTTGTGTCACCTTGTGGTATGTTTTCCTATTATTTTGTATGGTGGATTTTGATTATCATGATTAATATTTGTTTGTATATTTATCTCTCATGGCGTTATGTGGAAATATTCTTTATTATTGTATTTTTCCTTTCAATTATGTTCAATGACTTCACACACACATGATTCACACATTCTTATATGGTACTTTCTTGAAAAAAGATACCTACCCTGGTGTTTTGTGAAGAAGATGAAGCTTGGAGGCCTTTTTAAGTCTCATACCTTATCAAAATCACAACTTTGAAAGGTATATATTTTGTTGGAATATTTTTTCTTCTACTACTTGGTTGTTTCCTCCTCGTTTTTTCATATTTGGAGTGTAGGTTTGGAGCACCCTTTTGCTTTTTATTTGCATAAATTTGCCACTATTTTCTTTCTTTTTATGCCCAACAATGTTGGTTAAATCTTAAATATGTTATCTTTCTCTAGGTGTGGGGTTTTCAAAATGTTTGATTAGAGAAAAAAAGAAAAAAATATTTGTATATACATATATACATGCATTATATATGTATGCATGCATATATATGTGTTTGATGAATGTATATATGTATGTATGCATGCACAGATGCATGTACATGTACACTTACACATGCTCGTCCATAGACCCACACAAACATAAAGGAGTCGGATATGAGACCCTTTCCCAATTTGGAGATAAGGGGATTTAAATATACCCGTTTAGATTTGAAAATAATAAGTATGCATTTAAGTATGACTCTAACAATGGAGTTTTGGGAAAGGAGTAGAAGATGGTTCATTATTTGGAAAATAAGGAGACCTAGATGTCCATATTTTCTTTAAAGAATAGTATGTATATAGATAAGATTTTGATTTAGGAGAAAGTTTGAGAAATAATTACATTTTTCTGCTAGTAGGAGGGACTGGACTTCATTTCCTTTGTTTGAAGGAGGGATAATGTGGAGTCTTTTTCTTTATATTGTCTTTCAAATGTAAAATGTCTAATACTTTGGTTGATTTCTGATTTGGATTTGGAAAAGGTAGAACAATGGTACTCCCTCGTTTTCATGAATGGATGGTAGTCCTAGATTTTTTTTCTCAAATTTTTAATTCATGATTAGGAATAGCTTGTTTTGTTAGGAAATGACGTTTACATATAATAAATTAATTATTAGGTAGTTAGTTGGGTGGAAAGTTATTCCTGTAGGCAGTTTGTAAACGGGAAAAATAAGACTTTATAAGCCAATTGTATGGAATGTAAAATGATACAAAAGATTATAATGACATTCCTCTTTATCTTTGTTACTATTTGTGTTAATGGAAATATTGTCAACAATATTAAACAACTAATAATCTAATAATCTCAATGAAATATGATGCAAATCAAATAAACAAAGACATTTACCTTGAAGACTGATTTACCTCAAAGCTTCCATTGTTCGCCTATCTTGTATTGATCTTGTTGATGAATAGAGCTCTCAGAAGTGTGCACTTCCTCGCTGTTTGAAGGTGACAATACTTGAATCGCTTTATGTTGGATAAAATGCAATGAAGATTACCTACAATGCAACTATTGTGAAGATGAGAGATGGATGATTGAAGACATGGTTGTATGGATATGAAGATAATGGATATAAAATGCAATGAGCAATATGGATGCTTTACCAAAGGCACACTAGAATTTTTGCAGAGTAACTTTTCTATAGCTTGTGTGTTGTAGAATGAGGGAATGAGCTTCCTTTTATAGGCCAAGGAGGGGGAAAATCCATGTGTCAAGATCTCAACGGTGGAGACTTGGTCTTGTGAGGTGTATGGTGAGGATCGAATTGGTTGAGATGAGGGAGAGAAAGAGGGAAGATGTTCCTCTCACCTTAACATGGTGGGGAGAAAGATGTGCAGAGGACGGGGAGGCAGAGGTGGCCGAGATGGGGATGATGACGATGGTGGCGGTGGTGGCGATAGTGGACATGATGGAAGTGATGGGGATGATGGAAGGGTTCACCAACGGATTGATCGCGCCCAGCATGCTCAGTTAGCTTTATAGGCACAGGTGTAGCCTCCAGTGCAGCCATAGGGACAGGGGCCAGATGATGGGGTGATAGCAGGATTATGAGCCCAATTGGCTCAGGCTCAGTCTATGCTACAGCAACAGTAGGGATAGATAGGACAGATGTAGGCCCAGATTACACAGCTGTAGGGTGACCTACAGACTGCCCGGCTAGAGAGAAACATAGCTATTCAGAGGTACGGGAGGACAGAGGCACTCTTAGAGCATGTTCAACAGACTGCGAGATAGGGTCCCACTAGCCAGATTGTTATAGAGATGGTTAGGGCAGGCTGGGAGATCTTCTACTGGTAGACTCTTTATGAGCAGGCTGTACCACCAGAGTGTAGGGCATGTAGTTATCAGTCTAGTTATCGTAGCAGATCACAGAGGGCACCCTCAGAGAGTGGTGGGGTGATGGGACCTATGGGGCCACCTTGCGGACCATCAGGAGGAGGTACAGTAGGGACCAGGACACCAGGGAAAGGGACAACAGGTGGAGGATGAGGTATCCTACCACCACAGCCAGCACCATCAGGGGGGAGCCACTCCTAGCTATTTCCAGACATGTATTTGTTTCTAGCACTTTTATTTGGACATGTCTACACCACTTTGGTTTGAACACTTCAAAATGTTTTATTATTTTGACATCATTGTATACTTGGACACTTTTATTCTTTTTGATGATGATGATATGAGATCATGATTGGACAGACTATGTTATGATTTATTGTGATGGACATGACTTATGTTATGATGCTATGATGTGTTATGCTGTGGTATGCTTATAGATGACTTACATGGTTTATGATTTTGATGCTCATGCTTATGTTATATGATGGACCTAATGCTCTATATGATGACTTGTATGATGCAACACTATGATGATTAGGTTGATGCTTCTATATATTTTTGATTTACTAGACATGATGCCTCTACACGCTTATGATGTTTGACCTAATGCTATATACAATGATGCATCTATATGTGTTGATTTGTATAATGCAAAATGTAATGATATGAATCATGTATGCATGTATTAAGATGGTTTAATTTGATGATCATGCTATCTATGTTTTTGCACTTTTTGTTTTCTATCATGATATACATATGAAACTTAGATGGATGGAATGATGTGAGTATATGACTCTTGCTATGGATAATTTATGATTTATTTGTGTTTATGCATCCTAATGAACAAAATGATATGCATCTATGATGATGGACTTGATTACGACACATGATGGTTTTATTTTTGTTAATGCCAAGTATACTCAATCTTAATAACAATACACTTTTTAGAAGAAAATGAATTGGATATATGAAAAGAAATGATAATGAAAGATAAGAAATGTGATAACGAATGATTTGGTAATAAATGATAAGATATTGGATAATGATAGATAAGAAATTGGATAATGAAATGATAATGGAATTGGGTAATGAATGATAATGGTTAATGAAAGATAAGAAATTGGATAAACACACGATCACAAAGACACATGGATTTTGGTAAAATGATAACATGCTTATAATGTAATGGAATGCAACAGGATAAGTATGGATATGAATTCTTGTCATCTTCGATTGTGCAAGTTTTTGAAGTACTTTGTTTCATCATTGATCTTTTAAAATGTTGTAAGAAAATACAAGCATCTAGGTGTAATTAAACCATGATGAACTGAGTATTTCTTACATGGATTTTGATTTAGCAAGTTAGTACAAGCATCTAAGTATAATTGAACCAAGATGACCTGAGTACTTCTTACATATCAATAGACAAGGATTAAACCTATTTCATGTTTAGACCTTTGATGTCCTCGATGATCATTATGTTGATCATGTCGTTAGACAAGGCTTTCACATTACTAAAGATTAAATCCACAAACAACAGACAAATAAAATGATTATGCCCCCATCATAGCTTCTCTAGTTTGATACATCCTTGAGTAGCGTAGAAAGTCATAATAACCAAAATCATGATATAAGACTTTTAAAACAACCATTGAAAAACTTTCTTGCCCAAACATGTTTTCTTGCAATAACTTGATAGAATCAGTTTGATGTCTTAGGCCAAAAGGGATTTTCCAAGCGTAGTTTTACTATCTTTTGTGTTAAGATGATGTTGAAAACGTGCTTATTGTGCTGCTTGTTGTCTAGTGATAAAACTGTGATCCAGTTGTTTACCCTCTAAATTTATAGCATTCAAGAATCCTATTCTCTGACTAGGTCGAGGATTTGCCCCCAGGCAAGTAGAGGATTTATTTATTATGGATGAATTGACAATGACCAATGTGACGGGCCCTAATGGACTGACCTGGTGTCTCGGGGGCTCATTGCTAAATGGGCTTGCCTACGTGATGACGCAGAGGCAACGTAGTTCAGTGTGAACTTACGTGGACCTAAAGACCTAGGCGATGAGAAAATGGTGCAGACTCAAAAGGACCAAAGGTTGAATGACATGGGATGGAATGGATGGAAAAGGAGCCTCGGGGGCACATCGATGATGGCCTTACCTACGTGATAACTCAGAGGCGACGTAGTTCAGACAATTTGATGATATTGACAATGAACTTGGGATAGACAATAAGATGGATATAGGATGTGATGACCTTATTGGATAAGGTGATAGGGGATATAATGGATGTATGCGTAAGATAGGGTGGATGTGATCTCCAAAGATTATGTCACGTAGGAATAACTTACCCTATTCTAGTTGTACGGCTTGGGATTTGTCATGACAAAGCTTATGACAAAGGAGGATGATAGGATTGATTTGAAAGGGATGACGTATGTCAAGACATAATCAAAACATTTGTCAGTGTTGTGCCCCCGCTCTTCATCGAGATCAAAAGGAGGAAGAGAGGATGAAAGGAAAACAATATGATAGGTATATGTAGAATAAGAATGATAGGATGGTATGGTAAGATAGGGTGGAAAATGATAGGGTCGATGAGATAATGTGCTCCCAAGGGTAAGTGACATAGAAGATCAACCTACACATGACACCTATTTGCCAGGTTTTCATTATGGTACTTATCCAAGCCGCCACCAAGGGTGGTTTTCACCGTTGGATGAAGGGATTTTTCTTTACTCCATTTTTTTAAGATAGGATAGGTGGCATATAGATGAAGGGGACTCAAGTGTCTAGTACCATGAAGGGTGATAATCCTACTAGAGATGGATGCCATCGCATGGACCACGTCTAATGTCATTGTGCTCATTGATGTTGGTAAGGAGATAGCATGAAAATGAGATGGATAAGGTAGATGGTGAATTATGTAGGATTTATGCAAGAGGATGGGTAAAAGGCTTATGCAAAAGCATGGACCATAGGGATAGGATGATGGGGAAGATATGTAGGATAGTATTTGAATGATGGGGAGATGGAGGTATGTGGGAATGTTGTGGAATGAAAGGGAATCATGACCAACGATTGTACACACCGTGATAGACTTTGAAGCTTTTGATGGTAAGGTGGTGTAAGAAGCAATGGCGATGTTTGCTTAGGAGATGGTTGATGGAGTGATTTAGGGACCCACATGGAGTTAGTATTTTTATGATTTTTGATTTTGATGTGGGATGAAGGGATTTCATATTTTGGAGTGGAATGGATGGGAAAGGGTGGTTGGGATTTTTGAGAGGTGGATGCCTCTTTTGACTTGATTTCTTCTCTTTGCTTGGGAACCCATACCATTTTAGTTTTTGAATTTGCTTGTGAAGGTATGGGTTTGGATAACTTTTTGGATGGATTTTTCTTTGATTCTTGGTATTTGTATCCTAAGGAATTAGGACCCTTAGGATTTTTTTCTTTATAGGTAGAGGCATCCAAACTCTTACTTTTGAGTCCCATGAACATGGTGGAATGAGTGGAAGCTTTATGTTTAGACAATGTGTGCATTTGTCGATCACGATTCAAAATGTGAGGGAATGTGTGGATGGATGGAGGGATGTTAGGGGTTGGAAGGAGTGGAGGTAAATTGGATGGTGGAAGGTGTATGGTCAAATGCTTTTGACATTCGTAGGATGATGGCGGCGGAATGGCAACGTATGTTTTAGGAATATGATAGGATTTGCGGTGGAAAGTGGTGGACTTAAGGGGAATGGAGGAATTACCAACATCGTTAGATTGTTTACTTTGGGGTGTATATCCAAGGCCATATGAGAGTGGGGGGATATTGACATGGATAGGCTCCAAGATACCTTATTCATGAAGGCCTAAGCCTTTACCTTGGTAGTTCATGTTTTGGAGAATGCCATAGACAATGGGACTAAGTGTGCTTTGGGAACTAGACACGAGTTCCTTTTTTGATGAAGAAGACGAAGTGGTCGACAAAGGTTGTTGTTGTCCCAAGGAGGAACACTCATGAATGAAAGTGGATAGACCAAGTGGATATGATGGTGGATTTGCAATGGAGTTGGTGGTGGAAGTGGAAGAATCATTAGGAGCTTGATTATCATTGTGTTCACTAAGATCCAATTTATTTGTTTGATCTTCTATGTATGCATGGGAGGCACATGTCTCATCATGACAAGTGGAAGTGGTTGGATCATGGATAGGTGGAGAAGTTTCTAGGAAGGCCATGAAACGGGGTGAATGTTTAAGTAGGCCAACAAGACTTTTATTAGATAGAGTGTGTAGGTCTTGGGTATCTTGCTCATGAATGGTTGTGGAGGGATGAACAGGATTAAGTTATTCGTGGATAGGTTCTTCATCATGCATAATGTCTTGATCATGGAAAAGATATATGTTTGGATGGGTTGAATGAAAATGATTTGATCTTGATTAGAAGGGGGACTTGATGTTACCACATTCTTAAGATTATGCCCTTGACATATCTCTTGACTTTGGGTGGAAATGGAAGTGGAAGACTCTTGTGTGGACTTGATAGGCTCTTGGTGGTTATTGACATGAGAGCATGAGGGAGGTTGACTTGGACTCGACAATGGGGAAGACTCTTGAATAGGGTCGAGGGGTTTTGGGTGACATGATTGGTTTGTAGGAATGGACATGGTGTTGGAAGGTTCTTGGATATTTCCAAGGATAGGGATTTGATGGCATGAGGGTGGTTTACTCCTTGCTAATAGCCATTGGATCACATCCTTCATGAGTATATGAGTGGATGAACAATATAACGGATGGAGAATAATGGAAGATGGCGTAAGATCATGATTAAAGTTAGGATTGCGTATGCTAGATGGGGATGAAATTGGATGCGTGGATTTGGTTTTTTCCATAGCTTTTCTTTTGCTTTTAGATTTTGCAAAGAGTCTTTGGAGGAAATTGTTCAAGGATTCATTGATTGATGGATTAGAGCTTGGGAAGTTGGATGGTGGTGTTGGTGTAGGACTAGTATGCTTTGGGATAGGAATTCTATGGGATGGTGATGGAGGACTAGTAGATGGAGTGGTATATGATTCCAAGCTTAAGGTGGTGTTCCCCTTGTCAATAGTATCATTAAGATGAGTTAAGGATGCATGATCTTGGTGTGAAGAGTAACCAGTACTAGCATGCTCATATTGTGAAGGATTTGGTTCACATGGATCACCTTTTTCCCTATATTTTTCAATCTTGGGCACTTCAAAACTAGAGGGGAAAGGTGTCATAACCAAGCTTTTATTAAATGGATAAGGATATATGTCCTTTAATGAATATCATTTTGTGGAAGATCCAGTTTATAAATCCACAAATTGTTGTTGTAAAGCTCAGATTTGTTGCGTGAGTGCTTCTAATGGATTTGTCATAGCCTTAGCTTTCTTATTTTTAGGAGCTTCAATTTCATTTGTTTACCTTGTTTCTCTCAATTTTTCTATGTCAAAATTGGAAGGTAACTTTGCTCCTTGTTGGACAAGCATAAGGAAATACTTGTGTGGATCCATTGTGATGACTTTGTCCATTAGTTTTTGAAATTTGGGGTCTTTTTGAGCACTAATAATTTCTTCTTGGGTAATGTCCTCTTCCTCATCACTAGAAGTATAGTGGCTACCATGTAGTGAACCCATTTCTTGCTTTTGTTTCACTTGGGACCTAGTTTGAACCATGCAATATTTTTGGGATGGGATGAAATGAGATTTGTTGGATTTTGATTTTTTGATTGGAGGTGTGATGTGGTAGAAGGTGAGTTTGATTGGAATAGATTTTGCTAAGGTTTTTGTTGATTCTATGTTTGTCTCAGAACAAGGTAAATCTTGAGCTATAATGTCTAATAGCTATTGAAGTGTCGATACACGTGGTAGTCCAAATAGGGATAGATTGACACTGCTATTTGATGAGGACTATTTTCTTGTCAAGGTTACACTAGTATAGTTTTGTTGAGAAGGATGATTTGAAATCCTGTTATAAAAACTAACTAGCTCTTGTTTGGATTGGTAGAGTATCAACTAGGTCCTAGAAGCAAGTTGTGGTTTGATTTTGAGGTGTTTTGATAGCAAGGCAATGATGTGAAAAGAAGATGTTTGTGAGAATGATATGAAAAGTTGCTTGCAAGGTATAACTAATTTTTCAAGGTGAAACTATAGCAAAAAGGGTACCTAAAACTGATAATGTTTTTGTCCCACACTGTACGGAATACCTCTCTGTTTTGGATGCGCAACTTCAAAAGCGCAGGATAACAGGTCAAATGCGCCACTTTGTGTGTTAAATGTGCATATCTGGTTGATTTTGAAAGCACAATATTGTGGTTTGCATGTGCTATTTTGTGTGTCAAATGCGCAGAAAGATTATAAGTGCAGCAAAATGTTTCAAATGCGCAACATAATTGGTTATATGCGCAACATGATTAAATGTGCAACAAAATGTGTTGTATGCGCAACAGAGTGTTTTAAATGCACAGAACTGCACGTACTTGGTTTTCTGTTTCAGTTTGATAGTTTGATTTGTTTGGAACATTTTCCTAAGTTAATCTAAGGTTTGCAATGCTAATTTTGGTTCAAGTTATTGCTAGAAAACACAGAGAACAAAAGGTTTGCATGATTACTTAACAAAATTAAAAATAAACAATTACAATCCTAGGGATGGCAAAGACAATATTTGATAAGTTCCAACTTGGTTTTTACACCAGCCACTTGCATAAAGGCGGACAACTAGTAACTTGGTAGCACTGGCTCCCCTCCATGACACTCACTTCTCATGCATAGCAAGTTACAGTTCCTCTGAAGAGTTGAACTTTTCTGTCTCTACACTAAATGAGTGTATGATGTTGGACGGCTCTAGAGATTCCTCCTCCCGTGTCACCAAATAGGGGATTTTGGTTTACTAGAACAAAAGGATTTTAGTCAAGGCATCTGTTCAGGTGATTACATGTGCGACCCTTCACTCTGATAAGGAGGCTTCCCATCCTACAGAGGTTATGCTCTACAGGGTTTTGGGCGAAACATTGGTCGGTGGTACACAACAGCACTCGTTCCTTGCAACTTTCATCACAAACACAATTTATTTATAGTGACTTGGAGGTGGCTTGGCTTTAGCTCATTATCACTTAAGGTCGTCCCACTTGGAAGGAAGGAATTCCAAGGGCAGGCCTCTCTAAAGGTTAAACATGCAAAATGATAAGTTTGGCATTTTGGTCACCCAGAAAAGGGGAGAGCATAGTCCTATTATCATTCTAAAAATACAGAGAACACTGGTTCTTTATCTCCCTAGTTAAAAGAAAAATAACTAAATGTGTTAACTCACCAAGCACAGAAATTTGTAACAAGATAGCAATAACTTGGAAGAGATTTTTATTAATTTTATCCCTCTAACAAATCTAGGTGTAGATTGTTGTTTGAAGAAATAAGACAAGTATTACTTTCCCCTATTATGCTATGTGATAGATTGTAGTGCCAGATAGTAAAAACATAAATAAATTGTTCAGTTTTTACCCCTAGGTTGGGACTAGATGAAAGTTGTGATGCAAAAAAATGATTTACTTTCCTCCTAGTTAAGTCTATGTGGTGATTTGCATGAACATATTAAGTTACTCCTTCCTAATTAGTTCTAGGTGGCTTAATAATGCAGCTAAAATGACTAAATCTAGCTCCTAACACCTACAAATGAAAGTTAGTACGAAAAACCTTATAAAACTTTTACAATTCTCTGCCAAAAATTGAATGCACAGGACTGCAGGTCATATGCGCAACACTGCTTAGTATATGCGCAGATTTGCAATTGTGCAGTACAATGAATCAGATGCACATGACTACGTGTTGTATGCACAGAAAGAGCAAAAGCGCAAGGAAATATTTTGGATGTGTAACAGGATATGTTGTTTGTATTGAAAGGTAAAAGCGCAGCGAAAAGTGTTAAATGCGCAGAACTGGAAGTTGTATGCGCAGAAACAACCTATCGTGACAGAACCTTTACAAAACACTCAGATGGAAGTTAAAAATGGGGTAAGGCCCCACGGTGGGCACCAAAAATGTTAACGAAAATATTGTCAATAGTATTAAACTACTAATAATCCAATAATCTCAATGAAATATGATGCAAATCAAATAAACAAAGACATTTACCTTGAAGACTAATTTACCTTGAAACTTCCATTGTTCACCTATCTTATATTGATCTTGTTGATGAATAGAGCTCTCAGAAGTGTGCACTTCCTCGCTGTTTGAAGATGACAATACTTGAATGGATGTATGTTGGATAAAATGCAATGAAGATTAACTACAATGCAACTATTGTGAAGATGAGAGATGGATGATTGAAGACATGGTTGTATGGATATGAAGATAATGGATATAAAATGCAATGAGCAATATGGATGCTTTGCCAAAGATATGCTAGAATTTCTGTAGAGTAACTTTGCTATAGCTTGTGTGTTGTAGAATGAGGGAATGAGCTTCCTTTTATAGGCCAAGGAGGGGGCAAATCCATGTGTCAAGATCTCAATGGTGGAGACTTGGTCTTGTGAGGTGTATGGTGGGGATCGAATTGGTTGAGATGAGGGAGAGAAAGAGGGAAGATGTTCCTCTCACCTTGACATGGTGGAGAGAAAGGTGTGACATGAGTCCACATGTCACAAGGCTCACAATGACCAAAGAGAGAAGGTCAAACAAGGAGATCATATTTGTAGGGTGGTTGGAAAGATTCTAGGGACTATGGAGCAAGTGTCACAAAGTGTCCCTTTGACCATGATGACATGGAGAGACCACATCCATGTGAATAGGGATGGTTGGAGGAATAATAGGCCATGTGGGTGAGGGAAAATGGATTAATTAAATATTAAAATATTTAATTACATGTGCAAGATGATGAGGTGGACGTGTGAGGTGGATTAGATGATGTGGAATAGAGGATTTTTGACTTTGGAATAGGATGATTTGTGATTAAATAATTTGATTATTATTTAATTAAGGGATGACATTAGAAGAATAGGTTTAATTGATTTAATTAAATAAATTGATATTTATTTAATATTTGGACTATTAATGATGAACGTGAATCAAATAAATAAATTGATGAATTTATTAAATGGTAGAAGAATGGGAATTAAATAAATAATAAATATTTATTTAATTTGTCTTTGCCATTTTTAGGTGTATACAATTTGCAATGTAAATCTTTAATATTTTCTAGTTGACATGAAAAATGGGACTTCCCTTGCTTTACTTTTCACTAGTTTTGTTTAATTTCCTCTAGCTTCTTTCTCTCATTGGTGAAAACCTTTCTCTGCTTGTGAAGTTGATGAGGAGACAAATATCTTGAGGTTTGGGTATTGGGATAACATTAGCATCGTTTTCCCATTTGCAGATTTGATGTGGATGGAGATCCATGTATAACCTTTGGCATAAAGTATAATCCTTCACACTTATTTTGGTATCGGCATGGAGCTTAATTTCCCAAAATAAAATTGGGATTAAGGGCTGGCCTTGTGCACACTTGAGTTACGCCCTTATTTGGATTGTAGGCTTTACATCTTGCTATATATATTCTTGCCAATTGGCAATTGGCATATAGGTTGGAAGCACTCTACTTAAATATGATCCACTTCAATGGTCAAACACTTAATAGCAATTTTACACCTCATTCACAATAAAAAGTGGTAAATATTTGTCTTATTTTAATTGGCCAAAATTGACCTTTGACTGTTGAAGTGGATGATATTTAAGAATAGCTGGTTGTAAGACTGCAATATATGATATTTAAGAATAGATGGTTGTAAGACTGCAATATATATCCTCATGATAAGCATTGGAATATATACACCATGCTAATGGCATATGGCTTGGTGAAACTCATGTCACTTTCATTAAAAGTCTAATTGATAAAAGCGTATGCTGAATAATCTCATATTTAGTTGTGGGAATAGGGGTTCCTTTGCATGTGCTAGATGGATTATTATTTTTTTAATTTAAGGGTGGGTCTTGTGTATCTCTTCTTTTGAATTGATTTTTGTATGTATGTTGAATCTTTTGATCATATTGTATACCTTTTTAGATATGTCTGTGTGTTTTCTTAATGTGCCATTTTTGGTTGCTATGGTTAGTACTTAAAACCTACTTACTTGTCCCCTTCCACCTATTTTAATTCCATGGAATTTGATGGACTTCAGGAGAGTGATGGATATGAATGAGGAAATTGGAGATGTACCTGACAACAGTAAAGTAGATGTGACACTAGACATTGACACAAGATAATAGCATTTTGAGTGTCCTCTTTATTCCCATGGTTTGTTACTTCCTTGGGAGTAGAAGGGTTTGTTACTTCCCTTCCTTGGGAGTAGAAGGGTGAATAGTATTTTGGACCTTGATGGGGTGTTATAGGCTAGAATTCTCTTATTACTTCCTTGGGAGCAGAAGGGTTTGTTACTTCCCTTCCTTGGGAGCAGAAGGGTGAATAGTATTTTGGACCTTGATGGGGTGTTATAGGCTAGAATTCTCTTAGAGGAGCTTTCCACCTTCCTAATTGGGATCTATCTTTCATTCTCTTTCTCATTTACTTTACGTAGATATGGTAATGAAATGAGAAGTTATCCTAGTTACATGCATGATTTAATAAAAAGCAATCCATTTGGTAGTATGCATTGACTTAATGGTGGACACAGTCGTTTGTTTCTGCGGTCTTAGGAACACTTTGGCCCATGTATTGTTATCATGGAGTTGCCCTCTGTACTTCCATGGGCTATTGGTGGCATCCATGAAATATGCAAGTCTAAAGACTACCTTAGATTCATGGAATCTTCTTGGAATGCTTTTAACCTCTTCGTCTTGAGCAACATTTCTGATTATGTTTGAATCATGTGGCCTTGGTTGTAGCTATGTTATGTTAATATGTAATAATAAACTCGTTGCTAGATTTCTTGTTTCACTCTTCTCGTAAGGATTTATGACTTAATTTTTCTGAATTGCATATGACCTATGGACAACTAGTGATTGTAATATGTTATTTAGTCAAAGATTTGTTGTTATGGATCTTTTGAAGCTCTTCTTGTCGATTAGTGGATGCATACTATCTTTTCTGTGATATTTGAAGCTACGATGATCAATGCTACTGGAGTCGACTCGACTGGGCAACCTTGTACTCTTCTTTGGTGATGGAACTTGAACTAGTTTTATATGTGAATCAGATCACACTCTCCTTTCTGAGCACTTGCTGGTGAAGTTATATATTTTGAATGACGGATGGATAACAAATCATTCCAAGTTGTCATCAACTGGTTCTTTTAGTTTACATTTGCCTTAATAGTGGATGAATGTATGATGACCCAGAACTTGGTTGAGTTACCGTTCGGATAGGTTCCACAATCAGTCACACCTGCAACATGCTGTAAGCACACCTATACTAGGTTGCAAGGTCACCTGACAACAGACATGAAAAGGTTTCTTCCTTCCAAGTGACACAAGTTTTTTCATGGAATTATCTCTAACTTTGTGCAAGTTATTTGGGTGTATTATTTTGTTGGAGTCACTTCAGTTGGGCGATTCATACAACTTCTAGCATTGTTGCATATGAGTTTAACAAATCGAGCACCAGAAACATTGGATGAGTGTTTTATTTGGATGATTGTCCAAAACATCCGTCATTGTGTTTGGAGCTATGTTACCATAAACGAGAAACGGAACCACAATCCCAAGGTAACATGATGGGAAATGGAATATTTAAAGGTTGTGTATAAGAAACGGATCTTATATACACGTAGTTTCAAATATATTGAAAACAAACCCTTTTAATATAAAAATTAAACTTTATATATATATAGAAAATCAATTTGTGTTCTATTTTTTTTTTAATTTCTACAACAAAAATAAAGACTAATAAGTTACTTAATGGAAAATATAAAAATTAAAAATTATAACTATAAAAATAAAAATAGAATATTTAAATTTAAAACTTTAAAAAAATTATAAAAAATAATTGCATGTTTTAACTTAAAAATATTATAACTTTCTAAAAATTAAGCATAGTTATCTAAATTATACTTTATAATTTAAAATAAAAAATATAAATATTAAAAACAACAATACAAATTCAAAACAAAATTAAAAGTGTTTATTTAAACAAAAGTTTTGACTTCAAAAAAAAAAAAAACCCACCAAAAATGACTATGAAATATTGTTTTTTTATGTATTTTTGTTTGGAAAACACAAGTTTTATGGGAATTTCTACCGAGGGAAAATACAGAAAATGTGGCAACTAGCAGAAATGTTGCGGCAGGCTAAAAAAATGGCTGTTTTTGACGAAAATGATGTTTCGCCCGTTGAAATGCGAAACAGAGCCTTGCCGTCACATTTTTGGTAACATAGGTTTGGAGGCAACTATTTACATTAACCACTTGTTAGAGGTGAAAATGTGGAGCGCAACAAAAGTTGAAAAGGGCAAACAATAGTTGGACTATCGTGAGGACAATGGAATGCAAAGGGCCAAATGTTTTAACCAAAGCCAGTGGGAGTTTTTATTGTTGGTGATTGTTCCATTCAGTAGGGGCACATGATTGTTCCATTTCCCTAGGGGCCACAATTTTTCTCATTCCCTAGGGGGACAACCTCTCATTTGCCTTTGGTGGTCATTTCCATTATAGGTGATTGTCTATCTTCTTTGCTTGGGTGTAAATGGAAGGATATAGAGCATAAAGGAGGACAATAGAAGGGTTGGTTTATGAGAACACTCTCATGCTAGTTCAAAGAGAATAGAGGATGATGTACAATGTTTCTGTGGGGCACAATAGTAGAGTGGAGGTGAAGGAGTCTGTAGATTATTAAACCAACTCTAATCAACTGTTTGGTGGTGTAACCTCTATGTACTAGGATTGGATTTAGTGATGGGATGCTAGCAGTCTACCCCTCTTAGAGTTTTTCACTTGATTGGATTTTCTCCAAAATAATTTGGTATCACGTGTTATTGCATAGTATTTGCTATGTTTTGTTTCAATTCTTTCTATAACATTTCTTGGACATATTATATTGTTGAATGTTAATATACCATTAGGATAGCGATTGATAAGAGTTGTAGGTTTAGAGCTAACATAGGAATCCATGTTTGGTGCATCACTAGGGTTAGAAACCTAGTGATATAGATCAAGTGGTATTAGAGTTGCAAGTTTTTGGAATTTGAATAGGGTTGTGGAAGTTTATGCCACCTATGAGGGCAAGTGGTAGTGGTGATTCACATCCATACAATGAGATCAAAATAAGGCACTAGACAAGAGCTAGAATAACTATTGCTAGAGAAGATGAGGATGACAAAGCCCATTTCATAAAACTAGAGGAAAATGTGGCAAGAATCTCGAACATAGTATGCAAGATAGATTGGATTGAGAACTTCATGCAAACATTAACCAAGAAGTTTGTCATGGCTAAGACTTTGGATGAAGAAAGTGAACAGGAAAAGCCTAAATCAAAGCAAGAAGAGACATATACTTAGAGTGTTTTCAAGACCTTGAAGTGAAGATTGACATACAACTATATGACAAAGATATAAGCACCAAGAGATTGGATCATTAGATATACCAGATGGAGGCTTATTTCAACCTTCATAATCTCACTCCTCATTAGTAGATTTCATTTGCTAGGCTCAAGTTAGTGGGTCATTCTCTCACATGGTATGAGAGCTATGCTTTATCCCTCAAGATTGTAGAAAGGTATCTCCCATTTCAAAATGGGATGAATTTAATAAACTTCTGAAAAAGTAATTTTATCTTATTTGTTATTAAGAAGAACCTAATGACACTAATTTCGACAATGTCAAGGATAAAGTGTACATAAGTGTACGAGAAATTTCCATAGGAGGGTAGTGTAATTGGATAGATATGTCATGGTGAAAGATGTGTTGATAAAATATATAGGTGGATTGTTCAGACACTTTAAAACACCATTTCTCATGGTCAAGCCTCAAGATCAATGAGGCATGTGTTGAGGCCCATTATGTGGAGTTTGATAAGAAGAAATTGTCCTTGTTCAGGAATAAGAACATGGACAAGGAACAACAATAGGGAGGTTAGAAATACTGAGAGAAAGACAACATAAAATCAAAGAAGAATGTCAATGTAAATTTGTCCAAAATGACAAAGGAAAAGGTAAAACCAATTCTTAGTGTGCCCATTATTGTAAGGAAGGGAATGCAGAAGAGAAATGTTAGAAATTACACGTAGATGTAAAACTATCTTGGAGAAGAAACAAAAAGCACACCAACACTATTGTGATGAAGAAGGGTAAAGAGAGGGATTTTGATACAAATGACATTATTTCTTGTGTTGTGCCTAAAGAGGCTTGTGTAGTGGGTGGATGTTTGACAATGAAAGTAGAGGAGCTTACAAAGTTTTTTCATATTAAAATCTGCATCAAGGACAAGAAGGTAGACTCTCTTTTTGATACTTGTTCTCAAGCCAATTTGATATCATAGGAAATTGTCAATGAATCAGGGTGCAAGTAATGAATCATCCTCATCTTTATGCTCATGGTTAGCTTGAAGATAATATAGATCATGGTGAAGAAACAATGCAAGATCATAAGAGATGCTATGTATTGGAGGTCTAATCTACACAAGATGGTCCTAACTGAGCCATATACATTGAACACAAAGGAAAATAAGACATAAATCATCAGGGTAAGTGTTTAAAAGGGTAATCATCTGATCAACACAAATTTTCCTTGCTAATATTGAGAGGGAGAGGAGAACAAAGTGGGGTTGAGTTAAAGGGGTTACATGGAATGTATACTCATCAAGAACAATAGGGTGTTAGTATTTTGGTGAATAATTTTTTTGAGTTGTTTGTGGAACCCAAGGGACTGCTCCCAAAGAGAGCAATGTAGCATGAAATATAATTGTTACCTAAATATTTGTTATCAAACCATGGGCTATAGAGGCATAAGAAATCAAAGAGTAGTTAAATAAACTTTTGGAGCATGGGTTAATCAAACCTAGTACCTCTCCTTGTAGATCTCCCATTGTCATAGTATCAAAGAAAGATGGGACATGTCGAATGTGCATTGATTATTAGGGTTTGAATAATATAACCATCAAGAATAGGTATCCTCTACCCCTATTGATGATTTAGTGGATTGATTGTAGCATACCAAGTAATTTATTAAGGTGGACCTAAAATCCAGATATCACCAAGTGACAATTAAAGAAGAGGACATGTGGAAAATGACTTTCAAGACACAACAAGGTCTCTTCGAGTGGTCAGTTCTCTTGTTTGGACTGTGTAATGCTACAAACCACCTTTATGGACCTTATGAATTAGATATTGATGCCTTTAATTAATTTTTGTAATAGTGTTTACTTGGACGATCTATTGGTACTCGTTAAGTCCTATTGTGAGCATCTGTTTCATCTTATGAGGATATTTGAAATTCTAAACAAAAATAAGCTTTTGTTGAATGGAAAAAAGTGTGAGTATGCCAGAACCTGATTGGTGTACCTTGGTCATGTGGTGGACAATTGATATATTCATTCAAAGTTGAAGCTATTGTTAATTGGCCAAAGCCCACTGCCATGAGTGAAACTAGGAGCTTTGTAAGTGCAACATAATACCTCCAAAAACTATGAAGAACTTGTCACATTTTACATGAAGTCCAGGACAAAGTAATAAAGTTCCATGGGACAACAAACAACATCAAGGATTTGAGGAGTCAAAGAAGAAAATAACTATGCCACCAATTCTAGCTTTGCCTAACTTGCAAACAACATTTGAGGTAGAGATGACTACTAGAAATTATTCTATTGGTACAATGCTATTGTAAGGAGGTAGGCTTATTTGTTACCATTCTTAAATGTTCAAAGGGCCCCTATTGAACTATAACAACTATGACAAGGAACTATATGCTTTGGTTTGCATAATGAAGAAATAAAAACATTACCTCACGGGGAAGGAGATTGTGGTACTTACTGCTCATAAAGCCTTACAATACTTGCAAACACAAACAAAATTGTAGAATTCAAGACATTACAAGTGGATGTGATTTATTTATGTTGGTACTTGGGTGATATTCACCTACATAGAGTCCTTGTAGGAAGATTTTATCTACATAATACTTTGTGGTGAAATGCAGTGAGTTTTTTAGGTTTTACAGTATAACATTGATGCATGAGCATCCCTGGTTCAAGAGCAATCTTGCATCAACCAAAAACATTTGCATTTCAATTTGTTTATAGTTTAGTTTGTTTCCTTTCATTTTCTAGTTCAGTTCAGGCAGTTCAGTCAGTAGCAGTTTCTATATTTTGGTCCGTATTCTACCACTGTTGCATTTCACATCTTGTGGAGCTGGACTTAGTACCTAGATTCATTCATCTACATCATATCTAGAATTTAGAGCATTTGGATTAGTTACCGGAAAGTTATCACTATCAAAAGATCGACTATTTTCTCAGAACAGAGCATCCTGATAGTCTCTGATAATCAACTAAAGGAGAAGACTTGCGGAGCATTCCTCAACTTGTGGAGCCTAATGACACATCATTCAATGATATTTGGTTCATGGCCGACCTTCCCCAAGATCTGCACATCATTTCATTCATTTACGGAGGTGTTCTACATGATTAGGTCTAACCTATCCGTGTACACATGTTACAACTCTTCATTGGAGTTTGTGACCTTCCTTGGTTGACGCGGAGGAATCTATTGTTCCAAAGATGATATATATTGATGTAATAGATCCCTAGGAAAACATTTAGCATAGTTCTCATGATTTAGAATATAGATAGTTTTGCTCCTTCGTGGGGGGACTTCAATGCTATATCTTGTGCATATTTTGTAATCAGGCCTATGAGCCCTAATTGTAAGCCCGTATGATGTCAGCTAGATTGTCTTTGAATTCTATGATATACTGAATGACTGAATCTACATTTGTTTCATATATTTGAGTTGTTTCCGTTGTGTTTACTCTTGCTACACGATCTGGATAGTTCATTATGTGAACCCTCCTATCATGACTGCACCAAGTGGTATCAGAGCAAAAGTTTGAATCTTTGGGAAGGAATTGAGTGAAGTTGGCGAGGGAATTCCATAAGATCTTGCTATGGACAGATCACTAAATTGAGGTAGGTTACTTGTGTCGCAATCGATCACCGATTGTGAGGCAGTTGTCACCTTGTAGCCCGATCGCTGAACTTGAGGCAGTTTGCACTTGATCCTAGGAAGAATGCTGTCGAGGAGAGTTGTTGCTGTTGGAACAATGGTTGGTAGAATGGATGAAATGATGGAGATGATGAAAATGATGTGAATTCATTTGGATCCTGTTGAATAAGATAGGCAAAGAGGATTGATACCGAGACCTAATGTTGAAAGTGATGATGAAGAAGAATTTCAATCTGTCGAACAAATTGGTGAAACCCTAAGAGGTGATGAAGAAGAAGAATCAGATCAAGTCAAGATGTTGCGAGCTATTTCAAAGATTCAAAAGAGACCTAGAGTTGATGTGCCAAACTATACTGGTAATTTGAACCCTAAAGAATTGATTGACTGGATAAATGACATGGAATAATACTTTGAATATGAGGAAGTTGAAGATCCAGAGAAGGTGAAATTTGCAAAGACGAAATTGAAAGGACATGCTGCTTTATGGTGGAAAGAAGTTTAGTTGGATAGAAATAGAAGAGGAAAATAAAAGATTACGAAGTGAGATAGGATGGTGAAAAAATTGAAGAATCAATTCATACCTGCTGACTATGAGTTGGAGCTATTGAAAAGATTGCAAAACCTGAGACAAAAGGAGAAATTTGTGGAGTATACTGAAGAATTTTATAAGATGATCATAAGGACATGACATAGTGAAGAAAGCAAGGAGAAAGTGGCTAGATACTGTTGGTTATTTTCTCTGGATCGGTAGAGGGTTTGCCAGTTCCAATGCATGGGCAGATTTGGCCAACAGATTACGGGAGGTTGCGTGAGCTGCCTCCCCTTCACTTCTGGTTCTGCCACACCAAGTGGGTGTCCCTATTTGATAAAGATGTAACATTTACTCTCCAAATGACAAAAAGATTTAGCTTTCTAATGACAAGCAGAATACTCTCATTTTGGGACCAAGATTTGTGTGACAAATCACAAGGTTGGCAACATTCTTGGACATATGTGTCTGGTTGCAGGGGTCCTAATCCTACTCCTACAACTAACAGGTTGAAATTATGGAATGGTTTGAATTTGATGGTTTGGATGCAAGACAGGGGTTTTTGGATCATAACTACTTCACAAGAACAGACTGGTGCCTATCTCAGGGCAAGGAGTCAACTAGACGTGTACATAAGAATGGCTTACAACTGGCATTCAAATTTCAAGGGGTTAGGACTGGTATTTGCCTTACAAACACCACCCAAGGACAAGTATTTAACTGTCCATACTTACAGATATCCCAGTTGACATACATTCTTCTCCATACCTTAACCTAAAACAATTTAATCCACTCCTTGAATGGAAGCTACAGATTAGGCATGTGGTACATCAAAACTATACCCTAGAATCTGAGAAACCCTTAGCAACCAGATTCAAAAGAAGAAAATGCATACAACAAGTGGAGACAGACAGCAAAACACATGCAAGAAGCATTTTTCATATAAAATTGACACTGAAACTGAATATGTGTGCAAGATACAACTCAGATGCAACACATAAACTCCACAGAGATACAACAAATAGGAAATGCTTTGTATTTTGTTATTTTTCCCCCCAAAATTGCCCAAGTCTTCAACAACCAAATATGAGTGACACAGTTTGCATTTAATAGCAAAACTGTGTACTCAGCCAAAATTACAATGGTCAACTCAAAAATCGCCAGATACAATGCATTGTGAGAAAATGGCGCTCAAAATTGAATGCAGCCGGGAAGCAAAGGAAGAGAGCAGGTGGAATCGGGACCTGAGCCACCGCTCAGAGACATTCATCATCAATTGGGTGGTTGACCTATCCATCATCGACCCATACCATTGCACAATCTGCCATTAATGCTTCAGCTACCCGCGGGATGCAACAACAGATGCATTTGGAGACTTTCCCGCTCAAAAAATGGCCGCACATGCTCAGGAAAAACCACCGCTGAAAGTTCAAAACTTGACCGTCGATCTGAAACTCATCACAGGAATCAACGGTCCCAAAATATGGATGAAGAGCTGCTAGCCAATGATATCATGCCACGTAAGCACCTTAACTTTCTATCGCTGACCTTTTCTTCCTTCATTTTACCTTTTCACCCTTGTACATGCATGCTGAAATGCATATACAAATACCACTTGTTCCTCTACTAAAAACCCTTGTATATGCAAGAGCAAATGCATATACAACTGCTCAACATACAAGGCAGACCTGAAACTTTTATGCATCAGAATGTACCTCCTTTTGAAGTCCAGCTTGTATCTCCTTCATTTACATCTCTGCTTTGTATATCGCATATACAAACGCGATATACAACCCGCGGACCTGAAAATCTATCTATTGCAGCTTGATTTCCTCTTCGGGTCCAAAATGTATATTTCTTCTTCGTATATTGGCTTGTATGTGCAAACATACAAACGAATGCACATACAACTGGTGGGCCCGACCATTTTCTCTCTCCTTTGCATTGTTCACTTTGCATGCTACAAGCCTTTGTATAATTTTCAATGTACATTCCCCTGCACATACAAACAAGGAATCTTCCCCAGAATATTCCTACAATGTATGTAACCATTGTATGTGTGCTCGAATGTATATTGCATATACATTCCACCTTGTATATCCACGGGCCCCACCACATGCATCTCTGCCTCGCCACTGTAGCAAATGTATATTTGCACCTCCTTGTATATTTTGCTTTGTATATAACCCAATATACAAAGTAGGAATATTCCCCAGAATCTGCGAAAGGTTCCCCCTTTGTATATGCACCTTTTAGAGCCCGATATACAATCAGAAATGCACCTAACTCAATTTTTCAAAGGGCGATAGAGATTTTTGACCCACCAATGCATATTTTGACCTGTATGTATATACAAAGACACATGCATATGACTAATTTTTTGCATTTTTTAGCACTGCAAAGGTCAAAAGAGATAGAACTTTTTGGATTTTTGGGAAGGAGCCTGGCTTAAAACCCTAAACATAAATGATTACTAACATAGGCTCTGTTTGGGGACACATGCCTCTTGCAGGCATGGCGAGAACCTCAGATCTGTGGGATGCAGACTAGTCCTTATCCATTGGGCAACAGAGTCAAACTTGTACCAACCTGCATCACAAATTAGATTTTTAAAACATCATTTTGGCGGCCCCGGGCAGCCAAAATGGAAGACCCACAACTTTATCCTATCAAATGCCTGATTCCAAACTGAATAATCCCAACCACAGCCTAAAACATTAAAACAATCTGCCCATAAGCTGATATGATCAATTACACGCTTTACCATTTTTGAAAACTTGCCCCTGTCAGTACTGCCTCTATCACTCTGCACCTTACAACCAGACATATAACCATACACATTATAATATTCTTCAGCATTAGGTAACATATGTATGTTATATTCCATAAATAGTATATCATATTGCTCTTGGCATTCCTTATCATTTACGTGACTGTTACACATAACCAGGCACCCATCTAGCTGATCTAAAAACTGAAAACACTCAAAAAATATGAGACCCCCAATGTAATTCATATCACATATTGACATTGAAAGCAAAACCTGATCCACATAGCTATCCTTGCACATGTCTGAACCAACTGATACTAAGCATTTATCATCCACAGTTTGCAAGTTAGTATTATCATTTTCAAACAGAGGGTTAGTTCTGCACCACTGAAAGTCATGACTCACAAAATCAAATGCATCCACAGGCTCATCATAAAGGGGATTCATGCTCATTGCAAAGGTCTCTATTTCTTCTTTATGTCAATCCATTTCTTTTTCATCATTATCAGACCTAGAGTCATAAGAAGAACAAACCTGATCCATGAATTGATCATGGATATCATCTTTATCATCTTTAATCTCTGATTGCCCCACATATAAGATTTCTGCTGCTTCAATACACTCTGAAGTTGAACAATCTACATCATTTTCTAGCCCTCTAGTGCTTCCTGATGAAACTAATATTGACTCTTGATCCATATGATTACAACTTTGCACAACTGGATCATTTAAACATGAATTCTCTTTGTTTAGGACTGGCATGCAAATATTACTTGAGAAATTATTATTATCAACTTCATTTGCTGGGCAAATCAGGACATCCTCCTCTATAACAGAAACATCATCAACTTGGAATGATGCAAAAACTGGGACAGCAGGGGTGTTAGCACTTTGACATTCATCTTCAACATTTAGATTATATCCCTCATTAACATTTGGGACTACAGGGCAGCAAATTTTTTTAGAGAAATACCCTTTTTGGATCCCATACCTCTAGTTATTTTCAATGTCTATTGCAAACTGTCGTGCCTGATGCAATGTGGTGGGCTCTTTATCTCTCAATCTATAGCTCATTTTCCTATCAAATGATCCCAAATAAACAACTAGGCATAGTGCATCATTAGGTCTCATGTATTCTGGTATTCTATTCAATGTCCTCATAAACCTAAGGTTAAAGGCTGGGATCAACTCATCCTCTTCAATATGGATATACATAAAATCACTAATAATTGCATATTTAGAAATTCTTTCACCATATTGTTCTAGAAATGCAGATTTAAAATCATGCCAAGAGCTGACAGAGTATGCTGGAAGATAGGATAATCAGTCCCTTGCATCTCCATCTAGAGATTGAACAAATAATCTCATAACTACATCTTCATGGTCAACCTCAAAATCATCTACAACATTTATAAATTGCTGCAAGTGTTTCTCAGCTGATTCATCCTTTGCACCATTGAATTTGGGCAAATACTTTCTGATTTTGGATGGAAAAGCATTTGGATAGCCACAAATGCAATCAATATTTATGGGCTTATATCTATCAATGCTGAAACTTCTTCTATTACATGGTTGGGACTGATTATTATACATCATTACATCTGACACCTTACAAGGGTGCAGGGGCTAATAATTATACATTATTATGCGTTTCTGCAACCCTCTTTTCAACTCAGATTTTCTTTAAACAATGACTTTAGGCACTTAAAATTTAGATTGTTGTTTCAACTTTCCTAAAGTCCTCCAAATGAGTCTTTTATACAATATTGCATACTTCTTTTGAAATGCAAACTAGGTCCTCACAAAAGTATGCAATCTTTCACTAACATTTCCCTTTTAACCAGTGCTGTTTCACCAAATAGGGAACTTTTAAAAGTTATACAAATACCTAGATATGTTGCAGCAACTGCAAATTTAACACCTCTGGTGTCCTCTTATTAGGTTCTTTCTTATGCAAAGTCACCACCTCCTTAACAGAGGAATGAGCTTCAAATAGGCTGAAGCTGAAAATTGATTTCTTTCATTCTGGGTTCTCCCACAACAGAGTCACACATACAACTTTTTCCTTTGCTGCAACAAAGCACCTCTAGGTCTGATTTTTCAATCTTTTAGACTCAAACTTTCATGGATATGACATTGTCTTCCCAGCAGAGTCACCAAAATCTATTGGTGACTCGGATGGGCACACAGATACTATTCTTTTTCATTAACTCCCCAGCAGAGTTGCCAAAATCTGTTGGTTATTTTCTCTAGATTGGCAGAGGGTTTGCCAGCTCCAATGCATGGGCAGATTTGGCCAATAGATTACGGGAGGTTGCATGAGCTACCTCCCCTTCACTTCTGGTTCTACCGTACCAAGGGGGTGTCCCTATTTGATAAAGATGTAACATTTACTCTCCAAATGACAAAAAGATTTAGCTTTCTAATGACAGGCAGAATACTCTCATTTTGGGACCAAGATTTGTGTGACAAATCACAAGATTGGCAACATTCTTGGACATATGTGTCTGGTTAGGTATGAGAGCATGTAGGGGTCCTAATCCTACTTCTACAACTAACAGGTTGAAATTATGGAATGGTTTGAATTTGATGGTTTGGATGCAAGACAGGGGTTTTTGGATCATAACTACTTCACAAGAACAGACCGGTGCCTATCTCAGGGCAAGGAGTCAACTAGACGTATACATAAGAATGGCTTGCAACTGGCATTCAAGTTTCAAGGGGTTAGGATTGGTATTTGCCTTACAAACACTACCCAAGGATAAGTATTTAACTATCCATACTTACAGATATCCCAGTTGACATACATTCTTCTCCATACCTTAACCTAAAACAATTTAATCCACTTCTTGAATGGAAGTTACAGATTAGGCATGTGGTACAGCAAAACTATACCCTAGAATCTGAGAAACCCTTAGCAATCAGATTCAAAAGAAGAAAATGCATACAACAAGTGGAGACAGACAACAAAACACATGCAAGAAGCATTTTTCATATAAAATTGACACTGAAACTGAACATGTGTGGAACATACAACTCAGATGCAACACATAAACTCCACAGAGATACAACAAATAGGAAATGCTCTGTATTTCGTTATTTTCCCCCCCCAAAATTGCCCAAGTCTTCAACAACCAAATATGAGTGACACAGTTTGCATTTTATAGCAAAACTATGTACTTAGCCAAAATTACAATGGTCAACTCAAAAATCGCCAAATATAATGCATCGTGAGAAAATGGTGCTCAAAATTGAATGCAGTCGGGAAGCAAATGAAGAGAGCAGGTGGAATCGGGACTTGAGCCGCCGCTCAGAGACATTCATCATCAATCAGGTGGTTGACTTGTTCATCATCGACCCATACCACTACACAATCTACCATTAATGCTTTAGCTACCCGCGGGATGCAACAACAGATGCATTTGGAGACTTTCTCGCTCAAAAAATGGCCACACACACTCAGGAAAAACCACCGCTGAAAGTTCAAAACCCGACCGTCGATCTGAAACTCATTGCAGGAATCAACGGTCCCAAAATATGGATGAAGAGCTGCCAGCTAATGATATCGTGCCACATAAGCACCTTAACTTTCTATCGCTGACCTTTTCTTCCTTCATTTTACCTTTTCGCCCTTGTACATGCATGCTGAAATGCATATACAAACACCACTTGTTCCTCTGCTAAAAACCCTTGCATATGCAAGAGCAAATGCATATACAACTGCTCAACATACAAGGCAGACCTGAAACTTTTATGCATTAGAATGTACCTCCTTTTGAAGTCCGGCATGTATCTCCTTCATTTGCATCTCTGCTTTGTATATTGCATATACAAACGTGATATACAACCCGTGGACCTGAAAATCTATCTATTGCAGCTTCATTTCCTCTTTAGGTCCAAAATGTATATTTATTCTTCGTATATTGGCTTGTATGTGCAAACATACAAATGAATGCACATACAACTGGTGGGCCCGACCATTTTCTCTCTCCTTTGCACTGTTCACTTTGCATGCTGCAAGCCTTTGTATAATTTTCAATGTACATTCCCCTGCACAAACAAACAAGGAATCTTCTCCAGAATATTCCTGCAATGTATCTAACCATTGTATGTGCGCCTGAATGTATATTGCATATACATTCCACCTTGTATATCCATGGGCCCCACCACATGCATCTGTGCCTCGCCACTGTAGCAAATGTATATTTGCACCTCCTTGTATATTTTGCTTTGTATATAACCCGATATACAAAGTGGGAATATTCCCCAGAATCTGCGAAAGGTTCCCCCTTTGTATATGCACCTTTTAGAGCCTGATATACAATCAGAAATGCACCTAACTCAATTTTTCAAAGGGCGATAGAGATTTTTGACCTGCCAATGCACATTTTGACCTGTATGTATATACAAACACCTTTGTATATACAAAGACACATGCATATGACTGATTTTTTGCATTTTTTAGCACTGCAGAGGTCAAAAGAGATAGAACTTTTTGGATTTTTGGGAAGGAGCTTGGCTTAAAGCCCTAAACATAAATGATTACTAACAGATACATCAATAGACTAAGATTGAGCATTCAAGAAGAACTAAGCTTGGTAAGGATGACATCTTTGGAAGAAGCATATCAGTTTGCCCTGAAAGTTGAAGAGAAGCTGAATAAAAGGCATGATCCAAGACAGAGAGACAGAGGAGGTAGATTTCAAAGAGGTAGAACATTTTCCAGAGGAGATATATCATTTGCAGAGTAGAACAAGCCTGACAACCCATTCAAGAAGGATGACAGAGATAATAATGCTTACCAAAGAGACGACAAAAGTTTTTACTGGAGAGGAAACCCTAGTGCATATCAGAATGAAGGATACAAAATAGAGGGAAGAGGATTTGATAAGAGAACATTCAGAGGTACTTGTTTCAAGTGTGAAGGTGAAGGACATAGAGCATTTGAATGCAATCACGACAATACAAGCAAGAAGGCAGAGAATAGTGGAAGAGCAGCCTATGTTGAAGAAGAACCTGTTGGATCACCAAGTTCTGTTGGTAAACCAGAGAAAGGAGAATCATTGGTGATGAGGAGAGAACTATTTCAAGCATAGACAAATGAGGAACCATCGTAGAGGAAAAGTTTGTTTAGAACAAGATGCAAATCAGGAGGTAAGTGTTGTAAAGTTGTAATTGATAGTGGTAGTTTAGATAACCTAGTTTAAGAGGAGATGGTGACTAAGTTGAAGTTGGAAAGATTGAAGCACCCTAAACCCTATCAGATAGCACGGATTCAGGATGATCATGAAGTACTGGTGAGTGAACAATGTTTGGTGAAATTTCATATTGGATCTTATCATGATGAAGTTTTGTGTGATATTATGCCTATGGATGTTTGTCATATCTTGTTGGGTAGACCTTGGCAGTATGATAGAAAAGATATACATGATGGGAGAAAGAATACATAGACTATAACAACAAATGGAAAAAGAATTACTTTGATTCCTTTGGAGGATGATCCTAAGAATGAAGTATGTGGAAATGCTAGAATCTGTTTGGTAGATGGAAGAAAATTTTTGGATGGTTTAAGACATGAGAATATGTGTTATGCTTTGATTCCTAAGAAGCCTGAAACATTGAAGAACGAGGCTGGAGGAGAACAACCAGAGGAGATAACAGAGTTGCTGACAAAATATGAAGACATCATATCAGATAACATGCCTGAAGGATTGCCACCTATAAGGAGTATCAATCATCACATGGATCTTATACCTAGAGCAAGTTTGCCTAACAAAGTAACACACCGAATGACACCAGAAGAGAATGAAGAGTTAAACAGACAGATACAAGATTTGTTGAGGAAAGGTTTGATAAGAGAAAGTTTGAGTCCTTGTGTAGTACCAACAATATTAGCACCTAAGAAAGATGGAGAATGGAGAACATGCACTGACTCTAGAGTAGTAAACAAGATCATAGTTAAGTATAGATTTCCTTTACCTAGGATGGATGATATCATGGATTGTTTGAGTGGAGCAAAATATTTCACAAAGATAGACATGAAGAGTGGATACCATTAGATCAGAATTAGAGAAGGAGATGAATGGAAGACTACTTTTAAGACAAATTAAGGATTGTATGAGTGGTTAGTGATGCCTTTTGGATTGACAAATGCACTGAGTACTTTCATGAGATTGATGAATGAAGTCTTGAAGAAATTCTTGAGTAAGTTTGTGATTGTATACTTAGATGATATTATGATTTTAAGTAAGACAAAAGAAGAACATTTGTGGCATATTAGACAGGTTTTGCAAAGGTTGAGAGAAGAGAAATTGTTGATAAACATCAAGAAGTGTAGTTTCATGAAGGAAGAACTAGTGTACTTAGGATTTGTGATTTCTGCAGAAGGATTGAAGATGGACCCTGAGAAAGTAAGAGCAATTGTTGAATAGCCTACACCGGAGAGCATTGGAGAGGTTATATCATTTCATGGATTGACTAGTTTCTACCATAAATTCATCAGAAATTTTAGTTCAGTTTGTAACCCTATGACAGAGACAATGAGAGGTGACAGGAAAGACTTTAAGTGGACATCGGGAGTAGATAAAAGTTTTGAATTGTTGAAGCAGAAAGTGACAGAGCAACCTATTTTAGCATTACCAGATTTCAATAAGGTATTTCAAGTCGATTGTGATGCAAGTGAAAATGCAATTGGAGCAGTATTAAGTCAAGGAGGTAGACCTGTAGCATATTTCAGTGAAAAGTTGAATGATGCAAGGAGAAGATATTTAGTTTATGATCAAGAGTTCTATTCCATAATTCAAGCCTTGAAGAAGTGGAGACATTACTTGTTGCCTAAGGAGTTTATACTATATACAGATCATCAAGCTTTGTAGTATTTGAACAGTCAAGGTAAGTTGAATCAGAGAGATATGAGATGGGTAGAATTCATGCAGAGTTACACTTTTGTGTTGAAGCATAGGAGTGGAAAATCAAACAAAGTTGCTGATGCATTGAGTAGAAGAAGAAACTTGTTGACAGAAATGAGAGTTGAAGTGTTGGGTTTCAATGAATTGAAGAACATGTATGAGGGAGAGGCTGATTTTGCAGAACCTTGGAAAGCATGTAAGGAACTTGTTGTGACAAATAGAAGTAAGTGGCTAGATTATTTCATTCAGGAGGATATGTTGTTTAAAGGAAGTCAGTTGTGCATACCTAAGAGTTCAATGGGAGATAATTTGATCAAGGAGAAACACAGAGGTGGATTGGCAGGACATTTTGGCATTGATAAGACAGTGGC
This sequence comes from Cunninghamia lanceolata, assembly GCA_027924645.1. Lineage (NCBI taxonomy): Eukaryota > Viridiplantae > Streptophyta > Pinopsida > Cupressales > Cupressaceae > Cunninghamia > Cunninghamia lanceolata. The sequence goes on from BSBN01001310.1 coordinate 3,723,663, forward strand.
TTTGGTAAGTAAAAACTACTTTTGGCCTCAGCTACATAAGGATGTTAGGAAATTTGTGCAGAGTTGTAGAGTTTGTCAAGTTGCAAAAGGAAGTAGTCAGAATACTGGATTGTATAAACCTTTGACAGTATCGGAGAGACCTTGGGAAGACATAAGCATGGATTTTGTAATGGGATTGCCTAAGACACAGAGAGGACATGATTCAATATTTGTAGTGGTTGACAGATTTTTGAAGATGGCTCATTTCATACCTTGTAAGAAGACAACTGATGCAGTGCATGTAGCAAACCTATTTTTTAAGGATATTGTGAGATTACATGGATTACCTAAGAGTATAGTTTCAGACAGAGACACAAAGTTTGTTGGATATTTTTGGAAGACACCTTGGAAGAAAATGAAGATAGATCTGAAGTTTAGTTCATATTTTCATCCACAGACTGATGGATAGATAGAGGTAGTGAATAGGAGTTTGGGAAACTTGTTGAGATGTTTGGTTGGAGAGAAGGAATGAAGTTGGGATTTGATTCTTTCACAAACAGAGTTTGCATACAATAATTTAGTAAATAGGAGTACTAAAAGAACACCGTTTGAGATTGTTATCGGAATAAACCCTAGAGGAGTTGCAGAACTAAGAGGCTTGGGTACAAAAGAAAAGAGAAGTGCAGAATCAGAAGAATTTACCGAACACATGAAGATAGTGCATAATCAGGTGAAGAAGCATTTGGAGGATATGAATAGTAAGTATAAGGAAAAGGCAGATGAGAAGAGAAGACATAAGGAGTTTGCAGTAGGAGATGAAGTGATGGTGTACTTGAGAAAAGAGAGATTTCCAGTTGGAACATATAACAAGTTGAAGATGAAGAAGTTTGGACCTTGTAAGATACTCATAAAAGTTGATTTAGGAAATCCCTATGAAGTGGAGTTACCGGAGACATTGGGTATATCACCTATTTTTAACATTGGAGACCTTTATTAGTATCATGAAGTAGAGTTCAGTGACAATATGGAAGAAGACTTCAAGAAGCAGTTACCACAACAAGCACCGGCGAAGATTGAAGACATCTCGGATAGTAGAGTTGGACACAAGACTAGAGGAAGACAATACAAAGAATATCTTGTGAAGTGGAAAGGCAGACCGGAAGAAGATTCACTGTGGATTTCTCAGGCTGAGGTGGATCGTCTTGGTTCTCCCCTAGCCCTAACAAAGTGAGGGACTCACTTTTTCCATAACCTAGGATGTCTGATGCAGAAGGATCCCTAGTTCAAGAGAAATCTTGCATCAACCAAAAACATTTGCATTTCAATTTGTTTGTAGTTCAGTTTGTTTCCTTTCATTTTCTAGTTCAGTTCAGGCAGTTTAGTCAGTAGCAGTTTCTATATTTTGGTCCGCATTCTATCGCAGTTGCATTTCACATCTTGTGGAGCTGGACTTAACACCTAGATTCATTCATCTACATCATATCCAGAATTCAGAGCATTTGGATCAGTTACCAGAAAGTTATTGCTATTAGAAGATCAACTGTTTTCTCATAATAGAGCACCCTGACAGTCTCTGATAATCAGCTAAAGGAGAAGACTTGCGGAGCATTCCTCAAATTATGGAGCCTAATGACACATAATTCAATGATCTTTGGTTCATGACCGACCTTCCCCGAGATCTGCACATCATTTCATTAATTTGCTGAGTTGTTCTACACGATTAGGTCTAACCTATCCGTGTACAAACGTTACAACTCTTCATTGGAGTTTGTGACCTTCCTTGGTCGATGCGAAGGAATCTATTATTCTAAAGATGATATATATTGATGCAATGGATCCCTAGGAAGAAAGTTAGCATAGTTCTCATGATTCAGAAGATAGATAGTTTGGCTCCTTCGCGGGGGGACTTCAACGCTATATCTTGTGCATATTTTGATATTCTGTAATCAGGCCTGTGAGCCCTAATTGTAAGCCTGCATGATGCCAGCCATATTGTATTTGAATTATATGATATACTGAATGACTGAATCTGCATTTGTTTCATATCTTTGAGTTGTTTTTGTTGTGTTTACTCTTGCTGCACATCTGGACAGTTCATTCTGTGAACCCTCCTACCGTGACTACACCAAACATTTATGTTGGCTAACATGTGGTGACATTGTGGCAGTAGTTGTGGTGCAACATACTTGATTTGTTTACATGTGGTGGTGCTATGATCAAAACCACAAGTCATCTAGATGAAGAACTCACAACTACATATGAAATTAGTGTTTGTTGAAAGTATGATTAGTGATAGAGGAGCACTAGTGATAGAACTAGATATCATGTGGTACAATGTGAGAGCAAGCTAATGTTCTGGAAGATGACACAAGGTACTATAAGCAGTCAAGTAAAGTTAGTTTGTATGTGCTACCGCAAGTGAGGAGTTGGTAGTGGTGGTTACATTGGAAACATGTATGTATACTAATAGTGTAAATGTTGTAACTATTGAGTCATAGTGTGCAACAACGACAAAGTATACACGGTGACTATCCATGTGGAGACATCACACTTGGTGTTATTTGCATTAAACTGATGTCATGTACATGGTTAGATTATAGTTGCATGAATCTTGGTATTCCATGGGTTGGTTGGACAATTATGTGATTGGTATTATGATGAATACATTTATATGTATCAATTTGTGTGAATGCACCAAGGTTAGACATCATATATGGTTGAATAGACATCAAGACAAATGTACATTATTGGTGTGAAAACTTTAGAGTGGTTGTAGAAGAAGTATGCTATCTAGATTGAGACTCTATTAAGACCTTGTTGTATTGAATTTATTTTGATTTTGAATAATATAACTTTGAACATCTATATTGGTGGTGGGTTTTCTCCTGAAAGGGTTTCCCACATAAATATTTGAGTCTTGTGTAATCTTGTGGATGCATACTATTCCATTCACTTTTGTATATTTTGTAAGATAGATTTTGCAAGTGCTATTGATTATTTTTTTGATTGTTTTTGAATACATAATCTTAAGTTTCCTTCATCCTAGTCTATTGGTTGACTGCAATAGGGATTAAAATCCATAAGACTTCAACAATTCCATAGATTATGGTCAAATATAAGTGTGGTGCACAAATAAAGTGGCTAAAATGCTATCAATATTGCCTATCCATAGCATGCAGGTTGTCTTTGTTGGAGCCTTTTTCTTGTGAGGTGTATTTGGAAGATTATCAATAAGATGAATATTCCAATGAGATATAATAGACCCTACAAATTGGAAGAATGAAAGATTTGCACCTCATCATGACTACTGCCTTCAGGAAGGACTCCTTTATAAGGTGTTGGCACAAATTTTTCCACATCATTTTTTAGACATCTAGCCTTTGGTGTGTTCTGACAGTTGCATTTTTTGTGCTTCAAAGTGATGTGCTAGTCACAAAATTTTATTTACAAACAACTTGAGTTTAATAATTCTTATTCAAATTCTAGAAATGGAAAAAGTTTTGGTAATTTAGCATCTACTTTAGTTTTCAGTCCCATGTTGCTCAGGCTAGTTTGCACACATAATTGATGATTTGACAGTTGAGAGAACTTGTGAACAACGAGGGTGTAAAGGTAAAATTTTTAAGTTTTGGTGATAGAGTGAGTTTAGACAATTTATTTCCAACTTCTAGTTTTTATTTTTAGTCCGTCAGGCAAAAATTGAGCCCATGGTGATCTTTCTATCAACTGCCTAGAATCAGTAGTGTTCGTGAACAACCCAAGGTTAAAGATTTAATCTTTTAGTTCCAACAATTGGATGAGGAGTGGCAACACATATTACCTGGGGTACACGAGGACACGCCCCTGACCCTAATAGGCCCATCCCTGTACCCAGTGGCATTTATGGGATGGGGACGTGACAGGGGATGTCCCCCAGGCATCCCCAAAAAAATTTAAAACTTCAGAAGGTCTCAAGGATGCGTCTCGAAATAGGAAACAACTGCAAAAAAATTGGGGATGTCTAGCCATCCCCGAGATGGTTGGGGATGTCTCAGACATCCCTCAACTGTCCCGGGGATGGCCAGAGGTCCCCACGTTAAAACTTATTTTAAAACACAGTTTAAAAAAATGACATTTCTTGATATTTTATTGGATGTGGGGGTCCCACAAACCCTCCCATGCCCTAAAACAAGTGAATATCATTCATTATTACCATTGCAAGGAGAAAATAAAAAAATAGCCACCATTGCAAGGAGAAAGAGAAGCCGCCACTGCAAGGAGAAAACACAGTAAACACTAAACATAGAACTCAGACTCAGTAGCATTTCCATTATCAAGTTGTTTTTATCAAGTGATCACTGATTTTGGAGGTTGAAGGCTCATTTCACTAATTTTTGGAGGCTGAGTTGCATTATCAATTGGTTGAAAACAAGGTATGTCTCATTTGAGTGTTTTTTATTTTTCTAATTTTTTTGTTTGTATTGGTTTGTAATTAGTTTTAACTCCTATTTTTTTTTCAATTTGTTCATTGTTCTCAAAATACAAAGTTTAAAACATTTCAAACTCAAAGCCATACATAAAAAAATGAAAAATGAGTAGCAGTGAGGAAAACCAAAATGTGCATGAGGTGGGGAGTGAAGAATAGGTTGAAGTAAATAGAGTGGATTCTAAAAATTAGAACACTACAAGTTCTATTGGAAGTGCAATGCCAAAAGACCGTTTTGCATGCCCTTCAACCAAACTTCAAAAATATGCAAAAGGTCCTTTCAAACTAAAAAAACCCTTGCTTTAATTTGCCACCAATTTGACCACTGATAGGGCTAAACATTCAGGGGGCAACATGCATTGGTTGTGTCATGTTTGTAATATTGATTATTATGGGAGTTATAGTAGGGTTGGACATCATTTATTGGGTGAGTTTGGCCATGGGGCTAGAGTTTGTGAAAGTATAACATTGGAAGAGTAGGTTGAGATACTCAAGTTGGTAAGGGAGAGTGAGGAAAAACATGTAGCTAGTACTTCTAAGAGTAGGAAGCGTTCATATAGAATGCAATTAGTTGGAGAGCATTCCAATGTATCATTTGGAATTGGAGAGGATTGTGATATACTTAGAGAGAAGAAGAAGACCACTCTTACTACAGGCATAGCTGAAAAAATACAGTGATAGGGATGATGAATTTGCAAAAGCGTGAGCAAGCTGATGATTCAGTGGCAAATTTTTTTTATTCCCATGCCATCCCTTTTTATTTGGCAAGGTCTCCTTATTTCAAAAACATGTTGAAATATGCAATAGTAGTTGGATCCTCTTATACCCCTCCTAGAGAACATAGATTGCGTACCTCCCTCCTTGAAAAAAAATATTCAAAGGTGAACATAATAATGGAGGAGATGAGACAAACATGGATTAGGATTGGTTGTTCCATTGTGATGGATGGGTTGACTAATATTCGACATTGGCCACTCATTAATATTATTGTTGCATGTCCTCCTGGTTCATACTTTCTTAGAGCCATTGATTGCTCTAGGAAATGTAAAGATGCTGATTACCAATTTTCCCTTCGGAAGGAGGCCATAGAGGAGGTTGGGTCATCTAATGTTGTGCAAGTTGTGACAGATTCAACTCATGTTTGTAAGTTGGATGGATTGATGGGTTTAAAATGTCATCTCATATTACCCATAAATTACATTCCCATTTTACCATCAAGTAAATAAAAATCATAAGGATGTCATAATCATATGTTTAATAAACACTAATCATTTGCATAATGATTACATACAAAGCATATTCTTTTTTTTAAAAAATGTTTTAAACTAAAAATGTATAACAGGTTCAAGGATAACATGCTAGTGAGTTCCTTCACTTTACAATCATAATGTTTTTCTCATGGCAATAACGATAAGTTTACATAGAATTTGACTGTCAAGTCATTTTAAATAAAATATACTATATATGGAGTTTTGATATCTGTCTTCATGTTACATCCCCAACTTATGATATAGCTTAATCTTATTTCTGTATAGTAATTAGGAGGATTAACCATAGTTTAATGATTAGATGTTGTGGAAATATCTGATTTAATCATTGATTATGTGAATACTGACTAATGATAGTTAGGTATGAAATTACGTGTTCATATGAATATTTAATAACTATGAATTGAGAACTAGATGATGAAGCATTGATCATGGTTCTATGATGGTGAGTGTGAACAAGAAATGAATCTTCCTTCGAAGACGGAAGGAGAGTATCATTTGGGAGGAAGAGATAGATGTCGGGAAATGGGTCCAATTGCCATCTAAGTATCAGATTTTACGTCCTTATAAACCCTAGTAAGTTGGTGTGAGTCACATCTTTTCTTTGCTAGTCGATTTCCTTTTTGTGTCGTCATGTCGATTGAGTTATCTCGAGAATGTTTATGTCGAATCAACTAAACGACATTCTTAGAATGTCAATGTGAGTTGAGAGATAGTCTCGCCAAGTGGCGGAGTACTTTATTGTTTCTCTATTTATTCCTGAACCAGGATTTTGAATCTATTATTCTTGGTATAATATGCTTTGGGTTCATAGTGAAGAAGGGGGAGCAGTGCTTGACCCCTAAATCGCATTTTGATCATGTCACCATGTTGGTGATGATGTCGTATGATGACATCTTGGTTGTTATGAGTATCCTTATACATCATGAAGATGTATGGAAAGTTTATTAAGATATAACTATTTAAACTTTGTATCTAACCCCATGTTAATATTAATATGTATATGTGTTTTGTGTGTTGGATGACATCATCCACGGTTAGTGGAGTGATGAGATGCCTTATCGGACCACTAAAACCTTTATCCTCACTGTCCACTTGCTTATAGCAAGTTATGGACAAAGTGACTCCAAGGAAGCCACGGGGTGGCGGAGTGGAGTAACCACCCTCCACTTCGTGGGCTTGTATGGCGGTTTCACCGCATGCTCGACATGCAAAGAAGATCAAAACTTAGTTGTAAGTCTTTTCATTCTGGGATTATGATTTCTATTCACAATGCTTAGGAGATAGAGCAAGAATAGGATAATTTTTAGTTAGCTGGAAATCTTTATCAAAGGCCACAAGAAGTTGGTACGATAGTCCTCTGCTAAGAACCAATGATAGACTGCATCATAAAAACTCAAATGAACTTTCTCAGGTAAGATTTGAAGCTTGTAAAGACTTACATTGCTTTGAATGTTAAGTAGTATTAAAACCTTGTTGAATAGGGTCGACTGTGTTGACAATCAAGTGCATTGTTTGCTGTGGTTATCGTTTGAGGCCCTCGGGCTGTAGCTATGGATATAATAATATTTATTTCTCAGACCCTCGAGGTCTATGTTATAGTGGATTAATCTTGTTAATGCATTTACTTGGAGATATACTCCAGGCCCTCAAGGCCATCATTGAAATATATTACAAATCAGTATTGACTGTATGTCTTAATTGTCGCTCAAGGCCTTCAAGGTCGAGCCGATACTCACTGTAGAAAACACCATGTTGAGTACCGATATGGCATAGCATGATAACAATTTAATGATGACACACAAAAGCTTCTATGATGAGCTCGAGCTGATAATGCTAATGAGATATAGTGTTTAAAACTATTTTTGTTTAGATATATGTTTGGAGGATTCGGCCTGCATGTGGTCGATGCACCATCCTCAAACTATAATGATAATATTTTTGAAAACTTTAACCTTTGAACGAGCTAAGAGCACTTAAATACATTCATGAGAACTTCATGCATAGAACTTGAATGCTATTGAAGGGTTATTAGGATAACCATAAATGCAGTATATATTGACCCCTCGTTAAAGGAGGAGGATTGTAATATGAAAGTTAATAATATTACTCAAAGGCAACTTTGCATGCATGCCGGGTTAATAGAGAGGATTCTCCTCTTTATGCTTATAATATTATGAGATGGAAAGATTAATTAGTCTAAGTTTTATATATTATAATGTAAATCAAAGCCATTTCTTTACTTGTGGCCAAACTCCATGAAGGAAGTATTTAATGTTACAAACTCACATGGGTATATGAGTTGATGTCTATTATTAAGACCATCTTAATCGGCTAAGGCAATGTAAGCCTATGTTACTATGATCTTGAATTTAACCTGTATGTTAGATCACTTTGAAAATGTGAACCATGGGAAGACCTAGGTTGGAAAACTTGGTTTGACTATTGTCATGTTGATAAATGGAACATAGTGATGAAGAGTCATAGGTTCCTTGTTGCGAAAGTAACCTATTATATTTGATGTACTCCTAAGAAAGGAGTTTTTTGTCCTAGAATTGGACTGCGAATCGAACTTAACTCACTTTTACTAGACCTAGAGAGGTTGAATTAAGCATATTGTAGGATGAGACAACTTCTAAGTCGAGTCAAGATGGTGGACATATGATGACGTTCATTACATAACATACATGTATGTAAATCTTTGGCCAACATAATGCATCCGTTTCTGCATGCATTATCGGTCCATAGTGCTCCAGATGGCATAATGTCTCCAATCGTGTCATGCATAGTTAGAGTGGATCTATAGTTGCATGACCACGAGGCATTATGAAGGAAACAACATCAGATACTCAAATGGAAAACTTAATGGTTCCTTATATCTATACCTTCCGTGAAGGGTAGGGCCACCTCTAAGTAGGAAGTTGTGCGGGGGACCGCCTATCTGTGGTTGGAGGAAAAGCACTCGGATGATGCTCTCCTTCCCAAGCATGAGACAAGCCGAGGCTTATGAATATAGATGTCAAGATTTCCAGATGCAGTGTTTGATAGTCACTTATTATATATAATTTGATATTTGATGCCTTGTGCATAGCTTGGTACATGCATAGTGAAGGTTATTCACTAATGAGTTGTAATTGGATATTGTAATTCTAAGTTTTGTTATATTCTGGTAAAGAATAACATGCTTAATTATTGTAATGATAATGATTCATTCTTGTTTAACTATGATTTGGATAATCATGATGTATTCTAATTTTTAGTTAAAATGAATACTTATGCTAATTTATGAGCATTATAGAATGTGATGTTACATATGGTATCATAGCTACCAGGTTCAATAAATGGACGTATGAGCTCACTACTTGATGATTATTTTTTATCCAACATTAACAGATGCTAATAATTGGATGTTCTATGCTCGAATGGTAAGAATTAGAGCAACACCTAGAAATAAGGTAACAGAAAATAGATGTTACCTACGTTATGAAAAGGTATTGAGGGAGAGAGCCTCAAGAATGAAATAACTTGAACAGATTGGTTTCTTAGTAGGAGAATGGTTGAATGACGAGGAGACCTTCGCTGATGCCATAAAATGCATCAAGCAGGAGTTGAGGAAAGAAGTTAGTAATGTTGCTCCTAGCTCTAATGATGGATCAACAGAACCCTCTGCACCTAAAGCACCAGTTGTGGAAAGCAATCCTAAGGATTCTGATGTAACCAAGGAGGTAGTGGAAGAGTACCTGCATGTACGTCCACCTCCTAAAATTGAAATGATAAACCCCAAAGTTTAGAAATGAACATGGGAAGTTATCCCAAACTGAAAATGATTTGTAGTAGCAAGATGTAAACAAATTTTGTAATTTTGAGAAAGATTATATGTAATCTGTGGAAAATTATAATACAATTGAAAAAGAAAATTCTGGCAAATATTTCCTTTCTTGTTAAAGATTACATGAATGAGAATAGATTTATGTTATAAATGGATTCAATGATATGGAAAACTAATCCATTATTAATCTGCAAACTTCAGGAAGAAGTAGATTGCAACAAGGTTCAGATAAGAACCAGGATGGGAGATATCTAGGATGAAGCGCAACCTTCAGGGCACTCTGAATCTAAACTTGACCGGATCATTGCTTTGCTTCAAGAAATAAGAGCGAGAGTAGGAACTCTCAAACAAGAGGTCAGGGGTCGGCAAGGACCCAGACATGATGCCTATGATGGGGGTGATGACGAGGCACATCATAATGACACCACCCAAAGTGAGCACCGAGAGAATAACTCTGAGGCTAAACAAGAAGTGGATAGAAGGAGCCATATGACTTTGGAATTGTCCCAAGACATGAAAAAGGTCATGCCTCCCAAATTGGATGGATTTGTAAGTGGAGATGCCGCAGAGGCATGGCTTATAGAAATGGAAAAGTATTTTGAATCAGAAACTATAATAAGATCACAAAAGTGGTATGGGGAGTATTCTAGCTAGCATGTGAAGCATCCATATGGTGGATGAACAAAAAGATAGAACTAGGCTTGAGGTCTACAAGCCTTACCTGGGACAGTTTTGTGGAAATATTTAGGCAAAGATGGTTGTCTTAGCTGTTCTATGACCAGAAGCTTATAGATTTTCAGAATCTAAAACATGCTGATTTATCTGTAAATGAATATTGGGAAAAGTTTACTTGCCTGCTTAAGTATGTGCTGTAGTACCAATAGGATGAGAGATTCTGCATTCAAAAGTTTATAATGGGATTGAATGCCCAGATTGGGGGCGAGGTTGATGTACATGGTCCTACTTCAATGGACTAAGTCTATGAGAAGGCCATCAAATAGGAACAAAAACTGAAAACTATGTCGGCTTATAGAGAAAGGAACTGAAAGAGATATAATTGGTCCTAATCCTCTCAATCCTCTAAGAAAAAGGGGAGAAAGCAGGATTTTACTGAGAAAAATGATAAAAGGGCCAAGCATAAGAAAACTAAGTCCAAAGGGGAGAAGAAGGGAAATAACTACTCCAAGAAGAATGGAGACAATTCTAGAAAACCTTAGGAGAGGCGAGGACCCGTGGGAGGGTGCTACACATGTGGCAGAGATCATTACGCCAACTAGTCTCCTAACAGGACACAGGGAGTACAACCAAGAGGAAACCCTCTACCCTCTTAGTAAGCGGCATTTCAGCAACGCATTCATGCAGCCTTGGACAACAGGCAAGCCGAATACCAAATAACTCCTATTGAAACATGTATTTTATCTAGCTTTTTGATTTTAGTTTTGACTGATACTGGTGCTACTAAATGTTTTGTTCCCCTAAAATTGTAAGAAAAATTCCTAGAAAAGATGGATTTATGGCAAACACTTGGTTAGTAGAATATGCAAATCAAACCAAGGCTTAGGTAGAGCAATGCTTATTTGAGGCTAGGGTTGAACTTCCAAGTTTCTCCATGGAAGTAAATCTTTGTGTAGCCCCACTAGGCTCATACGATGTTATCCTTGGAATAAATTGGTTATGGAGACATCGAGCCAAAGTGGACTATTATGCCAAAACAGTAGAATGCCATGATGACTTTGGAAACAGAGTTTTTCTACAAGGGAACCCTAGGGAAGTCAAACTAAGACAAATTTCTACTCTGCAAATGAAAAGAGCTCAAAGGAAAGGATGCCAACTTTTTGCTGTCAAAATGGAAAAAATTAAATGAGTTTAAGGAAACTAATTTCCAAGATGATTTAATGTTTTATGAATCTCAAAAACTTAATGAAGTTGGGAAAAAGGAGTCCACAGATCAGGAGAGATAAGATATGGACATGTATCCTTTCCTTAGATATTTTGAGGATGTATTTCTGGATGAGATGTCGAGATTACCTCCTAAAAGAGCCTTTGACTTCTCTATTGATATTATTCCAGGGTCAGAACCTATCTCTAAAGCCCTCTACAGAATGACCACTACAGATTTAATGGAGCTAAAGGCTCAATTACAGGAATTGTTGGATAAGGGACTGATTAGACCTAGTGTGTCACCCTGGGGAGTGCCAATTATATTTGTGAAAAAGAAAGATGGCACTTTGTGGTTATGTATAGATTACCACATGTTGAATAAAGAAACAATCAAGAATAAATACCCGTTGCCTCACATCGATGATCATTTCAATCAAATGAGAGGTGCAACCGTGTTTTCCAAGATCGATCTTCAGTCTGGGTATCACCAATTGAGGTTAAAGGATGAGGACATCCATAAAACTACCTTTAGAACAAGGTATGAGCATTATGAGTTTACTGTCCTACCTTTTGGATTAACAAATGTACCGGTGACATTTATGAATCTAATGAACAATGTGTTCAGGGATTGTTTGGACAAATTTGTCCTAGTGTTTCTTGATGACATTCTAATTTATTCTAAGAATGAAGAAGAGCACCTTCAACATCTAAGGATTGTTCTTTAGAGGTTGAGAGAGTATAAATTGTATGGAAAGCTAAGTGTACTTTCTTTAAAAAGGAAGTGCAGTATTTGGGCCACATAATTTGAGCTAAAGGAATAGCTATGGACCCAACTAAAATTAAGGCTATTTTGGAATGGCCGATACCAAGAAATGTTCATGAGGTCCAAAGTTTCATGGGCCTTGCAGGTTATTACAGGAAGTTTGTGAAAAACTTTTCAAAAATTGCATACCCCATAACTTCCTTGCAGAGAAAAGGCAAGAGATTTGAGTGGTCAGAAAAGTGCTAGGAGACCTTTGACCTACTGAAGGAAAAATTGACTTCAACACCAATTTTGAAGGTACTTGATCTAGAGGGTCAATTTGTAGGCATTACTAATGCCTTAGGGGAAGGCTTAGGTGGTGTACTAGTCTAGGATGGACAAGTCATTGCGTATGAATCCCAAAAACTAAAAAATTATGAACAAAACTATGCCCCACATGATTTAGAACTGGCAACAGTCAATCATGCACTGCAAATGTGGAGACACTACTTGCTCGGAAAACCCTTTGAGTTGAAATAGACCATCAAGGGCTCAAATATATGTTTACTCAACCACATCTTAATGCTCATCAAAGAAGATGGTTAGAATTCATCTCGGATTATGATTTTGAGATTAAATATAGTCAAGGAAAGGAAAACTGAGTGGCAGATGCCCTAAGTAGTAGAAGACACATCTCCTCAATGATCTCCATACATTCTAATTTTAGGAATCAGGTACTACAAAAAATTAAGGGAGATGAATTTTATGAGCAGGTAAAACAGGCCCTTGTGGAAAACCCCTAGAATCCAAGATACGAAGCATTTAACATTGAACCAGATGGGTTATTAAGGTTTAAAGGAAGGAGGTATGTACCTAACTCTATAGAGTTAAGGAATATGGTGTGGAAGGAGGTTCATTCCACATCATATTCTGGACATCCTGGAGTAAAAAAGTTACTTGTTGATGTGAAACCCTTATATTTTTGAAAAGGAATGAAGAGGGATGCTGCAAATTTTGTAGCTACATGTATAGAATGCTAGAGGGTGAAGGTAGAACACCATCACCCGGTAGGACTCTTATACCCTCATGAAATTCCTAAGTGGAAATGGCAAATTATAAGCATGGACTTTGTGCAGGGGCTTCCTATGTCATGGAATAGGCACAATGCTATTTTGGTTATGGTGGATAGACTCACCAAACCCACTCATTTTATACCTGGGAACTTGACGGATGAGGCACCCATCATAGCCCATAAATTTGTTCAAGAGATTTTCAGATTGCATGGCATTTCTGAGAAGATTATCTTAGATAGGGATGCACAAATGACATCAAGGTTTTGGCAAACCTTATTCTCTTCACTTGGAACCCAGTTGAATATAATATCTGCTTATCATCCTGAAATGGATGGCCAAATTGAGAGGGTAAACCAAGTGCTGGAGTATTTATTGAGAATGTATTGCATGGACCAGCAATACAAATGGGAAGATTATCTTCCTTCGGTGGAATTTTCCTATAATAATTCCTATCATTCTACTATTAAGATGGCTCCATTTGAAGCATTGTATGGAAGAAAGTGCCAAACCCCTATAAGCTGGGACAAGCTAGAAGATAGGGTTAGCCTTGGTCCATAAATGCTGTTAGAAATGGAAGAGCAAGTCCATTTGATTAAGAAAAGGCTAGCAAAAGCCAATGATAGGAAAAGTAGTTATGTAGATGCTAAACACATCGAAAGGCACTTCTCAGTGGGAGAGAAAGTCCCATTAAGAGTAAAACCTCAGAAGAGTTCCATTAAATTTAGAAAGACATCCAAACTAGCACTTAGATATGTGGGTCCCTTCGAAGTTCTTGAAGAAGTCAACCCAGTTGCATACATAATTTCTCTACCGTCAGCTCTTGCTATGATGCATAATGTTTTTCATGTTTCCTATTTGAAAAAGTTTAATGCTGCAGATAATCAAATTCCTATTCTTGATTGGAATGCTATACAGGTGAAGGACCCAGGGGTGGTGGTGATCGAGCCCATTTAGGTGCTCAAAACACATAAGCTACACTTACGTAACAAAGAGATAACATAGTGCAAGGTCCAGTGGGACCAATTTCTAGATGAAAATGCCACTTGGGAAAACTATGTTGACATTTATGTGAGATTTCCTCATCTTTTCTAAAAAACTTTTTATTATGCTCTCAAAACATTTTCTTATTATGTTGGTTAACTTTTAAGACAATTAATCATCGAGGACGATGATTCTTATGGGGGGAGATATGTTACATCCCCAACTTATGATTTAGCTTAATCTTATTTTTGTATGGTAATCAGGAGGATTAACCATAGTTTATTGATTAGATGTTGTGGAAATATCTGATTTAATCATTGATTATGTGAATACTGACTAATGATAGTTAAGTATGAAATTATGTATGATCATATGAATGTTTAATTATTATGAATTGAGAATCAGATGATGATGTACTGATCATGGTTTTTTGATGGTGAGTGTAGTGAACAGGAAATGAATCTTCCTTCAAAGACGGAAGGAGAGTATCATCCGGGAGGAAGAGATAGATGTCAGGAAATGGATCCAATTTCTATGAGTGTCAGATTTTACATCCTTATAAACCCTTGTAAGTTGGCGTGAGTCACATCTTTTCTTTGCTAGTCGATTTCCTTTTCATGTCATCATGTCGATTGAGTTATCTCAACAATGTTTACATTGACTCGATTAAACGACGTTCTTAGAATGTCAACATGAGTTGAGAGATAGTCTCGCCAAGTGGCAAAGTACTTTCTTGTTTCTCTATTTATTCCCGAACCAGGATTTTGAATCTATTATTCTTGGTATAATATGCTTTGGGTTCATAGCGAAGAAGGGGGAGCCGTGCTCGACCCCTAAATCACATTTTGATCATGTCACCATGTTGGTGATGATGTCGTATGATGACATCTTGGTTGTTACGAGTATCCTTATACATCATGAAGATGTATGGAAAGTTTATTAAGATATAACTATTTAAACTTTGTATCAAACCGCATGTTAATATTAATATGTATATGTGTTTTGTGTGTTGGATAACATCATCCACGATTAGTGGAGTGATACGATGCCTTATCAGACAACTAAAACCTTTATCCTCGCTGTCCACTTGCTTATAGCAAGTTATGGACAAAGTGACTCCAAGGAAGTCGTGGGGTGGTGGAGTGGAGTAACCACCCTCCACTTCGTAGGCTCATACGACGGTTTCACCACATGCTCGACATGCAAAGAAGATCAAAACTTAGTTGTAAGTCTTTTCATTTTGGGATTATGATTTCTATTCATAGTGCTTGGGAGATAGAGCAAGAACAGGATAATTTTCTGTTAGCTGGAAGTCTTCATCGAAGGCCATAAGAAGTTGGCACGATAGTCCTCTGCTAAGAGCCAATGATAGACTGCATCATAAACACTCAAATGAACTTTCTCAGGTAAGATTCAAAGCCTATAAAGACTTACATTGCTTTGAATGTTAAGCAGTATTAAAAACCTATTGAATAGAGTCGATTGTGTTGACAGTCAAGTGCATTGTTTGCTATGGTTATCGTTTGAGGCCCTCGGGCTGTAGCTATGGATATAATAATATTTATTTCTCGGACCCTCGAGGTCTATGTTATAGTGGTATAATCTTGTTAATGCATTTACTTGGAGATATACTCCAGGCCCTCAAGGCCATCATTAAAATATATTACAAATCAGTATTGACCGTATGTCTTAATTGTCGCTCGAGGCCTTCAAGGTCAAGCCAATACTCACTGTAGCAAACACCATGTTGAGTGCCGATATGGCATAGCATGATAACAATATAATGATAACACACAAAAGCTTCTATGATGAGCTCGAGCCGATAGGGCTCATGAGATATAGTGTTTAAAACTATTTTTGTTTAGATATATGTTTGGAGGATTCGACATGCATGTGGTCGATGCACCATCCTCGAACTATAATGATAATCTTTTTGAAAACTTTAACCTTTGAACGAGCTAAGAGAACTTAAATACATTCATGAGAACTTCATGCATAGAACTTAACTGCTATTGAAGGGTCATTAGGATAACCATAAATGCAGTATATATCGACCCCTCGTTAAAGGAGGAGGATTGCAATATGAAAGTTAATAGTATTACTCAAAGGCAACTTAGCATGCATGCCGCATTAATAGAGAGGATTCTCCTCTTGATGCTTATAACATTATGAGATGGAAAGATTAATTTGTCTAATTTTTATATATTATAATGTAAATCAAAGCCATTTCTTTACTTGTGGCCAAACTCCATGAAGGAAGTATTTAATGTTACAAAATCACATGGGTATATGAGTTGATGTCTATTATTAAGACCATCTTAATCAGCTAAGGCAATGTAAGCCTGTGTTACTATGATCTTGAATTTAACTTGTATGGTAGATCACTTTGAAAATGTGAACCATGGGAAGACCTAGGTTGGAAAACTTGGTTTGACTATTGCATGTTGATAAATGGAACAAAGTGACGAGGAGTCACAGGTTCCTTGTTACAAAAGTAACCTATTATATTTGATGTATTCCTAAGAAAGGA
Source organism: Cunninghamia lanceolata (assembly GCA_027924645.1). NCBI lineage: Eukaryota > Viridiplantae > Streptophyta > Pinopsida > Cupressales > Cupressaceae > Cunninghamia > Cunninghamia lanceolata. The sequence continues at coordinate 3,740,411 of BSBN01001310.1, forward strand.
GTCGATTGTCGTAGAATTGGACAGTGAATTGAACTAAACTCACTTTTACTAGACCTAGAGACGTCGAATTAAGCATACGATAGGATGAGACACCTTCTAAGTTGAGTCAGGATGGTGGACATACGATAATGTTCATTGCATAACATACATGTATGTAAATCTTTGGCCAAAGTAATGCATCTGTCACTGCATGCATTTTCAGTCCACAGTGCTCTAGATGGCATAATTTCTCTAGTAGTGTCATGCATAGTTAGAGTGGATCTATAGTTGTGTGACTGTGAGGCATTATGAAGGACACAACACTAGATACTCAGATGGCAAACCTAATGGTTCCTTATATCTATAGCTTCCGTGAAGGGTAGGGCCAGTTCTAGGTAGGAAGCTGTGCGGGGGACCGCCAGTTTGTGGTTGGAGGAAAAGCACTTAGATGATGCTCTCCTTCCCAAGCATGAGACAAGCTGAGGCTTTTGAAGATAGATGTCAAGATTTCTAGATGCAGTGTTTGATAGTCAGTTATTATGTATAATTTGATATTTGACGCCTTGTTCATAGATTTGTACATACATAGTGAAGGTTATTCACTAATGAGTTGTAACTTGAATTAGAAGCTATCTCATTCTACAGTGTTTATAAACATAACTTATATAATCATTATTTCTTTTCTAGTCCATCTAACTGGTGTCAATCCTCAGTCTAGGATATATACATACCTTGTAAAAAGGATTGGAATTTCTAGCTTTTTTTCGAGAGTCCCTCTTTTGCATCCTTGCAAATTCTAGGGTCTATGACTTCCTATCATTTAATCTCTATTATCAATGTCCAGTGATCTTTGAAACACCCCTTTAGACTCATTCTGTCTCATTCTAGGCTTTTCTTGATCGCTTAATGTTGATCAAACATATTTATAAATAAAGTCATTTCAACTCAAGAGTTTTAATTTTCATAACTCTTCTAAGTAATACGAGGGTTAACTTTTCCAATCCATAACACTGAATAATAAACATTCTTGTTCTTTGTTTCAAAAGATTTATCATACTATATTCCTCTAGTTTACTTCGACCATTTGGTCATATTGACCTTTCCATTCATACAACACAAGCAACATTGTTTACCAAAAAAGTATACCCTTATTTAATGCATTATCTTAATAGGGTTTCTTGATTTCTCATAACTAATCTTTAGAAAATTTTTGGTCAATAAACTCAATAGTTCAAGTTTACAACTCTAGTTATATACTCGACCATCTTGACCATCTTAGGCCGTATGTCTTTCTGTAGGAAAGAGTTTAAATAAACAAAGTTTAAGTTCGACATCATTCCAAATACTGCTTATCATGCAGTCGTGCAAGTATAGTTTCGTATCACACATCATCTACAATGATGATAGTTATATCCTTTCTAAGGAAAGACCGGTATGTCCAATCTTTTACTTATCGAGCTATAGGATTCCTTTCCATTATGTCTTGAAGTTTTAACATATGACTAGACTTACAAAAGCATGCACAATTATAATAAATTGAAAGCATTTGTTATAATTAATAACAGAGTCTACAGACCTTGAACTGTTAAAAGGCTTCAAGTTATACATAGTGGTGTCGACCATTGGTTAATTAATGGCTGTAAGCTTTTTGGCCCTTGTTACCAACTGTGCTGAAATGCATGAGTTCTAATAATGAAAAAGGTTGTTAATAACAATGCATAGCAATATATAAATGCCTATGCCATAATTGGAATCATATTGAACATATCGAATATACAACTTCCATATAAACAAGTTAACAACATAATAACATATTCATACCTGTCGATTGGCTTGACTAAGTCAACAACAAAGATAATTATAAACTGGTGAGTCTCAAACTCTCACAAAATGATCGACTAACGCTCCTGAGCTCTTCAGTCCATTAGAAAGTATTATAACAATATATAGATTCCACAACTTGCAATATACAGAGCGCAAGTTTATTTCCTTCCACAGCTAACTGCTATGCTTTTGGAGACACTATTCTTTTGTCCACAACTGAGAGGCTCTTTTCTCTACACAGAATGTATCACTATGAATGCAGAACCACACCAAAGACTATCGAAGGAAAAGATCGTTATGTTTCTCCCACTACATGGAGAAACTAAAACTTCTCCACCAAAGTCTCTAAGCGGGGAGAATACTTATGAGCTGTACTCTTGCCACCCACACACTCTCACAGTCACCATGGGATTATCCCCACTCCCACCATTTTATGTGGGTTAAGGAGAATGTAAAACACTATGTGAATGTAGTGGGGGGCCAAAGAAGATCATATCATTGAAAAAGAGATAATTCTCACTCGAAATAAAATAGGTTTCTATATCAATATAATAATATTTAAACAAATAAATAATAAATATACCAACATAATGGTATCATTACCATTATTTTGAAAGTTGGTATTAATCATTTGATAAGGTATGGAAGTGGGTTGAGATCTTCTCCCCCTTCGCATCCTATTCAAAACAAAGACATAAATCAGGAAAAACTCTTTCGACCAATTCAAGTGAAATTTGATGCGGGAAAATCTTTTCGTCACGTCAAATTGACAAAGGTTGAATTGAAATGTCTAAAAAGAATAGACAACTAATACATACCTGTCTCAAAATGGTTCACTAAGCACATGACTTGAAGCTCAGATGGAACCTAAATTTTTTGGACATCTATACCCCTCTCTCTGGTGATACTTTCCTTCCATTCTGAAGGTGGAATCTCTTCCTGTTACTCTCACGGTAATACAAACTATGATTAGTGTATCATCAATAAATCATTATTCATCGTAATAAAATAATCTCAACAACACGTAATCACATGTTTAATTCTAAGCGTTATTCATAATCCACATAATCAATGATTATCCTGACATTTACCAAACGTCAAATCATTGTCCTATGATTAATTACCCATTTAATCTCATGAAAAGTAAAAATTAAACATAGTCAAAATTGGGGATGTAACGTATCTCCCCCCATAAGAATCATACTCCCTGATGATTTAATGTATCCAAGTTTATAACATGAAAATCATTTTGTTCATCATAAATAAAAGCTTAAAATAGATGAGGGAATCTTTGATAAATATCATCATAATTCTCCTAGGTGGTATTCACTTCTGCATATTGGTCCCACAAGACCTTGCATTGAGTAATCTCTTTATTACACAATCATAGCTTACATATTTTGAGCACCTTGATGGGCTCGATCATTACCACCCCTAGGTCCTTCACATGTATGGCATTCCAATAAAAAATAGGAACATGATTATCTCTTGCAATATACTTTTTCAAATATGAAACATGGAAAACATTATGCATCATGGAAAGAGCTAACGGTAGAGAAATCCTGTATGCAACTGGGTTGGCCTCCTCGAGAACTTTGAAGGGACCCACATACCTAGGAGCTAGTTTGGAAGTATTTCCAAACTTAATAGAACTCTTTTGTGGTTTGACTCTTAAAAGGACTTTTTCTCCCACTGAGAAATGCCTTGTGATGCGTTTAGCATCCGCATAACTTTTTTGCCTATCATTTGCTTCCGCTAGCCTTTTCTTAATTAGATGGACTTGCTCTTCCATTTATGATTGCATTTCTGGACCAAGGCTAATCCTATCTTCCAGCTTATCCCAGTTTATAGGAGTTTGACACTTTCTTCCATATAATGCTTCAAATGGAGCCATCATAATAGCAGAATGATAGGAATTATTATAGGCAAATTCCGCAAGAGGAAGATAATCTTCCCACTTTTATTGCTGGTCCATGCAATAGATTCTCAATAGGTCTTCCAGCATTTGGTTTACTCTTTCCGTCTAACCATCTATCTTTGGATGATAAGCAGAGCTTATGTTTAGTTGAGTTCCAAGTGAGGAAAACAAGGTTTGCCAAAACCTTGATGTCATATGTGCATCCCTATCTGAGATAATATTCTCAGGGATATCGTGCAATCTGAATACCTCTTGCAAAAATTTGCAGGCTATGACTGGTGCCCCATCTATCAAATTCTTGGGTATGAAATGTACTACCTTGGTGAGTCTATCCACCACAACCAGAATAGCATTGTGTCTATTTCTAGACATAGGAAGTCCTTGCACAAAATCCATGCTAATGATTTGCCATTTCCATTCCAAAATTTCATGAGGGTATAAAAGTCTTGCTGGGTGATGGTGTTCTTCCTTCACCCTCTAGCATTCTGGACATTCAACTACAAACCTTGCAGCATCCCTCTTCATTCCTTTTCAGAAGTATAATGGTTTTACATCAGCTAGAAATTTCGTCACTCTAGGATATCCTAAATAGGGTGCGGAGTGAACCTCCTTCCACATGATATTCCTTAACTCCTTAGAGTTTGGAATGTACATCCTTCCTTTAAACCTTAATAGTCCATCTGGTTCAAAGTGGAATCCATCATACCTAGAATCATGAGGATTGTCCACAAGAGCTTGCTTTACTAGCTCATAATATTCATCTCTTTTGGACATTTGCAATACCTGATTCCTAAAATCAAAATGTATGGAGATCATCGAAGAGATATGTCTTCTCCTACTTAAGGCATCCATGACTTAGTTTTCCTTGTCCTGTATAAATTTAATCTCAAAATCATAATTAGATATTAACTCTAACCATCTCCTCTGATGAAAATTCAAATGTAGTTGAGTAAGCAAATATTTGATCCCTTGATGGTCTATTTTTAGCACAAAAGGTTTCCCAAGAAAATAATGTCTCCACATTTGTAATACATGAACCACTGCTACCAATTCTAGATCACGAGGAACATAATTCTGCTCATACGGTTTTAATTTTCTGGATTCATAAGCAATAACTTGCCCATCTTGGACAAGTACACCACCTAATCCTTCTCCTAAGGCATCTGTGATGACTACAAAATGACCTTCTAGGTCAGGTACCTTCAAAATAGGTGCCGAAGTCAATCTTTCTTTTAGTTGGTCAAATGCCTCCTAGCATTTCTCTGACCAATCAAATCTTTTTCCTTTTCTTTGTAATGAAGTAATAGGATGGACAATTTTTGAAAAATTAGCCACAAATTTTTTGTAATATCCTACTAGGTCCATGAAGCTACATACCTCATGCACATTTCTTGGTGCTAGCCATTCCAAAATGGCTCTAATCTTTACTAGGTCCACAACAATTCCCTTAGCTGAAATTATATGACCTAGATACTACACTTCCTTTTGAATAAAGTGCACTTTGAGAGCTTGCCATAGAATTTATGCTCTCTTAATCTCTGAAGAACAATCCTTAAATGTTGAAGGTGTTCCTGCTCATTCTTGGAGTAAATCAAAATATCATCAAGGAAAACAAGGACAAACTTGTCCAAATAGTCTCTGAACACACTGTTCATTAGGTTCATAAATGCTGCAGGTGCATTCATTAATCCAAAGGGTAGGATAGTTAATTCATAATGCCTGTACCTTGTTCTAAAGGCCGTATTATGAATATCCTCATTTTTTAGCCTCAATTGATGGTATCCTGATCGAAGATCGATCTTTGAAAACACACTTGGCCCTCGCATTTGATCAAAGAGATCATCAATATGGGGCAAATGATACTTGTTCTTTATTGTTTCCTTATTTAGCATACAATAGTCAATACATAACTGCAAAGTACCGTCTTTCTTTTTAACAAAAAATACTGGTGCTCCCCAGGGTGAAACACTGGGTCTTATTAATCCTTTGTTTAGCAATTCCTGCAACTGAGCCTTAGCTCTATTAACTTTGTTGTGGTCATTCTATAAGGAGCTTTAGATATAGGTTCTGATCCTAGAATTATATCTATTGAGAAATCAAAAGCTCTCTTAGGAGACAATCCAAGTAGTTCATCTAGGAATACATCCTCAAAATCTTGAAGAAAGGCGTATCTATCCATATCTGATCTCTCATGATCTATGGATTCTCTTCCTTCAACTCCTTGGAGTTTTTGAGATTCATAATACATCAAATCATCTTGGAATATAGATTCCTTGTGACTATATATTTTCTTCATTTTAACAAAAAAAAGTTGGCATCCTTTTCTTTGGGCTCTTTTCATTTGTAGGGTAGATATTTGCCTCAATTTAACCTCTATAGGATTGCCTTGCAGAAATACTTTATTCCTAAGGTCATCTAGGCATTACAATCCAATTTAGCTTTAACCAATTTATTCCAAGGATGACATCATATGAGCCTAATGGGGCTACATAAAGGTTCACTTCAGTGGAAAAACTCAGAAGTTCAACCTTAGCCTCAAACAAACATTGCTCTACCTGAGCTCTGGTCTGATTAACATATTCAACTGACCAAGTATTTTCCATGTAACCATCTTTTCTAGAAATCTTATTTAAAACTTTTGGAGAAATAAAACATTCTATTGCACCAGTATCTATCAAAACTGAAATTGGTATACCAGATAAAATACTTGTGGTTTCAAATGGAGTGTTTTGATACTCAGTTTGCCTATTGTCCAAGGCTGCATGTATTTGTTGTTGGAAAGTTGTCTGTTGTGAGGGTAAAGGATTTTCTCATGGCTGAGTCCCTTGTGTCTTATTGGGACATTGATTGGCATAATGGTCACCGCCACATGAATAACACCCTCCCACGGGTCCTCGCCTCTCATAAGGCTTTCCTGAATTGTCTCCATTTTTCTTAGATTTATTATTGTTTTTCTTTTCACCCTTGGATTCATTTTGATTGTCCTTAAATCCTTTGTCACCTTTCTTATTGAAATTCTGTTTATTGTCCTTTTTCTTGAATGACTGGGATGATTAGGACCAATTGAACCTTTTATGGTTCCTTTCCTGGTATGCAGACATGGATTTCAATTTTTGTTCCTGTTTAATAGCTTTCTCATATACTTGGTCAATTGTAGTGGGACCATGCACATCAACTTCTCCTCCAATTTGGGCATTCAAGCTCATGATGAACTTCCAGATGCAAAATCTCTCATCCTGTTGATATTGGGGAACATATTTGAGGAGACGAGTGAATTTCTCCTAGTATTCATTCACATATGATTCACCCTGTCTCAAATTTTGGAAGTCTATAAGCTTTTGATCAAAATGCAACTGAGGCAACCATGTTTGTTTGAAAATTTCCACAAACCTTTCCCAGGTTAGACTCAAGGAGCTCAATTTTAACTCCATCTTCTTGTTCATCCACTAGGTGGATGCTTCACCTGCCAATTGGTATGCTCGCCATACTACTTTGGTGATTTCAGAATAGTTTCTTATTTCAAAGTATTTTTCCATTTATGTAAGCCATGCCTCCATGGCATCTCCGCTTATAGTCCCATCAAATTTGGGAGGTGTAATCTTTTTCATATCTTTGGATAATTATAGAGCCAAATGGCTTCTTTTATCCTCATCAAGTCTCATTTCAGAGTTATTCTCTCCACGTTCACTTTGGGTGGTGTTTTCATGATGTTCCTCGTCTTCACCCCTGTAGAAGGCTTCCTGCCTGGGTCTATTCCGACCCCTGACCTCCTCTAAAGTTCCAATTCTTGCCCTCGTCTCATGGAGCATAGCAAGGATCTGGTTAAGTTTTGAATCGGAGTGGCCAGAAGGTTGGCCTTCCTCTTGGCTATCCCCAATGTTGGTTCTTGTTCGAACCATGCTGCAATCTACTTCTCTTGAAGTTTGTAGATTAAGCATTTACTTAGTTTTTCATACTATTGAATCCATTCATAAACATAAATCCATTCTCATTTATGCAATCTTAAACAAGAAGGAAAAATTTTGCCAAAATTTTCAAAATTGCATTATAATATCCATGGATCACATAATATCCATCATCCATTACAAATTTTCACATCTTGCAACTGCAAGTCACTTCCAGGTTGGGAAATCTTCCCAAGTTTATCCTCATCCTTGAGGTTCATCAAATTAGATTTAGGAGGTGGATGTACTCACAGGTACTCATCCATAACCTCCCAAGTAACAATAGGAGCATTAGGACCACTCCCCATTGGTAACTCCTTAGGTTTAGAGGGTTTCACTAATTTGTTTTCAGAGGTAGGAACAATAGCCTTAATTGCTTTGTCCTTTTGTTTGATGCGTTTAATAGCATCAACAAAGGTTTTAGTATCAGATAACCATGTGCCTTCCAGGTAACCAATTTGGCCTAGGCTTTTCATTCTTGAGGTTCACTCCCTCATAGCCTTTAGGGAACATCCATTTCCTGTTACCTTCTTCCTTGGTGTCATTCTTGTTCTTACCATTCTGGCAAAAGAACATCCAAACATTAGCAACTGTTAATGTCTAAGGAAGATTTCATACGGTGAACTCATAGGTCCATGTATTGAACCCGATAGCTCTGATACCATATGTAACATGTCATCTCATATTACCCAAAAATTACATTCCCATTTTACCATCAAGTAAATAAAAATCACAAGGATGTCATAATCATATGTTTAATAAATACTAATCATTTGCATAATGATTACATAAAAAGCATATTCTTTTTTTAAAAAATATTTTCAAATTGAAAATGTATAACAGGTTCAAGGATAGCATGCTAGTGAGTTCCTTCACTTTATAATCATAATGTTTTGCTCATGGCAATAATGATAAGTTTACATAGAATTTGACTGTCAAGTCATTTTAAATAGAATATACTGTATTTGGAGTTTTGATATTTGTCTTCATAAGTCTCGACTTGTCTTCTGCTTGGGAAGGAGAGCATCACCTGACTGCTTTTCCTCCAACCATAGACTAGCGGTCCCTCGCACAACTTCCTTCCTGGAAGTGGCCCTACCCTTCACGAAGGGTATAGATATAAGGAACCATAAGGTTTACCATATGAGTATCTAGTGTTGTGTCTTTCATAACTCATCACGGTCATACGACTATAGATCCACTCTAACTATGTATAGCACTACTAGATGGTTATACCATCTGGAGCATAGTGAACCGACTAATGCATGTAGAGATGGATGCATTACTTTGGCCAAAGATTTAATATACATAGACATTTTGCGATGAACGTAGTCGAATGTTCACACACTTCTAACTCAACTTAGAAGGTATCTCATCCTACAATGTTTATAAACATAACTTGTATAATCATTATTTCTTTTCCAGCCTATCTGACCGGTGTCAATTCTTAGTCTAGGATATATACATATGTTGTAAAAAGGATTGGAATTTCCACCTTTTTCCCAGAGTCCCTCTTTTGTATCCTTGTAAATTCTAGGGTCCATGACTTCTTGTCATTTCCTTTCTATTATCAATGTCCAGTGATCTTCGAAACACCCCTTTAGACTCATTTTGTCTCATTCTATGCTTTTCTTGATCGCTTAATGTTGATCAAACATATTTATAAATAAAGTCATTTCGACTCAAGGTTTAATTTTCATAACTCTTCTAAGTAATACAAGGGTTAACTTTTCCAACCCATAACATTAAATAATAAACATTCTTGTTCTTTGTTTCAAAAGATATATCATACTAGACTCCTCTAGTTTACTTCAACTATTTGGTCGTATTGACCTTTCCATTCATATAGCAAGAGCAACATTGTTTACCAAAATAGTATACCCTTATTACATGCACTATCTTAATAGGGTTTCTTGCTTTCTCATAACTAATATTTAGAAAAAGTTTGGTCAATCAACTCAATAGTTCAAGTTTACAACTATAGTTATATACTTGGTCATCTTGACCATCTTAGGTCGTATGTCTTTCTATAAGAAAGAGTTTAAATAAAGAAAGTTTATGTTGGACACGATTCCACATACTGCTTATCATGCAGTCATGCAAGTATAGTTTGGTATCACACATCATCTACAATGATGACAGTTATATCCTTTCTAAGGAAAGACCGGTGTGTCCTATCTTTTACTTATCGAGCTGTAGGATTCCTTTCCATTATGGCTTGAAGTTTTAACATATGACTGGCTTTACAAAAGCATGCATAGTTATACTAACTTGAAAGCATTTGTTATAATCAATAACAGACTCTACATACCTTGAACTATTAAAAGGCTTCAAGTTATACACAGTGGCGTCGACCACTAGTTAATTAATGGTTGTAAGCCTTTCGGCCCTCATTACCAACTGTACTGAAATGCACGAGTTCTAATAATGAAAAATGCTATTAACAACAACGCATAGCAATATATAAATGCCTATGCCATAATTGGCATCATATCACATATCGAATATACAACTTCCATATCAACAAGTTAAAAACATAATAATATATTTGTACCTATCGATTGGCTCGACTGAGTCAACAACAAAGATAATTATAAATTGGTGAGTCTCGAATTCTCACAAAATGATCGACTATCGCTCCTGCACTCTTCAACCCATTAGAAAGTATTATAACAATATATAGATTCCATAGCTTACAATATATAGAGCGCAAGTTTCTTTCCTTCCACAGTTAATTGTTGTGCTTTTGGAGACATTGTTCTTTTGTCCACAACCAAGAGGCTCTTTTCTCTACACAAAATGCATCACTATGAATGCATAACCACACCAAAGACTATTGGAGGAAAAGATCGTTATGTTTCTCCCACTACGCGGAGAAACTAAAACTTCTCTACCAAAGTCTCTAAGCGAGGAGCATGCAACTTACCAGCTGTACTCTCGCCACCCACACACTCTCGCAGTCACCGTGGGATTATCCTTACTCCCACCATTTTACATGGGTTAAGGAGAATGTAAAACACTACGTGAACATAGTGGGGGGGCCAAAGAAGATCTTATCATCAAAAAAGAGATAATTCTCACTTGAAATAAAATAGATTTCTATATCAATATAATAATTTAAACAAATAAATAATTAATATACCAACATAATGGTATCATTACCATTATTTCAAAAGTTGGTATTAATCATTTGATAAGGTGCGGAAGTGGGTTGAGATCTTCTCCCCCTTCGCATTCTTATGCAAAACAAAGACATAAATTAGGAAAAACTCTTTCGACTAATTCAATCAAAATTTGACATGGGAAAATCTTTTCCTAATGTCAAATCGACAAAGGTCAAATTGAAATGTCTAAAAAGAATAGACAACTAATACATACCCCATCTCAAAATGGTTCACTAAGTACATGACTTGAAGCTCAGATGGCAAACTTGGCTTTTCCAGACATCTATACCCCTCTCTTTGGTGATACTCGCCTTCCATTCTAAAGGTGGAATCTCTTCCTGTTACACTCACAATCATACAAACTATGATCAGTGTATCATCAATAAATCATTATTCATCATAATAAAATAATCTTAACAACACATAATCACATGTTCAATTCTAAGCAGTATTCATAATCCACATAATCAATGATTATCCTAACATTTACCAAACGTCAAATCATTATCCTATGATTACTTACCCATTTAATCTCATGAAAAGTAAAAGTTAAACATAGTCAAAATTGGGGATGTAACAATGGTTGAGAGCACTTACAAACATATTTTTTGGACTCCATGTTGTGTACATGCTTTGAAAGACATTGAAAAAATGGAATGGGTGAAGATAATAGTGGCCGAAGGTAGAGAAATACAAATGTTTGTATGCAACCATCAAACTGCACTTGCATTATTTCGATCCTATTCAAGGAAAGAATTCCTCAAACTAGTTGAGACTAGATATGCTAGCTATTTTATTTTACTGGAGAGGATGTTGGAGGTGCAGGATGCTCTACAATACATGGTGGTTTGTCGAGAGTGGAAAAAGTAGGCTACATCAAATACAGAAGAAGGAAAGAAGGTGAGAGATAGGGTGCTTAATGAGACTTGGTGGTCCAATATTAGGTAAGAAATTTAATTTTTTACTTAATATGTTTCTAACTTTCTACTTTGCTTTTTCTTTAAATTATTAATATTATTTATTATTATTACTAGTGTTATTGTTAAATTGTTAATGCCTTACAATTTTTAAATGTTCTTTGTAGATATATTTGCTCTATCATATCACATGTTGTGGGGGTGATCAGGTATGTAGATATAGACTCTCCTAGCCTTGGAGAGATTTATGAGACTTTTGATAGCATTCTTGATAAAATGAAGCAAACAATTCGTGACAAGGATCCTCAATTACAATTCTATGAGCTACATATCAGGCCTATTGTCACAAAGAGGTGGAACATCATGAACATTGCTCTTCATATGGCTGCCTATGCTCTTAATCCAAAGTGGTATGCACCTAGACCTGGCTGAATGCTTCCTTCTGAGGATGATGAGGTAATGGAGGGGATTGTGGCAGCCCTTCGTAAGATGTATGGCATTGAGGAGATAACCATACTTTGAGAGCAGTGGCTTCAGTTTTTTGATCTTCAGGGTCCTACATTTAACAAACCAAAGGCTATGATAGATAGGGTCACTATAGCACAAAAAAACCCACTGGATGGTGGAAATTTCATGGGAAGGACACACTAGAGTTGAAGCAACTTGCTATTCGTTTACTCTCACAGATTGCTAGTTCCTCTACTGTAGAGAGGAATTGGTCCACCTATGACTTCATCCACTCGATCAAGAGGAACAGGCTTACCTCGAAACAAACAAAAAAATTAGTTGTAGTTCATAGCTCCTTGAGACTTCAGGATCGACAAACTATTGAGTATCGACATACTCCAGCAACACATTGGGATGTTGATCCCAAAGATATTAGGCAGATTGGTGAGGAAGAGGTGCAATCGGGAATGGTCAGGCTTCCTTTGGATGTTCCACTTCAGCCAAGAGTGACAGTGACACAGATAGTTCTTTTGATATTGATAGCCTTAATGAGGCATAAATTGTTGTCTTTTGAAGTTTGACTATTTGAGACTTTGAGTTTAACTTTAATTTATAATTTAATATTGCTGTTTAATAGTTTATACTGCTGTTATACTGTTGTTATGAGTTATCTAGATCTATTGTAATTTTATTGATGTTTATACTGTTGTTTATAGTACTTTATACTGCTGTTATACTATTGCTGTCATGATTTATTCACATATTGATATTGTTGTTATCAGTTATTGACATATCTCTTTCTCTTTCTCTCTATATAATATATTTTAAAAACTTCATATATATATATATTGAAAAATTCATATATATTGTTGTCCCCTTCCATCCTCAAAAAATGGCCCTCGGGCTGCCGTCCCCGAAACGTGTCCCCTGTCATTCCTCGTCCTCGTCCCCGAAACACTGTGGAACACAACATATTACACCTTCATGCCAAATTTCAGCTTCATTGGGTCGAAATTGTGGCCGCGACATCAATACCGTTAAAAGTCAATCATTTAAATGGCCAACATGGTCTTCAAAAGAAAATTAAAACAATTTTATATTATTTTAAATTAAATGGTGGGCCTGAACCATTTTAATACATTATTTTATATGCTTCAATTATATTTTATAGTTGGAACATATTAAAGAGGCAATTTTATAGTGATGCGCAAAGTTTACTCTCCCCCTTTTGTTCCCTTATTATTTCTTATGATTTAAAATGCATAAAAAGAGGGGTACGTGATCATTATTATTTAAAAAAAAAAGGGCTTTTGTGCCAAGTTTTTATTCTCCTCATCCACTCACTCAACACTCTATTTAAATATCATCCACTTCAATAGTCAAACAATCAATAACGATTTTAAACCTCAATTACAACAAAAAGTGGTAAATATTTGTTTTAATCTTTGAAGGTTGAAGTGGATAATATTTTAGATTGTGAACTTTTAAATGATTTTAATCTGTATGCAATTTTATGACTATTGCACTGCTGTGCAAAGTGCAAAGGAAAGCATTTGTGAACTCAACACAAAGATTTTACTTTGCTCAAAATGCTTTTCATCATTAATCTTTTTAATTGTTAAAAATATTAAGGAGGGTGTGAGGTTGTGAAAGTCATGGAAGCCATGAATTATATATGAAATTTTAATGCAACAAATAAGTACAGAGGGGAGGTGCCACACTGTGTGGCCCATTTTCATCAATTTCTGCAATAATTTCTCCAGAAGGGAGGCACCTTATTTGATGGAGGCCTTCATTAAGGTTTTCAAATTTGTTTCAGCTGAGGAAGGGCACTGTGTATGCTTGTAAACTACTGCATAAGTAGTAATTTTTATAGCAACAGCCATGAACCATTTGTAAATCTATTTTGTTTGCTGTGTGTTTAAACCGGGCGCCATTTTGGCTGAATCTATGAAGGGGGATGCCTCCTTTTAACCCATTTTAAACTGTAACAATTAGGGGTTTTGGTGAATGACAACTTTGTGTGGAGTTATTGAGTAGGGTATTTCTGCAGCAAGTTTTTTTTTTTGCACCTGGGATAGATGTGGATTTGTGTAAATATGAATCAAATTTAATGTCTCTACAACTGTAGTTAGTCTTGGTTGCCATTTGAGATTGGTATGGGAGTGTGAAGGGGTTGAGAAATAAATTTGCATGAATATGCTGGAAGACAAAATGTAGAGGCAAAGATGAATGCATGTGAACTACTTGACAAAATGCCTCACGTATTGCTTTGGTGGCAGAATAAAATAAAGCTAATTTTGTGAGCAGAGATTATTCACAAGATAGCAAAGAATGTAGTGGTTGAATTTGTCTATCATAGGAGTGAATTGTGAAGACCAGTTTAACTTTGATCCCTGCAACAAAATGGTATTAAGATTGCAATTGTTGGGTAGATATATATAAATTGCAGGAGCAAAGACAATACATGTGAATTGTTTGACGAAACTTCTCATGTACTCTAGTTACATGATATACGAAAAATGGTTTTACCAAAGAAAGATTTTAGAATTCTTACATGGGTACAATTGTTATGAGCAAAGCTAGTCTATTGACCATTACTGGCTCCCTCCCAGAAAATGGCAAATTGAAATTACAAGGTGTGTATTTAGTAAACTGATCATCACGTCAATAGAAAAATAGAGTAAGAAGTATTACCAAAACTTATAGAAAGGGACAAAAATTGCACTAATGTTTTATTATTGTGGTTTTTCATAATTTTGTGTGCTTAGAGGATTAAAGCATATGATTTGCCCATGACTTTGTGGCTCCAAGCAATGAAACATTTTAATGGTAATACTTCTAGAAAGGGACAAAAATTGCACTAATGTTTTATTATTGTGGTTTTTCATAATTTTGTGTGCTTAGAGGATTAAAGCATATGATTTGCCCTTGACTTTGTGGCTCCCAGCAATGAAACACTTTAATCCATAGTTTTAGAAATATTTGTTTATAAAAGGGTTAGGATGAAACAAAAGTTGTAAATATTTGGGAGAAGGGAAAAAATCATTCATGGGTATGGTAGGAGTGATAATATGTAGCTAGACAAAATTTTTTATTGGAAAGAAATGAATTTTTTTTAGTTGATGTTAGGTAAGAAAATCATTAGAATGTATAAGGATGGAACTAAAAGATCTATGTGCGATTACAAATGAAAGAATTAGATTGTGCTAGGTGTCAATTATGTGTTTAATTTGGGCATGTTTTCTTCTATATTTTTGTATTTTCTAGGTTTTGTAGAGTTAAGTCTTTGTTGTATCTCAAGTTGCTATTGGAGCCTCTAAGAGAGTCTAGGGTCAAGATTTGTAATTAATTTTCTAATTAGGAGTATGAATCAATTCTAAAAATTCTAGAAGCATTAATGGAGTTTTATTTCAAGAGTTTAACCTTTGTATTTGTCAATCTATTTCTTTTTTGGAGAATCAATGATAAAATTATTTCTTTTTTTTTGTGTATTTCATTTATCTCCAAGTTTCTATTAAGGATTTCAATGAAGCTGCCAAATTTTTGGGTACACACTTGCTGTACTCACATTTAAGATTAGCTAGTTCACAATCAAGCAATCTTGTAAATCTTTCTATTATGAGCATCGGGTACACACTTGTTGTACTCACATTTAAGATTAGCTAGTTCACAATCAAACAATCTTGTAAATCTTTCTATTATGAGCATCTTAATAGGAATTCTTTCTCACTTAATGTATGGGATGTTTGATCTGAAGTTGGATTATTAAGTATGAATGTGATCACTTAAAGGAAGGCAATTGCGAGCCTAAGCTTTGCAAGACAAAGCCTTGGTAAGTTAGGTCTTTCCTTACTTTTGGATTGTTGTGGCATTTGTTTAGGTTAATTCATTTTTGACTATGTTATAATGGATTAGGTATGGGTCACTGTTAGTTGCAACTAATCCAATTTTTTAAATTAAATGATAAATCATCCACTCTATTCTAGTAAATTATTTTCTATTATATGTTACCAACATGCATATGTTCAGTGTTGGAAGCCTTAGCTATATCTTTTGTGACCCTGCATACCTGCTAACAATTCTTAGAGAGAAATGCATACTGAAGTTACCAGGTTAGTTTAATGAAGTAAAAAACTATGAATGCTTTCATCTATGGGTGAATAAATTTGTCTTACATTTGATGTTGCATCATTTAACCTATTAGTATTATGCTTTATTGAGATATCTATGGTCTACAAGTTCGATAAACTAGTAGAAAGACATGAAGTGACAACCATTATTAGGAATGTCTTTGTGCATATAGTTTGGTCAAACCATGCGGTCAATTATTTTTCTTTTATTCTACAAAGATCTCTAGGAGTACCCTCCTAAGCTTGGCAGGGCTCAAAGTGTAGAAGAGTTATCCCACTCTTGTTGAATTGGTCTTTTCCTATCCTTAGTTTAATCATCGGTTTGTCCATTGTCTAGATTGACTTGATCCTTGTTTGGATATTGTGGCTCATCTCGTAGAATTGAGGGTTGCAAGAAAAATCCCCAACAAATGGTGTCATTGTCGGAGACAAAGAATTTGGAAATTTCATTGCAAAATCTTATGGAATTCAGTCATATTGCCAATTTATTTGCAACTATGCTAGTTTGGCTTGAGTGCATTGTTGGCATCCCATCAGCTTGTGCCAAGAGAATACTATTGTTGAGGTGATGTTTAAAGAGTTGCTGTGATTTAACAAATTTCTAAGGCTTTGCTGGTGGATTGAATTAAGAAATTATTTTGCCTTTGAGTAGCATTTAGTCTATTCAAATTTTGTGTCCTCTTGATGAGGTGGCAACTCTAATGTCAAAATATTGCCAAGGTTAGCTTTTGTTGTTACAAGTCTTTATACATTCGCAGATGCCAAGGTATGTATCATGCTTCAAAATTCTAGGACTGTGTGTGAGTAAGTGTATGCATGAAGTATGTGAAGATTGAAAGCATATCAATATTGGAGGAATTTTATTTGGTGGAAATTGCATCTGTGAGGGAAAAATTGGTCATATACAATCTATTAAATGTAATGCTTTGAATGCATGATCTATTTTGTGTGCATACTTTGAAAAGGTGGATAAGATTTAAAGGATTAATGAAGGCTTGTTTTGTTTTAAAAAGTTATATGAGAAGGAAAACTTTTGGTGGGGTAATTTTAGATCGAATTATGAATTCTTTGCTTTTAAAAGGCTTTGTAAATATTTTCTATGTATAAAGTTACATAGAAAATTCCTCTCCACATATATTGCATAGAAAAATAAATGTTAGAGGAGATTTTGTCATGCATATGACTTTAGAGGAGGAAGGCAAATGTATATTTTGTAAGAGGGATTTGTTGGTTCTAAAGAAGGAAAAAAAATCATAGTGCTACATTTTTAGTGAATTTGAAAATGGAGTATTATCACTGCCATCTCCTTGCACATTTAGGTGTGGATCCTCATGGTAGGCAACAACATAGACATTATTTTGATGGATCACATAATACTCCTACCTATAATTGTAAAGTTAAATTAGATTACATGCCATATCCCCAAAAAACACCTTTCACTATTGAAAGGTGTAGACCACTTAGCTTCATTAGCATCCCAAATTATCCCAACTCCATTCTCGGTGAAATTAGAGACCATGTGCCCAAATTTAGTGGAAGTAATTCTAAATTAGCTAACAACCATCTTCAGGCATTTTTTGATTTGATAGAAGATTATGAAATTGAAGAGGAAGATATTATGATGAAACTCTTTGTTTAGTCATTAATAGTGGATGCAAGAGATTGGCTCTTTGGTTTATTGATCAATTTAGTGAAAGAATGATATTAACCTGGCAATCAATGAACTAATTAATATTTAATAAGGTGAGGAAGAGTTAGTTCATGTTTTCAATCTGAGGTTTGCAAAAGTTATGAGGGGCATTCCATAATGTAAGACCAAATGATTTAATGTGTTTGGTTCTATACTTGGGGGAATTCAATGAAGAAATGTGTTTCTTGTTGAGGAATAAAAACTCTATAACACATCAACAAGCATATAATGAGGCTCCAGATATTGATGATTATCTAAGATTTATAATGATGAAAGGTGTTACATCAACTGGTATTGATAATGTTGAGGCATTTGCCTTGAGTGAACAATCTGCTAAAGGGAATGAGGATGCTTACCATGAAATAAATAAGCTTGTAGCTACAATCAAGTCACTGTTGATGTCATAGCCCAATTTTGTATCTATTACAGTTGTTACATACTTTGTACATGTTACATGTATATGCATGATGTTATGATGATGATATATGTTATCCATATGAGATATTTATGATAAATTGACTTCATATTGTATTTAGAGATATACATCTTGGCGTAATTTGATTAATGTTGCATTATCATGATTAGATTAATGTGTAAATAATTGTTTATATTTGATATTTTGAAAATTTCTAACTACAAATGTCATGCCCCAAATTATTCCTTTTAAAGTATCATGTAATTAACCTTAAAATCACTAACATATATAAGACTATATCATAAAATCTAGTTAAATACAACAAGTGTTATGATAGAACATAATTAATTTCTTTATTGAGATGCATAGACATAAAATATAATGTTTAGCTGTAAGAAAAGAAAGATTAAGGTTAAATGAGGTTTGAACATAATTTGCCTACACACACATATGATACCAAACTATCGACTATCAGGAAAGGCTAAGAGTAGTTCTATTGAAAGAACTTCTAATTTTGATTGGAACTAAATAAGAAATCCATAAACAAATTACATGAAATCTTTAACATAAATACAATGTGTCAAATTAAGATAATGTATTAGCTATTGTAGAAAATACCATCATGCACTTCAAGAGCTTGAAATTAAATATACAATTCCTTTCATCTAATTGTCATATATATCCATATGGAATTCTACCACGCTATAAACAAATAAGATAATTAATATGATTAAATGATCTTATCTTACCACACACCTTTCATTTCACATTGCACCATTCCAAAATATCTTAATACCTTGCTCCAGTACTTGTACTCTTACATGAAGTTTTTATTTTTAAAACATTAGAAGTAACAACTAGTCTTTTTAATTAAAAAATTAATCATGTTACATTTCCAATGCATGATATAGAAAAGAAATAGGACCTAAGGGCCAGACCTAGGCCTCAGGGGGCTCATATTAAATGGCCTTGCATACGTAACGTGATCAGAGGCTCCGTAGTTCTCCATCTTGGACTTCCAACCAATTTGGTTTCCTAACAAAATACAATTTTAGTCAACCAAAACATTAACTAGTTCCAAAACAAGAGTTTTAGATTCACTCTTCAGTGTGGTGTTATAAAGATAGAACACCAAAAGTACAATTAAACATATCACAATATTATTCATACATAGGTCATTGCACTATCAACAAAATTGATACCACAAGAAACTATTCAAGCGTGTACACAACCCTTTCTAGGGTCTAGCTTCCTTAGACAGTTCCTCGTCGACTGCCACCCACTTAGGTGAACAAGACAAATTACTAAAAGAGAGATATTAAAATGCTTCAATTATAACCTCACCTCATTTGATCATATTACCAATTTACAACTTAATTATACTTACACCTAAAGAACCTTAGATTTCAATGTTGAATACACTAATAATTAACTATGTCACACAAGTACCTTGGAGGCCATGTAGAATGACATCAAATAGCCGATTTATTTACAATTCCTCAATGGAATAATAGAGAAGTTATAACAACTAATCCATTCTCCTAAATAACATGTTACAAAAGTTTCCATAGGAACAAGCAAATTATTTAGCTGACTCACACCTTAATTAGTTGAAAGGAATTTATCTTCTTTTGACATCGAAACATACCTATAAAAGGAAATTTTTGGTATTTAGACACCTTTCTAAAATGCATACATATACCTCAACAGTGCATAGAAAGATATGGGATTTGAAATCATTGAATGTCTATACTATAAGTATCTAGACCTCTATACTTAAACTATAAGTCTAGATAGGAATCTAAAGACAATTCATAGTTTATAGAAGCAAACTCTATGTCTCCATGACAACTTATAAACACTTCCATCCAAGAAAGATCCTTAGAGGTCTATAGGCTCTTTATTTTAACTCATTTATAGCTGTAAGATATTAATTTCATCAATTAAATGCAATATAACACTAAACAAGTCAATGGCCTTCTATTATACAAATTAAAAGTGTCAATATATAAGATCATAAATATTCAAGTCTAAGATAAGACATTTACTAACTATTTTGGATCCAAACAAAAATAAATTACTACTCTTAATTGGTATCCCATGACATGGAAATTCAGTATAATTTAAGAAAGTAAGAAAACATTCAACTAAAATTTAAATACTTTAATTTCTATTCTTGATTCAATTTTAAAATAGAATGCCTATCTTCATTTCTATTATCAAGTTGAGGACAATTTATTTAATTTAAGAAGGTAGGAATTAAACTATCACATTACTTTTATGTTAGAAATTTCTTTTGTATAATTCGTATAAAAATAGCTTTCATTAAGAAATTCATAACTTTCTTAAATAAAATATTTTTCTAATTTTTAAAATGTGTTAGAAAGGTAAAATAGAGATCTGAAACTATCATAAATAATTAAATAATAATTTTCCTTTAATATAATTAAAAAAAACATATAATCATATATATAATAATAATCCTCATAACAACAACATAGATAGATAGTTGATCAATTACACATATCTAATAATTGGGAATCTGGGTATGACTGAATTCTTTCAAGGATTTAGTCAACTAGGTTTCACATCATCAATAAAAATATCAAAGGAGCCCAACTTATAAAATGGAATTTATTAAATATGCAACAGACTGATTTTTCTAAGGCAATTTTACAAAAATACAAACATACATTCTTCTGTATCTCAAAATCTACAATTTGGGTATCACTAATTTTTTAGTGCGCACTACTCCTAAAATTTTCAAAAAAACCAACTTGAAAAATAAAAGTTATTGAAGACGGAATATATTGATTTTTTTCAAGGCAATTTTATCAGTTTATGACTTCTTCTAAACACTCATTTTGAAATAGAGTTTTAATAATAGTTCCTCCTAAATTATGTTCTCAATCCAAAATCATATTTATGTTTTAATTTCATAAATTATAGGATTCTTCTAAATTTCACTAAGTTTGCAACCCTAGCTTTCAATCTACATCAACTAGGTTCTTTCTAGTTTGAACAATTTGGAATCTAATTGTTTGGCTTCAGATTTATCTATTATTTATTTTTATTTTAAAAATATATAATGACCAAGATTCATGTTCATCAGAATATCCTATATTCATTGATTAGTCAAAGTAAATATTTATTACAGTCTTCCATGTTAAAGATCCTATCTCAATCCTTGTAGCAATTGGACAATCAATGAAGATGCATTTGAAAATAATTTGCACGCAATATCAATTCTCCCATATCTTCATGGAAATATCTTGAAGCTTCAATCATCTTTTATTTTTCTTATTCCTTTTTTTTTCATTCATAATTGCATAGGGCATAATAAAATAATGAATATCTAAAAAAAACACTAAAAAAAACACATTCCAAACAAAGTTTCCTTCTTTTTCTTTCTTTCCTTTTTTCAACCCCCTCTCATGAAATCTTCTAAAAATATATATAATCTTTTTTCTATTATACACTAATAATTAACTATGTAACACAAGTACCTTGGAGGCCATGTGTAATGCCCCGTCATGCAACCCAAGAGAGTTAGGCTAACAGGTGCTAAAATTACAGATTTTTTTTTTTTGAAGCAAGTAAATGCATTAACGTTAGATAAAGTTGACACTATTCACAACATTTAAATAAAAAGAACAGCTAACACCTCTAGGGAACATAACTGCATTAGATAAACATAAATCTAAATACAAGATTACATGATACAAGCCTTCTATTCTAATTACCTCCGTATACAATATACATCAAGGAAATATAATTCTGAAAGTCGAATACAGCTCCAAGGATGCAAGTACACATTTGGAACTGGAAATACATCTACAGTGATCACGAATCAGGTCGACCAAGAAAACCAATGGATTAAGCTCTTCCACCTGACCTTGTGGAACCCTGAGGTCCACCCCTAGAGCTAGGAGATAACAATGAGGTTCCCCAACACAAGCAAGGATAGGAGGACTAATAGTAGGCAAAAATACCATAGGTTTCACATGCGGACAACACTAAACACAACAATCAACATCCAGAGGCAATAGAATAGGGTAAGATGGAGTGCAGTAGGAAGAAGTGTCATCATATGGCTCTACATGGGTTACCCTAACAGTCTCTCTCTAGACGTCGGCCCCCATCTATGGTTACCCTAATAGCCTCTCTCCAGGCACTGACCCCATAGGTCACACATGCAGTTTTCCTTATTTTGATTAATGTGAAGTCTACCCTTTCCCCCTAGTCAATTATTAGATTTTCACTTGTTAAACACTTCCAATGGTACCCAGACAACCACTTTGGGCACCGACCCCCACATTAGAAGCCACTCCCCTTCCTGCACTCAGTTGACCCAACCCAAACAAGTACTAAACAAGGACACACATGACATACCTCCAACACTTATAACAAGCCAAAATAACCTGAGGCATGAAAAAGTCCAAATTTAATGAAATAAAAACTTTCTCTCTCTAGAATGCAAGTACTCAAAGCCATCGAAAGTTCAAGGTAGACAAGCCTCTGGAGTCGGGTAAATTGAAACACAATACCATTATTACTACATCCATTTCTGATATGGAAAAGAAATGAGGATTAAAACTACTATTACATTCCATTAGAACAATATGACATAGAACCAAAGAATAATATAATAGACCAATTACATCATTACTACTTGATGCTAATAACTAACAATGAAATTTCAAGTAAGACCATATTTAAAATTAACTCAACATATCACCATTGGACAATTTTAAACCGGAAAGCACTATAAAAATCCAAATACTATTCCATTCTAGAGTTATAAATTCATCTAATATTTGTTTAACCATTACCATAAAACTCTAATTTATTATTTATTTATTAAAAACAATGTATATTGCTAAGTCATAACTAAACAAATTTATATCAAAAAATAAAAATAAAATGAGTATAATTATTTAACTCAATATATTTAATTCTAGAATTGTAACATCATCTAACATTGGTTTAAAAACTAGCATTGTCATTATAACCTAATTCACATTAATACTCTAGTTTATTCATTAACAATCTTTCATCTACTAATTCTAATCTATACTTAATAAGACAATTACTCTAAAGGATAATACAAATATATCCTAACAAATATATATAAGTTTAACTAATCAATAGTTTCATCATTTTTAATTCCAAATGAGTAAATTAATTTATATTTAACAATTGTTAACTAACTCAAAAATAATAATAATAATCATTTAGGAAAGTTTATTAAACATTCATGGAGTTGATTTTAGAAACTTCCTAATTAGATTTAATTGTCTATCCTATGAATCCTTGCTAACTCCACTATAAGAAAATAAATCAAAGTAATATAATTTTAATTGGGAGACTCTAAAATCAAAGAGGAGAAAATTGAAAGAAGACTCAGAGGGTTTGAGCAAACAATAGGACAATGGTCTTCCAGAAGAAAGCCATGGCAATACAGACTTCAGAGGTAGAGGGTGAATTCATTTAATATTTTCAAAGATTTCATTGAAAGAAAGAATCGTCAAATTGCAAGAAGGAAGACATTCTCAGAGAAATAAGAGATCATTTCAAAAATAAACATCTGGCTGAGAAGGACTGACAAGATTGTTCAGGCAAGGATGACTCAGGCTAGAATTAGATTTTAACATCATAATTTCTTTATGGACTAGAAATCCCAGCAAATGCCGTACAACGACCTAAGAGGAGGATCAGAGACAAATTCCTAAAATTATTCCAGACTAGTCTCTTCCAACGCTATATGTAATGCCCCGTCATGCAACCCTAGAGTGCAAGGCTAAAAGTACAAAATTACAGAACTAATTTTTTTTTTTTTTGAAGCAAGTAAATGCAATAAGAGTAACCAAAGATGTCATAATACACGACATGAAGAAAAGTGCACTTCTAACTCCTCTAGGGAAACATAACTGCATTAGAGAATATAAAGTATAAACCACACAAGTGATAACCATTTTACTACTGCTATAAATCAAATCAACTTTTACATTAGCAAGATAGTTAATTTATCAAGGTCTTAGTACAAGATTACAAGATTACAAGATTACAAGATTACAAGACTGATCTTGTTAGTTTACAAAAGAATGCATAAGAAAGTATACAACACCACCGAAGGTAGGAAGCAAACTGGAACTGGAACACCTCTGCGCAGAACTCGAACCACATCTCCAAAAAAGACCAGTGGATAGCTCTTACCACCCAACCATGTGGAACCCTGAGGTCCACCCCTCTGAGCTAGGAGATAAAGACGAGGATTCCACTAAGCCAAGAAACAACATCCAAAAATAAAAGAACGATAACTGACTTGACACAACCGACCATATCATCAAAGCTGTACAAGACAAGACATCACTCCAGAGGTACTACCAAGAAACAATAGAACTGCGTAAGGAGAGTGTCATCGCATGGTCCTAACATGGGTTACCTAGGCTATCTATCCCCAGAAGCTGACCCCCATCTATGGTTACCTTGGCAGCCTCTCTCTAGGTGCCGGCCCCATAGGGTGACACATGCGGAGCCGACATGTCCTCTCATGGAGACAAGGAGGTTAGCCTTGCCAACCAGGCCTTCTCATCCCATCCTTAGCCTGTGAGAGCACTCAAGGCATGGGTGAGGTCTCTTACTTATCTTGTTAAGTGTTTTAATACCCCAACCCTCTTGATTAAGTTATTAAGTTTTCCACATGCTTACAACTTCCATGGGGTTACCTAGGCGACCTCTCACTAGGCACTGGCCCCACCATGAAAGCCACTCCCTTAGCGTCCTCTGATCAAACATACATACCACACATACAGGTAATAATCACCAATCAGATCCGAGCCATAACTTACACCATTCACTAGGCCACAACAATAAGTCCAAAGAAACCCATCAAAATTTGAAGCAATACCATCAAGAAACCAAGAACTATATTCAAGAGACCATTCTCATTCATTACAAGATATGAAAATCTAGATATCCCATTACATTGACATGCCACTATCTGGACCAATGATCAAGACACCTCACCTCTGGAGTTAGGTCCAACCAAAGATAAAGAAACCATAATCAGACAAGGTCAACACTTCCACATAGACAACAAGCAGCCATGACATCACACAAGATTCCTACTTCACAACAAACCAACATAGACCAAGCTCCACCCCAAGGTAACATAATACTCCAATACAAACATAAGCTATGACCAAGGAGGAGATCAAGTAAGAGTTTCAAAGGACTCTAGATTCAATAAAGAAATCAACTTACATCAAGTTATCACAAATAGCAAGACTTCAAAACTTTAGAGTTAATAGGGCAAGAATGGTGAACCATAAACTGAACATCCTTACTTAAACAAAGGTCAAAAAAAGCTCATAAAATAGTTCCATTAATAAATTAATCCCAAGTCAAAGACACTCTAATTACCCTTAATATAACAAAACACAATTCCTTGATTTCCAAAATAAAAGTATCTAAAATGAAGAAACTACATATACGATGATATCCTCTGTTCACGAAGCATGAAATAGAATATTACAAGCCTGACCAAAAGATTAATATTTAACAAGGTAATTAATACTCGAAGCACAATATTGTTACTTCAAGAATCAGGAACATTAATATGAATTACTTCTACAATTTCCAAAGACAACTAAAAGTAAATACATTCCCTTAAGTCCATTTCCTAACAATTACCAATTGTAGAACCACAACAGTACTCGTAATTTCCTTTACATGCCATCTATTAACTACCCTACTACAATTTTCAAATCATTACAACCCTAATTAATTTAACTTACCATTTAAGATCTGCCACTTATCATTTCTAAATAAACATCTATAAGAACTTTATTTACAAGCAAAATCTTTCTCCGACGTTAAAACAATTACAAACAAAATCAAAACAACTATAACATAAATATTTCTCCAATAAGCACCTTCCAATCTACTAACTCTACGAGCACATTCATGAAAATAGGATAAATATCTTTAAAAGCATAATTTACTATCGCAATAGACTATTTACCACAATCTACTAATTTAAACTTTTATATATACCCTTACAGGCTTAAACTACAAGCTCTACAACATCATTCATAAATAGATTTTCTTAAAATTACATTCCTATTTCACAAGAACGATCACGTGCCAAAACCATTATATGAATCACAACTTCAATTACAAACATTATAAAACAACCATTATAAACCTATACAATTTCCTATAGGCATAGATGCCCAACTAACCTTTTTACCAAATATCATTTCAAATCAAAAACACTATAAATGATTATAAATTTCACACTATCCATATGTAACAGATTCGCTAAGAAAACCAACTTCTAATTTAATTTCCTATCTAATAATATATCGTCTACCATTTCCTACTGAAATGCATATCTTTGTTACCAAGAGCAAAAACTTCCATTCATATATAACCAACTATGACTTCATGAATCTACGACTTCCCTAAATGCACAACTTCCATTACCTTTTCAACTGCCACAAATTCACTAAATAAATAAACTCCCATTGACATAAAACACCTACAACAAATATACTTATATCCCAAGCATAACTTTTATCTAATAATTAACCATATCTAGCAAAACACACCATTAGGTTGTATACCCAAATGAACAATGTAATTTCAAGAACTTAGCAATACTTGAGTACCAAGGATAATACTACTATGCATCACTTAAGAGATTTTAACTTATTTCAGATAACATAAATAACTATGAAATAAAATAAACACTATATTGAATTCATTTCTATATTGTACTTTGGATAAAATAAATAAATAAAATTAAATACAATACCTAATGAATAATAAATAGTTGCCCTAACATTACTCAATTAAATAATAAAAGAAATTAAATTTAAAGAGTAAAATATCTCCAAATTCTTTTATCTAATAAGAAGTTTAACCAAATTTCTAAAAACATCTTCCCTAAGTATTCTTCATAATTTCCACAACTCTCTCTCTCTAACAACTTACTAAATTAAAACTTTATTTTATTAATTTACTAAACAAATTAACATTCCATAATAATGAGAGAAATCTCTTAAAAGATAAGGATATATATATATATATATATATATATATATATATATATATATATATATATATATATATATATATATATATATATATATATATATATATATATATATTAAGATAACATACTATATTTCTATTTTCTCTCTAAACTAGTTTCCACTCCCTTATAAGAAAGTAAGGAAAATATAATAGAATGTTACCTTTCCTAATTCTACTTAGGTTAAGAGAAAAGGCAACTTTTCTTAAGTAATCAAGCTTTTAAGCTAAAATGGAGATGCCTCAAATGATGATTTTAAAACATAACTGAATATTCACAAAGGCATCTACCATTATACAAATCTAATTATTGCCTGGCAAGAAAAAATATTTTTCTATCTACAAGTTTATGTTCGTAGAATGATATTAAGATTATATATAGAGATTCACACCCAGCAAGTGTATAGAGATTATGGTATAATACCATTGACAAGCAGAGGAAATAAAAGAATGGATTGTCATGCAGAGGCAAATTTAATGAGTGGATGGCACAAAGATTTGATAATATTGCTAAAATGCAGGTTTAAACTAAGACTGGATGCCTCCATAGCATGATCAAAATGTATCTATTTAAAACTGAGGTTCAATGCTTCTATGGAATGATCAAAATGCAGATTTAAATATGAGGTTCAATGCTTCTATGGAATGATCAAAATGCAGATTTAAATATGAGGTTCAATGCTTCTATGGAATGATCAAAAAGCAGATTTAAAACTGAGGTTCAATGCTTCTATGGAATGATCAAAATGCAGATTTAAATATGAGGTTCAATGCTTCTATGGAATGATCAAAATGCAGATTTAAAACAGATATAGTCAAACCCATATTTTTTTCAGTAGTTTCCAGGTAGTCAACTTCTGTCTCAAACTGCACACATATGAAGATGAATCTCAAAATTCTGGGACATGGGTTTTGTGCAGAATGGCCCATATTGAGTAGTGACGTGAGCAGTTTTCTCAAATTTGAAAGGGTTTAGGAGTTACGGTTGAAACATTAGACTCAGGCGAGCACGGAAAATGTAGATAACTCATAAGGGAGAGAGATATTTTAATTCATATCAACCACAAGGGTATTTCTTATTGTAGATTTCAAATCACAATGAAGAACAAGGATTACTTCCACAGAGAACAACAAGATTCAATTCCTTCAAGACTGGGTTGACTAAAATTCCTTTTACTCAGATATTAACAAACAGAGATAAAGAAACAATTTATGCCTGAAACAATATCCACACAAATCAAATTAAGAAATGAAGAATAGGTTCAGATGCACCTGTTATAGCAACTCCCAAATAGATGATTCGCTATGTACAGAGGCCGAAGATACGAGATTTCCTTCAACACTATCAAATTTTCCTTTTCCCAATGTTGTCTCCCCCCTAAAATTTTCCATGATCCCTTCAAATATTCCTACTATCATAAAAATAGCCAAAACCATAAATTCCATCCCATAACTCTCCCGCTATTGGAATCCACTTCCTCAAAAATTAAATACATTAAATTTCATTAATTTTTCCACCACCAGAAAGATTCTTCCAATCTTATAATTTATAACCACTCATACGACAACTCACTATTAATAAAATTAAACTCATAAATACAATATAAAATAGTATCTAACAAAGGATATTTACTCATTTAATATGATATTAAATATTTATAATTTATCTATTATTACTATTAAAATTATTAATTAAATTTCTATCAAATATTATGTAATAATCATAATAGAAGCATTATTAGTTAATAATAGATCATAAAAGTATTTTTCCAACCACAAATAAACATTATTAACACGACTTGACTATACATCACAACACGAGATACCCAACATAACAAGGCAAGACCACGACTCGAGACAACAACAGAAGACAAGGACCGACCTAGTGGAATAGACCTCGCATTATCTCCCATCATTAATACCCATTGGTTGAAGAACCAGCTCGAACTTGCTATATCAGGTGGAGTCGAGGTTCAGTACCTGCAGCTTGCATCCGAGCAATTGGTTGTATAAAATCAAACACATATATGCCAACACACATAGAGAGTCAGAGAATTGCGGCGTAGTAGGGTACTCGAAGTGAGTAGTACTACACCGTCTCTGCTCTTGAAACAATATCATAACAACTTTTATCTGAATTCAACCACTAAAGTTCAAATAACACATGATGATATTAATTCGCATCATAACTGAAATAACAGTAGTGCCATCATAAACTCATAACTCCTATCTAATTATATCAGTTAAACATAGTTCATCAAAATAAACATAAATCATGACCTACTAATCAACTGTCTCAGACTGAATCAATGCAATGAACGACCAACAACTGTCGCCAATTTGACAGAGAGCAATGCAAAACCATCGCTATCACAAGCCAACGACGAGGGGGCACTACACCGTACGATCAGGCAAGGATTTTGAGGCAACATAAAATTTAAGTAGAAGAATTTCCAAAGAGTGCTGGGGGGAGACCATGGGGGGAGACCGTACGGTGGCCGTACGATGGCGTCCAGGGGGGATAAAATTTACAGAAGTTTGAAGTTGAAGTTTGACTAGAAGAACGACCCCATCCACATTGATTTTAATCATAGATTTCAGGTAGAGTTTTATAAGAATAAGGATTGAAGGGGCCGTACAATGGCATTCTAAGGCATAGGTAAAAAAAAGAAGTTTAAAAGATATTTCTGGCACTAATGAATCCATAGAGCGAACATTGGATTTAAATTCTCAATTCTTGGCAATGGATTCTAATATGCAAATGCTGGCTAAGCAGCATATTGATATTGAGAGCAGCTAGATAGGTAAGGATATAGAAGAGATCTGAATAGAGCAATTTTCTCACGAATTGAGGTGGCCAACAATTAACAAGCTCAAGGTTACATAGAACTTCAATTTTAAATGGCGTCAGGAAGACAAGAATTCCACTGGAATAAAGAACAAGTTCAAAAATGCTCACAAGAATTCTAGCTGAAACACAAACTAATTTATCAAATTGCTCAAAACAACAAGTAAGCATACCCAAAATTTTCGATCCCAGGCTTCAAAATTTCTTCAGCTCCCTCAAGTTCTTCCTCGGTTTCCCGTAACAATTTCTCCCCAAATTTTCTGTCTCCCTTTTTCAGAATACCCCCCTCCAAAATAAACCCCCCGAAACAAAAATAGCCAAGTCTCATAAATTTCCACTACCACAAATCCGTTATAGAAAATCCCACTACCCTGAAAGCAATTAATTTTTTACTTTCTAGAGAGATTCTCCAAGTCTGGAAACTTATTCGACAACTCACAAGAAATAATTTATAGACTAATATTATTTTTCTAACTACCAAATACTATTTTAACCATATTAAATACTTATGACTCATATTCTATTAAAATCATTAAAATAATTAATTTAATCTTTATTAAAAAAATTACTTAAATAATATTCCTAATTTCACATTGCTAAATAATAACTAATAAATAATATTATATCTAACTAATTAATAACATTATTATTATAAAAATAAATTCATTAATGCATTTCCAACCTACACATTGGTCTAATAAGCAAAACTCGACAATCACTCTACTTACCACATGACGACCAAATCTGAGGCAAGAATCCTAGAGCGACATCAAGACCCATGACACAAACTAAAAATGGGAATTGACATAGGGAAAATCCCATGTTATCTCCCATCCATATTTCCATTGGTGTAAGGGCACGCTTAGACTTGCTTAGCCAGGTGGAGTCGATGCCCGATACTTGCAACCTGCGTCAAAACGATAGGTTGTATACAAACATATGCATATATATCAAACACACAGAGTCAGGGAATCACATCGTAGTAGGGTGCTCGAAACGAGTAATACTACACCATCCTTGCTCCAAAGCATGACAATAACATAAACCTTTCTATTTAACAATCAGATAACATTCAATCACATAAAGCATAGTAACATTATTCTTCATAATCAATTAACTATCAACTTAATCATGTCAAAACATAACATAAACTATAATATCAATAATGCCATCATAAAATTCATAACACATGTCAGACCCACATCAGTCAAACATAGTCCATCATGATCATAATAAGCATAAACCATAAGTCTATCAACCATAAGTCTCAAAACTATCTAAGTGCAATAGAAAACTATCAACTGTCACAAGACAAAAATGAGGGACATTACACCATGTAGAATGACATCAAACAACCTATTTACTTACAATTCCTCAATGGAATAATAGAGAAGTTATAACAACTAATCCATTCTCCTAAATAACATGTTACAAAAGTTTCCATAGGAACAAGCAAATTATTTAGCCAACTCACACCTTAATTAGTTGAAAGGAATTTATCTTCTTTTGACATCGAAACATACCTATAAAAGGAAATTTTTGGTATTTAGACACCTTTCTAAAATGCATACATATACCTCAACAGTGCATAGAAAGATATGGGATTTGAAATCATTGAATGTCTATACTATAAGTATCTAGACCTCTATACTTAAACTATAAGTCTAGATAGGAATCTAAAGACAATTCATAGTTTATAGAAGCAAACTCTATGTCTACATGACAACTTATAAACACTCCCATCCAAGAAAGATCCTTAGAGATCTATAGGCTCTTTATTTTAACTCATTTATACCTGTAAGATATTAATTTCATCAATTATGCAATATAACACAATACAAGTCAATGGCCTTCTCTTATACAAATTAAAGGTGTCAATATATAAGATAATAAATATTCAAGTCTAAGATAAGACATTTACTAACTATTTTGGATTCAAACTCAAATAAATTACTACTCTTAATTGGTATCCCATGACATGGAAATTCAGTATAATTTAAGAAAGTAAGAAAACATTCAACTAAAATTTAAATACTTTAATTTCTATTCTTGATTCAATTTTAAAATAGAATGCCTATCTTTATTTCTATTATCAAGTTGAGGACAATTTATTTAATTTAAGAAGGTAGGAATTAAACTATCACATTACTTTTATGTTAGAAATTTCTTTTGTATAATTCGCATAAAAATAGCTTTCATTAAGAAATTCATAACTTTCTTAAATAAAATATTTTTCTAATTTTTAAAATGTGTTATAATAATAATTAAATAATTAAATAATAATTTTCCTTTAATATAATTAAAAAAAAACATATAATCATATATATAATAATAATCCTCATAACAACAACATAGATAGATAGTTGATCAATTGCACATATCTAATAATTGGGAATTTGGGTATGACTGAATTCTTTCAAGGATTTAGTCAACTAGGTTTCACATCATCAATAAAAATATCAAAGGAGCCCAACTTATAAAATGGAATTTATTAAATATGCAACAGACTGATTTTTCTAAGGCAATTTTACAAAAATACAGACATACATTCTTTTGTATCTCAAAATCTACAATTTGGGTACATCATTAATTTTTTAGTACTCACTACTCCTAAATTTTCAAAAAAACCCAACTTGAAAAACAAAATTTATTGAAGATGGAATATATTGATTTTTTTCAAGGCAATTTTATCAGTTTATGACTTCTTCTAAACACTCATTTTGAAATAGAGTTTTAACAATAGTTCCTCCTAAATTATGTTCTCAATCCAAAATCATATCTATGTTTTAATTTCATAAATTAAAGGATTCTTCTAAATTTCACTAAGTTTGCAACCCTAGCTTTCAATCTACATCAACTAGGTTCTTTCTAGTTTGAACAATTTGGAATCTAATTGTTTGGATTCAGATTTATCTATTGTTTATTTTTATTTTAAAAATATATAATGACCAAGATTTATGTTCATCAGAATATCCTATATTCATTGATTAGTCAAAGTAAATATTTATTACAGTCTTCCATGTTAAAGATCCTACCTCAATCCTTGTAGCAATTAGACAATCAATGAAGATGCATTTGAAAATAATTTGCACGCAATATCGATTCTCCCATTTCTTCATGGAAATATCTTGAAGCTTTAATCATCTTTTATTTTTCTTATTCCTTTTTTTTTCATTCATAATTGCATAGTGCATAATAAAATAATGAATATCTAAAAGAAACACTAAAAAAAATACATTCCAAACAAAGTTTCCTTCTTTTTCTTTCTTTCCTTTTTTCAACCCCCTCTCATGAAATCTTCTAAAAATATATATAATCCTTTTTCTATTATGCACATTCCTAATAATAAAATATCATTTTTGCTTTTTTCTATTTACAACTAAAGATAATAAATCTTTGTATTATTTTCTTTTTCCAACTATGAAATAAATACAATTATTTATTTCTAATTCAATGCTAGAAACTTGCATAATCAATTAGTTTAAATTAAAATAATTTAAACAATTACATTTGCCAAATCATTTAATTTTATTTTTAAAATTTTAGAAACATAATTGTCAAACTAGATAATAAATTAATAAATTAAAATATATGCATTAAATAAATAACTAGAACAATATTATTGTTTTATCTATTTATTTTATCTTCTAATTAACCCTATCAATTAATTATCAAATAAATTAATCAAACCACTAATTAATTTATTTCTAATTAATTATTTATCTTAATTTAATTACCCACACAATTGGATTATCTCAGAATACTTCAACACCAGGACCTAGTTCACCTTCCCTAATACTTGTACCTGTCACACAACATAATCTTGCCACACATACCATAGTAGCATTGTTAGGAATAATATAATCATATAATCACCTTTAAAATTAACTATGATAGTGTAATCACACATTATACATAAAATGTGTTAAAATCAACATTTTACATTTAACATAAGTTAAGAAACCTTATCAAATTTTATCATTAAATTAGAATATCATAGACTCATAAAGAAATTAAAAATGAGAGTTGTTACATCCTTCCCCATAGGATTAATGTCGGTCTTGACATTAATTACATTCTAGAAAATTATCATAGTAATGCAAAGCACTTGACTGAAAGAGTTAAATTCCTTTGCAAGTAATTAAAAGATTTCTTAAATCAGTTGACAACTCAAAAACTATGTCAATTTTATGGAAATAAATACTTTTATCTATAAAAGAATATTACAATTTAATTAGTAATCTAATAAATAAATTAATTAAATAAAATTTATGTACAAGTTATAAGACTAAATGATAATTCTCTTTGAGATATCGTTAATTCAATATTCTCGTTGCACCTAAGGAGAAACAACGAATAATAGTTGAATACCATTAGTAATCATTAAAATTGATAACCATAAAAGTTTGAATGTAATACAAATATTCAACAATTAATTCAATATAAAAGTAAAATCTACAATAATGAATTAATGAAATGATTTACTTGTAACATTCTAAATAAGTTTTTTATAAAAGTTACCTGTAGTAGAATAGGTGGCCTTACACTCTTCCCCCTAAGAATGGACTTCCTCTTGGAAGTCTTCAAGAGGAGAGGTTACTTCCCTTGTTTCAACATATCAACCACAAGGTTAGTAACAACAGTGATACTCTTATTCAACAGTAAAACTAAAGTAATAAGATGCCATTATTTATTTGAAGGAAATGTTTGTCAGATAACATAATACACAATAATAATCTTCCTTTTCACAATAAAAATGTAAGGACAATAATAATCTTCTTTTCACATGTTCTTTCTTCAAGTATCACACATCTTCCACATAAAACCCAACTACAAAATTCTTCAACACATCTTCTCACCAACCCAACTACAAAGTTCTTCACCCAACTTCACACAAATCCAAATATAAAATTCTTCACCCAACTTCACACAAACCCAACTACAAAATTCTTCTCCCAACTTCACACAAACCCAACTACAAAATTCTTCTCATATAACTCAATAGGAAAGATGGTCTCAGGGCCCTCCTAGAGGACCCCTCCAAGATATAACAATTTAACACAAGTTGCAATATTCCACATAAGCCAGCAATAGCAAAAACAGATAAGGCCTCAAAACAAGGAAATCTTCAATATTGAAATTTAAAAATTCTAAATTAAAATCAAAATATAATCAGCGGCAACCAAAGCAATGAATCAAATTAGAAAACAAAAGTCTAAATAAACTAGTCCTTGAGACAAAGAGGATGATTCCAATCTTTCATTTAATCAAGAAACTTAAATAAATTTTGATCTGCTAGCTTAATACATCAAAGAGAAATCAAAATAATCGAAATAATCAAAATAGTTTCCAATAATCTTGAAAAATCTTACATTACAAACACCACGTGACTTCAATCAAGCCACCTAAGGGGAGGAGGGGAATTTTTCCATTACAACCCTTCAATGGCACCAACCACACAACTACAATTTGCATCAACCCTTCATGCATAATCCAACTACAATTTGCATCAACCCTTCATGCATAACCTGAATACAATTAATTCCCAACACCTTTGGTTTACAACAAGGAAATAATAGAGAAATAACATAATTTTTACATGCATAATAGATATTAGCTACTATAATCTAACACTTAAATTCATACTAGCTCACACAAGAGTAACAATATGTCTGAAGTATTTTACTTTTATTCAAACAATAACTATCATGAGTTAGTGAGTACCATAAGGCTCCAGAGTTAGATAAACTTGGCTCTGATACCAAATGTCATGCCCCAAATTATTCCTTTTAAAGCATCACACAATTAACCTTAAAATCACTAACATATATAAGACTATCTCATAAAATCTAGTTAATTACAACAAGTGTTATGATAAAACATAATTAATTTCTTTATTGAGATGCATAGACATAAAATATAATGTTTAGTTGTAGGTAAAGAAAGATTAACCTATTTAATGAGGTTTGAATATAATTTGCCTACACACACATATGATACCAAACTACCAACTATCAGGAAAGGGTAAGAAGAGTAGTTCTATTGAAAGAACTACTAATTTTGATTGTCCAACTAAATAAGAAATCCATAAACACAAAATCTTTAACATAAATACAATGTATCAAACTAAGATAATGCATTAGCTATTGTAGAAAATACCACCATGCACTTCAAGAGCTTGAAATTATATGTACGATTCCTTTCATCTAATTGTAAGATATATTCATATGGAATCCTACCACACTATAAAAAATAAGATAATTAATATGATTAAATGATCTTAACTTACCATACACTTTTCATTTCACATTCCACCATTCCAAAATATCTTACCTTGCTCTAGCACTTGTACTCTTACAAATTTTTGATTTCTACAACACTAGAAGTAACAATTAGTCTCTTCAATTAAGCAAATTAATCATGTTACATTTCTAATGCATGATATAGAAAAGAAATGGGACCTAAGGGCCAGACCTAGGCCTCGAGGGCTCATATTAAATGGTCTTGCCTATGTAACGTGATTAGAGGCTCCATAGTTCACCATTTTGGATTTCCAACCAATTTGGTTTCCCAAGAAAATACAACTTTGGTCAACTAGAACTATAGCTAGCGTAAAAATCAGAGCTATGATCATGAACAACAATCACAAAACCCTAACAACACAATGAATTACAAGATAGCATAGAAGTCAAAATCACAAAGCAAACTAAAACTAATCTCTACACTAAGCTTGGTTCTCCTCCATTGCTCTTCTCAATCTCACATAGGAATGCAAGATTTCGAAGGATGAATGTTGGTTTCTCATTCCAACAGAATAATGATACTCAAAAATTAGATGATCAAATGTCTTGGTTGAGGGTTGATTTATAGGAAGTGAGTGATTTGAATGAAGGGCTATGATTGAAAGTTGGTTTCAATGATGTGGATAGTTGAGATTGAATAGGGTTTCCCACTCCATGAGGAGTTGTAGTCATGTGACAAGTGTGCGTATAGGAATAGGGTTGGCTTAATTTAAATAAAAGATTGTTTAAATTAGTGGGACATGTGAAGTGTATTAAATAGAAAATGTACTATGTGACATGTGTTTGATTGTGATGAAAGGTGAGGGCCTAATTCAAATATTTTATTTGAATTAGTTAGAACATGTGAGAGGGAAATTAATTAAATAAATAGGATTTATTTAATTAATTGGAAAGTGGAATAAGTGGGATTAGGAAAAAATGTCATATGATGTCTCTAATAATGTGTTGATTAGGTGTTGCAAGACATGGACAAATTTAGGTGTCTACATTTTGCCCCTCTTTGAGATGATGTTACGAATGTTGTGACTAAGAGAAGTAACATCATTTCAAAGAAGCTAAGGTATGGATAGAGGAAAAGGATGATGATGTAAGGATAGGATGATGATGCCCCCTTGAGAGGATAGGCAGGTTGGACAAACACGGGTAGGCTATCGAAATGAAAGGGGATTGGTCAAGGAAGAAAAATAAGGGAATGGATAGAAGAAATGAATGGTACGTTATGCTGCAATGAAGATGAGCAACCATGAAGT
The DNA here is from genome assembly GCA_027924645.1 of Cunninghamia lanceolata. NCBI lineage: Eukaryota > Viridiplantae > Streptophyta > Pinopsida > Cupressales > Cupressaceae > Cunninghamia > Cunninghamia lanceolata. The sequence continues at coordinate 3,778,341 of BSBN01001310.1, forward strand.
TTGATATAGCACTAGACATTATGCACCAAGGTATAAGGACCAAGGTGACTATTTAGGGTAAAATTGGATTTGTTGATCTTTTGTGGCTTGGATGTTAAAATCCTCCTTTCACCCTAACATTGAAGGATCTAGGGTCGAATGGAAAGCACTATCATACCCTAGAGTCACTTGCAAATGAGGGAAAGCTTGGATTAGGGAATTAATTATCAAATTTTCCTTCTACTATGCTCACTTAACCATTAAAACCCTAATTATGCAAATACGATAGCAAATTGATGAATAACGGAAAAATCTCTTGCAGACGGGAGTAAAATACCAAATTACAGAATATCTATTTTTAGGGTTTCGAAGCGGAATAGTCGGGGACACTAGTGTGGGCGCCCAAGTCCAAGGTACCTACTTTTTTGGGGAATCTGGACCTCCTTCCGACACTGATCAACCCTGTAACTTCTTTTTCCTGAGACCTGTCTGCGGAGGACACTTTTGTGGGTGCCCTAGTCCTGGAAGTGCTCCTTTGTCTGACTTTTCTTTAGATCCTGAATCCTTGATACCTGCCACTCCTTCCTGCAACTCCATTTCTTCTAGATGTACACAAGACTTGGTTTGGGGGTTGTGGTATTTATAGGTTTGCCTCAGTCAAACCATGGAGGATAGTTAAGTCTCCAAACACTGTTGTCAGATAAAGAGGGCATGCCCTTGTGAGACAGAGGCCAAAACCAAAGGAATCAATGATAAAAGCACAGTGATAAGTCACCTTGTAGTGAAGCTCTCATGGAGGAAGATGCTCTTCATGCCATAAGGAGATTGAAGCTCAAATCTACAAATATCAATGCACAAAACATACAAGTCTGCTCTTGCAACACAATAGAAAGCCTTGAATCACCTCGAGAACACAATAGCTTGCTAGTAATCATCTAGTTTACAAATGAATGGCTACACATGCTTATATATGCACCTACAAGGATTCCTGCCAAGCTATTAAAAATCAAACTTTACCATGTCAGAAAAATAACCTCCTAACGGTTATAAACCGACACTCAAAAATTGGGGCTACCCCAAAATAGGGCAGGACTAGGGCATGGGTGCCCAAGTCCTCCCCCTATTTTAGGTAGGGTACAGCTCAAGGGGTCCACCTAGGTCCTATTTGCCATGGGACTTAGGTCTCATTCCATCTAGATGCTAAAATATGAACTAAAATGTCCTAAATGCACTCTAAAGGCTTGGGAGCTAAACCTTATGAGGGAAAAGCCCCCAAGGGGACATTTTTTGACATTACATTTAGCCCCCATTTTAATGTATGTATGAACACAAGGCCCATACATGCATTAAAGTAAGGTCACAAACACAACAAACACACCAAACACGAAGAAGACACGCCAACCTCATAAAAGGCAGTAACAAGCACGCAAAATACAGAGAAGACAGTTACAGTCACACAGAACATAAAGTAAATAGTTAATGCATAGAAGACACATTAATGCATGGAAGACAGAAATGATATCTTTTCATATATATGAAATGCAAATGTAAGTACTAGAAAGTAAACAAACCTCCCATAATACATGATGCACTCATCGTGCAGGTCTCTGTATATGGGCCAACACACACGCAAGACATGCAAAACCTCCCAAAATGCATGAAGCACTCCCCAAGAGCACTGGTCACTGCATATGGGGCAACAAACACACCATACAAAACAAGCACACCAAAACACACACACTTGAAGAGAAGGAGAAAACATGGCAGACAAGTGATGGTGTGTTCCCTATTTCTAGGCTCATCACCATCTCAGGCACATTACAGGCACACACCGATGATTGGGCTTCACCACAACAATCGCCGAAGACACGCTTAAGGGTTGAGTTAGTCACAAAATTGCTCTTCACCTCCGTAGAGGACTTCTAAAAATGATAGGATGATGCAATTTGCTTCGAGAAATACACCATCCCCACCGCCGCAGAGGGCTTAAGAAAAAAGGATATGCTCGAAATCTCGCCTCCGCAGAGGGCTTATATGATTGATTGCAAACAAACTCAGGATGCACGATGCACTACTCTAGCGCAAGTCTTTGCATCTGAGGTCAAACACATTTCTAACATCTATAACATACAACTTACCTTATATGCCCCCACCTTAAGGTGGTTGATATCAGTTATTGATATCAAGCACGTTAAGGTAGGAAGAAAACACACAAGGGAACATTGACTTTCGTAAAGCCCATGCCCCCTGGAGGTGACATGTACCTTACGATTGCTAAATGTTCCCACAAACACATCCCTGCAAGAAACATGTTAGTGTCTACAAGATCATAATAAACAATAACATCAATGCATTTGATTAACTACACAAAGAGCCAAGGTTATACAATGAATTCAGAGTTTGAGGATAACTAGGGGATATATCATGAAGCTCTCCGAATCAAGTACTGCCAAGGCTAGATTCAAAGGCAAACAAAGGTGCACGGAGTAGCAGTATTGTTAAGGTTTGTAAAAGTGATAGAAACATCATGAAATTCACTACACGAAAAGCACGAGTTCTTCCACTAGCCAAGCATCAGATAAAATATACAACCCCATCGTCATATTAGGAACTATAGTCCATTTTTTGATTGCTCTTGAAAGGGACAATAGGTCTGCATTAGTATAAGTGTTTGTCATCATCCGCCAGCTAGATGGAAACACTAGAGGAAGGGAAACAATAAATAAGAGAGGAGAAAACAATGTCTTAGGGACAATCATGTAGGAGGGTGCCCCCAAGTCACCAACCAAGATGCTATGTCTGTAAGACACAACACACAACAATGAAATCAGAGAGAGAGGCAATTTAGAAGAATGATGATACAAATAGAAGAAGGTCACAACAAAGGCAGTCCCCTAGTATCCCAAACCTTACGGGAGAATCTAAGGTCATTCCAGGAGGCCTAAACAACATATAACACATTACGGGGGAAGCACATCACGAGAGAAATAAAAGTTTATAGATACATACCTGTAGGTCCCCTTTCGGGCTAGAAGTTGTCTATAAGTAAATCGTCATCGTCATCATCCCATTCCCTAATGATGGAGGATAGTGGGACATATGGTAACATAACCAAATTCACATCTTGTTCATCATGTTGTTCATCGTTAGGATTGTCTTTATTTGGTTGAATGTTAGGATCGATGTTTTCTTGTTGAGAGGCAAGGTTTATAGCATATTCTTGTCTTCTTCTCCTTCTTTCTCTTGCCTTTCTATTTCATTTTGTTTTACCACTTATCTTTTGTAAGATATGGCTATCCTCTTTCATAGGCTTGTGCAAATTAGAAGATGAAGCACCGGGATCAAACTTCATTTGTCGCGGTGGAACACTTTGTTGTTGATAATGACCTCCCGATCTTTGTAAGGATTTTGGGGGAGGAACCTCAGCATAGGGACCTTGTCCTTTCGGTCTAAAGTTCTCTTCACATGCAGGTTGTTTCTCTTTTGTCATTTCTTGCATAGGAGGACTAGGTATTTTAGTTTTATCCCAAAAGTAATTCAATTTGTAATGTTTTTCCTGAACCAAAGGTTTATACTTGTTTCGAGGGACAGTGATAATACGGCCATCCAGAGGGAATTTTAGACAATGATGTATTGTTGAAGGGATGGCTTTCATTTCTTTTAGCCAAGGATGTCCCAATTTAATGCGAAAGAGGTCAGAAATAGGGACAACATCAAACCATTGTTTGACATGATTTTTGGATAATGTTACTAACAAATATATCTTAGCCAAAGGCTTGATAAAGGTTCCCTTATGCGTCTTAATCATCATGCTCGAGAGGTCATAAGAACCTTGGATTAATTGATGTAAAAGGAGGAACTCCTCAGTGAAACATTAGTCATGCAATTAGGATCAATAAGAGTTCCATTCATGGGGTTTCCCTTTATTTTCATAGTGATGTAAAGAGGTCCTTTTTTTTCTCCAGTTGTTCTATCATGAGAAGTAAAGACAATTTTAGGTTCGGGAGCCTTTCTTTTCATGTAAGGTCTAGGAGGGAACCTATTGTTTCCATTATGATTAGAGGCCATGTTTACTGCTCAAACCAATGCAAAATCAGATTTTTTAAATCTTTTCAAAATTGGTGCAAACGACAAGAGCAAAAACAACCCAGAATGCTTGATTTCTCGATACTTTTTCAAAGCCAATGAATGACACAAAGGATGCTATGAGGATTTAAGTCAAGGGAAGCAAGTTAAATGTCTTATATCATTCCAAAACAACAATCTAATCACTCTCAACTATATCAGTCCAAAACAAAAATCTAATCACTCTCAACACACTCTTGATGCAAATCAAAGATAATGCCAAGTCAAAATATAGTGAAATTATGTCAAAATAGGCACTTTTTTCACCAAAATTCAATGCAAAAGAGCATAACAAAGGGTGTTGTGAGGAAAATGATGATGAATAGAAAATAATATCTATGATAACATCCACTTGATAAAAAAATACTCAACACAACACGATTGTAGCGCCACTTAAGGTAAAACCCTAGTGAAAATATAGCAAAAATAGGCTATTTTTCACGGTTTTTCAACTCCAAGACCTAGAAAAAGAGGTGTTGTAAGGAATTTTAGGATGGAAAGAGAATAATATCAATAATATCAGTAACATCAATCCATAAAACTGATCACAACACGCTTGGAGTGCAAACTAGGTCAAACCCTAGGGCAAAAATAGCCAAAATGTGTAGTTTTTTGCCAAATTTTCACTACAAGAGCCCATAAATAGGGTGTTGTGAATATTTTTATGAGGGGTAAAAAATTAATACCCTGATAACAGTAAATTAATGCAAAAATATCTTTCACAACACACCTATAGTGCAAATTTAGAGAGTCGATAAGACTGATTTTAGTGAAAATTGTCATTTTTGAAGCCCTAGGTTTGAAGTTTTGGAACAAAATCTATGAGAATGATTTAATGTATGATTTATGATGGAAATTAAATACTCTCAGATCTTAAAATGATTTTCAAGCTTAATCATGCAAAATTCCCATGTAAATTTAATGAAATTGCACCAAAATTGCTAGTTTTTGTTAAAATTTTCAATGCAAAAATGCAAATAATTTAAATTTAAATGCAAATTCACATTAAAATGAAAGAATACAGCAAAATAAAAATTTGAATGAGCCTCTAAAATTAGTAGAAAAATCTGATAAAAGATTTTGCCTACAAACCCTAGATTTTGGAATTACTAGGTTATCTAAAGATTGACAAAATTTCCACAAAACCCTAGAATTAAATGATGAAAATGCAAAGCAAGATTTTGAATTTTTATATTTTTCTATAGTTTATATCAGATCTGATGAAAAAATCATGAATTAGGAAAAATTAGAAAGAATTGACATAATTTAGTAAGCCCAACAATACAATTTTTTTGTATTTTTCCACTTTTTCAATTTTTAAAAAATTTTCTCAATGTAATAAATTAAATGACCAAATGAATGAATGAAATCACACCAAATATGCAGGCAAACACTCAACAAGTTGCAATTTAAGTTCAAAGACACGGGTTCACCAAAATGTTTAGGGTAAAATCAGATTTGTTGATCTTTTGTGGCTTAGATGTTAAAATCCTCCTTTCACCCTAACATTGAAGGATCTAAGGTCGAATGGCAAGCCCTATCATACCCTAGAGTCACTTGCAAGTGAGGGGAAGATTGGATTAGGGAATTAATTATCAATTTCTCCTTCTACTATGCTCAGCTAACCATTAAAACCCTAATTATGCAAATACGACAACAAATTGATGAATAACAGAAAAAGCTCTTGTAGACGGGAGTAAAATACCAAATTACAGAATACCTGTTTTTGAGGTTTCAAAGCGGAATAGTCGAGGACATTGGTGTAGGTGTCCAAGTCCAAGATACCTACTTTTTCAGGGAATCTGGACCTCCTTCTGACACTGATTAGCCCTGTAACTTCTGTTTCCCGAGATCTGTCTGTGAAGAACACTTTTACGGGCGCCCTAGCCCTCGAAGTGCTCCTTTGTTTGACTTTTCTTCAGATCCTGAATCTTTGATGCTTGCCACTCCTTCCTGTAACTCCACTTCTTCCAGATGCGACACCTGTAACCTACAATCACAAGACTTGGTTTGGGGGTTGTGGTTTTTATAGGTTTGCCTTAGTCAAACCCCGGAGGACACTTAAGTCTCCAAACATAGTTGTCAGATAAAGAGGGTGTGCCCTTGTGAGGTAGAGGCCAAAACCAAAGGAATCAATGATAAAAACACAATGATAAGTCACCTTGTAGTGAAGCTCTCATGGAGGAAGATGCTCTTCATGCCATGAGGAGATTGAAGCTCAAATATGCAAATATCAATGCACAAAACATACAAGTCTGCTCTTGCAACACAATAGAAAGCCTTGAATCACCTTGAGAACACAATAGCTTGCTAGTAATCATCTAGTTTACAAATGAATGCCTACACATGCTTATATATGCACTTACAAGCATTCCCACCAAGATATTAAAAATTAAAGTTTACTGTGTCGGCAAACTAACCTCCTAATGGTCATAAACCAACACCCGATATAGCTCAAGGGGTCCACCTAGGTCCTATTTGCCATGGGACTTAGGTCTCATTCCATCGAGATGCTAAAATATGAACTAAAATGTCCTAAATGCACTCTAAAGACTCGAGAGCTAAACCTTATGAGGGAAAAGCCCCCAAGGGGACATTTTTTGACGTTACAGTGATGATGTGTCTTGTGCACCAACATAATACAACCTTGTCTAACGTATAAGGAAGAAAAATTAGAGCATTAAAGTCCTAATGCACAAAAGGTATGATATGACCTTAGATGCAAAGGATAATGTAAAAAGCCATTATAACATACACAAGATATGAATATTAGCTGAAAGGATTTGATTCAAATGCAAGATGAAAATGATAACACACACAAGCAAACAAGCATGCACAAATGATTAAAAAACAAACAAGGTATTGCCCCTGTCAATCTGTAAACCAATGATTGATTGATAATAATGATAATGTTTGGTTTCACGAAATGAAACATGTCGTATAAGACACCTGGTCTGGTTTCAACAATGCAACATCTTGTATAAGACAATTGATTGATTGTCACTAGTGTTGTTGGCCATGCGAATCAACACTAGGATTTGATTAATGATTGATTGATTTATTTGGTTTACGTCAAGATTAGGATCAAGACCATTGATGTAATTGGATAATTTGACTTGATTGGTATGAATTGACAATGACTTGCATTTGGATTATCGCTTGGATTGATGAATAAATTGAAGAATTGATTGGATTTGGAATGATTTTGAAGAATTGATTGGAATGATTTGAATTGATTTATTGGATAGAATGAATAATGATGATGAATGGATTGGAAGAATTGATTTTGATGATTTGATTGATTGGATTGAATTGATGATTTGATTTGATTAGAAGAATTGATTTGGTTGGATGATTGGAAGAATTGATTTGATTGGAATGATTTGAAGAATTGATGATTTTGATTGGATTGATTTGAAGAATGGGTGAATTGATTTGGTTGAATTGGAATGAATTGATTGAGTGATTCGATTGAATTAATTGAAGAGTTGGATTAATTTGAAGAATTGATTTGATTGGATTGATTGAGTTGATGATTGGATTGGATGAATCGAATTGATGATTGGATTGATTTTATTGCTTGGATTTTTGTTGGATATTTGATTTTTTTGGATTTTGAATGTTTTGATTTTTTTTGGATTTTTGGAATGTTTTGATTTTTTTTGTATTTTGAATTGTTTTGAGATGGCATTGGATGACAATTTGGGTAGTCTTTATGCTATATACCAATGACAAGGGGAAACCAAGTCTAGATGCAAGGATGTATGATGGGATTGGATGAATGGATGGATAAAAGGATGAGCTATAGTGTATGAGATGGATGGGTGCATCATAAAGGAGCTAGGATGTGATCTCCAAAGACTATGTCGCATAGGAACAACATTCCTCATTCTAGGTATAATGCTTAGGATTTTTCATGACAAGGCTTATGACAATAGGATGATGATATGATTGTTTGGAAAGGATGAGGTATATAAAAGATACCCCAAAACATTTGTCAACATTTTGCCCCCTTTTTTTTATCAAGATCAAAAGGAAGGGAGGATGAATGGATTCAATGGAATAAGTATGTGAGTGTAATGGATAAGGATGGTAGGATAGGATAGGAAATGGTATGGAAAATGATAGTTTGGATGAGATAGTGTACCCCAAGTGTAAGTGACATAGAAGATTAACCTACACATGATGCCTGTTTGCTAGGCTTTCATCATGGTACTTATCCAAGGCGCCACCAAGGGTGGTTTTCACCATTGGACGAAGGGATTTCTCTTTACTATTTTGATTTTTTTTCTCCTTTTTTTTGAATTTTTTGAATATTTGGATATGGTAGGTGGATATGGATAGGAGGGACTCAAATGTCTAGTTCCATGAAAGGTGATAGTGTCCCATTAGAGATGGATGTCAACGCACATGGACCATGTCAAGTGTCATCATGCTCATAGATGTTGGTAAGAGATTGCATGAGAGTGAGATGGAGTAGGTAGATAGTGGATTATGATGTGGATTATGAAAGATTCATGTAAGGATAGTGGATTATGTATGGAAGGATAATGCAAGGATGGATGAAAGACTTATGCAAAAGCATGGACCATAGGAAGGTGATAGGTGAAATATGTAGGATAATGAATGAAAGGTGGGGAGATGGAGGTATGTGGAAATGTTGCGGAATGGAAGGGAACCATGACCAATGGTTGTACACATCATGATAAACATTGAAGAGTGTGATTTGGAGGAGGTGTAGGAAGCAATGGAGATGTTTGCTTAGGGGATGGGTGATTTAGTGATTTAGGTACCCACATAGACTTAGGATTTTTATGATTTTTGTTTTGCTTGTGGGATGAAGGAATTTGAAAATTTTGAATGGAATGGAATTTTTGGATGGAAGATGATTGTTGGGATCTTTGAGATGTGGATGCGTCACTTGACTTGACTTCTTTTTGTTTTGGTACCCAAAACATTTTAGTTTTGACCTTTTCTTTTGAAGGTATGGGCTTGGATAGATTTTTGAATGTACTTTGCTTTGACCCTTTGCATTTGTACTCTAAGGCATGAGGATCCTTAGGATTTTTGGCTTTATAAAAGGAGGCATCCAAGTTTTTACTTTTGAATCCCATGGGGTTGGTGGAAGCTTCTTTTTTGAACAATGTGTGCATTTGTTGATCTTGACTAGAAATTTTTAGAGGACTTATGGATGATAGGGATATTAGGTGTTGGAAGAAATGGAGGTAAAGTGGATGGAGGAATATTAGGAGTTTGAAGTAGTGGAGGTAAGTTAGATGGTGGAAGGTGTATGGTCACATGCTTTTGACATTTGTAGGATAATGGAGGTGGAATGACAACATATGTTTTGGGAATATGATAGGATTTATGATGGAAAGTGGTGGACTTAGGAGGAATGGAGGCAGTATGAACATCTTTAGATTGTTTACCTTGGGGTGTGTATCCAAGGCCATATTAGCGTGGATGAACTTTGACATGGATGGGCTCCAAAATACCTTGTTCATGAAGGCCTAAACCTTTACCTTGATAGTTCATGTTTTGGATTATGTGATGGACTATAGGACTAGGTGTGGTTTGGGAACTAGACTTGAGTTCATTATTGGATGGAGAAGGTAAAGTGGTGGACAAATGTTGTTGTTGTCCTAAGGAAGAATATTCATGGATGAAGCTAGATAGACCAAGGGGCTATGATGGCTTTGAAATGGAGTTGATAGTGGATGTGGAAGGATCATTTGGATCTTGATTATGTTCATTTAGATCCAAGCTATTGGTTTGATCTTCTATGTGTGCTTGGGAGGCAAGTGTATCATCATGACAAGTGAATGTTATTGGATCATGCAGTGAGGGAGAAGTTTCTTTGCTTCGAAGGAAGGCTATGAAATGGGGTGAATGCTCAAGTAGGTCGACAAGACTTTTATTAGATGGAGTATGTAGGTCTTGGGTGTCTTGCTCATGAATGGTTGTGGGGGTATGAATAGGATCATGTTGCTCATGGATAGGTTCTTCATCATGAATAATGTCTTGATCATGGAAAAGATATCTGTTATGGATGGGTTGAATGAAAGTGATTTGATCTTGATTAGAATGAGGGCTTGATGTTTCCACATGATTAGGAGTATACCCTTGACATAACTCTTGAATTTGAATAGAAATGGAAGTGAAAGTGGATGGCTCTTCAATGGACTCAATGGGTAGTGAACTACATGATGGAGTTGAAGGGATGGACATGATGTTGGAGGGCTCTTTGAGAGGCTCAAGGATAAGTGTTGGGTGACATGGAGATGATTGATTCCTTGATAGTATCCCTTGGATCACATCCTTAGTAGGTGTATGGGTGGTGGAAGTTGAAGGCTTATGACTAGGATTAGGTGGAGGGGTAAGATCCCATGGTGTCCAAAGATAAAAGGGGTGTTGTATGGATTAGACTTAGGGCTTTGACTTTGGTTGGATGGAGGGTCAAATGGATTGAATGGATTGGTGGATTTAGATAACTCCATATGTTTACTTTTGAAATGCTTGAATTTAGGACGTGAAGTTGATGGAGGATTAGATAATGGTGGGGGTAATGAAGGGTTTGATGGATTAGAAGGTGGAGGGACCAATGGATTAGGACTAGGACATGGTCCAGATTTAGGATAGGCATTTGATTGGATGGTGGTATAATATACTTAGAGGTACCAAAAGCTAGAGTGGTGTTCCCCTTGTCAAAGGCATGAAGATTTAAAGGCACTTGATCTTGTTTCAAGGGGTGACTTAGGATCACATGTTATTGTTGTGGAATGAATTGATAGGTTGATGTAGGATTGACATTATAGGTGGATGGACTAGGTTGGTATGATGATGACACATAGGATTGAAACAAATGTTGTGGTCGAGGTTGTGTTGGTTGAATTGACAAGTGGCTATGAATTGTTGGGCTTGGACTAGGAGGTGTTGTATTTGAGGTGATTGGATTTGTTGAAATTTTTGAATGATTGCTTGGAATCGTAGTATGGTTTGTTGGTCTAGGGGTTGTGGAATTTGGTGAAGTGTGGTGCAGGGGCACCATGTCAAGTCATGTAAATATGGTCTTAAGTTTGGTTTAAGGTGTGTTGAGTCTAAATGTCATGTAATAAGGTTATAATAGACCACTTTATGATGTAATTAGTCTAGTTGTGGTCATTTGAGTTCATATTGTCATATTTTGTAATGTGGTCAAAGTTGTCATGGGCAAAATGTAAAAAAAAGTGCAAAAAGTGGAAGTTAAACAGTCATGGAACTCAAATAGTGGTCAGAGACCATTGGTTTCCCTTGAAACATGTTTAAATATGCCTAAAAACTTTGAGGCAAAGATACTAAAGACAATTTTGAATTCAAATAATATTAAAATACTCTATTTTCTTAGTTTGGATTACTTTTCTAGTGTTCCAAAGATTTGTACAACCCCGTACAGTTTTCTTTCAGTCTAAAATGCATGGGAATTGGTAGATATATGTGTTAACTCCACTTTGGATTTGGTTTGGAAGGATTTGATAAAGTTTTAAGAATTTTATTGGTATTTTCCTAAGGACTAGTCTGTAACCCTATTTTAAGGGTTTGAGGGTAAAAAATGGATGCTTAGGCCATTCCACCATGTGAAAAATGATGCAAATTGGTGGAATGGAACATGTAGGAGTATATTTTCTTTGGGAATGGTTGCCATGAGCAGGGGTGTGGGTTTGGTGCATGTATGGTGATGCCCTAGGCTGACATAGCCTTCATTTTAGGCAAATTTGATGGTTAGAGGTTAGGTTTTGGCAAAAGAACGTTGGAGGATCATTCCAATTGATGGATTGAGCATTTACAAGTATAATACAAGGTGTCTAAGCCTTTGGCAAGGTGTGACAGGGTGTGGAGGTCATAGTTTCAATAAACCCTCATGAAATAAGCCTAAATCAGGCCTAGAGCAAGTGTATTGTGGTTAGGTGAAGTGGGAGGCCTTTCTTGGCCAAAAACTATTGATTCTAACCATTAGTGACTTGAGGAGAGTAGTGGAATAGGTTTTGGTGGTTTGGATGAAGATTTCATAGACTTGCTTTGGAAAAGTAGCCTAATTAGGCCTAGAAAATAGAGGACAGTCAATTTCGGGCTGAGGTGTTTCAAAACAACCCTATCTTAATTTTTGATATGTTGAAGAAAACCTTAATGGGTATCTGAAATGATAGTTCTTTTTTGGGTTTGAATTTGTTCTTGGAAGATATGTTGAAAAGTCTCTGTTTGGAGGGCTACTAGCATTGAAGACAATTTGAGAAGAAATAGTCATTGATTAATGCATGAAGGTCCTGATACTGAGTTGTTTTGAGTAAGATAGAGTTCCTAAGGAGTTTGAAGGTGGTGATCAACCTTGTTTGGGTCTGTGAGTTTTTAAACCAAAAGTTGCCTTGTGAATGAAAGTTGCCTTGAAAGATGATTGCCTTGAAAATTGAGAAGAGTGAAACCCATTGTTGTGAAATATGCCTCCATTAGATTGAGTTTAAACCCCTACTCTGCATCAAAGTGTTTGGAGGAGGCCTTGTAGTTGGGGTGCTAGGGCGTTGTCTTCTAGTGTTGGCGTGGAGTTGCACATGTGTTTAAGTGTTTGCATGTCGGTTTGTTCCTCAAGGTATGCATCATGGTTCTTGTCATCGTTAGAAGTAGGAGGAGGGTCCCCTGAAAGTATGAGTTTAGGTCTGGGATTTGTCTCATCATTAGGACTAGAGGGATGGCCCCCTCAGAGTATGACCTTGGGTCTAGGATTTGTCTCATCATTAGGATTAGAGGGAGGGCCTCCTCGAAGTATAAGCTTGGGCTTTGGTTTGGTCGCATCATTAGGATTAGAGAGAGGGCCTCCTCTAAGTATGAGCTTAGGTTTTGAATTTGTTTCATAATTAGGATTAGAGGGAGGGTCTCCTCTAAGTATGAGTTTGGGTTTTGAATTGTCTTCATGATTGGGATTAGGAGGAGGGGTTCCTCGAAGTATAAGTTTAGGCCTTGGATTGAGCATATGATTGCTAAGGATTAGGACCATTTTGACAAGTGTTTGACTAGGATGAGAATGATGATGTGGAATGATTAGAATAGATAGGTTATGATTAGGATGAGGTGATGATGACGATTAGGGTTTTGATTAAGATGAACGTGACTTAGAATGAATGTGGTGGTAAGAATGTTTAGGGTGATGTGTTGATGTGTTTGTGTTGATAGCTTGATTTGGCAATTTGCAAACAAATGATTTCACATGTACACACATGAATCACACACACAAGACACATAAACAAGTTTGACTTTGAGATATGAATGTGATAATTAGGAAGACATTTGAAGACACATCAACAATCCTATGAATAGTCAAGTAGGTGTGGCCAAATAGGTCTTACTCTAGGATGTACAAGTTGACTAAGGATGTCCCCAATATACTCAATGTACGGGGGGCCCAATTCCATGAAATGAAAGCAAAATAATGCTAAACAGTAGGGAGAAAGGGGTAACCCACACTTCAACTTCACTTCCCCAAGGTATAAAGTTCTTGGGGGCTTAGCCTGAATGACAAGATTTTAACTTCCAAAGAGAGTGTCTTTCGATTCACACACTGCTATTTAGACTCCACAGAATGCTAGAGTTGAGGTCGTACCTTGGAGTGGTGTGTCTTGTTGTTCTCAAAATCAGTTGTGGGTTATATGTTCATGTTTGTGAAAATACAATAGTTTGGAGACTTTGTGCTGCAAGTTGTTCTATTTGATTTACTTTTATCATCTTGAAGAAGAGTGAAGACTTTGGGCTGCATTCTACTTCAATTAGTTCTGTTTACAAGTAATCAGTGAGGTAACAGAAAACTTTGTGTTTCTGTGATTTTGTGATAATTTATAAGTTTTATATCAAGAGTTTGAAATATATACATCTATTCTGAAAAAAGAGAATGAGATGAGATGGAACCACCACCAACATAGTTTTTAGTGTACATAAATTTGATAAGTTGTTTGATTTGTAAAAGTTAAACAATTAAAGGGAACCTCCCCTTGCTGAGAGGAGAGACTTTGTCTCATCATAGCTGTGGCTGATATATCCATTTTGCCGTTAGCGAGTTAACGACAAAATATTCACCCAACAATTTTTTGGCGACTCTGCTGGGGAAAGAACGCGCAACTTGGAGCCTCACGCTTCGAGTTGAAGCATTTTCAGTTCTTTTCCATTTTCTTGCAATATTGTGTTTAGTATAATACAGTCTGGCAGATTCCCGGTACACCAGAAGTAAGAGGGCTCGGGGTATTATTGGTCCTGCATTTGAGTTGATGCAGCAGAATAATTTTGGATTCTTAACTCCACAGCCTCGTCTTCAGCGCACCAGGAGTTTTCCCCCTACAAACACCAGGTCCCCAATACCAGGTGAAGTTTCTATTGCCAGTGCTAACAGAGTTTTGGTTGTTCATACGCCACCAAGGTTTGTTATACCACCTTTCAATCAGCGCGTCATGGCAGCCCAAGGTCCTTGGGGTAATACCTTTGGTCCTCTAAATTTGACCCCACCATTACATGAACTACCTCGTAGTTCAAGAAAGAATTTCCCCAAATTCTATGGTGACGGAAAAGTTCATCCTGATGAGCACATTGCGGCTTTCTGTATAGCCTGCGGTGTGATAGGTGTCAAGCACGAAGACGTGGCTGTGCGACTCTTTGTAGAAACACTACAAGGCGCTGCCGCAGATTGGTTCTACCACCTTCAAGCCCAGACCATAACAAACTGGGCTACTCTCAAAACCAAGTTCGAAGCCAGGTTCAAACCTGCGGAAGATGCTCATGCATTGTTGGCACAGCTGACACAGATGAAAAAGGAACCTCATGAACCAATGCGAGATTTCATCGCTAAATTCAACAAATTGAGAAACAGGATTCCCACCACTGCTGAGCCCACAGCGGAAAACCTCAAATGTTTCTTTATCAATACACAGCTTCCGGAGGTGAGTTTCCTATTGAGGCGAGCTGCTCCTACTGATCTTGCTGCGGCTCAAATTCTGGCAACTGAGGTAGAAGACGATCTTATCCTTGCAGGTAAGATAAGAAGGGACACTAATAGAAATAAAAGTTCCTCCTCTGCCGAGAACGTTTCCACAAGCACCACTGATCCCATGGTGCAAAAGCTAGCAAATGAATTGCTAGCTCTCAAGAGACAAATGTCCCAAGGTATATCTGCACCTCCTTCTTACCGAGATATACCAAGGAGGACATTTCCAAATAATTCATATCAAGGCAATGCTGCTAGGAATCAAAGACAGCAAAACCGTCTTCCTCCTACACAGGGGAAGCTTGCTATTGAAGCAGCGCCGGTCAACTCTGCTATTGGCTACTATGAAGCTGAGAATGAACTTTCTTTCCAACCCGAGTTGGAATATGAAAATGGTGCTAATCTCTTCATAGAAGGAGAAGAAGAGTTAGTTGGCGACTCTACCATCAGCTTTCTGAACTACCAGGATGAAGCTGAAAAAGGAGAAGTGAGTTAAGGAGCATATGCTGTTTTCATTAGGTCTCAAAATCAGTCAGCTCTTCAAGCTGATAAAGGGAAGGCCAGGGAAGAATCTCAACTGGTGATTTCAATTGCTAAACAGGGGACTCCGCTACCTTTCTAGTCAAAAGACCCAGTGGTCAATAAACAAGTAAGTGCTTCTAATGAATTTGTACCTTCCACTTCCACTCCTCAGACTAGTGCTGTTTCTACCAAAAATCAAAATGATGGTTTTTCTTCCTCCGTATCTAATTCTTTTCAGCAGTTCGATATAATAGACCATGCTAGGAGAACTAAGATACAAATGTCTGAAGTTGAATATTTACAGGTTAATCCTGAACAATTTGATAGATTAGCCAAATATGTCAAAAATAAGGCCGTCCCTATAGGACAAGAGTTTCCCAAAGCTACTCATGACTCCTCCAAAAGTAAACCTACCCAAAACAATCTTGTTACGACTCCCCCTGAAACCTCTGGGAAAATTGAACCTTTCTATGTTTCTCTATTAGTAAATGGTCATAAATTGAGCAATTGCGTAATAGATTCTGGAGCCTCAGACAATGTTATGCCTGCTAAGGTAGTAGATGCCCTTGGCCTCACCTTAACCAAAACTTTTGGGAGGTGTTTCTCTATGGAGAATAAACAAGTTCCACTTTTGGGTCAAATCAAGGACGCCCAATTTGCATATGCAGCTTTTTCAGATAAGAGAATCAAGATGACAGTCTTGGTAGCTGATGTTCCAGCTTCATACGGCATCCTCCTTAGACGTAATTTCTGCAAGGATGTGGGTGGAGAGTTGAACATGGATTTGTCTGAAGCTAGGATACCTGTTAAAGGTGTCATGCAGAGGCTGCTTCCTGAGAAGGAGGCAAAATACATTGTTACTCAAACATCAAACCCCAAAGCTCAAATTTTGTTTGAGTCCTCGGGAATGGGTAACTATTTTCTATCTACTGAAGATTGTTTCGATTCATCAGATGAGGCTACATCGAGTGATAGCTCTGATATGTCAGATGGAGACTCAGAAGAGTTTTCAGATGAAAGTTCAGGTAAGGGTATAGCAATTCCAGATTCTTCCCTCACCGATGGAGAGGAATTTTCTGACCAAAGGAAGTCCAAGAAATCAAATTCTGATGGAGTCTGGATTTTAGAATTTGATGGCAGTTGTTCTTCTACCGGTTCTGGAGCCGGAGTGGTCTTGATATCGCCACAAGGTGATATTTTACCTTTTTCATATAAGTTACAGTTTGACAATACCAATAACACCGCCGAATACGAGTCCTTATTGCTCGGATTGGAAGCGGCGCGTGCCAGAGGTGTTAAGATCCTTCATGCTCAAGGGGACACCGAATTGGTAGTTTGTCAAGTAAGAAATTTGTACCAAACAAAAAATGAAAGATTGAGACACTATCGCAATTGCGTATGGGATTGCATTGAAGATTTCGATGCTTTCAATATTTCAGCGGTGCTAAGAGAGTTCAATGACCGAGCAGATTCATTGGCTGTTTCCGCCACTCTCATGGTGCCTCACAAGGATTTCAAAGGAAGCAAGTACACTATTGAGCTGGTGTTCAGACCAAGTTTACCTGATAACACTGACCATTGGCAGGTGTTCAATGGCGATAATCAAATCATTGCTTTCCTAGAAAAGATGGATGGTTTTGATGAGCTTTACTTTGAAGGAAGTGAATCACCATCTCGTGAATATGTTTCTGAGGTAGATTCGCAAACTGGCGAAGAATTTCTACAATTGAAAGGAAATAAAATCCCAAAAGGTTTGGTTTCCCTTGAGAAACTCTTTGATAAACATGACAGGTATATCAAGCAGCGGCAACAACAACAGGATTTGAGTTCTTCCATGGAATTTGAGCAGGTCAATTTGGGTATGGAAACAGATCCTAAGATGGTCAACATCAGAAAATGTTGCATTGCTGATGAAAGATTCAAATTCATTACCCTCCTCCGCCATTACATTGATGTTTTGGCTTACTCCTATGATGACCTGAAGTCTTTCAGGCCTAAGGAGGTTTGACACGAAATTCCCCTCAAGGCTGGATCGTTGCCTTACAAACAGAAGCAGAGGCAATACAATCCAAAGCTATCAGGTACGATTCTTTCTGAAATTCAGAAGATGCTGAATGCAAGGATTATTTTTCTGATTCATCATTCCACATGGGTTTCAAACATAGTACCTGTAAGGAAGAAGAACGGAGAAATCCGTATCTGTGTTGACTTCAGAAATCTCAACCAGTCTTCCTTAAAAGATAACTACCCTTTGCCCATCATGGACCAAGTATTGCAAATAGTGACAGGTTCAGAAATGCTATCTATGTTAGATGGTTTTTCAGGGTATAACCAAGTGGAGGTAAACGAAGCTGATCAGTTCAAAACTACCTTCACCACACCACGGGGCACATTTGCATATCGCAGAATGCCTTTCGGTCTGATCAATGCTGGCACAACATTTCAGAGAGTGATGGATCTTGCCTTCAGAGATGAAATGGGTAAGTTTATCGTGATGTATCTTGATGATTTGACTGTTTTCTCCAAAAACCGTCATGATCATGCGCATCATTTGCGACAAGTGCTGGAACGCTGTCGGCAGAATGGTATTTCCCTTAATCCCAAGAAGTCAATTTTTGGGGTGACGGAAGGCAAGCTTCTCGGGCACATTGTATCCCGGGAAGGTACTAAGATTGACCCAGAGAGGGTTAAATCTATTCAAAGTCTCACTCTGCCAGCAAGTAAGACTGCTGTTCACTCTTTCTTTGGAAAGGTGAATTTTCTGCGAAGGTTCATTCCTGAGTTTGCAGAAAAAACCCGTCACATTGTTAATATGATGAAGGGTAAGGCCACTTTCCATTGGACCATGGAAGGTAAGGAAGCGTTCGAGGATATCAAGAGAGCTATTGCTCATGCTCTAGTTCTTGTTTGTCCCGACTACACTAAGGAGTTTGTAGTCTATAGCTACGCTTCAGAACACACACTTTCAGCTATTCTGGTTCAACAGAATGAAGAAGGTGTTGAATACCCCATATCATTTATGAGTTGTCCTCTCAAAGCTCATGAAATGAAGTATTTGAATATGGAGAAGCATGCCTATGCTGTAGTCAAAGCGGTTAAGCATTTCAGGTTCTATATTCTAAACTCACACACTGTTGTCATGGTGCCTGATACAACAGTCAAATCTATCCTAACTCAACAGGAGTTCAGAACAAAGAGGGGTAATTGGATAGCAAAGATCCAAGAATTTGATCTGGATATCAAGTCTACCAAGCTTGTGCATGGTAAAGGTTTGTGCCAATTGATCGCAGATAATGTTCCAAAAGAGACAGGGGACGAAGAAGAAGTTGTGGACATGCCAACTATCCTTTTTGTTACTACAACTGACGAGTGGTTTTCCAATATCGCTCATTTCCTTACCTATGGTGAGTGCCCTTCTCACTTGTCTTATAAGGAAAAGAGAACTGTCAAGTTAAAAGCTGCTAACTACGTCCTTTGGGATAATGGTTTGTACAAGAGAAGTCTTGACGGTGTATTTCTCCGTTGCGTGGATAAAGCGCAACAAGGTAGACTTTTGGAGTCTTTCCACAATTTGGCTTGTGGAGGGCATTTTTCAGCACCTGTAACGGCTCACAAGATTCTGCGAGCTCGATACTATTGGCCCACACTATTCCAAGATGCATACAATTGGGTGCGCAGGTGTGAGTTATGCCAACAGTTTGTTGGGAAACCAAAATTGGCAGCCTTACCTCTAAAATCGGTGGTGATTGAGGAGCCTTTTCAGCAATGGGGTATTGATTTCATTGGCGCAGTGAATCCATCATCAAGTGCAGGACATAACTATGTTCTCACTGCAACAGACTATTTTACCAAATGGGTGGAAGCTATTCTAGTCAAGCACGCTACTTCAGAGGTGGTATGCGGTTTTCTTAAAGAGAACATTATTTCCAGGTTTGGAGTTCCAAACAAGATTGTAGCAGACAATGCTACGTGTTTTTCCTCTTATGAGATTACTGAGTTTTGCTACGAACATGGGATCACTCTTTCCCATTCTTCAAACTATTATCCACAAGGGAATGGTCAAGCAGAATCAAGCAATAAGAATCTGGTCACTATCATCAGGAAACTGGTAGATGAGAATCAGAGAAATTGGCATAAGGCATTGTTTGATGCTTTATGGGCAGATAGAATTACACCCAAAAGGGCAATAGGCATGTCGCCATTTCAGCTTCTATATGGTCTGAATGTAGAAATACCAATTACTTTGGAGTTGCCAGCATTGAAGTTGGTAAAGGCATTAGAAGATAGAACTTTTGATAGTTCTATCGATAAAAGGATCATGTATTTGACTGAACTTGAGGAGTAGCACACTATAGTGGTGGACCGTATTGCTGAACACCAAAATCAAGTAAAGAAACTCTTCGACAAGAAGACAAAGGCTCATGAGTTTCAGGTTGGAGATCAAGTCTTGTTGTGGGACAAGAGGAGAGAACCAAAAGGAATGCACGGAAAATTTGATTCCTTGTGGAGAGGTCCATTCACCATTCATCAGTTCTGTGGTGAAAATAGTTTCTTACTGGAGTATCAGGATGGGACACCATTCTTGTTCCCTCACAGTGGACAACATCTGAAGCACTTCAATCCTTGAAGTTTCAGATAAGTTAAATTGTACATTTGTATAGTTTCGTGTTTTATTTTTGTGTTTTCGTTTAGTCTTTTGTGTCTTTTTCTTTTTAGCTTGACTCTATGGCCCAATGGCATGGATGAAGGCACTTAGAGGCTGGATTCTACTCCCCTCAATCATTTCAAAGTTCAATTG
Source organism: Cunninghamia lanceolata (assembly GCA_027924645.1). Classification (NCBI taxonomy): domain Eukaryota; kingdom Viridiplantae; phylum Streptophyta; class Pinopsida; order Cupressales; family Cupressaceae; genus Cunninghamia; species Cunninghamia lanceolata. Next base: position 3,798,761 of record BSBN01001310.1, read on the forward strand.
AAGGAAGTTTCCCAGTTAGAGCCAGCTGTTGTTCTCAAAATCATCTATGCTTGTTTTTGTAGACAACCCCACGAAACTTGTCTGTTTCGTGAATCTACACTCTAAGATCACAAATCGAGAAAAGATTTCCTTGGTCTTGTGTGAAGTCATTTGACATTCTAAACTCGTCTACGACATTCCCTTGAATTGATTTCTCGATATTCGAGAGAATCGTTTAAGTCGTAAACTAGTTAAAAGATCAAGTTTTAGTCATTTTCAAGTGTTGGAGATTTTTTCTGATTTTTGACATGTAAAGGCGGTTATTTCAGCTGCCCTTACATGTTGAAGTTTGAAGTTATATGTAAAAGTGGTTATAAACACCGCTATTGCATGTTTTAAAAGTTCTTTTTAATCATATGTAAAAGCGGCGTTTTTGACCGCTATTACATATGTTGGACTTTGTGTTTTAGGCTACGGCGGCCGAAATACCCGCTTTTGCATGCCTTATTCGGTGGCGCTCACAGGAGCGGCCGAAATACCCGCTCTGACAAGATCTTCAAATCTTTCGACTGGAGTGCCATTAATGGCCACTCGTGCCACTCACTTAGTATTTGTGATCAAGTTATTTAATGTGTTTTGACGTCTTATTTTATCATTTCGTTTCTTCTCCCGAGCTATCCTCCAGACTTCTCCAACATCGTTTGATCGCGCCGTCAACGGATCGACCTAATCCATCGCTATCAAACCTAGGGTCTCAAGTTTTAGACGGGTAAGTTTTCTATTTTTCGTTTTCCTTTCCCCTTCTTCGCCGTTTATAATGAGTATCATTTAGATCTTTGTTGTTAGGTTTTCATTATGTTTTGTTGTTTTCGTGATTGTTTTCTTTTTGTATGTAAAGTCTATTTATGACGTGTATTGGACTTGTTTTCGCACCAGAGGTACCCTAGATTTTGCCTAGAAAGCTCTAAGTTTCTACCACCTAGACCCTCAATCCTTGTTTTACACCGCAATGTAATATCGACGGAGCGGCCGAAACACCCGCTCGAACATGTTAACCAATGAAGTACTTACCTCAAGTTTTCATTCAAATGCAATGGCGGCATTTTCATCCGCCCCTACACCGAAATACATTGTTACTCTCCTACAAGAGTGGCCAAATCACCCGCCCGAGCAATCGAGATTTTCAATTTATCACTTGCGATAGCGGTCATTTTGACCGCTCGAGCATGTCAAACTAAAAAAAAACTTCCAAAACACATGCAGAAGCGGCATTTTTAACCGCCTTTACACATGAAATCTCTCCCAACTTGCAAGAGTGGTCCAATCACCCACCCAAGCACATTTCCTTGATTTTTCCCTAACACTGGAAAATTCATTTTTCAAAGCCGAAAGCCTGCTTTCACCCTCACCTCGATTTGTGCACTCAAGCCCTTTTAACGCATGCTTTCCCATCCATGATCATCAAAACGTAGTTGACCCAGTTTATCCAATTTTCCCCTAACTGCGAGATCATGGCTTTTTGCAGTTCTCAGTCAGCGTTCGTGGTGGTTTTCAAGTTCACAGTTTTCCCTAGGGCTCATGTCAGAATCATCTCCTTCAAAGTCCAAAGCCATGAAGTACAAGTACCAGGGCGTCTTTCTGGTAACGGCAGTTCCGTTGAATGTCGATGAAATCAGAGACACTGAGATTGGACACGTGAATATGGCTGAGTTCATAGATAGAACTAAACAAGCAAACCCCTCTCGGCATATGCAGAAAATCATTGACAGCAATATCCATTTGGTAGCATCCTTTCCTGTCAGTGCTCATAATCCAGAATTTGTTCTACAAGTGGCTAACCACTACAATAGGGACACTAGAGCCGTGACAGACTCACAGGGGAATGTTATCATGAGATTGGATGCAGAGTTCATGGACAAAATCTTCATGTGTCCACCACTTGAAAATGTCAGGCAAATTGATTTTGCTCAAGGTCAGCAAGATTATGACAATGATTTGGAATCTGCTAGGAGGCACATAAACAGCAAATGGTTAAAGATTCCTAGGGCAACTTTGACCAGATGGCTAAAAGACCTTCACAGGAGTGATTTTGTGGAAGAAGTGTGTGATCTGATTACTTTGTTGAGTCGCATCAGAGGACTTCCTTCTGCCTCCAAATTCCAAGAATGGATGTACACTTACATCAAGGTTATTCTACGAGGAAATCATAAGATATTTTGGGGTGAACAGATCAGTAATGCTTTGCACGAGTAGCTGGTAAGGGTCAATACTTCCTTCAAATTCTACATGACCTCTTACCTTGTATATGCCGCTGCAAGTATGAGGAACTTTCCAGGTTTGACTTAAGTAGGGGACAGGAGATTGGTCCCAGTATATGAATACTATCCCCAAATCACTCTGAAGGGGTCGATTCATCATTTTAGAAGAGTTAATGATGCGTTCTTCTCAGTTTTCATGTGCTTGTGGAATGGTGAACTGGTTCAGAGAAGAGTTTCTGATGAAGCATGGCAAGTTATAAATTCTTTTGGTTGTTTGTTCCTACAATTCCCCACCTTCACTTATCTTCGGGTGGGATACTATCCTGGTTACCCTTACATGCTGCCACGGTATCCCAGTGATCGCATTGTTCTTATGGAGCTTTGCAGACAACTGATTGTGGTTCATAATAAACAGATGGAGCTCAAGAAGTCAAGAATAAAGTTTCCTATTGAAATTGGGAGGTATTCAGTTCAGTCTGCAAACAAAGCTAAGATAATTGACTCCGAGTTGCAGTTAGTCACCATGAAGACCTACAAGAAGAGAAACCATTTTGATTTCAGAAGGGTCCAAGACAAAATCAAGAGGAAATCAAATTTTCATGAGCCAATGGTGGAAGACATATGGGCAGATCTCAGGACCCAAAATGAGATCAGAAAATTGGATTTCTGTAGGCTTCATCTGAGCCAAATTGAAGAACTGGGACTGGCTGATATTCTAGAAGGAATGGAGGATGATGGAGATGTCCTAGATCATGAATACGAGGCAAAGAATGTGGAAGCTTCACCTCTCCCAGAGGTGAAATGGTCAGTCAAGGAAGAGACATCCATCAGGAAAAGATTCCAACCTATATTAGCAAACACCAACTTGTGGTTGGAAGGTAAAGGGATCAAGTTGAAAGAGTTCCTTACAGGATCCGAAGAGGGTACACAGGAGCAAACAGGTAAGAAGGTTGAAAACCGAACCAAGAACAAGAGTGATACCCCTTCTTCCTCCAAGGTACACAAACCAAAGATCAAGTTCGTATCCAAGGGAGGAAAGAAGAAGGAAACCATAGAGGCTTCGGATGCCACTAAGTCAGATGTTGAAGACATCAATGATGACCATATGGAAATTGAGGATGTTGAGACTGAAGAACAAAATGTTCAAAAGTCTAAAGATAAGGTATCTGATGAAGTTGAACAAGGTGAAGATGAAGGTACAGAGGTAGAGCGACTTGATGGTTCTTCGCAGACTCCTGTGAAAAACCTTCCTTCTAATACACAAGTTCTTACACCCCCTCCTCATGTTCCATTTTCTGATAGTTTGCCAGTGTTTTCTAATGTTTCTCTCTCTCCCATTTTTGTTGTTTCTTCTGACAATACTCCTCAATCCATGAGGGCTAGTCTTGGGACTATTTTTGATTCTTCTGGTTCCATTCCAAGTTTATCTTCCCCTTCTTTTGATCTCGGGGAACAGACTATTTTGGAGAACCTTCTTGATGCTTCACAAAAGGTGATCGATATAGGTGTTGTGTTCACCAACACAAGTCCAATTGTCACCATCACGGGTATAAGCACGGAGCCAACCAAGCAAGTAGTGGATCCCCCTCCAGCTATCGATGCATCTATACTTCCTCCATGGCTATCTGCCTACACTCCAAAGAGGAAGAAACAAGCTATCTCACCTGATGAGATTGACATTGAGAAGCTGTTACCCGTGAAAGCTAAGAATCAAAAGAAGAAGCCTAAGACTGTTTCTAGGCTAGTCACTGAAAAAGGAATTAGATATGCCGAAATTGCCAAACCTCCTGAAGATGCCACAGTTGATACTTTTGACGTGAGCAGTTATGTCATTTCAAGGGTTGAACTTGGTAAAGTGACTCATGAAGGAGTCAAAGTAGATTTCCAAACCACGGCCACTACTCTACTAGAAAAGTAGGATGAAGCCAAAAGGGAAAAAGAGCAATACAAAGCAAAAGCAGAACAACTGGCTGCTGTCCTTCAGAAAATAGTGAAGTCATCAGAGATAGTGGAACCAATGGCAGTGACAGTGGAAGATCCACTGATACAGAAGGTTGAAAAAGCCCAAGCTAGAGGCAAAATAGTGGGAGATGTAGTGGAGCGGTTGTTGGCCCAAGGACGAGTTTTGCTGAAGACTACTGTGGAAAGAAAGGAGAAAATGGACAAGGCCAAAGCTGAGCTGGATAATCTGGTGGATCTACTTTCACAAGAGCTGCAAGATCAGGAGGAGAGTCTAGAAGAGTGGACAGATATGAAGAAGATCAAGATAAAGAATTTGATCACCATAGGGGTCGTCACCAACAGGGAATCATATCTCAAGACCAAGGAGACTCTAGCTCATCGTATTTTCATAATAAAGAGTCTACTTCAAGATCTGTGTCAAGCTCGAGAAGCCAGCGAAGATAGTGATGTCACACTCCTACATCGGCTGGAAGAACTTCCTTGCACCTTGACAAGGGAAGATCATAGCTTCCTCACGGCAGAGGAAATGATAAGTTCTTTTGAAGAAATGGTACAAAAGAAATTTGAAGAGGAAGCTCCCTCTGTGCTCCCAATGGACAACCTGTATGATCAACATTCGACTCTGGAGAACATGAAGGATAATTTAGAAAAGCATGAAAAGGCAATAAAGGCAGTGAAAGATTCAATCCTTCGAGCTCGCACCATCTCTGAAAACACAGCAAAACCAGATGCATGCGAGATGTTAGTTGTTCAAACCATGTATCGGAACTTCCTAAGGAACAAGAATGGAGGAAGCTAATGCCTTAGCTTATTTTTCTTAGATTTTATGTAAATGGAATTTTGTTTTGGACATCTACACATGTAATTTTCCAAAATGTAATTACATGTGAAACAAGAGAAGTCATAAGTCAAATAGGACTCTCTTGTTGAATAAGTCAAATTAGTTGTAGATTTCCTAGATTTTCTCAAGGTCTTTCCCTATAAATAAAGGGGACCTCTTTTGTAAATACTATCTTTTGTCTATTGCAAGAAAACTCTGGCGAATTGAGAAGCAAATCAAGACTTTGTGCTTTTTGTGAAAATCAATATTCAAATATTTATCGATACAAGAAAGCAAATTTCAATTCCAATCTTTGTCTTGGAATTATTTATGTTGTGATAGTTTTGTTCTTACGTCTTGCTATCATAGTCTTATTTGATAATAATTGAAGTGTGGAGTTTATTACAAGTGATCGAAGAGCGCTCTTAATTTGATTCTGGTAAACTTTGTGTTATCAAATCAGTTGTGGGTTATATGTTCATGTTTGTGAAAATACAATAGTTTGGAGACTTTGTGCTGCAAGTTGTTCTATTTGATTTACTTTTATCATCTTGAAGAAGAGTGAAGACTTTGGGCTGCATTCTACTTCAATTAGTTCTGTTTACAAGTAATCAGTGAGGTAATAGAAAACTTTGTGTTTCTGTGATTTTGTGATAATTTATAAGTTTTATATCAAGAGTTTGAAATATATACATCTATTCTGAAAAAAGAGAATGAGATGAGATGGAACCACCACCAACATAGTTTTTAGTGTACATAAATTTGATAAGTTGTTTGATTTGTAAAAGTTAAACAATTAAAGGGAACCTCCCCTTGCTGAGAGGAGAGACTTTGTCTCATCATAGCTGTGGCTGATATATCCATTTTGCCGTTAGCGAGTTAACGACAAAATATTCACCCAACATGTCTCCAAGCAAGCCTCCTAGGAAGGGTAAACAAAAGCAAATCTAGTGAGGTGATTTTGATCTCCAAGATCACCTTGCGGTGCGAGGAGAGAGCATACAATGTATGCACACTAGATTCACACTCACAATGGTTTATTTCCCTATAGAAAAAATGAAATGTGTGCTATGAAATTGAATGGATGAGAGGTGTTTTTGATTCTCAAGATCGTACGAAGTGCATGAGAAGAGCATACACACCTTTAATCTCACTCAAGTTCACCAAACAATGAAAGCACTCATTCTTTTTAAATCCAAAGTCAAAATATGTGATGGAAGACAATGGTTTGTTTTATGCCCAATTTCGATGTGTGATTGAAGACAATAGTATGTTTTAGAGCCCAAATCCAAATGTGAGAGAAAATAAATGTTCTTTTTATTCCCAAATTGAAGTGTGCAAACAATGATTATGAAGAAATGAAGAGAGATGAAAGATGAATGGAGTGCACCTAAATATTTTCATCCTTAAATATGTTGTTGTGACTGATACTGATGCTGTTCTAATCCTGTATGACCACTTGAAAGTCACCAAAACCAAGAACAAACAAGAAACTTGCAAACCCTAGTGCATTATGTGAAAAATGAGTAATCTAATGTTAGATGAATAGATACAGAAAAATGGATTGCATATTCAGAAAATTTAGGAGGTTCTAAGCTGTTTCAAAAAAAATTGCACTGAAATCTAATAAAAATTGCTCAAGATATGCTCACTTGAAGTTTTAAACTAGGGTTAATTTTGACTGCAAATAACAGGCAAACCTGGCAGAATCTAATAATGAAACTTGCACCATTGTGAATCTGGCTAAGTCACCTTTCCAACAAGTCCTTTTTTGTGAAATTCTAACCCTGTATGACGAAGTTATGAAGAATAGAAAAAAAATGTCCTATTAGGGCATGTAGAAGGTGATAGCAAGGCTGGCAGGTTGAAGTTAACTGCTAGCTATTTAGGAAAAGTGGTCACATGGACCCATGGTTGAAGCTGGTGGTTTTCTATTGATGGTTTAATCAGAGTGGCACCCCTAGTCGTCCATATGACTAGGGGCTTCGACCAGGGAAAAATAAACAAGAAAATCAAAATTAAAAAAATAGGCCGCTAGCTAATAAAACGAACCTTGTGCTGCTGAATAGGGGCACAGGATCCCCCAGGTCACTGATGTGACCACAGATCAAAAGAGCCGACTGAACCAAGAGAGCTGACCGAATTGATTAAACTGACCAAGTGTTTATTAAACTGTGGTTTAGGATCATAGGTGGTGTCGACCAAGCGTGTGAGGCAGGTAGTTTGGAAGCCGACAGTCGAGGTTGAAAGTTGTCGGTAAGAGTTTGAAAGATGACGGAGCAAAGTTTAAGGTTGACAATCTTAGAATGGGTATTGACGACTTAATATGCAGGCAGTGAGTTTGCAATGGGTGGTGAAAGGTTTTGAACTAGGCGGTGATGGAGCTTTGAATGGTGGTGACGGGTCTCTCAAGAGGCATCGACAGAATGTTTAGTGAGCGGCAGGGGAAGTTTAAGCGGAGAGTTAGGTTTTTAAGGGCCGAGCAGAGGATTTTTAGTAGGCGGTCTACAGTTTATAGGGAAGCGACAGTGGATCGGAGGTGGACGACGACCAGGAGTGGTAATGGTAGAGGTTAGGGTTGTATGTAGGTGACTAGGGATTTGGCAAGCTTGAAACCAACATTGGATGGGGGCTTATTAGTGATGACAAGGAGTTTAAAATAGTGGTGACGGTGAGGAGATAGTAGGGCGCTGATGAAGAACAGGGGTTATGGTTTTAGTCAATAGGGAGCACTAGGGTTCCATTAAAACCTACAACAAAAACTTAAAACCTCAAACCTGTAAACATAAACCATAAGCTAGAGACTGCTTAGGACACTACACCGAATGGTATGACCTATCTGTACGTTACGGATTTTTACAAATCCATATAGTATGGACTGCCGTAATAATTTTTTTTTCAAAAAAAAAAAAATTCACAGTAAGCAAAATAGGTCAAATTTTATGTCATTTTTCGCCTGTAAGGCCTCCCGGATGCAATGATGAGGTCCATTTTAGGCCAGGATGTCACCTGCAAAATTTGGTCACAAAACTTAACAAAAATGTTAGATTTGCAAACTTCATGTCGGGTTCACCAATGTAGCTAGGGTAAAAATCAGAGCTATGATCATGAACAACAATCACAAAACCCTAACAGCACAATGAAGTACAAGATAGCATAGAAATTGAAATCACAAAGCAAACTAAAACTAATCTCTACACTAAGCTTGGCTCTCCTCCACTGCTCTTCTCAATCTCGCATAGGAATGCAAGATTTTGAAGGATGAATGTTGGTTGCTTATTCCAGCAGCATAAGATACTCAAAAACTAGATGATCAAATGGCTTGGTTGAGGGTTGATTTATAGGAAGTGAGTGATTTGAATGAAGGGCTATGATTGAAAGTTAGTTTCAATGATGTGGACGATTGAGATTGAATAGGGTTTCCCACTCCATGAGGAGTTGTAGTCACGTGACAAGTGTGTGGATAGGAATAAGGCTGGCCTAGTTTAAATAAAAGATTGTTTAAATTAGTGGGACATGTGAAGTGTATTAAATAGAAAATGTACTATGTGACGTGTGTGATTGTGATGAAAGGTGAGGGCCTAATTCAAATATTTTATTTGAATTAGTTGGAACATGTGAGAGGGAAATTAATTAAATAAATAGGATTTATTTAATTAATTGGAAAGTGGGATAAGTGGGATTAGGACAAAATGTCTTATGATGTCTCTAATAATGTGTTGATTAGGTGTTGCAAGACATGGACAAATTTAGGTGTCTACAAGAACATTAACTAGTTCCAAAACAAGAGTTTTAGATGCACTCTTTAGTGTGGTGTTATAAAGATAGAACACCAAAAGTATAATTAAATGTATCACAATATTATTCATATATAGGTCACCACACTATCAAAAAAATTGATACCACAAGAAACTATTCAAGTGGGTACGCAACCCTTTTTAGGGTCTAGCAGCTACCACCCACTCACTTGACAACTTTGGAGAACACATGGACCCCTCTCCTTGCGATAGGATGAACCTCCATGCCACTCTTGCTCTCGTGGAAGTAGCTAGTCAAGAGGAGGCAAGACAAGGGGGCGGTCTTGTTCTCTTGAGAGCTGGACTTCGTGGAGAGTGGTCGGCCAGTCCTGGGGCCTTTCTTGTGTATTGATTCTAATTTGGACCTCACTTCCAGACTTAGTTATTCATTTTCCATGCCTTTACATTAATTAAATAATTCTTAATTATTTGATTAATTTCATCTATTGTTATGAAAATCACTCTACCTTACTCTTCCACATTAATTAAATAATTATTAATTAAATTTTTATTGCAAGGTTGCAATTCTCTCCCTTCTAATAGAATATTTGTGATATTTATTGGGTGATTTGCTATACATTTTTGCTAAATCATTTTTTTTACATTCACTTTTATGCAAAATGTGCTCAAAAGTGTATTTAAGTTCTGCTACAGGTAATGAAGGGCATTACTTTCAAGCCTATGCCCACGTTGTAGTACATGAGGAAATGATTAAGTGTATGAGTTACTGTTATGGGCTGCCTGCTGCACTGTGCATAAATTCGGTGCAATCTAGAAATGTGGAGCGAAATTTAGTTGGGGTCAAGTTCTTGATTTTGTTTTTTCTATTAAGCAGGTAGGTATGTGTATTTGCTCACATCAATTGGCTTTAGGCATTTTGGGGAATTGTCTATTACATCCTTGACCAAAAACTATCAAAGTCGTAGTAGGAGAGCAAGAGTTTCTTAAATATGGAGCAATATTTTTATGTTTTATATTTATAAATGAGTTGCTATTACTGATTTTAGAAGTTTGTATTTAGAAGAAAAATTGTTGTTTTCTATTGCAAAATGCCAGTACACATATTTCTAGAAAATAAAATGGACCATGGAGCAAAAAATTGTTTTAGTGAACACAGAGGCCAGTGGAAAAGGACAAGAAGAAGAATTGACTTGCATTGTTTGTTTGGAGCAAGTTATTGAAGGAGAGTTGATTCATAGTTTACCTTGTTTACATCAGGTAACTAAATTCCTCAACTTATCAATCTTGTAATCCTCAATAGCATTCCTGATATTACTTTAGGTTTTTAAAGGTCTACTTATTCAATTGATTTGGGAGAGAGAGAACAATCATAAGGTGGTTACTGGTAATTGTAAACCACCTTCTGTTATGTGGCTAAGCATATAATATCTGTGACTTATTGATAATGTAGGATATATTCACAGCTACCTATTAAGAAAAGTGTCTCAACCTTGCAACCATGCAAGGTTACTATTCTTCCCAATTTTGGTCTTTTCAAATACCCTTTATCTTGAAGAATGGTCTAGAATTTTCAAAGTTTCTAAAAGGGCTAAAACTAGCGGGACTTACTATTTTTCATAACTCTACATTTGACCTTAGATGGACCTAAAATTTTCCCAAAAGGTGTGGAACTACTAAGTAAACATCTTGGGTGAGTTTTGACTCAAGATCATTTCTGGATTGCGAGATGTTAAAGTTTCTATTTTTTGAAACTGTCAAAAAAGTTTCAAACTCAGTTTTCAGGCATTTAGAGGTCCCTAAACACCCCAAAAGTTATCATAACTGGAAAAGTGGGTTATATCTTGATAGATCTCTTCATGGAATTTTTGACGCATCAAACGATTCGTAAATTAGACATCTGGATCAAAAGTTATGGCCTCCGGAAGTTGGACCTCCTATTTTTGGGAAATGTGAAAACGTGTTGGACACTTAAAAGAGCTGTAAAGGGGAGAGTTACATGTGTTAGTGTGTGATTTGGCACATCACAAGGCATATTTGACTAGAGATAATTTGGACACCACTTTTGGGTGGTTTTGGCTCATGGTTTTGTAATTACCGTTGACGGTTTACTGTATTGTATCTCCTATATATCAGGAGCTTGATATGGAGGTTGTGTGTAAGAGTCTTATAGATGTTTAGTTACCTCTAGATCTTTGGTTGATTAATACTCCTGTGAAATTGTAATCTTCTTGATTCCTGAATAATATATTGGGCAGCTTTAGAGTGTGGGGTTTTTTACCTGAAAGGGTTTTCCCCACATATACCTGGTGTTATGAGTTTTGCATTTGGATGTTGTTATTACCTTTTTGTTAATGTGCATCTTAATTTGTAACTGTAAAAGTTAAAATTTGCACAAATCTTTCCTCAGTAGATCAGTGTAGGAAGTGTTTTCTGCATGCCTTTCTTCCTTTTGGTTGGTATCAGAGCATAATCACATTTGGTTCTAGTTGTTGGGTAGAGGGTTTTTTGAGCTGATCTTCATTTGAGTGGGAGCTTGTGCAGAGAATTTTGAAATATTTGTTGCAGGAAAGAGATGACAAGCACATATGGGAGGTTTGATATAGAGAAGTTCAGTGGAGGCAACTTTGAGTTGTGGAAACTCAAGATGGAGGACTTATTGGTGGATAGAGATCTATGGCTCGCAGTATCTAGAACCATGCCATCGAGCATGAAACAAGAAGATTGCGATTTGATGGATCGAAAGGCTAAGGGTCTGATAAGACTTTGTTTGGTTGATTCAGTGCTCCTAAATATCCATGAAGAGAAGACTGCAAAGGATTTTTGGAAGAATCTTGGAGATGTTTATCAGGCTAAATCCTTGGTGAACAAGTTATTCCTCTGAAAGGAATTGTTTTCTCTGAGGATGGAAGATGGAGGATCTGTCACTAATCACCTGAATACATTTAATATGCTTGTTTCCCAGTTGACCTCTATTGGTGTGAAGATGGAGGAGGATGATTGATGTATGACATTACTGTGTTCCTTACCAGGTTCGTGGGATCACCTTGTTATGGCCATTGGGAGTACCACTACCACCTTCAAGATGGATGAAGTGGTTTCTTCATTGTTGTCTAAAGAGATGCGGAGAAAGTCTTTTGAATCGGCTAAGGAGGCTCTTGCAGTTCATGGTAGTTCTAAAGAGGAGGATAAAAAGAAAAAGAAGAACTATGATTCAGATTCTGGTAAGTCATCTAAAGATGAAGGAGAAGCATTTGTCGCTACCTTGGCAACGCATGCATCTGAGGATGAGTGACTTATTAACTCTGGTGCATTTTTTCACATGACCTCACATCGAGGTTGGTTTTTGAAGTATGAAGAATACTATGGTGGAAAGGTGTACTTGGGTGATGGTTCTTACCTAAAGATTGTTGACCGTGGAAGAGTTTTGATTTGATTCCCTGATGGACGAGTGAAGGGGATCAATGGTGTTATGCATATCCTTGGTTTGGCACAGAACCTTCTTTTTGTAAGTAAGTTGAATGATGTGGGTGTGCAGGTTGTTTTCTTGAATGGAGGATGCAAGATAACTAGAGGATCTATGGTGTTGGCTAAGGGTGTTCAGATTGGCACTCTATTTCAGCTTGATGCATATGTAGTATAGTGCAATAGTGTCTCTGTTTTGAATAAGAGAGTTTTAGAGTCTTCATCCTCACCATTGGAACCAACAACAAAGAGGATTATTGCATCTACTTTCGATGGTCGTGCTTTCTGGGTACCTAAGTGTGCTCATTCTATGGAGATGAAACTTCTAGCTAAGAAGACAATGTTATGGCACCAAAGGCTTGGTCACATTGGTGAAAAGGGTTTGAGGACCCTAAAAAATAAAAATCTAGTTGAGGGTATGAATGACTGTAACTTTGACTTTGATTTCTGCAAACATTGCATTTATGGAAAACAAAACTGTGTTCAATTTTATTATAGTTCTCACAAATCTTCTAAGGTATTGGACTTGATTCATTCTGATGTGTTTGGTCCTATTAATGTTCCTTCAATTTCAAAATCTATTTACTTTGTTTCATTCATTGATGATTACAGTAGAAGGACATGGGTGTATTTCCTTAGAAGAAAATTAGAAGTCTTTAGTAGATTCAAAGAGTTTAAAGCTCTTGTAGAGAATTAGAAGGATAGAAAGATTAATTGTTTGAGAACTGACAATGGTGGTGCATTTTGTTCAGTAGATTTTGAAAAGTTCTGTAAAGAATAAGGGATTGAGAGGCACAAGACAACTCCGTATACCCCTTAGCAGAGTGGAGTTGCAGAGAGGATGAATATAACATTGATGGAGAGGGAAATGAGTATGCTAAGTGGAGTTGGCCTTGAACAAAAGTTCTAGGCTAAAGCTGTTGCTACCACTTGTTACCTAGTTAACAGGTCTCCTACATCAATGCTCATTGATAAGACACCTATGGAGGTGTGGTATGGTAAAATGCCTTCATTAAGACACATTCGAGTATTTGGTTGTGAGGCATATGCACATGTGCCTAAGGAGAAGAGGTCTAAGTTGGAGAAGGTTGTGAAGTGTATCTTCATCAGTTATGTCATTGGTGTGAAAGGGTACAAGTTTTGGGATCCATCGGCTGAGAGAGTTCTGTATAGAAGAAGTGTGATCTTCAGAGAGCTCAACCCTTCTTCTGTTGTCTTGTAGCTAGATAAAGAAGAGAATAAAGAGGATGTGGTTCAGCTTCCTTCCACCCTTGAGAAAGTTGAACCAAAAACATCTATTGGACCTGATAATGAGGAGAGCTCTAGTAACTCTGAAAGATTAGAATAAGATGAAGAACCTCAACCTCAATCTTTGAGGAGGTCCACGTGGATAAGGCAGCAACCTAATAGGTTTGGTTATTCATTGCATGATTCTAGTTATATTTTTTCTTTGATTTCTAACACTGATTAGCCTAGAACTATGAAAGAGGCTATGGGTATGAAAGATACAGGTTCCTAGAAGGAGGCCATGGAAGAGGAGATGAATTATTTGGAAAAGAATAATACTTGGGACTTGGTGCCTTTGCCTGAAGGACAAAAACCTGTTGGATGCAAATGGATGTTCAAAAATAAATTTGGTGCAGATGGCAGTGTTGAGAAATATAAGGCTAGATTAATTGTGAAGGGGTATTCTCAGGTGGAGGGAATTGACTATAGTGAAATTTTCTCTCCTATCGCAAAGCTAACATCTATTCAGTTCCTATTATCTCTTGCAACAGTGTATGATCTAGAAGTGGAATAGATGGATGTGAAGACAACATTCCTTCATGGTGACTTGGAGGATAAAATCTATATGTCATAGCCATAGCACTACATGGTGAAAGGTAAAGAAAATCTAGTTTACAAGTTGAAAAAATCTTTGTATGGTTTGAAACAATCTCCTAGGATGTGGTACTAAAAGTTTGATGCCTTTGTGTTGAGTATTAGATTTCTGAGATCAAAATTAGATCATTGTGTTTACTACAAGTTTGACAATGATCGAATTCTACTTATTTCATTGTATGTTGATAATATGTTACTCATTGGGAATGATAAAAGTTTGATTTCTGATTTGAAGTCTTAGTTGTCAGCACCGTTTGAGATGAAAAATCTAGGGGCAACTCTGGACATTCTGGGGATGGAGATTAGAAGAGATAGAGCAAACATAAAACTTTGGTTAGGCCAGAGTAAGTATGTTAACACTATGTTGGAGAGATTCAACATGGTAGATTGTAGACCTCTGACAGTTCCTGTTATGATGGGGATAAAGTTATCTGTTGCAGATTGTTCAAAGTCTCCTTTAGATATGGATATGAGCAGAGTTCATTATGCTAGTACAGTTGGTAGCTTGATATGTTATGGTCTGTACAAGACTAGACATTACCCAAGCAATGTGAGTCCTTAGTCAGTTTATGGCTAATCATAGACGGGTACATTGGTATGTAGTGAAGAGTGTTTAGATATTTGTGGGGTACTTCTGAGTATTCCTTATGTTATCACATGTGGTTATCCTATAGGACCTCAACATTCATTTTGCATTCAAGGATTTGTGGATTCAGATTGGGCAGGTGATATTGACAGCATGAGATCCACCAGTGCTTATGTATTTAGTATGTTTGGTGGTGCTATTAGTTGGATGAGTAAGAGGAAAGCTATGGTCTCCTTGCCCACTACTAAAGCTGAGTACATGGCAGCAACTCATGCTTGTAAAGAAACCATTTGGCTTAAGAGATTGTGTTCTGATGTTGGGTTTGATGCAGGGAAGATTACTGTTTGTTGTGATAGTGAGAGTGCCATATATTTGGTGAAGAATCCTACATTCCATGCATATTGATGTCTAGTACCATTTTGATCATGACATGGTAGGGGACGGGAAGGTAAACTTGGAGAAAGTTGACACTTTGATGAATGTTGCAGATTCCTTGACAAAACCTGTGAGCACAGAGAAGTTCAGATGGTGTTCAGAGTCTATGGGCCTCTTGGCCCCTAGCAATTAAATCATGGTGTTGATACTCCCTTTGCTCTTTCAAGGTGTTCGACAAGTGGGAGAATGTTAAGAAAAGTGTCTCAACCTTGCAACCATGAAAGGTTACTATTCTTCTCAGTTTTGGTCTTTTCAAATACCCTTTATCTTGAATAATGGTCTAGAACTTTCAAAGTTTCCAAAAGGGATAAAAATGGTGGGACTTACTATTTTTAGTAACTCTACATTTGACCTCGGATGGACCCAAAATTTTCCCAAAAGGTGTGGAACTTCTAAGTAAACATATTGGGTGAGTTTCGACTCAAGATCATTCTTGGATTGGGAGATATTAAAGTTTCTATTTTTTGAAACTGTCAAAAAAGTTTTGAACTCAATTTTGAGGCACTTAGAGGTCCCTAAACTCCTTGAACATTTTTGTAACTAGAAAACTAGGTTATATCTTGATATATCTCTTCATGAGCTTTCTGACGCATCAAACGGTTTGTCAATTAGACACCCAGATCAAAAGTTATGGCCTCCAGAAGTTAGACCTCCTATTTTTGGGAAATGTGAAAACGTGTTGGACACTTAAAAGAGCTATAAAGGGAAGATTTACATGTGTTGGTGTGTGATTTGGCACATCACAAGGCATCTTTGATTGGAGATAATTTGGGTGCCACTTTTGGGTGGTTTTGGCTCATGGTTTTGTAATTAACATTGATGGTTTACTATATTGTATCTCCTATATATTAGGAGCTTGAGATGGAGGTTGTGTGTAAGAGTTTTATAGATGTTTGGTTACCTCCAGATCTCTAGTTGATTAATACTCCTGTGAAAGCTTGCTCTGCAAGTATATTGTAATCTTCTTGATTCTTGAATTTAATATATTGGGTGGCTTTGGAGTGTGGGTTTTTTTAGCTGAAAGGGTTTTCCCCATGTATATCTTATGTTGTGACTTTTGCATTTGGATGTTGTTATTAGTTTTATATTAATGTGCATCTTAATCTATAATTGTAAAAGTTAAAATTTGCATAAATCTTTCCTTAGTAGATCAATGTAGGAAGCATTTTCTACATACCTTGCTTCCTTTCATTAGCTTCTATGCTACACAAATGTCATTGAATCACTAAAAGGTTGCTAACTGTAGCCTGTGCCTTTACCAGGGTAAGTGCAAGAAGATGGGGGGCCAAAAAGGGGTTTTAAGTGGCCAGTTTTTTTTTCTGAAATCAGCAAATACTGGCTTTGGATGAGAAATTGAGCATAGTTACACTCAAAATTTGGAGATGCAACCAAAACAATGTTTGTAGTGCTCCGAGTCTACTTTCTAAACTACTATTTTGTTTTGAAAATGGCATAGATTAAGGGGTTCAAAAGAGGGAGCCACAGAAATTGGTGTTGTTTCTGTCAAAAAAACATAACATAGCATGTTTTGTGGCTCCCTCAAAAGGTCAACTTTTTTTTGGTATTTTTAAAATCACTTCAGTGAGAAATTAGCTAATAGCATGTAGTTTATGCCCGATTTTTCTAATAATTTTTTGATGAATATTTGATTTTTTACTAATTTTTAAAGTGGACACATCCTAAAAAATAGAATTTTAGCCGTGCTACCCCTATAAATTTTGAAAACTAATTGAAAATCATTTTTTTATTTTTTTAATATTTGTAGAATGGAGTCTAGTTTCTAAATATGTAATTTTTTTGAAATTTGAATGAATAGTTATTTTACAATGAAAAAAAGACCAAACAGTGGTTTTTGCCTAAAAACAGACACACAAACAAAAGAAATTAAAGATGAAAGGCTTAACATTGTTAAAATGTGAAAAAAATCACATCGTCAAATAGCTAAGAGAAAGCCTAACATTACCCATGTGTTTGATTTGTTCAACCTTGAAACACGTGCAAATCTGAGGATTAGCACAAACAAAATTATGTGAAATTTTGAAGAATATAGAAAAACACGTCTGTGACTGTTCATAAGGCACTCCAAGCCTTTGGGTTGGAAATCCAAAGAAAATCCCAAGCCCAAGGCTTGGGATTCCCAAAGCAAGAAATAATGCACTCGCGTTATAACGCGCTCGCGTTATGTTTTGCCTTGCATTTTTCTTTCCTGCATGTCTGTCTTTTGTCATGTTTGACATAACGCGAGCGCGTTATAATGCGCTCGTGTTATGTCCCACTCAAATTTTTTTACGTTCAAGGCTATTAATCATGAGGGTTAAGGGATGAGGGATATAGTTGGAGGGTTTATGGACAAGGGATTAGTGTTTAAGGTATAGTATCGAGCCCGTTGAGGGTCTAGGAATAGGGATAGCGTTTAAGGTTTAGGGATGAGGGATGACAGATTACAGTTTAGGGTTTAGGGATAGGGTTGAGGGTCGAGGGATCAAAGTTAAGGGTTGAGGGATTAGGGTTTGACATTGAGGGTTGAGGGTTGAGGGTTGAGGGTTGAGGTTCAAGGGTCAAGGGTTTAGGGATAGGGTTTAGGGTCGAGGGATTAGGGTTAAAGTAGAGTGTGGAGGGTGTAAGGATTAGGGATAGGGTTGGAGGGTTTAGGGATAAGGGATTAGGGTTTAAGGTATAGTATCGAGTCTGTTGAGGGTTTAGGAATAGGGATAGCATTTAGGGATTAGGGATGAGGGATTATAGTTGAGGGATGATGGATTAGGGTTGAGGGTTGAGGGATTAGGGTTTAGGGATAAGGTTTAGGGTTGAGGGATTAGGGTTTAAGGTATAGTGTTGAAGGTTGAGGGTTGAGGGGTTAGGATTAGGGTTTCGGGTTGATAGATTAGCATTTAATGTCGAGGTTAGGGTTAGAGTGTCGAGGGTAGAGGGATTAGGGATAGGGTTTAGGGTTGAAGGTTTAAGGATTAAGGGTTGAGGCTTTAGGGATGAGGGTTTAAGGCTTAAGATATAGTGTTAAGTGTTGAGGGTGTAGGGATAGGGTTTAAGTTTTAAGGGTTAAGGGTTGAGGGATAGGGATTAGGGTTTAAGGTATAGTGTTGAGGGTCGAGGGATTAGAGTTAAAGGTTGAGGGATTAGGGTTTGACGTTGAGGGTTGAGGGTTGAGGTTCGAGGGTCAAGGGTTTAGGGATAGGGTTGAGGGTCAAGGAATTAGGGTTAAAGTAGAGTGTGGAGGGTATAAGGATTAGGGATAGGGTTTGAGGGTTTAGGGATAAGGGATTAGGGTTTAAGGTATAGTATCGATTCTGTTGAGGGTGTAGGAATAGGGATAGCATTTAGGGTTTAGGGATGAGGGATTAGAGTTGAGGGATGACGGATTAGGGTTGAGGGTTGAGGGATTAGGGTTTAGGGATAAGGTTTAGGGTTGAGGGTTGAGGAATTAGGGTTTAAGGTATAGTGTTGAGGGTTTAGGGATAGGGTTTAGGGTTGAGGGATTAGGATTTGACGTTGAGGGTTGAGGGTTTAGGGTTTAGGGTTTAGGGTTAGGGTTGAGAGATGAGGGATCAGAGTTAAGGGTTGAGGGAATAGGGTTTGATGTCGAGGGTTGAGGGTTGAGGTTCGAGGGTTGAGGTTCGAGGGTCAAGGGTTTAGGGATAGGGTTGAGGTTGAAGGGATTGGGGTTAAAGTAGAGTGTGGAGGGTGTAAGGATTAGGGATAGGGTTGGAGGGTTTAGGGATAAGGGATTAGAGTTTAAGGTATAGTATTGAGTTTGTTAAGGGTTTAGGAATAGGGATAGCATTTAGGATTTGGGAATGAGGGATTAGAGTTGAGGGATGAGGGATTAGGGTTGAGGGTTGAGGGATTAGGGTTTAGGGATAAGGTTTAGGGTTGAGGGTTGAGGGATTAGGGTTTAAGGTATAGTTTTGAGGGTTGATGGTTTAGGGATAGGGTTTAGGTTTGAGGGATTAGGGTTTAGGGTTGATGAATTAGGGTTTAATGTTGAGAGTTGAGGGTTAAGGGTTGAGGGTTGAGGTTGAGGGATAGGGTTAATGGTCAAGGGATTAGGGTTAAATAAGAGTGTCGAGGGTAGAGGGATTAGGGTTTAAGGTATAGTATCGAGCCTGTTGAGGGTCTAGGAATAGGGATAGCATTTAGGATTTAGGAATGAGGGATTAGAGTTGAGGGATGACGTATGACAGATTAGGGTTGAGGGTTGAGGCATTAGGGTTTAGGGACAAGGTTTAGGGTTAGGGTTGAGGGATTAGGGTTTAAGGTATAGTGTTGAGGGTTTAGGGATAAGGTTTAGGGTTGAGGGATTAGAGTGAAGGGTTGAGGGATTAGAATTTGACGTTGAGGGTTTAGGGTTTAGGGTTAGGGTTGAAGGTCGAGGGATCAGAGTTAAGGGTTGAGGGATTAGGGTTTGATGTTGAGGGTTGAGGGTTGAGGTTCAAGGGTCAAGGGTTTAGGGATAGGGTTGAGGGTCGAGGAATTAGGGTTAAAGTTGAGTGTGGAGGGTATAAGGATTAGGGATAGGGTTGGAGGGTTTAGGGATAAGGGATTAGAGTTTAAGGTATAGTATCGAGTCTGTTGAGGGTTTAAGAATAGGGATAGCATTTAGGGTTTAGGGATAAGGGATTAGAGTTGAGGGATGATGGATTAGGGTTGAGGGTTGAGGGATTAGGGTTTAGGGATAAGGTTTAGGGTTGAGGGTTGAGGGATTAGGTTTTAAGGTATAGTGTTGAGGGTTGATGGTTTAGGGATAGGGTTTAGGTTTGAGGGATTAGGGTTTAGGGTTGATGAATTAGGGTTTAATGTTGAGAGTTGAGGGTTGAGGGTTGAGGGTTGAGGTTGAGGGATAGGGTTAATGGTCAAGGGATTAGGGTTAAATAAGAGTGTCGAGGGTAGAGGGATTAGGGTTTAAGGTATAGTATCGAGCCTGTTGAGGGTCTAGGAATAGGGATAGCGTTTAGGGTTTAGGAATGAGGGATTAGAGTTGAGGGATGATGAATGATAGATTAGGGTTGAGGGTTGAGGGATTAGGGTTTAGGGACAAGGTTTAGGGTTAGGGTTGAGGGATTAGGGTTTAAGGTATAGTGTTGAGGGTTTAGGGATAGGGTTTAGGGTTGAGGGATTAGAGTGAAGGGTTGAGGGATTAGAATTTGACGTTGAGGGTTTAGGGTTTAGGATTAGGGTTGAAGGTCGAGGGATTGGAGTTAAGGGTTGAGGGATTAGGATTTAAGGTATAGTATCGATTCTGTTGAGGGTGTAGGAATAGGGATAGCATTTAGGGTTTAGGGATGAGGGATTAGAGTTGAGGGATGACGGATTAGGGTTGAGGGTTGAGGGATTAGGGTTTAGGGATAAGGTTTAGGGTTGAGGGCTGAGGGATTAGGGTTTAAGGTATAGTGTTGAGGGTTTAGAGATAAGGTTTAGGGTTGAGGGATTAGAGTGAAGGGTTGAGGGATTAGGATTTGATGTTGAGGGTTGAGGGTTGAGGGTTAGGGTTGAGAGATGAGGGATTAGAGTTAAGGGTTGAGGGATTAGGGTTTGACGTCGAGGGTTGAAGGTTGAGGTTTGAGGGTCAAGGGTTTAGGGATAGGGTTGAGGTTGAAGGGATTAGGGTTTAAGGTATAGTGTTGAGGGTTGATGGATCAGAGTTAAGGGTTGAGGGATAAGGGTTGAGGGTTGTAAGGATTAGGGATAGGGTTGGAGGGTTTAGGGATAAGGGATTAGAGTTTAAGGTATAGTATCGAGTCTGTTGAGGGTGTAGGATTAGGGATAGCATTTAGGGTTTAGGGATGAGGGATTAGAGTTGAGAGATGATGGATTAGGGTTGAGGGATTAGGATTTGACATTGAGGGATGCCAGATTAGGGTTGAGGGATTAGGAGTTGACATTAAGGGTTGAGGGTTTAGGGATAGGGTTGAGGGTTGAGGGATTAGGATTTGACGTTGAGGGTTGAGGGTTTAGGGATAGGGTTGAGGGATTAGGATTTGACATTGAGGGTTGAGGGTCGAGGGATCAGAGTTGAGGGTTTAGGGATTAGGGTTTGACGTTGAGGGTTGAGGGCATTTTCTATCACAAACTTGATTATGAGGGCTTGCCCCTTCATTGTTATGCCTATCATATGGCGGAGCATCTGACAAGCCCTTGCAAGAAAAAGATGGAATCAATGCAAAGGATGTGATGAATCTATAGCAGGATAAAACGTGAGTGCATTATAGCGCGAGCGCGTTATAACGCACTCGCATTTTGTATTTCTATTGAAACGGTAAAAAAGTGGTTACCCTCGTGATCCAGGCCCACATGCTCTGTTTTCTTACTGATTCTGTGCATGCTCCGACAAAAAAGAAGTGCTTTCATGCTATTGGGAAGTTCACATGGACATTTGACACATTGTACCACCTTTGCATGATCTTTCCACCACCTTTTCTGCTTTGCCAACTTGAGGAGGAAATAACATAGTTTTCACACCAAGTTTGATATATATCTATTCAAGTTTCAATTTTTGTAGTGTTGCAATGTTAATTGTGATTCAATTTTAAGAATTTAACATTGAAAAGGAAGCAAGTGGTGAAAAACTCAAATTGTTGAGGAGTTTGATGCAAGAAGATAAAAACACTACATAATTGGGTATTCTCTCCATTCAAATCTTCGTTTTTTAGGTATGTCAATTCTTTACATGCATGTTCTTTACATTTTCCTTATTTCGGATTGAATTACTTTATCATGCTTTATCATACATGTTTAAAATAGACACATTCCCAATCAAGAAAGCAACCTACAATCTCACATGATGCCATGTATATTTTCTATACTTGGGCTCTTTAATAATGATGTGTAATAAACAAACCTTAGTTCATACCATGATGTCAAACTATACAAGAATAAATCCTTACAACATAAAAAAAATACAATCCCAATATTATTATGTATTCATTTCTTAGGAACTAATATTGGTCTCTTTATCATGCTACAGACAAATTCTCTGTCATGCCGAGGAAACGATCAAGAATTAAACCAACACAGGAAGAGATAGAAGCTAAGAATGCAAAGAAAGCAATGGCTATGAGGGAACTTCGTGAGAAGACGAAATTGGACACGATAAATGAAGACATACCAATTGAAGAGGAACCACAACCATCACAAAGAGATATGGTATTGGCGGCACAAAGAGAACGAATGCAAAAACTTCATGGTACGAGAGATTTGAATACCATAGTTGGAGACACGTCCTTTACCGCAAGTCAACATGTAGGGACACCATCTACCACATCTCAAGTTGAGAGTACATTATCACTCACATGTGATGAAGGAGGTACGCCATTGTTCCCACCTCAACCTCAAGGTATGTCATCTATTCCATCTTCGATCGAAGGTATGGAATCTAACCCATCTCATTTAAATATTGATGAAATTCCTAATGTTGAGATGAATTTACCTAACTTGACACCACCTAGAATTTTGCATAGAAAGCCAAAGTATTTGATTGATATTGATGAGAATATTTTGTAGCTAATGGAAGGTAAGATTCCAAAATGCACTTGTAGAAGATATGCTAATAAGATTTGGAGATTGTTCTTTGAAAAGTTAAATGAGACTGCAAGATGTCAACTATTCGTTGAAATGATGCGAAGTATAAAGTATAGGTCTATCATGAAGATTCTTGGGTTGAGAACATCAGAGGCTTCAAGTGAAAAATCTATTGTCAAGAATCTAATGAGTGCGTATGAGAGAGTGGGTAACACCTCACGCACAAAAGATAGTAATGCAACACGGCGTGTGATTACATCGACTATAGTAAGTAGTCAAATGAGGAAAGCTCATCTCATTAGAAAGACAAGTCAAGAATTGAGAATTAATAGGAAAACTTTATCAAGAGCCGTTGGAAGATGCCAAAGAATTGAGGACACTAATGCCAATGAATTATGGGCGTTCTCGGGGAGAGTACCACGAAAAGATAAACCAATTGTTGAAGCATTGAGATCACTAATTGAAGACTTTTGGAAGAATTACACAAGGGTATCTCCGAATCAAAGGGATGTGGTAAGAAGGAGAATCGGTAGTCAGAACCGCGAGCCACATCCAAAGCATTTTTTGGATGAGACTCAAACACAGTTTTATGGTAAATTTCTAGAGAAGTATCCTCAAATTAAAATTTGTCAAAGATATTTTGAAATGCTAAAACCTTTCTATGTTAAGATAAATCACACACGCACTACTTGTTGTTGTAGATTACATATTGAATTTTCTAACCATTTTGATGCTTATAGGTCTATATGTTTAGATATGCATACTAACAATGATTTGTAGGGTTGTGCCATATGTGCCCCACCAACATCTTCAAGAGACTTCATATCAAGAATTTTATGTGAAAGAGAGGAAGGTCAAATATTCTACAAGAAATTATGCTTGGATGGCACATGCCATCGTTGCAGTGGCTTGCAACATTTGCCAATATGTGAACATATGGAAATAACACATGCGGTTGCAAATGAACTAGTAGAGTTTGGCAAGTATAAAATAGTGGCATACAATACAAAAGATGGTAAAGAAGCAAAGAGGTGTGAATTAGTTATTGAAAAGATTCCAGTGTATCAGTTTATGCCTATATTTCGTGACAGCATAGTGTATGAGTATGCAAGACATGCCCATAGAGCTCGATGGTTGGACTTGCAATTCAAGTTATGCAAGGACACATTTCCGGTTGGTAGCATTGTTTTAGTTGTCAACTTTGCAGAGAACTACAGTCTACAGCCACAGCGTGAGGTGCAATCACAATATTACAACTCCACACAGGTTTCTATATTTGTGCACATCGCATTCATTCATGCGAATGATAGTACAGAGGATGACAGAAAGATCATAAGGGAGTATAATTTCTATATTACTGATGATCGCACGCATTCTACGGAGTTCGTGCAAGGTTTCTTTCAGGTGTTCTACAATGATTTGGCTAGAAGGGGCATATCGTTCAGTTAGCATATCATATGGTCGGATAATTGTGCGTCACAATTCAAGAACTCACAAAATTTCTATTGGCTGAGTAGGAGGCATAATTTTACAGGTATTCAACATATGTGGAACTTTTGTGAGGCCGGGCATGGAAAGGGGGAGCATGATGGTGCAGAAGCATGTATCAAGAGAGCCATAGCACGAGAAGAGTTAAAGTATAAAGACAATGCAAAGTTGACAGATGCAAAATTGATTGTCGAGTGGTGTAATGCTTCCATGGGTCCAGGTAATGAAGGTAAGTCTTTAGTTCGTAGATTTTTTTGGTTGATAGATGATACTAACATTGCACCATATGAGGATTGTTGTACACTGACATGATCAAATGAGATGCACTCTTTCAGAAGCTCAATTGCAGGTTCATGGAGTATCCATACACGAAAGATGTCATGCTTTTGTTCTTCCTGTACAATTCAAGTCTGGGATGAGTACGAGTCAAAGGAGTGGGTTGACAAATGGCAGTTAAGTTATCTTAGCCCACTTGACATGTATCGACCCCCGACGGCACTGGAACTAACACAGATGGAATCGTCAGTTGACTTTGACCACATATCAGATTTAGTTCAACCAGGTAATATAGGGCACGTATATGCATCTAATTTCATCTAGTTCAACCAGGTAATGTCATCTTACTTTGTAGTGTTTTTGTAATGTTGACTAATTTCATCTAATTTGCTACACATATCAATGTAGGGCACGTATATGCAGTTATTGCAGATGAAGATAATGAAGAGGGAACAAATTATTACTTGTGTCATTGTGTTGAGGCCAAAAAGAAATTGGAGGCCCCTGTTATAGATGGAGAAAACATCGAATACCCTACAGGATCAGTGGTTATTACTGAAACATGGCTTAGAAGGTACCCACATAAGAGTGTTAATATTTGGCTATTTCAGGACTTTGACATGCATCGGAAGATTCTTCATTACTCAAACCTTGTTGTGGCATCCAATGTTCATTTGATAAGGTATCGGGGTAGACCTTTGAACAAAATATTGTGGAAGGTGCGTGAGTCTGACCATGAAGCAATACTTGACACAATAAAGAGTAGAGCAGACCCGGATGGTTCATTGGATTAATTTGTAAGTATTCACATTGATTTTGTAAAGTTATGTTACATTGAGTTGTAAGTATGCACATTAATTTGTAAGGTTTGTCTTTTTTTATTTCCTCCTGCATTTTTACACATATGTACACATTTTTACATCATCATGTTATGCATTTTTGGTGTCCTTCTCCCGATGCGACCAAACTCATAACTCACCCTACTAGACACCATTTGATGATCTCTCCAACACTCTGGATCCAGGGCGCCCAATCATGATGATGACCTATATACCATTCTCCCAAGGCGCTCATAATGAATGAAAAGAAGACCAAGGGCACCCAAGCTTAATAGACTTATTTCTTTCAATTTTGATGATCCAAACTCTTGCAATATGACATCCACTTTCATGCCTTTAGATCTTCCTTCACATATAGGGCGCCAAATCAAGTTGAAAAATCTACTTTCATGCCTTTAGATCTTCCTGCTCCTGATGCGACCAAACTGACTGTTCCAACGCGTCTGAATGGGTACATTTACGCTAGGCATGGTCCTATTTTTCACCCAAACATGTCGAAACAGTCGGAGCTACATTGTACCGACGATATCCCTGAAGAGTCCAAAGTGCAAAAAGGCTGCAATCTTTGACGAGATGTTGCTCAAAAACTATGTCACTTAAAAACATTCCGTCTGAGGCAACGCTATCATGTAGAGTGCCTCTACAATAACCTCTCTCAATTTTTTATAACTCTGAGGCATTTTCCCGTGGTGAAAGGTTTTTTGCTGCCCCAAAAATCATCAGAAGGAGGCAGTGTAAAGTTGCAAAGGGGTGTAACTTTCGTCTTGCTCCTGATGTGACCAAACTGACTGTTCCAACGCGTCCAAATGGGTACATTTACGCTAGGCATGGTCCTATTTTTCACCCAAACATGTCGAAACAGTCGGAGCTACATTGTACCGACGATATCTCTAAAGAGTCCAAAGTGCAAAAAGGCAGCAATCTTTGACGAGATGTTGCTCGAAAACCATGTCACTTAGAAACATTTCGTCTGAGGCAACGCGATCACGTAGAGTGCCTCTACAATAAGCTCTCTCAATTTTTTATAGCTCTGAGGCATTTGCCCATGGTGAAAGGTTTTCTGCTGTCCCAAAAATCGTCAGAAGGAGGCAGTGTAAAGTTGCAAAGGGGTGTAACTTTCATCCTGCTCCTGATGCGACCAAACTGACTATTCTAACGCGTCCGAATGGGTACATTTACGCTAGGCATGGTCCTATTTTTCACCCAAACATGTTGAAACAGTCGGAGCTACATTGTACCGACAATATCCCTGAAGAGTCCAAAGTGCAAAAAGGCAGCAATCTTTGACGAGATGTTGCTCAAAAATTGTGTCACTTAGAAATATTCCGTCTAAGGCAACGCGATCATGTAGAGTGCCTCTACAATAACCTCTCTCAGTTTTTTATAGTTCTGAGGCATTTGCCCGTGGTGAAAGGTTTTCTGCTGCCCCAAAAATCGTCAGAAGGAGGCAGTGTAAAGTTGCAAAGGGGTGTAACTTTCGTCTTGCTCCTGATGCGACCAAACTGACTGTTCCAACGCGTCTGAATGGGTACATTTACACTAGGCATGGTCCTATTTTTCACCCAAACATGTCGAAACAGTCAGAGCTACATTGTACTGACGATATCCTTGAAGAGTCCAAAGTGTAAAAAAGCAGCAATCTTTGACGAGATGTTACTCGAAAATTGTGTCACTTAGAAACATTCCGTCTGAGGCAACGCGATCAGGTAGAGTGCCTCTACAATAACCTCTCTCATTTTTTTATAGCTCTGAGGCATTTGCCCGTGGTGAAAGGTTTTCTGCTGCCCCAAAAATCGTCAGAAGGAGGCAGTGTAAAGTTGCAAAGGGGTGTAACTTTCATCCTACTCCTGATGCAACCAAACTAACTATTCCAACGCGTCTGAATGGGTACATTTACACTAGGCATGGTCCTATTTTTCACCCAAACATGTCAAAACAGTCGGAGCTACATTGTACCGACGATATCCCTGAAGAGTCCAAAGTGCAAAAAGACAACAATCTTTGATGAGATGTTACTCAAAAACCGTGTCACTTAGAAACATTCCGTCTAAGGCAACGCGATCATGTAGAGTGCCTCTACAATAACCTCTCTCAGTTTTTTATAACTCTAAGGCATTTGCCCGTGGTGAAAGGTTTTCTGCTGCCCCAAAAATCGTCAGAAGGAGGTAGTGTAAAGTTGCAAAGGGGTGTAACTTTCGTCCTACTCCTAATGCGACCAAACTGACTGTTCCAACGCATTTGAATGGGTACATTTACACTAGGCATGGTCCTATTTTTCACCCAAACATGTCGAAACAGTCGGAGCTACATTATACCGACGATATCCTTGAAGAGTCCAAAGTGCAAAAAGGCAGCAATCTTTGACGAGATGTTACTCAAAAACCATGTCACTTAGAAACATTCCGTCTGAGGCAACGCGATCACGTAGAGTGCCTCTACAATAACCTCTCTCAATTTTTTATAGCTCTGAGGCATTTGCCCGTGGTGAAAGGTTTTCTGCTGCCCCAAAAATCGTCAGAAGGAGGTAGTGTTTTAAGTCAGGATGAAAGCCTATTCACTCTAGGCGCCTGTTTTTGACCAAATCACACATGTGCCTTGAACAAGTGATGCTACAAGTGGTGAACAAAATGGGCGCCTTGAAGAATTAAGTCCTCCAAGACATCTTGCAATTGCGTAAAAGTCCAAAATTTACATAAGTGAGTTAAGACGCCATTTTCCATCTCCAGAGCCTCCTTTGAGCGCCTTAACATGGAGTGAATGTTTTAGTCTATGAAAGATTGCGCCTAAAGAATATAACAACCCCTTCAGTCACTAGGATGAACTAAGTTAACAAAAGGAACTTCATTGAGGGAGGCGCACTTGTGGAACTTCCCTCTTTCTAGCCTCCAAATGGCACCTAGAGTCAAAAAAGGATTTCACTGAATAATGTTAATGTTTTGAGCATCAAACTCTACTTGGCGCATACCTATGCTCTTGCAACCTCAAATTAGTGCCTAGGGTTCAGTCATCCTCCTAAGGCATGGTTCTGCTCCTCCATAACCCTGTTTTGGCGCCTAAACTTGGAAGTACCTTGAAGACTTGGATTAAGATGGAATTCACCTCTAGAATGTTAGGCGCTTGATAGAAGATAAAGGCGCTAGGGTAAAAGAGCTTCAAAAGTTTGATGTCAAGTGTGAATTGAGATAATAGGCGCTGATACCAGTTGACATTACTCCAAACATGCGCCTAAGAGAGATGCAAGTCCCCAAGACCAATTTTGGAACAAGGCGCTCCATCAGAGGGTAAGATGATAATCCTTGGAAGTCAAGTGTTTCAAAGATTCTTTGAGAAATTGACAAGTTGTAACCTAGGCGCCAAAACCCCTGAGAATCCTCCTATCTAGCGCCTAGTTAGAAGAACACTAATATTGCACCTAAGTGAATCTGAGTGTCAATATAGAGTCATCAAACCCCACCAGACATCTTGCAACTATGATGTTGGCGCCTAACCCTAAGAGTCTTGCAACTATGACGTTCATCCATGCAACAAGCAAGGTGATGCTCCCTTGTGATATTGTGAGGTGTTGACATTCAGTTGACATCATTGAGTTTGATTGAGTTGATCAAGTGTAGACGCCATTGTAAACATCAAGGCTTCAAGGCCTTTCTTTTGTATCTCCATTGAATAAGTTGTAACTTCATGCTATTGAAAGCATTATCCATGTAATAAGACATTGCAAGTTGATTGAGTCAAATAACTAGACAAGTACCCAACTCTAAGGTTGATTCATTCAAGTAGTTATCTTTGATGTATATCTTTGTGTTGTTGAAGTAGTTGATGAATTGATAGCAAGTAAAATTGTTTAAGGAAAAATTTTCGTAGAACTAGTTGGGTATCTTACTGTCATGTCCCCGTTTCCGGCCTGATCATCAAATGAAGAATGAGTTAGCCTATTCCTCATTCCTGGAGGCTAATTTGAAATAATGAGGGAATGAATTGGTTTTTGACTAACTTAACTTTTGTTTTTTGCAGGAACAAAGTCAGAAACTTGAAATTAGTTAAGTCTGGATGCTAAACTTGACTAAGGCAGGACTCCTAGAGTCAGGGCGCACTTTCTTGCTTGCTCAATGTCAAATGTGTGCCTAACCAAGAATCATGGAGCTTTGAAGCACTTTAATCACATCAACTAGGGCGCCTAAGTGCATAGAGGTACAATGAATCTTTCGGAGAACATGGATAGACAACTAAGTCTCCAACTTGAGTCTTCTAAGTGAATTGGATGATGAAGAGAGTCTAGTCATTTTGGGCGCTGGTATCAGGATGAATCATCCAAAATGGGTGCCTAGAACTAGAAGGCACCAATGCATGAGTTCAAGGATCCTCCATTGGAGCGCCTAGCCCAGATGGCTATAGATTGAAAGTTTTAAAGCTAAGTGATGTCTCTTAGGTGAATTCCTAGCCCAGGTGCATGTGTTGGGAAAAACTCTTTGGCTCTGGCGCCTAGAATTGGGAGCTTTGTAAGATGCACCAATTGATGAAACATTTCCATTTTGCACCTAGAATAGAACTCTCTCACATAGTTGAAATTGACTTGATAGAAGGAGATAAGTCTTAAGGACTAGTTTGGCACCTCACTTGCCTATCTCACCTTTGAAATGCGCTTTGGTTGATGATCATCATTGATGGCACCTAGTGAAATGAAAAGCTATTTGCATCTCCAGAGGATCAAAATTGGATTAGGAGATCATCCTTGCAGTTGAGATTGATAGAGAAGTGTTAAAGGAATCACTTCAAATGGGTGCCTAAGCTAGTTGAGGTGCATATCAATTCCACTGTAACTCCAGACCGACGCTTAGGATCCAGTCATCTCCTAAGGCGCAGTTCCATTCACCCATGACCTCGCTTGGCGTCTAAAACTTGGAAACTCCTTTGGAAAGCTCTTGTTGCGCCTAGAAGCATGAGTTTGGGATATCAACTTGCAAAAGGCTTAGAAACTCTTCAAAGATGTTAGGCACAATCCCATGGCACTGGAGCTCAGTTTTGGCGCCTTCAAGGAATAGCACATGAAGGAACTTGGGAGGTCAGGTGCTTGTAAAAGGGAGCACCTTGGAACATCTTCTAGGGGTTGAAGTAGTAAGAAAACATCAAGTGAGTCTAGGCGCACTCCCTTGTGTGAACAGTTTAGCTCTGGCACCTAGCCACAGAGTGAGCCAGAAGTAGTTTAGACATTAGAAGATAGGCACTCATTCTACAATGAAGCATTCCACCTTCCTAATCAACAAAGACTTGAAAGAATTGACAAAGGAAGCCAAGGCGCACCTTCTATTTGTTTCGACCTCCAGAATGCGCCTAACCTTGAAAGGGGGTTCAAAGATGTTTGTTAGACCTTTTCACTGAAGGTGCTCAACTTAGGCGCACTTTCTAAGTCCTTGTCACCTCAAGGAAACACCTAGTTTGGAAGGCGCTTGCCCTGTTCTCCACTCCTTTCAATTGGTGCCTAGAACATAGAATGCATGGAAGGAGCACTTAGACTCCAGAGGGCTCATTTGGGTGCCTAGCATTTAAAACACTTTCTTAATGATGATGTTTTGGCGCCTACTCTTGGAAACAATCAAGAGCATCCATAAACTCTAATTGGCGCCTAATGTTGACAAGGCGCAACTTCAGGAGGAGGTCACCTCAACTTGGCGCCCAAGTCAGAAAAACCTGTAAATCCTTCAAATATGCACCTACCTTGTGAGGTGATGAGTTGAACATTCCAAATCTTCAAATGTTTAAGTATGGATCCAGAGGAGTTCACTTCCAAAGACAATATCTTCCAAGGATGAGAATTTAGGCGCACTTCCTGGTGAGATCCTCCACAGCTGGCGCCACAGTTAGAAGAACCCTAAAACTGCGCCTAAAGTGTTTCAAGAAGTGGTTAAGGTTGTTACAACTATCTGAATGCCCATTGGTCCTTAGAATGTCTTCAGGATCCGTGTCGAGGTCTCTGGATAAGCTTGCCAACTCAGAATGAGTCATCAAGATGGGATATTCCCTTGGATATGCTTCTTGGGAAACGTGCCTTGGTTCCTCTTTATGCATTGAAAAATGTGCCTTCATTTCCTTTGGAAGGCCTATAAAAGGAGGAGCTCTCTCATTCATTTGGTATCTGTTTATTTGACAAAATTCTCTCTGCAAAGCTATTGAGCTTGTAATCTTGAGGCCTGCGAGTTTCAAGTGTTGGGGTGATGCTCCCTCAACAAGCAAGGTGATGCTCCCTTGTGATACTGTGAGGTGTTGACATTCAGTTGACATCATTGAGTTCAATTGAGTTGCTCAAGTAAGGAAGACATTGTAACATCAAGGCTTCAAGGCCTGTCCTTGTATTTCCATTGAATGAGTTGTACTTCATGCTATTGAAAGCATTTTCCATGTAATAAGACATTGCAAGTTGATTGAATCAAGTAACAAGACAAGTACCCAACTCTAATGTTGTTTCATTCAAATAGTTATCTTGATGTATATCTTTATGTTATTGAAGTAGTTGATGAATTGTTAGCAAGTAAAAGTGTTTAAGTAAGGAAATTTTTTTGTAGAACTAGTTGGGTATTTACACTTACACCATGCCTATCCATCAAACATCACAATGCAATCAAAATCCTAACAACATGCCCATGATCCAAGATCAAGTGCAATCATGCAAAGATATTATCAATCACAAGCCTATTAAGAATGAACTAGAGTCTTCTAGTACCATACTTTTCCATCAAACACCATCATGTAATCCATGGCCTATCAAGCCTATCAAAGAAAATGCAAACATCCTATGTAATACAATCGGACTTTAAATATTTGAAGTAGCCATCTACAAATATCCATTCAAAAGTGGATTTATAATGCAAGTATGGACGCCATCAATAAAAAAGATTTGTATTAACCAAATATCCATATAGGCATACATCAATATCTATCGATATAAGTATAACATATATACAAAATAGCCATATAGGCTTACAAGAATGCCATATAGGCATACAATGTCAACTATGTACAATACAAAATATATGTCCACAAATGCCATATAGGCATACAACAGAGGAACGCAATAAAAAGTCATTCCCCTCTGGCTGGTGAAGAGAATAAATCATGAGCAGCCTTTGATCTTCTAGGGGATGGAGACATGCATGTGGGTGGTCTACTACGAACCTGAGGGTTACTCCTCCTATTTAGTTCTTCCTGCACCTTTACCTGTTACAAAAAAAAGTATAGACATTAATATATAGAAATTACATGTTATAAAAAAATGAAACATTTAACAAAATAATCACTTACCGCTAACATATAATCTGTCTCCTCGCTTGCCTCAGTAGCAGGAATAGGCCCTGGTGATGTCATGTCCTATAGAAACCATCCAAATAGAAATTAAACTTCAAATCAATAATCTTTTGATTTTTCAAAAATAGACAACTATAACAATGAATGCAAATTGAAATTTACTAATCTGTCTCATACCCCTGTCAATGCCATAGAGCTATGAATCGTAGAGGCCACACCCTGCTCCATTGCCCTATGAACATGGGGAGGTGTATCCACAGCCTGCATCATTTGGAAATAAAACAACATTATTCAATTACGAAAACTATAATAGTGATGCAAATCATGGCTCCTAACATACACACACGTTCATCTAAACATGGAAGTACACACAATAAAACACACAAATCACATACAAAAATTTAGTAAGTACAATTCATTCATTAAACTATTTATTTTATTACCTCCGTAAAGCTTTGAAGTCCACCACCGTTGCAGGTGTTGCCATGAAATCTACAGTGTTAACCTATTCGACATCCAAAACTAGAAATTAGAATACCATTCATATAACGATGCTATTCACATGTAATATTTATAATTGTTTACTAGTTACATACCTCGACAGTAGATGATCTAGTGAAAAATGTAGGTGGAGAACCACTGAAAACTGCATCGACGCTATGACCCTGAAATTTTATTAAAATCATCAATTTAAATTAATTAATCTTGTATTTCAAAAATGAAATTTAATAAATTAAATTCAATAAACTTGCTAATATTTACCTGAGTATCAAGGCCGAAAGTCTCACTCAGGAGGGTATCTGTCATCACCATCTGCTCAGCTGCAGATGTAGCCTGTGCACCTACGTCCTGACTATCCATGGGGTCATAACCACAGGCTGACCCGCAAGCTTGGCAAGTATGCGGTGGGACCCTACTCCTCGCACTATCTCCCAACCCACTCTGTGTTGCAGGATCGGCATGCTCTATGATGCTTTGGGTCAAGGTACTAATCGACCTCAGTGTATCGACCTCAACACTCTCCTTCACAATGGAAGGGATAGAAACATGCTCGTGGGCTGCTCTGCTGATTAGTCGTCTCACTACCCGCTGTGGGTCAAGACGTGCCCCTGGTCTATCCTGTGCTGAGCCCCCACCTCTACCCTAGAAGTCCCGCATATCAAAATAGTTTGGCACTTTATTGAGGACAAACTCGCAGTAGAGTTTCCTCAAAAAGTATTGCGGGACCTCATTATTATTGCATGGAGGATGGTCAAAAACCATCCACCACCTCTGCCCAAAATTGTCCCTTATCGCTTGGTTGTTGCACCAATGGATAGGGAACCTCTTGCATGTAATGGGTGGAGGTTGATTTGTTTGTGGATTTGTGAAAATTGAACACAAGTCTAATTTTGTAATTTGTAATTTTTTGACATCTTGGTATGACAATTTATCTGCATAGTAATCTCTAAACTCTCTCAACTAGTTATTTGCTTGCTAATTGAATTTACATTTGATAACATAGACTCAAGAGATTCGGCAAGCGTGGACCTATGCAAGGTTGAAGTGGAAGGATCTTTCAACCTTGCAATTATATCTTCAATTTATTTTTTGTTGTTTTTAATTTCCCCCATTATATTATCTTGTGTTCCAGGGGCATGTCGAGGAATGAATGGAGGAGGTTGTTGTTCTGCAGGTATTTCCTCCTCAGGATTTTGTGGATTTTGAGGAGGAGGAGGAGGAGGAGGTGCATTAACATTTCCTACAATTAACGAAATATACATAAAAAATCAACAAAAACCTACCTATTTAGGAAGAAATTCAAACAAAAAAACAAAGATAACTCACCCCTTTGGCGTGCTCGACGTCGCGGCGGCATTTTGGCGATGAATCGACTAGCTTTTTGTGTTGATTGGCGTTTTGTAGAACGCGAGCGCATTTTTGAGGGTTTTGAAGCCGCGGGCAGAGGAGAAAATCAGAATGAAATGAAATGGCATTGCTTTTTTTATTTATAACAAGTTATAACGCGCTCGCGTTATGACTTAAATTTTTTAAAAAATTTTTTGGCCACTTTTTGGCCCCCCATCTTCTTGCACTTACCCACCACCTAGTTGTTAAAAAAATTCTTGATGTAATATGATCATTATCTTCATATCTAGATTTTTTTATCCTTATCTTTGTATCCATATGTCTGAGCTTTTTTATTATCCTGGACTCTCTAGAGTTTGTTTTTGAGCTTAGATTTGGACGAAGAGTTGTGTGTTAGATGATATAGCTTGGGGGTGGTTGAAGCTTAGTTGAAATATGCAGGGAAGACTAGTTGATATTTGAATTGGCCATATACAGAGTTGTAGTGGCTAAGCCTAAGTTTGTGATATGCAAGCTATTTTTCTCCTTCATGGTATCCATGTTTTTGGTTGCCCTCAAAACTCAAAATGAAATTAGTGAGAAAGGAAAAAAGCTTATGAAGACCAACTCGTAAACAAAGAAGTGGATGTTAAGTTAGCAAGGACTTCATTTTTCACCATGTTGTACACTGGAACTGATTCTAATGATGTTAAGTTTATTTATTTATTTTAATTTAGTTTTTTTAGTTTTCATACCTTCTTGCCACTAACTCTTTGGTTGCAGGTGAAATTGTTTGACGAAGACCAACCTTTTTTGCAAACTACTAAAGTTTTGTGTGCAGTTGTCCATCGCTTGTCAAAGTTCAAAAAACAAAAAAAACTACTAATCCATTATCTTGCAAGTTTGTTTGTCGAAGATATTTTTTTTCACTAAATTAGACATTTGAATTAGTTTAGTTGGTTAATGAATTTGTTTGTTGTGCTTGTGGGACTTGTGAAGATGTATGCTCTCTCTGTACACTTCGTGTGATCTTGGAGATCAAAAATCTTAAACTTCCTTTTTCATGTTTAGATTAAATCCTAAGGTGGTGCTAACTTACGTATGTTCTCCCCTTGCACCTAGTATGAGCCTAGGGATCAAAAGCAAATAGTATCTATCTTTCCCATTACGAGGCATGATAGGGGATTTCATCACCCCTAGGGGGTTGCATATGGTTTTGTATATTATGGGAATGGATTATTAAGTACACTCTATTATTTGGTGCCATATCTTGATGTATGTTCATGCACAATGCATTTTCCTTTGATTTCAACTTGTTGTTTCTTGCTAGCAACCTAGATTGTGTTACCTAAGGGAATAGGAACTGGTCAATATTGGAAGTTCATGGTTAATCATATTCCTTAAAATGAAAACATCATTCACCAATAGTTTAGGAATAGGTTGGTAGATTAGGTTAGGTCCTAACTACATCTGTAAACTAGTATTGTTAAGCTTAATATATCCTAAGAGAGTTGGCGTCATATAGATGTTTAGAGGTTTATGCCTGTAGGAGTTTGGTCCACCATTGTAGTCCATTACTTAGAAAAGGGATATATCAAGTGAGCTCATGTCAGATAATTATTTAGAGGGTTGTAATGATGCGGAAACAAGATATAAGTGTGTACATAATATTAAGGGGATTTATCTTTAGTGATTGAAATCAATTATATCTTTGGGTACACTTATATGATTGCCTGCTATCTGCTATTAGTGAGGTCTAATATGCTTTTCCCTGATCTCCATTAGGGCATGGCAATCAAAGCTTTGTTCCAATTATTATCATGTGTTTTGACCTAAAGAGAATCATCTCACTAGGTTCTGTAGAGCTTGAAGAAGAAGAGGAACTGCCCTATCATGTATGTTGGTCCAAAACCACCCTCTTTGTTGATATATCACTCTTCTTTCTTGTGATATTTATTTCTCCTTTGTATCACTCTTGGTGGTGGTGTTAGAGGAGAAGGTTTGCATTTTTGGAAACCAACATTTTGGCGACTCTTCTAGGGACTAATTCAAAGTTTTATCTTGTCTTGGGCTAGAAGATATTGAAGACTGCTAGTATCAACCCAAAAATATTTTATCCTTGGTGGTTCTATCTACTCCAAGGATTTCCTCATTGTATGATGTGGTGACTGTATAATGTAATTCAAAGTTTTTGCTATTAATAAGTGCTTGCTAGTGGTGCAACAATTCTTCATTCATCCACTGGTGTAGTAGTAGGTCAAGGTACATAAAGTTGTTTCTTCTTTCCTCTCTTGAAACAAAAGTTGTTTTATAAAGGAATTATCCTTATATGGGATGCATTTTTTTTCAGCATGAAATATGCATTGTAGTCATGGCCTTTAAGTTTGAGAGGTACTCTAGGGAAAGTCCTCCATATGCTCAATCCTATGATTCAACCCCTAGACATTATATAGATGAGTATGACTCAAATTATTTCAGTGACACTTCATATTCTAACTCCAGTAGTTATACTTCATCTTGAACATATTCTCATGGCCATGCATCCACACACCATCAGAATAAACTCATTATGTAGCAAAAAGAAATTGAAAACCAAATTAGGCTTCTTAAGTCCAAAGTGCAATCTAATGCTCTTTTTTCTATCACCAATAGTTCATTTATCCAGCCTCCTTCCATCCCCAATGACACCACATATAAACAGTTGGACCTTTCATGGGTCGATTATGAAATAAAATCCATGCCTACCAAGGTCTATCATCAGATGCTTATCTTTGATGGGTGTAATTTCTGTGATGGGGAGGTACATGTTGTTGCATTTTTAGAGTTCATGGACAAATTTCAATTTGGAGATGAGGATATATGGATGAGATTCTTTGTTAGATCTCTATTTGGATTGGTAAGGAAGTGGCTTGGTGGTTTTCTAGAACATCACTTTGCTTCTTGGAATGACCTGGTGACTACATTTGAGGAGTTCACAAGTATTCTAGACTTTGATGCTCTTGTCCAAGAATTGACAAATATCAGAAGGCAAGAGGGTGAATCTAGCATGGATTTCAATCACTAGTTTGTTGTTGTATTGTCAAAAATTCCAAATATTTTCAAACCTTCTATCCCAGCCTGCATTAATATGTTTTTTGAATCATATGAGGTTGGTTTGAGTTTAGTGTAGGAGGACTTGAAGCTTACAAGTTTGCAACATGCTTACCTATGCCTTGACACCATGGAAAGAGTGATAAATGAATATAATGCAAAGTTGTTTTCCCCAAAGGCTGAATTTGTAAGAGATGAATTAATTGTGGTGGGCGCCAATATGATGAATTAAGTTGAATGTGCAATCAGAAGGATAGGACAGTGTGATGTAACATTATATGATAGTTATGCAGAGAGTGAAGATAGTGTGGCCACCTATCTTCAGTTGGATGGATCATCCCTTAGGGATGATGATAATGTTGCTTTTCCACTTGACTTTCAACCTGAAGTCAAGGTTGATAATGGTGTTACCACACTTGATTATAATCAATCTGAGATAGATAATGGTGCAAACCTTGACTTTCACTTTGGAGGCCTTGCCACGGATGATGGTATGGATACATGGGATCAGTTTGATACTATGGTTAGGATGATAGAAATTGGTGACAATAATGTTGATGATGACAATAATGTTTGTGATGGTTTATGCTTAGTTGGGTCAGTTCATGGTTTTGAAATTGATGAGAGTTGTTTATTTAATGAAATCCCATTCTTTGTTCCTTCTAACTATGGTCTTGATGTTGCTGAGGTAAGTAAAGAAGTTGAGGTACAAGATCTTTATTATTCACTAGATATGCTTTCTTGCTTTGTTGAGGATGATGCCCATAACTTCCTTGTTACAAATTAGAAAAATGAATGTGAAGGTGTGAGTGTTCTTGTAGCTATTCCAGGTCATGAATCCTTTAACTAGATGAGTTTCTAGAACTTGGTTTGGAGCAGCTATCTCATGTTGATGTCAATTGCATTGAGGACACATTTCTAGGCTCATTGGTTGAACATGCTGGTAGTGGTGTTGTGTGTTCTCATGAATATCAGATTGCTTGTTTGTATGAGGGTGAAGAGGATGATTAGATCATAAATCATTTTATTAGATGTAGTATTTTTATGGTAGGTTGGAGTGACAGATGTGAAAAAAGAGGAAATTTGAAGATGATGAGTCTTCACTTGAAATGCCTAAATTTTTTGATTTATATGTTGATAATGCAGATATGGATCTGAATCAAGTCTTTGATTCAATCATGGAATAATACATCAACATTTGTGGTGTAGTTAGGTTGCAAGAGCTTGAACAATCAAATGATATTACCCTACTTGGAGTTGCTCCCGAAATTGACACTTTTCAGCTTAGTGTTCATGAGGATATTTTTCTTCATGTTGATTTGTATCTAGGTCTAGATATAATTATGATATCAAGGATATTGAAAGTGAGTATTACTATGAGGGTTAGCATGATGACAATTCTTATTATTTGTTGTTCCCCTAACCTAATGGAAGTCATATCATCTTCCAACATAATAATCTAAAGAGATGAAGTTTACAGATGCATGCTTGGAAGGAGCTGCTTGTGTTTCTATTGGGTGATCATTACAATTTCAACTTGAGGATGCTTAGTTCTTTCTTCAAGCTAGTCTTTGACAGGGGTAAGCAATATGCATCAGTTGGTTCATGGCCTTGTGCCATGAATTTTCTTTGTAGGGTTGACCTACACATATTATTAAATTTTGTTACAACCATACCTCCATGTCCTTGTGCTTCCATATCATTGGTTGTAGGTGTTCATGTACATATGTTCCTTATGTTCTTTTCCTATCCTCCTCTTCGCTTTTGCAATTTTGGTCTGTCCCAGAGATTCTTATGGATTCTCATTGTGCCAATTAGACACACATCTCCAACCAGAGCTAGTGTTGGTACCCCATTCAAATTTTGTAAGAAATCCTTGGTCATGTGCTCATTTGTTTCTTTACCCCTTCCCCATGTCATGACCATGTGCTAAATTACCTAAAAGTCCCAAAAAATCCTAAGTGTGGCTTCCCCTTATCCATTTTCTTTCATTTGCAAGTTTTCAAGTTTTGCAGGGACAAAGGGATATTCCACTCTTGGGGATTTTCCTATCATGGGTCCCTTTATCCCTCTCATCCCTGGTTCCTCTAGATTCTTGATCCTTGGTTATGTGATCTTTCAACTTCCTGGGGTGTTGCTATTGATGTCAGCATCGTGTCTAAAATTTTTGTAAGTGTTGTCCCTTTTCCATGTTTTTCTATCCTTTCCCAGGTTTTTAGGTGTCCTTGGAACCTTAGAATCATGTCCTCGTGTCCCCATGTTCCCAGCTTCCCCAGAACCCCATGTTCCTTACTTTCCCCTTCATACTTTTTAGGTTTTTCTAGAACCTTGGAACCTTGTCCCTGTGTCCCTTGGTTTGACGGTTCCTTGAAAGTTTTCTTTCTCCACCATCCTCTTCCTTTTTGGGTTTTCAGGAACCTAGGAGTTCGTAGAAACTTTGCACTTGGTTCCAACATCCTTGAGTTTCCCTATTCCCTGAAACTCTAGTTTCCCACTCCCTTCACCCTTTGGTCCTGAGGTTCCAAGTTTTCGTGCAGAACCCTGGTCCCCGGTCTCAATCCCATTCCTAATGTCAGACCCGTCCCTATTCCCAGTTCCCACCTTTGCTTGGTCCCTAGTCCTTGATCCTTCTTAGACCCTAGATCCTACCATTATCCACATCCCTGTCCATAGATCCCTTGTTCCCTTCGAACCCCGACCTCTGGTCCCCAAGTTATTCTTGACCTAGGACTTCTGCCATTCCTCTTCCCGATCCTGTGTCCCTCCTGGACCCCAGTTCCTAGTCTTCTCCACATCCTCTATTCCCGAGTTCCTAGTCCCTCTCGACTCCTAGTTTCCACTCTTATTCTTTTCCCCTTTTTATCCTTATGGGTTTTTGGATTCCCTTGGAACCTTTGCACCTGGTTCCTGCATCCCTTAGTTCCTCGGTCCCTCGAAAACCCGAAACCCTGGTAAAGTGCAAAAAATGTGATACGACATCTCAAAAACTCCCAAGATCACCTTTAATGTTCAAATTCACCCCCTGAAGCTTATGAAAGATCAGTTTCATGACCAAATACATTCAATCTTCTCTAGACATGATTCCACATGCAGTTCTCACACTGTGGTTGGTGAAATCATGATTTTTCCCAGGTTTTCTTCTCCCATGCATTCACGGCGGTGGGTGAACTCAAAGTTCTTGATGCTCAGGAGTTTCTCACCCATGGATTAGGGCACATGAATGCCAAGTATAAATACCAATTCTCTTCTCATTTCAAGGGTTGGTCATTGAACTAATTTTTAGATGCCTACAAGTGCTAATGATCATCTAGGGTTTCAAATCACACCAGCCCAGTCCAGTTGGAGAAGCATGCTGGTAAATTATAGGAGTTAATATTGTAAGTGGTGTTTGTAATAGGGTATCTCCATACCCACTTGTAAATTCTTAAGGAAACCCTAGTCGTAGTTATGTGTTTCCTCTTGCCACATTTGCTAGTATAATTGTAATGGAGATTTGATAAATGCCACAATATTTTAATTTATTACAAACTTTGTAATGGTGATTTCTACATTGCATATGGGTTTTAATAGTATGGGAATGGATTATTAAGTATGATATATTATTTGGTGCCATATATATGATGTATGTTCATGCATAGATCATTTTCCTTTGATTTCAACTTGTTGTTTCTTGTTGGCAACCTGGACTCTGCTACCCAATGAAATAGGCACCAGTCTTGGAAGTTCATGGTCAATTATATTACTTAAAATGAAAACATCATTCACTAGTAGTTTAGGAATAGGTTGGTAGATTAGGTTAGGTCCTACCTACATCCACAAAATAGTATTGTTACCTTTACTATATCCTGAGAGAGTTGGTGTCAGATAAATGTTTAGAGGTTTATGCTTGTAGGAGTTCAACCCACCATTGCAATCTATTAGTTAGTAAAGGGATACATCAGGTGATCTCATGCCAGATAAGTATTTAGAGGGCTGTAATGACATGGAAACAAGATATAAGTGTGTAAATAATGTTAAGGGGATTTATCTTTAGTGATTGAAACTAATTATATATTTGGGTGCACTTATATGCTTATTTATTATCTGCTATTAATGAGGTCTAATAAGCTTTGCCTTGACTGCCATTAGGGCATGAAAGTCAAATCTCTGTTCCAATTGTCATCATGTGTTTTGACCTCAAGGGAATATCCCCTAGGTTTTTATAGATCCTCAAGAAGAAGATGAACTACCCTATCCTATATGTTGGTCTAAAACCACCCTCTCTTTGTTGATATATCACTCTCCCTGCTTGTGATATTTGTTTCCCCTTTGTGTCACTCTTAGTGGTGGTGTTAGAGGAGAAGGCTCATGTTTTTGGGAACCAACATTTTTGTGACTCTACTGGGGAATAATTTAGAGTTTTGTCTTGTCCTAGGCTAGAATAAATTAAAGACTCTACTGGTATCGACCCTAATTTATATTTTAGCTTGGTGGTTCTATCTGCTCCAAGGATTCCCTCATTATATGAGGTGGTGACTCTGCAACATAATTCAAAGTTTTTACTACTGCTAAGTGCTTGCTGGGGTGCAACAATTCTTCATTCATTCGCTGGTGTAGTAGTAGGTCAAGGTACATGAAGTTGTTTCTTCTTTCCTCTCTTGAAAAAAAGTTATTTTATAAAGGAATTATCCTTAGATGGGATATAGTTCTTTTTCAACATGATACATGCATTGTAGTCATGGCCTTTAATTTTGAGAGGTACTATAGGGAAAGTTTTCCGTATGCTCAATCCTATGACTCAAGCCCTAAATATTATATGGATTAGTATGACTCAAATTATTAAAGTGATGTTAGTAAATAGTTTTTTTACTTTGAAATAGATAAGAAAACTGTGACTTACTGGTGTAGTCAAGACTAGGGGGTTTTATCAAACTCATGGGCCTTCAAAGCTTTAACATTAAGCTTTATACAATAGTACTCAATTGATTATGTGCTTACAACACCAAATTACTCTCCTATGAATACAAAGATCACCCCCAATCTACTATCATCTCGCCTTTGTTCTAAGAGGAACAAACTACTACAATCACCCACAACCAATCACCAAACCCCCAAATATGTAAAGGTTTCCATATATACATAGATTGGGAAAAAAAGAAACTAAAAAGTCAATAGTTGCATAACAGTCACCAAGTATTGAACTGTCGCCAAGCAGTTGAATAGTCACCAAATAGTTGATCAGTTATAGAACAAAATCACCACAGAACTTGACATGTGCCAGGTCTAGGATAATCCTCCTGGTTATGAAAATAAATACTTATTTCATTAGGACCCCTTTATCGACAAAACATACTACCCTCGAACTAAGTCAAAATGTCTTCATCGACGTTCTTTAGGGTTTGGGAACTTAGACGTTCATGACATACCATTAGGAAGAGTTATCAGCAAAAGTTGTACTTTACAAACTT
Source organism: Cunninghamia lanceolata (assembly GCA_027924645.1). Classification (NCBI taxonomy): domain Eukaryota; kingdom Viridiplantae; phylum Streptophyta; class Pinopsida; order Cupressales; family Cupressaceae; genus Cunninghamia; species Cunninghamia lanceolata. The sequence goes on from BSBN01001310.1 coordinate 3,841,698, forward strand.
AAAAGTTTGCCAACACAAGCTATTGGCATAGTTGGTTCAGAAACCAAAATATTTGCTGATATAAAGTCATAAGCCTTTAAGCTCTTTTATCATCAAAACTCCAACTGCACAAACTTACCAAAAGCTATGTTAAACCCTTGTCGACAAATCAACAACTTGTAGAAACTGCAAACTAGTCGAAGACTTAACATTTTCCTCTTACCAGCAAAGTTTCCAATCTACAAACTAAAGAAACTTTCTGCTCCAACTCTTAGGTTTTATTGGTGAAGTGAGTCATCAGCGAACCTAAGGGTTTGTGAACTAGTAATTTTGCCGACTAAGTCCGCAATCTTGCAACTTCACGAAAAATAAAGAAACTTCATTCAAATTCACTAAAGTGTAATTGAAAAAAGTTTCCAATGGCTAACTGAAAAAGACTTAGAACAATTTAAGCTTCCCTTGAAAGGTTGGTTGGTGAAATCGCCCATCGGTGAACCAAACTGTTGGCAAAACGAAGCCTGTTTGCAAACTAAGAATTTTCTTGACAAAGCTTTCTTTGACAAATTTTAAAAATGTAAATCTCACTTTGGGATTTGTTGGCAAACTATCAAATTGGGTAATTGCTAGGTCGGCGAACTAAGCAGTTCGCGAACTGGAGAAATTGTCAACTGGTTATATAACTTAGCCAATTTTCATCCAAATTTCACCAAATTGAAATTGGAGATACCCAATTGGCTCATATACACGATGATGCTCTTAACTTGGATGAAATAAGAAATTACCTCCTGAATGAAAAGACCAAACCAACACAAAAGAAAGATAAGGACAACAAAAACTAAACTTAAACTGAAACTTGAAATATTTTTGGTTGATGCTAATGGCTCGTGGACCCGGATGGTCCTACATCATACATGCCAAGTAAGTGAAATGTTCCTCTCCTCTTCATCACTTGATGAAATACTCAACCCCTCTTACACTTTCTGGGCTACACCTCTCATGAGAAAATTGTAAGTTTCCAAACTCTGACTTGTGTTGTTTCCTCTCCAAATCGCCACTTCCTTGTTCAATATTCACATTCTTCACACTGTTTACCACTACTTTCTATTGTTGTTTCACTTTAACCAACACCACTACCTATATTTTCAACTGCAGTCCCCTTCGTGGGAACCTTGATTGAACCACTCTCAATCTCTCTTGTCTCCTTAAGCAACTATTTGTCAGAATTGCAACAAACTATTGAACTTCTCTCTTTCACCTACTGTGTCTTCTCTTTTACTAAACTCAGCACATACTTCTTCCCATCTTTCACAATAGTATACAAATTCCTTTTACCATCATAGATCGCTTCTCTATCAAACTGCCAAGGTCTACCCAACAACACATGACAGGCACTCATTGACATAATATCACTTCATCCCTATAGGACCGAATCTGAAAACTAACCATACATTTCTCTTTCACCACTAATTCATGTTCCTTTTGCAACTAGGTAACTTTATAAGGACTAGGATGTTTCCTCTTTTTCAAACCTTGCTTTTTTACCATTTCCTTTGAGACTAGGTTATCAGTACTACCACTATCTATAATTACTTTGCAACACTTACCTCCAGACTTGCATACAGTTCTAAAAAGGCTTCTCCTCTGAGATGCTTCATCCTTCTTCACTTCTAGTGTTATCAACACCCTCTTGAACATAAGAGACTCTCCTTCTTTAGGATCTTTCACTTTCGGTGCTGCCACACTCTCTTCATCTTCTTGTACCATGTTATTTCTGGCCATACCTTTCTTGTTAAACTCTCCTGATGTAATTGTGGACATTCATAAGCTCTATGTCTAGCCTTGCCACAATGAAAACATTTCCCAAGGAACCCCTTGCTTCTTCTACCACATCCTCCTGTAGAGTATTCTCTTCCTCTCACTCCTTGACTTGATTCCTTATTCCATATTGTATTTGTTTCTTCTTCTTGAACTTGTTTGCCTCTAACACTACTTCCTTGTCCTCTTTCGGTTGAGAATTTTCCTCTTCTTCTTACATTACTCTGTTGTCTTCTTTGTATCTTTTCTTCTGCTTTCAAAGCATATTAATATGCCTCCTCTAGCGTAGAAATCTTCAGCATACTCATTTCATCTTGTCTATTAAACCTCAACTGGTTGATATATTTGGCTACTTTCTCTTTATCCATTTGATGATGTGGGTATATGCAGGATCATCACGGGCCAAATAGTGGCAATAGAAAAAAAATTGCGTCTTTACTTAGCCAAATTCATGAATTGGCCAACTTTGACTTTCATAGGCATGAACTAAGAATATACATTTTAGTTTGGATACCAAACCAAAATGGATATCCGTTTTGTGGGTCCCAAAACAGATATCCATTTTCTAGAAATGGATATTCATTTCTAGAACTATACAAATGGTATTTTTTGTTATTCTTTTCATTGGTTTATGCTTAGAACTTACAATTCAACTTGCAAATTTCTATTGTTACATGGTTAACATCTTTTCAACCAATCAACAAAGTTCTATCTCTTTAAAATTTGAACCTCTCTCTCTCTCTCTCTCTATCTCTCCTTCCCCCCCCCTCTCTCTCTC